>CM038215.1:199352913-200662491 GCA_021442155.1 Cymbidium sinense
AATTGGCATACCAAAGAGATATAAGTCCAACCTAAACTGGCATTTCAAGACAATGTAAGTCCAGTTGTTTGTTCATCATGCGAACTTTCTTAAATTCTACTGGCTTTCTAATGGATGTAAGCTCAGTCTTTTATTCATTATGCGACCTTCCTTAAAATTACAGCATTCCAAAGTGATGTAAGGCAAACCTAAATTAGTATTTTAAAGTGATATAAGTCCAGTTCTTTGTTCACCATGTGAACTTCATTAAATTCTACTGGCATTCCAAAGAGATGTAAGTCCAATCTGGCTTTCCAATAGATATAAGCCCAATCATTTGTTTGTCATGCGAACTTGCTTAAAAATACGGCATTCCAAAGGGATATAAGTCCAACCAATGTTTGCACCACAAATATCACTTCAAACATTAGCATTTCAAAGGAATGTAAGCCCAATCACCTATTCATTATGCAAACCCTAATTCAAATGACATTCTAAAGGGATGTAAGTTCAGTCACATGTTCGCCTTACGAACTTCACTGAAGTCATGGCTTTCCAATGAATGTCAGTTCTATATTTGTCAATACAAACTTTAATCAGCCCAATCATGGCATTCCAATGGATGTAAGTCCTATATTTATCAGCAATGCAGACTTTAATCAATCCAATCACAGCATTCCAATGGATGTAAGTCCTATAATTTTCTGCAATGCAGACTTTAATCAATCAAATCATGGCATTCCAAAAGATGCAAGTTCAATCACTAGTTCGTCATGTGAACTTCACCAAATTATAGTATTCCAAGGGATGTAAGTCCAATTAAAACTAGCATTCCAACGGATATAATCCCAGTCGTTCACAATGTGAACTTCCTTAAAATCATGGCATTCCAATGGATGTAAGACCTATGTACGTCTGCAATGCAAACTTCATAAAATTGAATTATTAGCTAAACTTATAAATTAAGTTTCACTTAAATAATTCAATAAACACTCGTACAACAAAACCTACGATAACTCTAGTCTACTCGAGATATCTGAAATGAGGCAACCCATGGCTGCTAATCAAACTACCTGAACATTAGGGCTAACAACCATCTGATGTTGGTAGATTGGAGCAACAGCAGCCCTTGGATGATGGAATCATGGGATCTTAATCGAGACTACTCTCCTTTTTTCTTATAGACAGTTATTCACAGCACACCAGTAGACATCGATTTATATCAAAGATTTATATTTATTTCCAATCTTAATCGAGAGTGCTCTCTTATTACGGTAAGAGAGGTAATTAACTATGCATGCTTGCATTCATAAGAAGTAAAACTCAGATCTAAATAAACTCTAACTTATACTAAGAAAATCTGATTGAATATAAATCAATCTACCTCATAAAGAACGAACTCCCTAAACATCCTACAGATGGCAGAGATTTTTAAAGGTGTTTTTCCTGAGCGATCAATAATCGACCTCACATAAAGATAAAAATTTGTTGTTGTTGTTGTTATTGTATTAACTAATAGAGAATTTTATATCATATTATATGTACATGATAATTCACAACTCAAGGGAGTTGAACTATAGAAGAATATATGGGCTACAATCATAATCATAATATAGTAACATTATTGAGAGGTAGCTCACCGATCATAGGGCTCTGATTATAATCGTTATTTTATTATGAAATCATTTTGTAGCAAAATCATGTAGATAAAAGACAAAAGCTACATCATTACTAATATGATATTATTTGAGAGCAACTAGAGGAGTATGCTTAATATAACATTAATTGTTTATATGTTGAATTAATCTTAAATTTATCACTCTCAACAAACTATTGTGGAAGATGAATTAAATTTTACCTTAAGCTTTGGTAATAAATTTCACTTGATTAATTTTATATTTTATAATTTCTTTTCAAAAATTTTCATATTTCATCAAGTTTGAATTCAAAATTATTGTTTTAAGATTTGAGATATCTTGATAATAATATTAACACTATCATCATCAAGACATTTGATTGATTTTATTTTGTCAATTTAGACGATCAACTCAACATAATTGGCCATAGAAGATAACCCATGATTTGCACCTAGTTTGATGTCACTTGAAAATTTCTCATAATACAAAACCTATTATTTACATATGATTGAAATTTATTTTGAAATTCATTGCATTGCAAACCATATCAACTCTATTCTTGCAAGTAGAGAATCAAGTCTATCAATTTAAAGGTTGAGAATGTATTTTATAAGTAATATGTTGAGGATTTGCATTTTAAACTAAACTTCTTTATTAAGACCATTGAAGGTCGTATGCAAATAAAGATAAATTTGTTATAATTAGATAAAATATTAATTAAATTCATCTTTCATTAATAACTTAATTGAAGTTTATCACTTAAAAAATAGTCTATATAGGTAAAAGAATAAAACTGGCTAAGTGGAGCTTACGATTTTATGGTTTTAGGTATGATTTAAAAAAAAAGAGTTTATGAAGTTTAAGCAATTGCAGGCTTCTCATGGAAAATTAAATTTAAGCTTAAACTTATTTATAGCTCGAATAACATTCTCAGGTCGTGTTTTCGAGCATTTAATACATTGATTAAAGCACATGCGAGCATTTTCATTTTAAAATCTCAAATATAATTTCAAAATTTTGAACACTTATCATAACAAGATAATTTCAATGGGCATGTATCATTCATATCCCTTGCTTTAACATTTTTAGTACATTGGTCAATGGGCATGCGGCCATTTGATATACTTACACAATCCTCAATGCACCTCTGTTACACCATCACACGAATTTCAATGCACTAGCATAATATATTCACATAAATTTTGGTGTGATTATATGATACATTTGCACATTTTTCAATGCATGTGCATTATATACTTATATGCTTTTAAGAAAGTTATCTATTTTTCAAGATGTCTATATAAATTTTAAGGTATCATTGAGTTACAAAATTTTGTCAAATTATCTAGATTTTATTATCTAAAAGAGTAATTTATTATTTAGGATGCATACAAATATTGAATTTTTGTGATTTCTGAAACATATCTTATGTCAACTTGCCAATGCCGTTCATTACAAATTGGAATCTTTGTAAGAATTGGAATATTTAAAGTACTTTAGAATATGACATTTCATCTTTACACGTCTTTTCAAGTGAGCCCCACAAAGGATTTATTTCCCCTCCTATTTGGTTCATTTTTCAACATTCAAATTCTTTTTAGTTTATTTCATAGTTCTTAGGATTCAAAAGTAGAAAAGAGATCAAGTTTATTACAAGTCCTTTGTCAGCTCCATTCAAGATTAATCATGTTCTGATTCTTCTAAGATCATTTCCATTTTATGAGTTTTATAATTTCACAATTAGCTCAATATCAATTTAACTTAAATTTAAGTTTAAAAATTCTTGTTTTGTTTAAGTTTCTTATCACAATGAAATCCGACAACATTTCAACTACCTCCTAAACATATTCCCAATATAGGAGTAAATGAGAGTGTTAGTCCTGTTCACCACACAAAGAAAGAAGTATATAATCGGTGTTATGAATATCTTAACCGGCAAATCAAAAAAAGAATGAATCAGTATTTGGGCACTTGCCTGAAACTTGTAATGATTTTTTCTATAACCTTGAAACAATATGCAGAGGCACTTAAATTTGAATTCTCTATGTTAAAAAAAATATGTAGAATACTTATCTGATATGTCGTGAGCATCGTTTATGAGTTTTCCTCTACTATGCTAAGAAAAATCTTTACAAGTTCTACTCATCATACTAAGCACACTACATTCAACATTTCTAGAAGCAAAGCTTATATCTTCACATACAAGGCATTAATGACGACTTTGACAGCAAGATAATGATTTTTGTGACGATGTGAACAAAACATAAATTTTTTATTTTTTATTTTTTTTCTCTCTTTTCTCTATGTTATCTTTTTTTTTCTTCACTATTTTCTTTTTTCACTATTTTTCTTTTTAATGTATAAATATTATATATAAATATATAAGTATAAAAATAACGAAGAGAAAGAGAGAAGGAAGCCAAAGGTAGAGATAGTGAGAGTGTAATAAAGGAAATCTCACTGCTTAGGGAGAGGATGGAGAGTTGTTGTTAACGGGTTGGTTGGCTGTCATGCGAGATGAAGATGAGTGAGATGGTCAATGGCAGTGTGCTTTGGAGCCGTGGTTGAGGACTACTGAAGATGAAAGAAAGGAGTGTGGCTAGAGGATGGGTAAATAGCATGTGAAGGGTGCAGGTGATAATGGGATTGGAGGCCGAGGAAATCAAAGAGAGGATGGACGGGTAACACTATAGCATCTGCCAGTCCATCAGCACAATTGCATTGCAATAATGGAATTAATCTCCTCCACTCAAACCATAACAAACTTTGATAGTTGTAACCACCTAAGGGTATACTGTGAAGTATAGCACTAATAGAAGTCTATATATTTATCAAGTATATTGCTCCATGGAAGCAGAAGAAGAAAACATTGTTTTATTACTTTGCTTGCTTAATTTCTATTTTCTATTTTATCTCAGTTCTACATTGGCTTTGTTCCATCATAGTATCAGAGCCTTGTGCCATTTGGCTTCAAGTATTATAACCCCAAGTTAATAGACCAGTCTAGTCTACTACATCTAGGATGCATCAGCAACAGTCATCCTCAAGTATTGAAATGGAAGAATTCAGTATCCCTCCTTAGCTCAAGTTTGATACCACTAACATCAAAAATATAATACCTATTCAACTAAGCAGTGAAAACAACCATATCTAGAGAATTCAAATTCTCAATTTATCTCGTGCAAATGATTTCAAAGATTTTCTCACTACTATGGATCTCTATCCAAATGAATATTACTTGATGCTTCAAATCAAAGCAGCTTAAATCATGTCTATCGTTCATGGGCGCTTATAAACCAAAATCTTGCTGCAGCAATTTCTTTACTATATCTACTTATATTCTCCACCTAAACTCCACTCATGAAATCTGGAGTACCTTGGAGAAAAGGCTACAGTCAACACATAGATCTCGGGTCATTGAACTAAAACACTGTAATAACCGGAAGTTAGAGGAAAAACAAAAAACAAATAAAAAAAGGGGAAAAATCCAATCGTTGCGACGATTGGCTTCGAATAGAACCATCGAAGGAGGGAGCTCGATTTGCTTTGAAACAACTCCCAGAGAGAGAAAAGCGAGAGGAGAAAGAGAAGAAGGAAAGTTCGAGTGTGAACCTTCCGTGCGTCGACGAAGGAGAAGAAGGAGATTGCGTGCTCCGTGCGTCGACGTGCGGCGACGACCGAGGGAGAAGAAAGAGAAGCGACAACTCGTGCGTCCGTGCCCTAGCCAAGTGAGGCGGCTCCACTGTCGCTGACATTGAGCCGCCGGAGCCCGTGCGCAAGCGGCCGAGAGAGAAGGAGGGAGTGACCATGCGTGCGTGCGTGACCTTAGAAGGCAACGGGCACGGGCCTTAGGGCAAACCGAGAGAGGCATTATAGGTTAGTTCTCTATTTTCTTATTTATTAAGAAAATGCATATATATCATATAAGTTGCAATTTCAAAAAGAATTAAAAACCCTTAAGTCCTTCTTTTAATTTTATTAAAAGTTATGTAAATAAATCATAAGCATGTTGAAAATTTATAAGAACAATTCAATTGAAAAATAATAAATGAAAATATTAAATTTATGAGAACCTATAAATGAAATGCAAATATTTGAAACTTATGATTGAAATGGATATAATAAAAGTATGATTAATTGTATTAATAGATTAAGAGCTTTAGATTGAGAGCTTAATTTTACCTTTTCTTAAGTATAATACGAATTAAACTTAATTATTTAAACTTTACATACTACATGCAAAATATAACTTAAGTATTAACTTGATATTTAGCTTAATAAATGTACATAAATATAACATTTATTATAGTTTATAATAATACAAAATTATTCTATCTTATGAATCGAATAAAAGAATATTTAAGTCATTTAAATAATTGAGACAAACAACAACAACAACAAACATTTATCCCACTAAGTGGGGTCGGCTATATGAATCCTTCGTCTCCATTGTGTCCTATTATGTGTCAAATAATCATTTAATTCAAGTATACTAAGGTCATTTTTTATACATCTTAACCAAGTTTTTGGTCTACTTACCTTTCTTAACATAAGGCAAATCTAATGCATCTACTCTCCTAATCATCTGACCGACGCTTTATGTGTAAACTATCTAAGGCATGTAATATCCATTTCATTAATGCCTAATTAAATTTTTTTTGTTAATTAACCTTTATCAGAGATCCACTTTCCTTCGCATGATGTAACGGCGGATAAGCCACTCGACGCTGCGATTAGATCTCTCCGCGCTTCCTATTCCTTCCTCCCATGCTTCATTTCTTCACGCCGCGAGATCGACCGCTTCCCGTTCTTCTAGATCGACGGATTTCTCCTCCTTTCCTTCCTCGGCTGAATCGACGGCCGCTTCCTTCGCTGAATCGACGGCCGCCCCTTCTTCGCTTCGACGGCCGCTCGTGGATTACGTAACGCCGATCCCTTTCCTCGGCTGCTTCGATAAGTGGCTTCCTTTGGCCGACTACGCTGTTCGAAGCCGCGGAATCACGGCCGCTGGACTTCGCCGTTTCGCCATCATTGGAACGCACAGAAAAAGACGACGGGTTGGGAAAGTCCCAGAATCGCCGGTTTGAATCCCGTGAACCGACGGCTCGGCCTCGGAACCGATCACGGCCAGGGAATTCGTTCTCCGACGGGAAACTTAGAAGTTTAGTTGCTAATTTCTTTCCCTATCCTTTTTTCGCCACAGCCTTCCTCGGCCAAATGCGGTTTGAAGGGTTCAACCGCTTTGGCCGCAGTGAGTGGTAGAATTATAGGGGTTTTGACGACGATTTGCTAATTTTAGTTTATCGATCAGTGTAATTAATGACGCAGAGATTTTCGAGATTACTGAGCATCCTGTTTCCAAAGCTTACGGAGAGATCGCCGTAAGATTGCAAAGATTTCGTGTTAAGTTACTTATGAGTTTTCACGCATGTGCGCTTAAGAGTTATTTTATTATGCGTCAGTACTGGCGAGGATCGGGTGCACATCACACCGACGCATTAATCGAGGAGATAATCTAAAGAAATTAGTTTCTATGCCTACGATGCCATCGCTTTACTATCGCTTCAGATAAATCATATGAATGACATGATATTATATGAATGTATCATATATCAATGTAAATACAAATGCTTAAGATTGACCTGTGATGATTGCATGACAATGATTACAATGATTACAAGAGCTTACAGAAGATACGATTTCATCGGAAAGATATGAAATTTTTTACACGTTAAATGCAAGAATGTGATAAACGTGGAAATGTCGAAAATTGCGATGATAGAAGGCTATAATGACGATCTCAAGGCAGATAAAAAAGTTCTCGACGAGATGAGCTCGACAGGGATCTTAAGATCCCCGACTGCATTTTGAGGTCGGTGTCGTTAGTCGTAACCTGCGTCAGTCATAGCCGCAGTATCGAGCCCCGCCTTTACCTACGCCTTTGTTTAGTCGACGACACCCATGAATGAAAGTCAAAACCTAAGAATTACGAATGACATTTCTAAAATGAAACGATTGATATAATCGAAATCAAATGAAAATCACGTTCTCGACATCGATTGATACAAGATGAACTTACAAAGATATTATTCGCCACATCATACATTTCTACAAAGACTTAATATCGTTCGTAAATGTACATTACCGCAGAGATAGTTTACCTACGCTTTTACCAAATTGAAATTTACATATACACGCACGCATTTCTACCGCTCAGATCAGCTTGTTTTAAGACTTTGTCTCACTGTTTTAAATATGATGCTTATCGCTGAAAATTTCGTGAAAAGACGAAATGTAGTTTTACCGCTTTATTGAATCAGATAGGTAGTTTTAAAGCTTTTGACGCATAAATTAAACGCCTTTACTCAGATTTATTTAAAGATTTACGCTCCAAAGATTTGAGTACATGAATTAAGTTAAGTAAGATATGAATCAGAATAGCTGATGATTTGATTAGATACACCTTTTCCACCTTTCTCATGGTTGCTGGAGCGTGTTGGTGAATCTGTCGATCAGTCATCTATTCGTTCCACCAGTGACCACAGCGTAAGTGGGTCAGGTGTGAAAGTGGTATCGAGCAATAAGGTTGAGAATAGAGCAAAAGATTGATAGTAATGGAAGCATGATTTGGATTTAGGGATAAGTGTTGAATCGATCAGCGATCTGTATGACGAACTTCATAAGAGTCGTCTGCGCGTCGGCCAAAACAAGTAGGTAGGCGGGGACCATACTTTGCGGGCACAACTTCGACGCGGGTTGGACGACTCGACCCAAATGCAGTGATCTTAAGATCCATCAATCGTCGTCAGAACTTTTGCTATCTCTGCAGATCTGTCGATACTCTATCACAATTTTCGACATTTCGCTTATCACATTCTTGCATTTAACACTGTAAAACATTTATATGCTCATGAAATCATATCTTTCAGCTCTTTGTAATCTTGTAATCATTAATCTCTGATATCAGGTCAATCTTAAACATTTGTATTTTCATTCAATATGACGATTTGATATTATAAAATCATGTCATTCATATGATTTATCTGGCGGTAGTAAAGCGATTGGCATGCATAGGCATAAAGCGACTTTACTTTAGCATTATGTCTCACCGTTATGCGTGGTGTGCATCGCCTCGATCCGCCTCGCAACCTATAATAAAATAACTCTTAAGCAATACGTGAAAACTCAAGTAACAACTTTGAAATCTTGCAATCTTACACGGCGATCTCTCCTCATAAGCTTTGGAAACAGGATGCGACTCAGTAATCTCAAAGAAATCTCAGCGTCCAATAATTACCGCTTGAATAAACTAAAATTAGCAAATCGTCGATCAAAAAACCCTCAATTACCACTCACTGGCGACCAAAGCGGTTGAACCCTTCAAATCGCATTTCAAGGAAGGCTGTGAAAAAGAGGAAAGAAATTAACTACTTACAAACTTCCCAGTTTCCGTCGGAGAGCAGAATTCTGGCCGGCCGATCGGTTCCGGGGCCGAACCGTCGGTTCACGGGATTCCAAACGGCGGTTCTGGGACTTTCCCAAGTCGCGGTTACGTCGGCGTTCTCGATGTGGCGAATGACGAATGAGCGGCGGCGATTCGCCGGCGACGCAGCGTAGTCGAAGGAATACGCTTGTCGGCCGGGAAGGAGACTCAGCGTTAATCCGAGGCGGCCGTCGGCGAAGGAAAGAAGGAAGTCGATTAGAGGAAGGAGGAGAAATCGTCGATCTAGAAGAGGCGAGGCGGTCGATCTCGTGAATGAGGGAAGGAATAGGAAGCGGGAAGATCTATCCACGCGTCGGTAAACTTATCCGTTGCATCACGAAGGAAAGTGGATCTTCGATAAAGTTAATTAGCAAAAAAATTTAATTAGGCATTAATGAAATGGATATTACAATTTCCCTCTCTTAGAAGTCTCGAAATTTCTTGGATCATTCAAACATGAAGGGAAACTTACGTCATCTCTTGTTCAACCTCCCAGTAGCTTCTTTAATTGGTGCATTGCTTCCATTTAATTTTAACATAGGAAATTTTCATTTCGTGTCTCTTCACATCAAATTCTAAAATCTTTTTCCAATGCATAAGTCAGATCTGGTTGTATTTCAAACTTGGTATATGGAATCTTCTGCTCTGCATCTGTGATCCATTTTCTCAACATTGAAATGTGAAACACGTTGTGAATGTCTGCCAGTTCAATGGGTAAGGCAAGCTTGTAAGCCATATTGCCGATCCTTTCAGTGATTTCGAAAGGTCCTATGTATCTAGGGCTCAATTTACCTCCGTGACCAAATCTACTAATTCCTTTCATAGGTTTGACTTTCAAAAATACAAATTCTCCAACTTGAAATTCTCTGACTCGATGCTTTAAATCCTAATACTGGCGGTCTGGCGACTTTCAATCTATCGCGATTGTCGATTTTCTTTTCTCGTAGCTTGATGACTCGGACTGAGCTCTTTCTCCCCACCCAACTCAATGGAGTTTTACACTTTCGACCATATAATGCTTCATAGCCATTTGAATCTTGGTAGGTATTATTGTAGAAACTTCGATCGTAGGAATATGATCTTCCACCTCAAAATCTAAAACACATAACCTCAGCATCTTCTAAGACTTGAATTGTTCTTCGATTGTCCATCGGTCTGGGATGAAAAGTTGTACTTAAGTGTAGCGTATTGCCCCCTCTCAATTCCTTTCCATAATCTGGAAGTAAATCTACCATCGTGAGGCGATCACTTTTACACCATGAAGTCTTCTGATTTCATATAATCACGGACAATTTATCAAGAATCACATACGTTTTATGGGTAAGAAATGGCGACATTCGATCCTATGACCCGGATACTATCCGCGACCTGATCTAGGAAATCCCATAACAAAATCCATTGCAATTTCTTCCCATTTCACTCGGTATAGGTAAGGGCTGTAACAATCCAGGTCTTTGATGCTCGCTTTAACAATCGACAAGCACATTTAGAGACATATTCGGTATGTCTTTCTTCATACGACCACCAAAATCTTTGCTTTTAAATCTTTATACATTTTTGAACTACACGGATGAATAGTATATCCACGATGAGCTTCGTAAAATTTCTTCCTCAGCATCACGGTATATAATTGTGAATGCTTAGAATAATACCCTCTGCATCTACAATAAAATCTTGCTTCTGACCAATCTGGATTTGTTCAATGAATTTCTGATATCCACGATCCAGTTTCTGTGCAGCTTTGATTCTGTCAAATAAAGTCGATTGCACTGTCATTTGAGATAAATGCCCAGTATCACTGAATTTTCTAACTTCCAGCTGTAGAGCCTCGAATTCTCTGATTAACTCTGACTTTTGAGTAATAATCCAACTGGCATTTCCCATGGACTTGCGGCTTAATGCATCATACCACATTAATTACACGGACAATCTTGAATCAAATCATAATCTTTAATAAACTTCAAGCTTCTTAGGTCAGTTCTTTTTGTAAAGATATAGACTCGATGATCGGTAAAATTTCGCATTTCCGCTCCAAATTTTAAATTTCACATATGCAATTTAATCGGATAATTTCGCATTAAAGGCATTACCCAAACCTTTTAAAGAGGCATCACTAAATATTTGGAATCTCGGTCCACGATGGAATAAAGCGGGGCGGTAATGCTTTTCAATTAAACTTCTTCTCGCGTTTTGTCCATTGAAATTTGACATCCTTTCTCAATAAATTGGATAGAGGCATTGCGATATGAAAATCTCTTGACCCTTAACTGCCGAACCGTAACATTCTTTGGTGCGGACCATTCTAAAATTGCTTTTACTTTTGAGGATCACGAAACTCGCCATATGATAATGTGACAAATGCGACCTATGCATCCAAAATTCACATTTTGAAAATTTGGCATATAATTGATTTTGTCTTACAATTTAAAACAATCCTCAAATGATTTGCATGCTCTTCGCTTTAGAATAAATCAGAATATCATCAATAAAGATGATATATGGAGTCCACAGGCTTGAAAACCACGGTTCATTAAATCCATAAAGGCTGCGGGGAGCATTAGTTAAACCAAATGGCATAACAAGAAATTCATAAAATACACGGTTCCAAACGTTTTAAAATATCGGCGTCTTTAACCTAACGATGATATCGGATCTGAATCAATACGGAAAATCTGATGCTCCTCGACATTGTTACATTTCTACGACATTTATGGCGTATTGTTGATTCTGATGTACATTCTGAGTATAGTTTACTGAGTTTTACCGACTGCAAATTTACATATACATGCGTTCTTTGTATCTTGAGCTTGTTTTAGACTCTTGTCTCACTAAGCTTTTACTTATGTTCTTGTTGAAAATTTGGAAAAGAGATTTGGGTAGAAAGTCTGTTTTGTTAATATAGTTTTGGGAAGCTTAAAGGCTTTTAGTGCGTCTAAATTAAATGTCTTTAGTCAGTATTTATTTAAAGATTTCATCTTTAGTATTTGTGATATGAATTAAGTTAAGTAGTATGAATTGTATATAGTTTGTGATGATTTGATTAGACACTTTCACTTGCTTTTCGTTCATGATTGGCAGTAGCGTGTTGGTGGAATCTGTCGTCAGTCATCTGTCTATTCGGTGACCCCAGCAAGGGGTCATCAGGGGTGTGGCGACTCTCTAATCTTATCTACCACCGAGTTACTCAACTTTTTCCCATATTCATTTAGCATTTTATCTCTAAGAGTAAAGTCACTCATCCACGAGCATCCCTCTCGCTTAACATAGCTTAGTCTTTCTCTTTTATTGGCCAACATTCTGCACCATAAGTCATTGCGGTCTTACCACCATCTTATAAAATTTTCCTTAAGTTTAAGTGGAACTTTTTACATCCAGGTGGATGCATTCTAACCTTCCAACTTGAATTCTCTAATAACATCTCCAACTATTTCACCATCATTTTGAACAATAGCTAAATATTAAATCGCTCTTATTAATGACTTGTTCACCAATATCACAACACTACTAACTTCTACAACTAAAATTACACTCCATATATTAGGTTTAGATCTACTTAAACAAAACCTTTAGACTCTAATGTTGACCTCATAATTTTCTCTTGGACTCCTCTAGTCTTTATCAACAAGAAGAATGTCATCGGCAAAAGCATACACCAATGTACATCTTCTTGTAAATGCCAGAACATTCATAACTAAAGCAAAAGATAAGGGCTTAAAGGCGATCCTTGATGTAATCCAATTGAAATGGGAAAATATTTTGTCAATCCACCTGTTTGGACACAAGTAGCACTAGTATACATATCCTTAATGACTTGAATATAACCAATATTAACTCATTTACGTTCTGAACTCTCCAAAGAACATCTCTTGAAACTTATCATAAGCTTTCTAAATCAATAAATATCATATGTAAATCCTCCTTACTTTCTCTATACTTCTCCATCAAACCTCTTAACAAATGTATAGCATCCATAGTAGATCTACGGCATGAAACCAAACTTGTGAAAACTTTTGTATCACATCGTAACTTGTTCAATTACTCTCTCCCATAATTTTAATGTATGACATTAACTTAATTCCTCTAATTTGCACACTCTTGTGCATCACCTTTATTCTTAAATATAGGAACCAACAAACTCTTTCTCCACTCATCTGGCATATGTTTAATCTTTAAAATAATATTAAAAGATTTGTAAACTAAGAAATTCCTTGATCTCCTAAACATTTCCACACATTGAATATCATCGTCCTCTTTTTTCCACATTTCATTTTCTTTAAAACTTTAACTTGATTCTAATACGATGATAAAATAAAATTTTTTTATTTTGTTTTATTAAGGTTACTAAAATCAATCGTACATTCAGATCCTTCATTGAAAAGTCTATCAAAATATCTCATCCACCTATTTTCAATATTCTTTTCTAAGAAAAGTACTTTATATATAATGATTCTTAAATATTATGATTCTTAAATAATTGAGACAAGAAAATAATATATATATATATATATATATATATTATGATTTTTAAATTGAAATCATTAGAGAGAAAGATAGAAATTTTTAAATCAAAGTAAATTAAGAAAATAAATCCTTGAATAGAGAAAATGGAATTTATTGTGCATGTACATAATTTAATAAATAAATAAATTAAATATGATTATTATTATTATTATTATTAATTATAAATTTAACTTGATTTAGAAAATACATAATAAAATATTGATGAATGTGAGCGTCAAATAATAAAAGATATATGTAAATATCATAGACAAAAGAAATGAATAAAATAAAATAAATTGATTTCTAATATTGATCCAATCAATATTTTATTATAGAATTTCAATTAAAGAAAGAAGTATAAAATGGAAAAGATTCAAGAGAAACTTAAGTGGGTAATTATGTTCTTTTTATGATAAAATAACTTTAATTTTTGTAATGAAATGCATTTTATATAATTATAACTTTTTCCATCGTAGGCTGATTTATTTTCGCTTCTTCATAAATTGTGATCGATGTTTTTATGTTGAATAATAGTCGAATCTTTAGATCGTATCATTACTTATAATTTTATAAAGTTAGGCGATTCGTTAGTTATAAATTAATATGCATAGTTATATAATTGTATGTTATGAATGTGTATGTTGGAGTTCATTCCTTATAATCAGGTGGGGGCCTTGTCGCGCACGAAAAATGGAATGATAAATTGACAAATGGTAATATACTTATCTTTTGGATGAGTTTTGGTAAAGATTTTCTTTTTGGTAAAGGTTTAGGCGGTGACTCAAAATGGATGATAAATGTAAAGTAAAGTTCATAAATGTTAAATCATGCATACCTATATGTTTGATTGTTTGAGCGATATCTTTATATACATATTATAATAAAATTACGTCATCTTAGTTATATCTTCTTGTTTACTATAGTGTAACAACATAATTAACGCTGAATTTTATTCAATTGTTAGTTATTTATTTATTTTTTTCAGGTAACTATCCTAACTAAATGGCTGATAGAAGGGAGGGTTATGTTTATCACCATAGAGAGACTTCAGAGGATAGGTAATTATATCAGTTATGTTGATTTATGTTTAAATTATATTTTATATGAATTTTGTTAGTATATATGTGTGACAAATTATTAAATAATTTATGGATTGTAGTGGCTCTTATATGATTTGGGATTTTGTTTAAGATTGAAAATGTTAGATAAGTTTTTCTTTATCCGTCGAGTCTGTTCCGCATTGTCTCAGTTAGTTGCGACAAACACTACAAAATCTAAGCATGAAATCTCAAACTATGTCACAATATCCAATGGAAGCTAAAATGATTATAGACAATCTTTATTCTACTAGATCATCAGTAGATACAAAAGATACTATTCTATATATTCTCAATGGACTACCCTCATAATATTAATCCTTTAAAACAACAATTCGAGCATCGCTTAATCAAATTTTAATAGATGTTTTTACTCTTTACTCTGTAATGAACAGATAAACCTTGCAAATGAACAACAACAGTCAGAACCTTCAAATTCTACAATTGCCTTACTCATCTCAAGGAAAAGATCAAAACCGGGGGCAGCAAAATTATAGAGGGCAGTCATTGTAATTTTTCAAATACATTTGACAATCACAGCAATCGTGCTGAAAACAATCAATCAATAGTTTGTCAAATCTGTGATAAAGCTGGTCATTCAACTATTGATTGTTGCCACATATCCAATCTAACATACAAATCAACTTCCAAAACCTATCAAGCACTATTTGCTACCCCATCTCACTCAGAAGATGATTCACATTTGGATTCTGATGCTACCACTTATCTTACAACAAATCCAAATCATTTTATGACCTCTTCTCCTTATAAAGGGTCAGACTAAGTTTTAGTTGGCAATAGACAATCTACACCCATTTCTCATATTAATGAGTAAGTTACTTCTACCTAATCTTCTTCAAGTTCCTCAAATTTCTCAATCTCTTTTCAGTTAATAAGCTTGCTACTGACAACTCTTGTTCTATTACCTTTGATGCAAATTATTTTCAAATTTGTGATCTCAAAACAAATCAGGAAATCTTGAAAGGGCACGCCGTGATAGGCTCTATCATATTTCCACGTCTAGCATTCCAGTTTTGCACAACAAATTCCAAGTTCTGTTGGCCAGAAAACTCAGCATTGAACTCTGCATAAAAGACTTGGTCACTCGACATACTGCTGCGCTTTCCTGTCCTTCAACACTTTTCATTTAAAAATGTTCCTAGTGAGTCTGTGGTCTATACTTAATGTTGTTTAGCAAAGAATCACAAACCTATATTTCCTGAAGCTTCTACAAATCAATATGATGTTCTTGTGCTGGTTCATTCTGATGTTTGGGGGCCGAGTCTCATTATTTCTAATCAAGATCTTTTATATTATATATTATTTCTTGATGATTGCACTCGTTTTTCCGGAGTATATCCCACCGGGTATATCCTATGAAATATAAGTTTGAAGCCTTCACTAAATTTTCTCATTAAAACTCTTACAGAAAAATAGTTTAATAAACCTATCAAAATCTTGAGGACAGATGGGGCGGTTAATACACTGGCACTACGTTCCAAACTTTCTAGCATCTTTTGGTATTCTTCACCACTTAACTTGTTCCCATACCCCCAAGTAGAATGATGTTGCCGAAAGAAAACATAAACATCTCCTTGAGACGATGCAAAAATCTTCACATGCGAGCCAATTTACTATCCAATCTTTCGGTTGAAGCTCTTCTCTATTTATCTCATTAATCGATTACCATCTAAAACGACCAATTAGCTTTCACCTAATCAGTTATTGTTTCATAAACCATCTCAATATTCACATCTTATCATTTGGTTGTCATTGCTATCCCTGGCTCACTCCACTCATAGATAATAAACCTCAACCGAGGTCCAAAAAGTGTATCTTCATTGGCTACTCACCTCATTCTAAAGGCTATAAATGTCTCGATCTATCAACAAATCAAGTTTATGTATCTCGCTTTATCATCTTTGATGAGCATTACACCTCCACCACCATTTCTTCTTCTACAACTAATCCCATCTCACAAGAATCCTCTCCTTCCACTCCATCCCAGACTACTCTTCTTACACCAATACACCCCCAATCGTCAAACTATTCTCATAAATATTTTAATCATGTGCCAAATGAGAATTTGCCTTATATTAAGAAAGGTAGAGGTAGACCTAAAAAGACTAGGTTAATATGTATAAAAAATTACCTTAGTTTACTTGAACTAAATGAGAATTTGATACATAATAGGATACAATTGAGAAGAAGGATTCATGTAGCCGACCCCACATGGTGGGATAAAGGCTTGTTGTTGTTGTTGTTGTCGTTGTTTGCTTACATCAATTAAAATCTTGTTAAAATTTTATTAAATTCAGTTAAAATGACTTCAATTTGGAACAATAACATGAGAATTCTTCTAGCTTCAAAGCTATAAGCTTATGCAAGGGCAAGGTAAGGTACTAACATTTTTTTTTTTTTTCAAGTAAATAAGCAAAATACTATTTCATACTTCCAACAAATGTCAAACCATAGCAACTATAGGAGGAAGGTTTCAAGCAAACTTATGGAACATTTAATGTCATGAGAACTTAAAACCTTAATATATTTTTACCTATTGTATCCAACATAGGAATGCACAAACTTAGTATATAAAATTTATAAAAATAATAATAATTTTTATTAATTTTGTAATGTTTATTTATTTTCATCATATATATATACACACACACACACACACACACACACACATTAATTAAATCTTTGAATCTACTTTTAAAAAAAATTAAGAGAAAAATATTGCATACAAACATTAATGCGTCATTTAGATAATATTTAAAAAAAAATTATATTTATTATGTCATACTATTCAACCCTAATGGAGACACTCCTAGTTCCTTGTCTAGTTGCCTAGTTCTATTTTCATAACATTGAGCAATACAAGCACTATATTGAGTAAGCCACACATATAGAACCACTTCACATCTAAAAGAAGGATAAGACACACCTCTACATTCACATTCACATGTCGACATTCAATAAAACAACTAGTGTAGAGTAAGAGAGAGACAGAGAGAGAAGAGAGAGAGAGAGAGAGAGAGAGAGAGAGAGAGTGAAAAACCACACACCTGGCAGAGACTTCTCTCCATGGAATGGACTGCTTCCTCTATTGTGTATGATAAGGAATTATCCCAAACCAGATTTGATGACAGCAAAGAAATATTCTCAAATTCATTCACCTCTATCTGAAAGGTAACATCTAGAAACAAATCAAATCTGAACACAGCTACGTACAAAAATATTAAGCAAATACATTTCAGTAATGACAAGAAAAGTTATGAAATGATGGCGCAAATTTAAGTAGCATTTTTTAAAGCACAAAAGGGGAAACATAAATTATTGATTTTAACTTGTTATTCGTGAAGGATACAATTGGATAAAAGAAAAGTGAAGAAAATACAATGGACTTTATTGAGAATCTGCAACCACTGATTTAAATCTTTCATCAATTTCATTTCCTTCCAAAATATAGCTTAAAGAAAACACTAAAGCACTAAACAATTCAATAAGGTTTGTTCATCGGCAAGACAAAACAAATGGTGTTTATCCTTGAACAAAAATCAGATCGTTTTTTTATATACTATGTCAGCTCTTTCATAAGCATATAAGTGATCAATTGGAACCATCTAGATTTCAAGATACTGCAGTAACCAGTTGTTGATGGCCAATTAAGCTATAACAAAAATGAAGGTA
Source organism: Cymbidium sinense (assembly GCA_021442155.1). NCBI lineage: Eukaryota > Viridiplantae > Streptophyta > Magnoliopsida > Asparagales > Orchidaceae > Cymbidium > Cymbidium sinense. Next base: position 199,371,303 of record CM038215.1, read on the forward strand.
TTGGCCATATAATCTGGAAACATTTTCGTAGGTAATTACCTATTTAATGATGTGTCATGCAGTACCCGATAATTGCTCACAAATCTATCCTAGAAGTTAAGAAAACCATGATAAATTTGAGGGCTGATCATTTGAAGGATTTATGTTTCTGAGAATAGGGTCTCACCTGAGGAATAAAAAAATAAAATGAACCAGGGTGGCGATTACACATTTTATTCGATTCCATGTTCCAGTCAATACCAATGAACCCATAAGCCCTTATGAGAGGTGATTCAAGGGAAAGGTATCTGCAGAAAAAGCAATCCAGTTGTTGAGTATCTCTTTAGCTAGTTCCTTAATGATAATTTTGTAAGACACAACATTTCCTTTATTCTATTTGTTTATAGCACATAGATAAAAAGAATCAAAGAATATACAGTCAGAAGTTGTTTTATTTCAGGGATATGGTATGGTATACTTATAAAATTCCCAAACTGCTTTCCTGAAGCTAACATGCAAAATTGCTCAAATTGGAAGTAGCATGGTCAATTGATGCAAAATTTTAAACGTAAAGTCAAATTTTTTGGGCACGACAGCAAATTCAGTAACATGTTTCGCATTTGTAAGGTAAAGTGAAATAGAAACACAACAAGTTTACTCATAATTAACCACATAGCCAAGTGTATCAATTAATTATGAATTAAGGATAACTACTAACGAAGCCCTTTCAACTGGACAATAATATCATTTTAAAATGTGCACTCTGAATGTGCCGGAGCAAGCTATTTTAATTTATACTACCATCCATTTATCCATGTAAGAATTTACTGTTGTAATTCAAAGTTTTATCCAAAACATATTCTTCAGTAAAGTCATTCTATCATTGCTTTTGGAATTTTAATAAACTTGAAGACATGGGATTTATCATTGCTGTTTCTAAACACGAATGATTCGAACAAGGGACAATGAAAACCAGAGACTTAAAATTTCATCACTTTGGTTAAACTCTTCCAATCAAAACATAAAAACTACACACCTAACACACCATTGGTCAACATTCTGCTTAATATTAAAGTAACTTCCGTGATTAATAGCATGAATAATTTAATACAGATGCCTAACCAACAAAATTAATCATGCAAGAAATGAGCGATTGCAGATCTTTTGGATATATATCATAGTAAAATTACTTTGAATGTGAAACTAAAGATATAACAAATACTACTAGAGTCTCATATAGTTATAGACTTTTAACAAACCAATGATAATGGGTTTAATAGTTATTTTTGAGTCACAGGTGTCATGATACATTATAATAAAATTTTCCACTCTTTTTTGTTTGAGAGATTTAATATTTAGAATCAAGAATAACTAGAAAAATAAGAAAGAATAAATTTCATGATTTGAACCTTACATTATATGCCTAGTGTATGCGTGGCATCTAAGTAAAACTGGTAAAAAAAATAAGCTTCAAAATCTAGCCTTTGTTTATGTGCTTATTGTTGAAAAATCGTAGGATCTGAAAAGGAAATTAGGAGGCCGGCCTCTTTCTGCAACCATACATGGCATCCTCAGATTCACCTATTGTCAAGGTGTAGGCATCAAAGTTCATGAATTTAGGGTTAATTCAATAAGGAAGGTGTAGGGCCATGGACCTAAGAACTGATCTCTCTACAATTTTGTGAAAAAAAGATTACAATTACTTCTCTTTCTAGAATTTTATTTATTCTTAATATAGCTTTGGAAATTATATGTATAAATACTCATTGAATGAATGAAAAAGAGCACAAGAATTTGCAATTATCTTCTTTTCTACATGGTATCATAGCACTAGGTAAAGGTCCCAACTTTCAACCTATTTTTTTAGCCCAATTCTTTCTTTCTCCACCATATGTAAGAGTTCTGACTTATCTCATGAATGATGAGAATCAGACCATGACAATCAAAGAGAATTTTAGGTGTCAGCTAAATGAAAAACATAATCTAAAGTGGTCTCAGATTGTGAAGACATTTTAAAAGGAAAAGGAAAACTTCATCTTATTAATCCTCAGCTAGATCCTAAAGATCCAAAATTCATACTTTGAGGTGAAGGAGACTCATATATTATGATTATGGAATTCTATGTTTCCCAAAGACAGTGTGCCTTAAATGTTACAACAACAAATGAAATTTGAGAAAATGTAAGACAAACATACTCAAAGGACTAGAAATATACTCTCATCCATGATATCAAAACAAAACTTTCGAACACCAAACAGATTTACATACATAACACACAATTCTTATATATTTACATATCTAACACCTATATTTCAATTTTTACATATATATATATAACATTCCAATCTTCAATATCACATCAAAAATATCATCATCACTCACTTTTTAAAAGTGAAATATACCTTTTTAAGCATAGAGAAGTGTTAGATAAGTAAATATCTAATTTTAGGTGTTAGATATGTAAATGCATAAGAAATGTGTGATATGTGTGTAACTTCAAACAAAATAAACTATCCATCACTAAATGCTTCCATGCAATGATTTTTTTTTATATATAATTAGATTGTAAGGATCTCAGGATGAAATGTAATGATGATATTATGATTCTAAAATAATATATAGAGACAGAAAAAAAGAATTTTAATATTTTGTGGTTCTAAATGTAGAATTTGATCAAAAGTCTGCATCCAATGGGTAAGGAGATCATACCATCTCCTAATAAAATCATCTCCATTGAACGGATTGAAGAAGAAAGAAACAATGTTAGATAAAACCACCTAACTCATAAAGGTCAGCTATGGAAACCATAGAAACTCAAGGTGGAGGACTAATTAACACTGAACCTCCAAAAATCAAAGACCAGAAAAATTCTACTAAAAATATAACTTATAGTGCAACTACTGCAAGAAGAAGAAGAAGCATATCAAAGAAAGTTGCTAGAAATTACATGAGTGGTTTCAAGGGTATAACAGATATAAAGAAAGTCAATCAAAATGATAAGCTCATTTAAACCTATAATCATTGCACTTTTAATACTTCTAATAGCTCATACAATACCGTAATTGACTCAAATGTTGCAAACCACATGATAAATTTGGCATATACCTTTATAATGGGCTAAAATTCAAAATGGACCTCCGACTATTTGTAAGTAGTCAATTTAGTCCCAGAATATCAAATTGCTCCAATTTGATCCCTCACTATACAAAATTGATCCAAAACGATTCCTTGAAGAGTAAATTAGGATCAATTTTGTATAATTGAGGGACTATGATAGGGTGGGTCAATATTGTATCACTATTTCTACAAGAGGAATCATCTTGGATCAACTTTGTATACTCAAGGACAAAATTAGAGCAATTTAATATTTTGGGACTAAATTGGCCACTTGCAAATAGTTAGAGGACCATTTTAGGATTCATTTTCTTTCAATACCACTAACCTCATACTACAAATAAATAAATAAAACTATGACTCCTTAACCACTACTTCAATATAGGGGAATGTTGACACTTAAAATTACATAGTAAAATTTATAAAATTAAGTATCAAAAGGTATCTATTCCTTTGAGTGAATCTTGATTAACAGCTTGTTCATGTTAATCCATTCCAAAATTTGGAAACCTTTAAAAATCTATAATATCTCTTATCTTATCAAACAAAAATCTGATAATAGTCATATTGTACCTCTAGCAATCTTTTTCACTATTATAAAGAATCAATATTAAAAAATTTAAGACTAATAATGCCTGAGATTATTTCAACTAAACTATATCCTCTTTTTTTCTGCAAAGAAGTCATTAATCACAAATCCATGTCCAATATCCCACAAAAAAATGAGTTGATTAAATAAAATAACTTCTTTATGTTACTAAAACTCTACTCTTCTAAAATTAGGTTTTAAAACAATATCTTGGTCTAAAATTGTGCAATAAGAGGTGCACATTGATGCACGTCTCTGTGCAATTCAACACTTAATCCCCATGAGGCACCCGCCACATATCACCATGTGTGAGGCATGCACCTCATCACCTTTGAGGCATGCCTTAAGGCGTGCCTCAACATAATTTGGGTAAAGCATACATCTCACTAATTAGATTTAATTTCAAAATTAAATAAGCTAACACCCAACCCTTCAAAACTAAAGTCCACTCACCCAAAAGCCGAACTGAGAGCCTTAACCTTCTCTGACGGTAACTGGATCTCTTGCAGCAAGCACAGCCATTTGCCTCCTTCAACCTAGCCATTTGCCGCCGCTTCTAACTACCACATTTACAAAAACACACATTTCTTTGTATTATCTTTCCTCCATTAAAGTTTAGTAAGGTAATCTTTGTGATGTCCCGTAATTTCAAAACAAAAAAAACAAAAAGGGAAATTAAACCGATTGATGGTTCAACTGAACCGGCATCAATTGGTTCAACTATAAGGGGGCAAGTCGGGACAAGCTCTTTCCCATGAGTTAGCAAGGGCAAGCAAAAGACGAATCATGAAATACCGAATGAGAGAGGGAGAGGCGAGGCAAGAGGGCGAAGCTGTAAGCTCAACGACAACGTCAGAGGCAGCAATGGCGTCAATGTTAGGCGAGGTTGCAAGCAAAGATGTCAAGTGCCAAAGCCTTGTTCGTTCGTACCTTACCGAGCCGAAGCATGAGTTAAGGCTAAAACAAGAAGGAAGAAGAAGGGGAATAAGTTAAGTAAAGTTTTCATTGTTTTCAATAAAGTTACATTTTCCTTCATTATTATTCAATAATTAAATATGTATACAATAAATTTAATTTAATTTGATGAAAACAAAATTTCTTAATTACTATAGTAATAATAACACAATCATAGTATGATATCTAATAATAATAATAATAATAATAATAATAATAATCAAAATATATTTATACATAGAACTTAATGTTTTGTAAAAATTTAGTATAAATTTATAGAATTAAAATTTACGAGGGATTATTATGAAGGTTATTCCTAAGGAAGAATTAAATATAATAATCCCACATAAACTGAATAAGTTAAAGTAATGGTTAAAATTTATATTGGTGGGAAAATAAATATTAGGTTAAATTATACAGTTGATAAAAGATTATATATATATATATATAAACAATAAAATTAATTAAAATAAATTAACATGAACTTTTACTAAAAGTTAGTGAATAATTAAATGAAATTGAATAATAGTAATAATACTAATAAAGTTATATGAAAAATAGAAATTTAAGAGTTTCATTTATGAATTTTGAAAGTTTAATCTACATAAAATAATTACTATTATTTTTATATAAATTTATATATCTATGTATCAAGAATATACTTGAATTTAAAACTATGTTGTTATATTATTAGCAGAGCTTTCAAGTAGAAAATAAAATATAGAATAATAAATTAAAAGTTACATGAACACTATGATTCGTGTATTATGGATTTAAAGGTTAATGGCAATATAAAGAATAAGAAAGATCAACTTAATGTAGGAATTAACTAATATAATTTTTTTATTGTTATAAGTATCGAGTCTTAAGAGGCAAAATCTGAAAAAAGTCAAAAAGAAATCCATTTATCTGTGGCACAAGTGAAAACTCATGTTCCTAATTTATAGAAATTTCATTGCTTTCATCTTAACTATTTGCTTGCCATGTCATAAATAGATATACATTGATTTTTAATTACAATGTTTCCACTGAGTTATCTTTTCTTCGAAGTATTGATCATATTGAAGTATTTATATCAAACTTTCTATTGTTTAATGTTTACTCAAGTTTTACCTGTTATAGAAAGACATTGAATGCAAATCAATCACGTGAATGACATGAATTAGATAGATTGCTTGCATGTGTATACTGACTGACTAAGTTTTACCTCATTATGGTACACGTGCACATATATGAAAAAGGAAATGAAAAATGTTATTAATATTGAGTGCCTGAAATGGTACATCTTTAGACAGTGGCTGATGTGACGAATGTAAACATCTAAAATAAGATAGGAAGTACAATAGTATACGTGATTTAAACTTCCTTGAAACGATCATATTTAAATATAAACTATCACTTAATTGGTTATTAATTTATTTTGTTTAACTAGCACACATAATGTTTCTTTTTCATTGTATGTATATTAGAGACATGAATATTCACTAGTTATAGCTCATTGTGATCTTTAACCTAACAATTGTAAGTTAGAATCTTATTATAAAAATGGGTAATCAAGAGGAGAAGATCTATAAAAGGCGAGTTCAAAATAAAGAAAGGTATATTTAAATTTTTTTAAATTTCTTTCTCAACTTTTAGTGGCTCTTTCAATATAGTGTTGAATTATTAAACAATAATAGATATTATAAATTTGTCTTTCGACCGTCCGGCCGTATGTTCCTGTCTTGAAAATTCCAAGCCCCAAGACAAGTCGTGACAATCTTCCTCTTTTATATAATTTTTTTTATTTGCTTTCTTTTTTCTCTTAGTTGTTGATTTTTTTAACTTAAAAAACTTTTAGTTTTGAAATATGATTAGAGGAAAGGAGAAGAGCATGACAGAGCATAGGAAGGACCCAACATGGAAGCATAGTATGCAAGTTGATATTGAAGGCGAGGAAAAGAGTTGTGTATATTTGAAATTTAATTATTGTGAAATAGTTGTGAAAGGGGTGTGATTGGAATGAAAGAACATCTATCTAGTTCTCACAAAAATGATGTACCTTGTGCAAAGGGTTCCAAAAGAGGTGAAATAAGAAATTTATGCTTATATGAAAAAGGCAACAATGACAAAACACCTGACACAACAACAACTTGATGATAAGGTTGATGTAGGCTCATATTTTGGTAGTGAACGTAGTGCCAAAGTTTCATCAGCATTGCCACCGCATTCTAGTAGAGGTGCATAGAAACCTATGGATCAATATATGATAAATATAGCAAACAACAAGGATGATGGAGCAAGACTAACCCATCATATTTCTCCTGAGCATGCAAGGTAGGTAAGAAGAAATATATGCATAAATATCGAGAGATTTTTCTTTGAAAATGTCATTTAATTCAATGTGACAATATCTTTAACTTACATAAATATGATTCGTTCTATAAAATCTTATGGTCGAGGGCTTAGACTACCTATTATGTATGAATTGAGGACGTGGATATTGAAGGAAGAGATGGTTAACATTACAAAAATTATTAAGGAGATCAGGAGAACATTGGCTCAGAGAGGAGTTATCATCATATCTAATGAATGATCAAATATGAAGAATAGAAATTTGATTAATATCTTGGTGAATCATTCATATAGCACAATCTTTTTTAAGTTCGTGGATGCATCAGATAAGGTGAAAGATGAATAGTATCTTTTCAATATTTTGGATGGAGTAATTGAGTAGATTAAATAGCACTTAGTTGTGCAATTTATCACTAATAATATTGGTGCTTATAGAATTGTTGCTAATAAATTGATGAAAAAGATGAAGCATGTGTACTAGATATCATGTGCAGCACATTGTATGCTTCAGAAACTTGGTGACTTGCCTTAGCATAAGAATACTTTGATCAAGGCAAAACAAATTAGTAAATTTATCTACAATCACAATTGGGTGCCTGTATTGATGAGAAAGTTTAAAATGAATGAGCTCATACGACCTACTACTACTAGGTTTTGCACTGCCTATTTGACTTTGTAGAGCCTTCTAGATGCGAGAACCTTTAAATGCTTTGTTCACATCCACTCAGTGATTGAGTTGTGCTTGGTCAAGATAGCCTGAAAGAAAAGAAATAAAAAAAAAATTATCTTGTATGAAAGATTTTGGATTAGTGTGTTATGCTACTATGATAGTAGATATAGAAAAAAGCGAGACATGAGCTTTATTTATAATGCTATGGATGAGGCTAAGGAAATGATTGCACAAAAAATTGAGAGGAGAGGAATCAATTTATAAAAAAAAAAAATTGGAGATCATTGATAAAAAGTGAGAGCTTTTACTTCATTGTTATTTACATGTCATTAGATAATATCTGAATCCCCAATTTCAGACTAAGAATAAATCAATCATTCTTGACATCAAATTGGATTTATACCATTGCATAGATAGGTTGATTAAAAATGGAGCTAAAAAAGCAAAGGAAAATCTACAACTTGTTGCATTTAGGAATAAGATTTCTTTGGATTGCAATAAGCTAAAGATACTTTCATAAAATGGTCCTCAAGTAATTTTTAGAGTTTCTCTAATTAGAGTTCTAAACTTGATAAAATTTTATTGTTATTACTTAATACCTATTTCAATTTTATTTTTTAAATAATAGTTGAATGGTGGATTTAGTTTACTGATATCACTCCAGATCTACAACGATTTCCTGTCAAAATTCTTGGGCTTACTTATTCATCATCTGGCTATAAAAAAATTTGGTATATATATAATCAAGTGCATACAAAAACTAGACTGATAATATTGAGGATGAACTCTTTATTATATATATTATGTATAACAAGAAATTAAAGGATAAGCATTTGAAGAAAAGCATCCAGAGACTGATGAAGACTCCTTTAGTATGCAATGACTTGTCATCATATGATGAATGAATAGTTGATGATGCCCATGAAATTACTCTGGGTAATTTGCTAAAACATCTCATATTTACAAATTCGATGAGGGCAAAAAAAGCCAATACTTGTGTAATACCCGAAATTTTCAAAAAGATAATTTAAATTTTGTATTTATGCATTTTTTCACAAATTTTCTGAAAATAATCATAAATATTTTCATAAAATTCTATATATTATTTTGAACAAAATGTTATATACATACAAATATGATATACTTCCATATATTAATAAAAATAGCTAATGGGATTAATATAATAATTAGTTTAATTATTAATTAATTACTATTTGGTTAATATGTTAATTAATAAACAGCCACAGCAGTAATTTCTATAGCAAGCAATGTAGAAATGTTACTATTCAGAAGGATTTTATGTACTGTAGCAACTCATATTTTCCACTAATCAGTGCTTGTAGTGGTTGCTTAAACTTAAACAAAAACGTGAAAGTATGTGATTAATTAGGTTAGGTAAAGTAAATATTATATATATATATATAAAGCATTTCTTCAATTTTCTCCCTCAACCGAGTCTCTATTTTTGTGGAATGAACTTTCAGCTCATTCCTTCCTGTAGAGCTGGGAGGAATTGTGATTGTTGGGTGTGGTAAATGAATAAGAAATAGAATATATATTGTATATAAGTATATATATATATATATATATATATATATATATATATATATATATATATATATATATATATATATATATATATATATATATATATATATATACATGTGAGTAAGGTTTAATTAAATCTTTTTTATTAGATATCATAAACTATGTGATTTATCACTACAAGTTACAAAGGGCTGTGATCGCTCAGAAAAAATACATTAGAAAATCCCCACCATCTTATAGGATGTTAGCGAGATCATTCTTCGTGAGGCTGATTTATCAGATTTTCCCTAACATTAAGTTAGGGCTTAATTAGATCTGTGTTCTACTTCTTATGAACACAAGCATCTATAGTTAATTACCCCTTTTACCATAGTAAGAGAGCACTCTTGATTAAGATTGAAAATAAACATAAATCTTTTATGTAAATTGGTGTCTATTGAGGTGGTCTGGATGACTGTCTAAAAGGAAAAAAAGGAGAATAGTTTTGATCAAGATCTCATAGTTAGTTGTCCCTTGTCATTATTCGGTCCATGAACATCATAGCTGTTATTTAATTTCGGAAGCTTGATTAACAGTCATGTGTTGCCTCATCTCAAAGTTCCCAAGTAGACTAGAGTTATTGTACAAGTGTTACTATGTAAATATATTATTGAATTATTTAGGCTAAACATAATTTATAAGTTTATTCAATAATTCAATTTTATGGAGTAATCTGCATTGCAAACATTCGTAAGACTTACATCCATTGGAATGCCATAATTTGGATTAATATTTGCATTTCAAATATAGACTGGGCTTATGTCATGACCCAGCTTGGTATATCGGCGAGACAGGCCGATTGACGGATAAAGAAAAACTTACATAACAAATCTTAAATAAAATCTCCAATCATATGAGTAATTCTGATCCAAATGATTTTACAATTTATCCATATATATATATGGTTCATATGGCGTCTGATTTAAACATAATTCAATATATCGATATAATTACTTATCTCCGTTTCTCTCATGATAAACATAACCTTCTCTCATTTAATTGGGATGATTACCAAAAAAAATTAAACAATTGAATAAAATTTAGTAAGTCAATTATATTGTTTTATAGTAAGAAAGAAAGTAGAGTAGTATGTATGATTTTTATTATCACATGTACATAAAAGAAATAAATTGCTCAAACAATCAAAATATATGAAGTAAAATAAATAAATTTAGTGTGACTTTACTTTTTTCATCTCGCTTTTGGAGTCACCGTCTAAACCTTTACCAAAAAAAAAAATATTTACCAATACTCATCCAAAGGACAAGTAGTCATTACCATTTGCCAATTTCATTGGCTTTTTTTAATGCATCGATCTGCATCTGTAAGGTGAACTCCACTTTCAACATACTGATTATAGCGTACAATTATACATATCGTATTAATTCATAACCAAGAATCGCTTAACTTTATAAAATGGAAATAATGATATGATCAGCATTCGAGTTATTATCCAACACTGAAAAAAAAGCAACTACGTCCAATTTATGAAAACCGGAAAATAAATCGCAACTTGCGAGAAAAGTCATAATCATATAAACATGCATTTAAATGAGAAAATTAAAGACATTTTACCATAAATATAAGACATAATTACTCACTTTAATTTGCGGTTTCTCTTGAATCTCCTTTCCTTTAATGCTTCTTTCCTTAATGAAATTCATAAAGTAAAATATTGATTGGATTAATATTGAAAGCAATTTATTTTATTTTATTCATACGAATCTTTTGCGTATAAACTTTATTAATTGATCTTTCATTCATCAATATTCATTGTTTATTTTTAAATCAAGTTAAATTAACCTTTAATTTATTTAATATATCTAATTTAATATAATACTTCTAAATCTTATTAATCCTATTATTTTTTTTAATATAAAATATTAAGTGTTAAAGTGACTTAATATATTTCATTTAATGCCTATCATATCCCTTAAAATGATTCTAAATTAATTAACGTACTATAGATAAATTTTATTTTAATTTAATGTTTTATCATTTCCCTTAAGATGATTTTAAATAATATAACTAAGCATAGGTTTACGATTTTATTAAATTTATAATTATATTTCATATGTAAGGTTTAATACATAACTATTTAATTATTCTTATAAATCTTTCAACATATTTATGATTTGCATACATAGCATTTAATATAATTAAAATAAATTGTATATCGAAATACTTATGTAGGCATTTGTATAGTAAAATGGTCATTTGGATTTGCACTTCATTTTGAAATTGAAACCTGTATAATATAAATACATTTCCTTTTATAATATAAAATGCATTTCCTTTATTATAAAAAAAACCAAAAGAAAATAAATTTACCTCTCGATTTTGCCCTAAGCCTCAACCTGTTGGCTTCTTACTATCACGCCGCATCGTGGTCTCTTCTTCCTCCGTTGCTCACCTCGTTCCGGTCTCAAAGGGCTTCCTCTTCCTTCTTCTTCTTCTTGATCTTCGCGGAAGGTACAATTCTGGTGGTTTAGAGACTGTCGACGACTCGTGGTGGCTGCAGATGGTGAAGGTATCGCTCGGTAGGGAATGCACGCAGGTGAGTGTGATTCCCCTTCTCCGTTCCCTCTCTCTCTCTGTTGGGAATTGTTTGTAAACGACCGAACTCCCCACGACTTTTCCTCTGCCAAGTATGGCGGTTGGATTTTTATTTTTATTTTTATTTTTTTTCTTTTCTGACTTTCGGTTTTTACAATTTATATCCATTGGAATGCCATAATTTTTTAAGAAAGTTTGCATGACGAACAGGTGACAAGGCTTACATCCAATGGAATGCCAGAGTTTTATATAAGTTCGCATGGCAAACAAGTGATTGACTAGGCTTATCCGCTAGAATACTAGCTTTGGGCTAGTTGTGCTAGCTTTGAAAATATAGGTCAGGCTTACATCTATTAAAAAGTCGTTAGATTGGACTTATATCTCTTTGGAATGTCAAGTTGTTGCAAACATATATTGAACTTACAACTCTTTAGAATGTCGTGATTTGGATGTAAAGTTTACATGGTGAACAATTTGACTTAGAGAAAAATAAAATTCGTCTACCGAATAGAAATTAAACTTACATTTGTTGGAAGGTCTAAGTTGCAAATAGAGTTTGCCTTTCAAATATTTAAATTTAGATTTAAATATTTGAAATCTCTTGTTAAATATTAAGATCCGCTTTGCAATATAACTTGGGCTTATATCCATTGGAGTGTTAAGGTTTAATATGTTGATGATATTTATTTTGTATACACAAATTGGACATAGGCTTATCAGAAAGCTATCTTTAATGTACCAATATGTTCAAACACACAAAATTACTTAGAATGTTTTTGGGACAGCTTACTGGTTGCTTTGTTATTCAAAAAGCAACCACAACTACATTTAGCTACCAGCTTTTTTACTACTTTTCATAAAGTTTTGTGGTGAAAAATTGTTTTGAGAACCAGAGTTGTTAGAGTGCGGTGACTGTCAAAAAGCTGTTGTTTGAATTTCTCGAAAAGAAAAATATTTATAACACACACAACCGGATTTCAAAAAACTATTTTTCTCACACAACAGCTTTACAATCAACTTTTCAAAAAGCTACAGCTGCCCTAAACATACCCTTAATGATTTAATTTTAAATCCCCAAATTCCATTAAGTTTATTCGGATTACAATCATTGAAAATTATGAATGTTTTTTTGTTTCATGATTCATAGTTCGATCATAGTCATTATTTTAATTTTGATATCTATTTTTTATTTGAAATTTCAATATTTTAAGTTTAATTATTTTTAATAAATTTTGCCAGCATAACGACATCGCAGTATTATATTAACAAAATTTAGTGCGATGCGCACTCTTCTCCCTATGAAAAAAAGATTTTCATCTCGCACCAGATTCAAGATCAACAGTGGGGGCTTTTCTAAAATTCTCGGTCGGATCCAAGATCAACAAACACGAGTCTTCTAGTTTTAAGGCATGTAATTTATTTAATTTCAAATAATTTAAATTATGAGTTAATTATTTTTTATTTTAGCAAAATGGCGGCTTATAAATATTGCATTTTTACGAAATAGTGTATTTCATTTTTAAAATTATCTAAAATCAATGCTTTGAAAAGCATTTTTCTTCAATTTGGACAAAAACGACCCCACTTAAATTCACCCAAGGCTTAAGAGAGAGGGGCAAAACAAAAATTGCCTTTTATTTCACTTAGCAATAGGCAAGAAGGATCAGCTTGTTCGGCTAAGGCTAGGTCCCACTGGCTTCACACAAGAGAAAAGGGTTGTGTGGCTCTCTCACCCGAGGTGGAGACGTTGGCCTCGACTAGGACGACGGCTAGGGCTTCGATCGGTGGGGGAGAGCATGCAGCTCTCTCATGTGAGGAGTTCTCGGCTTAGATTCCTTGCACGATGGGAGAGATGAGCGGCTAGAGGGGGGGGGGACTTTAAGGAGAGTTCAATCTTCTCTCTTTTTCTCTCTCGATCTCTTTCGGGTAAATGCGTGCATGAGTGTCGATGCTCTTCTCTTCTTATAACCGACCAATTTTATAACCGTTCCCGCTCATGGCAAACGGTTACTAGATCAATCTCTCTTCTTTTATTTTGAATTTTTTTTTTACTGTTAACATACTGCAACATATTTGAGTAGGAGATGACGTCAAACTAATGTTGTGGGCTGTTATAGCTATTAGAGGAAAGGAAGTGAAAATAACATCAAGTAACATTTTATATAAGAGTTTAATATAGATATATGCATATGGAATATATATATATATATATATATATATATATATATATATATATGAACTACTTAAAATTTGAAATACATATATATAATATATAGTCTACTAATTCTTTGTTAAGTTGGTTTAATGGCTGGCTCAAATAATTGCTTAAGTACGAAATAACAGAACAAAGAATGCAAATTTGAGAATTAAGAAAATATCTATATAATTATATGAGTATTGGCATAAAATGTGATTAAAATTTTCATTTTATTTCCTGTATATAATAATCAACTAACCAAATTAAATATTATTGAAAATTTTGGATATATTAAGCATGTATATGTGTATGTATAAATGTTGAAGGTATTAGAATTGCATAAAAATATGTGAATATTTGATAATTAAACTCATTCCTTCTTAAATTCAATAATTAATATAAGGTAGTAGCTAGTTAAAGGACTTGAAGGTTTAGAATTAAGGAAATTCTGTGAAAATAATATATTTGAGTATAAATAACGATATAACTAATATATATATATATATATATATATACATGCATTTAGTTTTAGTTTATACAAACTAATGAAGATTAAGGAAAATATTACTTGGAATGTTATATACATGAATATGATAATCATTATTAATTTTATATTAATTTATCTAGTAATCAGCATTTGGATATTAATTCAAGTTATCTTTGGAGTAGTGTGATCATTGTTAGTGGAGAATTGAATGAGGCAAAATCAAATTCAAATAAAAAAAAGTAATTCAAACTTATAGAAGTAATGAGTCAATTTTAATTTAAGAATTCCAAACATTAATAAAAAAAGAATTAATTGATAAGCTATATATTCAAAGAAACGTCGATCATGTCATGGCTCTAGCCCAAACATTGAGATGAGACTTGAAATTACTAATTTAAATTCAGATTTCTAAAGAAATGTTGGTTGCCACTATTATTGCTTGTGAATGTTTTGTACATTACATTTAGATAGTTCTGGCATATCTTGCTCAGATATAAATGATTATTTGCATAACCTAAAATATACTTTGTTGATTTACTATGATTATGAACTTAAATTTCCTGATATCATGTTATATTATTGTACATATTGATAAATAATTCAATACAGATATTTTTAAATACTTAAACGAAAAGTAATGTATATGATATGCTGAAAATGTCATGAAATTGCTATAAATAGACTATTTTATGAACCTGTAGGTAGGCAAAATTCTGATGAGATGAACCTATAAAAGGAGATATTAGAATTCCCAACTCTTAACATTAAGGTTGGTTGGACCAATTGATGTCAAGGCGATTGTTAGTAAATAGTATAGTATCGGCCTTATCTTCAACTTTAGCTGATGGGACGAGTGACAACCCTCATGTAAGACAGAGTCAATTTTATACAAAAATAATTGACATTTCCACAGACATGAGTTAAATTAGAACAGAATTTGATTTCATGAAAGAAATTACCACATGTATAGGAATATTTGTTGTTTGTTATTTATTTTTCACAGTTTTATAAAAATTTTGTTCAGTTCTTATACTTGACAGCATATCTACTACTGTTATTATATTCTGTAAGTTCAAATATACATGCAAGTTATTTCTTACTTCGTGTTGAGTTTATTTTAGCAATACTTATCTTATTGGTTTTTAATATATGATATTACACGTTGACTTTCAAGCAAAAATAAGGAGGGTAATGGCTAAATAGGATTTTTGAATTGTATTTTAATGTACAATTTTTAGAAATTGTAAAGACTTTTAGGGTATGCATAAAATCTTAATTTAATGTTTTTGATTACTCTGTAATTGTGTATAAATTTGGGATTTACACGCTTCCAAATATATAACTTAAATATGAAATGATTATTGGAAAATTTTGAAAAGTAAGAATTTGCTCATGATGATTTGGTGAGATTCAGCTTCACCTACTTGTCCTGAATCCGTACATGTCATGATGAATTGGTGGAATCTGCGTATCCTATTCTATTATATCCTAGACTGACCCTAGAATAAAAAGGATCGTTTGAAGTGTAACAGAAAGTGATATCATAGTAAAGGTTGAAGTGTAATCAGTAATGGAAGTGTGATTAGATTTAGAAGTAGGAATTGAATTAATCAATATTGAGCAATAGGACGATCAAATTGATTATTAATCCACTTGTTTTGAAAAAAAAAATCATGCATACATGATATTAATATTAATATTATATGATAAATGCGCATCAAATAAATAATTCATGCAATTATAGATAAATATACTTGAAAAAAAGCTACAGAGATTGGATGGTCAATCCTCTAGACCTACCAATGATCCTAAATTACAGGCAGAACATAATTCAAGAGTGAAGTACAAACTAAAACAGGTGGTGAAGGTCGATCTAATGAATTGCAAAGTGTTGTTCAGTTGATTTCGCAGGTAGTTGACAAGTTAGCATCAATTAAAAAAAATCTCGCTCGGTAGCCCAAATCGATTTGGTGACATTTGAGGATATTTTAAAGGGCATTGATACTACCGTCAAGACTAGTTACTAAAAATTAAAACGATTATGGATGGGATGACTTTTCCTTGAAAATAAAAGAGTGGTACTGGCCACTTTTGCACTTGAAGGAGAGCCAAAAAGATGGTGGCAAGCTTAGCACAGAGAAAAGTTTAATATAATACCTATCACTCGGATTAAGTAGGATGATTTTGTCAAAATTTTCAAGGATTGGTTTGTTCCACCTTCAACCAGACCAACATTACAGAATAAATTTTTCAATCTAACTCAAGGATCAAAACTTTAAATGCAGTATGAAGCAAAATTCACTCCTCTTTCGAGATATGCTCTCCGCTATATCAATACACATGAAGAAAAATATCACAGATTTTTGCCATGTCTCAAAGATCAGTTAAAGTTGGTACTAGCACCATTTGAAATCAGTGGGTATTCGGTATTAGTTGAAAGGGCCAAAAGGATTGAAAACGAGTTGATTTTTTCTAAACAATATTGGGATCCACAGGCGAGCAAGCGTAAAGGTTTTAAAAGGAAGCCAAATTTCCCTAGCAAGAAATTCAAATTCGATAATAAATATTAGTAAGTTCAATTGGAAAAGTGTATATGTGATAAATGTGGAAAGAAGCATTTTGGTTAATGTTTGGCAAGCTCAAGGAGAAGTAACAAATGCAATCAGGTAGAACATCGCTTGACAAACTGCCCACAGAAGAAAATATATATATATAAAGTCAATCAATTATCAGAGACAAACTCAACAGAAGAAATTTTTTGAAGGCAGTAAAACATGCAATACTTAGTTCTATGGAAAGTCTTCAACTTAGGAGAAAGATGAAACTTCATAGTGCAAGACAAACCCTCGAATTAAGGTCAAAGTTTTTGCCATCACCCCTCAGGAAGCAAAGGAATCAAATGAAGTGGTGACATGTATGCTTAAAATTTCAAATCAATTTGGTTTAGTTTTAATGCACGCATCTCAATCCTCCCCTCCCCTTCCCTTGGCCTATCTCTAGCAAGCAACTTCGCACTCAACCTCGCTCAACCCACCTACTCTCCATTCGGCATGGCACCACACATGCATGCGAGGCACTTGCACGCAAAGCTCCACTTGCGCCTGTCTAGCTCATCCCTCTCCTCCCATTCTCACACTTTTCTCTCTTGCTCAATGGAATGTGCTCCTTCTCTCCATCTATCGCCCTCTCTAAATATCGTGAGTAAGATGGTGCTCGATTGACTACAACAAATGTCGCAACTATACTGAGGCTGTTATCAACCATATCTAGTCTACTTTTTTAAAAGATTGGTTATTACAAAATTTGTCACCCTTGATAAATTATTGCAAAAGGTGAATGGACTATTCCTTTAAGGTTCAGGTGATAGATTTCTCTTGACGATTTTTTTATTTTCAAATTTTCTTGAATTTTCTATATCTAACTAGTGTATAGATCTAAAATGATTTGTAGTAGGACGTAAGACATTTTGACAATGTTATCTATCTAGTTAAAATTTTCTATTAACATGGCTATCATTGGGGTATTGAATTATTTTGTTTTATTATTTTGGACTTTGTCAACTATATTTAAAGTTTGGGAAGGATCAATTTATCATTCTACTTCATTTAAATATTGCATTACATCGTTGACCTTGTTAATTCTATCATCATATATAGAGGATTGGGTCTTAAAGTAGACCTTATGACCATATTTTATAAGTATGACTTAGAGAGTTTGTATATTAAAAATATTTTTTAATTAAAGTCATTAAAGGTCATATGCAAACATAAAACAAACAAAATTTGTATATTTTGTGATTGAGTGTTCGATTATAAATTTACTTTATTAGAAAACACCATTTTACTAGTAATGATGCAACATGCCAATGAACAACAAAATTCTTATGGACTCTAGTTTGATGGGCCTTGATCAAACTTTAAACAAAATAAGGCTTATAACTTTGTCATATAGGAAAAGGTGGTCCACTCAAGAGCGTGTATATTTGATGATGAATTTGATTTTGAAAGAAAGAGTTTGCAAAGTTTCAAAATAATTGCACACTTATCAAGATAGAGCAAATTTGAATTCAACTTACTTTTAGTTCATGCAACATTTTCAGACTTTATATTTGAGTATTCAACTCACTCGTTTGAGCACATGCGAATAAGTATGTCTATTTTAGCACGCTTGCACAACTTTTAATGCACTTACATGATGCATTTATATGACGCATTTGCTTGACTTTCTATGCATCTACATGTTGCATTTCATGTTTTTTGGTGCATTTGTATGATGCGCATAAATGATCTTCAGTTCACTTCCTCAAATTTTAATGCATTTGCATTGCACACTTGCATGCATTTTAAGACATTTCATCTCATGATACATGTAGGGGTGTGCACTAGTCGGTTCAAACCGAAAAATCGAACCGAACCGATGTTATTTGGTCGGTTTGGTTCGGTTTTAAATCTCACAGTTCGGTTTTTGGTTGTAAATGCCTAGATATTCGGTTTTCGGTTTTTGGTTGGTTTTTTTTTTTAAAGATTGGATAAACCGAATAAACCGAATAAACCAAAATTAGTTAAAAAGTCAAATATAAATATGTAATTTTGATTATAAGTACTTAATTATTTGTATAGATTTATAGATTTCTACTTGAGTAAGAAATTTTTAATATATAAAATTTATTATATTGTTTTAATTAATTAGTTCATTAAAAAATATTTTTATTTTTATTTTTATATGCTATTCGGTTTAATCGAAAACCGAACCAATAAACCAATTATAATTGGTTTGGTTGGTCGGTTTTATATGTTATTTGGATGGTTGGTTATTTTAAATTATTTAGTTTGGTTTGTTCGGTTTAACAAAAAATTCAACCAAATCGACCGAACCGACCGAATGCTCACCCCTAGATACATGCATATGGCTTGAACATATCAAGACTTCATGGTCTTAGAATATATCCAAACATTTTTTAAAGAATGCCTTTTCTCCACTTGTGTGTACGTGTTCTGGATTTGGATATGTATCTTCCAAGTTGAAATTCATCACGTATTTAAAATGGTGTTATTGTTTGCATTGATGAGCTTTTAAGTTCACTACAAATCTAATTCAACTTTTTTGGGCTATTTTTGATTTATTCAATGCAACGTGTAATGTACTTCCAAGTACTCATTAGAAAGTTTTTTCAGCTCTTTTTAGTTCATGTAAGCAATCCTAGGGTGTTAGTTTTATAAATAAGAAAGATTTTAATGGCATACATGTGAATTTGCCACTAAACTATTTGTGACATGTTATAATTTTAACTTCGTTTTTATATTTGGGATTAGATGCAAAAAAATTCATAAAGCAAACCGCAGATGATTAGGATAACGCTAGAGATGTTTTATAAGAATAGTGATAATTGTAATACCAAAAATCATGATCACGATAGAAAGAAATCATAAGTCCTAGCATCTCTAATTTAAAACATGGAAACGCATTTTCATATTTGTAGAGCTAAATTTGTAAAAAGGCACGCTAAACTAAATTCATAATGATGCTAAATCTTAGTTATATGCGCAGCAGGTAATATAATAATACGAGAAATACAAATAGATTTGATTAAATCACTAGAACTGTGGACCTTTCCATCAAATTATATCCTTTGAGAACATCTGATGACCCATAAAATGTAATTGCTGACCCAACTCCAGAAACTCCAATCAGTGGAGTCTTTGTTGTAAGACCATTGAACTTCTTGAGCATTTTCGTTGTTGCAACATAAAAGTGAGGAAAAGGAGCCAAGGATTTGCATTGCAAGTACGACCAATTCAATGATTTCACACTAGGAGGTACAACAATCTGTAACATTGAAGAATAAAAACATTTCAATCCCTACACTAAAACTGCTAAGGCAAGGGCAACAAAATATTGTCCAATATGGTGGAGAATACCATGAAAAATACCCTAGCATGATGGCAAAAACTAAATAAGTGACAATCGAAGTGAAAATTTGCAGTTAAAGAACAGTACACTCTGACTCTTGGCAAGCATTGTTGAATGTGTGTCAACAGAACTGGAAATCCACGATCTGCAGGTTCATGTAAATATGCATAAACAGATACAAGTATATTAGGCTTTTCCCAACTATCCACCAATTTAAAGAGTAGTTGTAAAGTTTAAATTCAACAACATTCAAAGCTTGTAATTTAAGATCAAGCAACCAAGACATATTCATGAATCATTGCCTTTCTCCATCAGTGTTTTCAAAGTGGTAAGTGCAATGCGATGCATAAAATTTTCTTTTCGTTTTAATGCTCAAGGCACAAAATGAAATTGTACTTTACAAATTAGAGCATTCATGATTTCTAGATAATATATGCATATATTATATCCATATGATAGTCATTCAACTACCATACTTAAAATCATATCAGATAAAATTTTCAACAAATATAATTATACATTCTAGCTATTTAAAAGTAAAAGAAGCCAAAGACATAAATAATGAAATCACTAAAAAAATTGAAATCAAGAATACTAATAAAATTGAGAGGCCAACTAAAGTTCAAAAGGTAAAGGCAGCATGAAACAAAGTACAAGTGTACATTCCATCAATTTAGATGGACTAGTTCACAATTTTTTTGAACTAATTGAACAAAACCAAATCATAAGTAGAACAAAATGGACTAAATTATAAGTAAAACAAAACCCAACCAAACCACAATATAGTTCATTTTATTAGGTTTGAATTTAGTTTATCCAAATTTTGAAATCTTAATAAAGACATTCTAAAGTACTATATAAACAAACAAAACACATAAAATTACTTATAAATATAGACTTCTACATTAGATAGGATCAATCATTTGAATATTATTTTGATTTTCAATTGAATCAATAAAAAAATTATTTTAAAACTAGGCCATTAACTGTAATCCAATAAGCCTTACTCTCGAACCAAAACTAAAGCATTCTTAATAAACTGGCCCAAATCAACCAATTAAATTCAATTCAATTTGATTTTTCAGTGTAAACTAACTAATGCACACCTAAAACAAGAGTGAAAATGAACCATCAAGAAACATTATTTGTGTTACACCCTATGACGACTCCTTAAAATTAATGTGGGATGTAATAGAGACGGGTATGATTCAGCAGATTAAATCCATCTCCAAAACTTATTATGATATTTTACTCATCAAAATAGAATTGGTGATAAACTCAATCATTCGAATGCACCAAAATGATTCTTGCTCAAGGCCTATCTTTTCCTTTTCATATTAAAACTAGAATAATAATCTTGTGAGCTATGAGGCATAGCAAAATAAATAAGTCTAATACAAAATTCAAATATCAAGAATAATAAATAATGTATATGCTAATCATATTAGACATAATCATATAACTGATCATCTTTTAACAAATACATTGCTCTAAAACTCAATATTAACATTGATTACAAAAGAATTAATATTAATATGCTTACATAAAAAATGGCAATAGAATATTAACTACAAATTGTCATATAATATAGAGATTTTTACAAATTAACCACCCAACTCATATGCATTTATAATTTAAATAACATCTCTCTTTTTTTTTTTTTGAACTGTCAGAATCATGTATTTACACGTGTCATGATCAAATCGTTGAGAATTTTAAAAAAATGAAAAATATCGGTTGGGTCTTTGTTATATATTTCAATATTTGAATAACAATTTAAAAAATTGAGATTAAACGTGGTTGATTTGTAAATATATGAGAATTGGGTGATTGTGTATGTAAAAGCCCTTATAATTTAATGTCAAACAAGGATTTAAATGCGTACACCTTCAATTAATTGCATTAATCCATTATTATTTATTTTTTCATCAAATTATTTTTCCTTCACTTTACCTTAAAATATGTCATGTATGATTTTTTAAGTTTATTGATCATCATAAGGTAGTGAGTTGTAGACCCACATCACACAATATAGATTATAAACATAGCTTAAAGGTTGCACCATAAAATTCAATAGAATTCAAGAGAAATACAATATTATCATTAGGAAACAACATTAAGAACCATTTTACCTCCATAAGAAACCCTTTTGCCCTATTTGTATAGGTATCATAAACATATCATTGTTAACATATCTTCTCATAACATGACATTTCTTTAACATATCTTCATCATTGAACATTTAAATTAGCATGTGCTTCAATTTTTAAAATATGCTAATCAACTATATCATTGTCAACTATATATATATATATATATATGAACAATATACCTATATCAAATGCATTCTTTTAAAAACATAACAAACTAATAAAATATTTGGATAATCATATGTTTAATTATAAGCTTGTATTATCAAAATTATGTGTGGTCATTTACAAATAAATAATAAGTTGTAAATATATAAGTTATAATATAAAGAATTTTTAATGCATTGCATGCAAAAGACTAATTCACATTTAAACGTAAACAGGGGCGGAACCAACCTTTATTTTGAGGGTGGGCAAAAAATAATTTAAAAAAAAAATTGAATTTAACAATGTATAACTCAAAAGAAGAATTGTATTACATTATCATCAATCTAATAAAAATGTTTACAAACTTTATCTATTTTCGTGTCGATAATATTGTATGATAAACTTTCGATTAATCTTCTTTTCTCAATATAAGGTATAAGGATCATTGAGTCAATCATCACTCATTCTACTACTTGATCGATGTTTAACAATCATTGTAGAAAATGCTCTCTCTTATACTTATAGTAAAGTTAGTTAAAATAATAAGTTATAAATTAAAGGATACATCATCCTTCTTTGTCTTGACAATATTTGGATCGAATATCATTTAAAGATAAGAAATCATCACTCTACACATCGATAATATAAGTGGAAAGGTTCAGGCCACAAGCTCAATCGCAGAAAAATCAGGATATAACGCAGAATAAGTTTTTCTTATCAGCGAAAAGAATGAATCACTTGGGTTTAAGCATGCCATACAAAAGTAACTAGCTGTTTGCTTAAAAATGATTATTCGATTCTTGATATCAATTACGATTAATAACTCAAGCATAGTGATGCAAATTTGTCATTTCTTCACCTCCCATTATATGTCGACGAGTTTTAAAGTAGAATTATATTCGGAATATCAATCTCAAAAACATTACAAAAAAAGACACTTCATGTAATAAGGAATCATCCACTATTTCGTTATCATGTCGTTGCTTGGATATCTGCCTAATTTCATTGCATTTTCAATATCTTGGTCTTTTCTTTGCGGTGTGATAATTCATTTGTGATACCTAAATATCAATCATCAAATGCATAAAATCAAAAGACTATCGATTAAAACAGAACTGATTGATGATCATGTACTCATCCACCATCTCGCACTTCAAACACGGATGCATACATCTTCAAGACTAATTAAACTATGAAAATGTGAACTCCAACGAGTGTCACCACTCATTGTATGTTAATTTCTTGATTCAAACCTAATTAAATCTCCTGTTTGGAGATGTAAAATAATCTTTTCATGTTGAATAGTTTTTAAAATGTCACTTCTCTTACAAGAACTTCCAATTGTGTTTAAAATTCTTGAATTGAACTCAAAAAGATGCTTCACTTGATGTTTTTTTCTACCCACTAAATATAATTGAAGGATGGGCAACAATGAACATAAAATGTATGAGGATTATCATTAAGAATGAGTGTCTTCAAACCATTGAATTCACCTATTGGATGCCCCATAATAATCTTGACCTCGTATCATGCAAGCAATGAATGTTTAGCCGTATATAAAGTGTTGTCTTAGAATCTGATTGCACTTGTTGAAGAAACATATTTAATCTAATAAATTTTTCAATAACTTGACCTTTTTTATTACATATCTCGTGATATTAATTGTTCTTTTGTTGATACATCACGAGCATCCATGATAATAAAAAGTAAGAATCAGATATCTTTGATATAACTAAATTCGGATGATCTCGACGACAAAGTTGTTTTTATACCTTTGGTGAAGTCGATTGTAATTTTGTCTTAGCGTTTTCAAATGTAACTTTTTAATTTCTTCATTATGATTTGCAAAATGAAATAATTAAATAATTTCCTTGGTTAAGCGATTAGAAGATTTATCGTGACCATGAAATGGTATCCTTGTCATAAAGAAATCTAACACAAATGACATTTGTCGATTATCTATATTCTTTTGTTTCTCTCATCTTTGTCAACCATAGTAGAGACACTTTATTTGACTTCATTAGATCTTCACACTTTTGTCTTGCTATTATGAGCATTATTGTGTGTTCACCAACATGGGTAAAACTTTTCTTTTCTTTTCCAATTTTAAATCCTCTCAATAAATGAATCTCCACCTCCTTGATTTATAGTAACTTATTCTTGAGGCTTAAATAAATAGCAATATAAACAAAATCGTCTTTCATATATATTCTAACCAATATGGATATTTCAAACCACTTTTTAAATCTGCAGACATTACTTATCATTGTTTGAGTAAAATTATGACTTTTGGGTTGATGTGGCCCAAATATCTCTTATTATCTGTAAATCGTCAAAACTCAAATCGTGAGATGAAGCGGGATCGGTAGAAAGATTATCGATATCGAATCACTGTTCTTTTCTCTTTAAATACGATCCATTTAGGAAATCCAAATATGATAGTAGAAATCAAATAAAATAAATCGATAAATAATGGCAACTTTCAACTTTTCAAAAAAAAAATCATAATATCTCAGAATAATGCTTCCTTTTAAAATAAAATTAAATAATATTTAAAGGCACACCGCTTTTAAAATAAAATTAAACATAATATCTTGAAAAAGGCACACCTTACTGTGAATAGCATTTTAAGGTATGTGAATAGCATTTTTTATTTTAAGCAGAAGGTGTCTTTAGATATTAGTTTAATTTTTAAATTTATTATTTTAATTTTATTTTAAAAGTAGAAGGTGTATTATTCTTGAGATATTATGAATTTTTTTTGAAAAGTTGAAAGTGTGTCATTATTTATTGATTTATTTTTATTTGCATTTATCTATCATATTTAGGATTTCTAAATGGATCGTTATTTAAAGAGAAAAGAACGAGTTGATCTTGATATCATCAATAATCTTCGATCGGCTTCGTCCATGATATTTGAGTTATGATGTTAATACGATAGAATCAAGAAATATTTGATTAAAGAAGCATCAACCCAAAAGTCATAATTTTACTCAACAAATATAATGTTACGCATGATTTAATTCAAAGTGGTTTGAATATCCATATTGGTTAGAATATAGCATCTGAAAAGACATTTTGTTTATATTTGCTATTTATTTAAGCCTCAAGAACAATTATTATAAATCAAGGAGGTGGAGATTCATTTATTAAAAGGATTTAAAATTGAAAAGAAAAGAAAAGTTTTTTGCGTTGAACACAATCATAATAAAAGCAAGAAAAACGTGTGAAGATCTGGCCGACAAAGTGTCTCTATGTGATTATAAAGATGAGAGAAACAAAAAGAGTATAGGATAATGTTTGGCGGTTATGTTAGATTTCTTTTCAGATACATTTATTCGCGATGAATCTTCTAATTAACCGAAATTATTTAATTATTTCATTTTTCATAATGAAGAAATTAAAAAAGTTACATTTGAAAATACTACAAAATTACAACAACTTCACCAAAGGTACAAAATAACTTTTGTCATCATCTAAGACAACATATCGTGATGATTGATTTTTTCTATTATTGTGGATGAAGCTCGATGTATAAACAAAGCAATTATATCGTTGTGAGATATGTTGATAAAAAAGTCAGTTATTGAAAATTTATTAGTATTAAATATGTTTCTTCAACAAGTCTGATTGCTTAAGACAACACTTGAAGCTATCTTGGTGCATTCATTAAAATGGATACATCGATGATGGAGAATGATCGTGAATTGATGGTTTGAAGGCTCATTCTTAATGATAATCTCGGTATTTATGTTCATTGTTTTGCCATCACGATTATGTTTGTGTAGAAAAATATTGGCAAGTGAAGCATCTTTTTCGAGTTCAGAATTTTAAACACAAAAGTTCTTGTAAGAAGTGACATTTTAAAACTATTCAACATGAAAAGATTATTTTACAAATTCAACGAGGATTTAATTAGTGGGCGTGGTTTGAATCAAGCCTAAGAGCGGTGACACTCGTTGGAGTTCACTATAGTTTAATTAGTCTTATGAAGATGTATGCATACATTGCAAGTCTTGAGATAGTAAAGAGGATGATGATCATCAATCAGTTGGCGGTGTTTTAATCGGTGCAATAAAATCTTTTGATTTTGTATTTACTATGCATTTGATGATTGATATTTTTGGTATCAAATGAATTATCACAATCTACGAAAGAAAGATATTGAAAATGCAATGAATTAGTGCAGATATCCAAACAGCATTCTGATGAGAAATAGTGGATGAGATTCCTTATTACATGAAGTGTCACTTTTTTTGTAATGTTTTGAGATTGATATTTCGATATGAATTCTACCTTTAAAACTGTCGACGGTATAAGGTGAGTGAAAGAAATGACAAATTTGCATCACTATTGCGTTGAGTTATTACACGTAATGATACCAGAAGCTGAATAATCGTTTTTAAAGCCAAAGTTACTTCTTGTGTGGCATGCTTAAACCCAAGTGATTCATTCTTTTGATAAGAAAAACGTTCTGCGAGTTATATCCTACTGATTTTTCTAATTGTTTGTGGCCTTGAACATCGACTTTCCACTTATATTATCGATGCGTAGTAGTGATGATTTCTCATCTTTAAATGGTATTCGATCTTGCCAAACTGTTAAGACAAAGAAGGATGGTGTGTATCCTTTAATTTATAGCATTATTTTTGGCACTAACTTTACCCTGCAATTTCTGATGGAATTTTCTGATGAAGATTGTTAAACATCAATAGTAGAATGAGTGATGATTGGCTCAATGATTGTCTTATACCTTATATTGAGAAAAAAAGTATTTGAATCGATTCGAATATCATACAATATTATCAAACAATGCAAAATAGATTAAGAAGTTTGTAAATATTTTTTATTAGATTGATGATAATGTAATACAATTCATCCTTTTAAGTTATTCATTGTTAAATTCATCTTTTTTTTAAATTATTTTTTGCCCACCCTCAAAATAAAGGCTGGTTCTGCCCCTGGTCGCAAGGAAGAAAAAGAAAATACATAACAAAAATAACAAAAACAAAATCAAAGTTACAAAATCCTAACTAGTAATATAGAAATATAAACAAATATTCATCAAAAAATAAATTTTTTAAAAATTAAAAGCTTGAGAAATAAATCTATGGCAAACAACCGGTGCAAAAGCTTACTGCGATTTCAATGAAGGACCCAGTGTTCGAGCGGTGGGCAATCTAGAAACCAGTCCACTCAAAACAAAGAGAAAACTCATTTTCCACAAACTAAGAGTTCTGAAGTAAAAACCAACCTAAATAGGAAGGAATCAGTTCAGTTCGCGGTGGAAGTGGACCGGGAGGCGTTGGCGATCGAAAATGAGGGAGAATATCCGCCTCGAGGGTGGGCAAAGTGTGAGTCTGACGAGGGGATTAGATAAAGCGGTAGGTATTGCGACTTAGCGTTAGATTTTGAAGGGCTTTTAGTTCGGGCCGTTGAGGGTTTATTTTGGGGAGGGGGTTTAAAGCAAATGTACTAAAATACCCTCACAAGATTTTTTTTTTTTTTTCAGGGTGGGCAATTGCCCACCCTCGGGTAAGGCGGTCCCCGACGTAAATGCAAAAATAAGTAAAAAATTTACTTTGAATAAGAAATTGCATATCTTACATAACTGATAACCTCAAATTAGTCACCCCAAAACTTCTTTCTTTATAAACAATCTAAAATATGTATATATATATTTCTTTCATTTTAAATTATATTGCTAAATTTCAACTCAATTAGCTCAATTTAATTTCAAAATAATTCATCTTCTCACAATCATCAATCTTTATATACTCAGAATCAACATTGATCTGACAGGACATGAAAAATAAGTTCTTCATCCCTAAATCTAACTTAATTTGTGAAAGAAATACGTAGAATCATATTTCTTACTTTATTCCTAATTTTCCTAATTTACATCTTAGCTCCTCTTTTTTTCTATTCTTCTATGTCCTTTCTTCCTTCTTTCTACCTCTCTTTTTCTTCCTTCTCCTTCTTCATCTTTCTCCCTTTCTCTTCTTTCCCCGGTTTCAGTCTTATCCACCCAACCCTCTATTTTATCGACCTCTAAGCACAATAGTGCAATAAGAATAAATAAGAATAAAAATAATATTCTTAGTATATGCCAATGTTTAATTAATTAATAATATAATTAAATTAATTTCTAACAAATTACAACTTTTCATTTCCCAATTCACCATCACATGTAATCTTAATTGGAAAAAATCAAATTAGGATGAACAGTGAATTAATTCAATGAATAATAAATTTAATTAAAAACTTCAGAAAAATGATTTTCGTGAATAATTGCTATTAAATTTAATAATTTATATATACTTCTATATATCAAAATGATTGATATTAAATATAGATTTTTATAAAAATATGTTTGGTCAATTTCAGGACATGCAAAAAGTGATAATAATAACAATTAAATTAATTCAACATAATTAAGTAATAATAAAAAATTAAATAATATTAACAATTAAATATAATTTGAACGTCCAGCTTACATAAGACAATAAGTTTGCAATACAATTTGGACATCATGGTATAAAGAGATCAAAAGATTGAGCTAGTTGATAATTATCAACCATCAAATTTTTTAATGAAGACTATCAATGGTGATGATTATCAAATTGCACCACTGAGATTGAGGAAAATAACGTTAGGAGCCACCAACAAAGATGGATCATCAATCAAAATTTGGGAAGCAAGAAACACCTTTAGATCAAAATTCATATTACAACATGAAAAGGATGAGTTTTGAATTTTAAACTTATCTTAGATAAATTTGTACTCGAATTTAAATTATAAAAATTTCTAATATAATTATCTTTTAATTTGAAATTGTTTAATTTGTTATTCATAAATAGGTTCCTCTTTTCATAGAGTTTGTTTAATAATAGATTCTATAAAATTTTGAAAACTAAACTTAACATTGAACCGAAAAAAGAAGAGGTTCAAGATTCAACAATTCAATTAAAAATTAAAGTAAAAAATATAATAAATATTAGAATTATTTTAATATAATTTAAATGATGTATAAATGAAGAAATAATAATATTTTTATTAATTTAATATACAATATTCTAATTAATGATACTTCACCTTTGAATATTTTGAATATGATTCTAAATCAAAATTTTAGAAATTGATATTTTAATTATTTTCTCTGTTTTTAATATAAATATTTCATTTCTAGCCATATGATTAAGATCAAAAGGTCAAACATTGATTAATATTAGAATCGTACAGTTCTTCAAAACTTGGATCAATGCACCGAGTCAACAACTAGTTATGGAGAGTTCCATGTAGAAGCAAGGTTGAACCTAACTAACCTAGCCAAATAACTAATTTATATTTGAACCAATCAAATTGGCCAATTCAATCTGATTTTTAAAATCATGGATTATATACTATCTCTTATTGTATATGCTTATAAACAGAATTAATTGCATGTGATAAAATCAATCTTAAATATCTTCCAAACTCTTTCACTTACTTTTATTTTCCTCTCTTTCATACCGAACTCCTTCAATACATCAAAAGCCATAGGTCCCATAGCTAGATCTTTTAGTGATAGATTATGTGTTGCTTATGAAGACTTCAACGTACAAAACTTTTGCTTATGAAGACTTCAATGTACCACTGATTTACAAAGCCTTCAAAACTGCAGTTGTTGAGTCTGAAATCACCTAAGCCTACTTCTGCTGATTTATAGAACGTTCAAGAGCTATCAAGAACACAGAAAGAAATATTTGTTTTTGCTGTTTAATAGAAAATAAAAACCAGAATAACAACTAGTTAACATTCAAGGGTAAAACAAATGAAGTGTTTGCTATCATAGCTTGGAAAAGGGGTAAAATAGAGAGAAAAAATTAACAACAACAACAACAACAACAAGCCTTAATCCCACTAGGTGGGGTCGGCTACATGAATCCTTCGTCTCAATTGTGTCCTATTATGTGTCAAATTCTCATTTAAATCAAGTTAACTACAACAAAAAATACTAATTAATTTATATTTATTCAAGATTAAAAATCATGGAGGCCCCTGTAAAAAAATTCCTTCAGCCTTTGTAAATGTCCTAGCCTCTCATGGTAGGCATATCGAATCAAATTAATAGAGTGGTTATAGATCATTATGTAGAGGAATCCAATAGATGGTTCAACAAACATCCCACGTCCATGTTTTACACATGTGACATAAGCACAATAGGGGCATGCCCTACACAAGCACACCTTGATCGGTCCAGATCCCCCCGTGACATGTCTAGGACATAACCAGCATAGAACATCTATTCAATTTTGGGGATTTGAAAAAATTGGTTCAAGACTTTAACTCATTAGCATAGTCCAAACTGGAAATTTGATTCTTTGGCTTTTTTACATAATGGGAATACCTAAAAATTGTACACAAGAATGAAGTGAATTCTTTATAATTGATCAAGTGATCACACATGCTTAAAACTATATCATTTTTATATATAGTATGATATGCATATCAATTTATGTTCATATGATCATTTTTTAAATGAACAACAAGATTGATTTCATACTAATATCTTTTTATTGAAACAAGTTGTACTAGATTTCTTAACCCCTATTTAGCATTTAATGTACAAAACAATCTTTTTTTTTCTTTTTTCTTACTTTTTCAACGTTGTTGTAGCTCCATAGCAGATAAGATTATAAAGAGTCAACTTAGATGGTTGGTCAGATAAAACGTCGGTCATCCAATAACTTAGTTATGAGAGTAGATGTATTAGACTTGATCTATGTTAAGAAAGGTAGAGGCAAGCTTAAAAGATTTGGTTGGGAAATATAAAAAATGATCTTATTTTATTATAATTAAATAAGAATTTGACATTTAATAAGACACAAGGAGAAGAAGGATTCATATAGCCGACCCCCATAGTGAGCAAAAAGCTTATTGTTGTTGTTGTTATTGTTGTTCCTACTTTTTCAAGATATGATGCATCCCTTGTACTTGTCATAGACATTATTACTTGAGCAAAAAAAATTAATAAATTTAAGCCAATGAATGAGGGCCAACTATCACATCCTAATAGAATCACCTCTTCAATAGAGTTTTAATAATATCAAGTTTAACAATATATTTTCAACATCAGTCATCGTAAAAAAAGATACAATAAAGAGCTTATTCCAATTCAAAAAATAAAGTAAGAGCCACTCAATTTGGCTTAATTAGAAACAAAAGGTACATCTAAAACCATGGGAGACGATTGACAATAATTATGTCCCAATTAATGCATCAATTCTAAAATAGATTTATTAAATAAATGAATTTTAAGGTGAACAAGTTGGATCTAAAATTCTAAAATATACACTTATTTAACTCCAAAGCTAAAGCCAATTAGTAAGAGACAATCATTCTTGATATCAACACCTAACTTAATATGTTCACCATATTGTTAAGTGAACTAACAAATCATAAGGTATAGCACGTATCCATTTATTAAGGGATTGTATGGTAACATTTTTCTGCTTTCATATTTTTAAGTTCAAATACAAGAAAATTAGCGTTGAATACATCTTAAATGAAATCATTTATTTCCTTGTCTCAAAAATTGATGTAATAATTTTCTAAAAACATGAAATACCTTTAGTGGTGTTCCCAATTTGTTTTGAAAACATTGAATTACCATCTCAATATTACTACACATTAAATTAAATCAAGATGAAATAATTCTTTTCAAATAATACTTAATATTTTAAATTATAATTTAACAAAAAAATTGGTAACACTGAGAATGTCATTAAATTTAATAATGAAAATCATAATATATTTTGAAAATATGTTCTTATGATTAATAAACCTAATCCAAAATAAAAGGAATAATTACCATACATCATGAGTGACTACAGTAATACCAAACATTAATATGTCAATAACTATCATATGAAATAATAATTTTCTTGTTAAGAACAAAAAGTTAATTCAATCTATTTATTACATATAATTTTTTTATTTTTAATAGTCTTGTGAATCAAGACAAACTAGTGGAAAGATATATTAACAATTTGAATTTTGAGCAAATCACCTTGGAGTTAGAGAAAACCAATTTAAATATTGTGTCAAAGAATCTTCAAAAGATTACGAAGTGAGTTTTAAGTTTCAAACATAGTTATTAGTCCTAATGACAAAAAGCATAGGATGAGCTATCCAGTAGATCCTAAATATTGCTTGCCAATGAAGTGCAAGCACTCAGAAAAGCATGTGTGTTGCACCGTTTCACCGCAGCTCATCGTAGCATTATGCACTTGTCTCCAACCCAAAATGAAATCCTAGTTCAGACCATATATGTCAATGGCATAAAATAACATGTGCCATAGCACATGGCGTGACACGGTGGACCCTCGGCGCCATTTATATAGCGACGTGACGCATCTAAATGGTGCGCACTATTTGCATTTGCTCCATGCATGGGCAATGGCACATGGCGCACATGGCAAGCATCAAGTTGTTTTTTGAATCTTCATATGAAATAACACACACACAATGGCGTGTGCCACGCCATGTGCCATGAGCCAAGGTTCCACGAGGAGCTTTACGCTATGGGACGTCATTCATCATTGACAAGTATGGTTCAGATGTTATAATTCATTTCAACATCTCCACAATAACTAGGCATGAACATTTACTTATTCTTATTATTTATTATAGTCATTTAGTTATTATTCATTGGTTGTCCATTCTCGCAAGTTGAATCTATTATTTCTTGGTGGTTCTTGATTTTTGCTCTTGCTTATTGCTAGCTTTCACATACGCCTCTCACTAGTTCTTCTTATTAGCACTAGAAAAATCTCACTCACAAGCTTCTTCCCAAAATACTCTCATGCTACCTAAACCTCCTAATCTCTAGTTGGTCACTCAATCTCATGATTATTATTGAGATCATCATTTCATTGTTTTTATATTTGATTTTATTTATATTTTTTGCTTTCAAATAGTTGGAAATTACTGATATTGAACATATCATTATAATTTTTCATAAATTATTATCAAATGTGATTTCAGTTTGGCTAATTAAATGATTAATGTATGTGTATAATATATGTATATATCATATACAAATCATGGACGCTCTAAATTATAATGCATTGCTTCGCTATGCACATTGCACATTGCACTTTTAAACTATAGGAGTTATCTCAGATAAATAGATAAAATGCATAAATAAATTTGCGTGAAACGCATCATAGGTGAAACATTCTGCAAAGGTATCATCAGAGATCTAGGTATACCTGAAACCGAATCACGCCACTCCTAGAGCAAGGAGGATCCATCTTCAGCTTATTGACTGCCTCTTTCATTGCATCTACCGCATGCCTAAGGGTCAGAGCTGGGTCCAGATTTCGCGTTAGGCAGAGTTCCACAGGAAAATCAGAGCAACCAGTTTCTGCAAAGTCATCGACCGCGATTTCCATGCCCCGGACACAAAATTCCTTCTGAACATAAACCTGCCAACAAACAACGATAACATCAACTTCAAAAGCATGGAAAGAGAGAGGGAAATGAGAGACATAGAAAGAGGATATGCGAAATGAGAACCTGAAAACTAGGGTTTAAGCGTAAGTAGAGAAGGCCGCGGTGGTTTAGGCGGCAGAATGAAAGAAAATGCCGGAACGGGGAGAAAGTGATGAACGATGAATGAAGGTGGTTTGAGTGATTTGAATGGAGGAGAGAGGGATTGAAGTAATGGAAGAGATCAAAACTCTGCATCTTCGGTATGACGGGGAAGGAGTATGAAGGAGAGAATGGAGTCGAAGGATGAGAAGAGATATGTACGGGTGAGAAAGGGCGGGCAAGTTGAGTTGTGAAGACCATCTGTCCAATTGGGGTACACGGAAGTTGGATTTAAATCAAATTAAGGTATAGTAAACTCAGTAAATACGAATTTAAGAAATCAAATATGATTAAATTATTAAAAAAAATTTGACATAAAATATGTCAATTTTGATTAAATCTAATAAAATCATTTTATAAATTATTTCAAGATTTAAATAATTTAATATTATATATTAATGAACTTTATCCCACTATGTGGAATAAATTACATTTAATCTTTCTTCTCCATTATGTTCTATTAAGTATCAAATTCTCATTTCTTTTTAATAAACTAAGGTCATTTTTTATACATCATAATCTACTTTTCTTAGCATAAGGTAAATCCAATACATCTACTCTAAGGTCATCGATACAGATCTTTTATAAACCATTTAAGACTACTCTCTCTGATCTTATCTGCCACAGGAGTTACTCCAACTTTTTTTGAACATATTTATTTCGCATTTTATCTCTAAGAGTAAAGCCACTCATCCACCCTAGTATCATCATCTCTGCAACACTTAACTTAATTTTATACTTCTCTTTTACTGGCTAATATTTAGTACCATAAATCATTGCAGGTCTTATTACTATCTTATAAAATTTTCTTTAAGTCTAAGAAATACTTTTATATCACACAACAGGCCAAATGCATTCCTCCACTTCAACCATCCAACTTGAATTATACTAATAATATCATCTATTACACCATCATTTTGAACAACAGGCTTGAGATATCTGAAATATTCACTCTTTTTAATGACTTGATCACTCAATGTGGCAACATTACTACTAGAACTTCTACAACTAAAATTATATTTTATATATTAATTTTAAATTTACTCAAATGAAAACCTTTAAACTCTAAGATTGACCTCCATGATTCAAGTTTCTCTTAGACTCCCTCTCTAGTCTTATTAATAAGAAGAATTTCAGCAACAAAAGCATACACCCTCCTATAAATGCATATTAAGATCATCTATAACTAAAGCAAAAAAAACATATTTAAGGTTGGTCCTTGATGTAATCCAACTGAAATAGAAAAATATTTTGTCAATCTTCCTTATGTTTGGACATAAGTAATAGCTCTAATATACATATCCTTAATGTCTTGAATATAACCAATCTTAACTTCATTCTTTTCTAGAACTCTCCAAGGCACTTCTCTTGGAACTTTATCATATGCTATATCTAAATTAACAAATATTATTTGTAGATCCTTCTTACTTTCTCTATAATTCTCCATCAAACCACTCAATAAATGTACAACATCCATGGTAAATCTACCCAGATGAAACCAAATTGATTTTGAGACTTTTTTGTATCGCATCACAACTTATGCTCAATTACTCTCTCCCATAAAATTAATATATAACACATTAACTTAATTCTTTTATAATTTGTACACTCTTGTGCATCACCTTTATTCTTAAATATAATATTGAACACTCTCACTCCACTTGTCTAGCATCTTTTTAATATTTAAAATAATATTAAAAAAGACTAGTAAGCCAAGAAAATTTTTCGATCTCTTAACCATTTCCACACTTCTATTGGAATACCACGAGGTCCTACTATTTTTCCAATTTTTGATTTATGTAAGCCTTTCTAACTTCAAATTTACTAACATGATGATTAAAAAAAATTTTTTTTTTTTTATTTAGAGTACTAAGGTAGCTAAAATCAATCGTATTCTCAGATCTTTCATTGAAAAGTTTATCAAAATATTGCATTCACTTATATTCAATTTCCTTTTCGAAGAAAAGCACTTTATGATTTTTATCTTTAATTCACCTCATTTGAACTAGATCTTTACTTATCTTATCTCTTTGCTTGGATAACATATATATACATCTTTTACCTTCTTATCTAACCTATTATATAAATCACTGAAAGTTAAATTTTTGTGTCACATATTGCTTTCTTAGAATCTCCACATATCACTTTATATTTAAATCAAGTTTTATAACAAAGTTTTTATTTCTTATATTTTATTGCATATTTAAACTCTAACACCAATTATTTTACTAAATGATTATTTTCCTTTTAATTCTAAGCACAAATTTTATAACTTGCTTAATTTCACTTGCTACTTTTTTCACATAATATTAACTTCCTCAGGAATATCCCAAACTCTAAGATCTTATAGCTTGCTCTTAAAAATATTTTTATTAGTGCTCTTTAAGTTCATCCAATCTTAGGATAATAATTCAATTTATCCTTCATCTTAAAATATAAAACTACACAAAATGACCTTACAATCTTCATAATCTAAATGATCCATTTTTTTTAATCAGGAAATAATCAATATATTTTTACTATATTTATTTTAATAATTAATAATATGTTTATCTCTTTTCTTAAATGAAATATTTGCAACTACAAAATTACATGCTAAAGCAAAATCTAATAGAGTCTACCTTCTTCATTTTTCACTCCAAATTCATAACCATCATGAATACTTTTAAAATCTTATACCACTCTAACAGCATGTCCATTAAAATTTTCAATAATAATTTTTTTTAAGATGTATCTTTTATATTAATCTCTCTCTAAGTCATTCCATTTTTTTTGTGCCTACATCCAAACCTTTTTGAGGAGCATAAATACTTATTACATTAATAATCTTAGTATCAATTATAATAATTAAAGTTATAATTTCATCTACAATCCTATTAATATTTATAATATCATTCATTAAACTTTTATCTATAATCACACCTACATCATTTCTAGTTCGACTCCTACCAAAATACCAAAATTTAAAACCTAAATTATCAATCTCCTTGGCTTTCTCCCTAACTCATTTAGTTTCATGAATACATTAGATATTTATCTTTCTATTTATCATAATATATATTAACTCTAGTATTTTATCTATAGGAGTACATATATTCCTAACATAATAGTAATTCCATGGACTAACTTTTCTACCTGTATCCTTCCATGATGTGGAAACCCTTACTTATTAAACACTACACCGATGCACACACACTTTCCTTTGTATTCGCCATATACGCATTGTAACTAGGGAATGTGCTAGTATTAACACAATGTATTAAAGAATTCATGTCATGATTTTTTTTTTTTTGCAAGTTTTATGTTTGTTGTCTTAATGTAGCATTTCACATATTAGAATTTTAGCATTTAAGCATTTAGTTCAAAAAGGATAGGTGGTGCATGATTTGTGCTGAATAGTGGTTACAAGAAGATGGAAAAATCATTCTTGATCAAAATTGATTAAGATGACCAGTTATTGAAATTAACATAAATACAACCCTTTAAGATAAAGTCAAATCTAAATAAATAATATCAAGAGAGGTCGATGAATCTAAAACAAATCCAAAAGAAATCAACCTTAATAATCCCAAATTAAATCAGCTCAAGGATTGACTCACTCAAAACTTTAATTGGAGTATTAAATCATTTATGTAAACCAAGTTAATCTATATGAACTTCATCAAGCTAATCTTAATTAATTTAAGATTAATAGAAACAATCAATCATTAATCACATATAATTTAGGTAATAATCCAAACTAGAACTAAAGCAAAATTAATTTAAGAATGCTTTAGAGCAACCATTCCACTAATGCATATTATTAACCAAATCAACCAATGGAAGAATGAGATAGATGCTTTTGCTTAACGTTGGTTAAGCCTAGGTTCCATTGACTGTATGTATAAACCATTTCTTAATGCCCTTAAACCACTTTCTAGTCTCGGACTTTGGTTTTTGTAAGTCTAATGATGTTAACTCTACCAAGAACCACCATAAGATAGTGAACTTTGCAAACCTATAGGCAATGGATGAAGCCCAACCTCATTAGCACCCAATTCTCTTGCCAATGAACCCTAAACTCACATTTTGAAGCTCTCAACTTCACCCCGATCTTCTCAGACACACCTCCTACAAAATTAAGCAATCTCTCTTAAAATTGACTCATTAAGAACATTCTTGAGGTTCAATAGAGCAAAAATAAAACTCACCCCATCTTTCCTAAGTGCCTTAACATCAATTTTGATCAATCTATGATGATAAGCGGTGGCACTCAACAATTACAGTAATCGGCTAGGAGTCTTCCAGCTAGTTTCTTAGCAAGGCTTCATCTTTTTAAGACAACGATACCTCATGAATGAAAACAATCAAACATAGCTTTGGTGAGGTATATGTTCGAACCCATGGTCCTATCATAGGACTTTGATGCTTTGTGAGGAAAATGCCATTTTGATAGGATCCAACTAATAGATCCCTTGGTGAAATAATGTGGTTTCATGTGAGGAAACGAAGATAATGTGCTATTCCTTAGATTAATAGGTTGACTCGAGTCCAACCCTTTAACCTTCTATTCATTAACTCGATCCTATTAGGAGGCCACATTGTAAACACTATCATCCACTTGCGTGACTTGCTATTTACGTGTCCCAATAAAAAATAGCTAGATGGAAAGGTCACCTGAAAGTGTTTATGAAGTGATAAAATTGATTTTAATTTGAAAAAATCTTTAGAACTTTAAGAAAACTTATAATAAATTATAAAAAATACAAAATATATATATATAAATGAGCAGTCTATTAACTCAAGAAAATGAATATAACTAGGGAAAAATAAAAGCCACAAAATCTATTATATAGTTTAAGTGTAATTAAGCATTAATAAAAAAAACATATTTTTACAATTAATTTTGAAATACAAACCCAAATAGTATGAAAATTTTGTGGCATGTTCACGATGTTATTACTACCTCTAGTCAAAATATTATAGCATTTATGTGTGTGTATGATGAGCTATTAATTTTTGAACTTGAGTGAAATAAAATCAACAAATAATCAATTTTAAAATACAAAAAAATCAATAAAATTTATTTTGTTGTTAGGGGTGCACACTCGGTCAGATTGGAAAAATTGATTTTTAATTTGCTAATCTCATTGGATTAGAATCCAGAATTTGAAAAATTGAACAGTTTAATATTTAACATAAATTGAACTGATCCAATCCATTTTTTTTTTAATTTTCAGTTTGATTTAGAAGAAATTAAAATTATGAATTTTTTTGAAAATGAATAAGAATAATGATGCTAATTCAAAATAACCAATTACACCTTGAAGGCCTGAAAATTGACACTTTTAAATTTTATTTTTCTAAATTATATTTTTAACATTTTATTTATTTCACTGAAAAACTAAAATAATAATGATGCCTATTCAAAGTTAAAGCTAATACCATAAATTTTGAGCTCGATCATTTTAATCGGTTTAATAAGATACAAAATCGATCTAAAAATTAAACCAAATATTTTAAAATTCAAAATCCAAATCCAAATAATATATATGAAACTGAACCAAATTAAAAAAATTTTAAGTTTGGATTTTTGATTTTAACCAAGAAAAGTATACCCTTATTTATTGTTATAAACACTTTATCAATACAAAGAACTTAGAAAAAATAATTAACTGCCTTGATTATAGTTTTATCACAATAATCCCCATTTTGGGGTTAATTAAACTTTAAATAATTTATTTTATTATTCTTATCTTCAAAAATTTAATAAAAATAAACTACATACAAAAAATTATGTTTGAACCCTCCCTGTAATGAGATTCTAGAGAGGGATCTAAAGAATTTGAAAGTTTAAAATATGGTTGGATATTTTGAGATTAATTTGAGTTTTAATAAAAATACTAATCTTAAAATTAAGTCTAAAATACTTGTTTAAATATTTTGAAATTTTTAGTGAATGTTCATAGGAAAGTACTATGCCCAAATAAAAATTTCATAAAATTTGGATATGTTGATCTTAAGTTATAAAATTTTGAAGCTTTATCAAATTAGCTAAAAGAGGAATTCAATAAAATCTAAAACTTCATTGATTTGAGAGTAATTAACACTTCAATAAAATTAATCATAAAATATAAGTCCAAATATTTTAAAATTTTTGAGATTTATTTTGCATATTATTATTTAGCTTTGAGATTTCTCAAAATTTTTAGACTTGTGTTTTGTGAATTATTAGACTATTAGGTAAGGGTAATAACTTAATTAATTAATTTAAAAATAATAAAAACTATAAAAAATTATATTTTAAGAGTTTAAATCACTTAATAAATAGAAAGAATCATAAGAAAATTTCCAAATATATTTGATCATTACAGTACATTGATTGTTATAATTAGTCCCATTAATCAAATAATAAGTAATTAATAACTTAGTTAAACTGTAATTAAAATTTAAAATTCATGTATAGATTATTAATCATTTGAATTAAAACCACCTGATGATAATAAATTAAATCTTACTTTCAAACTTTAACTTGAAAATTAAAGCCTAATTTTGACTCACTATCAATCTTTGACACACATTAGATTGATAGGCCACTGATTCTATGCTTAGGTTAGGATGGTGTTTCATTGTGATGTAATATTTTTATTATTTTGTGATGTAATATTTAAAATTAGATGTTAGTATTTATTGCTCTTTGATTTGATGTTAGGGCAACTATTTATTAGACTAATCTTGTCTTTTATAAGGGGTGGTGATTAATAAAAAAGGGTCATTGTAAGAAAATTAAAATTAATGTTATTTACTTGCAAGTGCTATTTGCCCAAGCCTTTAAG
Organism: Cymbidium sinense; assembly: GCA_021442155.1. Taxonomy (NCBI): domain Eukaryota; kingdom Viridiplantae; phylum Streptophyta; class Magnoliopsida; order Asparagales; family Orchidaceae; genus Cymbidium; species Cymbidium sinense. The sequence continues at coordinate 199,412,429 of CM038215.1, forward strand.
CATAACCCATTATGATAGGTGGGTTTGGAACCCACTGATGCTAAGTCCAAATGCGTGAAATATAACTGCTTGTTTGCATATTTGTTCTTCTTTCACTAATCTATATCTTATAGGGTTTAAGATTTTATTTTATTTTATTTTTTAAAATATAATTTATAACTAAAATTAGGTTAGAGCCATGACATTTAGGATAAGAAGTGGCTAGTAGGCATAGACTTAGAAGGTCATACAATAAGACATGTACTAAGGAGGAGTCATAAAGATGAAGACATGAAGACCCCAAAGGTTATTTTATTTATTTAGTTCTAGGCTAGGTTATATAAGAGTAGAGCTTAACTGTCCTTTTTTTCTTTTATTCTAGGATGTATAGCAAAACTTGGTTGCACTACTTTAATTAAATTATTTGGTATAATGTTTACTTTATAATACACACTAGAACTACATGTGTTTTTAGGATTTCTATCTATAATGATGCTTAATTATATGTCTGTTGGAACCCCAAAACTTAATAAATTCTTAACATAATGCTGACCTTACTATTAGTGAGGTTGACATTTATCCCTTTAGACTTAAGAATTTCATCTAGACACTAAGATTTCCTCACTAGAGCTTTAATACACCTCTAGTGACTAAGGGGATATCAAATTTAAACTGAAGTAGGATTCAACTTTAGGGTTGATTCCATTAGACTAATGGGTTGCACTTAGCCAAAACTAACATAAACTCTCATGGGCCAAACTAAATCATACTAAACTAACCTTAACCCTAAACTCAACCTTATCAAACATAAACCAAACATAATCGACCCCAAATAGGTTCATTGGGCCAGTTAGCCCAATTTGATTCATTTGGTCCATTTAGCTCACTATGACCCAAACTTAAATCAAAATTAAATTAATTCAATGATATTTAAAACATCAATCATATTCAAATCATGTCTAATTGAAGTTCAATGTGTAGCACAATTTAACCCATTCGAACCTTAATAGTCAAAATCCAAATCAAACTAAAATCACTTGAAATTACCATCGTTATAAACATTGGGAACACTAAGTGAACATAATTGAAGCTTTATTGGGGATCAACTTGGTCAATTGTTCTACTTAGCCTAAATTGACCCAATTGAACTCTATAGGGACAAAATCAAATTAAACACAATCCATGCTAATTTGGATGAACCAAAAGACTTATAATCTTCATGTACACATGATTAAACACAACTTATGTCAAATTGGAGCCCAATTCGGTCAAGAGTTCACTTGACCCAAATGGGCTTGAAGGGACCACATTGAGCCAAATCTCAATTAAAGCCAAATTTGACCAAGCAAACACTTCTGACACATTCCAAATTGATAATTAAGAATGACTCAACAACCCCTTGGTTTTAATGTGATCAATTAGTCCATCCAAATTGATATGCACACATCACATTGAGTCAAACTCAATCAAACTAACTTCAAACTTGGCATAACTCTTCCTTATATCACCAATGGTCTACCTAAGTGAATCCAAATTTGTTCAAACCATGTGAACCAAAGGTCTAAAAGAAGATAAAATTCTAAAATTGTGTGGTCCACCACTCTCCTTTGGCTTGGTCAGCCTCCTTAGCATTCTTTAAGCTCACCCCTCTTGAATCATGTTGAGCTAAAGTTGCTTTGCCCAACCATTAACCTAGGTGTTATCCAAGTTATCATAGACATCCCTTAGTTCACCCACCATAGGTAGTCCACTTTACTTTACTACACAAGATTTGGCCCACTAAAGGGACTTCACCTCATCATTCACCACACATTTTAAGCTAAGGCCACAGCACATCCACCTCCCAATGGTTGAAACCAAGACAAAATAAAGGTTCATATGGGGAGCTTAAAGAACTTTGAAATATAGGGGGTCAAGGCACTCCATAGCACGACATCACTCATAGAGGCAATCTCCCAAGCCCTCAAACTCTATCTGCATCCCAACTCTAGCCTCCATTAAATACCCTCAAGCTTAAACGCCTCAAAGATCCACCACCATTAAATTCTCCACAAACCCTAAATTAAGACACTCCACACCATCCCTACACTCCCAAGATCAAATCCCATGTGATTTGAGTATGTGATGGAAAAGAAACATTGAAATTTGGCTAGCTACAATGGAGCTTTAGTTTGCAAGGAGGTAAGGGGATATTTTTCAACAAAGCTTTGTATCTTCAGGAAGAAGCTGCATTCATCAATAAATATAGTAGATGTTATCTCTAGTGAGATAAAACTTCAAAAGCATACAAAAATAATAAGTTCTCCATAGTTTGTGAAATGATTTTGCATTTCGTTAGGGTTCAACTACAAGAAACCTCTGATTTTTTTTGTTGATATTCTTGTAATCATTTTGGACAAAATTTAAACTTAATCAGCTCTGATTGAGTAGAGCACCTCTCATAGGAGGAAGAAGACGAATCATGTGTCATCTATTATTCATGATTAGAATGGATGGTTGAGATCTCGTCACACAATAGAATTAATTAACCTAGTTTAAAAGCACGGGTTTGATATGAGATATGGTTAGGCTTTTGGGTCTTTTAAGGGTTAATTGGATTAATTAATTATTAAACTTTAATAAAACATTAAATTTATGTTTAGGGACTTTAAACCATTTAATAAACATAAAGAGTTATGGGAAAACTATTGCTTATGTTTAGTCTTCTCTAATAACATTAATCATTATACTTAAGGTTAATTAAGATTTTATTAAGTGAAAAGTTTAAATGATCTTACAACCATGTGTTCAATCTCAGGATTAGTATGTTAATGGAAGATCTTGATGACATTTACTATCCCGATAATAATTTATGTGTATATACTCAATCAAATTATTAAATAAGTGTGTTTTAAATAACTACTAAAAATAAATAATAACATTTATTTTCAAAGCTTCTCATAAATTAATCTATGCAAAATGTAAGTTCAAAATGAATGCACACACACACACACACACATACATATCCATATACCTGTGTGTATGTGTTGCATCAACTTTCAAATTATCATAAATTATTTTATACGTATATTACCATAATTATTAAATTTTAAAACTAATTTATTTATTATGTAAACTTCAATTAATAAAGAAAGATAAAAATCCCACTTATTTTTAAATTTAAAAAAATAATAAATAAGTTTGTGGTGTTTAAAAATGTGATGTGGACACCAAAAATGATCTTAAAAAGTACTTATTGAAATGATTGAGTACGACATCAAGAAATGATATATTAGCTTGAGAGATAGAGATATCACCTTACAATAAACTTTATCATCTAATAAGGACTCTTAAGGCTGACGGGTCTACGTATACCAAAGAATTTTCTCCTACTTCACATGAATGAGATAAAGCAGGGTTTATTTTAAGCCAGGTTCTTAAGTTCCCTATAGAGGCAAACACCTATAATTAATTACATCTTAGGAGGTGTAAATCATCTAAGAATACTATTGATTAAAGTGATTGGCTATCATCTCTATGGATTTCAAAGCTTAGTGCCAAAGGTCTGGTAATGTTGGGAATCAAGTGGGAAGAGTTCAAATTTGAAGAGTTCTTAATTAATTTCAAAAGAGAATGAATATGAAGCATCCATGATACTAAGAAACCTAGTGAATTCTTTGATTTATCTATAGTGAGGCTTTATATTTTGAAGGGGAGAAATTATATTTGTTTAAGTTTGAATTTTATTAGAAAGTTAGGATTTAGATTCCAATAATATAAGATTATGACTGTACCTAATGAGTGAGGACTTATGTTCATAGTAAAGAAGAAACAAGCAACCTCTTGTATCTACATCTTAAATGCTCTAGCATAAGCTAAGAACTCATCATAAATCTACTCAAGAAAAGTGAGATAAATTAGTTCATTTCTACAAGAGAGAATGAACCAGTCCCAACACTTATAGACTTACAATCACTTGGAGTGGTTACCAGCTAACTCCTCTTACGATTTAAAACTATGTGGATCATATGTAAATGTAAGATAACTAGGCTATTTATAATTAAGAAAGAATCTAAAATCCTAAACTCACTTCCTAAAAGACTAGATCATGATTTATATGAAAATAATGACTTAGACTAATGCAACATAATTTATAATATTTATTTATTTATCTATCAAATTTAGATTAAAGCTTGGGAGAGGTTTATGCTTAAATGCATGATGAAAATAGATTATAAGCTAAATCAGAGAGGAGGGGTGTTCTCCACAAGAGACTATTCTCACAAGTCAAGCTTGGCCCTTATCTTGCAAGAATGAAGACCCCCTATTTATAAGAGTGAAATAATATGTATGCATGCTATTATAATATATCCATTCAACAAAGGGGTTGCTAAATATTTTATTTTTTAATTAAAATTTTTGGCTTAAAAATGAGGTTATGAGTTGATTAAGCTTTAATTCAAATTGTTAGATGAGATAGAAACTAATTTTTTTAAAGAGACTATCATATCCAAGCTACACATCAAATATACACACCTTAAGACATTTATAAAAACCATGTAATTCCTATTGCACAATCAAAATAAACACAATAATAAAACATGAATTATGTAAAAGAATAAAAGGCTAATGAGGCCGGGTACCATTATTCACCCAGAAAAGAAAAAAATTGGGTAGTTGTGGTATTAATTTTTGAGATGTGAGACACCATGCAGATCTTAGGGGTACTTATTGAAGTGATTGGGTATAACATTAAGGAATGATGTACTATCTCAAAAGATAAAAATCACCATCCTATAATGGACCTAATCACATAATAAGGACTCCTAAGGCATGATGGGTCTTCGAATGTACCAGTGATATTTCTCATACTTTACATGGAAAAGTAAAGTAGGTTTATTTTAAGCTAGGTTCGTTAAGTTCTCTATGGAGGCAAGCCCACATAGTTAATTACATCCTAAGAAATGAAATTCCTTAGAATACTCTTAAAGTAAGAATTAAAGTCTCCAAAGATTTTAAAACTAAGACCATCAAAGGATTGGCTATGTTGGAAAATTAAATGGGATAGATCAAAAGGAGATGAGTAGGAATGCTCAAAATACTAGGAAGCCTAGTGAGCATTTCAATCTATCCTATAGTTGGGTTTTATATTTTTGAAATTGAAGAGAGTTAATTATTTGGGTTGACATTTTATTAGAATACTAGGACTTATAATCTCACAACATAAGATTATGGAAATGCCTAAAAAACGAGGATTTAGGCTTATAGCCTGAAGAAAATAACTACCTCAGATCCTAAATCTAGGGAGCTTTGGTGAGGGCCAAAGTATGACCTAAATCTAAGGCGAAAATGAGTATATGGTTTACCTCCACAAGAAAGAATAAGCCATTCGACTACTAGACTTATTACCATTTTGAATGGCAGCCAACTAACTCCTCCTACACTTTAAATCCATGTAGGCAAGTCTTATGCTTTGCAAGATGGATAGACTGTTGTTTATTTAAAGAGGAAACTAAGTCCTTAAACTCACTCCCTAAGAGACTAGATCATGAGTGGTATGAAACCATGATTTAATATAATGCAAATTTTATCAAATTTATTTGAATCTTTTGGACTCTTTATTTTGACACAGACTATGAGATTTTGTATGCTTAAATGCATGAGAACTTTATTATGGGCTAAATCAAGAGAGAAATGGGTGTTCTTTCCATCAAAGGCTCTCACAAGTTAAGCCTTCATTCTTTGGCACAGTGGAAGCCCCCTCTTAATGAGTGTGGAAGAATATGACATGCATGATGTTATACATACAATCATCCAACTAAAGGGATGCTAAAAATTTTATTATCTTGATTTAATTCCTAGGCTTTTATATGAGGTTATGAGTTATTTTAAAATTTTAGTTATGAGTTATTAGCGGGATAGAAAATTTAATTTTATCTTAAGAGCTATCGCATCTAGGCCATATATTCAAACATCAAACATGAAGAAACTATAAAAAGCATACCATTATAGTGCACGATCTAAACATTAAATCAAATAATTTTATAGACTACCGTAAAAGAATAAAAGGCCAGTGCGACCAGGTTCCGCCATACACCCAAAAGAAAAAAAAGATGGGTAGCCGAGCTCTATCTTTATACAACTTGGATTACAAAAATAATACATTCTATGGGGGTCTTCTTTTCTTCATTTCTTCCTTCTCTTTCTTTTGATTTGATTTGCTCCAAAGGCATCACGGGCACCAGGGGACTAAGCCTTGCGCTCATCTAATCCCCATAACACTAATCCTAATTCTAATGCAAAATTACATTAAAAAAAAAAGTAAATCTACAAAATAAATATTAGCTAAACACACCATACAACCAGCAATTACATGAATAATTTGGACTTAGCACCACACATGGGTAACCAAACCCACACACGAGTTATGCTTTGGGGCTAAGCAACACAATAAACACATTTATATTTTTATTACGACCCTTAAGCACAACCCTACAGAAAATATGATTAGGCTAATCATACCATCCATCGAGGCTTACACCTTAACATCAGTCTAAAATATTACATCACAAAATAAAATACAACATCACACATACAACACTAACTTAGCTAAAAGTGGTGACTTAGTATTCTAATGTGTGCTTAAGGCTGTATGAAAAGACTTTACTAGGTTTCTTTAGTTTAAGTTTCAATTTGGAGTTTGAATTTATTTAAATTTTACCTTTGGGTGATTTCAATTTAAATGATTTAATGATTTATTTTTTTTATTTCACTTTTATTTGGTTAAAATGATGTTTAGGTTTTCAAGAATAAAGAGTGGAATGAATTCCATTTGTAGACATATCACCTACATCCTCTAAAGAATCTAACTAAGGTCCTTAAGTATCTTAATTAGCCCATTTGAATTTGTGTAATTTATTTGATTTGATTTAATTTAGAATTTAGAATTTGAGTTTGTTTAAGTATTTGATTGATTGATTTTGGATTAGATGTTTTGGTTTAATTAAATCTTGATAATTCAATATCCTTAATATTTAACCGAAGTTTAAGTTTGTTTAAATTCATGTGTTTTTAATTATTAATTTTAGATTAGACGTTTTAGTTTAATTAAATCTTGATAATTCAATATCCTTAATATGTAATGAAGTTTAAGTTTGTTTAAATCCAAGTGTTTTTGATTGATTAATTTTAGATTAGATATTTTGGTTTAATTAAATCTTGATAATTCAATATCCTTTTAAATTAATATATAATTCTTTTCTTTGATTATGGATATGTGACTTAATTTTATGTTTATTAGATTTGATTATGGTTCATTTATTTGTAGTTTGATTGGATTGGATTAATTAAGAATTTATTTTGATTTTTAATTGAGTTTGATTCTTTTTAATTAGGATTTTTTTTAATCTCATCCATTTGTCATGTTTATCAAAGTTTGGTTTGTATTTTGATTTCATACATTAGATAGTTAATTAATTTATCTTTTCTTTTTTAAGTAGGTTGAATGAGATTTGATTTGATTTCAAATTAAATTGATGAGAGACTTTCTTAATTTAATTTAATTTGATTTAATTTGATTTAATTTGATTAGCTTTATTAGTCTATGGGTTTGCTTAGGTTCAATGTGATTATGTAATTAGTTTAATTAAGAAGTGTATTTATGTTAATTATAAAGATTTATTTAATTTTTAATTTGATTTCATATTTGTTTAGATTAATGATGTAATTAATGACTTAATAATTTAGGTTTATTTTAGGTTTTGATTAGTATTTAATTGCATTTATGTTTGATTAAGTTTAAGTTTAATATGATTAATTTGATTGACTTAATTAGCTTATTTAAGATGTGTGATCAAATTAATTAGTGGATTAATTAAGTGTTTGATTTGAATTTGACTTAAAAAGTTAATTTGGTTTATTAAGATGATGGATTAATTCATTAGGTTTGTATTAATTATGTGTTTATTCAATTGGATTAGCTTAAGGGTGGGTTTAATTAAGAATTGTGTTTAAGTTAATTATTAAATTAAATAAAGATTTATTTAATTTTAATTTGGTTTTATATTTATTTAGATTTATGATGTAATTAATGACTTAATGATTTATCTTTAATTTAGGATTTGATTAGCATTTAATTGTATTTTATGTTTGATTAAGCTTAATTAAGTTAATTTACTTGAGGGGTGTGATTAATTATTAAATTTAATTAGGGGTTTGATTTAAGCTTAATTTAAGAGTTAGCTTTAATGTAATTTTTTTAAATTAATTTGATTCATTAAGATGATGGATTAATTCATTAAGTTTGCATTAATTAGATGTTTGATTAAGGGTAATTAAATTTTAAATCATTAGATTAATTAAAGGTTTGTTTAATTAATGACTTAATTTCGCATATGAGTGATTTGATTTAGTTAAGTGTTTTACTTAAGTTTGATTTAATTAAATGATTATTGTTATTATCATTTGATTAGATTAGGTGATTTAATTGTTTATTTTTATTTCAATTAAACTTGATTATTCATAATCATAGTTAGGTTTGATTTTCTTTGTATGTTCATTAGAATTCATTCATGTTTGATTCAGTTGTTAGATTTATGTATTAATGGCTAATTAATTATCTTATTCAAATGGATGTGATTTAATCATATGTTAATTAAGTTTACTTTAACTTTATTTGGTTTAATTTGATTAATATCAAATGATTATGTTGAATTGGTTTATTAATCAATTTGATTTTTAGTTTATTTAATGATTAATTAATATTTGATTTGTTTTAATTTGTTAAGTAGTTTCATATAATTAAGATTCAATACTTGATGTTGGTTTAACAAGATTAGTTTGATTTTACATTAAAGTTTCATTGATTTATTTAATTGAGTTTAATTTAAAAATCTAATCATTTAATTGAATTTCATTAACTCAATTAGGTTCAATTATGTTTAAATTCAATTTCATTTAGGGATACATGATACTTTTCTGACTTAAGGTTTGATTACCAATCATTTTGGTATTACATCATTTCTGATTTTGATTTGGTATCTAAATTATTTTTAGATTATATTTTAATTAATTCCTTAATTAATTAAACTTTAATCCTAAGTGCTTGTTTGGGGTTCATTAGGATTTAGAAAATCACATTATCTTGTTAAGAGTCCTAGATGCCATGAAGTGATTAAGATATTTTGAAGATTTTTGTAAATTTTGGATTTTTATTTGATTTATTTTATTAAAATGGATAATCTGAACTTCAAAATTTAGTTTCTCCCAATCAAAAGTCCATTTTACTTGATATTTTTAAGGTAAGTGTGTTTTAACTTTGGTTTTAATTCCTAAGAATTTCAACTCAGTCTGACTTATATTTTTTGAGTAATTAATGAAACTTTATTTTCACTAAAACATAAATTAAGCTCAAATTATTTAGTAGAATTTATAAATTTTTGGTTCTTTGGATTCCTCTCGAAAGATGAATCCAATGAGCCCTTATTTGTAATTTTTTGCTAAGTATTTTATTTTTTATGAATTTTTAAAATTTTAGGATACTTAAATAATTTTTAAAATCAGAGAATATGCATTTTCCACTTAATCCAGTCAACGCCATGCGGCGAATGAACATGGTACACCGCACGATTGGGTGCAATATGGATGCACCATCGCGCCGCGGTCTGTGGCTGCGCAATGTGGGCGTACGCAGGCGTGAGCGAAAATGTGGGATCCGGGAAAATGATGGTTTGATCCAACCATCCGACAGGATCATATCATATCCGATCCGTGGATTAGAGAGCGATGCGGTTCCGGAGGATGGGGTCGATGAGCGTCCGATCCACTAAATGTGGGATCGGACACGCCGCCACCAACAATTGATACCTACATGAAAAATGCAAAAAAATGTGAAATGAGGTCTGATTGAGCTTATTTTTATGTTGATTTCCTCTGAAAAAATTCTACTTCGTATTGGGATCAAATAAAATAAATAATATGGGGTTTATCTAAGAGAAATTCCTAAAATCAAAGAAAATTAACAAAAAAAATGAGAAATCCTAAGACCGGCTAAAGTTTGGTAAAATTTACCTCACAGGGATGGTTGGCGTGGTAAAGATCCGAGCGAGCTCAGGGCAAGAGAAAGCTTGGAATGAGTGTAGCCTTTGCCTTCACTTAGGAATAATGTATTTTCTAGTGCTTGTCATTTCCTCACCGAAATTCACCCAGTTTTGATGTTTTTGGATCAAGAGAGGTGGGGAAGTGGTGGTTGGTTGCTTTGGGGAGCTCTTGATGGTTGAATAGTAGTAGGAGGAAGAGGAATGAAGCCTTATTTCTCCCTCCTTTAATAGTGGCCAAAAATCCACCATTTTTTGAAATTTTTTTGCTCCAAAGTGTTGTCATTTTGCTTGTGGTGGTTAGGATGGATGATGGATTGATTGAGGAATTTGAATTTTTGCTCCAAAGTTCTCTCTTACTGTCATATGATCAGCTCCATTAAATGTAAATATTAGGGAGGAGTTAAATGCATGGGATGGGGAGAATTAAATGAGGTTGGGTGGAATCCTATGTGGAGGAGGATCCATGAGAGATTTAATTAGGTTGGGTTGATTTTGGACTGATCCCAAATGGTTTTGGGTCCGGTTTGATTAGCCTCTAATGGGTAGGGATTCGTTTCAAGGGATTTGGCTCAATTTGGGTCATATGGGCCATATTAAATCATATTGAGTTAGGTTGACCAATTGGTCAAATTAGATCAAACCAAGGCTTAGGTTATGTTCAAATGATAATTTAAAGAATTTTGGTATGATTAATTGATTTAATTTGGCTTAGAATTGATTTTGGCTCATTTGGAATCAAATAGGTCAAATGGGTCAAGTTGACCAATTTGACTAAAATTGGCCAAATTGGCTTGGGTTATGGGTTGATTCATGTTCAATTGGCTAATTGAAGATGAATGTGGTCTTTGGTTTGAATTAATTTAGATTTAATTTGAATTTTGGCTAATTTGACCTTTTAGGTCAATTTGGGCTAGGTTGGGTCAAGTTGACCAATTGGTCAAATTAGACTCAATTATAATTTTGGTCAAGTTAAATAATCAAATTGGAATGAACTCGAGCTATTGGTTGCAATCAATTTTGGTTAGATCATGATTTGACCCAATTTGGTCCTTTAGGCCAATTTGGGTCAACTTGGATCGAATGGCCAATTGGGCTTGGTTTAGCTCAATTGGTGGTCAAGTCATATTTAAATATTGACTTTGGGTTGATTCAAATCATTGGTTTCAATCAATTTAGTGTAGGATAAGTTTTGGCTAGTTTTGGTTCATTTGGGCTAAGAGTTGACTTGGTCAAATGACTTAGTTGACTTAGTTTGACCCAATTGATTGGAATTGATCATCATAGGGTGATCAACAATCATGGTAGAAGGTTTTGGTGAGCTTGGTTCAATCCAGTTTGGGTTGTATTGGAAGTTGGCTCAGATGAGTCCTTTAGGTCACTTTAGTTCAAGTGGATCTAAGTGAGTCAATTGGTTTATTTTGGTTTGATTTGAGTTTAGTTGAACATATATATGAGCCATGGATTGAAATATAAATTCAACGACAATCAATTTGAAATTTAAGTGATTTTGGCTCATTTAAAATTTTCAAGTCAAAAGGGTTAGGTTGGGTTTGACTTGGGTTGGCTTCAATTTAAATTGATGATTGTTGGTTTCATTTATATTTGAGTAGATAATTAAATAAATGATTGATTCAGGAAAATATCCATTGGTTTTGACTTGATTTGGATAGAATTTGGCTAAGTCCAAAGAATTGGCTTAAAGGGTATAAATTGGATTTTGGTTTAATGTTGGATTTGTTTATAGTTTTGGTCATTTGAATTTGGATTTCATTTATATTTGTTATTATAAATGAAGAAATAATTGATTTATAAAGAAATAATTGAATTTGATTTGATTTAAAGGGGATTTTGGCTAAGCTTATGAAGGTGGTTCATATTGCTTAGGAAGGGTCTTAGGATTTGAATTGATTTTGAGTTTCAATCATTTGGAGTTAAATTTAGGATATGGATTTGAATTTGAGGTTTGGTTTGAGATTTGAATCTGGGTTTGATTTGAGAAAGTGTATCTAGATTGGGTTTAGACTATATGATAGGTAATTTTCTTAAGCCCTAAGGCATAGCCTAATCTTATGATTAACCCTTCTAAGTCTCTAGGCCTAGGTTAAGTATTCACCCAACTATTATATATCTCTTATGACTAAGGAAATCTTAGTGTCTAGAAGATTCCCAAGTCTAAGAGGATGGGGTTGAGAGCTCACTCCAAGTGAGGTCAACAGTAGCCGAGCTCTACGCTTATACAACTCATATTATAAATTAAATAATAAATAAGAGAAAGTCATGGGGTCTTCGATGCTTCCATCTTCTTCTCTACTTATAGGGTTAGAACACTCCATTCTTCATAGGGTCTCTTAGGTCTATATCTTCTAGCCACTACTCACCTAAATCCCATGACTCTAATCCTAATCTATTAAAAAATTATATTATTTTTATGAAAATGAAAATGTAATTACACCTACAAAGTAAATATTAGCTTAACATTGTTTAAGAAAGCAATTATATTTTACACACTTAGACATAACACCCTATTTTAAGTAGCCAAGCCCACATGTTCGAGTGGATTATGCTTAAAGACTTAAGTAGCACTTGCAAGTGAATATATTTATAATAATAATAATAATATTATTATAACAATCTTTAATCACAATCCCCTACATAAAGCATCATTAGTCAAATAATGCCTACCATCCAAACTAATGCATAAACAATCCTAACATCCAGTTTAAAATATTACATTGCAAAATAAGAAAAATTAATACACAACAACAAGACACCGACCTAACCTAAGTCTAGGATTGATAGCCTATCATTTTAGTGTGTGAAAGTTAAGCTAGTGTGGCAAGTTTGTATTAGGCTTTCTTAAGTTTTGGTTTTTGATTTCATTTCAAGATTTGTTTAATTTATCCTTAGACAATTTCACTTTAAATGATTTAGTTGATTTATGATTTAATTCAAATTTTAGGTTCATTTTATTATTAAAGTTGAAATTAGGTTTTAAAGAATGGAGACTAAATGTAAATTCTACTTTGGGCAGAACTCACTTTATTCAACATCCTTAATCCTAATAGAATGAAATTTAATTCTATAGGTCAAACTATGAAACTAAGTATTTTAATTAAGCAATTTGAATTGGTTAATATGTTTCAATTTAATTAACTTATTATTTGATTAGAGCTTGACCATTTATTACGTTTAATAATTTGATGGTGTGTTAATCATTTCTTTAATTTGGCAATTATTTTAATTTAGATTGCTCTTTTTTATTTGATTTGATTGATTTAATTTATTTGATCGATTTAATTTGTTCAAGTCTTAATGTTGATTGATTCACTTTGAAGTTGTTTGTAATTGATACAAATTGCATATAATTTAATGACTTGGAAATTATAACTAATTTTATACTTATTTGATTTGGTAAAAGTTTATTATTTATTGACTTAATTAGATTAAATAAGTTAAATGTTTTGTTTTGATTTTAATTAAACTTAATTATTAGAGTTTGATTTATTTTCATTCTTTATTGTGTGTATTAAAATTTAGTTGTTGGCTTTAATTAATGATTCTTTATTCAATTTGATTATTTAAACTTTGTACTCAAAATTTTGTTAATTATTAACTTAATTCATTTCATTCAGGTGATTTAACTCGGTTATATGTCCAATTAGATTGATTTTGGATTTATTCTTAGTTTTATTTGATTTGATTTAAATGATTAATTTAATTAATATTCAAAATGTATTTAGTTTATTGTTTATTTAATTTAAATGATCACTTTATTTTATTACTTATTTAATTTAAATGTTCAACTCAATTAAGATTCAATAATTGATCAACACTTAATTAAGTTAGCTTGTCAAATGTTTAGATTTGTAAATGATTATTAAATATTCTTAGTTGAATTCAATTAAGATTTAATCCCTAATTATCTAAATTTATTATAACTCACCTAATTAGAACATTTATTATTATCTTGATTAGTTAGTTTAGTTTAGGTAGTTGAGGTTGGCTAACTTACTTCATTCTATTTAAATTTTGCTTGTTTAAATAGAGTTTAACTTTATTAAGTATTGAATTAAGTTAATTAAGGATAACTTGAACTCATCATGATTAATTAACTTAATTAAAAGGTTTTAATTAATTTGATTAAGAATTTTAATAATATTGATTATATATTAATCCATGGTTTAATTAACTATGATTGATTTAATTAAAACTTTGATGAATATTTATAATTAAGTGTTTGATTTAAGTTAAGTTTGATTTAGGAATTATTTTGATATGACTTGTTTAATTTAATTTAGTTTAATGGAATGATTGACTAATTTATTTTTGAAATTTCATTATCAAATTGATTAAGGGTTTATCTTAATTAGAAGTCAATGGATTAATTTTATTTAACTTGGTTGGATGATTAATTTGATTAACATTTGATTGAGGATTAATCAAACTTTAGCTTTATTATTTGATTTAAAAGTTTAATTGGGGACCATGCTTAATTTTTTTAACTTACATTGGATTAAAGGTTGATCAAACTCAACTTTATTAAAAGATTTATGTGATTAGAAATTTGATTTATTTAATAGTCAACTCAATTAATATTAACCAAGTGTATATTTTAGCTTCTCTATCTTTAATTTAGTTGAGTGGTTATGAGATTGAAGATTCATTGTCTATTAATAGTTAGTTATACTTTGATTCAATCAGCTAGTTTGATTTGATTATCGTTCGGTGATCAATCAAGGTGGATTTGATTTATGACTATTTTAATTTATAGTTTAATAATTAAGGGTTGAGATTTAATGCTTAGTTGAAGTATAATTATGGTTGATTATATTCTTCTAACCAAGTTGATTAAGGTTTGATTTAGTTTAATTTAATTACTTGTTGAAACTTTTATTTTATTATTTAGATTAATGATGTCATTAATGATTTAATGATTTAGGCCAATTTAGTTAAGTTTAATTTGAAATTTAAGTAATATTTAATTGAGTTCAAGTTTATGTTTAATTACATTAAGGTTTAATTTGGTTTGAATTTAATATTACATAACATTTGTTGATTTAGTTTAGGATTCTATTAATAAAGTTTAAACATTATTTTTATTTGTAATTTTTAGCTTAATATATCATTTGTTGGATTTAACTTTTTAATAAATTCAATTATTATTAATTTTAATGATTTATCAAATCATAATTAAGTGATTTTTTGGGTTTATGTCATTTTGTGGCATGAAAATGTTTATTATAATTTTATAATGTTAACAGAAATACTTTGGGTTATTCTATTAATTTTTACAATTTATGTAATTTTTCAACTTGGTTTGAATTGATCTAGATCGTAAAAAATTACTAAACTTTTTGGTGTAGAAATCATTTTGCTTTGAGATTTTTATGATAAGTAGGGTTCCTTGCCAATTTCATCTTCCAAAAAGTTTCATCTTGATGATAGATGTATTTTGGGGTTAATTAAGGTTTTAATAATTTCATTAAAAGTAAAATTAAACTCAACATATTAGAAATTAATTGGGGTTTTTAATTTCCTTAGGTTTAGCTCTGAAAGAAGAGCAAAGAGGGTTTATTTAAAATTTTTAGATTTTAATTGATTTATTATGATTTTTTAAAGTTTAGATTCAACTATTTATTTAATTCAATTAATTTTTTAATTTAGTCATTTTGAGGTTTAATAAGTTTTAGAGACTAATATTTTCATGAGGTTCATTAGAGTTATTTATAATTGTTTGAGCTATTTTGATTATTTTTCTTGGTTTTCTTGAATTTTAATTAATTATTTCTCAAAAATTGGCATTTGAACTTTAAAATTTAATAACTTCTAGTACACTCACCATTTGGACTTAAAATTTCTATGGTAAGTGTATTTTAGTGTCAAATTCATTCTTCAAAAGTTTCAAGTTATTTTGATAAATATTTTGAGATTAATTAAAGAAATTTTATTTTCATTCAAACTTAAATTAATCTTAAAATACCTTATAAAATTTGGGACTTTGAGTCCATTAGATTCCTCATGAAAAGATGAATCCAACGAGTTCTCATTTGTAATTTTTCGCTAAGTATTTTATTTTATTATAATTTTTAAAATGTTAGGTGCATTTTAATAATTATAAGTTCAGATAATGCCCCAATTTCTTACTTAACCTAATTAGCGCTGACTGGGCTATCATTTACGCGTGTCGCAGTCCAATTGGGCCACACATTGACTCGGAGATTGAGCGAGAAATTGTGTTTTGACGAGATTAATCTAGATGGTCCGATCACATATCGAATGATCCAAAACAAACCTCGCCATGGCCTAAATCAAAATCTAAGGGGATTTAATTACAGCCATCCATCCCATATAAGGGGATCGGATGGATGACCTTTCTTTCTCCCAATGGATAACCGAGCAAGGGCGGATGGGGTTCTCGCTCAGGAAAGCCTACATTATCCATCAATTCTCATAAAAAAATGGGGTATTTCACATGGGGAGGCTCTGAAATAAAAGTGCAATGGATTCCTAAGGAAAATTCCTAAAATCGTGCAAAGAAATTCACCAAATAAGAGAACTTATGATTTTTCTAAGTTTTTGGAGAAATTATTTTGTTGGAGCAGATGTTTGATAGATTTTTCGATCTGAATGTGCTCCTAGGCACGAGATGAAGTTCCAGAATGGATACACCCTCTTGCCTCCCCACCAATTCCTTCTTTGTTAATAGATGCCCCTCTTTTCCAGAATTTGATCAAAATTCATTATTTTATGTGTGGAAAAGGAGGGGGATGATATGGTTATGATCAGGGAAGCTCTAGGAGTTTTCTAAAGCTAGCCAAGAGGAACCATAGGCTCTCTTCTCTCTCTTTTTAATGGTGCCCAAAAATCACCATTAATGATGGTTGGGGAGGTGATGGCCAGCTGGGAGGAGGCTTGGAGAAGTCAAATTCAGTGGTTTAGCTATTGTAGAGCCTACTAGATGTCAGACAAGTGGAAATATGGCTTGTGTTTAAGTGGATCTTGGATTTTGACACCTTGCCATTGATTTTCCTCTTTTCCATGACCTCCATTGTTAATTTGAAGCTTCACTCCACATGGGCTAAGTGTTAGCCTCCAAGTGACCAGTTTTATGTGTGGTTTGAATCAACTTAAGTTGGGTTGAGTCAGTTTGAACTTTTCTTGACTCATTCAACTCAAATGAGTCAAGTTAAGTTCAATGCATTGATTTAACTCAATTGAGTTTAGATTGGGTTATAATTATATTTGAATCAATATTTGGAATGATTTAGAGCAATTGATTTTGATTGATTTGGAGTTAGTTTTGAT
Source organism: Cymbidium sinense (assembly GCA_021442155.1). Lineage (NCBI taxonomy): Eukaryota > Viridiplantae > Streptophyta > Magnoliopsida > Asparagales > Orchidaceae > Cymbidium > Cymbidium sinense. The sequence goes on from CM038215.1 coordinate 199,429,789, forward strand.
TCGAATTTGTTTCAACCCATATTGGGTCTAATGCACCAGATTGAGTTCGTTTGGATCAAATGATTGATATGATTCAAATTGTGTGTTTGAGCTTTAATTATATTTGATTGAGTATTTGAAGTGATTAATTTTAATCAATTAGGATTTAATTTTTGATTTAGGCTTATTTCAGCCCAAATGGGCCTAATGGGTCAAATCAGGTCAAATGTCCAATTGGTCAAATAAAATTTAAGGGAGAATCAAATTATGTTCAAATATAATTTTAATATATAGAGTGGAATATTTAATTTGAATTAGTTTTGATTTATTTTGAGTTTAGGTTCAGTAGGGTCCGTTCGGGTTCGCTTAAACTAGGTGACTCGATTAGGCTATTTGAGTTATCATTAAACTCATACTTATTTAATTTCATGTTCTATCATATTAATTTGGTGAATTTGAGCATTTAGAATGACTTAAATTGATCAAATTTTAATTAGTTTGACTTCTTACTTGGTGGGGCCCATATCAATTAACTCTAGGTCAATTGACCCAATTGACCATCTTAGACCTCATATAAATTTATTTTTGGATTCATTTGTATTTATGTATTGATTCTGTGCTTTCGGTTTAATTTGATTTGATTTAATTTTGATTTTATATGATTTTCTTGGATTTAGATGATTCTTAGCTCGAATGGGTTAATAACTTAATCAAACTCAATCACCTTAATTCATATTCAGTTGAATTTAGATTTATATGTATGTATATGTATATGCATCTTTCATCTACTTTATACACATAATTTTCAACTTTTTTGTTCCAAAATACCTAAGAAATTTTCTCCTAAGCATTATCGATCAAGGCTTGAGAAAATATGACTTTGTCACATTTCTTTAAGCATTTGGACAACTTAAACCACTTAAAAATTTCTGAAAATCTGGAGATCTTATTCCACCATCTATAGGCAATTTCATATATTTTTTCTTTGCTTAAACCTATCCATCAAGGCCAAACATTAAAAATAGACTTGAGAGCCCGATTAGGCTACTACTTAACCTAGTCTTGTTGTAAAACCTAATGAAATATTAATGGATCACCAAAAATTATGAAAATTTTAAATCATCTTTAGACACAAAAACTTAATTTTTTATATGTTTTCAAAACTTGAAGTTGCCAATATCCTCCACAACTAAAGAACAAAGATAAATTGAGTTATGCTCTTTTTTCTACACAATAATATAACTATTCATTAAAATTTTTAAAAATTTTATTATAAGCATTTATTCATACATTTGACTTCTAATATCTATTTATTGATGTGCCAATGATTTCAATCATCATATTTATGTTCATTTCTTGATTAATAATTTATTGCATAATAAAAATATTTATTATTATCCTCTCTAGTAAGTTTTGAGAACTTTTACTAAGGGGCGTTCCTCTATAAAATATTCAAGAATGCAATGAAAAGTTTATCAAATTAAACTAGATTATCAAATTGAAATAAAGGCCCTCTAATCATTGGTTTTGTGAACATATAATCAAACAAATCCGAGGGAACTCATGGCCATAAAAATGATTTAATGAATCAATATTTTTTATAGGCATTGTAGATGGCATTTCTTTTATATGTTCCATATTTTATAGGGAAACCTCTTTAGATTTTATTTTGATAAATATAATATATAATTTATAAAAAAATATTCATGTTCAAAATAATGAATGATTAAACTTGATTTATAACATTACTTGAAACAAATTATATTCTTTTAATTTTTCTTCTCTTATTTTTGTTATATTATAGATTTAAAACATGTTTAGGTCAAATACTTGATGGATTTTTAAAAAATATTCTTTTTTCCTAATATGTTATTAGCCTTCCTATGATTCATTCCATTCCATTGATCATACCCTCTAAGACCATATTTGCATAACAAGAAATATCTTTTTGAACATTTAACATATATTTTAGAACTTCTTCAAATGCCTATTGCTCTCCAAGAAATTTAATCTAAGAAATGATTTAAACCAACAGAAGATTTATTATGATGTAACTTTTTTATTGTATTATATTTCTTATCTACATAAATATCCTTCTTGGCTAAATTGACCATCTTTACAAAAGATGCTAGCCCATGATCTTTTTAATTTTTTTGGTAACTCAATACTTAATTAACATAAGTATAATGGGCATATTATTTAAAATTTCTTATAATTTCATTGGATAATCATGTGCAACATGCTAAATATCATGGTTTGGACTATTGAATTCCCAAATCCACCTATATTTTTATTAAGGATCTTTGAAGGGTCACCCATACATTTTATGACTAAGCTAATGTGATCATTTAGAAATTCCTCTTTAAGTGAAAAGTAGAATTTACAAGCATAAAATCTAGAAAATTATGTGAGTAATTGGGCTACTCTTCAATATGGTGATAATACTAAATTGAATGAAACAAAATCTTTAGCTTGCTTATTTCTTGGCCAAGTCATCATCACCTTCTTTAAACCAAAAAAATAGTTATTTGTAAAGTTAGTTGCTTTAGAGATACCATGACAAATATTATTAGGATTTATGTCATTTTATTCAGAAAAAATTAATTTCAAATTTATCATTTCTTAAAGTTGTTGCCACTTTTCCCAACTTTTGTATAATTCATCCTTTATTAGTCATTTATGACCATCTCTTCTCAAATTAATCCTAAGAATCATGTACACTCATACATTTATAGAATAATCTTTGAAGAACTTTGTCACTATTGAAGCAACACTCTTTGAGTGGAGCCTTCTTTAACATGTTCCATTGTTGGTACCATAAGTAGCATAAGGTATTCCTAAATGGCTTAGCTATTGCTTGGTCATAATTTGTGAATACTGTTATAGGACATACCACTAAAACACATGTCACTTTAAGAATACTAAACTTAATACATGAGCATAATCACAATATAATTCACATTCTTCTTTTTTAGTATATATATAATAGTTTTTAAAAATTTAGATAACTTGTTGTCAACATATAATATCATATCATTAATTTTTATCTCTAACATTAACCTTTCATCTTTTCTCCTAAGTTCATTTAGAATAGTTAAACATATTATTTATGAGTAAAATATAATATGTAGAAGAATACTTAAAAAAATCAATATATAAATGGGCACAATACTTTATTATCATTTTTTGTGCTTTATATAGATGTGTATAGCCTATAAAATGAATCTAGCATGCTACACAATATTATGCACAACCTACAAATTGGAAAGTAATTTTATAAAACACATGTGCCAAGGTGTGTAATGCTAAGAAATTGAGAACAAAATGTTGTGCACACTTGTGTACTGTATAAAATGAATAATGATTGAATGAAATACATATATTTGTGTGAACAAACAAAAAATAAGAATAAATGTAAAACCCACAAGATGAAAATAATTATAAAATAACTTTATACAAGTTCATATAACATAATAAAATTAAAGGATTGCACATACATATGTATAGCTAAAAAAATAAAAAATAATGTTATGAAATACTTTTACAATGGTGTATAACATAAAAAATGAGTATAAACACGGGTATAACCTAAAAGATGATAAATAATGCCATATAACATTTATAAAATAATGTATTTATCACTTATTATTGTTCTTCAGTTGTAAACACTCACATATAAAGAATTAAATAATAATAATAAGTGAATACTATATATGTTAAAAGTTATAATAATGAGTTGAACCTACTTAAATAATGCTATAAAACAAATATATATAAATGTGAACCTACAAAAATGAAACTAAAGAACAATACACATATATGTACAATTAAAAAAATTAGAATAAAATATTATGCACACTTAATCACTCGAGATAAATGAATACAAAAAATATATATATACACACACACACACACCCCTTTGCCCTTTGTTATCATTTTTTATAAACATATCTTATTGCTTATTATATAAATGTATTACGTCACATCAGTTAAAATTTCATGTCAGTTAAAATTTCATGTCATTTACATTCATGTAGCAACCCTAATCTCTGAGGAAATAAAATAAAATAAAATAAAATAAAAGTCTCCAACTAATCAAATTTTATTAATATTAATCGAGAAATGGATACTCAACAACAAAAAGAGTCGAAGAAGAAGAAGAAGAAGAGAGGAGGAGGCGTCTCGAACTCGACAGCAATCTATTAGTGGAGCAAAATGTTAATAAACAGGTAATAAACATTTATCATGGCTTTGCCGTGGGATTAATCGTCATCCACATACTTCGATAACGACACCATTAACTTTAATGATGATGATGATGGCAGCTTCGAGCTAAGTTTTATCCTGAATCATCTTCTGCGATTGGATTAGAGGATTAATTAATTTGTTTTAAGGAGCCTAATTACTTTTTTTTATATATTTTGAACCACAATTGCTAGCTAGTGGATTGAGAACAGTCTGTTAATTAGTACTGAAAACATCTTTAACATGCGTGCGACTTTGTGTGAGCTTTTTGTGCCACTATGTTATAAAATTAAATAATAGTTATGAGTGGATAAATTGGATGTGTCCATATTGTGAGCATAAATTCAAAGAAAAAGATGTCAATGCATCGAGTATGTATGAAAAAATGATATAAAATATTAACATAATCAACATTTAAATAATCGAACTGAACTGAACAACAAATTGAATATGCAAGTGATCTCGACCACCTTATTGGATAAAGAAACATTTGGTGAGCATTAAGCAAGCGGTCACAATGAAGAATTGATTTTGATTCTTTGTCATGAGAACACCCATAATCACTTAGGTTTGGTTGATTAATATAAAGCTTACCTAAACATTATTTAAACTACGTCTCATTTGAGAATTTACATTCTATAGAGCTGTGAAAACTTGTTAATGTGAATTGAATTCACTGTGTCAGTGAGAGAGGAATTCAGTTTTCAAGACAACTCGTTCTCCTCTAAGATTCAATTTCCACAACAGGAGAGTTAACCTCATGCTCCGTAACTACATAACTGGTTTCAGCTAGGCATTGAGTTGTCTTAATGATCTTTTTTTTCTTTATCTTGCCCATCCTATCGTGTGACCTAGCTAGATTTTCACGTATAAAGTGCTAGGCATGAATACCTTTTTGAGACACATTTTCATGCATGAATTCAAATAACCTTGTTTGTTTGACTCCAACAAAATCAATCTAATCTGAGATATATTTTCTAAAAGAGTCCAATTATACTTCCTCAAATCTGGTCTATAACTTTCCAGCACAAATAACCATGCTTTTCTCTTAGATTTACCTCGGTCGATAGTGCTCTAGTCTCAAGTGAGGTGTGGATAGATTTCCCTGAGAAGTATTGGATCCAACAACAGGCACGAGTTCTTAGTTTTGAGTTATATTCACTAATTTTAACTATTTTTAGTCATTCAATTTTAAATTTATGATTTAAAGTATATCATGATATATTCCAAACCTTACTCCTCCCTAATTTTTTAATGATTATGATTATTTATTATTATTATTATTATTATTATTATTATTATTATTATTATTATTATATCACATCATAATTATACTTTTTAAATAACTAAATGTTGTGAAAAATGACTAGATTAAAGAAAATAAAAATATATATGGTCACAACTTGATATAGTGTTCTAATAACTAGATGTACAAAAATAAATCAAAATGATGGAAGAGAAGATAAATGATTATTATTATTATTTATTTTTTGAGAAAACAATGAAGATTAACTCAAAGGACTTACATGAATTTGAGGCATCAACCAAATGACTAAAAAAGAAGTTAAGATTCTAAAAGCTAGAATGTGTCGGCTCAAGAATCAAGAATGGAAAGAAACAAGAGAAAAAAAATCACACAATCAAATTATTGCCATAAATAATTAATATTTATAGAAGAATCTCAAATTTTAAGATGTCAATTGTTGTGTCCTCAAAGAGATAAGATTTAACTACATTTTGCTTTGTGTGATGATTCACATAATTAGGTTAAAAGATAGAGTGAGGAATAAACATAAGATTTCTATGTGAGCAGGGAACCCAACATAAGAAAAATTATAGATCTTAGAATAATTGAAATAACTTTCATTAATAATAAACATGAGTTATTAATGTGTCACCATTCCTTGAACTTAGAGAAGTCATCAATACTAAATAATCAAAGTAGGTTGTTGTTTACATCTTCAATGTTAACAATGCAATAAGACAAAGATCATGGATAGCCCTCTTCCTAAAATAATGATGGCATGACCTAAAAGTAATCAAAGTGATGTTGAAAGGTTAGGAAGGGCATGATGAACTTCCTCCGAGAGATAAAGATGAAATACCTTCAAGAAGATAGTATGAAGAAAGCAAATCATGATGGTGATTGAGTAAAGTCAAGATGGTTCTCCTTTCATAAACAATGATAACATGAAATAGTGGACAAAGGCAATATTGGAAGGTCATGGAGGTGACCAAACGAAATTAAAATGATCTTTTCTTCAAAGTAAATATGACATGACTTGAAGTTAATGTGTGAAGTGGTTTAAGTAGGTTGTAATGGTGGTTAATGATGGACAAAATGATCATTTTTTAAAACTAAAGTTGACAAGAACTAAAATCAAGAGATGAGGTAATGCAATAAGATTACAGGGGTGATTAAGGATAGTTAAGATAGTCCTCATTCTATAGATAGAGATTGCATGACCTAAAGACATTAGGTGAAGTTACATTAAAAGGATGTAGGGATAATTTAGGTCAAGCATGATAGTTCATTATATATATAGAGAAGGAAAACAAAATAAAGTTGTGGATAAAGTAGCACTAGAAGACCAAAAAGGTTGCTAAAGGCAATAAAAATACTATTTTACTTATAGAGGTAGATATGCTATGACTTGAAGGTAGTGGGATAGAAAATTTAAAAAGTAATAATCATGACTTAGAGCAATGGCCAAGTCAAGCTTTAAAATATTGGATTAGATTATCATACTACAAGGTGGCTGATAGACTCAATTGGCTTAATTGATTGAACTTAGAAATATGTTTAGTTCACAAACACTCAATTGAGTTAATATTGGTTGATATGGGTCTCTGGGTTTAATTGAGCTAGCTAGTCAATAAATAAATTGAGTCAATCATCATAGGGTTGAGTCCATTGAATGAATTAAAATGGTAGGATTGAACTAATTTAATCAATTTAGCTTAGTTATTCCAAATAGGTTAAGTAAATGGAGAAGCACTAGATGATGTAATTGGAAGGTGATCCCATAACCAGGGCTCAAGCAAGGAAGGCTGCAACTGTTATAAAAAGTTCTATCATAAGGAATAAATCAAATAGAGGAGAATTAAGATATTGGGCTTATCCATTTATGTGTTTTTTTTTCATTTTCTTATGCTATATGTTTATGTATGCTTTTAATTTCAAATTACGTGTCCTGTATGGTGACTTTGGTAATAGTTTTTTTTTTGTATTTAGGATTACTTGTGTAATTTATAAAATGTTGGAGGCTTATTAAGTAAAAGTATCAAATTAATTAATTAATTTGAATTTTATAGGAGGGCCAACCATGGATAGAGAATTTGAGTAGTCATAAGGCTGGCCTCTCTCCAACTAACTATTTGCTTTCTTTTTGCCCCATCCAACAATTCCCTCATCTTTTCTACTTATTTGAAACTTGAGTGAACATGCATGTATGGTATATATATATGACTTGTTCAAGTGGAATGAAAATTAATTTTATGCTAAATTTAGAGTGAATTTGGTGATTATTGCAAAGAAGTTGGTGGCTTTGTGGTTAACCAAGAGAAGAAAAAAGGGAGTTTGATTATCACCTTTTAAGAGTCACTTTAGTGAGCAATTTTTACACTTAAATGTTGTGTAGATTTAAAATTATTACTATGGTTGTGTGCTATTATCTTTCCTCAATCAGAAAAATATTGTTTCACAAAATAATTCTCATAAAATCTCTTGCAAAACTTCTTTTGAAGAAGTTACACTCACCTTACTATAATGTGACATAGTTTCCATTTAGAGAGTGTTTGGTTCCCTTAAACAATTCAAATCACTTGAAACTTTATGTTGACCTCGGTAATGAGGATTCAGTCTCCTCTTCTTAGATTTAGGAGACTTCTAGACATAAGACTTCTTTTTAGTCATAAGACACTTCTAGCAATTAGGTGGACACTTAATCTAAGCCTAGAGACTTAGAAGGGTTAATCATAATATTAGGCTATGCCTTAGGACTTAGGGAGACTTACCTACCCTATAGCCTAAACCCAATCTATGCCTACCTCTTTGTCCTAAACCAATCCTCAAATTCAATTCATCCAAATTCACATAGCAAATACAGATTCAAATTCCAAACCAAATGATTGAAACCTATAACCAAATATCAAATCAACTCTCCTTAAGCCATATGATTTGATCCTATAGACTTAGCCAAAATCTCCTTCAATTCAAACCAAAATTAATTAATTTTCTCATGAATCAATTATTTTCAATTATCTTCCCAAATATAAATCAAACTTACTGTTGACCTTTTATTGACCTCACTTTTGGAGTGAGAACTCATTCCCCTCATCATAGATCCAGGACTCTTCTAGACAATAAGAGCTCCTTAGTCTTAAGACACTTCTAGTGATTAGGTGAACACTTAACCCAAGCTTAGAGGCTTAGAAGGGTTAGTCATAGGAGCAGGCTATGCCTTAGGGACTTCGGGAGACTTATCTACCCTATAGCCTAAATCTAATCCATGTTTATCTTCTCAAATCAAACCCCAAATTCAAATATGAAATCAAATACAAATTCCAAAATTTACAATCAATCTCAACCTCAAATCCAAGCTTAAAATCTTTCCTAAGCCTATGATTAAATCCCATAGATTTAGCCTTAACCAAATCCAATTCAATCCAAACTCAATTGATTTTCTCAAAGATCAATTCAATCCCAACTAATGTATCAAATTCAAATCCAAATCCAAATGATTGAAATCCAAGATTAAAAATCCCTTTAAAGCTATATGATTAGATTCCATAAACTTAGCCAAATCTCTACCTAATTCAACCCAAATTCAATTGATTTCTTCATGAATCAATCATATATTCAATCATCTTCACAAATATAAATGAAATCTACACTCCAATGATTACAATTAAATCAAACTAAATCAAATTCCTTTATAAGCTCTTTGGACCTACCTTCATGAGCTTAGCCAAATTTATCATCAAATCACTTCAAACTCAATTGATTTTCTTATAAATCAATTATTCCTTCAATCATCTTCCCAAATATAAATGAAATATACAATTAAATCAATCAAACTAAATCAAAATCCAAGCTTAGGTCCTTTGAACCAAATCCATGGACATAGCCAAACTTCTTCATTCCAAAACCCAAATCCAATTGATTTTCTTATGAATCAATTATTTCTCCAATCATCTATCTAAATATAAATGAAATCTACAATCATCAAGCTAAACCAAAATCAACCCAAGTCAAACCAAACTTAGCCCTTTTGACTTGAAATCTTCAAATGAACTAAAATCTATTAAAACCTAGAGTGATTGTAGTTGAATTTACATTTCAATCATAAACTCATATAAAAATTCAACTAAAGCTAAATCAAATCAAAATCAAGATAATTGACCCATTTAGGCTCACTTGACCCAAAGATACCTAAAGAACTCATTTGAGCCAAATTCTAATTCTACCCAAATTGGATTGAACCAAGCTCATCAAAATCTTTTACCATGATTATTGGTCACCTTAGGATGATAAATTATTATAAATTGGGTCAAACCAAGTACTTGGCCTTTTGACCAAGTCATCCCCCTTAGCCCATATGAACCAAACTAGCCAAAACATAGCATACACGAAATCAACTGAAACCATGGCTTCATGAACCCATGATGAATGATTGAATATGACTTGACCATCAATTGAGCCAAACCAAACCCAATTGACCATTTGACCTGAGTTGACCCAATGACCTAAAATGCCAAATAGGTCAAATCATGATCCAACTTAAATTGATTATAATAAATGGCTCAAGTTCATTCCAAATTAATTATTGAACTTGACCAAAGCCATAATTGAGCCTAGTTTGACCAATTGGACCCAATTGACCAACTTAGCCCAAATTGACCTAAATGATCAAATTGACCTAAAACCAAATTAAATCCAATCCAATTCAAACCAAAACCTACAATCATCTTTAATTAATCAATTGAACATGAATCTACACCTAACCCAAGACAATTTGACCTATATGAATCCAAATGAGTCAAAATCAAACCTAAGCCAAATTGATTGAAACCAATTGAAAAAAAAAATACTTTAAATCATCATTTGAACTTGTCATAAGCTTTGGGTTTATCTAATTTGACCAATTGGTTAACCTAACCCAACATAGCCCAATTTGACCTATAAGAGTCAAATTGAGCCAAACCCCTTTGAACCAAGCTATGACCTCTTGGAATCTGATCCAACCCAACCTAGACCCATCTTGAGTTAACCCAAAGCCAACACAAACACAAATGGACTCAAACCCAAGGCAAATCTCCCTTTGATTTGCCTCCCTACATGGGATTTTACCAAAATTGGCAAAGTTCAGTCCTCCTTTCCACTTGGTAGCCCTCATACACTCCAAATGGGGTCTAACCTAGCCACCTAGCCCAACCCATGTAGGTCTACCATGGAACAAAGGGAGGTGAGTTTACTCACCTCCCTCACTACCCAAATCCAATGGACCCAAGGAGAAGACCAGTACCTTAAGCCACCTCCCAAGCCTTCCTCCAACCCATGTGGAGGTGATGATGGTGTAGGGTGGAAGGCCAAAAAATGGGAGCCAATCCCATCTATCAATCTCAATTGGAGAGGGGGTATACCCCCTCTTATTTTGAGAAAGAACGGATGCATTCGAACTCTCAGAGCTTCCAAGTGAGATTTCAAACTCCGCTGTGAGCTCCCAAGCCTTCCCAAAGATTCCCCTCCCTGGATTCCTCCTTCCCGAGTGCATCCGAAATAGGGAAAGCTTCCTCCGATACTAATTTCCCCTGTTTCTCAACCAAAACTAAATTCCTCTTACCCACACGCTCCCCGCACCTCGTCGAAGCCAACTAAGCCTTCCCAAGCCCAAGCTAGAGGTAGCATTTGATCAAACCGAGCCTCCAAAGAATGAAACTTCCTCAGAACAAAGTGAAATCAATCTAATCTAGCCAATGGCTTCGCTGAGACGGTGGCTACCAGCGCGAGCCGCCCATTATTGGTCTGCCATTGAAAGTGAGATTTCTTAAACTTTTTTAAAGCTTTGGGAAGTAAAGTTGAATGTCACATGATCTTGACCGTTGGATCTTCTCTGATCATTGTCATGAAGGTATGAGATCCATTTGGAGTGGATCCAAGCTCGAGTGAGTTCATCATGCGTGAGCAATGGAGAACGGCTTCCGTCCTTTGTTGCCCGTGAGATGATAAATCACATGTCGCCCGTTCTACATGATTGAAATGGACGACCGTGATTAAATCTGCTAGATCAAGTCATTTTAATCCACTATTAACCGTGGGATCAATCACGCCATGTGATATGAGATCGCACGGTGGAGATTGAAAGCAAGTTCGCAGTTAGCCACATTATGCTAACTCGGATGCTCTTTAATAGCCAATCCCATGACGCCATGTGGAAAGCCCGCCGCATCAGCATGCCACATGGCGTCGGCGGGATTATGCTTAATTAGGCTTAATTAAATGGAATTAATGGCTAAAACTTCAAATATTCATAATAAATCATAGAAAAATTATAAAAATGTAAATAAATACTCATTTTAAAGGTATTTTAGAGAGAAATTTATTAAAAATATCTTAATTAATTTTGAATTGTAATTAAGATTTAATTAAGGTATGATTAAAAATTATTTATCTTAATTACTCCATAATTAATTAATTAATTAACTCCAAATTTTCTGAGAGTGTTTAAGGGGATGACCTGCCTCCCCTAATTTTCTTGGGATTGTGAGTTAATTAATTAGGAAAATTAGTTAATTAATCCCTTATTACTTTCTTTAATTAAATGTTAATTAACCACAAAATAGTGACTAATTAATTAATTGGGCTCATTTATCATTGTCTAACAATGAGGGGACTTATGGAATAGGATTTTACCTCTTTCTTAATCTCTTTCCCTAAGCTCATGTCATTTTTGAAGAAAAATCAATTAAGGATTAATTGACTAATTAATTTGATGATTAGTCTAATTAAAATATAAAATATATTCATATTCTAATTAGGTAAATCATGGGTAGATCTTTAGGTGTTTAATAACCAAAAGAGTTGAATGAAATTATGATTAGCTCATATGTTTGGGGAAACCATAAGAGTAATTAATTAAACCCTCTTAATCTAAATAACTATTAATGTGAGCCAATTGCATTAGGCCTTTTATTTCTTTTGATCATTGGAAGTTTATTTTTCATGCATATCATGTTAGCTTATAATTACTTGGTTAATTACTTTAAGATGGCATAGGTAATGGTATTTAATTGACTTGATTAAGGATTTAACTTAATTAATTTATAAAATCTACCTAATCACCATTTCTTAAACTAAATCATATTACCAATGTGGGAATGAGTTAGGATCAACAAACTCTTCTCACATTCCTTGAATCAAATTAAACATGAAGTTAAAAATGACATTAAAGAAGCTTTGATTTACTTTAAATGATTTTATTTGGTATGTTTGTCCTTAGGAATTAATTGGATTTAATGAATCACATGCTTGTATTTGATTATTCCTTTCCAATAATGATAAATATTTTATATCATTTGATTTCATTCATCGATCTCTTTTCAAACATTAATTAAATCAAATGATTGTCATTTATTTAAGCTTGCATGTGTTGATTTCATTTAATATATGTGTGGCTATTATCACTATTAAATCCAAATATATTTTCTAAAAGTTTACAAATGAATGATAATTTGTGTGATGATTATAGTTATAAATACATAAGAAGTGTATGTGCTTATAGTTTAAGTGTATGAAGTGAAGTCTCTTTCCTTTATTCAAATGTTGATTTACATAAGTGTTAATGTAATGGGTATATAGTCTGGACATCCGAGAATTTGAGGCTTTAAGTTGCCTCATGGAGGTAATTTGATTACCTCACTTCCCTAGTTTAAACAATGACATGTACTCATTTGATTTCATTCTTATATATCTTTAACATAAGAATTTAGATATAGCTTTAAATCATATGCCTAAATAATTCCATTAAAGAAATACAATCTTTGCATGATTTTGATCCTCTTGATTATAAATACATGTGTATGTATTCAAGAAAAATGGGTATATAGTATGGATATCCTAGAAATACGAGGCTTTAAGTAGTGTCAAGGAGGTCATTTGATTACCTCACTTCCCTGGTTAACAAAGGCACCTACTTGTTTATGTCTTTTATACATGTATGTGTGTATTTAGTTAGAGAATGATAATCCTCTTTTCTATTTAAAAATATATGCATTCGTAATTGTTTAGTCGTTGGATTAATTAATCATGTAACTTGGAGCTTGATTTCTTATATTCATGTATATAAATTTACATATATTTGAATGACGATGGGTATATACTTTGGACATCCCGAGAATACGAAGCTTTAAGTAGCCCTAAGGAGGTCTTTTGATTACCTCACTTCCCTGGTTAACAATGACACGTACCTATTTAATTTTATCCATATATATTTTTTTATAAGAATTTAGATAGAGCTTTAAACTAATATGATTAAATAATTCAATCACATAAAAGAATATAAACTCTAAATACACATGGATACATTCATCATTTAAGTGTGTTATATGTATATATACACTTAGGATTAAATCAGATGCATGATATTTGTGATGGAAATAAATGATTTAATATGTGCCATATGTTAGTAATTCAATTAGATTAATCTGAAGATACCTTTCATATTAAATAAAATCATTTAAGGTGAACCTAAACTTAGGATTGATTAAATCATTTAATAAGTCATTCACTAAAGAGAACCAAATCAAGTTAACATGCTTTAGAAAGTTACTTAAGGTAGGGATGAAAGAGGGCAATCCCCTTTGTTCTCTTCATAATATTTAATTGCTAAGTATGATCATATGAAACAAAAGAAAACACAAATTAAAATTTTCAGATCAATTAAATAATTTAAAGTGAAATCAACCCTTTATGTTAAATTGAATTCCTCTACACTTAGAAAATTATAACCTTAATGCCTAGCATGACATACCACACAAACCTTATCGAACACATTAAAATTAAGTCACCACTTATACTTCTCAAGTTAGGGCGGTGTATGGTGTGATGTATTCTTTTAGACTGGATGTTAGGGTGTATGTTTTGTAGATTGGATGTTTGGCCGACATTAGTCTAAACATTTTTTTTGCAGGGGGATTGTGCTTAAGGGGCCGCTTAAAAATAAATATAAATGCTCTCTTTATAGGTTGCTTAAACCCCTAAGCATAATCCAAGTTAGGACTGGTAGGCTTGGTTACCCATGTGGAGGGTGCTAAGTCTAAATTATAAATATAACTACATAGATTGTATGTGTGTTTAGCTAACACTTATTTTGCAAGTGTAGTTAGATTTACTTTTCCTATTTTTAATGTAATTTCATATTAGGAATTAGGATTAATATTATGAGAGATTATGATGAGCATTGGCTAGAAGGCTTTGTCCTGGGAGACCCTATGATACCTTTGGATCAAGCATATCTAAATTAAGGGGAGGAAGAAAGAAGATATGAAAAATAAAGGAAAGAAGACCCCCATAGCATTTTATGAATTGTAATTATTATTTTTGTAATACCGAGTTGTATAAGGTAGAGCTCGGCTACCCATCTTTTCTCTTTTCTTGTTATATGGTGGTACCTGACTGCACCGACCTGTTATTCTTTTGTGGTAGTTAGAAAGTTGATTGATATTATGTTTAAATTGCATTAGAATAGCATGCTACTTCATAGTTTCTTATATCTTTGATGCCTTAATGTGGCCTGAATACGATTAGGCTCTTAGGATAAAATTAAATTTTCTTCCAAAATTAATCAATCATAATTATAAACTAAATAACTCATAACCTCACAATAAAGCCTAGGCATTAAACAAGATAATTAAAAAATTTAGCAACCTCTTAGCTGAATGTTGTATGTCTCACATCATGCATCATATTGAATCACTCTTACAAAATGAGGGTCTCCATCCTTACATGCATAGGGACTGCTTAACCTGTGAGAGCAACCCCTATTGATGGAGCTTCACCCTCTTTCTCTTTTGATTTGCTCAATAACTCATTTCATCATGCATGTAGGCATATAAAAATCCTAAAGCCTTTGTTCAAATGAAGTGTCAAAATAAAATAAAATTTGAAAAGATTTGTATTTGTAGATTAAGTCATTAATCATATCACTCATGCTCTAGTCTCTTAGGGAGTGGGTTTAAGGACTTTAGTTTCTTTTCTAAATTCATAATAGCCCATTTATCTTGCAAATTCATATGACCAAACTACATGGTTTTAAAATTATAGGAGGAGTTAGCTGGAAGCCACTCCAGGCAGTTATAAGCCCAGTAGTCGGGTGGTTTATCCTCTCTTATGGAGGTAAACCTTATGTCCATCTTCGGTTAGAGTTAGGTCGCGCATTAGCTTATGCTAAATCTACCTAGATTTAGGATCCGAGGTGGCCATTTTTTTCGGCTATAAGAATAAATCCTCACCTCTTAGGCATTTTCCATAACATTACGTTGATGGATTATAAGCCCTAGCAATCTAATAAAATTCAACTCAAACAAGTAAATCTCTTCACTTTCAAATATTTAAAGTCCAATTATAGGATAGATTGGAATGCCACTAGGCTTCCTAGTATCATGAGCATTTCTACTTCCTCCCTTTGGATTCCAAATATAAGTCTTCTCCTTGAACTTTCTCAATTGATTTTCCAAACATAACCTATTCTTTGATAGTCTTAACCTTGAAATCTTTGAAAATGATGATTGTCTACTTGAATCGAGAGTATTCTTTGGGAATTTCATTCCCTAAGATGTAATTAACTATGGTGGCTAGCCTCGATAGTAAAATTTTGTACTCGATTTAATATAAACCCTACTTTATTCATCCATCTAAAGTAGAAGAAAAATCTTTGGTATATTCGAAGACCCATCACACTTTAGGAGTCTTTATTAGGTAATTAGGTCCATTGAAGGGTGAAGCCTCTATCTTTCAAGATAATTCATCATATCTTAATGTCGTACCTAATCACTTCAATAAGTACCCCTATGTGCGTGGTGTCCCCAATACATCCAAAAAAAAAACACCACACCTACATTCAAATGATCAAAACCAAAATCAAATCCAATCAAATCTAAACCTAAGCTTTAATCCTATGAACTTAGCCAAAATTCCATTCAAACTAAACCAAATCTAATTTTCACATAAATCAATTATTCATTTCTTGACCTCACTTTTGGAGTGAGCTCTCAACTTCTCCAACTTAGACATAAGACTCCTCTAGACACTAAGAGTTTCTTAGTCTTAAGACACTTCTAGTGATTAGGTGAACACTTAATCTAATCCTAGAGACTTAGAAGAGTTAGCCATTGGAATATGTTATGCTATAGGGGTATTAGGAGGACTTGCCTATAGCTTGAACTAATCCTTAACTTCCTTCAAACCACTCCAAATCAAATCTTAAATCAATTCCAACTCAATTGATTTTCTCAAATCATAAATCATTCTAATATAAATCAAATATTAAATCAATTCTAACTCAATTGATTTTCTCAAATCATACAACATTTCCAAAACCCAAATCTTAAATCAATTCCAACTCAATTGATTTTCTCAAATCATAAATCATTTCCAAATCCCAAATCTTAAATCAATTCCAACTCAATTGATTTTCTCAAATCATAAATCATTTCCAAAACCCAAATCTTAAATCAATTCCAACTCAATTGATTTTCAAATCATAAATCATTTCCAAAACCCAAATCTTAAATCAATTCCAACTAAATTGATTTTCTCAAATCATAAATCAATTCCAAAATCTCAATCATAAATCAATTCCAAATCAAATGATTGAAACCCATGATTAAATTCAAATCCCAAAATCTTTATTAAGCTCTTTGATTTCATCTTATGGACTTAGCTTAAATCAAATCCAAATCACTCTAAAATCAAAAGATTTTCTCATAACCCATTTATATTCTCATTTATATTCATAAATATAAATGAAATATAAATTCAAATAATCAAAACTTAATTTAAAACTCAAATCAAAATCCAACTTTTATCGTTTAAGCCAATTTCTTGGATTTAGCCAAATCATTCTCAAATCAATCCAAATCCTTGGGTTTTCTTCAAAAATCACTCTTTCAATCACATGCCCAAATATAAACATAAACTACAATCATCAAACGAAAATCAAACTAACCCAAATCGAACCCATGTTCATCCTTTTGACTTGAAATTATCAAATGAACCAAAACCCATTTGACTCCAAATCACTTGCAATTGGAATTATATTTCCATTATAAGTCCTTATATGAGCTTAACCTAACTTGAATCTAGCCTTGATCAAGCTAATTGACCCATTTAGGCTCACTTGACCCAAAGTGACCTAAAGCACCTTTTTGAGCCAAGTTCTAATCCAACCCAAATTGGATTGAACTAAGCCCATCCAAACCTCACATTATGATCAACAATCATCATAGAATGATTAATCACTCAAATTGGGTCAAATCAAGTCAAACTTAGCCTTTGACCAAGTCAACACTTAACCCAAATGAAACCTAAACATGCCAAAATTCATTATAAGCCAAATTGATTGAAACCATTAATCTAAACAAATCCATAATCAATGATTGAACTTGATCAAGTCATCAATTGAGCCAAACCAAGCCTAATTGACCACTTGACCTAAGTTGATGAAATTGACCTAAAAAGCCAAAATGGGTCAGATCTTGATTTAAGCCAAATTGATTACAACCAATGGGTCAAATTCATTCTAAATTGATTATTGAACAAAGCTTTTAATTGACCAATTAATTAACCTATCCCAATTGTCCATGAACCCAACTTGACCTAAAAGTCAAATCAACTTGAAATCAAATCAAATCAAAATTGATTGAAACCAAAGCTTGCAATACATTTCAAATGATTCTAAACCAAACCAACTAATTGGGTTAAATGGGTCAAATTGGTATACTTGATCCATTTGACCCAAATGAACCTAAATGAACCAAATCCAAATCTAAACCAAATTGAACCAAACCAATGACACCCATAGGCTCTAAATGATCATTTGAAACTTGACCTAACCCATGGTTTAACCCAATTTGACCAATTAGTCAACTTAATTCAAATTGACCCAACTTAACCTAAATGGATCAAATTGAACAAAATCAAATCAAATTAACTCCAAATCACTTGAAATTTAGCCCAACCCATTTTTGAATCATTTCAAATCTTCCCAAATTCAAAATCATGGCCAAATGACCACTTTGCCCTTAGCCAAAGGGTATCCTATGGCCAAATTCACATAGAATTTGGTCATTTATTTCTCAAGACAACTTAGCATTCTTCTAGTGGTCCACATGGACACCAAGGAGGATGGTGAACATGACCCAATGAGCTTGGGTCAGCCATGACCAAAGCCAAGGCCAACCAGACCTCTCCAATGGAATTTGAACACTTGGATCATCGAATACACTCTCTTAGCACATGGGCATCCACTCTCCTTCACTCCACTACCCAAAATGACCCACATGTGTGTTTGGCAGCTCAAACTGTGCCTCCAATCCATTTCATTGATAAAAAATGGCAATTGAGCCCATCACCGTTCAATCCAAGGAGGGAGATATACTCCCCCTCATTTCTACTCAAACAAGCATTCATTTCCACAAAGTTAAGTAGATTCAATCAAAGCCTCCCTAAGATTTTCCAAGCCATTCCTAATTTCCCTTGATTTCCATTCTTGGTTTTGCTCAAAGCCGAAATGGGAGGCGAATTGAAAATCCAACTCATTCAATTCTACATCAAAATCAAATTAACCTTGCACACACCATCGGTAGACTTCATCGAGCTCAACCAAGTCATTTCCCAAGTCTCCAAGCCATGTAAAGCATCACTTCAATCAAAGTCGATCACCATTGAAGGGGAGCTTGGTCAACCAAGCAATCTACTTCAAATCAAGACCTAATTCCTTCAACAGGGCTTCATCTCTACTAGACGAAGCTACCTTCTCATTGGAAGCGTTGGTGATAGCCTCCGACGAGGTAATTGCTGAAAACCATAGCCAGAAAATTTGGTTGGTCCTTTTTGAAGGAAATTATCGCCTCTTGAAATCTTGACCGTTGGATGTGCATCCCCCTTCTTTCCTATGGTGTGGGATCATTTTGATCCTAATTCAAGCTCGGGTGAGCTCGAATTGAATGAAGAGAGATGAACGATGTTCATCTCTAGTCGGTCACGAAGGAGAAGGATCACATGTCGTCTGTTCCGCGTGATTGGAATGGACGACTGTGATTAGATCACATTAGATCCCATCTGACTCTAAGCACCATGAGATTAATCTTGGCCGTCCGATCTTAGATCGGATGACCCATAGAGAAGACGTATCCACCACTAGCTGACTCAGCTGATGGATGTGACAACTTAAATAACCTATCCCATTTACATGGAAAGCGTGTCTACCAGTGGCAGGATTATTAAGGGGTTAATTAGGCTTAATTAATTTAATTTTAATGCTAAAACTTTTAAAATTCATAACTAATTGTAGAAAAATTTAAAAAAATAGAAATAAAGACTCTTTTAAAAGATAATTCAGAGAAGAATAATAGAAAATTAAAATTAATTAATTTTAAATGGTGGTTTAAACTCAATTTAGGTTTTATTGGAAATGTATTTAAGTAAATTACTCTGTAATTAATCCAATAATTAATCCCAAATTTTCTGGGATTAATTAGTGGGATGACCTCTGTCTCTCATGATTTTCTTGGAATTTATTATTTAATTAATTAGGGTAATTGCTTGTTTCATCCCTAATCACTTTCTTAATTAATTAAATGATTAATCAACATGTTAAATAGTGATAAATTCATTAATTAAACTTGTTAATCATCATGAAACAGCGAATGGACTTAGGGAATGAGATTATAATTTCTTTTTTAATCTTTTTCCATAAGTTTATTTCATTTGGATATGCACATAATTAAGTTGTATTTAATTAATGGCTTAATCATTTCATTAATTAGTTCAATTAATCAAACTCAAACTAAATCATTCGAGAGCTTAATCATTTAATTCTTGGGTAGATTCTTAGGTGTTCAATAACCTAAGAGAATTCTTAAGAAAATTATAATCAAACTACATGTGTAGGATGGTTATGAAGGTACTTAATTAAACCCTTTAGCTTAATTAAAATAATTGTGAGCCAATTGCATTAGGTCCCTTCATTTCTCAGGTGCTGATTTAAATTCCATGTAGTTGCATATCATATGTTGGTTCATAATTACTTGGATAATTATGTTAAAGTGGTATAGGTAAGGGGTAATCAATTGATTTAATTCATATCTTAACCTAAACAAAACATAAAATCAACCTAATTATTATAAAATTAAAGTAAACCAATTCACACATGAAGGAAATGGGTTAAGGCTAGCAAATCCTTTCCATATTTCCTAAGTCAAATCAAATTCAAAAATAAAAAAATCTCCATACAAAATTTTGATTCATTTTAAATAATCTTATTTTATATGATTGTCCTTAGGAAGTAATTAGGGTGAATGAAGTCATGTGCTTACATCCTTTATTTCTTTCCAAGCATGCTAAATATTATTTGCCATATGAAACCATGCATTCATTTCTTTTGAAAAATTAATTAAATAAAAATATTTTCCTTTTAGGTCAAATTGCATGTTTTGGTTAAAGTTAAGAATATGAGTGGCTATTATCACTATTAAACCAAAAATTATTTTTAAAACCTACAAATCAAAGAATATGAATGAAGTGATTCTACTTATGAATATTTATAAGCTTGCATGTGATTATAGCATAAGATGTGCATTATGAAGTTCTCTTTTCTTCTCTTAACATGGATTTACATAGGATTTGCAAGTGTATAGTTCATTTGAAAAGAACACAACACTTGCTTAAATCTATTCCTATGCATTTCTATGTTATGACTTAAGAAGGATCTTCATATTACATATGTAAATTATTCAACCAAATCAAACATAATCTTTTGCATGATTATTTATCCATTTGGTTCTTTTAAGAAAATTGGTATATTAGTCTGGACATCCCAAGGCTACGAGACTTTAAGTAGCCCTAAGTAGGTCTTGTACCTTATGCCCCTGGTGTAGAAAACAATGGCGCCATACTCACTTATGACTTTTATACATGCGGATGTGCATTTAGTTAATTGATGATAAATCCACTTTTTCTACATAATAAAGACATGCATCAATGGAATATCTAAATTTTTTCATATCCCATCATGTGCTAAGATATATGCTATATGTGGTAATATGCTATTTAGAAAATCTAAACATAGATGTTAATTAAAAACATAATAAAACATTCACAAGGAAATTCATCAATCAATCTACCTAGAAATGTTTTAAGATAGGGATGAAAAAAGTTCTCTTCTCTTTTCTTCTTTTCACAATATTTAACTAAGTGTGGTTAATTCAAACCAAATCAAATCACTAAAATTGACAAATCAACTAAATCACTTGAAATGAAACCACCCTCTAAATTCACATTTAGAAAATTTCAACCTTAAAGCCTAATTTGACATTACCAAGCCTTAAATGACACACATTAGGTAAGTCACCATTTCTAGCTTTAGGTTAGGTGCATGGTTTGATGAATGATTTTATTTTATGGTGTATTATTTAGATGTTGGTGTATGTGCATAGACTGGATGATAGGGCGATCTTAGCCTAATTCTATTTTCTATTGTGGGTTGTGCTTAAGGGGTGCTGTAATAAAAATATAAATACTTTTTTACTGTGCAGGTTGCTTATATCCCTAAGCATAGCTCAAAATAGGATAGGTGGACTTGGTTACCCATGTGTGGGGTGCTAAGTCCAACTTATTCATATTACTGCTTGGGTTGTGTGGTATATTTTAGCTAACCATTGTTTTGCAGGTTTAGTTAGAGTTACCTTTCCTATTTCTATGTAAATTTTTCAATTAAGATTTGGAATGAATCTTTTAGGGGACTTAAGGTGAACATTGGTTATAAGACTTTGTCTTATATACCATGCAAAACCTTGGAGCAAACTACATCCCAAGTCAAACCAAAAGAAGAAAAGAAATGAAGAATGAAGAATGAAGACCCCCATAACATGAATTCCTTTTAATTATAATTATTCATTTGTAATCTGGGTTGTATAAGGGTAGCGCTTACCTACCCACATTTCTTTTTGGGTTATACAACGGTACCCGATCACATTAGCCTCTTATTCTTTTGCATAAATTTTATAAATTGATTGATGTTATGTTTATGATTGTGTAGTTAGGATGGCATGATCTTCCTAGTTTCTTAATTGTTTGATGGTTGTTGAATGGCCTGGATACGATTAGGCTCTTAAAAAAAATAAAATTTCTATCCAATTAATCAACTCAAAATTAAACTAAATAATTCATAACCTCACCTAAAGCCAAGGATATAAATCAAGATAATAAAAGATTTAGTAACCCCTCAGCTGGATGTTGTATGTTTCACATCATGCATAAATCATATTATCTCACTCTTGCCAATGGAGGGCTTCCACCTTTGCCAGAGAAAATGGCTTGACCATTGAGAGCCATGGTGGAAACACACCTCCTTCTTTCTAATTTTGGCCCATAACTAATTTCTCATGCATCAAGCATATGAAATCCCATTGCCTATGCCAAATAAAAATGTATAAAAATTAAAATAAAACTTGACAAAATTTGCATTAGATTTAAGTCATTATTCATACCCTTCATGATCTAGTCTCTTAGGGAGTGTGTTTAAGGACTTAGTATCCTTTCTAAATAAACAATGGCTTAGCCATCTTGTAAAGCATTAGACTTGCCTACATGTATTTAAAAATATAGAAGGAGTTAGTTGGCAGCCACTCCAGTGGTTGTAAGTCCAATAGTCGGGTGGTTTACTCTCTTTTATGGAGGTAAACCATATACCCACTTTCACCTTAGATTTAGGTTATGCTTTGGCCCTCGCCAAGGCTTCCTAGATTTAGGATCTGAGGTTGTTGTTTCCCTTAGGGGCTATAAGCATAAATCCTCACCTTTTAGGCATTTCTATAATCTTATATTGTGGAATTGTTAGCCCTAGATTTTTTAATAAAAATTTAACTCAAATATATAATTCTTCTTAATTTTGAAAATGTAAAGCTCAACCATAGGATAGTTTGGGATGCTCACTAGGCTTTCTTGTATCATGAGAATTCCCTACTCATCTCCTTTAGTCTCAATAAGAACACTTCCCTTTCTATCAATCCCACTTGACAAAAAAAAACCAATCTATTGATAGTCCTATCTTTGAAATCTTTGGAGACAATGATCATTTACCTTAATCGAGAGTATTCTTAAGGAATCTCATTCCTTAAGATGTAATTAACTATGGGGGCTTGCCTCCATAGAAACTTGATGAACCTGGTTTAAATAAACCCTACTTTATTTTTTCATGTAAAGTAAGGGATTCGAAGACCCATCATGCCTTAGGAGTCCTCATTAGGTGATTAGGTCCATTATAGGGTAATGACTTCTATCTCTTGAGATAGTACACTATTCCTTAATGTCATACCTGATTGCCTTAATGAGTACATCTGCAGATCTGCTTAGATTTTTTTAGCGACTTCACTAGGGATGGTTCCTCTCTCCATCTTTGGTAAATGATCATTGTCTCCAAGTATCGATAGTGAATTTGTATTTCATATGAGTCCAAGACTATCTTTCTTTTCTGTTGGCACTTAGCTTATTTCATTCTTAAGCTAAGCTAGCCAACATCCTTTAGGTTTTAGGACCTCACTCCATGTAGGTCTTAAAACCCCTATTGGGCCCCCCAATAGGTAAAAATAAAATTTAACCAAAAGAAATAACTAAAAACCTTGTTGAACCTTTTTGCCATTTCTATGGTAAGGTAGGGTTCATTCCACAAATGAGAAAAATAAATCCTGCATAAAAATATTATTTTTCAAAAGCACTTTCACAAAGTTCACATGATAAAACATTTGCACAAATTTTTTTTTTCATAAAATATATAACACAACCCCATCTAACAGTCCTCAGGATTATTATATGTAGGTTCTTTTCAAAATTGAAATCAAAATCCTCTTTCAAAAACATGTATTTGAAAATGAACATCCTCATTCAATATACCCAAATTTTTTGAATGAAGAATTTCACTTCCAAATAAAATCAAAATCAACTTTCAAAAAGCACATATTCAAAAATGAACATCCTCATTCAATACACCCAAATTTATTGAATGAAGATTTCATTTCCAAATAAAAATCAAAATCATATTTTAAAAAGCACATATTTGAAGATGAACATCCTTATTCAATATACCCAAATTTATTGAATGAAGATTTCATTTCCAAATAAAATCATGTCTTAAAAAAAAATAGAAACTCTATTTAATATATATCTCATATATGTTGAAGTTAGAGTTTCTTCCTTTAAAAAAAAGCACATATTTGAAATGAACATCCTCATTCAATATACCCAAATTTATTGAATGAAGATTTTATTTCTAAACTAAAATTAAAATCATCTTTCAAAAAGCACATATTCAAGAATGAACATCCTCATTCAATATACCCAAATTTATTGAATGAAGATTTCATTTCCAAATAAAATCAAAATCATCTTTCAAAAAGCACATATTTGAAGATGAACATCCTCATTCAATATACCAAATTTATTGGATGAATATTTCATTTCTAAACTAAAATCAAAATCATCTTTTAAAAAGCACATATTCAAGAATGAACATCCTCATTCAATATACCCAAATTTATTGAATGAAGTTTCATTTCCAAATAAAATCAAAATAATCTTTTGAAAAACACATATTTGAAGACGAACATCCTCATTCAATATACCCAAATTTATTCAATGAAGACTTCATTTCCAAATAAAATCATGTCATAAAATTTGAAACTCTATTCAATATATATCTCACATATGTTGAAGTTGGAGTTTCTTCCTTTAAAAAAAAAGCACATATTTGAAAATGAAAATCCTCATTCAATATACCCAAATTTATTAAATGAAGATTTCATTTCCAAATAAAACCATATCATAAATTGAAACTCCACCTAATATATTCCATATATATTAGAATTGGAGTTCTTTCCTATTTTCAAAAAGCACAAATTTGAAAATAAGCATCTTCCTTTAATATATCCAAATTTGTTGAATGGAGGTTTCATTTCAAACAAAATCACACCATTTGAAACTCCACTCAACACATTCCACATGTGTTAAGTTGAAATTTTCTTCTTTTCAAAAAGGCAATAATCAAACACAAAAAATTTCATCTTTGAAAAATAAAACATGATTGACTTCCATTTCACATACCCAAATTTGTTAAATGGAAATCTCCTTTGCAAAATTCATAAAAATCAAAATACATTGGAATTCCATTTGACTTACCCAAATTTGTCAAATGAGAGTTTCATTTTTTTCAAAAAAAAGAGAAAGAAAATTAAAAATAAATTGGAGTCTATTTAATATACCACCTTTGTTAAATAGAAACCCCCTTTTTGAAAATAACACAAACCAAAAAAAAAAAAAAAAAAAACACATTTGGGCCTTATTTAGCATGCACAAATTTTGCTAGGTAAAGACCTTATTTTAAAAAAATCAAAACAAAAATAAAACACATTTGGACTTTATTTGGCATACACAAATTTGCTAAGTAAAGATCTCATTTTTAAAAATCAAAATAAACATGAAACACATTTGAACTTTACTTAGCATACACAAATTTGCTAAGTAAAGACCTCATTTCAAAAAATCAAAATAAA
The DNA here is from genome assembly GCA_021442155.1 of Cymbidium sinense. Classification (NCBI taxonomy): domain Eukaryota; kingdom Viridiplantae; phylum Streptophyta; class Magnoliopsida; order Asparagales; family Orchidaceae; genus Cymbidium; species Cymbidium sinense. Next base: position 199,455,838 of record CM038215.1, read on the forward strand.
ATCAAACACATTTGAACTTTATTTAGCATACATAAATTTGTTAAGTAAAGACCTCATTTTCAAAATTAAAAAACAAAAAAGCAATCACATTTGGGCCTTATTTAGCATACAGAATTTTGCTAAGTAAAGACCTCATTTTCAAAAAATAAAAACAAAAATCAAACACTTTTGAACTTTATTTAGCATACACAAATTTGCTAAGTAAAGATCTCATTTTCAAAAATCAAAATAAAATCAAACATTTGAACTTTACTTAGCATACATAAATTTGCTAAGTAAAGACCTCATTTTCAAAAATCAAAAACAAAAATCAAACACATTTGGGCCTTATTTAACATACACAAATTTGCTAAGTAAAGACCTCATTTTCAAAAAATCAAAATAAAAATCAAACACATTTGAACTTTATTTAGCATACACAAATTTGCTAAGTGAAGATCTCATTTTCAAAAGTCGAAATAAAAATCAAACATATTTGAACTTTACTTAGCATACACAAATTTGCTAATTAAAGACCTCATTTTCAAAAAATCAAAAGAAAAATCAAACACATTTGAACTTTATTTGTCATAACAAATTTGCTAAGTAAAGATCCCATTTTTAAAATCAAAATAAAAATCGAACACATTTGAACTTTATTTAGCATACAAAAATTTTCTAAGTAAAGATCCCATTTTAAAAACCAAAATAAAAATCAAACACATTTGAACTTTATTTAGCATACACAAATTTGCTAAGTAAAGATCCCATTTTCAAAAAATTGAAATAAAAATCAAACACATTTGAACTTTATTTAACATACACAATTTTGCTAATTAAAGATCCTATTTTCAAAATCAAAATAAAAATCAAACACATTTGAACTTTATTTAGCATACACAAATTTGCTAAGTAAAGATCCCATTTTCAAAACCAAAACAAAAAAAAAAAAATTTGAACTTTATTTAGCATACACAAATTTGCTAAGTAAAGATTCCATTTTCAAAAATCAAAATAAAAATCAAACACATTTGGACTTTATATACACAAATTTTAAGTAAAGATCCCATTTTCAAAAATCAAAACAAAAATCAACACATTTGGACTTTATTTAGCATACACAAATTTACTAGGTAAAGACCCCATTTTCAAAAATCAAATAAAAAAATAAAACACATTTGAACTTTATTTAGCATACACAAATTTTCTAAGTAAAGATCCCATTTTTAAAAATCAAAACAAAATTAAATACATTTGGACTTTATTTAACATACACAAATTTGCTAAGTAAAGACCTCATTTTCTAAAATCAAAATAAGAATCAAATACATTTGGACTTTATTTAGCATACACAAATTTGCTAAGTAAAGACTCCATTTAAAAAAAAAATCAAAACAAAAATCAAACATATTTGGACTTTATTTTGCATACAAAAATTTTCTAAGTAAAGATTCCATTTCTAAATTCACACATGATACACATCATGGGCAAACAAGCAAAAAGAAAATTATTTTCAAATATTTCATTTAGCATACCCAAATTTGCTAAATGAGTAATCCCAAACAAAATCAATTGATCCTCTATTTAACATACTCAAATTTGTTAAATATGGTCCCAAGATATAAAATCAATATCAAATATGAACTAATGGAATCATCAAAAGTTTCTCCAAAATATTTGAACCTAATTAACATACACAAATTTGTTGAATGTGGATCTTAAACTCAAATGAACTCAAAATCTCTCCTCCAATTTATTCAAAATTTCTCCTAAATTCAATGAGCCCCACTTAACATATTCAAATTATTGAGTGTGGGTTCAAACTCTAAATCAAAATAAAAAAGTCAACATAATACCAAAAAAAAAAAAAATCTGATTTGAGTTTGTTTCCAACAATTATAGAGTTTTGCAATTTTCAACTCAGTTTCAGTCAAGTTTTCTCAGTTTAGTATAGCGCAAATGGACTCCTAGAAGTATGTGTTCACCTTTCCCTTTGAGATGGATTTGTCCTTGGATTGGCCAGCCTACATGTGGTGTATTTTATTTTCAATTGGAATTTTAAAGTGTTATTATTGGGACACCACATAGATCTGCAGATGTACTCATTAGAGTGATCAGGCGATATTGAGGAATGATGTACTATCTCGAGAGACAGAAGTCACCATCCTACAATGGACCTAATCACCTAATAAGGACTCCTAAGGACAATGGGTCTTCAAATGTACCAGAGATCTTTCCCCTACTTTACATGAAAAAGTAAAGTAGGGTTTATTTAAATCGGGTTCATTAAGTTTTCTATGAAGGCAAGCCCCATAGTTAATTACATCCTAAGGAATGAGATTCTTAAGAATACTCGATGGTAAATAATCATTGTTCAAAGATTTCAAAGATAGGACTATCAACAAATTGGTTATTTTTGAAAAAATCAAGTGGGATTGATCAAAAGGAGGGAGTTATTATTGAAACCAAAGGGAGATGAGTAGGGGATGCTCATGATACTAGGAAAAAGCATCCCAACCTATCATATGGTTGGGCTTTATATTTTTGAAATTTGAGGATAGTTTAATTCTTTGAGTTGACATTTTATTAGAACACTAGGGCTTATAATCCATCACACAAGATTGTGGAAATACCTAAGAAGTGAGGATTTATACTTGTAGCCCATAAATGGAAACATCAACCTTAGATCCTAAATCTAGGGAGCTTTTGCGAAGGCCAAAGCATGACCTAAATCTAAGGCAAAAATGGGTATTTGGTTTATCTCCATAAGAGAGAGTAAACCACCTGACTGTAAGACTTACAATCACCTGAGGGTGGCCGCCAACTAACTCCTCCTACGATTTTAAATACATGTAGGCAAGTCTTATGCTTTGCAAGATAGTTAGGCTGTTGTTTATTTAGAAAGGAGACTAAGTCCTTAAACACACTCCCTAAGAGACTATATCACATGAATAAATTACTTAATCTAATGCAAATTTTATCAAGTTATATTTTCATTTTTGGACATTTTTTTATTTGAAAGGATGGGATTTATATGCCTAATGCATGAGAAATTGGTTATAGGCCAAAATCGAAGAAGGAGGTGTGTTTCCACCATGGCTCAAAGATCAAGCCATTTTCCTGGCAAAAGGTGGAAGCCCTCCATTAGCAAGAGTGAAGCAATATGATTTATGCATGATGTGAGACATACAACATCTAGCTAAGGGGTTGCTAAATATTTTATTATCTTGATTTATATCCTAAGCTTTAGGTGAGGTTATGAGTTATTTAGTTTAATTTTGAGTTGATTAATTAGATATAAAATTTATTTTTCCCTGAGAGTCTAGTCACATCTAGGCCATTCAACAACCATCCAACAATTAAGAATCTAAGAAAATCATGTCATCCTAATTGCACAATCATAAATAAAATATCAATCAATTTATAAAATTACGTAAAAGAATAAGAGGCTGATGTGGTCGGGTACCACCGTATAACCCGAAAAGAAATGTGGGTAGTCGATCTCTACCCTTATACAACCCATATTATAAATGAATAATTACAATTAAAAGGAATTCATGTTATGGGGGTATTCATTTTTCACTTCTTCATTTCTTCATTTTTATTTTGCACCATTTGTTTTTTCTTTTGATTTGACTTGGGATGTAGTTTGCTCTAAGGCTTCACATGGTACATAAGACATGGTCTTATAACCAATGTTAATCCTAATTTCCCCATAACATTCATTCCAAATATTAATTACAAAATTTACATTAAAATGGGAAAGATAAATCTAACTAAACCTACAAAATAAAGATTAGCTAAACATACCACACAACCCAAGTAGTCATATGAATAATTTGGACTTAGCACCCCACACATGGGTAACCAAGTCCACCTGTTCTAATTTAGGTTATGCTTAGGGGCATAAGCAACCTACATAACAAAAATATTTATATTTTTATTACAACACCCCTTAAGCACAACCCCCTGTAGAAGACATGATTAGGCAAAGATCGGCCTAACATCCAGACTACTGTTGACCTCACTTTTGGAGTGAGTTTTCAATTTCTTCATCTTAGACATAGGACTCCTTTAGTCAATAAGAGTTCCTTAGTATTAAGACACTTCTAGTGATTAGGTGAACACTTAACCTAACCCTAGAGACTTAGAAGAGTTATCCATAGAAATAGGTTATGCCTTGGGGTATTGGAAGACTTACCCACCCTTGAACACAATCCTTGCTTCCTTCTTTCAAACCAACTTCAAATTTAAATCAACTTCAAATTTAAACCAACTTCAAATTCAAATCAACTTCAAATTCAAATCAACTTCAAATTCAAATCAATTCCAAATCAAATCTTAAATCAATTTCAACTTAATTGATTTTCTCAAGTCTTAAATCAAATCCTAAAAATCTTTCCTAAGCCATTTTGATTTCATCTTATGGACTTAGCTCAAATCAAATCCAAATCACTCCAAATTCAAAAGATTTTCTCAAAACCCATTTATATTCTCATCTATATTCATAAATATAAATGAATATAAATTCAAATAACCAAAACTAAATTCAAAACTCAAGTCCAAATCTAACCTAAATCCAACCTATACCCTTTCAAGTCAAATCCTTGAACTTAACCAAAACAAATTCAAATCACTCTAAATTCAAAAGATTTTCTCATAATCCATTTATATTCTCATTTATATTCATATATATAAATGAAATAGAAATTAAAATAACCAAAACTAAATTCAAAACTCAAATCTGAATCTAACCTAAATCCAACTTATACTCTTTCAAGTAAAATTCTTGAACTTAGCCAAATCATTATCAAATCAATCCAAACCCTTGGATTTTCTCTTCAAACAATCATTCCTTCAATCACATGCCCAAATATAAACATAAACTTCAATCATCAAAGCAAAATCAAACCCATGTTCATCCTTTGAACTTGAAATTATCAAATGAATCAAAACCCATTTGACTCCAAATCACTTGCAATTGGTTTTATATTTCAATCATAAGTCCATATGTGAGTTCAGGCAAACTTGAATTAAGCCTTGATCAAGCCAATTGACCCACTTAGGCTCACTTGACCTAAAGTGACCTAAAGCACCTTTTTGAGTCAAATTCTAATCCAACCCAAATTAGATTGAACTAAGCCCATATCAGCCTCACATTGTGAGCAAAAATCATACTAGGATGATCAATCACTCAAATTGGGCCAAATTAAGTCAAACCTAGCCTTTGACCAATTCAACACTTAGCCCAAATGGAGCCTAAACTAGCCAAAATCCACCATATGCTAAATTGATTAAAACCATTGATCTAAACCAGTTCATAATCAATGATTGAACTTGATCAACCTATCAATTGAGCTAAACTATGCCTAATTGGCCACTTAACCTAAGTTGACCCAAGTTGGCCTAAAAAGTCAAAATGGGTGAAATCTTGATATAAGCCAAATTGATTGTAATCAATGGGTCAAATTCATTCCAAATTGATTGTTGAACTTGACCGAAGCTTCAATTGGACAACTAGACCCAACCTAGCCCAAATGATCATTTGAACTTGACCTAACCCATGGTTTGACCCAATTTGACAATTGGTCAACCAAACCCAAATTGACTTAACTTGACCTAAATAGGTCAAATTGAACCAATTCAAACCAAATGAACTCCAAATCACTTGAAATTTGGCCCAACCCACTTTTGAATTATTTAAAATCTGCCTAAATCAAAGTCAAGGCCAAATGACCATTTTACCTCTAGGTCAAAGGGTATTCCATGACCAAATCCACTTAGAATTTGGCCAATTATTTCTCATGGCCACTTGGCATCTTCCTAGTGGTCCACTTGGACACCAAGGGAGGTGGTGAACATGACCCAATGGGTTTGGGTCAACCATGACCCAACCCAAAGCCAAACCGACCCTCCAATGCAAATAAACTTGGATCACCTCATACACTCACCTAACACATGGGCACTCCTTCTCCTCCACTCCTTTGCCTAAAACAAATGGAGTGCTTAACAACCCAAACAAACCAATCAATTAGAGCAATTGAGCTAAAATGGTAAAGCTAATTTGGTTGTTCGATCCAAGGAGGGGGAGATATACTCCCCCTCATTCCCACTCAAACCAGAGACATTGCATTCAAATGAGCTCTAGGAATCGAAAGCAAGCTTCTCCAAACTTCCCAAATCCATTTCTAAGCCTCGTCAATTTCTCCTTCTCGATTTTTTTCAAAGCTGAAACAAAAGGGTTGAAGTAAAATTTCAACTTACTGAACTCTCCATCAAATTCAAATTGCTTTTGCAAGCACCATCAAGGGACATAGTCGAGCTCACTGAAAGTGTTTCTCAAGTCACCAAGCCACGAGAAAGGGGACTTTAATCAAAGCTGATTTCCATTAAAGGGGAGCTTGATCAACTGAGCCATCCACTTCAAATCAAGCCTTGATACTTTCAATAGGGCTTCGCCTCTACTAGATGAAGCTACCTTTGGAAGCACTGATGATAGCCTCTGGTGAGGTATTGCTCAAAATTGATTTTAAGTTAAAAATACTTGGTCCTTTGTGAAGGGAATTATAATCCCATTAGATCCTAGCTATTGGATTCATTGCTTGTGCTCCTTCGAAGGTGTGGGATGAGTTTGAACTCAATCCGAGCTCGGGTGAGATCGGATCAAATCCAACCATCATCTTACCCTCGGAGACGGATTAATAATCCCCATTCCACATGATTGGAATAGACAGTTGTGATTAGATCATGCATTAGCCCCTTTAATTTAAGCCAAAATTGTGGGATTAATTGTGACCATCTGATCTTAGATCGAATGACCCGAAGAAAGTCGTAAGACATAACAAAAACAAATAACCAATTCACGCCAATGGAAAGTGCATAAGTCCACATTGCATGTGATTAGTTAATTAATTAGGCTAAGTAAAGACTTCATTTTTAAATTCACACATGATTCACATCATGGGCAAACAAGCAAAAGAAGAAAAATATTTTCAAATAACTCTTTTAACATACCCAAATTTGCTAAGTGAGCAATTCCAAACAAAATTAATTGACCCTCTATTTAACATACTCAAATTTAATAAATAAAGGGTCCCCAAACATAAAAATCAAATTCAAATATGAACCAATGGAAGCATAAAAAATCTCTTCAAATTTGAACCCATTTTCAACATACACAAATTTATTGAAAATGGATTCTAAACTCAAAATCTCGTCTCTAATTCTAAATTCAAAATCTCTCTCCTAACTTCAATGAGCCCCACTTAACATATTCAAATTATTGAGTGTGGGTTCAAACTCTAAATCAAAATTCAAAAGTCAATAAAATATAAAAGCAAAAGATCTAATTTGAGTTTATTTTCAAAAATTGTAGAATTTTAACTCAATTTCAATCCATTTTTCTCAAGTTCAACTCAATATAAATAGATGCCCAGAAGTATGTCTTCACTTTCCCCTTTGGGATGAATTTGGCCTTGGATCGGGCCAACCTCCCACAACTAACTTTTCCCATCTGATACACTTCGACCGAAGATTTGAGGGGGCCAAGATCACTTGTGAGGGGGCAACCCTCACAACCAACAGTAGGAACGTGGTGACTGGACAGCAGCCAGTCATCCATGTTGAGATGCCTTCAAACTCTGATTTCCCTCACTAAAGAGGAAGATATGGAAGTTCTCACGTAAGCTCTAGTGCCGATGTTCCCCCCACGCCTCTAGTATGGGCTAGTACCCACTCACTGGATTCTTCCAAGGGGAAGGGTATGCTGGCTTTAGGGATAGTCTCCCCTACATTTGAGATAGGGTCTAGTTCCCGTACTGCTCCTCCTAGCAGAACTCAGCATCATAATAGATGCCGCAAGATCAAGAGGCATCATGTGTGCAGAGCCAAGGAGATGGAGGCAATCTCTCAGGTTGCAGTAGAGGAGTCACCCAAGATAATTTCTCCTTTGATTACACAGAATAAGTTTCATCCTCTTTCTAGATTTGATGAAGAGAAAGATGTTAGAGATTTATAGTGTCACCTCCACCTGCAGTTCACTATGAGGCACCTATCAGAGATAGAAGGAGGTCCTATACTGCCTTAGACGCCAAGTTGGCGGGCTTTGGATGACCAAAGCCCAATTTGATCTATGATCAGTTATTCTTCGCAATGTAGGCAAGCATATCCAATAGGAGAGGGCCAGGGGGCCCAGTGTATCAGTGCATGTTACTAGCAGAGAGAGGCGAAGATACACTAGACAATCAACCCTCATGGATTTCCCCGATCGATGTATTACCCACGCCGGTCATACTGATAGTATTGTATTGATCGGTACTACCCATCACAAGAGGGGAGCTCCTACACAGAGAGAGTTGGTGTTGTCTCCATCACACCACTCCACTCTATGTCTACCATTGCTAGTATAGGTCCCATCTTCCATAGTTCCATCTAAAGCCATGAAGGCAGCATTAGGGGAAAAGAGAGCCCCACTGGCGATCCGACTACGACCAAGAGATCCCGCTCCATCTACACCATCAACTGAGGTGAGGCCGAGCTCTTCTGCTTGACCTTCTACTTTAGTTGTGGTGAAGAGGGAGTGGTGACCTCGTAGCATCATAGTCATGCCATCACCTCCACCACCTCAACAGATCATGGACATAGCAGTAGTAAAGAGAGAAGGAGATAGTTTTATTATCCCGATGGTGATAGATCCCCCAGGGGAAGTACTCCACCTAGAGCAGTTGACAGCCATGAGCACATTTCTTCTAATGAGTGTAGCCCTCATAGGGTTAGCTCTCCAGTATTAGGGGAGGTCAGATGTATCTCCATTCATTAGCATGATCCCACCACCGATCAACCATGAGCTTTTATGACTGCACAGTTGGACCGCTCCTTAAATGATATTGTAGGACATTATCTCATTGAGAAGAAGAAAATCCTAGGGTATGACTGGTCTGACCTAGAGAAGAGAAGGTTAGCTTTGATCCTAACGAAGATGATTTGTTGGAAGATTCAGCAGAAGTGCATATGGTTGACACCAGAGGTTCCCTCCTTTGGGATAATCAGAGTTTGGAAGGTGTGGCCAACAGTATGATACAACTTATTTGACCCAACACTTCCTTCAACAACTCAAACAGAAGGATGAACAAATTGACAAGATGGGAAAGAGGCTTGAAGATTTTCTAGCAAGTTCTGGCACTTCAGAATCAAGCTCCAGCAACACATCCTACTATTGTGGAGATTGGTCAGCCTGAGTTACTGCATGTTTTGGATCAACCCAAGAGTTCACCTTTGGTAGAGCAGGGCAGCACTAGCTTGTATAGAAAGGTAGTGGATAGTTCCTCCATACAAAAAAAAAAGATATTAAACTCATAGTTGAACAACAAGTGAGAGAAGCGGTGCAAGTTCGAGGTGGTTCATCGGTTCCAAAGGGTAGACCCTACCTAGAGGAATTCGATGCTATCCAATATCCTAAGGGTTTTGTGCTTCCTTCTTTCAGGAGTTTTGATGATAGCGGGAACCCATGCGCCATAGTGCACTTCGTGGCCACTTGTACTGGTGGCGAATGCATTATTATTCCATCTTTTGTCACAAAGCATAGCCTTGATTGGGATGAACTCCCTACGTCAGTGAAGACTTTGTCGAGTTGGAGCAACTCTTTATTAAGAGGTTTCCTGGATCTCGATAAAGCGTAATTATGGGTGATCTCATTGTAGCACAACAACACCCCGATGAGTCCCTCATTGATTATATTCTTAGATGACACAATTTGAGTATGAAATGTGAATCGCAACTGTCTGAACAGCATACCATTAAAATTCTACTAAAGAATATTCATCACCCGATCTCCTTCATGCTCAAAGGTTTCACCATCAAGACATTTGAGAAGCTAATCAACAAGGCACCTAGTCTACAAGGAGAGGCCAAATAATTACCTTTTCAAGATCAGTCTTCAAAACCAAAGCCGCAGAAAGCTTATGAAAAGAAGCTAGGGGTAGTAGCAGTATTGGACAAGGGAAGCAACTGGCCTGGATTAGCATGAGAGACCGAGCTCTCCCATCACCACCTCCTTTACCACCACCTTGGCCATTCTATCGCCACCAAGAGCCTCCATGACCTTCGCCGCCTCCTCACCATACTCACAAAGAATGGTACATACACCCTCTAGATAGCTATCATCAACCTACTCTTTTGGATAAACTAAATAAACCTTATTCATTTAAGAGGGAGGTAGTGGGGAAAATATTTAAGAACCTCTTAAAGAAACTGATTTTAGCTACTGAGCCTAAAAGCTGAGAGGAAGTAAGTGAGCAATGATCCTAACTTTTGCCCCTACCACCACTTGCTAGGCCATATTTTGGAGGATTTCTTAACATTTAAGGACTGGCTGGAGCATAGCTACAAGTCAGGTGTTATAGTTATCCCAAAGGAATATCTAGTGGAACAACCATCTAGTTATGTTAGGATAATCCTTGGGGATACATGTAATCCTCTCAAAATAAAAGAAGGTTAGGATGTCTCTTTATTTTGAACCTCTAAAAAGATTTTTTTTAAAAATCAGAAACTTTCCTTGTAGGTACCTGTGGCAGCTCGAACCTCCAACATCAAGGAATGTTCACAAGTTGCCAAAGATAAGTTGGGGAAAGTAGGAGCTCAAAGAAAAGAGCCCATACTTCTGATAGCCAAGTAGCACAACCACCAACAGCCTGCCTCCATTCCACCATCAGAGCCTACTACTAACACTTCTACTTCACTAACTCTTCTTCTAGTAGACATCTTGTCGGATGAGGGCATCAAATCCTCACCCCACTTACTTTACTAGATTTCTACTATGTACCTCTTTTAAATCCAAGAAATCAAGGAATAAAGCTAGTTTGAATTACATCTATGTCACTTATGATGGATTGTCTATTCTACTCTTTAGAAAACTCTTCAAGTATAAATAACTCGATCATCCTCTTTTGATTCAAATGGACTTTCCTTTCTAAATACTATGGGTTCACCTCTGAGATAGACTTGGAATCATCTCGACTGAGGGTCCTATAGAGAAGTCTATAGTGTCCTGATGAGCAGGTAGAATCTTCTACTAACCCGCCATAAGAGATCACCAAGTTAACCTCCATAGTTGCAATGTTCTACCTCCTAGGGCATCACCTCAAGATAAGGAAAATAAGTCATTGGTACCAACGAACAAGAAGCCCCTCCATAGGATGCTCAACCCATGGATATGCTTGTGGAGGATCAGCCTAGAGTTGATTACAATGTCCTTTCTCACCTAAGAAAGTTGCCAGCTAAGTTAATAATATCTGATGCCCTTCTTATCCAAAGAGATGAGGGAGTTATTAATCAAGGCTCTTATTGATCCAGAGATATGCTTAGCTTAGTTGACCACTGTTGGAGAGGAGACACATTATTCAAGAGAAGCCCAAGGTGTCACATTCATCGATGAAGACCTTCTTTAAGGAGACATGGAGCACAGCCGTCCCCTCTACATCATAGCTGATATGGGCAGATTTAGAATTTCTAGGGTTTTAGTTGATCCAGGTGCATTGATGAACTATATGAGTCTAAAGACCTTTGCCTATTTAAAGATTGACATCTCTACACTCTGAGAAGATCAGATGATGTTGAGAGGATTCAATGAACAGGGTGAGAGGGATTTGGGCTTTATAGTGTTACCTTTAGAAATAGGTGACTGAAAGAGTGAAGCTAAGCTCTATATAATTGATTCTAATACATTGTTCACTGCTTTGCTTGGTAGGCCTTGAATACACTAAAATAAGATGATTCCATCCCCTCTTCATCAGTGCATCAAGTTCTGAAGGGATGGAATCAAATACTATGTCAAAGGAGATGAAAAGCCATTTTCAATTAGAGAGGTCAAGATATATGAGGATGTGGCCTACTATCTTCCTCAAAATCAAAATGCCTTTTCTTGTGAACTTGGTCAAAATTCAAATACAAAAGAAACATAAAAAAGAAAAGAAAAAGGAAAGTACAAGTGTGAGAGAAAAGGACACCAAGGAAGAGGTAGAGCCGCATGTTACATTCCACCCACATATTCCACATGGACATATGGTGTAACTCAACCTCCACCCGGGGGAGCGGATTCCAGAGGAACCACAGTTAGCACCAATAGGTTATGTTCCAATTCATAGGAGTTCTCTTGCTATTCACATAGACTTAGAATCCAGCTCAGAGGACAAGTCTCATGTGATTAGCATACCAGCCTTCCCCTCTCAACGGGTTTCATTAAAGGTGACATCGAGCCGGACAATGATGAAGACCTCCAAGCAAAGCATGAATGTATTCGAATCAGATTTATGTAAAACTTTTAGGTAGCAGTTTGGAACTTTAGCTCTAATCTTACTTTCTTCTCAAAAAGTTGAAGGTTTAGTAGTTAAGGAGGCCCCTAGGTCTTCCATGGATGCTAAGCTGAAGAGATTCCTATTGGGATCATCATCCTCAAGTCCAGAAGCTGATGTAGGACTTGAGGATAGTTCATAAAAAGATTTAATGGAATTACCTTTTGATTGGTACTCGAATTGTGTTAAAAATCTTGCAAAGAAAGGTTTGATTCCTTATACATGGTCCAGGCACAGGACAGAGTATTTCGAGAAATTGTGGAACAATAAAGGCAGGGATGCACAATCAAGATTAGGACTAGGATTTGGTACAGTGGGTACAATCAACGATGATGATTACTACTTAGTTGTCACCAATCATATGGAGTTTGATAGGTTCTTCTCAAACCACACTAACTCTTATGAGGAGGTGTTTGTAGAAACTTTAGATGAGCCAGATGATCTTCAAATCAAAGATGCACCTCCAAAATTTATAGAAGAAATTCATTCAACTATCGATAAGCTCAAAGAAATCAACCTCGAGATAGAAGAAGATCCATGCCCTACATACATCAGTTCTCTGCTGAAGAAGAAACCAATGACTTAGTTAGGCTATTGATTGAGTTTAAGGATTGCTTTGCATGGAGCTATGAAGAGATGTCCAGATTATCTCCTGATATAACGGTCCACAAAATAGCAATAGGCCCTAATACTAACCCTATCAAGCAAGCTCCTAGATGCATGAGAAATTGAACAATAGGTCATTTTGAAGTCAAGAAACTATGATCTTTGGTTTCATTAGGAAAGAAAAATACCCTACCTGGTTAGCTAGTGTCATGCCAGTTAAGAAAAAGAATGGCCAAATTTGCATATTCGTTGATTTCACGGACTTAAATAAGACATGTCATAAGGATGAATTTTCACTTCCTATACCAGAATTAATGGTGGACATCACCTCATCTCATGCAGTATTCTCCTTCATGGATGGGTCATCTGGCTATAACTAAATTAAGATGGCCCCCGTGGGTGAAAGAAACATTACTTTTCAAACCCCGGTCAGAATCAATTATTATAAGGGCAGACTTTTCGGCCTTAAAAATACTGATGCTACATAGTAGTGGGCCATGACTCGGATCTTAAACAAGCTCATTCATCATCACGTTGAATGCTATGTTGATGATATAGTAGTCAAAAGCAAAGAAAAGGAAGACCATTTCTTCGACTTGAGAGTAGTTTTTGAACGGTTAAGATAATATAACCTCAAAATGGTAGCCCCTGAGCTTCAAGAAAATTCCTTGGGTTTGTTGTCTGACAATGGGGAATAGAGCTAGACCCAGAAAAGATCAAAGCTATCTTAGAAATAACACCCCCTAAAAGTCTAACTCAACTCAGATCTTTCCAAGTGGTTGGCATATCTAAGATGCTTTATCTCCAATCTATCGAAAAGATGCAAGCCATTTTTAGCAATTGTCAAAAAGGACACTAAGTTCAAGTGGGATGAAAAGTGTCAGTATGCCTTTGAAGATATCTAGCAATATTTGGTGAAACCATCAGTTCTAGCAACCTCTTTCTAGGGCAAGCCACTTATCTTGTACACTGCTGCATTAGACGACTCCCTTGGTGCTTTGTTGGCACAAACCAATGATGAAGGGAAGGAGAATGCTCTCTACTACCTTAGCCATCGTCTGAACCCTGCTAAAGCAAACTACCCACCTATTGAGAAACATTGCCTAGCTCATCTTTGCATCCCAAAGCTACAACACTATATGCTTTCTCATAAAGTAAACTTGATTTCAAGAATTAATCCACTATAGTATCTCATGACATGGCTGACGTTATCCAGACGGTTGGTGTGTTGGTCCATGATTCTCTCACAGTTTGACATTACATTTGTATCCCTCCGTGTGGTGAAAGGACAAGCACTAGCAGATTTCTTAGCAACACACCCACTTCTGACTCTTCGTTAAGTGACGATCTCTCTGATGAACAAATCATGAACTTAGGGGAGGTTGACATTCACCGTTGGAAGATGTATTTTGATGGTGCGGCTTCCTTTCAAAATGGAGAAGAACCACTATCTACTCTTTAAGGAAAGGTAGGGGTAAGAATAGTTCTCTTAACTCCAGACCGTGATGTTATGAGATTCTTATACTATCTCTCCAATCCATGCACCAATAATAAAGCTGAGTATGAGGCTTTGATTATTAGTATGGATTAGCTATTACAGTGTGTGTCAAGAGCATCAACATCTACAGGGATTCTCAGCTGGTCATCAACTAGTTTGCTTGGTCCTATAAGGTTCTAAAACCTAAGCTTTGTCACTATACCATGAGTACACCATGAAGTTGGCCCAAATCTCTGAGGTCAACTTCTACAAGGTTCCTTGAGGAGAGAATGTAGTAGCAGATGCTTTGGCCAAACTTACCAAGGAATTGGCATGTTCGAAAGATGAGTCCATTCCAATAAGAGTCCAAAATAGACAAGTCTTATCCCTTATTGATGTTGAACTCATCGAGAAATTTTCTCTTGAAGGAGAGGTTGCCATTGCCAATAAAGATGAGGAGTTGGATTGGAGGCAACCATTCATAGATTACTTGAACACAGGAAAACTTTCTCAAGAGAAATCACAAGCCCATCAGATGAAATCAAAGAGCTCTCTCCTATGCTCTCGTGGATGGCACCTTGTACCGACGGTCTTTTGATCAAATGTAGTTACGCTGTTTAGACAAACACAAAGCCCATAAGATCTTGACCAAGGCACATTTATGTCTATGTGGAGTGCATCAATGTGGTTACACTCCTTTCCTCTTGACTACTCTTGAGTTGATATAAGTCCCCCAGTGGCATTCACTCAGTCTAGGTTGGATAGCACCCATCGTGAAGATTATCCTATCATTCCACTATGAGGATATGAGTCCCGATGCTTTCTTCCTAGTTGATTGTTGTGAACCATGGGCACTTTTGGTTGATGTTGTATCGATAGTGACTCACCAGTGGATACACCACTGGTAGATGTGCATCCCGTGCTTTCTTGAGTTGGCCCTTTGTATATTATCTTCTCTATGGTTTTGGATAAAGCCCTTAGTGGCCCCTCCCCTACGAGCACTCTACTTGGATCATCCTTTTGACCCCATTTAGACACCAGGGTTACTCTTGGGTGCGTCCCCTTTCCTAGTACCACCCCACGTGGTTGGAGAATTTGTTCAATGGATGCACATTCTCTCTTGGTTCAGTAAATCTGAGATAGGTCTAGGCTGATATAAGCTTCTTCTCAGTATGATCCCTCACAAACCAACAGGGTCCATGATAAACAAATAAACAAATAAATAATTTTACTCGCTTGTGGATTAGGAATTTAAGCCCCTAGCGGCCCCTTTCCCAAATAGGCATCCTATCTTTAGGACAGTGTCAACAAAAATTCCTATAGGAATTGCCTAACTACACTTGAGTTGAGATAAGTCCCGTGACACTCTCATAGTCACCTTAGGTTGGGTTCAATGTTTTTTGCCACAAAGGTTAAGTCATTTCACTGGAAGATGTAAGTCTACATGCATTCTTTCTAGCATGAGAAAACCTCAGCGAAGGTTGGGTTGATATGTTACCTTGTTAATGTGTCACCCCAGTGATCTCTTATGTAGGAAAGATGTGAGTCCCCATGCTTTCTTCCCTGAATTAATCGCTGCAAACTGAAAGACACCCTTTGGTTGGATAGTTCTCCCCTTGACCGGGAAGCTACTCCCTTTGGATTAGTAAATTTGAATATAGGCCAAGGCTGACATTGGCCCTACTCAGTGCAGTCCATCACAAACTGATGGGATACATCAAACATAATTAAAATAAATTAATTTTGATAATCTTTAAGCTGATTTAAGTCCCCCAGTGGCATTCCCTCAGTAGTCAACCTAAGGTTGGGTTTAATCCGTTACCTTGCCAATGGATCATCCCAGCAATTGATCACTACTTTGGAGGATGTAAGTCTACTATGCTTTCTTCCTAGTACAGCTAATTCACACTGAAAGGCACAACTGATGAAGTCCTGGACATGTGGTTGGTATACTACCCTTTTAAATTGGTAAATCTGAAGTAGGCCAAGGACAACACGGCCATTACTCAGTGCCATCACAAACCAACAGGGTCCATCTCAAAATTCAAAACTTTAAATATGAAACAAAATCAACCAACCTCCCCCAGTGGAGTCAAATAATTCAAATCAATCAGCTTCTCTTCAGTGAGATGCAAATCTTTTCAATCTCCCTAGTGAAGTAAATTCAATCAACTCGAACTTGTTCTCTTAGTGGAAGGTTCACATCTTTTATCCCCTGTGGATTCCAAATTTTAATCCCCTAGTGGATTTCACAACCTCTCATCCGTGAGTGGATGACTTGAACCTACTTCCCTAGTAGAAGGTTCACATACTCCATCCCTAGTGGATTCCTCTTTTGCTCTCTTATGTTTTGACATAAGTAGAGTTGCAATGTACTAAGCTCTTGATTCCTTCTACACCTCTACTTTAGGAGTAGATCATTTCTACAAGCATTCATTCGAGCATTGTTGATCATCTTGGTCAACACTAATACATGCGGTGTACCTTGTTAGTCACAACACACCTATTGGACTCCCTTTATTGACCTCACTTTTGGAGTGAGCTTTCAACTTCTTCATCTTAGACATAGGACTCCTCTAGTCATAAGAGTTCCTTAGTCTTAAGACACTTCTAGTGATTAGGTGAATACTTAACCTAACCATAGAGGCTTAGAAGAGTTAGCCATAAAAATAGGTTATGCCTTAAGGGTATTAGGAGACTTGCCTACTTATAGCTTGAACCCAATTCTTGTTTCCTTCTTTCAAACCAACTTAAAATTCAAATCAACTTCAAATTCAAACCAACTTCAAATTCAGATCAACTTCAAATTCAAATCAACTTCAAATTCAAATCAATTCCAAATCAAATCTTAAATTAATTTCAACTTAATTGATTTTCTCAAATCTTAAATCAAATCCCAAAAATCTTTCCTAAGCCATTTTAATTTCATCTTATGGACTTAGCTCAAAGCAAATCCAAATCACTCCAAATTCAAAAGATTTTCTCATAACCCATTTATATTCACAAATATAAATGAAATATAAAATTAAATAACCAAAACTAAATTCAAAACTCCAAATCTAACATAAATCCAACCTATACCCTTTTAAGTCAAATCCTTGAACTTAACCAAACCAAATTCAAATCACTCTAAATTTAAAAGATTTTCTCATAACCCATTTATATTCTCATTTATATTCACAAATTTAAATGAAATATAAATTCAGACAACCAAAACTAAATTCAAAACTCAAATCCAAATCTAACCTAAATCCAACTTATACTCTTTCAAGTCAAATTCTTGAACTTAGCCAAATCATTCTCAAATCAATCCAAACCCTTGGATTTTCTCTTCAAACAATCATTCCTTCAATCACATGCCCAAATATAAACATAAACTTCAATCATCAAACCAAAATCAAACTAACCCAAATCAAACCCACATTCATCTTTTGAACTTGAAATTATCAAATGAATCAAAACCCATTTGACTCAAAATCACGTACAATTGGATTTTTATTTCAATCATAAGTCCATATGTGAGTTCAACCAAACTTGAATTAAGCCTTGGTCAAGCCAATTGATCCACTTAGGCTCACTTGACCTAAAGTGACCTAAAGTACCTTTTTAAGCCAAATTCTAATCCAACCCAAATTGGATTGAACTAAGCCCATCTAAGCCTCACATTATGAGCAACAATCATCCTAAGATGATCAATCACTCAAATTGGGTCAAACCAAGTCAAACCTTGCCTTTGACCAAGTCAACACTTAGCAAATGAAACCTAAACTAGCCAAAATCCACCATATACTAAATTGATTGAAACCATTGATATAAACTAGTTCATAATCAATGATTGAACTTGACCAAATCAATTGTAAATTTAAACCAAGAATAGCGGCCACTTGACCTAAGTTGATCCTTGACCTAAAAGTCAAAATGGGTCAAATCTTGATCTAAGCCAAATTGATTACAACCAATGTCAAATTCATTCTAAATTGATTGAACTTGACCAAAGCTTCAATTGGCCAACTAGACCCAACCAACCCATTGACCATGAACCCAACTTGACCTAAAAGGTCAAATCAACTTAAAATCAAACCAAACCAAAATTGATTGAAACCAAAGCTTGCAAAACATTTCAAATGATCAACCAAGCCTAAACCAACCCATGACCTAACCCAATTGGATCAAATGGGTCAAATTGGTCAACTTGACCCATTTGACCAAAATGAACCTAAATGAATGAAAACCAAATATAAATCAAACTAAAGAAACCAATGATAATACAAAGCCAAATGAACTTTTGAACTTATGGTTTGACCCAATTTGACCAAATTGATCAATCTAACCCAACTTGACCTAAATAGGTCAAATTGAATCAATTCAGACCAAATGAGCTCCAAATCACTTGAAATTTGGCCCAACCCACATTTGAATCATTTCAAATTTACCTAAAATAAAGTCAAGGCCAAATGACTATTTTACCCCTAAGTCAAAGGGTATCATATGGCCAAATCACCTTGGAATTTGGCCAATTCTTTCTCAGGCCACTTGGCATCTTCCTAGTGGTCCACTTGGACACCAAGGTGGTGCATGAATAATGATGGGTTTGGGTCAGCCATGACCCAAGCAAACCGACCCCTCTATAAATTGGACACTTGGATCACCTCATACACTCACTAGCACATGGGCACTCCCTCTCCTCCTCCTCTAAAATGAATCACATGGAGTGCCTAATTACCCAAACAATCAATCAGATTAAGCTAAAATGGCAAAAGTCTTTGACCATTGATCAGGAGAGATATACTCCCCCTCATTCCCACTCAAACCAAAGACATTGCATTCAATTGAGATCTAGGAATCGAAAGCAAGCTTCTCCAAACTTCCCAAAGCCATTTCAGCCTCCTCAATTTCTCCTTCTCAGTTTTCTTCAAAGCTAAAATAGGGGAGGTGAAGTGAAATTCCAACTTACTCAACTCTCCATCAAATTCAAATTTCTCTTGCAAGCACCATCAAAGGACCTAGTCGAACTCACTCAAAGTGTTTCCCAAGTCACCAAGCCATGGGAAGGGGGACTTTGATAAAAGCTAATTTCCATTGAAGTGGAGCTTGATCAACCGAGTCATCCACTTCAAATCAAGGCTTGATGCTTTCAATAGGGCTTCATCTCTACTATATGAAGCTACCTCCTCCTTTGGAAGCGCCGGTGATAGCCTCTGGTGAAGTATTGCTCAAAATCGATCCTAAGTTAAATAATGCTTGGTCCTTTGTGAAGGGAATTGTAATCCCATTAGATCCTAGCCATTGGATTTATTACTTGTGCTCCTCAGAAGGTGTGGGGTGAGTTTGAACTCCATCCAAGCTCGGGTGAGCTCAGATTGAGCGATGATCGATGGATGACATCTGTCTCTCATTGCTCGGGAGGAGAAGGATCACACACCATCCATTCTGCATGATTGGAACGGATGGTTGTGGTTAGATCATGCGTTAGCCCCTCTGATTTAAGCCTAAATCATGGAATTAATCACGGTCATCTGATCTTAGATCGAACGGCCCAAGGAGAAAGCACGTCCACCATCAGCTGATGCGGCACGCGATGTGATAACTTAAATAACCAATCCCATCATGCATGTGGAAAGCGCTTTATGTGCCGATTGGCCAGATTAGTTAATTAATTAGGCTATTTTAATTATCCATTACTCATAGAAACTTTATAAAATCATAATTAAATGTAGAAAAATTCAAAAAATATAAATGAAGGCTCATTTTAAAGATAATTCAAAGGAGAATAATATAAAATTAAGTTTAATTAATTTTGAACAGTAACCTTCACTTAATTTGGGTTTTATTAGAAATGTAATTAGGCTAATTACTCAATTATTTTAGTAATTAATTTCAATCTTCCTATGGTTAATTAGTGGGATGACCTCTGCCTCCCATGATTGTTTTGGAATTTATTAATGGATTAATTAGGGTAATTGCTTATTTAATCTCTAATCACTTCCTTAATTAATTAAATGATTAATTAACCTATTAAATTATGATAAATTTAGAAATTAAGCTTGTTAATAATCTTGAAACAGTAAATGGACTTAGGGAATGATATTGGGATTTCTTTTCCAAATCTTTTCTCTAAGTATATTTTATTTGGATAAGACTTAATTAATTTGCAAATTGATTAATGATTTAATCATTTCATTAAATAGCTTAATTAATCAAACTCAAAACCAAATTATTCTAGAACTTAATCACTTAATCTTGGGTAGATTCTTAGGTGTTCAATAACCTAAGAAACTTTAAAGGAAATTATATCAAACTATATGTGTAGGATGCTTATGAAAGTACTTAATTAAACCCTTTAGCTTAATTAATCAATAATTGTAGAATTGCATTAGGCCTTTATTTCTTAGGTGCATTCTTTGATTTAAATTGATTGCTATCTTATATTGGCTCATAATTATTTATTTAATTATGTTAAAGTGGTATAGGTAAGGGGTAATTAATGGATTTAATTCACACCTTAAACTAAATAAAACATACAAATCAATCTAGTTATTCTAAAAATTAAACTAAACCAATTCACATATGGGAGAAATGGGTTAGGACCAACAAACTCTTTTCACATTTCCTAAGTCAAATCAAATTAAAAAATAATTTTCTTAAAGAATTTTGATTAACTTAAATTATCTTTAGGAATTAATTAGGGTGAATGAAGTCATATACATCACTTAATTTCTTTCCAAGCATGCTATGTTGTTTGACATATGAAACAATGCATTCATCTCTCTTTGAAAAATCAATTAAATAAAATGTTTTATGTCAAATTGCATGTTTTGGCTAAAGTAAGAATATACTATCACTATTAAACAAAAGTATTTCAAAACCTATAAATCAAAGATTATAAATGAAGTGGTTCTACTTATAAGTACTTATAAGCTTGCATGTGATTATAGCATAAGATGTGTATTATGTGATTTTCTCTTCTTCTCTTAACATGGATTTGAATAGGATTTGTAAAGTGTATAATTCATTTGAAAATAACATAAAACTTGCCTAAATCTATGCCTATACACTTCTATGTTATGACTTAAGAAGGATCTTTACATTTATACATGTAAATTACAACCAAATCAAACACAAAACTCTTTTGCATGATTCTTCATCCATTTGTTTCTTTTATACATTTTCATGTATTTAAGAAAAGTGGTATATTAGTCCGGACATACTTTAAGTAGCCTCAGGTCTTGTACCTTACACCCCTGGTGTAGAAAATAATGGTACTACACTCACTTATATCTTTTATACATGTGAATGTATATGTTCATGGATAAAGAATCCCTCTTTTTCTACATAATAAAAACATGCATTCATGGAACTTCCAAATTTCCAAATCATATCCCTTAGCATTCATCATCAAGTTGTGCTAAAATTTGCATTGCATGTATAGGTATACACAGGATTTATTCATATGCATGGTATACATGTTGGAAAGAAATAACTTATTGTGTGTTATGTGATAGTAATTCACCTTAATTAGTCCTAAGATGCCTTTCCTATTGAATAGGAATATTTAGAGAAAATATAAACTTAGGGTTAATTAAAATACATAATAAAGCATTCACTAAAAAAAATCATTAATGAATCTACCTTAGAATGCTTTAAGGTAGGGATGAAAGAGGAGTTCTCTTCTCTTTTCTTCTTCTTTACAACATTTAGTAACTAAATGTAGGTTCATTCAAACCAAATTAAATCATCAAATAAAATTAACAAATCAACTAAATAACTTAAAATGAAACCACCCTCTAAGTCAAATAGTTCACGCATAGAAAATTTTAACCTTAAAGCCTAGCTAAGACATGCCACACAAGCCTTAAATGACACACACATTAGGCTAAGTCACCATTTCTAGTTTTATATTAAGGTGGTGCATGGTTTGATGATTTTATTTTGTGAAGTAATATTTTAGAATGAATGGATGTTTATAGACGATGATAGTGATCTTAAATCTAATCATCTTCAGGGAGATTGTGCTTAAGGGGCGTTGTAATAATAATATAAATACTTTTGCTGTGAAAGTTGCTTATACCCCTAAGCATGATCCAAATTAGGATAGATGCACTTGGTTACCCATGTGTGGGGTGTTAAGTCCAAATTATTCCTATAACTGCTTGAGATTGTGTGGTTTGTTTAGCTAATCTCTGTTTTGCAGGTTTAGTTAGATTTATATTTTCTATTTTGATGTAATTTTGCAATTAAGATTTAGAATAATTGTTATGGGGGATTAAGGTAAACATTGGTCATAAGATCATGTATTATGTATCGTGTGAAGCCTAGGAGAAAACTACATCTCAAGACAAATCAAAAGAAAGAAAGGAGAAGAAAGAAAGAAATGAAGAAAGAAAGAAATGAATAAATGAAAAAAATAAAGAATGAAGGCCACCATAACTTGAATTCCTTTTTGATTGTATTTATTCACTTGTAATCTGGGTTGTATAAGATCAGAGCTTGGCTACCCACATTTCTGTTCGGGTTGTGCGGTGGTACCTGACCACATTGGCCTCTTATTCTTTTATGCTAGCTTTATAAAATTGTTTGATGTTTATTTAGCTTGTGCATTAGAAATGGCATGATTTTCCTAATTTCTTAATTGCTTAATGGCTGTTGAAAGGCCTAGATGCGATTAGACTCTTAGGGAAAATAAATTTTCTATTAAATTAATAAATTCAAAATTAAAATTAAATAACTCATAACCTCACCTAAAGCCTAAGACATAAATAAAGATAATAAAAGATTTAGCAACCCCTTAGCTGGATGTTGTATGTCTCACATCATGCATAAAAATCATATGGCTTCACTCTTGCTAATGGATGGCTTCCACCTTTGTTAGAGAAAATAGCTTGACCTTTGAGAGCCATGGTAGAAACACACCCCATTCTTTCTAATTTTGGCCCATAATCAATCTTCTCATGCATTAGGCATATGAAATCCCATAGCTTGTGTCATATAAAAATGTCCAAAAATAAAAATAAAACTTAACAAAATTTGCATTAGATTAAGTCATTTATTCATGCCCTTTCATAATCTAATCTCTTAGAGAGTGTGTTTTAAGGACTTAGTATCCTTTATAAATAAACAATAGTCTAGTTATCTTGCAAAGCATAAAACTTGCCTACATATATTTAAAATCATAGGAGGAGTTAGTTGGAGGCCACCCCGAGGCGGTTGTAAGTCATAAAGTCGGGTGGTTTATCCTCTTTTGTGGAGGTAAACCATATACCCATTTTTTTGCCTTATATTTAGGTCGTACCTTATCCCCCGCCAAAGCTTCCTAGATTTAGGATCTGAGGTTGTTGTTTCCCTTTATGGGCTATAAGAATAAATCCTCACCTCTTAGGCATTTCCATGATCTTGTGTTGTGGAATTGTAAGCCCTAGATTTCTAATAAAAATTCAACTCAAATAATTAACTCTCTTTAAATTTCAAAAATATAAACCCAACAATAGGATAATTTGGGATGCTCATTAGGTTTCCTAGTATCATTAGCATCCCATACTCATCTCCCTTTGGTTTCGATAATAACTCCCTCCTTTTGATCAATCCCACTTGATTTTCTAAAAATAACTAATTTATTGATAGTCCTATCTTTGAAATATTTGGAGATAATAATCATTTACCTTAATCGAGAGTATTTTTAAGGGATCTCATTCCTTAGAATGTAATTAACTATGGAGATTTGCCTCCATAGGGAACCTAACGAACCCGATTTCAAATAAACCCTACTTTACTTTTTCATATAAATATGGGAAAGATCTGCACATAAGACTCATTATCCTTAGGTAATTAGGTATATTGTAGGATGATGACTTCTATCTCTCGAGATAGTACATCATTCCTTAATACCATCTACTGATCACCCTAATAAGTATATCTGGATCTACGTGGTGTCCCAATAATACACAACACATTTATTTTTCAAATTCCCAAAGTTTGAGAAATAAAAAAAGCACCATAAATATGCATATGCACCCAAACATCCAGTCTAAAAATATTGCATCACAAAATAAAGTCAAGCATCAAACCATGCGTCGCCCTAACATAGAGCTAAAAATGGTGACTTAGCCTAATGTGTGTTCCATTTAAGGCTTGTGTGGCATTTCTTAGCTAGGCTTTAAGGTTGAAATTTTCTAAGTGTGAAGGATTCAATTTAGAGGGTGGCTTCAATTTAAGTGATTTAGTTAATTTATCAATTTTAGTTGGTGATTTGATTTGGTTTGAATGAACCTACACTTAGTTACTTAAATATTATGATGAGAAGAAAAGAGAAGAGAACTTCTCTTTCATCCCTACCTTAAAACATTTCTAAGGTTGATTGATTGATGAATTTTCTTTAGTGAATGTTTATTATGTGTTTTAATTAACTCTAAGTTTAGATTTGCTCTAAATAGTCCTATTCAATAAGAAAAATAACTTAGGATTAGTTAAGGTGGATTACTATCACATAACACACACCCATTTATTTCTTTCCACCATGTATACCATGCATCTGAATGATCCTAAGCATACCTATACATGCAATGCAAATTTTAGCACACTTTGATGATGAATGCTAAGAGATATGATTTAAAAATTTGGATGTTCCATTGATGCATGTCTTTATTATGTAGAAAAGGGGGATTTATCATCCATTAACAAAATGCACATCCACATGTATAAAAGACATAAGTGAGTACTACGCCATTATTTTCTACACCAAGGGCATAAGCTACAAGATCTACTTTGGGCTACTTAAAGCCTCATAGTCCCGGGATGTCCAAACTAATATACCACTTTTTTAAGTACATGTAAATGTACAAAAAGAAAAAAAATGGATGAAGAATCATGCAAAAGATTTTTGTTTGATTTGGTTACATAATTTACATGTATAATGTGAAGATCTTTCTTAAGTCATAACATAGGAGTGCATATGAATAGATTTAAGCAAGTGGTATGTTCTTCTCAAATGAACTATACACTTTAGAAATCCTATGCAAGTCCATGTTAAGAGAAGAGAAGAAAACAACACAAAACACATCTTATGCTATAATCACATGCAAGCTTATAAGTACTTATAAGTAGCATCACTTCATTCATAATCTTTGATTTATAGGTTTTGAAAATAATTTTTTGGTTTAATAGTCATAATAGCCACTCATATTTTTAACTTTAGCCAAAACATGCAATTTGACATAAAAGGAAATATTTTATTTAATTGATTTTTTAAAAGATATGAATGCATGATTTCATATGGCAAACAATATTTAGCATGCTTGGAAAGAAAAAAAGGGATGTAAATGAATTTCATTCACCCTAATTACTTCCTAAGGATAATCATATAAAATAGGATTATTTAAAATGAATCAAAATTCTTTAAGGAGATTTTTATTTTTGGATTTGATTTGACTTAGGAAATGTGAAAAGAGTTTGCTGGTCCTAACCCATTTCCCCATGTGTGAATTGGTTTGGTTTAATTTTAGAACAATTAGGTTGATTTTATATTTTGTTTAGGTTAAGATATAAATTAAATCCATTAATTATCCCTTCCCTACACCACTTTAACATAATTAACCAAACAATTATGAGCCAACATATGATATGCAACCACATGTAAATTAAATCAACAATGCACCTAAGAAATAAAGAGGCCTAATGCAATTGGCTCACAATTATTGGTTAATTAAGCTAAACAGTTTAATTAAGTACTTTCATAACCATCCTACACATGTAGTTTGATTACAATTTCTTTGAAATCCTCTTAGATTGTTGAACACCTAAGAATCTACCCAAGAATGAAGTGATTAAGTTTTGGAATGATTTGATTTTGAATTTGATTAACTAAATTAATTAATGAGGTGATTAACCCATCAATCAATTTGCAAATTAATTAAGTGTTTATCCAAATGAAGTAAACTTAGGGGAAAAGATTAGAAAAGAAATCCTGATCTCTTTCCCTAAGTCCATTCAATTTCATGATGATTAACAAGCTCAATTAGTAAATTTATCACTATTTAATAGGTAAATTAATCATTTAATTAATTAAGAAAGTGATGAGGATGTAACAAGCAATTCTCCTAATTAATCCAATAATAAAATCCAAGAAAATCATGGGAGGTAGAGGTCATCCCACTAATCAATCTTAGGAAGTTTGAAATTAATTGCTGAAGTAATTAAGGAGTAATTAGACTAATTATATTTACAATAAAACCCAAATTGAGTTAAAATCCCTATTCAAAATTAATTAATTTTAATTTTCTATTATTCTTCTCTGAATTATCTTTAAAATGAATCTAGTTAGTATTTTTTTGAATTTTTCTATAATTTGTTATGTATTTTAGAAGTTTAATATTAAAATCAAATTAATTAGGCTTAATTAACCCCCAATCTCGTCGGGCCATGTGGAGGCTGACACGACGCGCTTTTTGCGTGGTGCAATAGGATAGGTTATTTAAGTTGTCACATCATCCATTGAGTCATCCGGGACGCTTCGTGTGGGTCCTTATCCAAGAACAGGATTAATCTTAGAAGGTTTAAATCAGAGGATCTATCATGATATAATCATCCGCTAATGCGGAATAGATGTGATCCTTCAAGAGCATTGAGAGACAATCTCCCTGTTCAATTTGTGCTTATTCGAGCTCGAATTCGGATCAAAATGATCCCACACCTCCAGAAGGAGGGGGGATGCACATCCAACGGTCAAGATTCAACGGGGTGACACTTTTCTTCAAAAAGGACCAAGCAAAATTTTCTAAGGCTATGGTTTCAAGCAATTACCTCACCGAAGGCTATCACCGATGCTTTCAACGGAGGAGGTAGCTTTGTCTAGTAGAGACAATGCCCTATTGAAGGTATTGGATCTTGATTTGAAGTGGATGGCTCGATTGACCAAGCTCCCCTTCAATGGTGACCGGCCTTGATCAAGGTGATGCTTTCGTGGCTTGGAGACTTGGGAAACAACTTTGTTGAGCTCGACAAGTTCCACTGATGGTGTGTGACAGGTTAATTTGGTTTTGGTGGAGAATTGATTGAGTTGGGATTTGGATTGACCTCCCCATTGATTTTGAGCAAAATCGAAGGAGAAATGGGGAGCTGAATGGCTTGCAAGGCTTGGAGAAGCTTGTTTCAACCTGGCTCAAAATCAATGCTTGGTTGAGTGGGAATGAGGGGAGTATCTCCTCCTCCTTGATCGATATGAATGATTTTTCCATTTTGATCGAAAGATTGGATCATTGCCAACATCCCATGTGAGTTGTTTTCGGGAGGAAGGAGTGGGATGCGTGCCCATGTGCGGGTGAGTGCATTTGGTGATCCAAGTGCTCAATTTCCATTGAGGGGTTGGCTTTTCCTTGAGGCATGACCCAAGCTCATCGGGTCATGTTCCACCACCTCTGGTGTCCATGTGGGACCACTAGAGGATGCCAAGTGGCCTTGAGAAAGAAATGACCAAATTCCAAGTGAATTTGGTCATAGGATACCCTTTGAGCTAAGGGCAAGGTGGTCATTTGGCTATGATTTTGATTTGTGCAGATTTAAAATGATTCAAAAATGGGTTGGGCCAAATTTCAAGTGATTTGGAGTTCATTTGGTTTGAATTGGTTCAATTTAACCCATTTAGGTCAAAAATAATTGGTCAAATTGGTCAAACCAAAAGTCAAGTTCAAATGATCATTTGAAGCCTATGGGTATCATTGGTTTGGTTCAATTTGGTTTAGATTTGGTTTTGGTTCATTTAGGTTCATTTAGGTCAAATGGGTCAAGTTGACCAATTTGACCCAATTGGGTTAGGTCATGGGTTGGTTTAGGCTTGGTTGATCATTTAAAATGTATTGCAAGCTTTGGTTTCAATCAATTTTGATTTGGTTTGATTTCAAGTTGATTTGACATTTTAGGTCAAGTTGGGTTCATGGTCAATTGGGCTAGGGTTTGGTTGGTCAATTGAAGCTTTCAAGTTCAACAAGTGATTTAGAATGAATTTGACCCATTGCAATCAATTTGGCTTAGATCAAGATTTGACCCATTTTGACTTTTAGGTCAATTTGGTCAACTTAGGTCGCCAATTAGGCTTCGTTTGGCTCAATTGATGGCTTGGTCAAGTTCAATCATTGATTATGGATTGGTTTAGATTAATGTTTTCAGTCAATTTGGCTTATAGTGAATTTTGGCTTGTTTAAGTTTCATTTAGGCTAAGTGTTGACTTGGTCAAAGGCTAGGTTTGACTAGGTTTGACCAATTTGAATGATTGATCATCCTACGATGATTGTTGATCATAATGTGAGGCTTAGATGGGCATAGTTCAATCCAATTTGGGTAGGATTAGAACTTGGCTCAAAAAGGTGCTTTAGGTCACTTTGGGTTAAGTGAGCTTAAATGGGTCAATTGGCTTGATCAAGGCTTGATTTATGTTTGCTTGAACTCACATATGGACTTATGGTTGAAATATAAATCTAATTGTAAGTGATTTGGAGTCAAATGGGTTTTGGTTCATTTGACAATTTCAAGTTCAAAGGATGAACATGAGTTTGATTTGGGTTAGTTTGATTTTGGTTTGGTGATTATAGTTTATGTTCATATTTGGGCATGTGATTGAAGAAGTGATTGTTTGAAGAGAGAATCCAAGGGTTTGGATTGATTTGAGGATGATTTGGCTAGGTTAAAGGATTTGACTTGAAAGAGTATAAGTTGGATTTTAAGTTGGATTTGGATTTGAGTTTTGAATTTAGTTTTGGTTATTTAAATTTATATTTCATTTATATTTATGAATATAAATGAGAATATAAATGGGTTATGAGAAAATCTTTTGAGTTTGGAGTGATTTGGATTTGATTTCAGCTAAGTCCATAAGATGGAATCAAAGAGCTTAGAAAAGATTTTGGGATTTGAATTCAATCATGAGTTTCAATCATTTTGATTTGAAATTAATTTATGATTCGGATTTTGGAACTGATTTATGATTTGAGAAAATTAATTGAGTTGAAATTGATTTAAGATTTGATTTGGATTGGTTTGAAGGAGGGAAGCAAGGATTGGGTTAAGCTATAGGGTAGTCAAGTCCTCCTAATACCCCTAAGGAAACCTATTCTTTTGGCTAACTCTTCTAAGTCTCTAAGGTTAGGTTATGTGTTCACCTAATCACTAGAAGTATCTTAAGACTAAGAAAATCTTAGTGTCTAGAGGAGTCCTATGTCTAAGATGGAGAAGTTGAGAGCTCACTCCAAAAGTGAGGTCAACACTCCCCCAAAATGATTTCGCTCATCTGATTCACTTTGGCCAAGGATTTGATGGGGGCAGGATTACTTATGAGGGGGCAACCCTCACCACTGTCAGCGGGAATGTGGTGACTGGGCAAAAGCTAGTCATCCATATTGAGATGACCTTAGATTCTAAGTTTCCCTCACTGAAGAGGAAGGTTGTAAATGTTCCCGCAACAACCACAGTTCTAGTGCCCACACATACAGTTGTTCCCATCACTGCCCTAGTGCGAGCTAGTACCCACTCACTGGCTTCCTCTAAGGGGAAGGTTATCCTGGCCTCAGGGATAGTCTCCCTACTTTTGATGTAGGGTCTAGCCATCTTGCTCCACCTAGGCCAGTAATAGGGCATGAGATCACACCGTGCATTGCGAGAGATGGAGGCGGTCTCTCACATTGCAAAAGAGGGGTAACCCGGTAGTTTCTCCTTTGCTCACTCAAAATAAGTTCCACCCCCTTTTCAGTTCTGAAGGAGAGGAAGATGTCAGGAGGACTACAATATCACCTCCACCTCAGTTCATTATGAGACAAAGAGGAGGTTATATCTTTGGACTTAGGGGCAGTTCTACACGGGTCTTATGTATGGTCAGAGTTCGGTGCCTAGTTTGATTTACGATCGATTATTCCTCATAGTGTAGGTGAGCATATCCATCAAGAGAGGGCTAGAGAGGCCCTTATATCAGTTCATGTTACTAGCAGAGAGAGGTGAAGATATGCTAGGCAGTTAGCAGCCTCCACCCTCATAGATTTCCCCGATCGGTGCGCTACCCATGTCGGTCACACTAATAGTATTCTATTGACTGATACCACCCATCACAGGAGGGGATCCCCTATATAGAGGCAGTCAGTGTTGTCCCCACCACACTGCTCCTCTCCATGTCTACTATTGCCAGTTCAGGTTCCATCTTCTATAGTTCCACCCAAAGCCATGAAGCATCATCAGGGGAGAAGAAAGCCCCGTTGGTAATCCCGGCCATGGAGATCCCACTCCATCTTCCTTGATTGAGGTGAGGGAGTTCCCTGCTCAACCTCTACTTGGATGATGAAGAGGTGGCGACTTAGCATTGTAGTCATGCCATCACCACCACCACCTGTGAGATCATGGATATAGGGAGAAGGAGAGGTTATTGTCCCCATGATAGTAGATTCCCTCAGGGGTAGCACTCCACCCATAGCAGTTGACAGCCACGAGCACGTTTCTTTGAGTGAGCATAGCCCTCACAGGGTTAGCTCTCTAGTAGCAGGGGAGGTCAAATGTATCTATTTGTGAGCTTGATCCCACCATCGGTCAGTCACGAGCATTTGTGTCTGCACAGTTGGACCGCTCCTTGGATGATATCTTAGCACAATGTTTTACTAAAAAGAAGGAAATCCTAGGGTTTGACTGGTCTGACCTCAAAGAGAAGAAGGTTAGCTTTAATCCCAACGAAGATGATTTATTAGAAGGCTCATCAGAGGTGCATATGGTTGATACCAGAGGTTCCCTTCTTCGGGACCAGCATAGTTTGGAAGGTGTTGCAGTCGAACAAGATGACATAGCCCATTCGACCCAACATCTACTTCAACAACTCAAGCAGAAAGATAAGCAAATTAATAGGGTGGGAAATAGACTTGAAGATTTACTAGCGGTAGTTCTAGCACTTCAGAATCAAGCTCCGACAACACATCCTACCATTGTGGAGACGGTGGAATTATTGTATATCTTGGATCAACCCAAGAGTTCACCTCCAGTAGAGTAGGGCAGTACTAGCTTATATAGAAAGGTAGTGAACAATATCTCCATACAAGAAAAATATATCAAACTCTTAGTTGAACAATGAAGCAAACCAGTGGTTCATCGGTTCGGGTAGACCATGAATTGATACTATCCAATATCCTAAGGGTTTTGTACCTCCTTCTTTCAAAAGTTTTGATGGCAGTGGGAACCCTCACCAACATATAGCACACTTCAGGGCCAGCTGTTGCAATGCTGGTGATAGTGATGCATTATTATTCCGTCTCTGTCACAACAGCCTATCGGGCATAGCTTTTGATTGGTACGCTGAACTCCCCAATAGTTTAGTGAAGACTTTTGCTGAGTTGGAGCAACTCTTTGTTAAGAGGTTTGCTGGAGCTCAGTAAAGGGTAACTGTGGGCAATCTCATTGTAGCTCAACAACACCCCGGTGAGTCTCCCATTGATTATATTCTTAGATGATGTAATTTAAGCATGAACTGTGAACCATAGCTGTTTGAATGACATGATATTGAAATTCTATTAAAGAATATTCATGGTTACCTTCATGCTTAAAGGCTTCTCCATTAAGATATTTGAGAAGCTAATCAACAAGGCGGCTAGCCTACAAGGAAAGGCCAAATAGTTTCCTTTTTAAGATCAGTCATTAAAGCCAAAGCTGTAGAAAGCCTATGAAAAGAAGCCATGAGTAGTAGCAGCATTGGACAAGGGGAAGCAACTTGCCAGGGATCAGTATGAGAGACCTCAAGCTCCACCTTCACTGCCTCCTTTACCACCACTGCCATCCCATCTACCACCATAAGAAGATCCACGGCCTTCGCCACCTCCTCCTCAACCATACTCTTAGCAGCGGTACACATACCTGCCCCCAGGTAGCTATCATCCACCTACTCTTTTGGATAAATTAAACAAAACTTATTCATTTAAGAGGGATGTAGTCAAGAAAATCTTTAAGAACCTCTTAAAGAAACCTGATTTTTAGCTACACAAGCCTAGAAAGCTGGAGGAAGTGGGTATGAGTAATGATCCTAACTTTTCCCCCCTATCGCATGCTAGACCATGTTTTTGGAGGCTTTACATTTAAGGACGCTTGAGCATAAGAGAAGTTATAAGGAATATCAACAACCATCCGCCGCTTAGTATAATCCTTGGGGATACATGTGATCCTATCAAAACAAAAGAAGGTTGGGATATCTCTTTATCCCGAACCTCTAAAAATATTATTTCTAAAATTAAGAAACTTTCCTTATAGGTTCCTAGGCAGCTCGAACCTCCAACATCAAGGAAGGTTTGCAAGTTGCCAAAGATAACTTGGGGAAAGTGGGAGCTCAGCTTCAGCAGTAGCCCATACTTGCCCGAGATAGCCAAGTAACACAACCACCGACCGAGTCCAGCCTCCATTCCACGTAAGCTACTACTTCAGGCATTCCTACTAGTTCTTCTTCTAATAGACATCTTGTTTGAGTGGATGAGGGCATCAAATCCCTCACCCCACTTACTTTACTAGATTTCTACTATGTACCTCCTTTTAAATCCAAGAAATCAAGGAATAATGCTAGTTTGAATTACATATGTGCCACTTCTAATGGTATCTGATTCTACTCCTTTAGAAAACTCTTCAATTCTTAATAATTACAATAACTCTGATCATCCTTTTTCTGATTCAGAGATGGATTTTCCTTCTATAAATAATACAGGTTCACCTCTTGAGATAGACTTAGAATCATCGATTTTGAGGGTCCTATAGGAGAAGCTGTAGGTGAACTTGTTGAGCAGGTAGAACTTTCCACTAAGCCATCACAAGAGATCATAAAAGTTAACCTTCACAATGGTAAGGTTCTACCTCCTAGGGCAACACCTCAAGATAAGGGAAAGTAAGTCATTGGTTTTAGTGATCAAGAAGCCCCTCCACAGGAT
Organism: Cymbidium sinense; assembly: GCA_021442155.1. Lineage (NCBI taxonomy): Eukaryota > Viridiplantae > Streptophyta > Magnoliopsida > Asparagales > Orchidaceae > Cymbidium > Cymbidium sinense. Next base: position 199,489,164 of record CM038215.1, read on the forward strand.
GCTCCACCTATGGATATGCTTATGGAGGATCAGCCTTGAGTTGATTATAATGTACTCGCTCACCTAAGAAAGTTGCCAGCTAAACTAAGTATATATGATGCCCTTGTCTTATCCAAAGAAATGAGTGAGTCATTGATCAAGGCCCTTCTTGATCCAGAAATATGCTTAGCTCAACTGACCACTGTTAGAGAGAAGGCACATTATTCAAGAGAAGCCTAGGGAGTCACATTCACCAATGAAGACCTTCTTTTGGGGGACATGGAGTACAACCGTCCCCTCTATTCACAATGGATATGGGTAGATTCATACTTTTAAGGGTGTTGGTTGATCCAGGTGCATCGGTGAACATTATGAGCCTGAAAACCCTTGCTTACTTGAAGATCAACACCTCTAAGCTCCAAGGAGATTAGATGATGTTGAGAGGATTCAATGAACAAGGTGAGAGTGCTTTAGTCTCCATAGTGTTACCTTTAGAAATAGGTGAATGGAAGGCTGAAGCCAAGTTCTATATATTTGATTTGAATACATCGTTTACTGCTTAGCTCAGTAGGCCTTGGAATGTAACATGCATCTCTACCTCTTCCTCGGTGTCCCTTTCTTCTTCTTTTTTTTTTTCTTTTTCTTTTTCTTTTATATTTAAACTTTGGCCAAGTTTGCAAGAATATGTGTTTTGATTTTGAGGAAGATATAGGTCGCATTCTCATATTTCTTGACCTCTAACCTGAGAATGACTTTTCATCTCCTTTGACATAATTCTTTCCACCATACAGACATATGGGTAGAATAACTCGACCTCCACCAAGCAGAGGTAGAGGTAGATATAGAAGCAGTTCCAAAGGTGGAAGACCCCTTGGTTGGTGACCAGCCAAAAGGGGCCATGTTTTAGTTCACATGAGTACTCTTGTTATTCACATAGACTTAGAATCCAGCTCAGAGGATGAGTCTCATGTGATTACCCAACCCTTCTTAGCGGGTCTCATTGGAGGTGACACTCGAGCTAGATAGTGATGAAGACAAGGCCTCCAAGCAAAGCGTGAATGTATTCGAATCAGGATTATGTAAAATCATTAGGCAGCAGTTGGGAACCTTAGCTCTAACCCCACTTTCTTCTCAAAAACTTGAGGGTTTGGTAGTTAAGGAAGCCCCTAGATCTTCCATGGGTGTGAAGCTAAACAGATTCCTATTGGGATCATCATCCTCAAGTCCAGAAGTAGATGTCAAACTTGAGGATAATTCATATAAAGATTTAATGGAATTACCTTTTGATTGGTACTCGCCTTATGTTCATAATCTTGCAAAGAAAGGTTTGATTCCATACACATGGTCTAGGCACAGATCAAAGTATTTTGAGAAGCCATGGAACAATAAAGGAAGGGATGCACAATCAAGACCGGATTTATATAGTATAATGATGACGATGATTACTGCTTAGTTATCACCAATCATTTGGAGTCTGATTGGTTCTTCTCAAACAACACTAACTCTTTTGAGGAAGTCTATTTAGAAACTTTAGATGATCTGAATGATCTTCAAATCAAAGATGCACCACCAAAATTTGAAGAAGAAATCCATTCAATCATCGACAAGCTCAAAGAAATCAACCTCAGGATAGAAAAAGATCCACGCCCCACATACATTAGTTCTCTATTGAACGAAGAAGAAACTAATGACTTGGTTAGATTATTGATTGAGTTTAAGGACTGCTTTGCATGGAGCTATGAAGAGATGCCTGGATTACCTCCTAACATAGCAATCCATAAATTAGCAATAGGCCCTAATGCTAACCCTATCAAGCAAGCTCCTAGATGCATGCAATTAGAAATCAAACAACATGTCATTTTTGAAGTCAAGAAACTCATAAATGCTGGTTTCATCAGGGAAGAAAAATACCCTACTTGGTTGTGTTATGCGCTAGTTAAGAAAAGAATGGCCAAATTGCATATGCGTTGATTTAGGGGCTTAAATAAGGCATGTCTAAGGATGAATTTCCACTTCCTATACGAGTTAATGGTGGACATTTTCTCATCTCATGTAGTATTCTCATGGATGGGTCATCTACAACCAAATCAAGATGGCCGAGGATGAAAGAAACAGCTTTTGAACCCGATTAGAATCTATTGCTATAAGGTCATGCCTTTCGGCCTTAAAAATGTTGGTCCTACATACCAGCAGGCCATGACTCAGATCTTCAATGAATTCATTCATCATCAAGTTAAATGCTATGTTGATAATTTAATAGTCAAAAGCAAAGAAAAGGAAGACCATCTCTTTGACTTGAGAGTAATTTTTGAATGATTAAGATAATTTAACCTCAAAATGAATCCCTTGAAGTGTGCATTCGGAGTAGCTTCAGGGAAGTTCCTTGGGTTTGTTGTCGGCGCCGGGGAATAGAGATAGAACCAAAAGATCAAAGCTATCTTAGAAATTCCACCCCCCAAAAGTTTAACTAAACTAGATCTTTCCAAGGGCGATTGGTGTATCTAAGGCGCTTTATCTCCAATCTATCAGGAAGATGCAAGCCATTTTTAGCACTTATCAAAAAGGATGCTAATTTCAAGTGGGATGATAAGTGCCAGTATGCTTTTGAAGACATCAAGTAGTATTTGGTGAAGCCACCAGTTCTAATAGCCCCTATCCTGGGCAAGCCACTTATCCCCTATACTGCTGCATTGGATGACTCCCTTGGTGCTTTGTTGGCCCAAACCAACAATGAAGTAAAGGAGAGTGCTCTCTACTACCTTAGCCATCGTCTGATCCTTGCTGAAGTAAACTACCCACCTATTAAGAAACATTGCCTAGCTCTCATCTTCGCATCCCAAAAGTTACGGTGCTATATGCTCTCTCATAAGGTAAACTTGATTTCAAGAATCAATCCATCGTAGTATCTCATGACATGATTGATGTTATCTAGATGGTTGGAATGTTGGTCTATGATTTTGTCATAGTTTGACATCACATTCATACCCCTCCGTGCTGTGAAAGGTCAAGCACTAGCAGATTTCTAGTAACACACCCACTTCCTGCTAATTCTCCGCTTAGTGATGACCTCCCTGATGAACAAATCATGAACTTAGGGGACACTAGCATTTTCCATTTAGAGATGTATTTTAATGGTGCAGCTTTCTTTCAAAAAGAAGAAGAACCACGATCTACTCTTCCAGGAAAGGCAGAGGTAGGAATCATTCTTTTAACTCTAGACCATGATGTGATGAGATTCTCATACTATGTTTTCAATCTATGCACCAACAATGAAGCTGAGTATGAGGCTTTGATTGCTAGTCTGGAGTTAGCTATTATAGTGTGTGTCAAAAGCATCAACATCTACGAGGATTCTAAATTGGCCATCAACTAGATTGTTGGGTCCTATAAGGTACTAAAACCTAAGCTTCGTCACTACCATGAGTACACCATGAAGCTATTGGCCCAAGTCCCTGAGGTCACCATCTACAAGATTCCTCGATGAAAGAACACAGAAGCAGATTCTTTGGCCAAACTCGCTAAAGAATTATCATGTATGGAAGATGAGTCCATTCTAATAAGGGCCCAAAATAGACAAGTCTTATCCCTTATTGATGCTGAACTCATCGAGAGATTCTCTCTTGAAGGGGAGGTTGCATTGCCAATAAGGATGAGGAGCTGGATTGGAGGTAACCATTCATAGATTACTTGAACATAAGTAAACTACCTTAAGAGAAATCACAAACCCATCAGATGAACCAGAGAGCTCTTTCTATGCTCTCGTGGATGACACCTTGTACCGACGGTCTTTTGATCAAATGTGATTATGCTATTTAGACAAATATGAAGCCCGTAAGATCATGACTGAGGTACATTCAGGTCTACGCGGAGTGCATCAATCCGGTCCAAAGATGAAAGCCAAGATCAAAAGACTAGGATACTACTGGCCTTCAATGAATACAGACTACATTGATGTAGCTAGGAGATGCCACCAATGTCAAGTACACGATGTGGTCTTACACTAACCACCCAACATTCTACACCCTCCATTGGCCTCATGGCCATTCGAGTGTTGGGGTATTAACATAGTGGGTCTGATTGATCCTCCTTCTCCTAAGGGTCATCGGTTCATCCTAGCTACCACCAACTACTTTTTCAAGTGGGCGGAGACAATCACACTTAGAGAGGTCACAGCTCAACATGTGCTCTAATTTTTTAGGAATCATATCGTATATTTATTTGGGATGCTTTGATGAATTATATCTGATAATGCTACTGCATTCAAAAGCACCAAGATCAATAGCTTCACCAGGAGACATAGTATTGATTGGAGATACTCCACCATCTACTATCCTAGGGAAAATGGCCTAGTGAAGCATTCAACAAAACTCTCATCCAGATACTAAAGAAGACACTTGACGATAATGAGAGACAGTGGCATGAGTAGCTAGTTGAAGCTTTGTGGGCATACCACATCACATACAGAACTCCAACCCAATCTACCCTGTTCTCCTTAGTGTATGGGCCTGAAGCCATTCTACCATTAGAAGTGCAACTTCCATCACTAAGGATAGCAATGGGTAGTAAAATCACTACAGAGTAGAATGCTAAGTTGAAGTTAGAAGAGCTCGAAGGTTTGGAGGAGAGATGCCTATGAGCATGGGAGAACCTCGAGTTGTACAAAGCCAAAATGATTCAAGCTCATAATAAGTTGTTCCACCCTTGAGCTTTTCAAGTAGGAGAGGTTATATTAGTTCTAAGGAGACCAATTGTTTCTCATCAAAAGATGGGAGGCAAGTTTGAACCCACTTGGGAAGGCATTTTTGTCATAGAGAAGGCCTACCAAGAAGGATCTTATCAACTTATAAACTGTAAAGGGGAACACCCTATGCTTCCAATCAATGGGCTCTATTTGAAGAAATAATACCCATAAAATCATGTTTGAAAATAATTATCCTCAAAATTCTTTTTCAATTCATCAAAATATTCTCTTTATTCGAAGCATTATTTTCTTGTTTGCAAATCTATCATGACGTGTTTAGGGTAGGTGTAAGAGAACCCAAGAGGCATTCTATCCTTCTTTGACAACACGAACAAAAATTAAAAATGATTCCCCAACACTACTAGAGTAAGTGCAAGACAACCCAAGAGACATCCTATTTCGACTAGCATGGCTAAGTTAGGTGTAAGAGAACCCAAGCAACATCCTTTCTTGGTGGGATCACAACTGCCATTTGTGGCACCGTTTCATTAACTTTTAAATGTGTTTTATGATAGGTGTAAGAGAACCCAAGCGACATCCTGTCCTCCTTTAACATATACATAAATACATAACTTCTATCTCAGGCTATTTTGTTGTAGGAGCAAGCCCCCTGTGGAACTCACTCATTAGTTACTCTAGGTCGGGTTGACATGCTACCTTGCTAGTGCATCACCCAATGGTCATTTGTCTGGCGGATGTGAGTCACCGTACTTTCTTCTTGACTTGACCATTGCAAACCAATGAGTGCCTTGTTAGTTTGGCGGGCCTCACTACACAGCCAGTAGGCTACTTCATGTTGATGTTGTTTAAGAGGATGTAAGCCTACACGCTTTCTTCTTGAACTAGCCATCATGCACTAACTAGGTCGAGTATATTTGAGGTTTAGGATAAGTCCCCCAGTGGCTCCTTTCCTCTTGACTACTTGATATAAGTCCTCGTGACATTCACTCAATAGTCGCCCTAGGTCGGATTTGCAGATGAATATCTCGGTTCATAGGAAGATGTGAGTCCCGATGCTTTCTTCCCTTGTCACAATGATGGGCACCTTAGGTTGGTTGATGTTGCTATGTTGGCGGTGACTCACGGTGGATACACCACTAGCGATTTGAGTCCCACATTTTCTCCTTGAGTTGTTGAATACATTATCTTCTTCGTGGTTTTGGATAAAGCCCTTAGCCCCTCCTACGGAACTCTTTTGCCTTAGCGACCCCATTTTGACACTACCCAGCTACTTTTGGATTGGACGTCCCTCTTTATTAATAACCACCCTATGGTGGAGAATTTATTCAAAATGTACAAATTCTCCCCTTGGACCAAATCGAGATAGGTCTAGGATATAAGCTCCTTCTTCTGGTATGATCCCTCACAAACGAGGTCCACAATAAATAAACAAATAAAATAAATAAATTTGCTTGTTTGAAATTCAAGCCCCCCCTTTCCCAAGCAGACATCCCTATTTAGGCTGAAAAAACTCCTATAGGAATTGCGTACACTTGAGTTGAGATAAGTCCCTGGCACTCTCTCGATGATGCCCCTTAGGTTCAATATGTTTTTCCATAAATAGGTTGCCCCGACAGTCATTATGCTCTAAAAGATGTAAGTCTACTATGCATTCTTTCTAGCATGACTATCATAAATCGACGGGCAACCTTAGGTCGGGTTGACATGCTACCTTGCTAATACGTCACCCCAGTGATCTTTTCTTTGGAAGATGTGAGTCCCCACACTTTCTTCTCTGAATTGGCCATTGAAAACTGAAAGGCACCCCTTTGGTTGGATAGTTCTCCTTCGCCAAAGAAACTACTCCCTTTGAATCAATAAATAAGTAGTCAAGGCCATGCATGCTAGTCAGTCCATCATAAACCAACGGATCCATCAAATATAATTAAAAAATGGAATTAATTTTGACTATCTTTGAGCTCATTTAAGTCCCCTAGCGACATTCAATGAGTAGTCAGCCTAAGGTTGGGTTCGATCCATTGCCTCATCAACTGATCACCCCAGCGATTGATCCCTACTTTGGAAGATATAAATTTGTATGCCAGATGCAAATGCACCAAAAGGCAACCCCTTGGTTGGATAGTTCTCCTTGGTACTACTCCCTTTGGATGAAACGAGTAGGTCAAGGTTGGACTGGTGTATCTAAACCAATGGGATCAATCAAATATAATTAAAAATGAAATTAATTTTGACTATCTTTGATTTAAGTCCCGATGGCATTCTCAGATTAAGGTTGGGTTCGATCCGTTGTCTTGTGGAAGGTTCACATCTTTTATCCCTAGTGGATTCCAAATTCTAATCCCCATTGGATTTCACAACCTCTTATCCCCAATGGATAACTTGAGCCTTTTTCCCTAGTGGAAGGTTCACATACTCCATCCCTAGTGAATTCCCCTTCACTCTCTTATGTTTTTGACATAAGTAGAGTCACATTGCACTATGATCTTGATTCCTTTTGCACCTCGAGTTTAGGAGTAGATCATTTTTGTTAGTGCTTATGATCATTCAAGCGTTGTTGATTATCTCGGTCAACACCAATACATGCGGTGTGCCTTGTCACACCACCACAAGCACTTTGAGACCTCACTTTTGGAGTGAGCTCTCAACTTCTCCATATTTGATATAAGACTCCTCTAATCACTAAGAGTTCCTTAATCTTAAGACACTTTTAGTGGTTAGGTGAACACTTAACCTAATCTTAGAGACTTAGAAGAGTTAGCCATAGGAATAGGTTGTGCCTTAGGGGTATTAGGAGGACTTGCCACCACTTGAACCCAATCCTTGCTTCCCTCCTTCAAACCAATCCAAATCAAATCTTAAATGAATTCCAACTCAATTGATTTTCTCAAATCATAAATCATTTCCAATCCAAATCAAATCTTAAATCAATTCCAACTCAATTGATTTTCTCAAATCACAAATCATTTCTAAAACCCAAATCTTAAATCAATTCCAACGCAATTGGGTTTCTCAAATCATAAATCATTTCCAAAAACTCAAATCTTAAATTAATTCCAACTCAATTGATTTTCTCAAATCATAAATCAATTCCAAAATCCCAATCATAAATCAATTCCAAAATCCCAATCATAAATCAATTCCAAATCAAATGAATGAAACCCATGATTGAATTCAAATCCCAAAGTCTTTCTTAAGCTCTTTGATTTCATCTTATGGACTTAGCTCAACTCAAATCAAATCAAACTCCAAAAGATTTTCATAACCATTTATATTCTCATTTATATTCACAACTATAAATGAAATATAAATTTAAATAAAAAAATTAAATTCAAAACTCAAATCAAAATCCAACTTATATCCTTGTGGCGAAATTTTATAAGAAGATTTCTAAAAGAGAAAAATGTATACTTCCATCTTTACTCTATACGGAATAAAATGAAGATAGAAATATACTCTCTTTTTATACATTTTTGCACCAAGTAGATCCATAGATATTCTTATTGAGGGTGATCGGGTACAACATTGAGGAGAGGTATACTATCTCTAAAGATAGAAGTCACCACCCTACAATAGACCTAATCGCCTCAATAAAGACTCCTAAGGATAATGGGTCTGCATGTGTACCAAAGATTCTTCCCCTACTTTACATGAAAAGATAAAGTAGGGTTTGTTTTAAACTATGTTCATTAAGTTCCCTACAGAGGCAAGCCCCCATAGTTAGTTACAATACAATCAAAATACTATTAAATTAGGTAAATGATCATTATCTCTAAAGATTTTAATAGGTTGGACTATCAATCGATTAATTTATTTTGAAAGATCAAATAAGATTGATCAAAGAGAGAGATTTATTATCAAAGCCAAATGAAGATAAGTAGGAGATGCTCGCGATGCTAGGAAACCTAGCGAACATCTCAAACTATCCTAAAGTTGGGCTTTATATTTTTGAAATTGAATTGTTTATTTGAGTTGAATTTTTATTAGAAGTTTAGGGTTTATAATTCCATAATACAAGGTTGTGGGAATGCTTAAGAGGTGAGGATTTATGCTTATGGCCCATAGAAGGGAGAAGCAACCTCATAACCTAAATCTAGGGAGCTTTGATGAGGGCTAGAAGCATGACCTAAATCTAAGGTGAAAATAGGTATTTGGTTTGCCTCCACAAGAGAGGACAAACCACCCGACTGCTTGGACTTACAACCACCTGGGGGTGGCCGCCAACTAACTCCTCATACAACTTTAAATTCATGTAGGCAAGTCATATGCTTTATGTAAAATAGCTAGACTGTTATTTATTTAGAAAGAGACTAAGTCCTTAAACTCACTGCCTAAGAGATTAGATCATGTAGGGGCATGAGAAATGACCTAGATCTAATGCAATTCATATTACATTTTTATTTTTATTTTTGGATAATTATTTGACTGAGGCTTATAGGATTCATATGCCTAATGCATGAGAAGTAAGATTTTTGGCCAAAATCAGCGAGAAAGAAGGAGGTGTGTTTCCACCATGGCTCTCAAAGTCAAGCCAAGTTTCTTTGGCAAAGGTGAAATAATTTGCTTTTTATGCATGATGTTATAAAATGAATACTCATCCAGCTAAGGGATTGCTAATTTTTTTATCTTGATTTTAACTTAGGCTTTAAATGAGGTTAGGAATTATTTATTTTAATTTTGAATTGATTAATTTGGTAGAAGATTAATTTTTTTTCCTAAGAGCCTAATCGTCATCTAGGCCAAACATCAAAGCAAGGAAGAAATTAAGAAAACATGCCATCTTAATGCACAAGCTGAACAAAACATCAAACACTTTATGAAGCTAACACAAAGGAATAAAATGTCATTTATGGCGCACCACCGCTGAAAAACCAATAAATGGGTAGATGAGTTCTATCTTTATACAACAAACAAATTAATTTACAAATCAAGTAAGAAAAATTCATGTATTGGGGGGGGTCTTCGCTTTCTTTCTTTCTTCTTTTGGTTCCTTCTTTAGATGGTTGAGGATACTCCAAAGGGCTTCACATGGTACATAAGATAAATGCCCATAATATCCTAATCCCCGTAACATTTATTCCCAAATATGCAAAGTTACATGAAAGAAAAGTAAATCTAACTAACGCAAAATGATTAGCTAAATAAATCATACAAATCTCAAGAATGTATATTAGACTTAGCACCCCACACATGGGCCAAGTTCCACAGTCCACTGGATTATGCTTGGGGTGCACACTTTTCATAGTAAAGCATTTATATTTTTATTACATCGCCCCTTAAGCACAATCCCCTGTAAAAAATAATGATTAGACTAAATCATCCTACCATTCATTCTACTCACATTCACCCTAACATCCAGACTAAAACAAAACATCACAAAAAAAAGCAAACATCAAGCCATGATCGCCCTAACCTAAAGCTAGAAGTAGTGACTTAGCCTAATGTGTGTGCTTTAGAAGGTTTGTGTGGTATGCTTAACTATGGTTTTAAGGTTTGGATTTTCTATGTGTGAAGATGTTCAACTTAGATGGATGGTTTCATTTGAGTGTTTAGTTGATTTGGGTTTATTTTATTTTGTATTTTGATTTGGTTTAAGTGAACCCTACAATTAATTATTAGGTTTTAAAGAGAGGGGAAAGAGAAGAGGACTTCTCTTTTCTTCCCTACCTTAAGTAATTTCTAAAGTGGATTCATGTTTAGTTTTATTTAGTGAATGTTTTATTATACATTTTAGTTAATCCTAAGTTTAGATTTTTCCTAAACAAACCTATTCAAAAAGAAAGGCATTTCAAGATTAAGTGAACTAAATTCACAAAATACACATCACTTCATTTCTTTCCCAATATGTATAACATGCATATGGATGCATCCTAAGCATATTTATACATTCGAATGAGAATGTTTAGCACACTTTATGATGAATACTAAGTGAGTTACTTAAGAAAATTTGAATGTTTTTTTATGATGCATGATTTTCATTAAGTAGAAAAGAGGTTTTCTTATCCATTTTTCACATGCACACATGTATGAAAGGCATAAGTGAGTATGACGCCATTGTTAACTAGGGGTGTAAGGTACAAGACCTACTTAGGGCTACTTAAAGCCTCACAACCCCGGGGTTGTCCAGACTAATTTCCACTTTACTTAAATATAGGCATATGTACAAAAGAAATGAAGGGAAAGAAAGATGCAAAAGTTTGTACTTATATTTGGACTTGGTTATGCAATTTATATGTATAAGTGTAAAGATCTTTCTTAAGTCAAAACATGGAAGAGGACAAGAATAAATTTAAGCAAGTGTTATGTTCTTTTAAAAGAACTATACACTATGCAAATCTTATTCAATTCCATATTAAGAGAAAAGAAAGGAAGTAATAAGACACATTTTTATATTCACATGCTTATAAATAAACTATAAGTAGCACACTTTTAGTTTTAGGTATTTGATTTATAGATTTTGAAAATATTTTTGAATTTAATAGTGATAATAGCCATTCATATTTTTTACTTTAGCCAAAATATGCAATTTGACATAAAGAAAATATTTAACCTTAAATTTGATTTTTGAAAAGAATGAATACATGAAATTCATATGACATACACATTTAGCATGTTAGGAAAGAACTAAAGTGATGAAAGTATGTAAACACATTCACCCTAATTAATTCCTAAAGACAATCTCATGAAATAAGAAAGTTTAAAATAAATCAAATTATTTTTTAAGAAGGTTTGATTTTGTCTTGAGTTTGATTTAATTTGAGAAATGTGAGGTGAGTTTTGTTCCTAACCCATTCCCACATATGTTTATTATTTTAATTTAATTTTTAGGTGATTAGATCAATTTTATGCTTTGGTTAGGTTAAAGTATGAATTAAATGTGTTAATTATCCCTTATACCACCTTAGCATACTTAATCAAATAATTATGAGCCAATGAGATGACATAAAATCACACAAGGAATTTAAATCAGGAGGAAAAGGGCCTAATGCATTTGGCTCATGATTAATGATTAATTAAACTAAGGGATTTAATTTTAAGTAATTTCATAACACCTCTCACACATGTGAGTTGAGTTTTGATTTCCTTAATGTACTTAGGCTCTTGAACACCTAAGCATCTACCCAAGATAGATTAATTGAGTTCTAAAAAAGTTTTATAAAAATTATTAAGGATAATTAGTGAATTAACCCTTAATTAAGGATGGATTAAGAAAGAAAAAGGGGTTTAGGGAATATCTCAAGGAAAGTATCCCAAAATTATTCCCTAAACCTCATACTCACTCAATCAAAATTTAATTGACTCAACATAGGGTTAAACCACTAATTATGCCCTTAATCAAGCTTAATTACTTTAAGGGAGTGATTAAAGAATGAACTAATAATTCCCTTAATTAAGCACCAATAAATCCCAAGAAAATTAGGGGAGGCAGGAGTCATCCCACTAATTAAGCACAAAAAGTTTGGGATTAATCAGTGGAGTAATTAGAGGGTAATTAACAAAATAACATTCCTAATAAAACTTAAATTCAGAGAAAAATACTATTCAAAATCCATTGAAATTACTTTTAGAATATTCCATATTCATTATCTATCCAATGCAATTTATTTCATATTTTTTTAATTTTTTTAGGCTTATATAAAATTTTAGAAATTTCCATAATTAATTAGAATATTTAAATAGCCTAATTAAGTATTTAATCCCATCAGTCACATGGGCCGCTTTTGCGGCATGGTCTTTCCACATGGCATGATGGGATTTTGTGTTTAACTTATCACATCATAATGCGTGATGTACTGCTTTCTCCTCGACCATCAAGATTGGATAGCTGAGATTAAAGCTGCGGTTCTAAAGGGTAAATTCGTGGGTGCTACATGTTTTAATCTTGGCCGTCCATCCAAAATGCATGAATGGACGGCTAGAGATTCATCCCTGTAATTCCCTGTGAGCAATGGAGACTGTCCATGTTCTAGGGCAAGATCTAAGCTCAATTGAGCTCGGATTGGGCTAAAACTTAGCCCACACCTTCATCATACAATGGAGATCATATCCAACTGCTAGTTTATCATGCAATGAAAATTTCTTTCACAAAGCTTCACACTATGGCTAGATTAAGCTCAAAATGGGTTACCTCAGTGATCACGCTTCGATTCCTTGGAGCAGTTAGTTTTTAAGAGTTTGAGGTCTTGAGATTAGGTGGTTGCTTCTAGAGGCCAACTCCACCTTGAACTCCTTGCAGCTTTGATTGAACTAGCACCCCTCTTGCCTTTGGAGCTTGGGAAAGAGCTTGGGTAAGTTCGATTGGGGTCCCTGAGGGAGCTTGCAAAGGGAATTGACTTGATTTTAGGTGTGGAGTAAATTGGATTTTGAGTGGAGCTCCCTCATTTTTAAGTTATGAAAATTGAGAAGATGAGATTTCATACTCTTTCTAGAAACTTGGGAAGAGTAGTTAGGGCTTGCTCTGAGTTCCTATGCTTCCATCAAATTAGGGAGAGTGAAGATTCAGTTGAATTAGGGGGAACATATCTCCCCCTTGAAGGATCGGATGGCCGCAAGCCTCCTTGCGATTTTGATCCAATTGAGCTTTTTCCATGAGTTTATTAGGCTATTTAGGATGTCCTTGCATTCAGTTTGGCCTAAGGAGTGGAATGGTGAACTTCCCATGTGCTTAATTCAAGTGGAAAGAAGATCCCATGTGCTCCATTTCAAGGCATGTGGTTGATTTTGGGTTTGGGTTGGGTTTGGCTGACCTAAACCCATTAGGTCAAGTGCACTAGGTCCATTAGTGGCCATTTGGTCCACTAAGAGGATGAAAAGTGTCCATGAGAAGGAATTGACCAAATTCTAAGTGGTTTTGATTTTTGGTTACCCTATGGCCTAGGGGTAAAATGGTCATTTGATCTTGACATCAGTTTGGGCATATTTGGTATGATGAGAAAATAGATTTGGCCAAGTTTCAATGAATTTGGAGTTGGTTTGATGTGATTTGGCTCATGTTGACCCATTTAGGTCAAAATGGCCAACTTGAGTCAAGTTGACCAATTGGTCAAATAGGATCAAACTAAGGGTTGGGTCAAGTTCATATGACCATTTGAAATGTTTTGGTGGCTTTGGTTTTCAATTTGGTTTTGATTCAATTGAGTTCATTTAAGTCAAATGGGTCAAGTTGACCAATTTGATTATTTTGGGTTGGGTCATTGGTTTGGTTTAGGTAGTTGGTCATATGAAATGGATTGGTATCTTTGTTTCTAATCAATTTTGGTTAAGTTTGAATTTGGCTATGACCCTTTAGGTCAAGTTGGGTTCAAGGTCAATTGAGCTAGGTTAGTCTAGTTGGCCAATTGAGGCTTTGGTCAAGTTCAATCATTTTGGATGAACTTGACCCATTGGTTTCAATCAATTTGGCTTAGATCAAGTTTTGACACATTTTGACTTTTAGGTCAAGTTGGGTCAACTTGGGTCAAGTAGCCAATTGGGAGGTTAGCTCAAATGTTGACTTGGTCAAGTTTAAACATTGATCATGAATGAACTTAGATCATTAGTTTCAATCAATTTGGTCTATGGTAGATTTTGGCTATGTTGAGTTTCATTTTAACTTAGTGTTGACTTGGTCAACCATTAGGATGGACCTGGTTTGACCCAATTTGAGTGATTGATCATCTCATGAAAATTTTTGATCATGATGAGAGGCTTAGATGGGCTTAGTTCAATCCAATTTGGTTAGGATTAGAATTTGGCTCATAAGGGTACTTTATGTCACTTTGGGTCAAGTGAGCCTAAGTGGTCAAATGGCTTGGTCAAAGCTTGGTTTGAGTTTGATTGAACTTACATATGGACTTATGATTGAAATATAAATCCATTTGCAAGTGGTTTGAAGTCAAATGGTTTTGATTCATTTGACAATTTCCAGTTCAAAGGGTGAACATGAAATGAATTTTAGCTTGATTTTTGAATTGAGTTTTGATTTGATGATTGAAATTTAGGTTTATTTTTGGATTCATGATTGAAGGATTGATTGAATCATGAAGAAAAATCAAGGGTTTGGCTTGATTTTAAATTGATTTGGCTAAGTTCAAGATTTTGACTTGAAAGGCTTTGGTTGGATTTTGATTGAATTTGGGTTTGATTTTTGGAGTTGGTTTTGGTTGTTTGAATTTATATTTCATTTATATATGAGAACATAAATGAGAATATAAATGGGTTATGGGAAAAGATCAAAGATTTGAAGTGAATTGAACATGATTTAGGCTAAGTCCTTAAGAGAAAATCAAAGTTACTTAGGAAAGATTTATGATTTGAACTTGAATTTTGGATTTAGTTTGATTGATTTGAATTTATATTTCATTTATATATGTGAATATAAATGAGTTATGAGAAAATTTCATGAATTTGAATTGATTTAGATTTTATTTAGGCTAAGTCCATGAAGGAAAATCAAAGGACTTAGGCAAGATTTAGAATTTGGAATTTCAACTTGGAATTTGATTTGATTGATTTGAATTTATATTTCATTTATATATGTGAATATAAATGAGAATATAAATGAGTTGTGAGAAAATTTCATGAGTTTGAATTGATTTGAACATGATTTAGGCTAAGTCCTTAAGAGGGGATTAAGGACTTAGGCAAGATTTGGAATTTCAATCATGGGCTTCAATCATAATTTCAATCATGGGTTTCAATCATGAGGCATTGATTTAAGTTTGGGAGAAATCAATTAAGCTGGAATTGATTTATGTTTGATGTTGATTTGATTTGGAGTTTGACTTGAAGGAAGGAAGTAAGGAATGTGATTCAAGCAATAGGGTAGGCAAATTTTCCTAACACCCCTAAGGCATGACCTATTCCTATGGCTAACTCTTCTAAGTCTCTAGGGCTAGGTTGAGTGTCCACCTAATCACTAGATGTGTCTTAGGACTAAGGATCTCTTAAAGTCTAAGAGGAGTCTTATGTCAAAGATGAAGGGATTGAGAGCTCATCCTAAAAATGAGGTCAACAATCCTTTAGCCAATTTCTTGGATTTAGCTAAATCATTCTCAAATCAATCAAACCTTGGATTTTCTCTTCAAACAATCACTCTTTCAATCACATGCCCAAATATAAGCATAAACTATAATCATCAAACTAATCAAACCCATGTTCATGACTTGAAATTGTCAAATGAACCAAAACCCATTTGACTCTAAACAACTTGCAATTGGATTTATATTTCCATCATAAGTCCATATGTGAGCTCAACTAAACTTAAATCAAGCCTTGATCAAGCCAATTAACCCATTCAGGCTCACTTGACCCAAAGTGACCTAAAGCACCTTTTTGAGCCAAATTCTAATCCAACCCAAATTGGGTTGAACTAAGCCTATCCAAACCTCACATTTGTGATCAATCATCATAATGATAAATCACTCAAATTGGGTCAAACCAGTCAAACTTAGCCTTTGGAGTCAACATAACTTAAATGAAACCTAAATAATCCAAAATTTACTATAAGCCAAATTGATTGAAACCATTGATCTAAACTAATCCATAATTAATGATTGAACTTGACCAAGTCATCAATTAAGCCAAACCAAGCCTATTTGGCCACTTGACCTAAGTTGACCCAAATTGACCTAAAAAGCCAAAATGGGTCAAATCTTGATCTAAGCCAAATTGATTGCAACCAATGGGTCAAATTCATTTTAAATTGATTGTTGAACTTGACCAAAGCTTCAATTGACCAATTAGGAGCTGACCATGAACAACTTGACTAAAAGGTCAAATCAACTTGAAATCAAACCAAATCAAAATTGATTGAAACCAAAGCTTGTAATACATTTCAAAAGATCAAGCCTAAACCAACCCATGACCTAACCTAATTGGGTCAAATGGGTCAAATTGGTCAACTTCCCATTTGACCAAATGAACCTAAATGAACCAAAACCATCTAACCAAATTGAACCAAACCAACACCCATAGGCTCTAAATGATCATTTGAACTTACCTAACCTATTTGACCCAATTTGACCAATTAGTCAACCTAACCCAATTTGATCCAACTTAACCTAAATGGATCAAATTGAGCCAAATCAAATCAAATCTCCAAATCACTTGAAATTTGGCAACCCATTTTGAATCATTTCAAATCTAAATCAAAATCATGGCCAAATGACCACTTTGCCCTTAGGTTAAAGGGTATCTATGACCAAATTCACTTAAAATTTGGTCATTTCTTTCTCAAGTCCACTTGGCATCCTTTTAGTGGTCCACATGGACAATAAGGAAGATGGTGAACATGACCCAAGATAAGGCAAACCAACCTCTCCAATGAAATTTGAACACTTGGATCACCAAATGCACTCACCTAGAACATGGGCATCCACTCTCCTTTACTCCGCTACCCAAAATAACCTACATGGGGTGTTCGACAGCTCAAACCATGCCTCCAGTACATATCATTAATAAAAAATGGCAATTTAGCCCATCCGTTGATCAGGAGGGAGATATACTCCCTCATTTCCACTCAAATGATAAGCATTCATTTCCACAAAGTTAAGGAGATTCAATTGAAGCCTCCATAAGCTTTTCTAGCCATTCCCAAGTTTCTTTGATTTCCATTCTCAGTTTTGCTCAAAGCTGAAATAGGGGAGGTGAATTGAAAATCCAACTCACTCAATTCTACATAAAAATCAAATTAACCTTGCACACACCATCATTGGACTTCATCGAGCTCAACCAAGTTGTTTCCCAAGTCTCCAAGCCACGAAGCATCACTTCGATCAAAGTCGATCACCATTGAAAGGGAGCTTGGTCAACTGAGCAATCTATTTCAAATCAAGACCTAATTCCTTCAAGAGGGATTCACCTCTACTAGATGAAGCTACCTCCTCCATTGGAAGCACCGGTGATAGCCTCCGGCTAGGTAATTGCTCAAAACTGCAACCATAGAAAAATTTGGTTGGTCCTTTTTGAAAGAAATTATCACCTCTTAAAATCTTGATCGTTGGATGTGCATCCCCCCTCTTTCCGAAGGTGTGGGATCATTTTGATCCCATTGAGCTTGGGTGAGCTCATGAATGAGAGAGATGATGTTAGCTCTCATCTTCATGAAGGAGAAGGATCACACATCGTCTGTTTAGCTTGATTAGAATGGACGGCTGTGATTAGATCATGCTAGATCCCATTTGATTCTAAGCCTAAACCTCGAGATTAATCCTAACCATTCGATCTTTGATCAGATGGCCCGCAGAGAAGACGCGTCCACTGCCAGCTGACTCAACCGACAGATGTGACAACTTAAATAATCTATCCCGTCGAGCCACGTAGAAAGCACGCCGTATCAACCGCCATGTGGCCTAATGGGATTAGGGGGTTAATTAGGCTTAATTAATCCAATTTTAATGCTAAAAATTTCAAAATTCATAACTAATTATAGAAAAATCCAAAGAAATACAAATAAACACTCATTTTAAAGATAATTCAGAGAAGAATAATAGAAAAATTAAAATTAATTAATTTTGAGTAGTGATTTTAACTCAATTTGGATTTTATTGAAAATATAATTAAGTTAATTTCTCTCTAATTAATCCAGCAATTAACCCAAAATTTTTGGGATTAATTAATGGGATGACCTCTGCCTCCCATGATTTTCTTGGAATTTTTTGCTTTATTAATTAGGGGAATTTCTTACTTTATCCCTAATCTTAATTAATTAAATGATTAATTAACATGTTAAATAAAGATAAATTCATTAATTAAGCTTGCTAACTATCATGAAATAGTGAATGGACTTAAGGAATGAGATTATAATTTCTTTTCTAATCTTTTCCACTAAGTTTATTTCATTTGGATAAACACTTAATTAAGTTATAATTAATTAATGGCTTAATCACTTCATTAATTAGTTCAATTAATCAAACTCAAAACCAAATCATTCCAGAACTTAATCATTTAATTCTTGGGTAGATTCTTAGGTGTTCAATAACCTAATTTTTAAGGAAATTATAATCAAACTACATGTGTAGGATAGTTATGAAGGTACTTAATTAAACCCTTTAACTTAATTAATCAATAATTGTGAGCTAATTGCATTAGGTCCTTTCATTTCTTAGGTGAATTATTGATTTAAATTCCATGTGGTTGCATATCATATGTTGGTTCATAATTACTTGGATAATTATGTTAAAGTGGTATAGGTAAAGGGTAATTAATTGATTTAATTCATACCTTAACCTAAACAAAACATAAAATCAATCTAATTGTTCTAAAATTAAACTAAACCAATTCACACATGGGAGAAATGGGTTAATACCAACAAATCCTTTTCATATTTTCTAAGTCAAATCAAATTCAAAAATAAAAAAATCTCCTTAAAGAATTTTGATTCATTTTAAATAATCTTATTTTATGTGATTATCCTCAGGACGTAATTAGGGTGAATGAAGTCATGTGCTTACATCCCTTTATTTCTTTCCAAGCATGCTAAATATTGTTTGCCATATGAAATCATGCATTCATTTCTTTTGAAAAATCAATTAAATAAAAATATTTTCCTTTTATGTTAAATTGCATGTTTTGGCTAAAGTTAAGAATATGAGTGGCTATTATCACTATTAAACCAAAAATTATTTTCAAAACCTATAAATCAAAGACTATGAATGAAGTGATGCTACTTATGAATATTTATAAGCTTGCATGTGATTATAGCATAAGATGTGCATTATGAAGTTCTCTTTTCTTCTCTTAACATGGATTTACATAGGGTTTGCAAGTGTATAGTTCATTTGAAAAGAACACAACACTTGCTTAAATATATTCCTATACATTTCTATGTTATGACTTAAGAAGGATCTTCATATTACATATGTAAATTATACAACCAAATCAAAGATAATCTTTTGCATGATTCTTTATCCATTTGGTTCTTTTTACATCTACATGTATTTAAGAAAAGTGGTATATTAGTCTGGACATCCTGGGGTTACAAAGCTTTAAGTAGCCCTAAGTAGGTCTTGTACTTTACGCCCCTAGTGTAGAAAATAATGGTGCCATACTCACTTATGACTTTTATACATGTTCATGTGCACTTAGTTAATGGATGAGAAATCTCCCTTTTTCTGCATTATAATGACATGCATCAATGGAATATCCAAATTTTCAAATCATATCTCTTAGCATTCATCATCAAAGTGTGTTAAAATTTGCATTGCATGTATAGGTATGCTTAGGATTATTCATATGCATGATATACATGATGGAAAGAAATAAATGGGTGTGTGTTATGTGGTAGTAACCCACCTTAACTAATCCTAAGATGCCTTTCTTATTGAATAGGGCTATTTAGAGCAAATTTAAACTTAGGGTTAATTAAAATACATAATAAAATATTCACTAAAAAAATTCATCAATCAATCTACCTTAGAATTATTTTAAGGTAGGGATGAAAGAAGTTATCTTATCTTTTCTTCTCTTCATAATATTTAGTAATTAAATGTAGGTTCATTCAAACCAAATCAAATCACCATCTAAAATTGACAAATCAACTAAATCACTTGAAATGAAACCACCCTCTAAATTGAACCTTTCACATTTAGAAAATTTCAACCCTAAAGCGTAGCTAAGACATGCCACACAAGCCTTAAATGGCACACACATTATATTAAGTCACTATTTTTAGCTTTAGGTTAGGGCGGTGCATGGTTTGATGAATGATTTTGTTTTGTGGTGTATTATTTTAGACTGGATGTTAGGGTGTATGCGTGTAGACTGAATGATAGGGCAATGTTAACTTAATCATGTTTTCTTAGGGGTTGTGCTTAAGGGGCGCTGTTGGTGAAAAATTTCCACACACATATTAGAGTTGCCTTCAAATCTATGGAGAAAGGAGAGGCAAAACTATATATGTAGAAATTCATCTTGGTAAGATGCCATATTCATAATATACTTATTCAGGTGATCGGATATGTCATCAAGGAAATAGTGTACTATCTTAAAAGCCATAAGTCACTACCCTTTAATGGAACCAATCACCTCAATAAGGACTCCTAAGGATGATGGGTATGCATATGTACTAGAGATTCTTCCCTTACTTTATATGGAAAAGTAAAACAGGGTTTATTTTAAAATCAAGTTCATTAAGTTCCCCTAGCAAGCCCATAGTTAATTACATCATAAGGAATGAGGATTCCTTAGGAAAACTCTCGATTAAGATAAATGATCATTGTCTTTAAATATTTCAATAGGAAGGACTATCAATTGATTGGTGTGTTTTTAAAGATCAAATGGGAATGTGTAAAGAAAGATTTATTATCAAAACCAAAATGGGAATAAGTAGGAGATGTTCATGATGCTAGGAAAACTTAGCGAGCATCTCAAACTATCCTATAGTTGGGCTTTAAGTTTTTTAAATTGATTTAGTTTGTTTGAGTTGCATTTTTCATTAAAAAATTAGGACTTATAATTCCTTAACACAAGATTAAGAAAATGCCTAAGATGTGAGGAATTATGCTTATGGCCCACAAAAGAGAAAATCTACCTCAGAACCTAAATCTAGGGAGCTTCGGCGAGGGCCAAAAGCACAACCTAAATCTAAGTCAAAAAAAGGGTAATTGGTTTGCCTCCATAAGAAAGGACAAACCACCGACAGTTTAGACTTACAATCGCCTGGGGTGGCCGCCAACTAACTCCTCCTATGATTTTAAATTTATGTAGGTAAGTCTTTATGCTTAATGCAAGATAGCTAGGCTATTTTTATTTAGAAAGAGACTAAGTCCTTAAATTCACTCCCTAAAGAGACTAGATCATGTAAAGGTATGCTTCAAATGACCTAAATCTAATGCAATTCAAATTTCATTTTATTTTTCATTTGGATGATCATTTTGGACCTAAATCTAATAGGATTTTTATGCCTAATGCATGAGAAAGAAGATTATTGGCCAAAATTAGCGAGAAGGGAGGAGGTGAGTTTACACCACAACTCTCACAGATCAAGCTGGGTTCTCTGGAAAGGTGGAAGACCTCCAATCAAGAGTGAAATAAGATGTATTTATGCATGATATTATAAAGAAATGTTCATCCATCTAAGGGGTTGTTAATTCTTTTATCTTGATTTAAACCTAAGCTTTAAGTGAGGTTATGAGTTGTTTAATTTTATTTTGAGTTGTTAAGTTGGGTAAAAGATTTATTTTTTTC
Organism: Cymbidium sinense; assembly: GCA_021442155.1. NCBI lineage: Eukaryota > Viridiplantae > Streptophyta > Magnoliopsida > Asparagales > Orchidaceae > Cymbidium > Cymbidium sinense. The sequence continues at coordinate 199,511,008 of CM038215.1, forward strand.
TAAAGAGCCTAATCCTCATCCAGGCCATACATAAACGAAGGAAGAAACTAGAAAAAACATGTCACTTAATGCGCAAGTTAAACAAACATTGACCAATTTATAAAACTAGCATAAAAAGAATAGAAGGCTGTTGTGGTCGGGCACCACCGCACAAACCCAAAAAATATCAAATTGGGTAGCTGAGTTCTACCCTTATACAACCCATATTACAAATGAATTAAATTATAATTAAGCAAAGAAATTCATTGTTATGGGGGTCTTCAAGCTTTTTTTCTTCTTTCTTCTTTTCTTTTCTTCTTTTTTTTTTTCTTTTGGTTCTTTCTTCTTGGATGGTTGGAAGGTGGATGCTCCAAGGCTTCACATAGTGCATAAGATAAGACCTTATGACCAATATTCATCCCAATCCCCCATATCAAATCATTCTAAAATCCTAATTATACAATTTTTTACATGAAATGGAAAAGGGAAATCTAACTAACACTTGCAAAATAATGGTTAGTTAAATCACACCACATAAATCCCAAGCATGTATATTGGACTTATCACCCCACATATGGGTGACTAAGTCCACAACTATAGTTATGCTTAGAGGTATAAAGCATCTGCAAGAAGTTATATTTTTATTTATGATAGCGCCCCTTAAGCCCAATCCCCTACAGAAAAGAATAGTTAGACTAAGAGCATCCTACCATTCATTCTATGAGCATAAATCCTAACATCCAGACTAAAACATTCATCACAAAACAAAACATAACATTAAACCATGTATGCACCTAACCTAAGGTTAGAAGTGGTGACTTAGGCTAATGTGTGTGGTTTGAAGGCTTGTGTAGTATGCTTAGCTTAGGAGTTTAGGTTAAAATTTTCTAAGTGTAAATGACATATTCAACTTAGAGGGGGGTTTCATTTAAGTTGTTTAAGTATTTTGGATTTGTTTAATTTCATGTTTTAATTTGGTTTGAGTGAAACCTATAATTAATTACTAAGTTATGAAGAGAGAGAAAGAGAAGAGAACTTCTCTTTCCTTCCTAACCTTAAGTAATTTCTAAGGTAAGTTCATGTTTTAGTTTCATTTAGGTGAATATTTTGATTAAAACTTTTAATTAATCCTAAGTTTAGATAAACTCTAAACCAAACCTATTCAAAAAGTAAAGGCATTTTAACATTAAATAAAATGAATCAAAATTCACATAACACACATTACTTCAATTCTTTCCCAACATATATAACATGCATATGGATGGATCCTAAGCATATCTATACATGCAAATGAGAGTAGTTAACACACTTTATGATGCATGCTAAGTAATCCATTTAAGAAAATTTAAGCATGTATGATTTTCTTAAGTAGAAAAGATTTTCCTTATCCAAAATTTCACATACATACATAAAAGTAAGAAATGCATAAATGAGTATAGCGCCATTGTTAACCAGAGGTGTAAGGTATAAAACCTACTCAGGGCTACTTAAAGCCTTGCAACCTTGGGGTTGTTCAGACTAATATACCACTTTCCTTAAATACAAACATGCATATAAAATAAATGAAGTGGAAAAGGAATATGCAAAAGTTGTTTGATAGATTTGTTTTCTTTATGCAATTTATTTATGCAAGTGTAGGCAATCTTTCTTAGATGATAGCATAGGGATGAATAGGTTATAGAATTAAATAAGAGTTGGGTTCTTTTCAAATGAACCCTACATCTTATTAACTCCTATTCAAAACTATGCCACCATAAGAAAGAAAGAAAGGCTACACTAAACATTACTTTATAATCCATCACATGCAAGCTTATAATTAAAGTATAAGAATAAAACACTTTCAGATTTTATGTTTTATTTATAAGTTTTGAAATAATTTTGGATTTAGTAGTGATAATAGCCACTCATATTTTACTTTAGCCAACACAAGCACTTTTGACATAAAGTAAACAATTTCATTTTTAAAATTTGAAACATGAAATTATGAATGCATGAATCACATGGAATACAACTTAACATGTTGGAAAGATAAAAAGCAATGAAAGCATGTAAACAAACTCACTTTACTTAAATCCTAAAGACATTCTTAAGGAATAAGAAAATTTAGAATAAATCAAAGTGAATTTCAAAATGATTTTTTGTTGAGTTTGAAGTTTGATTTAATTTTGAAAAGGTGAGATGAGTTTTATGTTCCTAACCCATTCCCTTATGTGTTTGATATTTTTGCTTAATTTTTAGGCAATTAGATCCATTTTTATGTGTTGATTAGGTTAGGTATGAATTAAGTGGTTTAATTAACCCTTACACACCACCTTAGAAAAATTAACTAAGTAATTATGAGCCAATGAGATGACATAAAACCCACAAGGTATTTAAATTTGCAATGCACCTAATAATGAAAAGGCTTAATGCAATTTGGCTCACACTTAAAAAGTTAATTAAGCTAAGGGGTTTTTGCTTAAGTACTTTAAAACACCCCTTCACACTTATGAAAGGGGTTTTAATTTCCTTAATTGAACTTAGGCTATTAAACACCTAAAAACTTACCCAAGGTAGATTAATTAAGTTATGGAACTTTTTAGAATTTTGAAAATTGTTTAAAGGGGTGATTAATGAGTTAACCCTTAATTAAGAAGGCATTAAGGAGAGAAGAGGGGGGTTTAGGGAATAGCTTAGGGGAAATGACCCAAAAATTTTTCCATGAAACCCCTACTCATTGGATTTGACCTTAATCAAACTTAATCATAGGATAAATCCACTAATCACACCTTAATTACCTTAATTACATGAAAGGGTAATCAAGAATGAGCTAGCAATTTTCCCCATTAAGTCATCAATAAATCTTAAGAAAATTAGGAGAGGTAGATGTCATCCCCTAAAACGAACCCTAAAAGTTTAAGATCAATTGGTCACTTAATTAAAGAATAATTAGCTAATGAAAATTCCCTAAAGAAACCCAAATTTAGAAAAATGGGAATTCAAAATCCATTGAAAACTTTTTTTAAATATTCTAGATGAAATTATCTATCCAAGTTTTTTTCTTCTTATTTTTTTTATTTTTATTGAAGGAGTTATAAATTTTTGAATATTTTTAAATTAATTAGGAATTAATTAAAATCCCTAACTAATCCCCTTAATCCGCTCACGTGCGATGGTATGGCGGTGGCTTTACATGCATCACGCTATGAGCCATTCACTTAAACATTACATCAAGGGTGAGGTTGGCGGGGCACTCACTAATATCCTTAGCCGTCTGATCAAGGATCGGACGGCTGAGGATACACCCGTAGTTTAAATCAAATAAAGGGTTTATACAACATGCCTAATAATCTCAGTCGTTCATCTAAAATGCACAGATGGATGACTGAGATGAGCCAAGTTCTTCCCTGAGGATCAATGTGAACCATCCATGATCCAATGGGAGATCCAATCAGCATGAATCATTCAAGACTCAACCCACACCATCTAAAGGAGTAGAACGGCCAATCTAATGGTGGATTTCACATGCTATGAAAATTCCTTTCTTAAAGGACCAACTCCTCCTAATCTAAGTGGTCGAAAAATCACATACCTCACCGGCACTCGAGATTGATGAGGTAGCTTCGTCTAGTGGAGACGAAGCCCCTATTCTAGCCTTGGGGTTAAGTGGGATGGGTAGACCAACTCCTCTTCAAGATCCTTGTTTGATTGAATTGAAGCTCTCCTTGGGAACTCAAATGGATGCTTGGGTGACTCACTTGGTCCTTAGATGAAGAGTGTAGAAGGAATTTGGATGGGATCAAATGTAGAAGAAGTTTGCTAATCACTCCACCTCCCCTATTTTTGCTCAATGCAAAACTGAGAAGAAGCAATTCTAATCTTGCTTAGAAGGCTTAGGGATGCTCTCTGATGATTGCTCACTCTCTCTAGGCCTCAATCGAGTATGAGTGAAGTTAAATTTCATTAAATTAGGGGGAGTATATCTCCCCCTATGGCAATCAGATGGCCAACCCATTGTTACAATTTTGATCCAATTGAATAGGGGAGGTTATTTTGATGGTTTTGAGTGTGCACATGGTCGGTTTGATCCCTTGAGTGGAATGCTAACTTCCCATGTGCTGAAATTGAGCTTAGGAGGGAATTTGAAAATCAATTTCAAGCCATAGGGTCGGGTTTGGTCTATGGCTCAAATGGGCTGACCCAAACCCATTGGGTTAAGTGCACCACTCATCACTAGGTCCCCTTGAGCTTTTAGGAAAGCCTCAAGTGATTGTGAAGAGGGCATGACCAAAATACCCATGGGCTATGCCAAAATTTGTTCTATGGCCAAGGGGTAAAATAGTCATTTTGCTATTATTTTTTTCAATTTGGGTATGTTTGGTATGTTGAGAAAATAGGTTTGGCCAAGTTTCATTGGATTTGGAATCCATTTTATGGGTTTGGCTCATGTTGACCCATTTAGGTCAAAATGGGTCAACTTGGGTCAAGTTGACCAATTGTCAAATTGGGTCAAACAAGGGTCAAGTTCATATGACCATTTGAAATGTTTTGGTGGTTTTGGTTTGATTCAATTTGGATTATATTTGGTTTTGGCTCATATGACTTCATTTAGGTCAAATGGGTCAAGTTGAGCTATTTGACCTATTTGGGTTAGGTCAAGGGTAGGTTTAGGTTTGGTTAGTCATATGGAGTGGATATGTATCTTTGTTTCCAATCAATTTGGGTTAAGTTCAATTTTGGCTCAACATGACCCTTTTAGGTCATGTTGGGTCTAAGGTCAATTAGGCTAAGTTGGGTCTAGTTGGCCAATTGAGGCTTTGGTCAAGTTCAACAAGTGATTTGGAATGATCTTGACCCAATGGTTTGACTTAATTTGTCTTAGATCAAGTTTTGACACATTTTGGCCCTTTAGGTCAAAATGGGTCAACTTAGTCAAAGGGCCAATTGGGCTAGGTTAGGCTCAAATGTTGGCTTGGTCAAGTTCAAACATAGGTCATGAGTGAACTTAGATCAATGGTTTCAATCAATTTGGCCTATTGTAGAGTTTGGCTATGTAAAATTTCATTTTGGGTTAAGTGTTGACTTGGTCAACCGTTAGATTTGACTTAGTTTGACCCAATTTGATTGATTGATCATCCCATGATGATTGATGATGAGGGATATATGAGTTTAGTTCAATGCAATTTGGTTAGGATCAAAAGTTGGCTCATAAACTTTAGGTCACTTTGGGACAAGTGAGCCTAAGTGGGTCAAATGGCTTGGTCAAAGATTGATTTGAAGTTGGTTGATCTTTTATATGGACTCATGATTGAAATATAAATCCATTTATAAGAGGCTTGAAGTCAAATGGGTTTTGATCCATTTAAAAATTTCATATTCAAAAGAAGAATATGAAAAGGTTTTGGGTTTGATTTTTTTTATTTGGCTTTTGATTGTTTGATTGAAGTTTGGATTCATATATGAGCTCATGATTGTAGGATTGATTGAACCATGAGAGAAAATCAAGGGTTTGGCTTGATTTGAAATTGGTTTGACTAAGTTCAAGATTTTGGCTTGAAAGGCTTAGATTTGATTTTGAATGGATTTGAGTTTAATTTTTGGATTTGGTTTTGATTGTTTGAATTTATATTTCATTTATATATGTGAATATAAATGAGAATATAAATTTATCATGAGAAAATTTCAAGAATTTGAAAGAGTTTAATCATGATTTAGGCTAAATCCATTAAAAGGGAATTTAAAGGATTTAAGGAAATTTTTAATTTTTAATTTAATTTTTGAATAGGATTTGATTGATTTATATTTATATTTCATATATATATGAGAACATAAATGAGAATACAAATATATTTTGAGAAAATTCCATGAGTTTGAAATGGTTTGATCAAAGTTTAGGTCAAATCCATTAAAGGGAATTTAAAGGATTTTAAATTTGGAATTTAATTTTTTGAGTTGAATTTGATTGATTTATATTTATATTTTATTTATATATGAGAACATAAATGAGAATACAAATATGTTTTGATAAAATCCCATGGATTTGAATAGGTTTGATCAAAGTTTAGAGTTGATTTTGGCTAAGTCCTTTAATGAGAAATTAAAGGACTTCAGAAAATTTTCATGAGTTGATTTTGAATTTTGAATTTGATTTGATGAATTTGAATTTATATTTCATTTATATATATGAATATAAATGAGAATATAAATGGATCATAAAATCTCAAAGATTTGAATAGTTTGAATCATGATTTTGGTTAAGTCCTTAAGGGAAAATTAAGGACTTAGGCAAAATTTGGACTTAGGAATTTTTGATGGATTTTTGATCATGGGTTTCATTTAAAAGTTTCAATCATAGATTTGATTTAGTTAAAGTTGACTTGATAGAAGGAAAGGTGAGGAATGGTGTAAGCTAAGGATAGACAAATTTTCTAACACCCCTAAGGCATGACCTATTCTTATGGCTAAACCTTCTAAGTCTTCTAGGGCTAGGGGAGTGTCCACCTAATCACTAGATGTGTCTTAAGACCAAGGAACTCTTAAAGTCTAAGAGGAATCCTATGTCTAAGATGGAGGTGTTGAGAGCTCATTCTAAAATTTAGGTCAATAAAGGGCGCCCAATAGGTGTTGTGTGACTGACCAGGTACACCGCACGTATTGGTGTTGACCGAAATGATCAATAGCATCGAAAAATCACAAGCATTAGCAGAAATAATCTATCCTTAACCCAAGGAGTAGAAAGAATCTAAAGCCTAATGCAATGTGGCTCTACTTATGTCCAAGACATAAGAGAGGGAAAAATCCATGAAGGGATAGAATGTGAACCTTCCACTAGGGAAGCAGGTTCAAGTCATTCACAAGGGGATGAGAGATTTAATTTGAGTTCCGCTGATGGAAGAGGGTTGAATTTGCTTTAATTTGTTGTTGTTTAATTTATTTTGGTTTGGATTTATTTTGATTAGACTCACGAGGATAGAAAGGTGAACTTTCCACTAGAGAAGCAAGTTCAAATAATCCACAAGGGAGGGATTTTGAAATCCACTGAGGGATTGGAATTTTAGATCCACTGGGGACTAGAGAGATTTGCATCTCGTTGAGGAGAAGCAAAAGGAGTGATTTAGATTAATTGTTTGTTTATTTTGTTTGTTTTATTTGGATTTGTTTGTTTCAAATTTTTTCAGATTTTAGATTTTGAGATGAACCCTATTGGTTTGCGAAGGATCGCACTGAGTAGAAGCCATGGAGGCCTAGGCCAAACTTAGATTTACCAATCCAAAGGGTAGTCTACTAAACACACAGTAGGACTAGCCAACCAAAGGGATGCCCTTCGGTATACAACAGCTGTACTAGGAAGAAAGCATAGTAAACTTATATCCTCCAAAGTATGGACCTATTGTTGGGGTAATCTGTTGGCAAGGCAACGATTGAAACCTACTAAAATGCTTGGGACTTAGATCAATTCAAGAATAGTCAAAGACAAATTTCATTTGATTTAGATTTATTTTGATTATGATTGATCTGGTTGGTTTGCGATGAACTGCTAGAGTATGGCCTAAACTCAAATTTACCAATTGAGGAGGATATACCACTAGGTAGAACTATCCAACCAAAGGAGATACCTTTTGGTATGCAATGGTCAAGTCTTAAGAAGAAAGCACGGGGACTCACATCTTCTGGAAATAAGGAACCATTAGGGTGATCGGTTGGCAAGGCAATGAATCAAACCAGACCTAGGGCTGACTATTGAGTGAATGCTACTGGGGGACTTAAATCAACTCAAGATAGTCAAGATTAGTTTCATTTTTTTAGTTTTCATTTGTTTATGATGGATCCTATTGGTTTGCGATGAATTGCATTGAGATGGGGCCATGGAGTTGGGGCCATGGAGGCCTAACTTAGATTTACCAATCCAAAGGGAGTAGTCTACCAACCACAAGGTGGAACTATCCAACCAAAGGAATGCCTTTCGGTTTGCAATGATCAATTAGAGGGAAGAAAGCTCAGGGACTCACATCTTCCACTAGAAAAGACCATTGAGGTGATCGGTTGGCATGGCAACAGATCAAACTCGACATGACTATTGAGTGAATGCCGCTGGGGGACTTAAATCAACTCAAGGATAGTCAAAGATTAGATTTCATTTTTAGATTTATTGTGATAATGATTGATCCTATTGGTTTGCAATGAAATGTACTGAGTAGGGGCCGTGGAGGCCTGAACCTAGCTCAGATTTACCAATCCAAAGGGAGTAGTCTACCAACCACAAGATAAGACTATCCAACCAAAGGAGATGCCTTTTGATTTACAATGGTTGAGTCTTAAGAAGAAAACATGGGGACTCACATCTTCTAGAGACAAGGAATCACTAGGGTGATCGGTTGGCAAGGCAACGGATCAAACCCAACCTAGGGCTATTGAGTGAATGCCGCTGGGGGACTTAAATCAACTCAAGGATAGTCAAATATAGATTTCATTTTTAGATTTATTTTATTTTTGATGGATTACGTTGGTTTGTGATGATCAAACTGAGAAGGAGCTTGTGGAATCCTAAACCTATCTCAGATTTGTTGAACCAAAGGGAGTAGTTTCCTGGTCAATGGGAGAACTATCCGACCAAAGGAGTGCCTTTCGGTTTGTAATGATCAATTTAAGGGACGAAAGCTCAGGAACTCACATCTTCCACTAGAAAATATTACTAGGATACTCAGTTGCTTTGGGAAATAAATCAAACCTGACCTAGGGCTGCTCATTGATTTGTGACAGTCATGCTAGAAAGAATGCATCATAACCTTACATATTTGAAAGCATAACTGGTAACCCTGGAAAATATATTGAACTTGACCAGGGCTACTATGAGTGAGTACCACCAGGATTTATCTCAACTCGTAGTCAAAATTCCTATAGGGGAGTCTTTGCTAGTTTATTTTAACGTGGACCCTACTAGTTTGTGAGGGATCAAACTGAGAAGGAGCTTATATCAGCTTAGGGAGAATCTGCATATCCGTTGCATAAATTCTCCAACCACAGGGGTGGCTACTAGGAAAGGGGGACCATCCAATCCAAAAGTAACCTGGGTAGTGTCTAAATAAGGTCACATTTGATCCAAATAGAGTGCCATGGGGATGAGGCTTAATCAACACCACAAAATGACATGGCTAGTCATAAATTCAATATGTATTCGGTGTCCAACTCAAGGAGAAAGCACGGGGACTCACATCTGCCAAGAGTGGTGTACTCATTAGGTGAGTTGCTATCAGTATAACAAACATCAACCAACCTAAGGTGCCATGGTTTACAATCACTAGAAGAAAAGCTGGACTCATCCTCCTATAGCACATTGAGAGATAGTCTCTTGACTCGACAGTGCTATCCAACCTAGGGACTACAGTGTGAATGCCAGGAAACTTATACAAAAAGTCAAGAGGAAAGGGGCCTCTGGGGGACTTACCCTAAACCTAAAATAAACTTAACCTAGTTAGTGCATGATGGCTAGTTCAAGAAGAAAGCATAGAGACTCACATCTTCTTAAGCAAAGTCAACATGGGTAGCTTACTATCTGGGCAGTGAAGCCTACCATACTAACAAGGCGCTCATTGGTTTGCAATGATTAGTTTAGGAAGAAAGCGTGGGGACTCACATCTTCCAACAAATGATTACTGGGGTGAAATTCTAGCAATGTAGCATATAGACCCGACCTAGAGTAGCTAATGAGTGAGTGCCATAGGGGGCTTGTTCTCACATCAAAATAGCTTGACAAAAAAGATTTGTGTTTTTTTTATGTATGGGTTAAAAGAAATAGGACGCCTCTAGGGTACTCTTACACCTACCTTAAAACACTAGAAATATAAAATGATGCCACGGATGGCAACAGATTCCCACTATGAAATGATGCCACTAGGGGACTCTTACACCTAACTTAGTTGTGCTAATCAAAATAGGATGCCACTTGGGTTCTCTTCACACCTATTCTAATAGCATCAGGAGGTTGTGTTTGTGTTGTGAAAGAGGGATAGGATGCCATTGGGGGACTCTTACACCTACCCTAAAACACATCACGGGGGATCCGCAAGACAAGCAAACAACATTTTGAAAGAAGAGAAGATTTGATGAATGGAATTAGACTTTGTTCTTTTTATTAATGATTATTTTCAAGCATGTTTTATTTCATGGGTAATATTTCTTTAGATAGAGCCCATTAATTGGAAGCATCGGGTGTTCCCCTTTACAATCAATAAGATGATAAGATCCTCCTTGGTAGGCCTTCTCTATGACATAGGGGCCTTCCCAAGTGGGTTCAAATGTGCCTCCCATCTTTTGACAGGAAACAATTGGTCTTCTTAGGACTAACACAAGTTCTCCTACTTAGAAAGACCTAGGTTAGACCAGCTTGTTGTGAACTTGAATCATTTTGGCCTTGTACAACTTAAGGTTTTGGCACGTCCGTAAGTGACTTTTCTCCAAACCTTCAAGCACTTCTAACCGCAACTTTGCATTTTGTTTTGAAGTGATCTTGTTATCCAATGCTATCCTTAGTGATGGGAGCTGAACTTCTAAAGGTAGAACAGCTTCAGACCCATACACTAAAGAAAATGGGGTAGGAGTCGAGTCCGTATGTGGTGTAGGCCCACAATGCTTCAACTGCTCATGCCATACTATTGTTTGTTATCATCAAGAGTTTTCTTGATCTGGATGAGAGTTTTGTTGAATGCTTCTACTAAGCCATTTTCTAGGTAGTAGATGGTAAAGTATCTCCAATCATACATGTCTTTTGTTGATCTTTATGCTTTTGAATGCGTACCATTATCGGATATAATTTGTGAGGCACCCCTATATACGATATGGTTCCACGAAAAGCACATCGATATGACCTCTCTGAGTGGGATGGCCTCCTCCCACTTGGAAAAGTAGTCGGTGGTAGCTAGAATGAACTGGTTACTCTTGGAAGAAGGAGGATCGATCAGACCCATAATGTTAGTACCCCAACACTCAAATGGCCATGAGGCCAATGTAGGGTGTAGAATATTGGGTGGTTGGAAGAGGACCACACCGTGCACCTGACACTGATGGCATCTTCTAGCTACGCCAAGCAGTCTAAAATCATAGAAGGCCAGTAGTATCGTAGTCTCTTGATCTTCATCTTCATCTTCGGAACGGACTGATGAGCTCCACATAGACCTACATGTATCTCAATTACAATGCCATGGGCTTTGTGTTTGCCTAAACAACGTAACTATAATTGGTCAAAGGACTGGTGGTACAAGGAACCATCAACAAAAGCGTAGGAGAGAGCTCTCTATTTCCCCTGATGGGCTTGTGATTTCTCTTGAGGTAGTTTGCCGGTCTTGCCTAATTTGCTCATCATCCTTTTGGCAACCTCCCCTTCAAGAGAAACTCTCGATGAGTTCAGATCAATAAGGGACATGACTATTTTGGACCCTTATTGGAATGGACTCATCTTTTGGTTGCCAATTCTTTGGCAAGTTTAAAGAATCACTTCTTATGTTCTCGCTAGAAACCTTGTAGATGGTAACTTTGTGAATCAAGACTTCATGGTGGTGTACTCATAGTGACAAAGCTTGGGTTTGAGAACCTTGTAGGACCCTGATCTGTTGATAAGAATCCCAAAGATGTTGATGACACTAATAGTAATGACTAACTCCAGATCAGCAATCAAAGTCTCATACTTAGCTTCATTGTTGGTGTAGGGTTTGGAAAGATAGTTTGAGAATCTCATCACATCACAGTTTAGAGTTAGTAGAACTATTCCTACCCCTGCCTTACCTTAGAGAATAGATCGTGGTGCTTAACCTCTAAGAAAAGAAGCAACACCATCAAAATACATCTCCCATTGATGGTTGTCGGCCTCCCCTAAGTTCATGATTTGTTCATTGAGATCATCACTTGAGAATAGAAGTGGGTGTCTACTAAGAAATCTGCACTTAGCGCACGAGGGTATGAAGGTGATATGATATGAAAGCGTGAGTATCATGGACCAGCCAAATTATCGGAAAGCGTTGGTCATGTCGCATGCTTGGGTGGATTCATCACGAGATCAAGTTTACCTTAAGAAATCATGTGTAATTATAGTAGGCTTTTAATGTTTCTCGATAGGTGGATAGTTTGCTTCAAGGATCGACGTGGGCAGAGGTAGTAGTCTCCTTTCCTTTGTAGTTGGCTTGGGCCAATGAGCGGCGAGTCATCCAATCGAGTGTAAAGGATGAGTGGCGCCGGGATATGGGCTACTGACCCCAAGTAATACTTGGTATCTTCGAATGCATCCTGACACTTATCATCCCACTTGAACTTAACATCCTTTTTAATAAGTGTTGAGAATGGCTTACATCTTCACGATAGGTTTGAGATAAAACATCTTAGATATGCCAGTCATCCTTGAAAGGACCTGAGTTGAGTTAAACTCTTAGGAGGTGACATTTCTAAGATAATTTTAATCTTTTAGATCTATTTCTATTCCCTCGGTTGAACAACAAACCCAAGGAATTTTTAAAGCTACTGAATGCACACGAGATTCATTTTAGGCTATATTATCTTAGCCATTGAAAACTACTCTCAAGTCAAAGAGGGAGGTCTTCCTTTTCTTTACTTTTGACTAGATCATCAACATAGCACTCAACCGATGATGGATGAGTTCATTGAAGATCGAGTCATGGCCTGGTATGTAGCACCCGGTTTAAGGTCGAAAGGCATGACCCTATAATAGAAGATTTTGATGGGGTTGAAAAGCGGTGTTTCTTTTTTATCTTGAGAGACATCTTGATTTGGTTATAGCGGATGACCCATCCATGAAAGAAGATTGCATGAGATGAGGCAATGTCCACCATTAATTACGGTATAGGAAGAGAAAACTCATCCTTAGGGCATGCCTTATTTAAGTCCCTAAAATCGACACAAATGCAAATTTGGCCATTCTTCTTCTTAACTAGGATGACATTGGCTAACCAGGTAGGATATTTTTCTTCCTTGATGAAATCGATCGTTTATTGACAAATGAGTTGTTCAATTTCTAATCGCATGCGTCTAGGAGCTTGCTTAATAGGGGTAACGTTAAGGTCTATTGCAAGCTTGTGGACTACAATGTCAGGAGATAATCCATGCATTTCTTCATAACTCCATGTGAAGCAATCTTTAAACTCAGTTAGTAGCCTAACTAAGTCAGTGGTTTCTTCTTCATTCAGCAATGAACTGATGTATGTCGGGCGAGGATTTTCTTCTATCCTGAGGTAAAGTTATTTAAGCTTCTCTATAGTTGAATGGATTTCTTCTTCAAATTCTGGAGGTGCATCCTTGATTTAAAGATCATTTGGATCATCTGAGATTTCTAAACACACATTCTCATAAAAGTTGGGGATGTGTGAGAAGAATCGAGACTCAAATGATTGGTAACAATAGTAATCATCATCATCGATTGGACCCACTATCATCCTAGCCACATTTGATTGTGCTTCCACAGTTGTTCCATAATTTTTCAAAGTACTCGACCTATGCTTGGACCAGTGAGGAACCAAACCTTTATGAGATTTTGAACACAAGGAGTAAAAATCAAGCTAATTCCATTAATTCTTTAAAAGTATCTTCCTCAAGTCCTACATCCACTGACTTGAGGATGATGAAAAAAGAACCTCTTTTGCTTCATGTCCTTTGGAAGACTTAGGGACTTCCTTAACTATCAAACCTTAACTTTCTGACATGTAAGTGAGGTAAGAGCTAAGGTTCCCAACTTCTGCCTGATAGTTCTACATAAATCAGATTCAAATGCTTTACTTTGCTTGGAGGCCCGGTCTTTGTCACTGTCTGGAATGAAAGTCACCTCCAACCCTGTTGAGAGGGGTTGGATGGTATACTAATCACATTGGGCTCATCCTCCAAGCTGGATTCCAAGTCAATATGAATAGTAGGTACTCACGGGAACATGACCTCTTGGTGAAGGCCTAGGTCTCCACACCTCTATTTCTATCTATGCTTCACTGGTGGAGGTTGAGCCATTCTACCACGTCCATATGAATGAATGGGTGGAATGTGATATGCGGCTCTATTTCTTTATCATTTCCCCTTTCTTATGGATTTGGATTTCCATTTTTATTTTTATTTTCTTTTGTCTTTTCTTTTTCTTAATTTTTTTTTCTTTTATTTTTGCATTTGAATTTTGCTGAAGTTCACAAGAAAGGGTGTGTTGAGGAAGATAGTAGGTCGCATCCTCATAAATCTCAACCTCTCTAACTGAAAATAGCTTTTCATCATCGTTGACCCGATATTCAATTCCATCTTTTCTGGCCTTGATGCACTAATGAAGGGAGGATGGAATGATCTTATTCTGATGTATCAAAGGCCTTCCTAGCAAAGCAGTGAAGGATGTATTCAAATCAATGATGTATAACTTGGCTTCAGTCTTTCACCGATCTCCAATGGTAACACTATAGAACCTAAAGCCCGCTCACTTTCATCGTTGAATCTTCTCAACATCATCCTATATCCTCTGAGTGTGGAGATGTCGATCCTAAAATAGGCAAGGGCCTTTAAACTCATAACATTAATGCACCTATGTCCACGAGAACCCTGGCGAGTCTAAACCTATCCATGTCGACTGTGATGGAGAGGGGATGGTTGTGCTCCAAGTCCCCTAGCAGAAGCTCTTCATCTGTGAAGGCATCCCTTGGGATTCTTTTGCATAGTGTGCTTCCTCACCTATAGCGGTCAGCTGAGCTAAGCATATCTCAGAATCAAGGAGAGCCTTGATTAGTGATTCCCTCATCTCTTTGGATAAGACAAGGGTATCATATATGCTTAGCTTAGATGGCAACTTTCTTAGATGAGAAAGGGATGTTGTAGTCCACCTTGACTGGTCTTCCATAAGCATATCAAGGGTGGAGCATCATGGAAGCTTCTCGATCTTCAATACCAATGACTTATTTCCCTATCTTGGGTGCTTCCCCAGAGGTAGAACCTTGCCACCCACTGGAGGTTGACTTGGTAATCTCGGAGGCAAGGTGGTGGCAAGTTACCTACACTTAGACTCTACTTCTCCTGGGACCCTCAATTGGATGATTCCAAGTCTATCTCAAGAGGTGAACCATGGTGTTGAGAGTTGGAAAGTCCAACTCAATCGAGAAGAGGAAGATTGAAATTGTTATAGTTATTTAGACTTGAAGAGTTATTGTTTGGAATAGAAGAAGATAACCCATCAGAAGTGACACAGATATAATTCAAATCGACATTATTCTTCAATTTCTTTGAAGTTTTAGGAGATACAAAGTAGAAGTCAAGTAGAGTGAGTGGAGTAAGAGATTTAGTGCCCTTATCCACTGATACAAGAGTTCTACTAGTAGAAGAAATAGAAGAACTAGCTAAAATGGAAGAACTGGCGGTGTTTGTGGTGGTTTGCTAAAGGGCTATCTTGGGTTGACAAATCTCTTTTGTTGAGCTCCTCCCCAGAGCGGCAACTTGCAAACCTTCCTTGGTGGAGGTTTGAGGCGACTGCACAAGAAAGCTTCTTGATCTTCTATCTTCTTAGAGGGGATAAAGAGATATCCCAACCTTCTTTGGTTTTGGTAGGATCACATGTATCCCAAGGATTACCTAATGGGCGGAAGGTTGTTCCATAAGGTATTCCTTTGGGATAACTACACCGTCTTGAAACTATGTTCAAGTCATCCTTAAATGTAATCCTCCAAAATATGGCCTAGCATTAGGTGGTAAGGGCAAAAGTTTGGATCATGACTTTGCTAACTTCCTCCGTCTCCTAGGCTCTGGTAGCTGGAAATCGGGTTTCTTTAAGAGATTCTTAAAGATTTTCCTAATTTTCTCCCTCTTAAAAGAATAAGGTTTATTTAACTTATCTAAAAGTAGTGGACTATACAGCTGGTATGCATGTCATTCTTTGTGGTATGGGCGGTGGATGTGCTGGCCATGGAGGCTATGCTGGAGGTCGGTATGGCTACCTCAGTGGTGGCAAAGGAGGTGGAGTCTGCTGAGGTCGTGGTCTCTCGGACTGATCTCTAGCTATTTTATTGTCCTTCTCTTGCTCAGTTTCTTCTCATAGACCTTGACTTTGCTTTTGGCAAGATCTTGAAATGGCATTTGTTTGGCCTCTCCTTGTAAACTAGCCACCATGTTGATTAGCTTCTCAAATATCTTGATAGTGAAGCCCTTAAGCATGAAGGTGACTGGGCCATGGATATTCTTCAAAAGAATCTCAATGGCATGTTGTTTTGAAATGCGGTTCACATACTCAAGTTATGCCATCGAATATAATCAAGGGACTCACCGGTGTTGTTGTGCTACAACAAGATCACCTACGTAAATTTGCTAAGTTAAATCTCTTGATAAAGGTTGCTCCAAATCGCAAATGTCTTTGTCATTGAGTTCATACCAATCAAAAGCAATACTTGCTAGGCTACATAAAGTCTAAGAGTAAAGCATCGTTGCACCCACAACAACTAGCTCTGAAATGCGCTATATGTTTCCTCGGGTTTCCACTGCCATCGAAGCTTTTGAAAGAAGGAGGCATGAAACCCTTGGGATACTGAATGGAATTGAATTCCTCTGGGTAGGGTCTACTCTTTGAAACTGATGATCCTCCTCGGGCTTGAGCTAAAGATTCCTTCACCTGCTGCTCAACCATGGATTTTAGCTCTTTTTCATGTATGGAGGTACTTTCCACTACCTTCATATACATGTTAGTGCTACCTTGCTCAACGGGAGGTAGAGTCTTAACTAGGTCTAAGACATGTACTAGCTCAGGCTAACTGATATCGACTATACTAGGATGAACTAGAGGGGTTTATTTTTGAAGCACTGACACTGCTGCTAACAAGTCCTGCAATTGATGTGCCATCTTATCAATCTGCTCATCCTTCTACCTTAACTGAAGTTGAAGGTGTTGAGCTGATTCTGCTTTGTCTTCTGGTCAATCTCATCACCTTCCATAGCTTGTTGCTCCCTAAGGAGAGACCCTCTAGTGTCTACCATGCATACACTAACTGAATCCCCCATCAAGTCATCTTCATTAGGATTAAAGCTGACTCTTTCTTTATCTGATAACTCATACCCTAGGATCTCCTTATTTTGCATGAAATAATTGGCCACTATCTCATCTATAGAATAATCTATTTGACCAGGTATGAATGAATGATAATCACTATCATGAACTGAGAGGCACCAGACCTCACCTCAGACTGGGGAGTCAATCCTGTGAGGACTATACTATGATAATATGATATTGGGCTAATAGGGGTAACAATCCTAGGCCTCTACTGGGCTGTCATCTGGAATAGCTGAAATAGCTATCACTATCTCCACATTTGGCTAAATGGGCGAAGTTGGTGAAGGAATGACCACGACACTTCGGGGTGGCCACTCCTTCCACACCACCACTGGGGCAAAAAGTTGAGCAGGAGAGCTCGGCCCTACCACAATGGGTGGTGTATGAGGGGTAGGATCCCTTGGCCATAGTTGGATCACCAATGGGGTACATTTTTCCCTAAATGTCACCTTCATGGCCTTAAATGGAATGGGAGATCTTTGAAACACACTGTGATGATGGGGATGAGGGTAGAGCGGTGGAGACACCGACTCTCTGTGAGAATACCCTCCTGTAGTGGTCCCGATCTTGAGAGAATACTTCAATATGGTGTAGGTAGGCGAAAGAAAATTGACCAGTAAGCTGACCGGGAACCTCCGTCACTTCCTGCTAGTGATGTTTGATGTGTGGGCCTCACAAGCCCTCTTCTAGCAAATCTGCCTCCCTACGCTGTGGGGGATAACAAACCAAAGATCACGGGTGCAGAGACTCGGCGTTCTGATCCACATTGGGGATAGATGAGGAGGCATGCGCCTCTACTCCTAGCTGTGGCCGAAAGTGCACCACTAAGGATGAGCGGATCCCTAGCATCCCTCTCGATCCAGAGGATGGGCGGTTTTCGTGACCGTGGTGAAGTGATCATGGGAGACTCATCCATGGTTGATCTGGAAATTGCCTCAAGCGCTCTGGATATCCGAGTATGGAACCGTTTGACCATATGGTTCTTATTCATGTGCTAAGTGAGAGTAGGATGAGAGGAGTGTGAGCTAGATCCGTACTCAAATGTCGGGGAGGCAAGCCCTAAAACCAGGGGAACTTTTTCCTTGGAGGGTATAGATGGTAAGGTGCTAGCACGCACCGGGGCAACATGTGCAACTCTGGGATGAACTTCCACTGGAGTTGGAATTGTATCACTGTAATTCTGGGGTACGCCTTTCCTCTTCAGTGATGATACATCCAAATCAGATGGTAGTTCTATCCTGATGACTGGCTTCTGCCCGACCACCTTTTTCCTGCTAACTGTGATGAGTGGAATGCCCTCACAAGTGATCTTGACCCCCTCAAATTCCCGACCAAAATGGATTAAGTGGGTATGGTACAAACGAGAGAAATCAGCCTAATCTAAAGCAAGGTTCATGCCATGAGGAAAGGTAAAGACAAATTTTTGGGAACCTGCCATTGTAGTGTAGTAAATTGGCGTACTTGCGCGAAAATGATCAATGAGAAATGAACTTGCATCAGTTTCTGTCTCCATAGATTTTGAATTTTGAAAATTTGAACCCACATCCAATAACTTGGAAGTGTTAAGTAGGGTTCAAATAGATTTGAAGAGATTGATTGAAAGAGGAATTTGAATATGAATCCAACTTCAACAAATTTGGGTATGTTGAAATATGGATTCAAAATTTTTAAGAAGGATGCTTCCAAAGGTTCATGTTTGTTTTGAATTTTAAATTTTTGTTTTTGAGGACCCTTCCTTTTAATAATTTTGGGTATGTTAAAGTAAGGGTGAAAATGATTTTGTTTTTGTTTGATTATTTTGGAATTTCACTTACTTAACAAATTTAGGTATGCTAGGTAAAGTAAAAGTTATTGTTTCTTTTTGTTGATTGTTATTTTGATTTTGAAAATTTTGGAATTCTTACTTAGCAAATTTAGGTATACTAGGAGAAGAACTCATGTGTGTTTTTGCTTGATTTTTGAAAATAGGATTCTTAGCAAATTTAGGTATGCTAAGAAAATCCTAAGTGTTTCATTTGTTTGGAAAGTTTTGATTTTTTGAAAAGGGTAGGATCCTTTAGCAAATTTGGTATGCTAAAGGAATCCTAAGTGTTTTATTTTATTTGTTTAGAAAAGTAGGATCCTTAGCAAATTTGGTATGCTAAGGGGATTGTAAGTGTTTTATTTTGTTTTAATGTTTTGAAAATGGAGATTTAACTTTAGCAAATTTGGTATGGTAAAGATGAAATCCCACTTGGTTTTATGAAATAGAAATTTCACTTAGTAAATTTGGGTATGCTAAATGAAACTCCAAATAGTGTGTTCAAAATTTTGATTTGTTTTTTTTTTTTTTTGAAAATGGAAACTTCTCCTTAGCAAATTTGGTATGCTAAGGAATAAAGTTCCAAAGGTGTTTGAAAATTTTGTTTTGATTTTGGATTTGGAGACTTCATTTAGCAAATTTGTGTATGCTAAATGAAAGTCCAAATGTGTTTTGAAATTTTTTGGATTTTGAATTT
Organism: Cymbidium sinense; assembly: GCA_021442155.1. Classification (NCBI taxonomy): domain Eukaryota; kingdom Viridiplantae; phylum Streptophyta; class Magnoliopsida; order Asparagales; family Orchidaceae; genus Cymbidium; species Cymbidium sinense. Next base: position 199,530,517 of record CM038215.1, read on the forward strand.
GGAAACTTCATTTAAAAAATTTGGGTATGTTAAGTGAGGTTCAAAATGGTGTTTGAAAATTTTTTATTTTTGATTTTTTTGGATTTGTAAACTTCACTTAACAAATTTGGGTATGTTAAATGAAATTCAAATGGTGTTTGAAAATTTTGATTTTAGATTTGGAAACTTCATTTAGTAAATTTGAGTATGCTAAATGAGGTTTCAAATGTGTTTTGAAATTTTATTTTGAATTTGAAAACTTCACTTAGCAAATTTGAGTATGCTAAATGAGGTTCCAAAATATGTTTTGAAAATTTTTTTGGAAATTTTTGATTTTGAGTTTGGAAACTTCACTTAACAAATTTGGGTATGTTAAATGAAATTCCAAAAAATGTTTGAAAATTTTGTTTTGATTTTAGATTTGGAAACTTCACTTAGTAAATTTGAGTATGTGAAATGAGGTTCCAAAATATGTTTTGAATTTTTTTTTAAATTTTGATTTGGAAACTTTATTTAACAAATTTGGGTATGTTAAATGAAGTTCCAAAGTGTGTTTTGAAAATTTTTACATTTTTTTTTATTTGGAAACTTCACTTATCAAATTTTGGTATGTAAAGTGAAATTCCAAAATGTAATTTTAAAAATTTTTAGATTTTGGATTTTGGAAACTTCACTTAACAAATTTGTGTATGTAAAATGAAGTTCCAAAATGTGTTTAGAAAATTTTTGGATTTTGGATTTTGGAAACTTCACTTAACAAATTTGTGTATGTTAAATGAAGTTCCAAAATTTTTTTTTATTTTTTGGATTTGGATCCACACAAATTTTGTTAATGAAGTTCCAAATGTGTTTTAAAAATTTTGAATTTTTGGATTTGGAGACATCACTGAACAAGTTTGAGTATGTTAGGTGAAGTTCCAAATGTGTTTTTGAAAATTTTTGGATTTTGGATTTTGAAACTTCATTTAATAAATTTGAATATGTTAAATGAAATTCCAAATGTGTATTTAAAATTTTGAATTTTTGGATTTAGAGACTCCACTTAACAAATTTGAGTATGTTAGGTGAAGTTCCAAATGTGTTTTGAAATTTTTAAATATGATTGTTGGAGTTTTAATTTTTGAAAAGGGGGCTTCCATTCAACAAATTTAGGTATGTAGAATGGAGATCAATCTTTTTTTTGAAATGTAAAATTTTTGTGTGTGATTGTTTCTTTTTTGAAAGAGAGGAATTCCAACTTAAAACATATGTGAGATATGTTCAAGTGGGATTTCCAAATGATTTTATTTTTTATTTGAGAATGAAATCTTCATTTAATAAATTTGGGTGTATTGAATGAAGATGTTCATATGTTCTTTTGAAAAGTTTAATTTTGTTTGAAAATGAAACTTCCATTCAATAAGTGTGAGTATATTGAATGGAAAGATTTCACATGTGCTTTTGAAAATTTTAATTTTGTTTTTGGAAATGAAACTTCCATTCAATAAGTGTGAGTGTATTGAATGGAAAGAATTCACATGTGCTTTTGAAAAATTTGATTTTTAGATTTTGATTTTGAAAAGAAATTGTTCATTTTATTTTGGAAAATGAAATCTTCATCAAAGTAAATTGATGGAAAGATGTTCACTTATGCTTTTGGAAATTTTTGAAATGAAACTTCCATTCAATAAGTGTGGGTGCATTGAATGGAAAGATTTCACATGTGCTTTTGAAAATTTTACTTTTGATTTTGATTTAAATTTTTGGAATGATGATTGTTCACTTTATTTTGAAAATGAAATCTTCATCAAAGTGAATTGATGGAAGGATGTTCATTTGTGCTTTTGGAAATTTTTTTATTTAATTTTTGATTTTAGAAAGATGATTGTTCATTTTATTTTGAAATTGAAATCTTCATCAAAATAATTTGAAAGAAGATGTTCATTTGTGCTTTCAGAAAGATGTTGCTAGTTTTATTTTGTAAATCCCTGTATATAACAATCATGGGAATTGCTAAATGAGGGTGACAAAATTTTGTGGAAATATTTTATTAAGTCCATTTTTGAAAAGGTGCATTTTGAAAAACCAAGTTCTTTATGGAAGATTTCTTTATTTTAGGATGAACCTTTCCTTATCATGAAAATGATAAGGAGGAAGTCCTTAAAATGTTTTCTTTTTTATTTAGATCTTTTCATTTTTACCCATTGGGGAACCCAACGGGAGTTTTAGGACCATCAAGGAATGCGGTCCTAAAACCTAAAGATGTTATTAACTCCTCAAGAAGACAAATGAGCTAAGTGCCATGAGAAGGATAGTCTTGGATTCATACCAAAGTACAAATACACTATTGATACTCAAAGATAATGATCATTTACCAAAGATGGAGAGAGAAACCATCCCTAGTGGAGTCACCAAAAAAATTTGTTGGTTAAAAATTTCCACACACATATTAGAGTTACCTTCAAATCTATGGAGAAAGGAGAGGCAAAACTATATATGTAGAAATTCATCTTGGTAAGACGCCACGTAGATCCGCAAATATACTTATTTAGGTGATCAAATATGTCATCAAGGAAATAGTGTACTATCTCGAAAGCCATAAGTTACTACCCTTTAATGGAACCAATCACCTTAATAAGGACTCCTACGGATTATGGGTCAGCATATGTACCAGAGATTCTTCCCCTGCTTTACATGGAAAAGTAAAGTAGGGTTTATTTTAAAATTGAGTTAGTTTGTTCCCTGCAAGACCCATAGTTAATTACGTCACAGGAATGGGGATTCCTTAGAAACTCTCGATTAAGGTAAATGATCGTTGTCTCTAAAGATTTCAATAGGAAGGACTATCAATCGATTGGTTTATTTTTGAAGATCAAATGGGATTGATCAAAGAAAGATTTATTGTCAAAGTTAAAATGGGAACAAGTAGGAGATGCTCACGATGCTAGGAAAACCTATCAAGCATATCAAACTATCCTATAGTTGGACTTTAAGTTTTTGAAATGATTTAGTTTGTTTGAGTCACATTTTTTATTAGAAATTTAGGACTTATAATTCCTTAACATAAGATTAAGGAAATGCCTAAGAGGTGAGAAATTATTCTTATGACCCACAAAAGGGAAAATCAACCTCAGAACCTAAATCTAGGAGCTACAGCACAACCTAAATCTAAGGTGAAAATGGGTATTAGTTTTCCTTCACAAGAGGACAAACCACTCGACAACTTGGACTTACTGCAGGGGTGGCCAACTAACTCTATGATTTTAAATTTATGTAGTCTTTATGCTTAATGCAAGATAGCTAGGCTATTTTTATTTAGAAAGAGATTAAGTCCTTAAACTCACTCCCGAAAGAGACTACATCATGTAAAGGTATGCTTTAAATGACCTAAATCTAATGCAATTCAAGTTTAATTTTATTTTTTATTTGGATGATTATTTTGACTCAAGCTAATAGGATTTTTATGCCTAATGCATGAGAAAGAAGATTATTGGCCAAAATCAGAGAAGGGAGGAGGTGAGTTTCCACCATGACTCTCACAGGTCAAGCCGGGTTCTCTGAAAAATGTGGAAGCCCTCCAATCAAGAGTGAAATAAAATGCATTTATGCATGATATTATAAAGAAATGCTCATCCAACTAAGGGGTTGTTAATTCTTTTATCTTGTTTTAAACCTAAGCTTTAGGTGAGGTTATGAGTTATTTAGTTTTATTTTGAGTTGTTAAGTTGGGTAAAAGATTTATTTTTTCTCAAAGAGCCTAATCTCTTTCAGGTCATACATAAAGCAAGGAAGAAACTAGGAAAAGCATGACACTTAATGCGCAAGTTAAGCAAACATCAACCAATTTATAAAACTAACGCAAAAAAAATAAAAGGACGTTGTGGTCGGTCACAAACTTGAAAAATATCAAATTGGGTAGCCGAGCTCTACCCTTATACAACCTGAATTACAAATAAATTAAATTACAATTAAGTAAAGGAATTCATTATTATGGGGGTCTTCAAGCTTTCTTTCTTCTTTCTTCTTTTCTTCTTTCTTCTTTTCTTTTCTTCTTTTTTTCTTTTGGTTCTTTCTTCTTGGATGGTTGGAAGGTGGATGCTCCAAGGCTTCACATGGTACATAAGATAAGATCTTATGACCAATGTTCATCCTAATCCCCCATAACAATTCATTCCAAAATCCTAATTATACAATTTTTATATGAAAAGGAAAAGAGAAATCTAACTAACACCTGCAAAACAAAGGTTAGTTAAATCACACCACACAAATTCCAAGCATGTATATTGGACTTATCACCCCACACATGGGTGACTAAGTCCACTATGGATTATGCTTAGGGGTATAAAAGCATGCAAAGCATTATATTTTTATTTATGATAGTGCCCCTTAAGCACAATCCCTGGCAGAAAAGAATAGTTAGACTAAGAGCATCCTACCATTCATTCTACGAGAATATACCCTAACATCCAATCTAAAGCATTCATCATAAAACAAAACATAACATCAAACCATGCGCTGGCCTAACCTAAGGTTAGAAGTGGCGACTTAGGCTAATGTGGTGCTTTGAAGGCTTGTGTGGTATGCTTAGCTTAGGACTTTAGATTCAAATTTTCTAATTGTAAAGGACATATTCAACTTAGATGAGGGTTTCATTTAAGTTGTTTAAGTGTTTTAGGTTTGTTTTATTTCATGTTTTAATTTGGTTTGAGTGATACCTACAATTAATTACTAAGTTATGAAGAGGGAAGAGAGAGAACTTCTCTTTCCTTCCTAAGTAATTTCTAAGGTAAGCTCATATTTTAGTTTCATTTAGGTGAATGCTTTGATTAAAACTTTTAATTAATCCTATGTTTAGATAAACTCTAAACCAAACCTATTCAAAAAGAAAGGCATTTTAACATTAAATAAAATGAATCAAAATTCACATAACACATTACTTCAATTCTTCAACATATATAACATGCATATTAATGGATCTTAAGCATATCTATACATGCAAATGAGAGTTTTTTTTATGATGCATGCTAAGTAATCCATTTAAGAGAATTTAGAAGTTAAGCATGTGCTTTTCGTAGAAAATGTTTTCCTTATCCAAAATTTCACATACATGAAAGTAAAGACATAAGTGAGTACACCATTATTAAGAGGTGTAAAGTATAAAACCTACTTAGGCTACTTAAAAGCCTCATATTTAGACTAATATACCACTTTCCTTAAATACAAACATGCATATAAAAGAAATGAAGTGGAAAAGAATATGCAAAAGTTGTTTGATAGATTTGTTTTCTTTATGCAATTTTCTTAGATGATAACATAGAATGAATAGAATTAAATAGTTGTTCTTTTCAAATGAACCCTACATCTTACTAACTCTATTCAAAATTATGTTAAAGAAGAAAGAAAGAGGACACTAAACATTACTATAATCCATCACATGCAAGCTTATAATTAAAGTATAAGAATAACACACTTTCAAATTTGATATTTCATTTATAAGCTTTGAAAATATCTTAGATTTAGTAGTGATAATAACCACTTGATTAAATAATAATTAGCTAATTAAAATTCCCAAAGAAACCCAAATTTAGAGAAAAGAGGAATTCAAAATCCATTGAAAATATTTTTTTAAATATTATAGATGAAATTGTCTATCCAAGGTTTTTTCCTTTTATTTTTTTGATTTTTATTAAAGGAGTTATGACTTTTTGAAGATTTCTCAATTAATCAAAATCCCTAACTAATCCACTTAATACCACTCTGACGGCGTGTCGGCATATGTTACCAGACACCCACTTAAACATCACATCAATGGATGGCTGCATTTATCGCGTTCAATCAAGGATCGGATGGATACATCTACAATTTAAATCAAATAAAGAGTGTATAAAATGTACATCTCGGATCTAATCAAAATGAATGGGCAAAAGTTCTTCCACGAGGATCAATGTGAACCATCCATGATCCAAGGAGATCCGAGTCTGATCTAGCATAGAATCATTCAATACTCAACCCATACCATCTAAAGGAATAGAGGTCCAACGGTGGATTTCAAAAATTCCTTTCACAAAGGACCAACACCTCCTATGGTGGTCAAAATCACATACCTCAGGTGATCCGGAGATCAATGAGGTAGGTTTGTCTAGTGGAGATGAAGCCCTGTTGAAGTTCCTAGGCCTTGGGGTTAAGTGGATTGATGGGTAGACCAACTCCTCTTCAAGATCCTTGTGGCTTTGATCGAATTGAAGCTCTCCTTATTGTGGGAACTCAAATGGATGCTTAGGCACTCCTTAGATGAAGTGTAGAAGGAATTTGGATGGGATCAAGTGTAGAAGAAGCTAATCACTCACTCCCTATTTTTTGCAATGAGAAGAAGCAATAATCTTCCTTAGAGGCTTGGGATGCTCTCGATGATTGCTCCCTCTCTAGGCCTCATGGGAATGAGTGAAGTTGATTTTCATTGAATTAGGGGGAGTATATCTCCCCCTATGGCAATCAATGGATGGCCCATTAGTTGCAATTTTGATCCAATTGAATAGATTGGGGAGGTTATTTTGATGGTTTTGAGTGTGCACATGGTCGATTTGATCCTTGAGTGGAATGCTAACTTCCCATGTGCTAAAATAGAGCTTAGGAGGGAATTTGAAAACTCAATTTCAAGCCATAGGGTCGGGTTTGGTCTATGGCTCAAATGGGCTGACCCAAACCCATTGGGTTGGGACCACTCATCACTAGGCCCCCTTGAACTTTTAGGAAATCCTCAAGTGATTATGAAGAGGGCATGACCGAAATACCCATGGGCTAGGCCAAAATTTGTTCTATGGCCTGGGGGTAAAATGCTCATTTTGCTATTTTTTAATTTGGGTATGTTTGGTATGTTGAGAAAATACATTTGGCCAAGTTTCATTGGTTTTGGAATTCATTTTATATGGTTTGGCTCATGTTGACCCATTTAGGTCAAAATGGGTCAACTTGGGTCAAACCAAGGGTTGGGTCAAGTTCATATGACCATTTGAAATGTTTTGGAGATTTTGGTTTGATTCAATTTGGATTATATTTGGTTTTGGCTCATATGACTTCATTTAGGTCAAATGGGTCAAGTTGACCCATTTGACCTATTTGGGTCAAGGGTTGGTTTAGGTTTGGTTAGTCATATGGAGTGGATTGGTATCTTTGTTACAATCAATTTGGGTTAAGTTCAATTTTGGCTCAACATGACACCTTTAGGTCATGTTGGGTCTAAGGTCAATTGGGCTAGGTTGGGTCTAGTTGGACAATTCAGGCTTTCGTCAAGCAAGTTCAACAAGTGATTTGGAATGAACTTGACCTAATGGTTTGAGTTAGTTTGGATTAGATCAAGTTTTGACACATTTTGGCCCTTTAGGTCAAAATGGGTCAACTTGGGTCAAGTGGGCCAATTGGGCTGGGTTAACTCAAATGTTGGCTTGGTCAAAATTCAGGTCTTGAGTGAACTTAGATCAATGGTTTCAATGAATTTGGCCTATGGTGGAGTTTGGCTATGTAAAATTTCATTTTGGGTTAAGTGTTGACTTGGTCAACCCTTAGGCTTGACTTAGTTTGACCCAATTTGATTGATTGATCATCCCATGGTGATTGTTGATCATGATGAGAAGGATATATGAGTTTGGTTCAATCCAATTTGGTTTGGATCAAAAGTTGGCTCATAAGGTACTTTAGGTCACTTTAGGTCAAGTGAGCCTAAGGTCAAATAAATGGTCAAAGCTTGATTTGAAGTTGGTTGATCTTGTATATGGACTCATGATTGAATTATAATTCCATTTACAAGTGGTTTGAAGTCAAATGGGTTTTGATCCATTTGAAAATTTTATATTCAAAAGAAGAATATGAAGAGGTTTTGGGTTTGATTTTTGATTTGGGTTTTGATTGTTTGATTGAAGTTTGGATATATATATATGAGCTCATGATTGTAGGATTGATTGAACCATGAGAGAAAATCAAGGGTTTGGCTTCATTTGAAGTTGGTTTGGCTAAGTTCAAGATTTGGGCTTGAAAAGCATAGATTTGATTTTGAATGGATTTGAGTTTGATTTTTGGTTTTGGTTTTGATTGTTTGAATTTATATTTCATTTATATATGTGAATATAAATTGATCATGAGAAAATTTCAAGAATTTGAAAGAGTTTAATCAAGATTTAGGCTAAATAAATTAAAAGGGAATTTAAAGGATTTAAGGAAATTTTTAATTTGAAATTTAATTTTTGAATTGGATTTGATTGATTTATATTTATATTTCATTTATATATGAGAACATAAATGAGAATACAAATATGTTTCAAGAAAATCCCATGAGTTTGAAATGGTTTGATCAAAGTTTAGGTTAAATTAATTAAAGGGAATTTCAAGGATTTTAAATTTGGAATTTAATTTTTTGAGTTGAATTTGATTGATTTATATTTATATTTCATTTATATGTGAGAACATAAATGAGAATACAAATATGTTTTGAGAAAATCCTATGGATTTGAATAGGTTTGATTAAAGTTTAAAGTTATATATGTGAATATAAATGAGAATATAAATAGATCATGGAAGGATCTTAAAGATTTGAATAGGTTTGAATCATGATTTTGGTTAAGTCCTTAAGGGAAAATTAAGGACTTAGGAATTTTTGATGGATTCTTGATCATGAGTTTCAATCATGGATTTGATTTAGATGAAGTTTACTTGATAGTGGTGCAAGCTAAGGGTAAGCAAATTTCCTAACACTCCTAATGCATGACCTATTCCTATGGCTAAATCTTCTAAGTCTTCTAGGGCTAGGGGAGTGTCCACCTAATCACTAGATGTGTCTTAAGACTAAGAAACTCTTAAAAGTTTAAGAGGAAACCTATGTCTAACATGGAGGTTTTGAGAGCTCATTTTAAAAATGAGAATAGGCACTATGATAAAAATATAAATATTTTTGTTGTGTGGGTTGCTTATACCCCTAAGCATAACCCAAAATAGGACAGGTAGACTGTTGACCTCACTTTTGGAGTGAGCTCTTAACCTCCTCTCCTTAGGGTGGGACTCTTCTAGGCTAAGAACTTCATAAGACACTTCTAGTAGGTGACACTTAACCTAAGCCTAGACTTAGAAGTGTTAATCATAAGGTTAGGCTTATACTTAAGAAAATTACCAATCCAATAGCCTAAAACCCAATCTAGATACACTTTCTCAAATCAAACCCATATTCTCAAACCAAATCTCAAATTCAAATTCAAATTCAATCTAATTTTAAATTTGACTCCAAATGATTGAAACCCAAAATCAAATTCAAATCCAAGACCTTCAAGCCATATGAACCACATTCATAATCTTAGCTAAAACACCATTTAGATCAAATCAAACTCAATTGATCTCTTTATAAATAAATTATTCCTTCATTTATATTCACAAATATAAATGAAATCCAAATTCAAATGACCAAAACTATATTGAAAATCAAATCCAAACTCAATCTAAGCCCTTTAAGCCAATTCTTTGGACTTCAAATTCTATCTAGATCAAGTCAAAACCAATGAATTTTCTCTTGAATCAATCATTCATTCAAATATTTGCCCAAATATAAATGAAACCTACAATCATCAAATCAAATCAAAGCCAACTCAAGTCAAACCCAACCTAGCTCTTTTGATTTGAAAATTTCAAATGAGCAAAATCCCTTAGACTCTAAATTGATTTCGTTGAATTTATATTTCAATCTATGGCTCATATATAAGTTCAACTAAACTTGAATCAAACCAAAACCAAACCAATTGACCAAGTGACCTAAAAACTAAGGACCCATTTGAGCCAACTTCCAATCCAACCCAAATTGGATTGAACCAAGCTCACCAAAACCATCCACCATGATTATTAATCACCCTAGAATGATCAATTGCAATCAATTGGGTCAAACCAAGTCAAGTTAGTCATTTTACCAAGTCAACCCTTAGCCCAAATAAACCAAAACTATTCAAAACTCATCCTACACTAAATTGATTGAAACCAATGATTTGAATTAACTCAAAATAAATATTTAAATATAACTTGACCACCAATTGAGCCAAACTAAGCCCAATTGGTCATTTGATCCAAGTTGACCCAAATTGGCCTAAAGGACCAAATTGGGTCAAATCATGATCTAACCCAAATTGATTGCAAACAATGGCTCAAGTTCATTTCAAATTGATTATTGAACTTGATCAAAGCCATAATTGAGCCTAATTTCACCAATTGGCTAACTTGACCTAACCTAGCCCAAATTAGCCTAAAGGGTCAATTTGGCCTAAATCCAAATTAAATCCCAATTAATTCAAACCAAAGACCACATTCATCTTCAATTAGCCAATTGAACATGAATCAACCTATAATCCAAGCCAATTTGGCCAATTTTGGTCAAATTAGTCAACTTGACCCAATATGATCCATATGACCTAAATTGAGCCAAATCCCTTGAAACCAAGCCATGACCCATTGGGGGCTGATAAAACCCAACCCAAACTCATTTAGGATCAGCCCAAAATCAACTCAACCCATTTAAATCTCTCATGCATCCTCCCCGACATAGGATTCCACCCAACCTCATTTAATTCTCCCCCATCACATGCACTTAACTCCTCCCCAACATTTGCATTGAATAGAGCTGATCATATGGCAGCAACAGAGGACTTTGGAGCAAAAATCTAAAGTCCTCAATCAATCCATTATCTATCCCAACCACCCCAAGCAAGATGATAATACTTTGGATGGAAAAAATTCAAAAAAGGGTAGATTTTTGGCCATTATAAAAGGAGGGGGAAAAGAGGCTACATTCCTCTTTCTCCTACCACTATTCAACCCCCAACAGCTCCCCAAAGTAAATAAATAAATAAAAGGAACCCATCCCCCACCTCCTTGAGCTATTTTTGAGCTCAAAAACACAAAAAGAAGTTTTTTCAGCTAGGCGATGGTGAACATTAGACAAGATGACATTCCAAAGGGAGGCAAAGGTTAAAAATCATTCCAAAGCTTCCTCACATACCTAGAAGTTCGCTCGGATCTTTACCACTATCGAAAACCATCCCCGATGAGGTAAATTTTGCCAAACCATAGCCAGCCTTAGGATCCTTTATTTGTGATGATTGTTTGTGCAATTTTAGAAATTTATCCTAGATAATCCTACATTTTATCTTTTATGTCATCCCAATTAAAAAATAAAATTCTTTGGGTGAATCGGTGAAAATGAGTCCATTTGAACAAGTTTTAACTTAGAAACCCCCCTTTTTCTACAAAAAAAAAATCAAGTTTTTACTGTTCACTTCTGAGCTACAACCGTTGTCTGATCCCGCGATTCATGGGATCGGACGGCTCGGATCGCATGTGAATCATGCGATATGGGCCTTCAAATTACGATGCTGCGGGCGTCGATCGTGCGGTTTGCATGATCGGCTCGAGATATCCGCGCGATCATGCGATCGGATCGCTGTCGATGGACCCGATCATTGAAAGGTCGAGAACCAGTCGCTTTGCTGACCGGTCTTCCGTCAAAATGCGTGCAACACCTCACGAACCGCGCGTGCATGGCGCCGCTGACGCCGTATGTCCAATGCTTTACGCCACATGGCACCGCGTCGATTGCCACATATTTTTGATTTAAAAAATTAATTTAAATCACCAAAAACTATAAAAATTCATAAAAAATAAAATACTTAACAAAAAATTGCAAACAAGGGCTCATTGGATTCATCTTTCTGAGAGGAATCTAACAAACCTAAAATTCCCAAATTTTATTGAGTATTTTGAGCTTAATTTGCATTTTGTAAAAATTAAATTTCATTAATTAAACCAAAAATACATGTGAGATTAAGTTGAAATTTTCAGGAATTGAAATTAAAGTTAAAACACACCCCATAAAAATCTCAAGAGAAAAGAACTTCTAGATTGGGAGAAATTAAATTTTTGAAGTTCAGATTATCCATTTTAATAAAATAAATCAAATAAAAATTCAAAAAATTACAAAAATCTTCAAAATGCCTTAAATCACTTAAATTGATATCTAGGACTCTTAAGAAAATAATGTGATTTTCTGAATCCTAATGAACCCCAAACAAACACTTTAGATTAAAGTTTAATCAATTAAGGAGTTATTCAGAATATAATCTAAAAATAATTTAAATATCAAAATTAAAATCAGAAATGAAAACGCTTAAACAGTCATTAATCAAACCTCAAGTCAGAAAAATATCATCCTCCTAAGAAATTAAATCAAATATGATTAAACCTTTTTAAATCAATAAAACTCAATTAAATGATTAACTCTTAAATCAAACTTGAAATTCAACAAATCTAAGAAACTTTAACATGGGTCAAACTAGTATAACTAAACCTACGCTAGGCATGGAGTCTCAATTATATGAAACTCCTAAATGAATATAGATAAACTAAAATTAATTAATTATTAAATAAACTAAAAATCAAATTGATTAATAAACTAATTCAACATAATCATTTGATATTAATCAAATTAAATGAAATAAAGTTAAAGTAAACTTAATTAATATATGCTTAAATCAAACCCATTTGGAATAAGATAATTAATTAGCTATTAATACATAAACCTAACAACTAAATCAAACATGAATGAAATCTAATGAATATAATAAATGAAGAAAATCAAACCTAACTATGATTATGAAAAATCAAGTTTAATTGAAATAAAAAATAAATAATTAAATCACTTAATTTAATCAAATGATAATAATAATAGGCACAGTGGTCCATGATTTTATCGCAATTTGACATCACCTTCATACCCCTCCGTGCTGTGAAAGGACAAGCACTTGCAGATTTCTTAGCAGCGCATCCACTCCCTACTAATTCTCCGCTTAATGATGATCTCCCCGATGAACAAATTATGAACTTAGGGGATACTAGTGCTCGTCGCTGGGAGATTTACTTTGATGGTCCATCTTACTCTCAAAGAGGAGAAGAATCATAATTTACTATCCTAGGGAAGGCAGGGGTAGGAATAGTTCTCCTAACTCCGGACCGCGATGTGATAAGATTCTTATATCATCTATCTGATTCATGCACCAACAATGAAGCCGAATATGAGGCTCTGATTACTGGTCTAGTGTTAATCATTACACAATGTGTCCAGAGTATCAACATATTTGGGGATTCTCAGTTAGTCATCAATAAAATTGTTGGGTCCTACAAAGTTCTAAAACATAAACTCCATCATTACAACAAGTACACTATGGAGTTATTGGCCCAAATCCCAGAGGTTACCATTTACAAGATTCCTCGAGGAGAAAATACAGTAGCAAATGCATTAGCCAAGCTAGCTAAAGAGTTGGCATGTCTGGAAGATGAGTTCATTTCAATAAGGGTCCAAAATAGATAAATCTTATCCCTTATTGATGTTGAACTCATCGAGAGATTCTCTCTTGAAGGGGAGGTTATCATTGCCAAAAAGGATAAAGAATCAGATTGGAGGCAACCATTCATGGATTATTTAAATATAGGCAAACTATCTCAGGAGAAATCACTAGCACATTAGGTGAAGCAGAGAGCCCTTTCCTACACTCTCATGGATGGCACCTTGTACTGATGGTTCTTTGATTATATATGGTTATGTTATCTGGACAAATACGAAGCCCGTAATATCATGACCAAGGTTTTCAGATATATGAACACCAAGTCGGTCACGAAGAAAGCCAAGATCAAGAGACTAGGATACTATTAGCCGATGATCTGCATGGTAGGAGATTCCACCAATGTCAGGTACACATTGTGGTCCTACATCAACCACCCAACATTCTACATCCTACATTGGCCTCATGGGCATTTGAGTGTTGGGGTACTGACATTGTGGGTTCGATCGATCCTCCTTCTTCCAAAGGTCATCGATTCATCCAAGCTTCTACTGATTACTTTTCCAAGTGGGCGGATGCAATCTCACTTAGAGAGGTCACAGTTCAGCATGTGCTCCAATATTTCAAGAACCATATCGTATATAGGTTCAGGCTGCCTCGATGAATTATATCTGATAATGGTACTGCATTCAAGAGCACTAAAATCAACAGCTTTGCTTGGAGGCACAAGATAGATTGGAGATATTCTACCATCTACTACCCAAGAAAAAATGGGTTAGCAGAAGCCTTCAACAAAACCCTCATTCAAATACTGAAGAAGACACTAGATGATAAAAAATGATGATGGCATGAACAGTTGGTCGAAGCCTTATGGGCTTACCGTACCACTACAGATCTCCAACTCAATCATCTCCTTTCTCCTTAGTGTATGGGTCCGATTCCGTTCTACCATTAAAAGTCCAACTCCCATCACTAAGGATAGCCGTGGATAGTAAAATCATAATAGAACAAAATGCCAAGTTGCGGTTGGAAGAGCTCGAAGGTTTGGAGAAGAGACACATACTGACATGGTAGAACTTCAAGTTATACAAAGCCAAGATGATTCAAGCTCATAATAAGTTGGTCCGACCTAGAGTTTTTCAAGTAGGAGGGCTTGTTTTAGTTCTAAGGAGGCCAATTGTTGCCCATCAAAATATAGGAGGCAAGTTTGAACCCACTTGGAAAGGCCCTTATACTATAAAGAAGGCTTACCAAGGAGGATCTTATCAACTCATAAATTAAAAAGGACAACACCCGATGCTTCCAATTAATGGGCTCTACTTAAAGAAATACTATCCATAAATCTTGTTTGAAAATTATTATCAATAAAACTTCTTTTCATATCAAATTCCATCTCTTATGTGTTAGAAATATCTTTTGCTTGCGAATATGCCACGATGTATTTAGGGTAGGTATAAGAGAACCCAAGAGGCATCATATCCCTCCACAACATAAACACAAATTACAAAACGATCCTCTAGTGCTATTAGGATAAGTGTAAGAGAACCCAAGAGGCATCCTATTTTGACTAGTACAACTAAGTTAGGTGTAAGAGAACCCAAGCGACATCCTTTCTTGGTGGAGTCACAATTGCCCCTGTGACACCATTTCATCCATTCTTTGACATGTTTAGGATAGGTGTAAGTGAACCCAAGTGGCATCATATTCCCTCTTTCACAACACAAATAAAAATATATCTTTTTGTCTCAGGCTACTTTGATATGGGAGCAAACCCCTTATGGCACTCACTCATTAGCTGCTCTAGGTCGGGTCTAGATGTTACATCACTAGTATGTTACCCTAGTGGTCACTTGTTGGAGGATGTGAGTCCCCACTCTTTCTTCCTAACTTGACCATTTCAAACCAACGAGCGCTTTGTTAGTACGGTGAATTTCACTGCCCAGCTAGTGAGCTACCTCATGTTGACTTTACTTAAGGAGATATGAGTCCCCGTGCTTTCTTCTTGAACTAGCCATCATACACTAACTAGGTTGAGTATATTTGAGGTTTAGGATAAGTCCCAGTCCTTTCCTCTTAACTACATTTGAGTGTAAATCCTCCATGGCATTCTCTAGTCTCCACAGGTCGGATGGCTCGAGAAGCAGACTATCAATGTCTTTCCACTTTAGGAGGATGTGAGTCCGAGCTTCTTGATTATTACAAATTGATGGGCATAAGGTTGGTTGATGTTATCGCATGACTCACATGGATACACCACTCTTGGCAGATGTGAGTCTCTTTCTCCTTGAGTTGGCCAAATATATTTGATATAACTAGCCATGTCATCTTCTGGGTGTTGGATTAAGCCTTTAGTGGCTGGCATTTTATTTGGATCATGTCCTTGACCCCATTTAGACACTACCAGTTACTTTTGGATTGTCCCCCTTTCGTAGCCTTGTGGTTGGAGAATTTGTTGAGGATGCAAATTCTCTGGTTAAATCGAGATAAATCTAGGCTAATATAAGCTCCTTAGTTTAATCCCTCGCAAACCAATAGGGTCCACATTAAATCAAAATAAATAAACAAATTAAATTAATTCACTTGTGGATTAGGAATTCAAGCCTCCAGTGGCCTTTCCCCGCGGCATCTATCTTTAGGCGGTGTCCAAAACTCCCCAGAATTTCGACTATTGAGTTGAGATAAGTCCAGAGCACTCTTAGTGGTCCTTAGGTTGGGTTCAACTTGTTGTGCCACCAATGAGTTACCCCGACGGTCATCTTTGCTTTGAAAGATATAAGTCTATTACGCATTCTTTCCAGCACGATCATTTGTGATAGCCAGGTGGGCCCAATTTGTTGCACAAGTGAGATCACCCAGTGGTTCCTTATTTAATAAGATGAGTCCGCTTTCTTCTTAACAACCATTAAATGAAAGGAACCCAGGTTGGTTAGTTACTCTTGGTGGTATCCCTTTGGATTTGTAAACCTAAGATAGGTCTAGGTTGATTTTAGCTCCTTCTTAGTAGATCCATTGCACATTGATAGGGTCCATCTAAAATTAAATTAATTCTGACTATTCTTGAGTTGATATAAGTCCCCAGCGGCATTCATTCAAATAGTCTCCATAAGTTGGGATTGATCTATTGTGCCATCAACATATCACCCTAACGGTTGATCCCTACTTTGGAAGATGTAAGTCTTTCTTTCTTCCTAGTATAGTCATTGCGAAGGCAACTAGCGAGATAGTCCTACCGTGGCAGGTATACTACCCCTTTGGACTTGTAAATGCGAACAGGTCAAGGCCCGACATAGCTCATTCTCGTCATCGCACGGGTCCACAACATAACACACCAAATTAAATTAAATCAATTCAAATCAAATCAATATAAATAAAATTAATAATCGGGACTACTCTTGAGCTGAGGTAAGACCCAGTGGCTCACTCAATAGCCTAGGTAGTTCGATTTATTATCATCGATAGATCACCCCAACATCTTCCTTTGGAAGATGTAAGTGCTGCCTTCTTCTTAGTGCAGTTATTGCAGAAGGCAACCCCAGGTCGGATAGTCTACCTTGGCGGGTAGACTACCCCTTTGGACTTATAAATCTAAGACAAGCCAAGGCCCCGTGGCTCCTTCTCAGTGTAGTCCATCACATGCGATATTCATAAAAATAAATTCAAACCAACCTCTCTGGAGTCAAATTAAACATATCAACAAACCAAATTTCTCCCCTGATAGTAAATCAAATTAGCCTAATAGCTTAGATCTAAATCAAACAAATTAATGTGTACATCCTCAGCGGATATGCCTCAATCTAGAACCTTCTCCCTGGTGGAGCCATAATAAATTAAACCAACCTCCCAGTGAGTCTAATCAAATAAATCAAAGAAATCAATCAAATTCTCCCAATAGCAAATACTTCTGGAAGGTTCCTACTAAATCCTTGATTGAGCACATATC
Organism: Cymbidium sinense; assembly: GCA_021442155.1. Taxonomy (NCBI): domain Eukaryota; kingdom Viridiplantae; phylum Streptophyta; class Magnoliopsida; order Asparagales; family Orchidaceae; genus Cymbidium; species Cymbidium sinense. The sequence continues at coordinate 199,547,773 of CM038215.1, forward strand.
CCTAGCGGATACACCTCCACATCAATTAAAATAAAATAAATTAAAATCAATTCGATTTTGATCCCCATCAGATTATAGATTCTTATCCCCAATGAATACACACCCAAACAAATCATACTCATAATCAAACTTATTCCTCCAGTGGATAGCTTGAACTGTTTCTAGAAGGTTCATGTACTCACAGTGGATTCTTTCTTGCTCTCTTATGCCCTTGGCATAAAGAGAGCTACATTACACCAGATTGTGATTCTATCTACCTTTGGATCTAGGTATAGATCACTTTCATTGTTTGCAATCTTAGATGTTGTTGATCATTTTGGTCACACGTCGGTGTGCCTTGTTAGTTACACCACCTATTGGGGTCCTTTTATTGACCTCACTTTTGGAGTGAGCTCTTAACCTCCTCTCTTAGACTTAGACTCTTCTACACTAAGAACTCCTTAGTCATAAGACACTTCTAGTGATTAGGTGAACTTAACTTGCTTAGAGACTTAGAATCATGTTATTAAGGTATGCCTTAGCTTAAAGAAATCACCTATCTTATAGCCTAAACCAATCTAGATACACTTTCTCAAATCAAACCCAGATTCAAATCTCAAACAAATCTCAAATTCAAAATTCAAATCTAATTTCAAATTTGACTCCAAATGATTGAAACCAAAATCAAATTCAAATCCCAAGACCCTTCTGGCATATGAACCACATTCATAAGCAGCCAAAAATCTTTAGATCAAATCAAACTCAATTGATTTCTTTATAAATCAATTATTCCTTCATTTATATTCACAAATATAAATGAAATCTAAATTCAAAAGACCAAAACTATATCGAAAATCAAATCCAAACTCAATCTAAGCTCTTTAAGCCAATTCTTTGGACTTAGCCAAATTTTATTTAGATCAAATCAAAACCAATGAATTTTATCAATCATTTATTCAAATATCTGCCCAAATATAAATGAAATCTACAATCATCAAATCAAATCAAAGCCAACTCAAGTCACACCCAACCTAGCTCTTTTGACTTGAAAATTTCAAATGAGCAAAATCCCTTATGATTGTCGTTGAATTTATATTTCAATCTAGGCTCATATATAAGTTCAACTAAACTCAAATCAAACCAAAACCAAACCAATTGACCCACTTAGGTCCACTTGACCCAAAGTGACCTAAAGGACCCATTTGAGCCAACTTCCAATCCAACCCAAATTTGATTGAACCAAGCTCACCAAAATCCACCATGATTGTTGATCACCTAGAATGATCAATTGTAATCAATTGGGTCAAACCAAGTCAAGTTAGTCATTTGACCAAGTCAACCCTTAGCAAATAAACCAAAACTATTCAAAACTCATCCTACACAAATTGGAAAACCAATGATTTGAATCAACCCAAAATAAATATTTAAATATGACTTGACCACAATTGAGCAAACCAAGCCCAATTGGTCATTTGATCCAAGTTGACCAAATTGGCCTAAAGGACCAAATTGGTCAAATCATGATCTAACCCAAATTGATTGCAAATAATGGCTCAAGTTCATTCCAATTGAACTTGAAGCCATAGTGAGCCTAATTTGACCAATTGGTCAACTTGACCCAACGCCCAAATTAACCTAAAGGGTCAATTTGGCTAAATCAAATTAAATCTAAATTAATTCAAACTAAGACCACATTCAATTGTAATTGAACATGAATCAACCATAACCCAAGCAATTTGGCCAATTTTGGTCAAATTGGTCAACTTGACCCAATATGACCCATATGAAATTGAGCCAAATCCCTTGAAACCAAGCCATGACCCATTGGGCTAATCAAACTGACCCAAACCCATTTGGGATCAGCCCAAAATCAATCAACCCATTTAAATCTCATGGATCCTCCCCACATGATTCCACCCAACCTCATTTAATTCTCCTCATCACATGCACTTAACTCCTCCCAACATTTGCATTGAATAGAGGTGATCATATGGTAGCAAGAGAGGACTTTGGAGCAAAATCAAAGTCCTCAATCAATCATCATCCCAACCACCCAAGCAAGATGATAATACTTTGGAGCCAAAATTCAAAAAGGGTGGATTTTCGGCCATTATAAAAGGAGGGAAATGAGGCTTCATTCCTCTTCCTCTTACCACTTTTTAGCCCCCAAGAGCTCCCCAAAGTAAGAAGGAACTCATCCCCCACCTCTTTGAGCCATTTTTGAGCTCAAAAACACAAATAGAAGCTTTTCCAGTGAGGCGACGGTGAACATTAGAGGCGACATTCAAGGAGGTAAGGTAAAAAATCATTCCAAAGCTTCTCACATACCTAGAGTTTCGGATCTTCACCCAAACCATCCCGTGAGGTAAATTTTCAAACTAGTTTAGGATCCTTTATTTGTGTTATTTTCTTGTGATTTTAGAATTTATCTTAGATAATCCTCCATTTTACTTTATATCATCGATAAATAAATAAAATTTTTTGAAATCGGATGAAAATGAGTCATTTTGGACAAGTTTTCACTTAGAAACCCTCTTTTTAAAAAAAAATCTATTTTTCATTGGTGAGCTACACCGATCCCATCCCGTTCGGCGATCGGACCTTCGGCTGCGTGGTCGCGCTGATCATGGATCACCAATGTTCCTCGATCTATCCCTAGATCGATGGCGTCACATGCCGTCGTGCGATTTCGATCATGCGATCGGTCTGCGATCAGCGTGCATTTTAGATCTTCCAGCGCTAACGACGCATTGAAAATCACGTGGCGCCCCATTGCGTCGCGTGCGTATGTGCGTCGTCAATTGTTGTGGAGTTGATTTTAATTTTATTTAAAAATTATTTAAATCACCGAAACTTTAAAATTCATAAAAAAAAATACTTAACCAAAATTACAAACAAGGGCTCATTGGATTCATCTTTCGAGGAATCAAAATTTAAAATCCCAAATTTTATAAGTATTTTGAGCTTAATTTGAGTTTTAGTAAAATAAATTTCATTAATTAAAAAAAAATAATGTCATTGAGTTGAAATTTTAGGGATTGAAATTAAAGTTAAAACACTATTATAAAATCTCAAGTGAAAAGGACTTTGGGGAGAAATTAAATTTTGAAGTTCGATTGTCCATTTTAATAAAATAAATCAAATAAAATTCAAAATTTACAAAATCTTCAAAATGGCTTAAATCACTTCAATTGATTAGGAATCTTAAAAAAATGTGATTTTTAAAATAATGAACCCCAAATAAATACTTAAGATTAAAGTTTAATCAATTGACTTAATTAAATATAATATAAAATAATTTAAATATCAAAATCAAAATTAAAATGAAATACACTTAAGCAATCATTAATCAAACCTCAAATCAAAAAAAATATCATCCTCTAATTAAATTAAATATGATTAAACTATTTAAATAACAAAACTCAATTAAATGATTAATCTTAAATCAAACTTAAAATTAACAAATCAGAAACTTTAACATGGGTCAAACTAGTATAACTAAACTACACTAGCATGGAGTCTTAATCATATCCTTAATGAATATAAATATTAAATAATTAATCATTAAATAAACTAAAAATCAAATTGATTAATAAACCAATTCAACATAATCATTTGATATTAATCAAATTAAACCAAATAAAGTTAAAGTAAACTTAATTAACATATGATTAAATCACATATTTGGAATAAGATAATTAATTAGCCATTAATACATAAACTAACAACTAAATCAAACATGAATGAAATCTAATGCATATAACAAATGAAGAAAATCAAACTAACTATGATTATAATCAAGTTTAATTGAAATAAAATAAACAATTAAATTTTCATTTAATCAAATGATAATAACAATAATCCTTTAATCCAAACTTAAGTAAAACACTTAACTAAATCAAATCACTCACATGTGAAATTAAGTCATTAATTAAATAAATCTTTGATTAATCTAATGATTTAAAAATTTAATTACCACTTAATCAAACTTAATTAATTAACATTTAATTAATGAAAACTTAATGAATTAATTTCATCTTAATAAACCAAATTAATTTTATAAATCACATTAAAATTAATTCAAATCAAACCCTTAATTAATCACTAATTAATTTAATCACACCTTAAATAAACTAATTAAGTCAATTAAATTAATCATATTAAACTTAAGCTTAATCAAACATAAAATGCAATTAAATGCTAATCTCAAATTTAAACTTAAATCATTAAATTTAATTACATCATTAACATAAATAAATATAAAATCAAATTAAAAAAATTAAAAATAATTAATTAATAATTAATCACACCTCTTAAATAAATAATTAAATTAATCAAATTAATCATATTAAACTTAATCAAACATAAAATGCAATTAAATACCAATCAAATCTAAATAAAACATAAATCATTTAATTAATCATCCTTACATCATTAATCTAAAATCTCATTTAATTTAATAATTAACACACTTCTTAATTAAACTTACCCTTAAGCTAATAATTAAATAAACACCTAATTAATGCAAACTTAATTAATTAATCCATCATCTTAATGAACCAAATTAACTTTTTCAAATTCAAATCAAACACTTAATTAATCTACTAATTAATTTGATCACACATCTTAAATAAGCTAATTAAGTCAATCAAATTAATCATATTAAACTTAAACTTAATCAAACATAAATGCAATTAAATATCAAAATCTAAATTAAACTAAATTATTAAGTCATTAATTACATCATTAACCTAAACAAATATGAAATCAAATTGAAAATTAAACATCTTTATAATTAACATAAATACACTTAATTAAACTAATCACATTGAACTAAACATGACTAATAAAGCTAATCAAATCAAATTAAATCAAATTAAATTAAATTAAGACTCTCATCAATTTAATATGTAATCAAATCAAATCTCATTCAACCTACTTAAATAACTAATTAACTATCCAATGTTTGAAATCAAAATACAAAAAACTTTGATAAACATGACAAATGGATGAGATTAAAAAAAATCTAATTACAAAGAATCAAACTCAATTAAAATCAAAATAAAATCTCAATTAATCTAATTCATCAAACTACAAATAAATGAACCATAATCAAATCTAAATAAAATTAAGTCACATAACCATAATCAAAGAAAAGAATTAAATATTAATTTAAAGGATATTGAATTATCAAGATTTAATTAAACCAAAACATCTAATCTAAAATTAATCAATCAAAACACATGAATTTAAACAAACTTAAACTTCATTAGAGATCAGGATATTGAATTATCAAGATTTAATTAAAACCAAACATCTAATCTAAAATTAATCAATCAAAACACATGAATTTAAAACAAACTTAAACTTCATTGATATTAAGGATATTGAATTATCAAGATTTAATTAAAACATCTAATCCAAAATCAATCAATAAAATACCTAAATAAGCTCAAATTCTAAATTATAAATCAAATCAAATCAAATGAATTACGCAAATTCAAATGGGCTAATTAAGATACTTAAGGACCTTAGTTAGATTTTTTTTAAGTGTCAGGGTGCAGAATAGGGTGAGTTACATCTACAAATGGAATTCATTCTATTCTTCATTCTTGAAAACTTAAACATCATTAACCAAATAAAAAGAAATAAAATAAAAAATAAATCATTAAATCATTTAAATTGAAATCACCCAAGGTAAAATTTAAACAAATTCAAACTCAAATTGAAACTTAAACTAAAGAAACTAGTAAAGTCTTGCCACACAAGCTTAAACACACATTAGAATACTAAGTCACCACTTCTAGTGCTAAGTTAGGGGATTGTATGTATGATGTTGTGTTTTTTTTGATGTAATATTTTATGGATGTTAGGGTGTATGTTTAGTAGGCTGGATGTTAGGCGTTGTGCTTTAATCATATTTTGAGGGGTTGTGCTTAAGGTCGTATAATAAATATAAATACTTTTTTGCATGTTAGGTTTAGCTAAGTGTAACCCATGTTAGGACAGTGGGATTGATTACATGTGTGGGTGCTAAGTCCAAATTATTCATATAACTCTTGGGTTGTATGGTGTGTTTAGCTAACATTTATTTTGCAAGTGTAACTAGATTTACTTTTCTTATTTTTGATGTAATTTTATCATAGGAATTAGGATTAGTGTTATGGGGGATTAGGATGAGTAGTGGCCAGAAGGCTTAGTCCACAGGGTGCCTGTGAGATGCCTTTGGAGCAAATCAAATCAAAAGAAAGAAAGAAGAAGAAATGAAGAAAAGAAGACCCCATAGCATGTATTATTTTTTTTGTAACAGGTTGTATAAGGGTAGAGCTTCTACCATCTTTTTTTTTTCTCTTTTTTGGGGTGTACATGGAACACTGGCCTTTTATTCTTTTATGGTAGTCTATAAAATTATTTGATGTTGTGTTTAGATTAGCATTAGAATAGTATGTTTTCATAGTTTCTTTATGATGATGCTTGAATGTGTGGCTTGGATGGTAGCTCTTAGGATGAAATTAATTTTCTACCCCAATTAATAACTCATAATTAAAATTTAAAATAACTCATAACCTCACATAAAGCCTAGAATTAAATCAAGATAATAAAATTTTTTAACCCCTTTGGATGAATGAATGTATAATATCATGCATGTCATATTCTTTCTCTTGTTAAGAGGTCCATCTTTGCCGAGAATGAAGGCTTAACCTGTGAGAGCCTTTGATGGAAGAACACCCCTTTCTCTCTTGATTTGGCCCATAATCAAGTTCTCATGCATTTAGGCATACAAAATCCCATAGCCTTTGTCAAAATAAAGAGTCCAAAAGAATCGAATAAATTTGATAAAATTTGCATTAGATTAAGTCATGGATTTCATGCCACTCATGCTCTAGTCTCTTAGGAAGTGAGTTTAAGAATCTAGTTTTCTCTCAAAATAAATAACGGACTAGCCATCTTGAAAAGCATAAGACTTGCCTACATAGATTTAAAGCGTAGGAGGAGTTACACGCCACTCAGGTAATAAGTCCAGGGTCAGTGTTATTCTCTCTTGTGGAGGTAAACCATATACCCATTTTCACCTTAGATTTAGGTCATGCTTTGGTCAAGCTCCCTAGTTAGGATCTAAGATTATTGTTTCTCTTTGTGGGCTACAAGCATAAATCCTCACCTCTTAGGCATTTCCATCTTATGTTTGTGGAATTATAAGCCTAGTAATAAAATGTCAACTCAAATAATTAACTCTCTTCAATTTTAAAATATAAAGCCCAATTATAGAATCGGAATGCTCATAGGCTTCTAGTATCATGAGCATTTCCTACTTTTCTCCTTTGGATTCCAAAATAAGTCTTCTCCTTGATCTATCCCATTTGATTTTCTAAAATAGCCAATCCTTTGAAAGTCTTAACCTTGAAATCTTTGGAGACTCTAATTGTCTACTTTAATGAGTATTCTTAAGGAATTCCCATTTCTTAGGATGTAATTAACTATGGGGGCTTGCCTCCATAGGGAACTTAAGAACCCAACTTAAAATATGCCCTACTTTACTTTTCATGCAAGTAGGGAAAGATCTGGTATTAAGACCCATCATGCCAGAGTTCTTATTAGGTGATTACATCCATTATAGGGTGGTGATTTATATCTTTCAAGATGGTACATCATTTTTTAATGTCGTACCTGATCACTTCAATAAGAATCCCCTAACATCTGTGTGGTGTCCTACATCCCAAAAATAAACACCATATGGACTTGGTTACCCATGTGTCGGGTGCTAAGTTCAACTTATTCATATAATTGCTTGGTTGTGTGGTATGTTTTAGCTAACCTCTATTTTATAGGTTTAGTTAGATTTACCTTTCCTAATTTCATGTAAATTTTGCAATTAAGATTTGGAATAAATCTTATGGGGGAATTAAGGTGAACATTAGAATTTACCTTATCTTATATACCATGTGAAACTTTGGAGCAAACTACATCCCAAGTCAAACCAAAAGAAGGAAAGAAATGAAGAAAGGAAGAAATGAATAATGAAGAATGAAAACCCCCATAACATGAATTCCTTTTAATTATAATTATTTATTTGTAATATGGGTTGTATAAAGGTGAGCTTCCCCATTTATTTTTTGGGTTGCTTACTAATCACTTCATATTATGTTGTGTTAATTTTATAAATTAATTGATGTTATGTTTATGATTGTGCAATTATGATGGCATGATCTTCCTAGTTTCTTAATTATTTGATGGTTGTTGAATGGCCTGAATGCGATTAGGCTCTTAGAAAAAAATAAATTTTTATCAAATTAATCAACTCAAATTAAATTAAATAATTCCCTTACTTAAAATAGGATATAAATCAAGATAATAAAAGATTTGTAACCCCTTGCTAGATGTTGTATATTTCACATGCATAAATCATATTATCTCACTCTTGCTTGAATGGAGGCTTCAGAAAATAACTTAACCTTATGGTGGAAACACATCTCATTCTTTCTAATTATGGCTCATAACTAATTTCTCATGCATTAGGCATATAAAATCCCATAGCCTGTGTCAAATAAAAATGCCCAAATATCAAAATAAAATTTGACAAAATTTATATTAGATTTAAGTCATTATTCATACCCTTCATGATCTAGTCTCTTAGGGAGTGTGTTTAAGGACTTAGTCTCCTTTCTAAATAAACAATGGCTTAGCCATCATGCGAAGCATAAGACTAGCCTACATGTATTTAAAAATGTAGTAGGAGTTGGTTGACAGCCACTCCATACAGTTGTAAGTCAAATTTTGATTCTCTCGTGAAAGTAAACCATATACCCACTTTGCCTTAGATTTAGTGCTTTGGCTCCCAAGGCTCCCTAGATTTAGAATCGGTTGATGTTTCCCTTTTGGCTACAAGCATAAATCCTCATCTCTTGCATTTACAATCTTGTATTGTGGAATTATAAGCTTTAGATTTCTAATAAAATTCAACTCATATAATTCTCTTTAATTTTGAAAATATAAAGAAATATGATAGTTTGGGATAACTAGGCTTAGTATCACGAGCATTCCCTACACATCTCCTTTGGTCTCGATAAGAACTCTTCCCTTTTGATCAATCCTACTTGATTTTTAAAAAAAAAAATCATTCATCTATCTTTGAAATCTTTGGACAATGATCATTTACCTTTGTCGAGTATTCTTAAAGAATCACATTCCTTATGATGTAATTAACTATGGGGCTTGCCTCCATAGAACTTAACAAATTTAAATAAACCCTACTTTACTTTTTTCAAGTAAAGCGGAAAGATCTCAATACATTGAAGGCATCTTTAGAGTCCTCATGAGGTGATTTCTATTATAGTAGTGACTTCATCTCCAGATAGTATCTATTCTTTAATATGTCGCATCACCTTAATGAGTACATCATATCTGGATTGGTGTCTCTAACACTTAATAATAACCTCAACTCATAAAAATATAAACACAACATCCCTCAATCATCATACCAAGTATAAATGAAATCCACAATCATCAAGCTAACTCAAATCAATCCAAATCAAACTTAACCTAACCCATTTAACTTGAACTATTCAAATGATCCATAACCTATTTGAATCCAAACCAATTGCAATCAAAGCTATATATCAATCCTAAGTCCATATATAAATCCAACTAAACTCAATCCAATCGATTCAACTAAACCCAATTGGTCTACTTGACCCAAAGTGATCAATTTCACCTATTTAAACCAAATTCCAATCCTACCTAAATTGGATTGAACCAAGCTACCAAAACCTCCCATCATGATTGTCAATCACTCCTGATTGATTAATTATCATCAATTGGGTCAAACTAAGTCAACTTGATCATTTGACCAAGTCAACCTCTTAACCCATATGAACCAAACTAGCCAAATCTTAATCCAAGCCAAATTAATTGAAACCATTGATTCACACCAACCTATGATCAAATGATTAAACATGCCCAATTGGCCCTTTGACACAAGTTGACCAAATTTGACTTAAAGATCAAATATAGTCATCATGATCTAACCCAAATTGATTGTTGAACTTGACCAAAGCTATAATTGAACCCAATTTAGCCAATTGAACTTAATTGGCCCATTTAGCCTAAATTCAAATCAACAAATTAATTCAAACCAAATCGTCATAAATCAAATTGAACATGATTCAACCATAACCTAAATTTGGCCATTTATTAATTTGGCCAATTTAATTTGGTCAATTTGGTCAAATTAAAACTTGACTTTGACCTACATGAATCCAAATGAGCCAAAACCAAATCCAAGCCAAATGGACTCAAACCAATTGAACCAAAACATCCTAAATATTCATTTAAACATGACTCAAGTCTTGGTTTGACCCAATTTTGCCAATTAGTCAACTAGCCCAATTTGACCTATAAGGGTCAAATTGAGCCAAACCCACTTGAACCAAGCCAATACTAATGAGACCTAACCTAAACCATCATAAACTAACCTTGGGTCAACCCTAAATTAGCCTAACCCAAATTGGGTCCAATCCCATTGGATTTTCCTCCCCACATGGGATCTTTCCCAAAATTGGCAAGTCGACTCTTCCCCTCTCTCCTTGGCAGCCACTTCTTACCCAAATGAGGACCTGACCTACCCACCAGTAGGTTGGGTCAGCCATGACCAAAGGTGAGTTAACTCACCTCACCTACCTTTGGATCCAAGGAAGGAGGCTGACACCAACCAAACCGAGTCACATTGACACTCCCATTCTCGGATGGTGTGGCAAGAAATCAGGGTTGAATCCCATTCATCCAAGGGAGAGGGGATATACCCCCCTCATTTCATCCAAAATGATCACATTCACACTTAGAGAACTTCGAGAGGTCGTTTCAAAATCCCCATAGCTCTCCCTAAGCCTCCCAAGCTTCCCAATTGTTAGAAAACTCCAAATTTAAATAGGGCAACCTTGCTTCTGACCCAACCCCCTCAAACCTCCACCAAACTCAAATTAATTTGATCCACACCTTCCCCACACTCTGTCGAGCAAGAATGAATTGCCTCCCGAGCCCTACGACCATCGGAAGTTTGAGTTCGATCAACGTCGCTTTCATAGTGAAAGTTTGTGGCCCTCCAAGCAAAAAATAAGGAATCCTCATGAATGTTGATAAGTAGGGCTTCATCTAAACTAACAAGCTTCCTCAATCGATTTCGCTACCGATCTTGAACTCTAGCAAGGTAATTATTTCAAATCGTGCTTTTGTAAAATTTTTCTATGGCTTTTTGAAGGAAATTTTTATGTCGCACAAATCTGACTAGTAGATCCCTTCAAATCTACCTCATGATGGTGTGGGTTGAATCCTAACTCAATCCGAGCTTGGGTTATCTGTAGAACAGGGGATGGTGTCCATCTCTTATCACTCAGGAGACGATATATCATGCACCATCCATCCCACATGATCATAATGGATGATTGTGATTATTCGCCAGATAAAATTTGATTTAAACCCTTAAGAATCGTGCGAATGATCCTGGCCATTTGATATAAGATCGACAGACAAAAGCAGCAGCCATACGTAAGCGGCCGTGAGCGACTTTTAAGCCAATCCCATGGTGCCACGTGGAAAGCATACCACATCAGCGACCCGTGTGGCGCTGACGGGATTATGCTTAAATTAGGCTTAATTAATGGATTTAATGGCTGAAACTTTAAAAATTCATAACAATTATAGAAAAATAAAAAAATACAAATAAATACTTATTTTGATGATATTTCAAAGGAGAATCATTTAAAATTAATTCCAACTAATTTTGAGTAGTAATTAAGGCTTAATTAATATTTAATTGTAAACTTAATTAGCTTAATTATCCCTTAATTACTTGAGTAATTAATCCAAAATTTTATGTGTTAGTTTAATAGGATGATCTACCTCCCATAATTTTCTTAGGATTTATTGCTTGGTTAATTTGGGAAATTCACTATTTAAGCCCTAATCACTCTCTTAATTAGTTGAATTAATTATTAATCACCCAAATAGTAAAAATTATTTAATTAAGTGCACAATTGAATAGTGAATGGGCAAGGGGATTGGGTTTAGGACCTCCTTCCTAACTTCTTTTCCTAAGTCCACTTCTCTTTAAAGAATAATTAATTAAAATGACATTATTTAAGAGATTAATTAATTAATTAATTAGCTTAATTAATCAAATCAAAATCATAATCACATTAGATAATTAACAATGAAATTAAGGGTTCCTCTTTACATGTTTAATAACATAAAGACCCTTAAGGAATTTATGATTAACCCATAAGTATGGGAAAATCATAAAAGTACTTAATTAGGTTCTTTGATTTAATTAACTCTTAATCATGAGCCATTTGAATTAGGTCCTTGTAGGAGCATTGCAATTTCATGTCCTCATATGTTCATATCATTTATGGCTCATAATTAAGTTGTTAATCAAATTAAAGAAGCATAGATAAGGGCATTTAATTAATTTAATTAAGCATCCAACTTAACTAATTCATAAAATTAACCTAATTACCTTTTCTTAAACTAAATCAAATTACCAATGTGGGAATGGGATTAAAGCAAATGATAGATCCTCCTCCTCTTTAAATCAAATCAAAATATCAAATCATAAATTAATTAAGAAACTTTAGTTTTCCTTAAGTGATTTTATTTAATGTGATTATCCTTAGGAATTAATTTAGTTGAATGAATCACATGTTTATATTTAGTTATTCTTTCTGATCACTTTAAATGTTGTATTTCATTTGGTTTCATACATTCATCTTTTAAATCAAAATAAAAAAAAAATGTAATTTATTTAAATAAGCTTGCATGTGTTAGCTTAATTAACTATATGTGTGGCTATTATCACTACTAAATCCAAAACTATTTTTCAATGTTTATAAATTGATAACAATATTTGGAATATTAGTAGTTATAAATACATATAGGATTTGCATGTGTTTATAGCTTAAGTGTATGAAGTGAAGCTCTCTTTTTGAATCATATAGATCTACATAGGTTTGAATGACAACATGTGTATAGTCTGGACATCCAAGAATACAAGGCTTTAAATAGCCCCATGAGATCATTTGATTACCTCACTTCCTTGATTAACAAAGGCACGTATCCATTTGATTTCATTTTTATGTATTTTAAATTTAGAATTTGGATATAGCTTTAATTCATATACATAAATAATTCAATCAAATAAAATATAATCTTGCATGATCTCTTTCTTCCAATTATCTATACATCCATATGTATTTAAGAAAGAAAGTATATAGTATGGACATCCCGGGAACATGAGGCTTTAAGTATCAAGGAGGTCATTGGATTACTTCATTGCCCTGGTTAACAATGACACGTATCTGCTTATGGCATTTATACATGTGTGTGTACTTAATTAAGGAACAAAAATCCTCTTTTCTACTAAAAATGCATGCATCCATAATTATTTAAGTCATTGAATTGGTTAGTCATGTGATTTGGAGCTTTCTTTCCTATGTTTATGTACACAAATATATATGTGTTTGAATGCAAATGGATATATAGTCTGGACATCCCGAGAACATGAGGCTTTAAGTAGCCCCAAGGAGGTCATTTGATTATCTCACTTCCCTGGTCAACAATGACACGCACTCATTTAATTGTATTCCTATGTATTTTTTGTATAAGAATTTGGATATATCTTTCTTTAATTTGATTATCTCTCTTTGCAGGTTGCTTAAATCCCTAAGCATAATCCAAGTTATGACAGGTGGGCTTGGTTACCCATGTGCAGGGTGCGAAGTCCAAATTATATACATAACTTCTTGGGATTGTATGTTTGTTTAGCAAACCTCTATTTTATAGGTGTAGTTAGATTTTTTTTCCTATATGAATGTATTTTTTGTACTAGAAATTAGGATTAGTGCTATGGGATTAGGATAAGCAGTGGCCAGAAGGCTTTGTCCTATGGTGCCCTATGTCTTTGAAGTAAGCACACCCAAATCAAAGGAAGAGTGAATCAAATCAAGAGAAAGAAGGAGAAAGATAAAGAGTGAATAATGTAGACTCCCATAGCATGTATTCATTCTAATTGTAAAATTATTCTTTCATATTTTGGGTTGTATAAGGGTAGAGCTCGGCTACCCATCTTTTCTCTTTTTCGGTTGTATGGCGGTACCTGATTACACCGACCTTTTATTCTTTTACGGTAGTTATAAAATTAATTGATGATTTATTTAAATTGTGCATTAGAAATGACATGCTTTTCATAGTTTATTATGTTTGATACTTTAATGTGTGGCCTAGATATGGTCTCTTAGATAAAAATTGAAATTTTTACCTAATCACTCATAATTAAAGTTTTAAATAACTCACAACCTCACCATAAAGCTTAGGATATAAATAATATAATTAAAAGATTTAGCAACCCCTTAGCTATATGGTTATATGTTTCACATCATGCATATCATCTCAAGTCACTCTTGTAAAATGAGGGCCTCCGCCCATATACGCATAAGGACTACTTGACCCATGAGAGCAACCCCTACTGATGGAGCTTCGCCCTCTTTCTCTTTCAATTTTGGCCAATAATCAACTTCATCATGCATCTAGATATATAAAATCCCAAAGCCTTTGTCTAAATGATGTGTCAAAAAAATTGAAATAAAATTTGAAAAGATTTTTCATTTATAGATTAAGTCATATACTCATACCACTCATGCTCTAGTCTCTTAGGGAGTGGGTTTAGGACTTTAGTCTCTTTCTAAATTAAATAACTATCATAGCTATCTTGCAATTCAAAAAGATCGGGCTACATGATTTTAAAATTGTAGGAGGAGTTAGTTGGCGGTCACTCCAGGCAGTTGTAAGTCTAAAAGTCAGACGATTTATTCTCTCTTGTGGAGATAAACCCTTATGTCCACATGCTTAGATTTAGGCTGTGCTTAGCTTGTACTAAAGCTCTAAGATTTAAGATCCGAGGTGATTTTTTACTTCGGGCTACAAGCATAAATCATCACTTCTTAAGCATTTTCATAACCTTATGTTGGCAGATTATAAGCCCTAGTAATCTAATAAAAATTCAACTCAAATAAATGTCTCTTCATTTTCAAATATATAAAGCCTAATGATATGATATATTGGAGTGCTCACTAGGTCTCTTAGTATCATGAGCGCTCCCTACTTATTTTTTGTGGATTCCAAAAATAAGTATTCTCCTAAAACTTTCCCTATTGGCATTCCAAATGTAGCTAATCCATTGATAGTATAGCCTTGAAATCTTTGGAGATAATAATTATCTACTTTAATTGAGAGTATTCTTAGAAATTTCATTTCCTAAGATGTAATTAACTATGGAGGCTTTCCTCCATAGGAAACTTAAGAACCCAGTTTAATATAAACTTCTTTATTCATCCATGTAAAGTAGGAGAAAATTCTTTGGTATACTCGAAGACCCATCATGTCTCAGGAGTCCTTATTAGGTGATTAGGTCCATTGTAAGGTGATACCTCTATCTTTTGAGATAGTACATCATACCTCAATATTGTACATAATCACTTTAATAAGTATCCATACGATCATGGTGTTCCCCCCACATCCAAAAATAAACACCACACTTTATAGTTCAATTCTAGGGACATTCCTAGAATCACTTTTAAAGTACTGCTTAACCAATTTTTCATTTGAATCATCTTGGCCATTTAAGGTTTTCATATGACCAGTCCAAGCAAAATTCTACAAAAATTGTTCACTCATTCTTAAAAAATTATGAAAATTTTTGTATTTGAACTAGACATATTTTCCTACAATTTAGTATTTATTTCAACTTATTTAGAGTTCTGTAATGGGAGTGCTAAATTTAGGACTTTAGTGCATTAGGTTCTAAACTAGGTTTTGTCTTGGGTTGGTTGACACATTTAAGTCCACATCTTAAACTCCACTTTAAATCTAGCTTCTTCATACCCATACTCACTTTTCTAAGCATCTTAAGAGAGCCTCAAACCATTAATTGGATCAGCCTAAGTGATCCAGCCACATGCTACTTGAATAAGATTATCCTTAGGTCAATTAAGCAACTAAGCCTAATCAATGATCAATTGAGTATAGTTAATGTGGTGAACTCACATGAATAGTTTAGTTAAATTTACTTGAAAAAATTAATGTTTTAGTTCAAATGGGCTAAATAAGTTTCTCATGATTTAACTAAGCTATATGTTGGGATAATTGAATTCAATTAATTTAATTAAAGATAATTAATTAGGCTAATTTAAAGTGTTGTGAACTATGTAATTTAAATGGTGGGCTTAAGTTAAATTAATTTGATCAATTTAGTCTAAAAGACTCAATTGAGTTTATTTGAAATAATTGAAATACTTAGCAAAATTGGATGGATATTATTGACCTCACTTTTGAAGTGAGATCTCAACCTCCTCTTCTTAGACTTGGGACTCTTCTATATACTAAGATCTCCTTAGTCATAAGACACTTCTAGTGATTAGGTGAATACTTAACTTAAGCTTAGAGACTTAGAGAGGTTAATCATAGGATTAGACTATGCCTTAGGACTTAAGGAAATCACCTATCTTATAGCCTAAACCCAATCCATGTGCATCTTCTTAAATCCAATCAAAATCCAAATCTTAAACTAAATCTTAAATTCAAATACAAATTTCAAATCCAAATCCAAATTCAAAATCCTTCATAAACCCTATGATTTTATCTTGTGCTTAGCCTTAGCCAAATTCAAATCCTCCCAAAATCAATTGATTTTCTCAAATATCAATTCAATTCTTCAATCAAATAATCAAATTCCAATTCAAATCTAGCTCCAAATGATTCAAGCCCATGATCAAACTCAAACCCCAAAATCTTTCTTAAGCCATTTGAGTTGGTGCCATGAACCTGGAAAAATACTAACCCAATTCAATCTCATTTGATTGATTTCTTTATAAATCAATCATATCTTCAATCATCTTCACAAATATAAATAAAATCTATAATCAAATCATCAAAACTAAATCAAACTAAATCAAATCCCATTCTAAGCCCTTTGAACCTACCTTCATGAGCTTAGCCAAATTTTTCTTCAAATCACTTCAAACTCAATTGATTTTCTTATAAATCAATTGTTCCTTTAATTATCTTCCCAAATATAAATGAAATCTATATTCAAATGCCCAAAATCAAATCCAAAATCAAATCAAAACCCAATCTAAGCCCTTTAAGCTAATTCGTTGGACTTAGCCAAATCCTACCCAAATAAAGTCAAAACTAATGGATTTTCTCTTAAATAAATCATTCCTCCAATCACGTACTCAAATATAAATGAAACCTGCAATCATCAAACCAAATTCAAGTTAACCCATGTTAAGCCCAAACTTAGCCCTTTTGACTTGAAAATTTCAAATGAACCAAAATCCATTGGACTCCAAATTTATTGTAGTTGAATTTATATTTTAATCTTTGGCTCATATATAAGTTCAACTAAACCTAAATCAAGTCAAAACCAAGCCAATTGACCAACTTAGGCTCACTTGATCTAAAATGACCTAAAGTAATCTAAAGGATGTTTTTGAGCTAAGTTCTAATCCAACCCAAATTGGATTGAACCAAGCTCATCTAAGCATCATACCATGACCATTGATCACCCTAGGATGACCAATTGCAATGAATTGGGTCAGACTAAGTCAACCCTTTTAGCCCAAATAAATCAAAACTATTTAAAACTCACCTTACACCAAATTGGTTGAAACCATTGATTCACATCAACCAATGATCAATGTTTGAACATGACTTGACCATCAATTGAGCCAGACTTACTCCAACCTAGCCCAATTGACCCACTTAGCCCAAATTAACCTAAAGGGTCAATTTGGACTAAATCTAAATTAAATACAAATTGATTCAAACCAAAGATTACATTCATTTTAAATTATCCAATTGAACATGAATCAACCCATAACCCAAGCCAATTTGGCTAATTTTGGTGAAATTGGTGAACTTGACCCATTTGATTCCAATTGAGCCAAAATCAATTCTAGGACAAATTAAATCAAATTGATCATACCAAAACACTTTAAATCATCATTTGAACCTAACCTAAGCTTTGGTTTAAACTAATTTAACCAATTGGTTAACTTAATCCAACATGACCCAATGTGACCCAGATAACCAAAATTAAGCCAAATCCTTTGAAACCAACCCATGGTATCTTAGAGTTGATCAAACCCAACCTAAACCCACTTGGGATCAGCCCAAACCAAATCAAATCTCTCATGGATCCTCTCCCATATAGGATTCCACACAATATCACACAATCCCTTCATTCAATCCTCCCCATCACTTTCATTCAATGAAGACGTAACTTTACAAAAAAAATTTGAGTAGTTTTAGAAATGCTACTAAAATGTCCTAAATCAGCATGGTGATGTTTTGTAAAAGTCTTTCAAAATTTATAAACTCCATTTTAAAAAATGATGAAAAAATTGAAATAAATGACCAAGAAGACTTTGCTAAATCAAAGTCCTCAATCAGCCATCACCTCCCAACTATCTCCCCATCACCTTTAATGGTGATTTTGATCATCCCAAAAAGATAAAAAAAATTGAAGCCTCCAAGAGCTTGCTCATGCCTTCATTCACTCTCCAAGAGCTCCCCCAAGCAACTAGCAACATTTTCCCACTTCTTTTGAGTTAAAAATACCAAAACTGGCCGGATTCTAGCAAGGAGGCTGCGGTTATTGGTGAATACAACATTCTAATGGGGAATAAGAGGCTACATTCATTCCAAAGCATCCTCTTGCATCCAGGAGCTTGCTCGGATCAACACTGCCATCAAAAATCATCTCCAGTGAGGTAATTTTCAAGAAATATAGCCGGCCTTAAGAGCTTTTGTTTGTGACAGTTTTTGTACAATTTAAAATTTCCTTTAGATAAACCTTATATTTTTCATTTTATATCATACCCATGTGAATCGAGAAGTTTTTCGGTGAAGATCATTGTGAAATCGAGCCCAACCAGACAAAATCTCGTTTGATTTCAGCAAATAGCTCAATTTTTACTGTTCACTGCACATTATTCAATCATTTTTGTTGCTTGGGAATCACGTGCAACAGTAGCCATCTGATTTCACATTTAGGAGGCGAGATTAATGGCGATCTCGTCCATTATGTGAATTGATATGGATCTTCACGTGATCAAACAGCCGATCCGATCCGCGCATCGTGATCTCTATTCATTTCTCATTCCCACTCGTCTGGCGACTCGACCGCGACAAAGCCAGCCCCGCTGATCGCGCATCGATTCTTCGCGATCAGGTTAAGTGGGAAATTCGACCATTTTCTGATTTTAAAAAGTATTTAAATCATGGAACTTCAAAAATTAATGAAAAATAAAATACTTAACAAAATTTTAAATAAGGGCTTGTTGGATTCATCATTCAGAGAAATCCAACAAAACCAAAATTTTCAAATTTTACTAAATATTTTAAGCTTAATTTGAGTTTTAGTGGAAATCAAATTTCATCAATTACTCTAAAAATACAAATCAGATTGTGTTGAAATTTTCAGAGATTTAAATTGAAGTTAAGATCTGCCAATCATAACAATTTTAAACCTAAATAACTTTTGGATTAGGAGATATTGAATTTTGAAGTTCATATAGTCTACTTTAATAAAATAAATTAATAGGCTTTATAAAAATTATTTAAATCGGCTACAACCTTGAAAAATCATAACAAATTGTATAAAAATTAACAAAATGCAAATAAATGCTCATATTAAAGGTATTTTAGAGGAGAATTTAATAAAAATATTTCTACTTAATTTTGAATAATAATTAATGCTTAATTATAATTTAATATAAATTTAATTAACTTAATTACTCCTTAATTAACCATGGGATTAATCCCAAGTTTGATATTGTATAAGGGGATGACCTCTACCTCTCCTAATTCTTAAGATTTATTACATGCTTAATTAGAAAAATTAGTTAATTAATCTTAATTATTCTCCTAATCTAATTAATGATTAATTAATTTCATGAACATTAATGAATCAATTAATTAAGTGATTAATCCTTTGAGCAATAATGAATGAGCCTATGGGATAAGATTGAGACCTCCTTCTTAATTTATTCCTTCACGTTCATTTCATTAATCAAGTTAATTATGGCTTAATTAATTAATTGAATCACTTAATTAATGAAACTAAGATCTAAATCATTCCAGAACTTAATCACTTAAGTCTTGAGTAGACTCTTAGGTGTTCAATAGCCTAAGAGAATTCTAAGAAAATTATAACTAGCCTACATGTGCGGGAGGGTTATAAGAGTACTTAATTAAACACTTTAGCTTAAATAACCAATAATTATGAGCTAATTGCATTAGACCCTTTTATCTTCATAAGATCATTGTTGATTTTTTTCCAAAAGCATGTGCATATCATGTTGGCTCATAATCACCTAGATAATTATGATGAAGTGGCATAGGAAATGGGTAATTAATGGACTTAACTCATATTACAACCAAATTAACCCATAAAATCAACCTAATTATCTTTTTCATTAAGCTAAATTAAACCACAAACATGGGAATGGATTAGGATCAGCAAACTTTCCCTCATTTCATTAAATCAAGTCAAAACATAAAATGAAAGATGGTATTGACAAGCTTTGGTTTTCTTTAAATGCTTTTATTTAATATGATTGTCCTTAGAAATTAGTTTGAATGAATGAGATCATATGCTTATAGTATTTCCTTTCCAATCATGTTAAATGTTATATGTCATTTGATTCCATGCATCCATCTCTTTTCAAAATTAATTAAATAAAATGAAATTTCTTTTATGTTAAGCTTGTATGTGTTGACTTAACTTAATATATGTGTGGCTATTATCACTAATAAATCCAAATTATTTTTCAAAATTTTATAAATCAATTACATTGATTAGAGTGATAGTAGTTATGATTACATATAGGTTTGCATGTGCTTATAGCTTAGGTATGTGAAATAAAGCTTTCTTTTCCTTAATTCATTTGTAGTTTTATATGTATTTGAATGTTAATAAGTATATAGTCTGGACATCTTGGGAATATGAGGCTTTAGCTAGCCCCAATGAGGTCATTTGATTGCCTCACTTTCCGTTAATAAAGTCACGTACTTGCTCATTTCTCTTTACATATGTGTGAATATATGGCTAAAGGATGAAAATCTCTCTTTTCTACTAAAATTACATGCATTCATTATTGGTTAAATGATTGAATTAACTAGTCATATAGTTGGAAGCTTCCTTTCCTACATTCATATATATAAATTTGCATATATTTTAATGCAAATGGGTATATAGTCTAGACATCCAGGAATATGAGGCTTTAGCTAGTCCCAAGGAGTTCATTTGATTATCTCACTTCCCTGGATTAATAATAGCACGTACTGTTTAATTTCATCCTTATGTATTTTTGTATAAAAATTTGGATAGAGCTTTAAATTAAAATGATGAAAGAATTCAATCAAATGAAAAATATAAACTTTAAATGTACATGTTCACATCCATCATTTAAGTGTGCTAAAATATATTGTATGTGTAGGTATACTTAGGATTTAATCATATGCATGTTACATGTAATGGAAAGGAATGATTATATATATCATGTGATAGTAATTCAATCAAATTAATCTTAATATGCCTTTCATATTGAATGGAATCATTTAAAGTAAACCTAAACTTAGAATTAATTTAAAATGTGTAATAAGCCATTCACTAAAGAGAACTAAATTAAATTAACATGCTTTAGAAAGTGGCTTAGGGTAGGGATGAAAGAAAGCAATTCTCTTTCCTCTCTTCATAACACTTAGTTACTAAGTGTAGGTCATATGAAACCAAATAAAATATAAATTAAAATTCTCAAATCAATTAAACAACTTAAAGTGAAATCATCCTTTATGGTCAAATTAAATTCTTTTCACACTAAAAAAAAATATAACCTTAATGCCTAGTTAGAACTTGCCACACAAGCCTTAACACACACATTAGAATTAAGTCACCACTTTTAGCCCTATGTTAGGACAATGCATGGTGTGATGTATATTTTATTTTGTGATGTATTATTTTAGACTAGATGTTAGGGTGTATGTTTCGTAGACTAAATGTTAGGTCGTGATTAGCCTAATCATATTTTCTACAAGGGATTGTGCTTAAGGGGCCGTTGAAAAATAAATATAAATGCTCTCTTTACAAGTTGCTTAAGCCCCTAAGCATAATCCAAGTTAGGACAGGTGGCCTTGGTTACCCATGTATAGGGTGCTAAGTCCAAATTCCAAATATAACTATTTGGGTTGTATGTATGTTTAGCTAACATTTGTCTTGCAGGTGCAGTTAGATTTACTTTTTTTCTATTTTTAATGTAATTTTATATTAGGAATAATTATTAGTGTTATGGGAGATTAGGATGAGCAGTGGCCAGAAGGCTTGGTCCCTGGGGTGCCCTGTGATACATTTGGAGCAAATCAAATCAAAAGGAAGAGAAGGAGGACATGAAGAAATGAAGAAAAGAAGATCCCCATAGCATGTATTATTTTTGTTATTCGGGTTGTATAAGGGTAGAGCTCAGCTACCCATCTTTTTTTTCTCTTTTCGAGGTGTACAACCCACCCCGACCGTACTGGCCTTTTATTCTTTTACGATAGTCTATAAAATTATTTGATGTTGTGTTTAGATTACGCACTAGAATTGCATGCTTTTCCTAGTTTCTTCATGTTTGATGTTTGAATGTGTGGCTTTTATGTGGTAGGCTCTTAGGATAAAATTAATTTTATATCCCAACTAATAACTTATAATTAAATTTTAATCAACTCATAACCTCATCATAAAGTCTAGGCTATAAACAAGATAATTAAAAGATTTAACAACTTCTTAGTTGAAAGTTGTATGTCTCAGATCATGCATGTCATATTCCATCTTCCTTGAATATGGGAGATCTCCATCATTGCACTATAGGAGAATGCTTGACCTATGAGGGCATCCCTTGTGGTGGATAACATCCCCTTCTAGCCAATAACTTTATTTCATCATGCATCTAGGCATTAAAAATCCCAAGCCTTTGTCTAAATGAAGTGTTAGAATAAAATAAAAGTTGTAAAGATTTTTGCATTTAGCTTAAGTCATACACTCATGCCACTCATGCTCTTGTCTCCTAAGTTGGTTTAGGACTTTAGTCTCTTTCAAATTAAATAATAGCTCAATTATCTTGCACTTTCATAAGACTGGACTACATGATTTTGAATCATAAGAGGTGTTAGCTGTCTGCTACTCTATAAGGTTATAAGTCCAGCAGTCGGGTGATTTATTCTCTTTTATGAAGATAAACCATATACTCATCTTCACTTAGACTTAGGTCGTGCTTTGGCATATGTCAAAGCTCTCTAAATTTAGGATCCGAGGTAGCTATTTTCTTCAGGCTACTAGCATAAATCCTCACCTCTTAGGCATCTCCATAATCTTGTATTGTTGGATTATAAGTTCTATCTTTCTAATAAAATATCAACTTTAACAAAATTTATCTTCTCTTCAATTTTAAAATTATAAAGCCCAATTATAGATAGGTTGGAATGCTCAGTAGGTTTCCTAGTATAAAGAGCATTCCCTACTCATTTCCTTTGGCTTCGATAATAAGTCTTCTCCTTGAGTTTTCTCACCTGATTTTTTAATGCAACTAATCCTTTGATAGTCTAGCCTTGAAATCTTTGGAGACTTTAATTTTTTACTTTAATAGAGAGTATTCCTAAGGAATCTCATTCCTTAGGATGTAATTATGCCTTAGGAGTCCTTATCAGGTGATTAGGTCCATTATAGGGTGATGATTTCTATCTTTCAAGATAGTGCATCATTCTTTAATGTCGTACCCGACCACTATAATAAGTATCCCCTAAGATCTATGTGATGTCCCACATTCAAAAATAAACACCACATATATGTAGTTAAATTAAGGTTAATTTAAATATGGTTAGACAATTGGGATGTGCCTAAAGTTTGGTTTGGCTTATTTGTGACAAATTGGTCAAAATGGATTTAGGTATATAAATAAGTCAAAAATGAAGGCAACTTGATCATGTGGATATAAAATTTCTAGAAGAACATACTTTTTTATTTAGCTATCTAGTCCTAAAATATGATAAAATAATTTCTAAATACTTAACTCACAAGGCCTACACATGTATATATTGACCAAAGACATTTGTAAATCTCTTTTAAACATATTCATGTAGTTAAAAAGTTAATCAAATAGTATTGATTATACATCTATGGAACATAAGAGAGGTAATGTTTATTTATTTTGAAATAATTAATTTAGGGAGTCCACAAATTAATTTTAATTACTTCAAATCCTATGGTTCATTTTATTGATTATACATTAAGATAAAGAATTAACCATAAAGGCATAACAATATGAATCCAAGTCAATAACATTATAATTAAAAAATTTTAATAAAAATATGAATGCACTAAAATTCAAATATAAGAAAGTTAAATAAATTGAAATAATCATAAATGTATAATTATTTAAAAAATAATAAATTATATTCTACAATGGACCAAAAATGAAAAATATAAATACAATTGGACTTAATAAAATATAAACTTATGTTCTATAAGAAAATATAAGATTGGGGTCTTTAAATTGAACACCACTTGGTTCACACATGAATCTAAATTATCTTGTATGTTCATCATACTTCCCTTGGCTAATAATATATAAAAGAAAGTTAGAGTACATAAGACATTAGAGGCTACATTTGGATTTTTTTTAAACTTTTATTTGGCATAACACATCATCATACCAAGCAAGCGTATAGTGCTTTTAGGGTATTACATAATTAACACAACACACTTAAACCAAATACTATAGCTACCCTTTCAACACATCACACAACTAAGTCATAAATAAAAATAACTCTAAACCATAAGATGCTTAAGAATGTGCATATTACAATATCCAGGGGCATAACCAATCTCTCTTCTTAGGAGGAAAATTTGCATGTTAGGCATAAGTGGAGGCCAAAAAAATTTTTTTGGAGGGAGATGACTAATTTATCTATATTTGATAAGAGAAATTATAAAATTCAAGGGGAGCATTTTCCTCTCTCTCAATTATAGTACTTGGGTTCACCCTTGACAATATCTAATATGTGATGGTGTTAATGAATATCTAGTAAAACATTTTACATTCTAGTTATAAGTTTAAAAATGAGGGTGTTCAAGTATACTTATTAGTTTTAATTCTAATTTAAATTATCAATAACCTAAATAATTTACCAACACATTTTATTATAAATAACCTACAAAAGACTAGTATAACCCACTTAAGGGTTGGATATGACATCCCATGGTCCTAATATCTTTGTCTAGAAGAGTTTGATATTTTTAAGAAAAATGATAGGGACAACCCATCCCTAAGGTTTAGATTTTATGTTAAAAGAGTTTTTAAATCTTAATAGAATATAATTGTAGATCATATTATTCTAGTGCCTTATGGTTTAAAGAAGTCAAGGAATCACTCTAAGGTGGAGTGTCATATTTGTGCACTATAAAGGGCCAACCAAAGCAACTAATCCTTAATTAATCTAAGATAAAAAAGGTACTAAAGTTGGTTTTAGTTAGAATTTATTAAGCAGAATTAGAACCAAGTATTATGAGGGCCACTAAATAACTTAGGGTAATCTAAGATTACTTATGACATGCCATTAATAAAATATAATATAATAGGGTAGACTATTAAAAAAGTGAAAGTTAAGGTTGAGATTCATAATATAACATTGTATTAACTAGAATAATCTAAGATATGATCACCATACCATCTAGGTTAATTAGTTAAGGCCATAACTAAGTATAAAAATTTTATAAAAAAAACATAGATGGCTTAGAATAATCTAAAACTAAATAATGCAAGTAACTAGCCAATTAATAGATTAGAGTGGACTATTATCTACCTAGGCTTAACTAAGATAAGTCTAGAGTTACAACTAGGGTTGTCAAAAGAGTTTGTTATTTGCAAACAACTCATGTTTGGATTGATCAAAAGCTCTTATTGATTTATTAGTTAAAGATTCGAGTTGAATACAAACATATATTTTGAGCATGAATTTTAAATGAACTAAACACAAACATAAGCTTGTTCAAACATGTTTGACTTGTATGGACTCAAAATAATTATTTAATAATTATATTTCATAAATATTTTTTGTAAAAATATCCTATACTATTATACTTATTATTCATGTTTTATAAAATTAATTTATTGTTCATAAAACTTTAATCACAATTGGTTCTAGTAAACATAAAATTTCAACAATAAAATTTTATATTTCTCATATGTTTTGATTCATTATGGTAATAATTCTTCATCATTAATTTATTAATTTAAATTTTTAAAATTTACTATTTTTTAATAATTTTAGTTTAATATGAGTATAACACAAGCCACATTTGAACAAATTAGTTCAAAACGAGCCAAATATGAACAACCTATTCATGAACATTTTCGAACACAAGCCAAATTTAAATAATCAAAATTTTGAACTAGCCAAACATGAAGACATATTAAGCTCACTCATGTTTACTCATTTACACCATAGTTATAATTTAGATGGTGCACTAAGGTAACCTTAGGTTTAATACATCAGCCTATGTCTCATAACCTTAATAAAAAAAGTTCATAAACATAGAGGAGATGAAAAGAGAAGAAAGATAACAGATGAACCTTGCAATGAACTCTCTTGATAAATATTTTTAAGCATATTAATGACATTGATGTGTGTATAAGAAAACTATTAAATTCACTTAATCAATGATAATTAATTTGCCAACCCACCACTGCTAAGTTAACTTCCATAAATTTTATTGTTGTTTTTCTGTTCTAATCTCTTCAAAGAGATAAGAGAATTAGAAAACTCATATACACACATAGTCGCTTAAGTTCAGTCGATCAAGTCATATTACTAAGATGAATTAGGCTCAATAAGTCTTGGACACTTGAACGATTCATCAAAAGCCTTAAATCACTCGAATAAGCATTCTTATCAAGCCATTTATTAGCTTGCCATTCAGAATATTGAAATTGTTTAAAACCTGAAAGTCATTAAAAGATCAGAAATCTCCAAGAAGACTCACAAGAGAATTCCCTAAGGGAAAATGTTGCTCAAGAACTCATCTTCAAGTTGGAACTCATTAGAAGTTGCGAAATTCTAAGCTAGTTGTTAACTAGATGGACTTATTCAGTTTACAACAAACATTTATTAAGACTTACACACTAAAAAAAAGTCTATTGCAGCAAGTTTACTATCACTAGGGAAGCTAATCTGCAACAATTTAATTTTACAGTGGTTAAAATTACTGCAAGTGCTTTGTAATAGTCTTAATCCTTGATAGGTTACAGTTATAACAGCAGTTAAACTTGCTGCTATGTGAATAAATAAATAAAAAGCCTGGTTGTGGTGATTCATACCCAGCAGGTGGCAGGCTTATCCATAGGTGGCGATCTCTAAAAATTATAGTTAGTGTTGGGTTCTAAAAAATTTTAGAACATTTCCTTGTGTGAAGACCAAGAAAAGAAAAAATATATATATTTTATGAAAAAAGAATGCTGTGTATAAAAGGCATTTAGCGTTCAAGCGCACATTTTGATTGCTATGCCTCATAAAATAAAAAATTTATCTCTTTAAAAATGATTAGAAAGACTTAAACAACATGTCCATAGGTGATATAAAAAACCTAGAAAGATAGAATGTGAATAAAAAAAATAAAGTTAGATTTTATGTAGGACAAGACTATCAAAAATCAATAAGCTAATTAATCTAACAAGCTTTTCAAACTAAAAAAATCTAAAATAATAGATAAATGGTAAAAAGTATACTTTATTTGAGCACGATCAGGCGAGAAATAAGAGATCGAGATAATGAATCACAATGAAAAATTCTATAAAAAGAAAAAGAAATTGAGTCGAGTTTGAGAATTATCAATGTAATAGCGGTTAAAATTGTTGTCATTTAACCAGTATTATTATCACTACTAAATATCAAAATTATCAGTGAAGTTAAAATTGTTGTTGTTATATCCTCTCATTACTTATATTATTTAAATTTTACCATTGTTGTAATATTGAAGCTTGATCGAATAAATATAAGATTCAAACATGTGCTCAATATATTCCATCAAATAATCATGTTACATATATTTTATATTTTATGACACAAATTCAATAAAATCATCATATACTCTCTATCTATTTTTTTTATTCTTAAATTGGGCTATATTATGCAAGTTAACTCAGCCTATGATTTCATTTTAACTTTTAACTAAGAGATCTTCGATCCAAAATTTATATGTATAATATATATATTCAACATTAAATTAGTTTATATATCTCAAAATATTGAGCCATATTTATTAATAAGATTTTGATATATTTTATAAATATTTTAAAATTAAATAATTACAATACATCAACTAAATTTATTTTTTGAATTTATGCTTCTTTTGAATCGATTTTAATCGAAATCAATGTGAAAATAAGATTATTTTTTTAAGATATTTAAATAAATTTAATTATAATTTCACTTTTTAAAATTTTTACTGGACAAGCGACAGCATTACTAGGCATTAAATCCTGTCGCATTCCGTACCAGATCCACCACCGACAAGAGCGATCCTACTTTGCCATATCCGTATGCGGACCTCGTCAATCATTATGCGTACAGTACTCCACCTGAGTGCTTCCAATTATATTTTCGAATGGAATGCAATTATAATTTATAAATAAAATAAAAAAATAATTACACAAATAATAAATTAGAATATATATTAAAATGCAAATAAGTCAAATCAATTCACTCAAATTAATTTGATTAATGATTCGTGAGCGCAATTCATAAGCTCCCAAATCAAATTTAAATCAGCCCCTACTTTTATAATTAGTTTGCAAGCTAATTAATTTAAAATTATTAACATAAAATATACTTAAAATAAATTAAAATTTGTATATAATTTCTAAAAATAATATCTAATTTTTAAAATTAAATAATTTTTATTATTATATTTCTAAGTTTTTTATTTTTTTAATATTTTATTATAATAATTACTTGAATTAAAATTATATTATTATTTTTTTGATAAAGGAGATTGTTCATGAGAGCTTGAGCTCAAATAAAATTAAAGCTCAAGTGAAAGCAAGGTATATATATATATATATATATATATATATATATATATATATATATATATATATATATATATATATATATATATATATATATATATATATATTTATTTATTTATTTAAAAGTTAATATTGATTTTTTTTTTTATGTGTAATAAAAAAATTTAAGGAGAATTACATACATATATAATTCTTATATATTTATATCTAATCTACCTAAATTTTAATTTATATATATATATATATATATATATATATATATATATCTATATAATATATATATATCATATCATTCATATTTAAAAATTGAAATGCACAGTTTTAAGTCTAGAAAAGTATTAGATAAATAAATTTTTAATTTTAAGTATTAGATATGTAAATACATAAGAATTGTGTGATATGTATATAAATCTCTCAAAAAAAAAAAAGAAAAAAATTAGATAAAATTGCCCCTAATGCTCTAGAAAATTTGTTTTTATATGACCCATAACAGCATAAATTAGAGAAATATATTTATTTATTTATTTGAGGACATATTTGTAAAAGTTTTCCTTGCCTTCAAATAAATAAAGTTGAAGGCTCTTTGAACACGAGCTCCTCGCCCTTTTTTCTTTCTTTAGTACTGATTTTTCTCGTAGTAGGCTTTCACCCTTTTGAGGCTGCTTTAGCCTCCAAACCCCTTTGTCACTCCAAGCATTTCTTCGATAATTATTCATTATGTGGCCTTCCTCGATCATTGCATTGATGATATTTCAAGGAGTTTAACAAACATTTCGTTAGAATGTGGCTTCCCATATGTCAAAGCTTGATCCTTATTTAAACTCGACCTTAACATCCTCATTATCTATAATAATAATTAAAATAATTTTATAGTGAGTCATGAAGCTTAATCAGATAAATAATTCTAGGAATATTTACGTACTTATCACACAATTCTTATGTATTTACATATCTAATGCCTAAAGTTAGATAATTATTTATCTAATATTTTTCTATGCTTAAAATAGTGTATTTCACTTTTAAAAAGTGAGTGATGATGATATTTTTGATGTGATGTTGAATATTGGAGTGTTTTATATGTAAAAATTGAAAGTTTAGGTGTTAGATATGTAAATGCATAAGAATTGTGTGGTATGTATGTAAATCCCCTATAATTCTAATCCATGATTCCAAATAACTACGAAAAAGAAATAATGACATATTAATCTTAAATTTGATATGAGTATCAAAATCATGATATAGACTAATCTAATGTATTACATAAAATCATTATAAAATAAAATATCTAAATAATAATCTAACATAATAGTAAGGTAATTATACTAAAGAAACCCTAATAAAAATCCCAAATAACAAAATATTATATACATTATAGTAGTCACATGTACTAGTGGTTATCGATCATACTATAATATTTATTTACTTAATTAATTTAAATTATATCATATCTTCTTATAATCATAAAATATATTATTTATAAATATTTGAGAATATTAGTCATCATAAGATAGTAAATTGAATCAAATCGATACTCTATCTTAACATATGATCATAACTTAATCCATTAGCTAATATCATAAAGTTTAATACAACACAAGTGAAACCCATCATTATTGTCATTAAACTTTCCCACAAATCAATATTAATAGGTTAAGGATTGATTCTTTTTTTATCTTACTATTCAGGAAATAGGATGAGTCGTGCGACTGTTCGTTCCGTTGGTAGGAGGTTATGCTCCCATCGCGGTGATGCGAGTTCGAGTCCGCGACGCATGGGAGGAAATAGGATGCAGTTACTTCGATAACCATACAAAAATGATAAAAATAAATAAAAAAAGAATTTAGCCCCTCGCCATTATTTCAACCACTTGATATATCATCCCTTCATATAACTCAAATTTAGATGACAAGAAGGCAAACAACATCTAAAATTCTAGGAAATTGCATACACACCAAGTAATTTATAATAGAAAACACATAGCAACAAAAGAATAAATGAGATTCTAGCGGCAAAGGTCCAAAGGATATCTTAGATCATCCAATATCAAAAAGCTAGATCACTATCCTTTAGTGGAAAAACCTTTCTCCATAGAGAAGTAGTTTGAATTCAGAGTATTATGGATCCCAATTCTTATGCATCAATCTATCTAATATCTGCATTTTATTATTTAGATAAATAATATCTAAATCATTAATATTATATTAAAATTTTAATATCTATCGATCACTAATTTTAAAAAATAAAATATAATTATAGCTATAACTATAACTATATATATATATATATATATATATATATATATATATATATATATATATATATATATATAAATTTGATAATATCTTGAATTAAATTAAGCTCAAGATAGAAAAAAAAAAAAGGAAGAAAAGGTTAAGGAAATGGGAAGCCCACTGATCTCTAATGAGCCTTTTTATGCAGAACAAAAATATGGATCAGATCAAACTCGGCATGCATATAAATAAATAAATGAAACCCATTCCAAAGAAGTTTCATCAAAGGAAAACAATTTTGCATTGGTCATTCTGAGTCGATATTAAGAATAAATAATAATTCCTCACTTTCCCTGAAAGTGACTTCCATTGCATGCGTCACCCATTAATTCTTCTCTCCTTCAGTTTCCCAATTCCTCTTCCCCTTGATCTCACCGAATCACATAATTAAGAACCTTTAAAAACAATATAGTATTAATTTAGCAACACAAAAACTCTCGCCACATCTCATCATCCTCTATAAAGACATTCTTGATGTTTAATAATGGCAAACCATCGTTGAAAATGAAAGCTACCTTTCCACCCCTAGGTGAGCCCACCACTCAGAATGCGTGTCCTCACCATTGCCATTCATTCATCCATATATTTCATTAGTTATTCATATTCTTCTAGATTAGTTTAATCAAGCTCACATTAGAGCCTGAATAGAATTCTAAAAGCCATTGCCTATTAATCAACTTTATTAACTCGCAATTCAAAATTCATCATGCCTTCATGTTGCTCATAAATCAACATTACACAGCTTTAGTACAAAGCTATTGAATTCGATCTACGACTCATGTCACCCATTTACTTTGGTGATGTACTAATCAAAATTTTATTTCCAGTCAAAGGAATTCTTCAGCTATTTGCTTCAGGTACTTGATAATAGGTTAGGGGGTACTCTAGAAGACCATGATTCTCACCCTCAATCTAAATTAACTTGTAGCTCATAATTAGAGCCAAACTGTATACTATAAATCTCTTGCTGCACGATTAATTACACCAAGTTCAAGTCATATATTTTTTTATGTAATCGTATAATGGGGTCAATAATTGAGTGCAGGTATCATAAAACTTTATAATTGATATGACTCTTAAAATACTACTAGTCGAAGCACGAATCTTGATGCTAAAAGCAACGTCGAAGTTGGCGGTCGAGATCAAGCTTAAAATATCCTTAAACTTTGGGATATCGGTTAAATCTCTAAATAGCTTTCAAACATGGAGTGTTTATAGTCAAATCGAGCGTCTCGGAAGGATCTAATGAGCCCAAGATCTCATAATTTTGACTTCATTTGAGCATTCAAATACTTAAAATACATCAAATGATCAAAGGAATCATTTTGAGTCGTCCGATGGAGAGGAGTGGTTCGGATTTTCCATGTATTCTGACGTCATCCATCATAAATATCCTCATTCTTCATATGAGGAGGCAGAGAGAGGAGAGCTCTAAAGCGAAGATCCTCCATAATCAAGCCACCACTCGGCGATGGCCGACCAGCTTGGTTTTCAACCACGCCCGTTGCCGGCCACCATGATGATCCTTGTCGTTGATCCCGCCGTTCTCCATCATCTACTACATTAGCAATTGTTATCACATTATTACGTACATTGTTCCTCGCATATTCATAATCCCATTATCGAAGATTTTGTACTTTGAAAGCAGATACATAGTGGAAGATTTTCTTGGGCTAAATAGTGGTTTTTCCTCTTTTGAGATTTTTTGTAAAATTCTAGTTTTCTTGTTCACTCTTTAAATACACAGTATGCGTCTTGGATTTATCAAAAAGGCGTAAACTTTTACTCTATGGTGGTTTTCTAGCATGTAACAGTTTGGCACCGTCTGTGGGAACAGAACCCCTCAATCATAATTTCCGTGAACACCCGCATCTTGGCCAATAGGCACAATACTCGTAACAATGGAGCCTCCCGCTCCAACTCCCATCACTCTCGAAACCAATCCTTAAACCAAGGACATCAAGCTTTTGCCTCACTCCCCCCTGATAGGCATGACCGGTGAAGGAACGAATCTCTTTAGATCGTGTGAATGGAAGAGTCTCAAAATGAGATGATCCGACTTTTACAGAACACGACACTACCATGGCAAACACATCTCCTCCAAGATTGATCGTTGGCGTGGGAGGTCAAAATGCTAATCTCCTTGACCAAGTTCCTCCTTGCAGGATGTTGATCTCCTTGACTACTAGTTCTACTCATCCATCACGTGCACCTCAACCGCTAATCCACCAATTATTCTTTGGTAGCTTGGCGTTCTTGTCTGTTGACTCCACATGTTATATGTGTAATTATAACGCTTAATGCAAGATGAATTTCACCTTAAAGGCAAAATCATCTTCCCCCTTACCTGCTACGAGTCTTCACCTTTAGGAAGCTATTCTTCAACATCCCATTCTTCAAAGCTTCCAGAGCATTGACTCTTATGATGGGGCAATACCCATATGAACACATTGACCATTATTCGGGACCATCATGCATATCCAATGACCTCGACCGCTTTTTGTCTTTCCCGTTACCCTTAAGGGCTCGCACTTAGTTCTACTCCCTTCAGGAGATTCATCCCCTTTGGAACTTCGCCAAGATTTTTTATAGAGCAGTTTATTAGCGAAGGATCATTAAATATTCCTCCCATCTCTCGACATTCGTCAAAATGAGGGTGAATCACTTAAAGAATACTTCCGAGATTCTCCTCGCTCCCAAATACTGGGTAGACATGCGAGAGGAGTTTTCTTAGAGGGCTTCATCACGGGCCTTTCTACGTCACTAATGCAAGATCTGGTCCTCTCATATATTTGGTTCACCGTGTGGCGCAAATTCTGATGAGTATTAATGCCCATCGAAAATAATTTGAATAATCCACGAAAAAGCGTAAGAGTGCTCTAGGAAACCGCATCAACAATCCCATCGAAGAAGCAACAAGGTCATGATCTCCCTCCACATCCCCCACATCAATGATGCAAACCACGCGGAATACACCCGAACATCTCGTGTTAATGTCTTGTTGGCCATTCGAGATGAAGAGATCATCAGTGGTCACATCTGAAACCAAATTGAAATCGGAGCAATATTGTCACTTTCCAGTAAGTGGACATACTACAGTGTAAACAACTTAAAGAAGAGATTGAGAGGCTCATTCAACAGATATCTACGTCAATTTGTGCAAAATCAACCAAGCAAACATAGCTCCAACTAGGGGCAGGACAATCATCACGAAATAACACAATAGCCAAATAGTTGGATAAATTGAAACGATTGCAAGTGGGCCACTACTATCTAATCAAGTCTTCATCGCCACATTTGAAGAGTCGGAGTTAAAAAATCTTGTATTAATCATCTCATCACTTTTAATGACTTAAACTTGGAAGGAGTCCAAGTTCCGCATCAAGATCCTCTTGTCATCAATGCGGAGACTGGTAACCCCTGTTATGTTGTTAAGAGAATTTTGATTGATAATAAGTTAGTTGATGATTTTATTTTGCTCCACCTTTCTTAACGCATGGGCACGGTTGGGAAAAACTTCAACTTGCGGGGCGTTATATGGGTTTGATAATGCGTATGCAGTGGAGGGACAATCACCCTTCCGTTGTTCTCGAACTTCACCGACAAGTCACTCACTCGATTCAATTCCATAGTTGTCAAGTCAAATTCGATACAATGATATCTTTGGAAGACCCTCCAATCAATCTTGGTCTTTGTCACACCTCATCTTAAGATGAAATTTCAAACTCTCTCATTGGGGTTGTAGTGAGGAAACCAATAAATACACAATATGTTTTCGCATAAGCTCAATCACCCTTCGGTCAACATCGAGAATTTTAATCTTCAAGATAAAGAAGTACCTCGAGGGTTTTGCTTGTAAAAGACTTGCTCCCCACCTCATTATCAGATGACCAACCATCAAGCTATGACCAAAGATTCAAAGAAAAAAATCTTCCCTAAAACTTGGAATATGGAGGGTCTCTGAAAAGTGTTATATGTAATCATTGGTGCATAACAACCTTTAATTTACTGTTTATCTTTTCCTCTCCATCTCTTGTCTTTTTTAACTCCTCTAAAATGTATCTCGTCCCTTTTGTTAAGTTATCTTATGACAATATTGTATCA
The DNA here is from genome assembly GCA_021442155.1 of Cymbidium sinense. Taxonomy (NCBI): domain Eukaryota; kingdom Viridiplantae; phylum Streptophyta; class Magnoliopsida; order Asparagales; family Orchidaceae; genus Cymbidium; species Cymbidium sinense. The sequence goes on from CM038215.1 coordinate 199,583,321, forward strand.
CTGACATTATCAAAGTAATGAGTTTATGACTTTTCTTACAAGCTTATTTCTTCTTCATTTAATCCTCCCACTTGAGAAATACACAACTCACATTATATCTCAATAGGGGCATGATCAATCCCAAGGGGACTTGATCAAACCTCTTCTATACAGATAAGAAGTCAAGAAACACTTTGACTGATACCTAGGATAGGTCAAAAGGTCCTTAGTGGACATCCAGCGACCTCTTTCATCAGTTGCGTCACCGAGTCACACTCACAAACAACCTCATAGGTCAAAATTCCTCGGATTCAATTCAACCTCTTCTATAGTTAATGTCGAAGCAAAGACTCGATAAACAACCTAGATAGGTCATTAGTGGACCTCACCTCTTCCATAAGTTAACGTCATCGGGTAACACCGACAAACAACCGGATAGGTCAAAATTCTCGGATTCAATTGACCTCATCCACAGTTAACGTCGCGGGTAACACCCTTACAAATAACCGGATAGGTTAAAATTCTCGGATTCAATTTGACCTCTTCCATACAAGTTGCGTCGGGTAACACTTTGACAAAAAAAACCCGGATAAGTCAAAATTCACCGGGATTCAATTCAACCTCTTACAGGTTAACATCATCGAGCAAAGACTCGATAAACAACCTAGATAGTCAAAAGTCCGGTGGACTTCACGCCTCTTCCGCAGTTAACGTCGCCGGTAACACTCGACAAACAAACTTGATGGGTCAAAATCCAGGATTCAACCTCTTCCATACGGGTTAACGTCATTGAGTCACACTCGACAACCGATATATCAAAAATCATCACCATCGGTCGCTGATCTCGCCGACCATCGCCGTCTCAGCCATTGCCATATCTCGCCCGGTTATCCTCCTCAGCGATTAATGCCGCTTACCATCGCGATTGCCGACCACCCGTCGGCCTACCACCAAGCTGTCGTGATCACCCTCGATTCGGTACCGGACCATCGTAGCAATCTCCATCGGTCACCACCATCGTCGCCGGTCATCCGCATTCTGCTGCCGCCGCCGTTACTAGTTGCCGCTAGACACCCCATCGGCCCAACCCCTCCGGTCGCCGACCATCGGCGACAATCTCCGTGGTCACCACCATCATCATTCGCCATCTCGCGATCACTGCCCATCGTGCATCCGCCACGCGTCGGTACCATGCCATCATCAGTCATTATCATGATCATCACCTCAACCCCGGTCCAAGGGTAGTTGACCTCTTTGAGGAAAATCTCGCCTCCATATGAACTACGGGCCTTAATAAAACCGGGATCCGACAAGGCGGTTGACCTCTTTAGGGGAAAATTAGCTCCAGTATGAACTACGGCTTGATCGCCTCAGAATGACCTCTCTTAAGAAGAAGAGGGACACTCGAATATGAAGAGTGTTCTATCCATTACTAGGGGTTTTATAGACCCTATAGAGGCAAAAGTCAAAACCACCAAAATCATAAAATCCTCAAAACCACCAAAGGGCAAAATGGACAAACAAAAAACACTCATGGGCCCCTTCGCCCTGCCGCGTCATTGTTCGCGACCTGCTTCGTTTCCGCGCGACCAACTCGACCTGAACAAGAACCCGCGTAGGCCAGCGACCAGCGATGGACTCATAATCGCGGCCCGTTCAGCTCGCGCCACCAGCCAATTCAACCCGCCATTCTGACGAACCCGAGCCGCATGAGGGGAGCGCTACGAGCTCCATGGCCAGCCGCCCGTCGCCCGAATGGGTCCATAACTCAAAATATTGTGCATATCACATACATCCATGCCCTGCCGTGATCATAATCGTGTCTGAAGATCGTTCTCTCAAAATATATGGTTGATGGACCCACAAATTTCATTGAAGAATATGCTATTTTCAAGTATTTGATATATATTTTGGATGATTGAAATAATATCATCCAAAATACCGATATGACTCTTAAAATACTACTAATAAGCGAATCTTGATGCTAAAAACAAGTTGATCCGAAGTTGAAACTGGTCGAGATCAAGCATTTAAAATATCCTTGGAAACTTTGGGATATCAGTTAAATCTCTAAATAGCTCTCAAATATGGAGTGTTTATAGTCAAATCGAGCGTCTCGACGAGCCGGATCTAACGAGCCCAAGATCTCATAATTCTGACTTCATTTGATCATTCAAATACTTAAAATACATCAAATGATCAATGAATCATTTTGAGTCGATGAGAGGAATGGTTCGATTTTTCATGTATTTACAGAGATGCACTCCTCCAATCTATAAATAGCCCTCATTTTTCATATGAGGGAGCCAAGAAGGAGAGGAGAGAGCTCTAAAGCTTGAAGATCCTCCAAGCATGTCGAACCACCGACGATCGACCACCCCATTGGTTGTCAACCACCATCGGCCGGTGTAGATCCTTGCTGATCCGCGCCATCGTTGATCATATCATCTTGTTACCATTACGCTGACATAGTTGTTGTTCCCTTCTCATATACAATTCTATAATCCCATTATCGGGAAGATTTTGTACTCTGAAACAGATACATAGTGGAAGATTTTTACTGGGTTAGGCCCCATGATTTTTCTCTCTTTTGAGTTTTCATGTAAAATTCGGAATTTTTGTTCACTCTTCAAAATACTTATGTATTGTCTTTGGATTTTAACAAGGCTAAGGCATAAACTTTTACTCTAGTTTTAGCGCACAATAATATTGATTGAAATTTAAAACACTAATATCTCTATTAAATTCTCCTCAAAATCTCTTTTTCTCTCTCACAAAATAATCTTTCTCACTCAACTCACCCTTCTCTATTAGAGGGCTTTAGTTGGGTCATTTATAGACCAATTTGATAAAGGAGAATCACCATGACTTTACTCCTCTCTCTCTCTCTCTCTCTCCCTCTATTTTCTAATCTTCAAGATTGGCATATATACTTTTAGTAGGGTCTTCACATCCCTTTAATAATGAATCAATTATTCTCTAATTTGTAGTGACTATGAAAATTTTGAAGACAAAGAATAAAGTCATGGAGTGTCCTAATGGTGGGAAATAATTTTTACACTATTAGAGACCAAATATCTTTATCACTTCTTAAAAAGCTAGACAATATAGAGGATCATCTTACAATGATGATTAAAAGAATTTTCAAGCATTTTATATAAGTTTCATCTCATGCTCATTCGCATACGAGCACTAATAAAGTGTCTCCAAAACATAAATGCTATTTAGCTCCAAAACTATTAAAATGGCTCCTTTTGTGGTTAAGCCATACCTTTTAAAGGAATGCAACCATAAAAGTATTAGGCTTATTATTAGATTTTTTTTAATAGAGATTATGGAGTCTCAATCATCTCAAAAATTTAAGATGCTTTTTCAAAACTCCTACATGAGGAAGTTGAACTTAACCAACCACATTGCTCAATTTTTGATGATCATCATCCATTTTATTGTTGGTGATGTAGTGAATTATCAGCATCTATTCACTACTAGTATGGAGGTTTCACTATGGTGATACTCTCACCTTCTTATAAAGAAAATAACCTCATTTATTGACTTCAAGTGATAATTTATCATGTGATTTGTTGATGTTCATCTTAAACAATTAACCCTTGACTACAATAAGTACTTTAGTTTCTAATATTTTACTTTATTCTAAGTGAACTTCACAAAAAATAAAATGAAAAATATTATTATATTGTAAACATGTACCACAACACCTCTCAAAAAAATAATAAAATTGACAATACTCACAAAAAAATGTTAGCATAATTTGGACAAGAATGGCACCCTAAAAATTTAAAACATTAATGATATCCTAACAAAAAAAAAAAGAAATCAGAGATCAAGATGAAATTACTCATAGTAAAATCATAACTTATCATCACAAAAAAAAATTTTGGGCGATCATCAACCTCAACAATCTTGACAATGAAGTTCTTATGATTTTAGTCATAACGATGTTGACCTCCACATATGTGTCATAAATCAAGTCAGTCAATTCACTTTGGAGGTGGCATACCTGGCTCAAAATGACTGGACATCGAAAATGGTTGAAAGAACCTCCGATCAGCGAATGGACTTTGCTGTTGCGTTCAAAACGTCGAAATTTATCAAAATATAAATTTTGCAAAATCGAACGAGCAATCGATTAAGTACTCGGGCTATCAATGTGTCAACGTGCATATCGGAGTCGAAAAGCTGGGACGATGTTCAAATAACCTCCGTTCATGAAACTGATCATGATGTTAGCTTCGAAACATTAAAACTATCAAATGAGACTATCTACGCTCAAATCGGATGAGTCTGTGCAAATGTTGAATGATTTGAAATGACAGCACACAAATCGAGGATGAAATGCGGGGCGCCATCAATCACCAAATGACCATTGACGAATGGACTTCTATCGCGTTCAAAACATGGCGGTTAGAATATAAATATTGCACATGATCAATTGATTAAGCGATCAGTGTCAGCTGCATATCGGCCGGAGGCATCGATGCAAACGGCACGATTGATTAATTGATTCTTTGAAACGCCAAAATCTATCAATAAGATTATTTTACCCAATTGGACAAATCCGAAGCGTCGGCGATTGAAAATGGCGGCGATTTTGAGCGAAATTAATTGGCGTCGATTTGAACAAGCGACAGATTGCGCGGTGCGATTGCGTTGAACAATGAAATAACCTTAAATTAATATATATATTAATTATGTGATTTTATTGGCGTAAAGTTCACATTAAAGTAAAAAAAATCAGTTTAAAAATTAATTTAATCTTAACCTAAAGTCCAAATCCCTAACTCCCACTCTAATAAACCCGCACCCGCTCGACCCGTTCTCTACCCGACCTGACCCGGTTCACGACCGACCACGCACGAGAGCCTCGCCTCTTCTGCTCGCACGAGAGCCCTTCCTCGGTCGCACGACCCGAGCTCCCCTCTCCTTCACGCGCGGCGCACGCTCGGCAATCCCGCTCCCTCCTCCAACCGTTCCCATGCAAAAGGAAACCTCTTCCTTCTCCAAACCGACGGCAAGGAGGGCTCCCTCTCATTCATTCGGTTTTTTTTTTTTCTGCTCCCTTCTCCAAACCGTAAGTTTGTTTTTTTTTCTCTTCTCTCCATAAATGCAAGCAAAGGTGATCTTCCTCTTCTCTTCTCCTCCTTTCTTCTTCCCTTTCTTCTTCTTTCATTTTCTTTTTTCTTCTTCTTTTTTTCAATCCGAAAATCACTTTCCCTATTTCCTTCCCCTCTCCAAAACCGAAAATTCTTTTCCCTCACCCTTATAAATCCAAATTTCTCCTCTTTACCTTACCCTCAATCCAAAATTTCCTTGTTTTCCTCATTTTCATCAAAACCGAAAATCAACTTTCAAAAACCCTCATTTTCCAAATCTAAAATTTCTCTTTTTTTCCTAATCCGAATACAATTTAAACCATCAGTAGAACACGTCAAGAGCGGGTTCTTCTTTCGGTCCCCATTCTTTTGCATTCAAATTCCCTCATTGTCGGGAAACAGCGTCAAGGTGCGTTCTTCTTTTCGGTTTCTCGCCTCCTCGCATTATCCTTCCATCTTGCGCGTGAGAAAGCAAATCAAGAGTTCTTCTTTCAATTCAGCCTCCCATTATCCTTCCAATCTTCTTTGTGAACAACACCGTCAAAGGGTTTTCTCTTGGTTTTCGGCATCTTCCGTTATTTCTTTTATGCGCATGTGATTTGTGAATGTGAATATATATATATATATGTTTGTGTTTCTTTCGAGTTTAAAGTTTTCGTGAGGTGCTCGAGAGATGATCGGTTGTAGTATCGCATGCTTCATTCGAGAGTCCAGTAAGTCAACATCTGTTAGATGTCACTTCCTCTAGACGAAATGCTGTCAAATTTTTCTCTAATTTATAGACTTAAAAAAAAGAGGAGAATGAATATATATTGCATTTGTCTTCTTTCATGTTTTCATCGTCTCAAGGGCGACAAGATGAAAAAATTGATGGTCATGAAGACACCACTCATCGCCTTGAGGGATACCGAAAAAAAACTCTCTCACCTATATGGGATGATGAGGCTGCCAAGATTACGTCAAATATTTTAACTTAGGAAAAAATGAGAGGGTAAAATGAACTGGCTTAAGAATGCTAAGTAAGGAAACCTACAACTAAATCTAAACTAAAAGTGTCAAACAAAAAAAGGGTAAAGTAAAATGACATACAACAAACACAAAAGTAAAACAAAAAAAGAGAAGAGATGAAAAGCATTTACAAAACCTATTTAAGCAAGTTGAAAACCTTCTAGAAGCGCGAATTAAAATCCTTCCACCTCTTTCTCGAGTACTCTAAACTCAAGCAAGCGTTCTCTCCAAGCTCTATTTAGAGGGATTTGGTGAAGTAATGAGTGAGTTCTCTTTTCTTGTAAATTTCTCAAAATTAAACAAGTTTTAATTGGAATTTGGGGAGATTAATTACTAAACTCATAACAAATTGACAATAAACTTAAAGTCTATAAAATTTGATATGAAGTTAAGGATGAATTCAAATTGGGCTTAATAACTCTTATATGAATATGAAGGTGGTTATAATGTTAGCTAATAATCATGAGTAGGGCTAAAACAATAAACACTAAAATCGGCATAACTTTTCAAAATTGATGTAAATTGAACATAATTAAGTTGGAGAATTACAAAAACTCAACAAGTAAAATAAGTGCAAGTAATTTTTTAAACTACAATCTAAATTAAAATGTCTTCTTCGCCACCGGATTTATTCTTTGTATAAGCAGACAAATAGGGACACTAAATTAAATGCCACACGAATGAAGGAGCTTTCCTTTAATACAAAAAATTAAGAAATTTCATTCTAATTATGATTTTAAAATTAACAAAATCACTAATTAGGTGCAATTATCTAAGCTATAAACACCTACATGTACTCAGACATGGAAATTTCAAGTGCAAATTTTAATGTCTAAAAGGTAAGGTTGGAATTAAATGAAAATCAAATCAATCTCATAACTCGAAATAAAAAATTTTAAATTCTTAAATATATCGCATATGTTATCTTTGAATGCTTCAAGTAGTTTAGAGGATCGCCGGTTGCTTTGGTTAGTCTAAAAATTGATTATGTCATGTGATAGTAAATTAATCCTCTTTTAGAGTTAATAGGATCTAAAGCTCTTAAACATATTCAAATTAATCAATTTTTCAAATCAAATTAAGTAGCGCTTAAATAAATTTATTATTAAAAGCTTAAATCAAAACTCAATATATCCACCTTCCACAACTGTTTGTCGGGGACAACAAATTAAGAAAACTCTAGCTCACGAAGGAGCCATATTCAAATCAAGTGTTCATATGTTCACTCAATCAATCTCATCCCGGTGGGGCGTGGCATGTCCTCGGCGCATGGCTTGGCCGGCTCCAGATGAACCATTAATCGAGTCCTCGACGGGTGGTTTTCGGTCAGCTCCATTATATTACGATCGATGTGCTTTATCATGGCTCGCTTTGAGTTGTGAATCATGTATACTGATAGGACAAACAACCCTCATTTAAAATAGACTTAAGATTGTCTCCTTGCAAACACCACCCCGTGTCTATAAGGATTTCTTGACGACATCATGTGTTATTGATGAGGATCTTTGTCGGTTGGGTCCCACCTCTACTATGTAGACTGGGGCTGCCGGATGAAACCATGAGATCTAGATCGAACACGTCATCATTTCCCCAACCATCCGGTTTAAGCTAAAATGATAAATTTCATAATTTAAATTCTAAAACTCTACATGTTTTGCTATTATCGCTGCATTTAGAATCGACATTGTCGAAAGTTCTCTCACTTATTGAGGGTTGCTATAGGGGCTTCATAGAAAACCTGGAACCTGATCTAAAGTCCTCACAAAGTGAAGGTGAAATCTCTGGGGTAGTGTCTTATCTACTATTCCATCTGCCTTCTGAAAATTACACACACTTTAAAATCACACTCTCTTCAACATTAATATTTATCGAGAGATCGGTGTCGAATTTTCGGAGCCCACAAACAATTCTCGATGATCCTTCACAATGTTACTCCTCAAAAGAAAGAGAACTTGAATTCCAAACTCATGAATGATTTTGGAAACTTGATCAAAGGAGTAGCCTTTCTAGAATGAAGATAGAATAAGAACTCAAACTAAAAGGAGAGAGAAAAAATTTATATCTCTAAAATGGATAAAATAAAAATCTTCAAGTAAAAGACCATATTTATAAAAAAAAATTAAATCCATAAATAATACTTTAGTCATATTTGAATGCCACTTTGTCACCTTAACATCAAATTAAAATTCTTTAAAATAAAATCTTATGGTTATTTTGAAATATTTTCATCATTATTTGAAGTTTCAATGAGGTTGAAATCCTTGACATAACAAACTTTAGGTAAATGTTACTTTTGAATAAATGATATCTTTGGCTTAAAGAAAGCCAACTTGTTAATGAAGACCAACATGACAATGAAGAAAGACTTCACATTAAAAGAACATCTTCCATAAAATATGGCTAATTATAAAAATAATGATAAAATAATAAAGTGAGAATTGAAATTCAATACTCTATTATGTCATAACAGATACAAAGAGAGGTGCAAGAGTAACATTTATAAATATAACTTAGCGATAAAATAATGCTAGATCAATGAAAAATAAATGAACAATAAGATCTAAATAAATCTCCTCATAGATTTATGTTTTTTGAATTTACATAAAATAATTGACTTCAAAAAGTCAACATACTTTTTACCTTATTTTATGAAGCTTCGGCCAAAAGAAAAATATAACACTATATTAGATTCAATCTCTTAATGGGACAATGTTGTATTGAATTAAGTTGCATAAAATATGTTACCTCTAATAGAAAATTAGTTAAATCTTGATAACTCAGTATATTTGTGCATTAATATAACTTTACTCTTTAGGTTACCAATCCATCATAGCATTTCATGATCGATTTCATTAGATAACCTCAATGAGTTTATACTATAAGATTGAGCACTCATGGTCCCTTAAGAGAAGATCTTGCTTTAGGTCTAACCAATTGCATAATACTCAAAATTTAATCTTAGTTAACTTGGCAATCTTGTTCCCATGTTTATTTAAAAGCACCTTGATCTTATCACCATAATACAATTATAAAAGAAGTCTTTTTAGTGTCATATTTCTCAAAAGTGTTATCAAGTTTAGTTGTCTCTATAAAATGAGAAAGACTTGAAGAAATCATATGATTGCCCAAGGTCTCATGATCAGTGATCGCTTAATTTGCCTTGATGAGTTCTTCTTTCACTTTCTATAGAGGGGCAATTATAGCTACAAAATTGCCTCTATATATTTCTTGTAAGTTTTTTCCTGTTTTATATTATTTGTATAAAATAGAAATAAACTTTAAACTAAATATGTCTTTAACTTAAGATTTTAGCATCTCATCATCTCAACAAATCAAAAGCAATAGTAAGCACACAATAGACAAAGGAAGGAAAAGTATAGTAGGCATATTTTGAAATGAATTCCAATGAAAAAAATTCAAGAGATTTTAAATGATATTAATGTGATTAAAAAAATAATCAAATCCACACAATCAATATATCAACTTATCAAGGCCGAGTTTAGTTTTGGCAACCTATATTCCTTTTTTTTTTAAATTTCTTCATCTACTTTTCTCTAAGATGAACACAATGAAAGAAGGAATATGCTTACTCATAAAACTCAACAATTGAATTCATCAAGTTTCCTAGAGCAATAAAATGAACTCACCAAGAAAACTCACAATAAATTTCTAAGATGTCATTAGAAAATTCATCAAGGGAAATTCTTTTTCAAAGATTTTGGTCTTGGAACTCATCAAAAATTGCCCAACTATGAGAATGGCTATCAAATCAACAAATCTTATATATTTTTAATGTAAGTATTATTAAACTTTGTTATGTGAATAGTATTGCATCTCAATATAAGCCTATAAATAAAAGTTTAAAGGATGAGACTTAGAACATTCTAATATATTATTGTTAAATCTCATCACCTCAACTTATATAGTAATTTATTAAAATCTTTGAAGATTTTATCTCTAATTCTTTCTTTCTCTCTCTTCTTTCTCCTTTAGGTTTGATATGTGCTTGTCACTAAGATCTACCATCACTCACAAATAGATTTAAATTAAATAAAAGGAAAATTAATAACCAATCGAAGTCCCACAGTTATCTCATTTATCTAGAATTGGCCTTTTGTTGGTTAGGAGTTCGAAGAGATTAGAAGATAGAAAGGATAAAAGTAATGGAATTATCCCAAAATTGATGTATTTATGGACAATAAGAAGAGAATCATTGACATTTAAGAATGTGACTTATGCAGGTGTATATATGATCTCAACATGTTATACGAATGAGTTTTCATCATACGATGCAATTGAGAAAAGTCCAAAAACATGTGAAGAAATTTTCATTTGATTTTTAAAATAAAATCTGTTACAAAAAATAAAGAAAAAATATATATTATAACGTTATAATAACATTATGATATATAACGTTATTCTTAATCGTTATTATTCTAACATTATTATAATAAAAATATTAATTATGTAACTTATAATATAAATTAAATAAATACAAATAAATTAATTTATAACTTAAAATAATATCTAGTAATGCCTATAAATCATAATTAGATGATTTAATATTTGACTCTCATCTTTACCAATAAATAGAAGATAATGTGAGCTTAAATGAGATAATAAAATCTAAATATTCTCTTCATTTTTCCATTCACAATTTTTCTTGTCATTCTCTTTATTTCATTTTTGGGCAACAAGAGACACATGATTAGTTCGAAGTTTTGCCAATTAGTCATGATGCATGAGCGATCAAGGCAAGGGGATAAGTTGTATCTCACGAGTAGAAAAAAGATCCGCAAATTGGTGCACCTGAGGCTTGATCTACTCTAACGATAGTGTCATCGACACGCCTCCCTCACAGGCTATTTCAATCTCATTACATTTATCTTTATTTGCTTAGTTGTGTTAAATTTATTCATTAATTGCTCATTTATTTCTTATAGTTCTAACATTCTTAGAGTAGATCAAATATTTTCTTTATTTTAATTATTTTCACTAATTAAAAATATATATCTACACAAATATTGCTTCGTCAAGATGATGTTATGCTGAAAAATTTATAGGAACACACTTTAAAAGATGGCAAAAGAAAACTATATATTAGTTGACATATTTAGGATTAATTTCTGCAATATATAATCCTCTTTCCTCCAAACCTAATTCAAAGAGAAATTAATTTTTCTTTTGATGAAGGGTTAGGAAAAAGAAAAACTCCACAATAGATTGATTTACTTTGTCTTGAACGCATTCTTAGTGTTCTTTCCGATCATTTTTATGACATCTTTTATACATCAACATCTTCTTTTGAGCTTTGGAAAGCACTTGAATCAAAATATGGAAATGAAGATGTGAGTCTAGAAAAATATTTGGTCGAATCATTCAATGAATATAAAATGAGTGATTCTCGCACCATTTTAGATCATGTAAATCAAATTTAAGATATTATTCATGATATAAAAGAATATGGCATAAGCATGACAGAAGTATTTATAGTTGCATTGATAATAAGAAAATTATCACAATTATGGAGTCAATTTGCACAAACACTTAAATAATAGAAATAAGTTATCTCTTGATGATCTTATCATTGCACTTAGAATAGAAGAAAAATAAAAATAAAAAAGATAAAACTCTCACTAAAATTGAATCTCAAACACATGTCAATTTAAAGGAAATGAGTAATTTTAAATGAAAAATTTTAAATCATTTAATAAAAAGTTTAAGAAACAAATTTTACACAAGTCTAGCAATAAAAATAAAAAAGCATAATGAGATTCAATGTTGGTTATGCAGGAGAACCAATCATCTTGCAAAAGCTTGTTATTATCAGAAAGATAGGACATCCAAAGAAAATAACAACACCTTTGAGCAAAATCAATCTCAACCACAAATTAATATGATCACTTCCAATGTCAATGATTATCTTCCTTTGAGGTATGTTAGCCCATCATTTGAAATTAATTTTTCATATTATTCTACCGATTGGTGGATAGATAGCGGTGCAACTATACATGTAAGTTTTGATAACTCTTGGTTTTCTTCCTACCAAGAGGAAGTGTAAGCATGGGCAATGGAGCATTAGCTAATGTGGTTGGAGAAGGAGATGTTGATCTAAAATGATATCAATAAAATATTTAAAATTATATTTAAGTTTTATATGTACCAAATATTAGGAGAAATTTAATTAGTAGTTCACTACTTGTTCAACATAGTTATCATCTTATTTTTAAGTCAAATAAGGTTATTATACCTAAAAGTAGATCATTTGATGGGCACGAGATATTTATATAATGATTTATTTAAATTAAATTTATCATTTTCTAGCAATAAAATGTTTTGCTTAAATCCTTCTAATTCATTAATTATTATTTCTAATATTTGGCATGCAAGATTGGGACATGTAAACTACAAAACAATTAAAAGAATGATGTATATGAATTTAATATCTAAAAAAGATATAAATAAAGATGTGAAGTGTGAAATTTGCTCTCAAGAAAAACAAACTAAAAAATGATTTAAATGTATTTCTGTTAAGCAAAATGATTTATTAGATCTTATTCATAATGTTGTTTGTGAATTAAATGGTAATTTAACTAGAGGAGGTAAAAGATATTTTATTACCTTGATTGATGATTTTTCAAAATTTTGCTATGTTTATTTAATCAAAACTAAAGATGAAGTTTTTGATATATTTAAGAAATATAAATTAGAAGTAGAAAACCAATTAAATAAGAAAAATAAAATTTTAATTTCAAATAGAGGTGGGGAATATATTTAACTTTTATTTAATAAATTTTATGAATAAAATGGTATTATACATTAAGTTACTACTCCATATTCTCCTCAATTTAATGGAGTAGCAGAACCAAAAAATAGAACATTAATTGATATGATAAATGCAATGCTAATTTCATCAAATTTATTGAATAATTTATGGGGTGAAGCTTTATTAACAACTTATTTTATTTTAAATCGAACTCCTTATAAAGATTCTAATAAAACACCTTATGAATTTTGGAAAAAAATAGAAAACCCAATTTAATGTATTTAAAAGTTTGGGGTTGTTTAACTAAAATATCTATTCGAGAATGTTAAAAGAGAAAACTAGGATCTAAAACTATAGATAGTGTATTCATTGGATATTTTCTTAATAGTCTACTTATAATTTCTTATCATTAACTCTGATATTAGCTATATTTCTATTAATGCAATTATGGAATCTAGAGATGCTATATTTTTTGAAGATATATTTTCTGTGATAAGTAAGATTACAAAATCTATTAATAAAAAGAATCTTCAATAGAAAATTCTATAATAAATTATGATGATACAATTTTAACTAATAAAAATGAGGAAAATATTAGAAAAAATAAAAAATTAGAAAAGAGAAAAATTTAGGTGATAATTTTTGTTCTCTTTTAACTGAAATATTTATTTTAGAAAATGGTCCTACTACTTTTGATGGCGCTATGAATTATATAGATGTACCATTTTGGAAAAAAGTTATTAATAATGAAATAGATTCTATCATATCAAATAAAACTTGGGTATTTTGTGATTTACCTTCAAGTTATAAAACTATTAGATGTAAATGGATATTCAAAAGAAATTAAAATCAAATGAATCTATAGATAAATATAAATCAAGATTAGTAGCCAAAGAATATACACAAAAAAGTGGTGTTGATTATTTTGATATTTATTCTCCGGTTGCTAGAATTTCTATAATTCGTTTACTTATAGCTTTATCTTCAGCATATAATCTAGTTATACATCAAATGAATGTAAAAATATATTTTAAAATGGTGATTTAGAAGAAGAAATTTATATGAATCATCAAGGTTTTATAATAAAAGGTCAAGAAAATAAAGCTTACAAATTAGTAAAATCTTTATATGGATTAAAGCAAGCTCCTAAACAATGGCATGAAAAGTTTGATAAAATAGAATTGACATATGGATTCTTGATTAGTGAGTCTGATAAATGTATTTATATTAAAGTTGTTGATCATGATTATGTTATTTTATGTCTTTATGTTTATGATATTTTAATTTTTGGTACAAATCTAAATATTATAAATAATATTAAAGAGTTTCTATCAACTCAATTTGATATGAAAGATTTAGGTGAAGCTAATGTAATACTAGGCATAAAGATTTATAGAAATGCAAATAATATTTCTATTACTCAATCACATTATATTCAAAATTTCTTAAAAAATTTAATTATCAAGATGTGAGTCTTGTAGGCACTCCATATAACTCTAGCTTGCATCTTATAAATAATTTAGATGATAGTGTATCACAATTAAAATATTCTCAAATAATTGGTTATCTTAAGCATCTTGCAAATTACTCTCGACCTGATATTACTTATATTGTAGGAAAATTGAGTAGATATACTAATAATCCTAGTGAAACTCATTGAAAAGTACTAGAAATTTTTTTTTAATATTTAAAATGTACAATGAACTATTGCATTCATTATAGTGGTTTTCCTATAGTACTAGAAGGATATTGTGATGCTAGCTGGATTGCCACACTAGTGAAACAAAAGCTACTGGTGGTTATGTCTTTACATTTTGTGGTGGTGCAATATCATGAAAATCTACTATACAAATATTAATCTCTAGATCTACTATGAAAGCATAATTTATAGCATTTGATCTTGCTACTTCTGAAGCCGATTGGCTTAAAGGTTTATTAATTTGTTTACCTTGTATTGAAAAATCTATACCTATTATTTTAATAACTTGTGATAATCAAGCTACTATAGTAAAAGCAAAAAGTGTAAAATGTAATGATAAAAAATGTCATATAAGAATAAGAAATGATTCTTTATATGAATTATATAAAAGAGCTATTGTTACTTACCATTTTATTTGCTGAGAAAAATATTGCAGACACATTGACGAAAGGTATTGTAAAGACTTCTATATTTAGATCATTAGAAGGGATGGGGTTAAAATAGTCATCATAGTGGAAACCCAACCTTCCGATTGGAAACACAATGATAGAAGGTTCAATGTGCTAAAAATAAAGCTGATCGAATGACTGGTAAAAGCATAATCCTAAATATTATAAATATCATCCTTATATATATTTGTGCTAAACTGCAATGAAAAGAAGGTTGAGTCATAGCTCTTAATGAGATCAAAGGCAAAAAAAATAAAATTTTATGAGATATTATAATTGTAGTGTATCTTGGAGATCTCACCTATATAAGTGTTCATAATTAGAAGATTTAATATTTGACTCTCATCTTTCATCTATAAATAGTTGATAATGTGAGCTTGGATGGGATAATAAAATCTGAATATGCTATCTTCCTTTCTTCATTCATAATTTTTCTTGTCATTTCCTTCATTTCATTTTTGGGCAATAAGAGACACGTGATTCGTTTGAAGTTTTGCCAATCAGTCGTAGTGCATGCGTGATTAAGGCAAAGAGACGGATTATATCTCACGAGTAAAAAAGAAGGCCGCAAATTAGTGCATACAAGATTTGATCTACTCTAAGGATAGTGTCATCGGTACGCCTCCCTCCCAGGCTATTTCAATCTCATTACTTTTATATTTATTTGCTTAATTGTGTTAAATTTATTTCCTTATAGCTCTAACAAAATATATCACAACAAAAAAAATTTATTCAAAATAATAATAATAATATTTTGTAAAAACTACATAGCATTGAAATTTTCTCTTAAGAAAATAAATAAATAAATAATATTAGGTATATTGTATTATAATCTACTTAAATATACCATATAATATATTAAATCTCCTGTTATTTAATTCAAATAGAAAAAAAATTAAGTTGATATATCATACCAAAGTTTTTAAGATGACGCTAAAAGTTTTTAGATTTACTTTATGATAAGTGCAATAGATGAAATTTTAAATAAAAATTATATTACATTCATCATTAAACAAATCTAATGACTTTAAGATTCATTCTAATTAAAAATTTAATCATGACATTTAATACAAAATTTCATTTAAATAAATATTGAATTATTTTAAAATATTTTAATAAAATTATTGATTTTTCCCATAACCACATACCCAATTATTTAATTAGGTGCTAGTCCACAGCTAATTAATAATTTACAAGCATGAATTCATGTGATGCCAATGTATCATGTCAAATTCAAAATACAAATTGGTTTGCTTTATCATTATTATTGCTCTCTAGAAAGGAATTAAAGCCAAGTTTTTGGCCGCCAAAAGTGAATTAACCTCATCCAACCTCATCCCCTTCTACCACTCCTATAAAAGCCATCTTCCTCCTTTCACCCACCATTATTTCTCCTCTCTCTCCAAATATGTATCCCTCTGAACTCACAGGCCTCCACTTCCACTTTCGTCCACCACAAACAACTACCATTCCCCACCTCGCCTTCACTGGATTCCAAGGCGAGCCTTACTCTTCCTGTCCGGCCTACCCGCCCTACTTCCTCACTCCCAACTCCACTTCAGACGAGGCTGAGGAACACCGGCGGCAACGGAGAATGATATCTAACCGTGAGTCCGCGAGACGGTCAAGGATGAGAAAGAAAAGGCAACTCGACGAGCTTCGTTCCCAGGTTGACCGCCTCCGCGCTGCCAACCGCCATCTTCTTGATGAACTTAACCAGATGATGAGGCGGCAACATGAAATTCTAGATGAGAACAACAGGCTTAAAGAGGAAGAGAGTGAGTTGAAGGAGAAGCTCAAGGCTCTGAAAGATAAGAATGGAGATAATATAGAGATAGTGGAGGTTGATGATGACCCATGCAACGTAGCTCATATGAGAAAGGAGGCTATGATGTGTATGGCTTCGCCGCTGGTTTTTCCTTATTGAGAGATTTATCAGCTAGAATGATGAGTTCCTTGTCATTTATATAGCCCCTTAATTTTTTTTTCCCCCCCGCAGTGGAAACTAAAGCTAGCTTCAATTAATGGTTGAGTTATGGATTAAATATAAAAGAATGCACTGATCAGTTCTCAATTAATTGATCAAGATCGTGAAGAAAAAGTTAAGGCTTGTTTCTTTATTTTAAGAAATTTTGATGCGTCGAGTTATAAAGAATCATATATAATTCTGAAATGGCTTTATCTACAGTCGTCAATGCTTCACAAGGCTGCTCGTGAAATCCCAATCGTAAGCTTACCTTCTGTGTTGAAATTTTTTATATGAACTGTGATTTTATTTTAAATTAATAAAATTTATTTGCCATCAGAAATACTAGTCTTACATTTTTTTTTTTATAATATCATCATCTTCTTCAGAATCATTTTTTTTTATATTCATTTAATTTCCCACATAAGATATATCGACTACTAAGATTGATCTTATACAAATCTCATTCGAATTATAATAATAGTCAGAGTAAATCAGTACCAAACCAGAACTACTCTCCCTCTCATCTTCAGCACTCAGACTCTCAAAATTCAAGCTTTATATCCTCATGAGTTCAAACAGACAGTGATTCGAGCTTTACAACCTCATAAACACAATTAGTCAAGTCATTAAAGCAAAATTGACTTATTCTTATCACTTTGAACAAAAAAAAGGTATTTTATACTAAGCTGTTTAGTTCACCATTAACTATCCGTATCGAAGTAAGCTTATTCTTAATTCTTCAGCAGAGAAGAAGACATTATTGTTTTGACTTGAACTTGTGACCTATGAAACTTCTCTCCGAACTACACAGAAGAAGAAAAGGGGAGAAATAGTTCAGGTGTACTGAGAAAGAAACAAAGACTGAAAGAAAATGGAGAAGGTGGAGTCAATTAGTGGTGAGAGCTGAGTGGTGGAGATTGATAACCAAAACAGGAAAAATAGAGAGGAAAAGCCTTCCACTAAAATAAGCAAAAAAATAATACTTTGTCATGAGATGAAATATTGGCTTGATCTGTGTGCTCAAGTTGGCCTTCTATGGATAACGTGCGATCGGCAAGGGGCCCTCACAGGCAAATATTGTCACAGACACTTAGCCATGTAGGGCTGCTTATTTAGTAATGGTTTACACTTGAGGAAACATTGGAGGCTTGTGGCATGCATTGGTATATGCTTCATGATTCAGCTGGGCAGTTGCAGTCTCCTTTCAGGCATTTTCAGACCATTAGTTTAATAATAATAATAATAAACATATAAGGGATGTCATTATTTTGTAGGAATTATAATATTAACAAGTTATATATGTAATGATTTTTTTAAAAAAATCATAGTCTGTTTTGAGAATTTAAACGAGAAAAATTGAAAGAAAAAAAAAATGGTAAGATAATCTTGTTTGATTTAAAAAAAATTAAGTTTCCCTTTTTTATTTGATTTGGATTAATTGAATTATACTTCAGTTTTACCTCAATTTTTCATTTGGATAACCAAAATAAAATAATTATGAAGTAAATATTTAATTATAGTTTCTTTTCTTTTAACTTCTGCAAACCCAACACAGCCACAGTGAAAAAAAATGAAAGATAAAATAAAAAAATATTTCAAATTAGTGAGTTTAGTGAAAGTGCACCTCTCATAAACACAGAAATATTAGTTTGTGCAGAACAAAATGATCATTACCTAAACACTCTTCTATAAAAAAAAGCAATTAACTTTATTAGAATTGACTAGCACCAGCTTATTAAACACTTGATTAAAACAGTTTTTGATTTCATAATAATGCAAGGAATTAATTTTTTTTAAATTTCCTAAATATTCCTTCAATGATTCATTATGGAGAATTATTAGATGAGTTGATTACCAAGAATTATGATCCCATATTGAGGTTAAGGCTTGAATATACCCTTCAATAAAAGCCTAAATAATTCATACCATAATTTAGAACTCAGATTTATACAAGATGCCATGCCAGACCTCAGGCCCAAATTGTACTTAACATAGGAACCATAATAATAAATTTTGGAGCCAAAAATTAGAATTTTTAGTGGAATTTCATGCATGAGAACTAACTCCATTGAATGTGCCTTTGTGGTAATTTAAGCCTTAGATGTTCATTTATGCTTACTTCAATTATAAGTTGAACTCAAACTTCAACCAAACCCATGTACATAGCTTGTTGCCTTGGCTCAAGAAAATTTGACCACTTGAATATACCCTTCAATAAAAGCCTAAATAATTCATACCATAATTTAGAAGCCTAGAATATTATAGCCATGCCATAGGCCCAAAATTGTAACAATAGGCCAATAATACAATAATCTTAAAAATAACATAGTTGTTCTTTCTCCTAATGCTTAATTCACTAGAATGAAATGCCTCCTAAAATGAGTAGTATGATTAAGAGATAAGCTAATTCAATGATGTGAGCATCAGCGGGCATATGGGGAAGCTGAAAATGAGACTCTTAAAAAGAATATTTAATGTTGCTAAGAGAAGCTTGAGTTGGGAGCATTATTGTTAAAAGGAATTAAAGCCGAGAAGAGAACTAATAATAATGAGAGCCTAACAATGCCCTACCCCTTGATTACGGCATCAACGTCGGAGCCAAACCTCGCAACTTCATTTAGAGAGTTCCTTGTTCTAGAGAAGGGTTCTTCAAATTTAAGAATTGACATAAGAGAGAGAGAGTTCAAGAAAGAGCTACCATCATTTTCCTTGCATCATCTCATGTTTCCTCCATTAATGAAACTCATTTAGCTTCTAGCTCCAGAAAGAATCCAATTTACCCTCTTCACTAAGAGTGAATTTGAGACAATTTTCTGGCTTTTAGAAAACAACAAGAAAATAATCAAAGCTACATTTGACTACCAATTTTTTAACTGCTTTTTAAAATATTTTGTGATAAAAAATTATTTTTGAGAACCAAAACTGATAGAATATATGGTATCGAAAATGTTATTTTTCAAAAAAA
Source organism: Cymbidium sinense (assembly GCA_021442155.1). NCBI lineage: Eukaryota > Viridiplantae > Streptophyta > Magnoliopsida > Asparagales > Orchidaceae > Cymbidium > Cymbidium sinense. The sequence continues at coordinate 199,603,267 of CM038215.1, forward strand.
AAACTTGTAATATATCTGACAAATTTTCAAAAGTTATTTTTTTAGATAATTTTTTAAAAAACTACAACTGCCCCAAACAAATCCTAAATGTGACCACCTTGATGTGACTAACCACGATTCAACCATGGATCCAGTTCAAGAGTGTTGACAAGAATGGGACTGACTATTTCATTATTTTATTGCAATTAAGAGAGTTTCTTTTATTTACATGGCCTAGTCTTTTATTATTTGGTTTCAAATCCTCTGAACAACAGTTTACTTGATGTTGTTAAGCTCTTGGGTAACTCGATTTCATGTTTTGCAACAATTATATAAACAAATGAACTAATTTCCAGTTCATCTCCTATTATCCTTAAAATACATATAAAAAAGAGCTTTTCACAAATTTCTTTAAGCTGGCATGTCTCCGTTATTTTTTACATGCCTACTGAATAAATAATTTTTTTATAACCACCAATGAAACTCAATTCAAGCATAATTTTTTATATAATAGCTTGGGAAAGTCGGGCTCACGAGTGAAAATATGACAAACTATATATTATCATAAGCACAAAATTATCTTTATTTTATATTGCTAATAGTAACCACCATTTACACATACTGGTATAAAATCTCAAGAAATCTGGGTTGTATTTGTCAAATTTAAATTGGTTCTAAAGTTCTAGAAGTCAGCAAGTAGCTCAGGCATTTCATGAGAAAGTAGCAACAGATAATGTTCAACTTATCCATCACTAGAGGAGGCCGCATTTGAGAGGCAGCCATTCCATTAACAAGGCCTTAGATATCTTTGGATATGTAATCAAAGAAAGTAAACAATAATTCAACTTTAGCAAGGTCATTCAACATAGTGCTCTGCAACTTATTTGACAAAGTATAGCTACTGCACACTAACACTTCATGACAATGGAGACCAATGCCTTCAAAAGTAGCACTTCTAGAACTTTCTTAGAGAAGCATGATAGCTAAATACTACCATTTGAGAATGGGACAAACAGTATAAGATTTGTATCATCATCAGAATCATTAGCTTTATCCAAAGGTTTGGGATCAATTTTATAAATATTCATATTATATTTGCCCCAACAAAGAGTTATATGAGGTGTTAAATGTATTCTTTGACTTTTTTCATCCATTTTTCTTCTTAATACTTCAATGTTAATTTTGTCGACCTGCCTAATCGGCATCTTCTCTTTACTTTGTTGTATATATTCAAATCACCTAAATATAATTTTCACTATCTTATCTTCAATAAATGTAATGTCTAAGATAACTATAATATAATTATTTTTAAATTTCTTATTCTTAATTTGCCTCATATTTATCTTAATAGTCTTATTTCCGCATTCTTAGACTGTTTATTGGTAATTTTTTTTACTGTTTAACGCTCGATTTTTGTTACTATATATTTTTTTTACAGTTTATTGCCAATATAACCAACTTAATTTCAGTTCAAGTCAATTAGAAGGACTGAAAAGAGACAATTCATAGTTCCACTCCTCTCATCTTGTAAAGTTAGCAGCAGAGCCTTCCAAACAACATTATCTACAGTCTTACAGCAGCAAGTGCTCAACAAAGTAAAGTATGAAGGAAGCATTTGATGCACAGATAGAAGATGCTTTCAAGTGCCTAAGATAGCATGGCTGGCACACACTTTGGAACTGTGCATGACTTGGAATATTATAGACTTCCTCACAAAAGAATTCAACAAACATAAAGATACAAAACTGATAATTAAATAATGCAAAGTTGAATAAAACATGGAGTTACAAACAAAGAAAAGCACAATGAACTAACTATTATTGAACTAAAGAAAGAGGAGAGAAAATAAAAATAAAAAACACTGTTAAGGGTTCTGTACCAAGACTGAAGATGCTAAAAGCCGGTTGTTCACCTACTTCATCCCAGCGAGTACATTAGCGGCCTGACGAGCAAAGTATGTGAGGATAATGTCTGCACCAGCCCTTCTAAGGCATAGCAGTGATTCCATCATCACCTTTTCTTCATCGACCATTTTAAGAACGCCGCCAGCTTTAATCATTGAATATTCACCAGAAACCTTTTACAATCAAAGATGAAATGTATTACATGGCTTACAGTATGAGATGAGTGTTAATCATATTAAAATATAATTGTTTATTATGCATGCAAAATTAGAAACCAGTAACCATTTTAATAAAAAATGATTAAGATTTAATATGCTAATTAAATTTTATTTGATAAATTAAATAGATATTAATTGATTGATTAAACTAAGAAGTTAATAATTAATTAGTGAAAATAAAGATATATTTGATTAACTAACATTAAATAAGTTTCAGTAAGGATGGTTGATAAGTTGATAGATTACATATGGATTAAATACCAAATCTGCTAATTAACCATTGATTACTTTTCCTTCAGTTTTTATTTCCAAACTTTTTTATGCTAATAATAAGACTTTCAAACATGTTTTTGTTTTTAGTGAAAATAAAGCAATAAAAAGAACAAAAAAAGGAAAAAAAACCATCCAAATATAACTCAAGAAAAAAAATAAATTAAAAAATTTTAAGATCACTTCCTCAAAAAGAGTTTATGTTGTATTCATCATCACTAGCCATCCCAAATTATTTGGGTGTCATCCTAATGAATCTACATTTCTCCATTCATCCCTGCGTTGGGTTGTTTATTTCTTTTCTTTGTGTCAATTGTTGTAGTTTCCACTGGAAAAACTATCTGAATTTCTATTGATTCAATAATAAAGTTATGTTACTCATTTCAGATGATTAAGATTTGTGCTCATATCTTTACCTGTCATACACACAAAACTATTTTACCTGATCTTAGCTCTTGCGATTTATCTCACAAGTTCTGAGATTAATATTGCATATTGCTAGAGTATATGGCCTTTTAGACCCAAGATGTAACAAAATGGTATCAAGCCATATGTTATACCAGTTTATATTCAATCCACCTTACTTTTTTTGTGTTACATTAATAGGGTAGATGCCTTCAGGTTTTTTTAATCATTAATATACTTGATGATTTCATTATTTCACTAATTTATTTTTATTTATATATAATGACACCCAAGAGAAGATGTATTATTGTTGCTGAAACTAGTAGTGTGAAGTCCCGTAAGATATTAAAAAAAAGAGGTTGAACTGACTAATGTCAGTTTAGTTCGCACTATTAAGGGACGAAGAAGGGGAGATGAAGTTGGGACCGAGACAGAGAGCAGAAAGCGCGAGAGAGGGGGACTGAGAGGGTTAGAGAGTGAGAAGCAGTGTGTGTCGAGCACAACACAAGCAAGAGAACTCTTGTTCGGGGACTTTGGAGTCGGCAATCAGGTAAGAATACGCACATGCGAGTGGTACCTGCATACTGGCAGGGCTTGAGTGTGCTAAGCATACAAGAAAATGCTTTTGTGTGCCAAATCAAATCTTTACCATTCATAAGTGATAGGCAATGAAGCTCGACAACAAAGAATAAATGTACTCTTCTTAAATAGGTATATGAGTGTCATTTTCAATCTCAAGAAGATTTTGACCCAATTTACACAATGTTGCTCGAAATACATGTGAATTTGATAAATGTTCTCGTACGAAACCAAGTAATATGAGTGTCATTTTTAAGCAAATTCAACGTTAAAGATGTGATGACGCTATCCATTTCACGATTGAAGATCATTTGAGTGATTTCGGTGTCAATCGAGATGAATTTAGGTTTGATCTGCATGAAGTTGCATCCATTGCTTGTCATTTGGAATATACTTGGTCAAATTAATTACAAGGGGTTTCATTTAGCAGATTTCGATGTTTCGATAGCATCGGCACATCTGCTTCATGAACGAAACCCATTTGAATGATGTCAAGGCTTTTCAACTTCGATATGCATGAAACTAAACCTTCGGCTATTCTTTTCCGTCGAGCAACCATTAGACGATGAGAGAGATCTCTTTTAATCAATTTAGGCATTCTCCATGTGCCAACATAATGTATTTTGTGAATTGGGGTCATTATATTAATTTTAATCGTGATCAAAGCATTTTGAGTTTGCAATATCATGTTCGTTGCCGACCGATCTTATCCTATATAATTGATTCGACTTACGACGCTTATATGGGGGTCAACATCATTGTCCAACCATCCATTTCCACTTTGGTAATTTCAAGCCCTCGAGTCAAGGCATAACAAGTAGTATATAAAGACCTGTTGGGGAGACACATGTCCTTAGAGATCTTTACTATATCATTGTTGGGAATGTATCTAGAATGCAAACTCCTAACATGCTTTCCCTTATCTAGACTATGACACAAAGTGTTACACAATCTAATCACTTAAATAGCTTAAGCTATTCAAGCAATCTATTAACAATAGTCAACACAACAAATCACAAGTACACCAACCATTACAAGAACCCACATGAATTAGTCAATACTGGACATGCAGAGTGATCTAGATGAATATAATTTTTTAAGTTTCTATGTGGATTAGAATCACATATTATACAAGTTGGCGAGGAGAAAGAGGTAATAGTTATGGAGCAATTTTTAAAGACTCGTCTTATTATATTTAATGAAATAATAAGCCCTATAAAGTTCTGATGCTTGAATTCATTAAATAAATAAGAAACTCAAAATGTGAAGTACTCTAAAGACCATAATATGGATACGGTGACACTAACGCTTCATGAAGGTGTTGATTATTAATGGGGAAGTTATCATTGCAACATTTTTGGACACAATGCAATGATACCTCAACCATATTTTTAGAGTAATATTTTTCAAAAGGAGGTAAAACTAATGAATAAATCAAGCAAAGTAGAGTAATGATCAAAGGCATTAAAAAGTATTGAGACTAAATTTGCTTGAATTATTGATTTATTTCTTCTATTAAGACTATGACAACAAAAAGATGTATAATTTTTTATATAACTAGTGATTATCTACCATCAAATGCCCTTTTTATAAGAGGATAATAGACTGAGCTATATATGTCAAGATAAAGATTAATGCTGGTGAAGATAATGATACAAGAAAACATTAGAATACAGATACTCAGACAAATGAGATTCTTAAAAAGAAAGACATGCGAACTATTATAGAAAGAAGTATAAGGGCAGCCTCCCATTTTTCTCATTGGATCTTATAATTTGATTGTGGATAAGGTTTTTAATTGCCATGATCTTGGTTATGAAGTCATATTGCCCTTGAAGAATCAATAACAATAAACTTTGAAAATTGTTCAAAGTGTATGCAAAAAAAATTTAAGACAATTTCAATATAAGAATGGATAACAAAAATTCTCATAGAAATAATAAATGTTTAGTGGCAAAGGAAAAAAAGTGATACTATCTTCAACTCCAAATACATTAATAATTTTTTACATGACAATCATATTAATAATAACAACTTTAGGATTATTAGCAACCATGATCAACTCAAACTCAAGAGTAGCTTAGGTAGATAATTCTACATTGAGTCTTCACTATGACTTGACAGGAAACTCAAGAAGCTCCTGATATAGTGGTATGCACAACTTTAATGCTAAAAAAACTGATTAAGGATTTTATTTAACTCAATGGTAACATATTTTTTCTATCAAATAAATTTGCATCAAGTTCATTGGTCTCTCTATTACAACCACATTTATCACTTATCATATCATTTAGTTCATGCATGATAGTGACTCAATATATTCATAACTATGCTATCACTAATAATAATGTGCATATGCATATTGCACTAATTTTATTCTCACTAGTTGAATTTTATGATTTTGAGTATAGAATCAATATTTACCTATCATGTTAGTATTTTCTGTCAGAAGAGACGAGTAAATTTTTGTATTCTTAGTGTTACAACTTCTAGTTTTAAGGGTACAAGGGGAGCCCAATTTCTTGTTTTGGTTATTGCAATTAAGGCAAAAAAGATGTTTGTCCAAATTATGTTGGTTATCTTAATAATAATAGATATTAACAAGTACTAGTTTAGATAATGTAGCCATGGTTCAAAAATTTACTAACATGTATCTGAAGATTACTTAGCTTACCACCAAATCAAGAAATCAAGTTCTCCATAGATCAAATTATGGATACCACTTTGATTTCTAAAGTCAAGGAGACAATTGAACTTTAGGAGCTCAAGGTTTATTTATAGAAGTTATTGGCAAAAGATTCCTTAGGCCTAATTTTTCACCTTGAGGAGCATTAATTTTGTTTATGAAAAAGAAAGTCAAAACAATAAGATTATCCATTAACTATAGAGAGCTAAATAAGATAACATAAGGAATTAGTATCCTCAAGCTCATATAATACATCAATTTTGATATATTCTTCAAATATTATTTGAATATATTTATTATCATGTTCACTGATAATATTTTAATTTAATCTAAAAGTGAAAGGGATCATATATAACATCTCAAAAATGCACTAAAATTCTCAAGTAGGATAAGGCTTATGCAAAATTCTCTAACTATAAATTTTGGCTTAAAAAAGTAACTTTTCTTGAATGCATTATTATTATAGCTAAAATTTTGTTGATCATTAATGGATTAGTAGAGACCAAATTCCATTTAATTAGTTTAGTTTTCTATTATAGATGATTTGTTTAAGATCTTAATATTATTGCATCTTTAACTTATTGCCTCAAAGTCTATAAAATTTATATAGTCTGATTCATCTGAGTAAAATTTCAGAAACTAAAGAATAGCTTAATGTCAACTCTTAATCTCACCAATCTTTCAAGCACTAATGGATTTAAGATCTATAATTATATGTTACTCATGATTTGATATGTAAAACATGTGAAGTGATAGCATGGCTCTAGACAGCTCAAGATACATGAGGAGACTATTCTACTTATGACAAGACAATCACCTCGATAACTTTCACTTCGAAGATTTGAGCCTTTACTTTTATGGAGTTCTATATAAGGTTATAATTAACTGTAGAGTTTAAACTGTATAGCACTCAGAATGAATTAAAATTGAGGCAATGACATCTTGAGCAACTGAAGGATTATGATTTATAGTCTTCAAGTTATATATCTTAGATGATCTCTCAAGAATGACAGTTGATGTTTAAAATGGAAAATATTTCAGCTTGAGATAATACCTCCATGAGACAAATCCACAGTACATCAAATGATAATTTTAGCCAAGGTTATAGATCAAATTCATACAACTCAAGTGACAAATGTTAAATTGATCTAGCTAAAGGATCAAACTTAGAATAGGTGGAAACCCAAATTTGTTATTAATCAAATAGGTGAATTGAGACTTAAAAAACCTATATATTCCACATCAGACAAAGCATTAATAGACATATATTAGAATGCACAAATCACTCCAAATTCTGTTCATCAAAGGAATACTAAAAATGTAGTAAGATCATACGAATTCTTTTTTAATAGTCTAATATGAAGAATGATATAACAAACTTTATAGTTAAATGTTTAACTTATCAAAGAGTTATAGACTAAAAAAATATATGGCGAAGTGTTGCCTTATGTTCTTATTATAGTGAAGGTGGACATTGGAATGATTTTGTAGCTAGCTTATCTTGGTTTAAATAGGGTCAGGATATAATTTGGGCAATGATTTATACACTTATAAAGAAGCACACTTTCTACCTATCAAATAGTATTAATCAATGGACAAGCTAACAATGATCTACATGTGCAATATTATTCGATTACATGATGGAAGATTTATTTTTATGTAATCGAAGAAGCTGCAAAAGGCCTTAGACACAAAGTATTAACTTCAACATAATGTTTCTTCCTTGATGAAAGGTCAAACAAAGTATGCTATTTAGACCTTTAAACCTTTTTAATTTATTAAGAACTAGAATTAACTTTAAAGATACTTAAGAAAATTATTTTCCACTTGTAAAGTTTGTCTACAATAATAGTTTCTAAGCTAGTATTGATATGGTACCACATAAGGCTCTCTATAATGTGAAGTGTATATCTCATTTGTGTTGGTTTGAGATTGGCAAGACCAAATTGATTAGGACATCATTGATGAGGTTATTGAGATGACTCAAATAATTCGACAATAACTTTATTTGTGTTAAAGAATATATTTTGACCCTAAGCTTATGGAGAATAAGATTAAGATTAAAGATCATATTTTTCTCAAGGTTTAACTAATGTATTACTTTGTAAGATTTGGGAAGAGTGAAAAGCTTTATCCTCGCTTCATTAGTCCTTTTGACGTGATTGAAAGGATATGTAAAGTTGATTAACAATTGGCTCTTCATTCAGACTTGCAAATTACATAATATGTTCAATTCCATATGTGTTATGTGTCAGATGACTCTCACTTTTGTTATTTAAGATATTTCTATTTTCAATCTCAATTGAGTTTTGGGTGTTTGAACAACACATCTTAAGATAGGAAATTTTTTTTATTAGAGAATAAATGTACTCTTCTTAAATAGCAATGTTATCATGGATGCTTCTAGCGGATTTTTTTGAGTGTCTTATGGACTACCAGTCATGTCCTTCATATTCAGTCTTCCCTTACACATCCATAAACATGTGATGTGTAGTTAGCATTTATAATTGCTACATAAATTCTTTAATCTTAAAATAAAGTATGGGATGGTTTAACTCAATTTAAATTTATGGCTAAGTGAGTGGACAAAAACCCAACTCATATTGTTAGTAGAATCTATTAATATAAAGTAAGCTTTGATCATATTTCTAACAAAATAATTGTTATAGCACTTGTTCATAACATAATATACAAAATATATATATATCCTTGTGTGTGATGGATGCAAATATCAATAGTAGCCTCTTATTGATTAGCTTGGTGGGCCAATAGGTCCGTAGAGTGAAGACTCTCATAGGTGTCATTAGACTATGTTAGGTGGATGAAAGCCTTCCTCTAAGTTAGAGTATCATGAGAGATTGATTATGTACAACAAAAGTATTTATTACTATCTTTTTTTTCATGTGAAGGTTCATGAACACCATCATACTATAAAACACAACAAATTAGTAAACATTTTCTAGTATACTTGTAATGTAACATTATTCTTACATAATGTTATAATGATAAATATTATATTAATATGCCTTTTATCATATCAATTGTATTATTCATATTATATATCTTATGCCTTGTCATTTATACTTTAATAAATAAAGATTATCTATTGAATTTTCCTAGCAAATTTATTATTAATATCTCTTTTCACAATTCCTAACAAGTTGATTGATATATTGTCACCATTAGAGTAAATTCTTTATAAATAGTTATTTCTTTGGTTCAATATGTATTTCTTAATAGTAGATCTTTGTTTAGGGTTGAAGATAAAATGTAATAGATTATATTGATTCAATAATTTTTTTAATTTCTGATGATTAAGATTTGTGCTCATATATATATATATATATATATATATATATATATATATATATATATATATATATATATATATATATATGAACACAAAACTTATTTACTTGATCTTATCTTATGATATTTATCTTGTGAGTTGAGATGAAGTTATTTCATTATGTCTCATATTGTTGAGAAGTAAACTACCTTTCAAAGTTGAGGCATGCACAAATTACACTACCAACATACTTGAATGAATGATCCACCTAAGGTGTCCAATTCAGCTAATTTGATCAAGAACATTCAAAGTTTTCCATCTACCATCCTTCACAAGCTCCAAGCTCCAACATTCTAGGAACTATGACATATTGGAAAGAAAAATGAGTTTACATAAAAACTAAGAGCTAGAAAAACACCAGAGATCCTTTGGTGAACTTATCTCAACTGTTTCAACAGGATAGCACATCTTTAGCTGGCAAACATTCTCACCAAGCTCAGGATGAAGGGGACGTATAAATTTCTACATAATTACTTGTTTTTTCTTGGTTACCTGCAAATTGCCGATAGCCATCGAGCTAGAAAATTTGTAGAGTTCTTTTAAATTCATTCTTCATCATTCTTGTTGATTATATATGGAATTTGCTCAGAAGATTGGGCCAAGATTTGGATTACGTATTTTGTATTCAGAAGATAAACCTAGAAAAAGCTTAAATGCCAAAGGTAGAGCATTTATATAAGCTCTACAGTCTGCTAAAATAAATTCAAAACAGTGGAATACTTTTCCTTTCTTTCACTAAATAGAAATTTCATTCAGTAAGCCAGATGTTGATGGAAAAAGCAACGGTTTTAATATCATACGTTAAGTGTCTAAAGAATGGACGCATGTTTCCCATCTAAAGCAGTAATTAAGGCTTGGAAGTTACAACAAATATTTACTGTAAAACAATTTACCTGGTAGGCAGCAATTGGCAAAGAAGAATTATCTCGAAGTAGACGAATTATATCCAAATATGGCAGCCCTGGTTTTACCTGCCAAACAATTTAAGTTACCTTAGCTAAAAGGTCAAATAGAAACACCAATTGGTGGGATGCATATACAAAATAAACCAAGTTCACCAAGAGAATATCAGCTCCTTCAGAATCATCAGCTTCCATTTCAATAATGGCTTCTCGATAGTTCGCCGGGTCCATCTGATAACTTTTGTTGAACAAGCAGAACAAACAGTTGAACCCATGCAAGTATTAAATCCACAAGAAATTTATAAAATACTTACGTTTTCTTATCACCAAATCTTGGATTTGAATCTAAAGCTTCACGAAATGGACCATAAAAAGAACTGGCATACCTGCAGAGAATGCAAACCACAAAGAAAACACTTAAATACTCATATCATTATTCTTCAAAAGTTACTAAAGATAAAGTGGTAAGAGAAACAAGAATGTAAGAAAATACTTTGCAGTGTAAGACATGATGGAGACATCCCCAAAGCCTTCCGCATCGAGAGCAGCTCGAATTGTTCCAATGCGCCCATCCATCATATCACTCGGGCTAACAACGTCGGCACCAGCCCGGGCCTATATGCAATACCACGGAGCATCAGCGTGAAATTGGATGAGTTGAAGAGGGATTAAACATTAACCATACCTGAGAAACTGCTTGTTTACACAACTGATGAACAGTTTCATCATTCATGATGACACCTATTCAATGAACAAAATGGAACATAGATATTAACCAAATTAAAATTCAAAATCTTCCAATAAATCAAAATGAAAATACAAGTGATAATGGCACAATATTGCATTTATATTGAACAAATACAATTATGTTGTTCACTCACTCACAAATTAATTAGAATGGTCTTCTCAAATATAATCTCAATAGATTTATAAGGCTATTTTTTCACTTTTGTAAAATATATTTTATTTGGAAAAAAAAATTGAGTTGGAATATAATAACTCAATTTTCATTAGAATGATCTTAAATATTGACATATGCCAGTTTTATAAATTATACTGATTACATATAAATGTCTTAATAATTTATTGCTTTATCATACATTTCACAACAAATGTCTTCAATATTTTTTACTTTCTCAGTAAGAAATCACATAATTTCATTTCGTTTAAATATAATACAATGCCATATGTCAACTTGTTAAGCCTATCCTAAGCAAAAAAAAATCAAAATATTTTGACCCACCACCCAACTTGTGAGAGTAGGAAATAGTTTTTAGGTGGCAATAGGGTATTACTCGAGGTGTTTGGGGATGAAAATAGATAACCAAGAAGAAGAAAAAAAAGAAAAGCACTTTTTCCTAAGGGCAGGGGCAGATCGGCTTAAAAGTGACAATGGGGATTGTGGGCTCCGAAAATTCGCCGCCGACCTCTCAATGAAGAGAGTAGATTAAATGGCGATCAAATTTTCATAAAGCAGATGAATTTTATAGATTAAGATACTACCCAAAGATTTTGCCCTCATTTTGCAAGGGCTTTAGATCAGTTCTAGTTTTCTATAGAAACAATAATTGCACCTTATAATATTAAGAGCGCTTTCAATTAAAATTTAGTCGATAGATCGCTAGATCTTGACGTATAGATGATGAATGAAGTTTAAAATTTATGAGATTTATCATTTTAATTCAAAGCATATGTTTGAAGAAATGATGACGCACCTGATCAAAATACCATGGTTCCGTCGCATTGTTGTCTACTCTACTTTGTCGACGAATCAAATCAACCACGAAGGATCGCTTTATCGAATATGGGTTACGTTGTCCAAGGTGTCCTTACACCTAGGGTGGAGTTTATCTAACGAGACAAATATAAGTCGACATTAAATAACAAAGAGTTTTTTGCCCAATCAAATACATTTCTATAGTTCATAGCTCAAAGAGTAAAATCGTTGGAGAACATACAGGTTACAGTCGTGACCGTAATTTAGTGGTGTCCTTTTACAGTGAACCACCAAGTTAGAAGCTTAAATGCATGATTTATGTTGTCTTCTGGCAAAACTACGACGGAGAATACGACCCTCATCCTAGCGTGATTATTTGAGTGTGAACATAGCTACGTATTTGATTTGACATTGGCTCTTTGTGAGAAAAAAATTTCTTAATTTGTCACCCCCTACAAACAGTTATGGATGGATGGATGGATTTAGTTTTAAATTTAAATGATTAATTTCATTTAATATGTATCTTTTAATTTGAACATATAAATATTTTGTAATTGATTTGAATTGAACATATAGTCATTAATTATTAAAGCCTTAAATGAACTTTAGTAGTGATAGCCTTTTCGACCATGTAGCTGTTATTAGCTAATAGACCTTGTTAACTCTGTTTATTTACTTGGAGAGTATAGGGTCTAAATTCATATTTAAGATAAAATTTACTTCAAGATAAATCGTCCTTCAAACCTTGTCAACTCTAACTTGATCATAGAGAATCGGGTTTGAGATTTTTATCTTGAGAGTTTGGAATTGAGAAGTTATATTAACAATAATGCCGATATATTTATTTTGTAATTCTATGACAGAATCTTAAATTTATTAGGTTGAACATGTTATAATATCATTATTATATTTTTTAGGTTTTATTAACTCCAGTCTGCAAATAGGTGATCGACCGTATTCCGCCACGAATTTGAATTTTTGGCATATGTGTCGGGGCCTATGCGGGTGATATATTGATATTGTATAGTTGCATATATCTATTCGTTCATTTTGCATACAACTTGCACATTCATTTCATTTGGTTGCTTACACATATTTCTTTAAGTATTTAAGCTAGTGAATACTTACAACATACACATGAGTATCTGTTCTTTGAGGTGTTGTGTAGATATTGAAATATCTAAATTGAAGCAATTATATTTGATATAACAAACGTGTCAAATTGCAAACATGATTTCTAATACCCAAAATCATAAATGAAGTGTAGCTCTATTTTATAAAATATGAGAATTTCGAATCATTCAAACACTTGCTATAAGTCAAGTGAAAATCTGTTATATGAAATGTGTGTGGTTTTCTCAAATACTTGTCATGTATCTGTTTTGAAAAATATGAATTTGGTTCTTAGAAATACTTGTCATAAATTAAGTGTATATCTATTTTGAAAAATATGAGTTTGGTCATTTCTAAACTTATTATAAATTAAGTGTGTATCTATCTTTGAAAGATATAAATTTGGTTCTTTCAAACACTTATTATAAATCAAGTATAATATCCATCTTATGAAAGTCTAGTTTTTTAAAGACATGTCATGGGTCAAGTGTAGATCAATATAATAAAATATCATGTCATAAGACATGTGCAAAGCTCACTTCATTTAGGCATTCACATATGTTCCAATATAATGAAACCAAACATGTAACTTTTCATAATACATGTAGGCATTTCCATTTAGTATCATTTGATTTAAGAATTTGCATAAATCCCAAGCTAATAAAAATGACATGTAATATTTACTTTGAGACATGCATGATAAAATCCTTCCATTCAAATGTATAGACATACATCATATATTTAAATCAAGAAAGAAAGGAGACGTTATAATGTGCATGTGAAAGCTAGCCACATTTAAATTTTTACATATATGTTCAAGCATAATAAATTTTATTCTTTTCCAAATTCAAATATCATGGGCTTAATGTTCTCATGACACAAAATCTCTCTTATGGAGGTTCACTTAAAGCTCAAAATGGGCTATGTGAAAGAGGAAGGCCTTCAAGCTTTCATGACACTTTCATGGGCTATTTAAAAATATCATGCCATATATTATATTTTATATTATTCATTTTGAATATAGCATGACATAATCCCATAAGAAAGGAAGAAGCCTCATTTCACCTTCTTTTTTTTTTTCTTTTGCTTAATATCATGCCCATTTCATGGATCATATTAATGGGAGAATGACATGAAAATCAAGTCTTGGTGCACATTTCTCTTTTTTTGTCATTCACCATTTATACATATTTTGACTTTATCATCCAAAATTATTCCCATTTTATGGATGCACTAATGAGGGAATGACATGAAAGTTTATTTTTGGTGAAATTTTTTTTATTTTATCCCCACCATTTACTCCCTCTTTTATGTATTTTCACTTTATCACCCAACCTTAGTCTCATTTCATGCATATCTTGATGAGAAAAAGACATGGAGTTTTAATTTTGATGGAATTTTCTCTCTTTTTATTATCCACCATTTATGTTTTTTCGCATATTTTTTGACTTTCTCATCCCATTTATTTGATAATATTGCATGACAATTAAATGGAGAAAGCTTCATATTAAGCTAAAATTCATTATAAATAGGAGGGTATTCATCCCTTATGAAAATTTACTTTCTCATTCTCCCCACATTTTTTTTACGAGGATTGTAAGCCTAAAGCTTTCAAAGAAGTTTGCCAATAATTGGAGCTAGTTTCAAACTCCATCACATCAACCCGTAAGTTATATTCAATTTAGTATTCTAAGTTCAATTTCAATTATAACTTAGGATTCTACTTAATATAGAGAATTCATTTGAATCTTTTTCTTTCTCTTTCCTTTTTTTTACCTCTTCAATGAAGCATGCATGACATTTCAAAGAGTCATAAAAGAGAAAAGAAGAAATCCACTTATGCTTACCATTCAAGTGTAAAAATCAAATTATTGTTTGAAAAAATCAAGTATTTCTTAATTCAATATTTAGAAGTCAAATATTTGGCCCAAGTTATATTGATTTTAAAAGCTCTCTTCCCCATCTTCCTTTTTTGTAATTCCTAATTTATCAAAAATTTTAGTAACCTCCCGGCGTCATCCCCGCATAGGAGGCTACTTCGGGAGAGTTGGGTCATCCCACCACTCCAAGAAAGATGTGCATGGTAAGTGTAATAAAATATCACGGCTGGAAATATAATTTACCCACCACGCCAAAAAAGGCGTGCATAGACTTTCAATTTTTGTTTACCTGTGTAAAGGGGCATATCATTTCCTTGTCATAATGAAACAATGTGTACAAATACTTATTTTAGAACATATTACCTCACCACGTTAAAACAACATACACGAGTACTTATTTCTATAACAGATTTCTTCGCCACAATGAAACAATGTGCACGTGTAGTTATTTTAAAGCACATTTTCTCGCTACATTGAAAAACGTGCACAAGTACTTATTTTTATAGCAAATTTTCCCGCCACATTGAAACAATGTGCACCGGTACTTATTTTAAAGCATTTTTACAAATCTACATTCATATGTGCATGGCATATGATTTTTATCATTATTTCAACTGAATTTTGTTTTTGAAATATCTCAAATAGCAAGCCATAGCATAAGCTTTCAATCACATGTAAGCATCATTCCATCATCTTTCTTTTGAACATGAGAGATGAAACACCTTTCTCAATTCAACAAGTAAGATAGCAATTAGATAATAAAAATGCAAGCATACATTTCATCCATTCAAACCAAGTAATTAGAAAGAACTTTGAACATTATATATCTCCAGTTTCTAATACTTTCATATCAATATAAGTTTAAAAATTTAATAAAAGGCATGATGGAAAAGAGTGAAGCATGAATCATGCATCATTTGATTCATTTTCTTCATTTGTCACTACGATTGTTTGTAAGTAGAGCTTGATTCACATAAAACAAAACAATTAACTTCATCGTAAGTGAAACCTTTCCTAAACATTGTCAAATGGCAGAGAAAGGTTAAGGTATAAATGGAAAAAACTTATTAAAGTCACAATTTCATCTTAACATTTAATGCCAAACATCAACATAGGATTGAATAATCATATGAATAAACACTTGTTCTATTTCCATTTTCTCCTAATCAAGAGAATAACATCACATATTAGTGGCCAAATGAAGCATTCAAAGATGACAATATTAAAACTAATGAAGCTAAAGTTTCATTGTCATAACATATTTTTGATAATCCAAGAGCAAGAAAGGCATAAAACAATAAAACTTGCATGATTCTAGCCTTCATTCATTCATGGACAGCAAACATAGATTTTAATAAGCATGAATGTTTACACAATCCCTTTCTTTCATCCTCATTTTAGTTCAATCAACCAAAAGGTGTTTTAGTGGTTAAAGTTGAATTGAACTTCATAAACCATAATGAAATTTTGAAGCTAAGCAATGCATTGAAATCCACTTCTCCATTTCACATCAATTTCATAATAAAGTGGTATCTTGGCAATCTTGTCATGATATGTAAGAAGAGTTTATCTAAACAAGTCACAACATAGGACAAGAGAACTCAAACAATAGAAAGAGGATTTTGAATTGATGTCAAACTTACATATATTCTTTACTTTATTTCAATTTTGCATAGACAATAAAAAATTTCAACAAAACTTGTTCAAGTGAATCAACTTATAACAATCAAGAAGTATGCCATACTATCCATTTTAAATAATCAAAGAAAGATCACTTTAGATTGCATGCAAATGAAGTTTCATTTTACTCTTTATTTGAAAAGCTTATTGATTTGATAGTAAATAAGAACAAAGCTAAAGTCTCAATCCATTTTCTGCATCCCCTTCCTTTAACATGATAGCTAGATAGGATTCATCCTTTATAAAGCAAGCCACAACAAGTATTATGATGAGGTGATCGCTTATAAGAATGGTTTGCTCAACCAAATAATAAGACAAGATAAGAGGGTTTAAGCAATTGAATAAAAGCTTTGAATCCATGTTAGGCTTCATGCATTATTTCATTTCAATCACACAACATAGCATAAATTTTCAAAAAAAAAAAAAATCTGAAACTTCATTTCACTCTTTTTTTTTTTGTTCCACATTGAGATGCCATTATTCTCATTATTTTCAACAAGTAAATCGGCAACTCTAAATGGATATTTGCTAATTAAAACAACAAATGGAACCATAAATTTTCAAAAGCTTAACTTTAACTTGATGCTTTCATATCAAAAATTAAAGAGACTTCTAAAGATGATTGGGTTAATCAAACCACAAAACATAATGAAAGAAAGCAATAGAGTAAGGGTTTCAAATCAATGACAATCACATGTTGTTTCACCTTGACTCCACAATGACAAAATGATGTAGACAAGATTTGACCAATCAAGATATTAAGTGGTAACCTTAAATATCAAATAGCAACATTTATTCTCAAGAATCAGTAGACAAAAATAATGTCACATAAATCTTAATTTTCAAATATTAGAACCTTACTAACTCACTTATCATACAAAAAGATTCACTTTAACATGAAAATCTAAATGAAGTTCAATTCACATCAAGTGAAACAACAAAAGCATCAATATTGAACCATGAAAAGCTCTCAAGCTTTAATCCCCCTCTCTTTAACATGATAGCCAAAGAGGGTTTAAGCCACTTAAAGTAAACAATCATATTAGATTTGATGTCACACAAACCAAAAATTTAAGATTTAGCAAAGCATCTACATAACCACAAGACTAAAGGAGAATCAAATTAAATCTTGCTAAATGGTGGAAAGAGACAAATACAAGGCAAGGGCAACTTCATGTAAGCCCAACATCACAAATCTGAATTTTTCAAGTTTAATTAGATAACTATTTGTGTAGAAATAGCTTGCCAAATGTTAGAAAGAGGCAAAGATAGAGCTAGGGCAACTTCATGGAAGTAATAACCCTACCGATTGCATTTTCCTCTTTGCTTAGCAATTCAAGAGAAACACATGCAATGATAAAACATGTATGGATGCTTGATAACAAAGCATGAATTCAACACATTCTGCATGTCAAATATTACCTCCTTCCTCATTTCATAGAGAAAAGCACAATCCAACTGATTTTTTTTTATTACACGTACATTTAATAACTCAAGTGGATGCACTATAGGGAACCATAAGTGAATGCTTGCATGCCAAAACCAAAGCAACTTGAATTATACCCTATTGGACACCATCTCCCCTTCTTATTGAGATTGCATGAAAGAGCAACCCAAAAATAATATATATGCATGAAAGAAAATTTTACCAAACCCATTTCATCCAAGCACAAGGAAGTGAAATAGCAATAAGAAACTTAGGGTTGAATAGAAATAATCTGCAGGTTCTGGTTGCAAAAGAGGAAGGAAGAAAATAGGTCATCTGCTCGACTTGTTGCTCGGAGGAGATGGTCGAACAGAAGAGCTAGCTCAGCTTGCGCACTCGAGGAGGAGGGAGTTCGAATAGGAGCAGCAGGTGCGAGGAAGAGAGAGAAAGAGAGAGGGGCCGCTCAGCTGGCTCCTACAGGTGAGGAGAGGAACGAGAGCTCTTGGCTCTTGTGTGCTACTCGGGACAGAAGAGACAGATGGGCAGAGGAAAGGAACCCAGGAGAAGAGATGCTCGCACATGAGAGAGAGGGACGAACAAGAGAATGTAGTGTGAATGGGAGTTGCCGCTCGGTTTGCTCGAGTATTAGGCAACCCTATTAGTCTAATTGGCTGCCCCTGCGACAACCAATAAGCTTGCTTGGGCGGCAAGCTCAATTGGAGGGAAGAATGAGAGAATGTAGTGTGAATTGGAGTTGCCACTCGGTTTGCTCGGGTATTAGAGAACCCTATTAGTTTAATTGGCTGCCCTTGCGACAGCCAATAAGCTTGTTTGGGCAGCAAGCTCAATTGGAGGGAAGAATGGCTGATTTAATTGGCTATCTAGGCAGCCAAATATGATAGGCTAGATGGGAGGCAAGTATTAAGGAAGATTTGGGCTGAGTTTAGACAACTCATAATCACCTTAACTAGAATTTAACATAATGACAATATCATCGTTAATAATTTATGCGAATTTTGACGAATTATCTTATACGATAAACCATAGAATATGAATTTTATGATTTCATCGAACATAACGGAGATGTACGTTTTAATGATCGAAATCAATTGGTCACGCATCGAAGTTAAGTTTAAATTACGTAACTTCGGTATCGATATCATCGACATGCGCATAATTACATTAAAAATTCATTTTGATCGATCGTTAATTGATTCAAAAAACTTCATTTAATTAATCTTGATATTTCATACACATTTATGAAACCAAAATTTCCAAATCGTCAACATCTTGATCGATTTCACTCGCAATTAGAGATTTTAACTTCCAATTATATAACGTCGCGATCAATATTTGTGTGTTTTATCATATACGCTTAATTTGATTTATGGAATACATATATAAGTCAACAGGGATGATCGTTAAGAATTGATGTGCTTTCTTTTATGAAGTAAAAGACAAAAACTTAAAAAAGAAACCAGGAGCTCTGCAAAAAAGGTTTGATTATGAGTGCAAGGCAAACTATTAAAAACAACAAGACAATTTGTATTATACAAGATGTTTATATAAAAATTACTTGAGAATCTCTTTTATTCTAAATAAACTATAAGGTAGTTCTAATATAAACAATGTACAAGATGGCTCTATGAAAACAAAAAGAAAAGTTTCTTCTATTACAAAAATTAACTCAAATCATTATTCTTTTGTAAGACAAAATTTGATAGTCTTATCGCCATCTGATGACTTAGTTAGAAGATTAAATATATTAGATTCAACCTATGTTAAGAAAGATATAGATAGACCAACAAGGCTTGGTTAAGCAGTATGCCTTAATTTATTAGGATTAAATAAAAATATGACACTTAATAGGAGAGATAAGAGAAAAAGGATTCATAAAGTCAACTCTACATAGTGGGTAAAGGCTTCTTGTTGTTGTTGTTGTACTGTATAATTGGTAATGTAAAACAAACATTAAAAAAAAGTGAAATGAATATAATAAATAATACAAAAATTTGTAGTTTTAATAGAATAAGACCATCTAATATGACAAGAACATTTCTAACTGAGATTATAAAAATGGAGCTGAGAGATAAGGTCAATTGTATCCTACCATCTTCCCTAACAATACCATCATGCCCATCTGAAGAATATGGATCCAAAGCTACATCAGTATAAATCACCTATAAATGTAGTTTGAAGATATCAATAGGATTAATACTCAAGTAAACCTGAAAATTGAGAGTGGAGTTTACTAACAATGTCAGGATATTTGTCCTTTAGTAGACGTATTGCTCGAGGGACTAAGCCATTGTCATTGAATGATTCATCTCCTGTTGGAGACTAGAAAGATAAAAATAAACTATTCTTACTTTCCAAAGATGAGGAAAAAAAAAAGTGTACAATATATGATGCAAACCTTCAATGCATCAGGGATCTTTGGGAAAAGAACGAAGCTCTTGACACCAACATCTATAGCCTTGTAGACCTACATTAAAAGTCATATGATTGACAAAATTTCTTGGATTGATTCTTATTTTTACATAATTTGAATTGAAAAATAGAAATAAATCATGTAGTCCAAACACGTGTGTTTTCAAAATATAGTAGTAACAGCAACAGAAATCCCAAAAACAATTACTATTACTTAAAAATTGGATCTAACAATCTCCATAATAGCTAAAAGAGGGAGGGAGAGAAAGATGAATAACTACCTCATCAAGAAGACCATGTCTCCAGCCCAATCTGAAGCAACCTGGCATAGCTCCAATTGGGAAATCCTCTTCGCCTGAAATAAATAGAAGAATTATTCATTATATAATTTCAGAACATAACCTACTAAGTCCTAAGGTGAGCGGTAAACTACTATGCTAATCATGCTAGTCCTTAGAATCACAGATCATCATAATAATCATTGTTAGCCTCATCCGAACCTTTTTTTTATGAATCCTTCTTGATGTCTTGATGTAGCACCAGATCCATTTATTGAAACTCAGCATAGTCCAGGGCTCGCAACATTACAAGATCTTAGTTCATTCATGTTTTGTCTCATAGACAACTTGTATTAGGAGTCTTTGATATGTTTAAACTTTATCTAAAGGGACATCACGTGAGACATCATATATTTATCTAGCTTTTGGCTGTTTTGTCATTTTCATTTTCACATGAATTATTATGCAATTGTATCAAGGCTCCTAAATATATAATGGCTCTATTTTCATTATAAAGTAAACTTGCATTTTGAAATTAAAAACTCCTCCCTTTATCAAGTGACCAGCCCTTGTCTCCCCCACTCCCTCATGTCCTCAACTCTTGGTGAATAAGATAAAAATCTTCTAGATGTGTGCAAGGATTTCCTTGTTGTGAGCAAGGATTCAATAGCAGGATGATGTTATGTACTACATTCTTCATCCTATTATCAAGCAATACAAACAAAGATGTTTCCAATCTAAATTCTAGCAATATTTTGTCTTAAATCATATTTTTGTTCATTTTGTTATGTTAAATCTTCAATTTCCATCATTTTGTATTATAACTTCATTCCATCTTCACTGAAGTTAACAGATTTTTCAAAATAGTTCTCACATATTCAAATAAATTGTCCTTGTTCTTGACCTTACATTAATTATATACCGATGTCTATTTTGTTAGTTATTTCTGGAATACACTTTGGTGATTATTTAGAACTCAATTAAGATTCTCAATTTTTCAAAATTAAATAGAGGGAGGTTATACAATTTTGAACAATTTTTTGAGATGATTATTAGAAAAAAAATATCTATTGATCAATACTTGCCTACAATGGAAATTTCTTATAGCATTATCATAAACAAACCAATAGAAACATATAGCATTTTATCAAACTTCTTGCATATTTTGAATAAAAATCATCATTTATAAAGGTATATGACTAGTGTTCAAGATGTTCGAAGACAAAGCAAGTTGCAAACTAATAAATATTAGCTAAGGCGACACATAAGCATCAAGAATATAATAAAGATGACTTTGTTATGATTCATATTAGATACAAATGCTATCCTAAAAACTAATTCAACTACATTTTATAGACTCTGGTCCATATCTAATTATCATGTGCTAAAGTTTTCATCTGATAATCAAGCAATCACAACAAAAGTAATATCAATCTAAACTCTCCGGCAACCTTGTCTAAAATTGTGTTTTCATTCATTTTAATGTGCTTGCTCAGTGATATCCATCACTTCTTTATTCATCATTGTTGAGTTGTGCATATAGCATTTAGTTTATCAAACTCTTTTTTATGCAACTCTAGCAAGTTGCATTTGCTCCACTAAGTTTCATTCCAAATTCTTCCACTTTGAAATCCTCAAAAGTTTATTTTCTACAATCATGTATTCAATAATCCTACTCCCACGAGCTCTCTAAATATAACAAATTATCACTCCATCTTTTCTAGTTGCGCTAGACATGAACCTTAACATTCTCAATCGGTTACGCATAATTTGATTGGTAATATATTTTTTGTTACTAAAACTCAATTCCATTCAATAGAAGTCGAGATGATAACTGATATAATTTCTCAAGCAACTGCTAAAGCTTTATTTACACCACTGACCTTCATGAATAAATAAAGGAAGCACCAAATTTGCAGCTGATATGGTGGTTTCCTGAAAGCAGACCTCAGTGCAGATGACTTTCGATTTCGACGTGGACGTCTGGTAAGCACCTAAACAATTGAACAGCATAAGGCATCAATGAAAAGAAAAGTAATACGTTCCAGAGCTAACAGGAAAAGCTAAAACCCAGAGAAATCATAACAGGAAATTAGAGAATTTACTTCCAGAAAGATCAAACCATTACCAGAATTCATCCTACCAAATTATACCTAGCTTTCATAATTTTGAATTTGAACAAGGTCATACATACAAGTGGCTTCACAACTGGAGTTCCTTTTGGGCCTGCAGGTTTAGTAAGTGGTGGAGGATCAGGAAAATTCCCTGCCACAGCATTGGCTTCACATTCCTCAATACTCAAGCCCTTTCTTTCTGTAGTAGTCCCCTGCTCACTGCTTGCTCTAATAACAGCATGTTTTCGAGTCTTTTGAACTGATAGCTTCAAGCCACCACATTTCTGACTATCAATTCCTCTTACAAGCTGAGGATTACATGGCGTTAAAGGGAAGGTGGAAGTCATTTTTAGTGTGGTAAGCATTTCTTCTGACCAGATTCCTTCCTTTAGCAGCACAGAAAAACCACAAATAAGAAATTCAGAAATTCAAACTCCTTGCTTAATAGTATTAACTTGTTAGGCGAAGAACAAAATCAAATTTAAACAAAAAAAAAAAGCATGATTTGACTGCCTTTCAGGTCACAAAAAGAAATTTCAGACATTTCAGTAGCATTACATCTCATCAAGAAATAAAAACTACAGAAAAACTATCCAAACCTAATTAAAAATATTTTCCATGACCTGCTGAGAAGAAAAGATTTAGAATTAAACTGACACTTAATAGGACACAATGGCGAAGAAGGATTCATGTAGCCGACCCCACATAGTGGGATAAAGGCTTGCTGTTCTTGCTGTCGTCGTTGTTGTTTGCTGAGAAGAAAAGATAACAATCAACAATTTAGTTGCGAAAAAACACACCAAAGTCAAATTTTTTAATCCCCTTTTCTAACACACACACACAGATAGAGAAAGAGTGAAAGTGAGAGAGCGAGATTAAAACTAATACCAGGTAGATTTGAAAGATTTGAAAGAAAAAGAAAAAAAAAGTAATTTGGCGAGCAAAAATCGAACTTTTGGGCACCGATCGTAAGTGACTAGGGCTTTGGGTACCTTGGATGAGGAAGAGAAAAGGGATTCCAAGGACAGCGCGGTAGCGAGAACGAACTTTATCTCCAATGGTCCACAATATCAGTTACAGATTTCCATAGCTGTTCCTTTGCCCCTAACGAGATGAATTTCTCGTACAGTCGCTTTCTTTTTTATTTTTTTAAAAGACGATTATGTATTGAAAATTTAAATTCCTATTCGAACTCATGACTTTTTCAGAGTATAGAGCTGTTTATAAGTTTAATTAAGAGAAATTATTAACTGCAATGGAAAGGCGCTGGTCCATAATGAAGACTTCGTTTCAAGCCAAGCTAGATTTTAATTTATCATTTTTAATCAAATTCGAGCAAAGTAGGTTATATACATAGATAATAATAACATAATCATAAAATTTAAAAATTACATAAGAAATTATTAACTATTTCACACTGAATATTTACCCAAGACTTCGTTTCAAGCCAAGATTTTAATATGATATTTTGAAATAATAAAGATTTAAGTCATTTAATTAAAGAAAAATACATATATATATGTAACATAATCATAAAATTTATCATTTTAAAACATCGGCTCCTAATTCTTTTAAAAATAATAAACTTCTTAATCGTGACATACTTATGTTCTTTTTTTTTTTTTTTTTTTTTGACCTCTTTAAAATTGAAAAAAAATGTCTAAACACAAATAAATTAAATTTATAAGATAACACTGTATATATTACACAAAGTCAGCTATGATATTGAAATTCTTAAACGTGAGAGATCTACATACATACCACATAATTTTTATATATCTATATATCTAACATAAACTTTAATATTTATATTAAAAATAATAACTAACTAATAATAAAACTAAATAGCTAAATAATAGCTAATAAACTAATAAATTAATAATAAATTAATAAACTAAAACTAATAACTAAACCTAATAACTCAAAAAAACTAACTAACTAATAACTAAAAACTAATAAACTAATAACTAAATAATAAACTAACTAAATAACTAACTAATAACTAATAAAACCTAATAAACTAAATAATAAAAATAATAAATAACTAAATAACTAACTAATAAACTAATAACTAACTAAACCAATAACTAATAACTAATAACTAAAACTAATAACTAAAACTAAATAATAAAAACTAAACTTACTAAACTAATAACTAATAACTAAAATTAATAAAACTAATAACTAATAAAACTAAAAACACTAATAACTAATAATAACTAATAACTAAACTAACTAAACTAATAAACTAATAACTAAACTAATAACTAATAACTAAATAACTAATAATAACTAAAATAATAATAAACTAAAACTAAATAATAATAATAACTAATAACTAACTAAAAACTAATAACTAAACTAACTAAATAATAATAACTAAACTAAAAACCTAATAAAACTAATAACTAATAACTAATAATTTATCATTATTTTTTTAAAGTGAAATATATTTTATGTATAGAAAAATATTATATTTATAAATACAAATTTTAAGTGTTAAATATCAAATGGATAAAAATTATATGATATATATGAAAATATTTTTAGAAATTTTTAATAATATAAATATTATCCTAAATATTTAATATTATCTAATCTGAGTAGGGTAGGTGAGAAAATCAATGTTAACTTAGTTTTTATCAAACATGAAGAGCTACTAAATCAATTTTGGCTCTATCTTTCATAATTTGATTTAACTGAGTTTTTTTGCTTAATAATCAACTCGAGTGGATTACAAGAGACTTAATCCTTATCTTTATGATTTTGAATTATTTATTAAAATATATAATATATTGATAATTTTAACTTATTTATAAATACACAAATCAGATCATATTATGTATACTCATATTTGTCCAAGTCAAATTGATCAATATAAGAGCTTGAATCTAATTCAACAATTAGTTCAATGTGAACCAACTCAAATTACTTATATTTGGCAGTTATAAAATTTGAACTTGCCTCAAAGATTGAGTTGTTTAAGAGTTATATATAACTCATACAATTGCCTTGGAAAGGGTCTATATAATCATTAAAACTTAGCTACTTAATTAACTTTCCCAAAGTGCTAATAAAGTAGCCTTTTTGCAAGTCAGGGTCTATTTGGAACAGTTGCAGTTGTCTAAAAAGATAGTGATGGAGGTGCTATAGAAGAATAACCTATTTAGGAAATTGTGATGAGCCTACAAATTTTATTTTTCAAAAAATTAAACCGCAACTTTCTGGCCGTCATCGCAAGGAGTTATGTGAGGTTGACTGTGGTATTTTAATTTGGGGTCGTATAGACACCATACAGATCTTAGGGGGTACTTATTGAAGTAATTGAATGTAATATTAAGGTATAATATACTATCTCAAAATATCAAAATATCACCCTGTAATGGACTCAATCACATAATAGAGACTCATAACGTAAATGAGTCCACATATATACTAGAGATTTTTCTCCTACTTTATATAGATAAGTAAAATAGGGTTTATTTTATGTCAGGTTCTTTAATTTTCTAATGAGAATTTCCTAAGAACATTCTTGATTAAAGCAGTCAACTAATGTCTCTAAATATTTCAAAAGTAGATAATCAAAGAATTGGTCATTTTGGAAAGCAATCGAGAAGAGCTCAAATAAGAAGAGTTCTTAGCTGGTTTCAAAGGAGAATAAGTAAGAAGCACACATGATACTAGGAAGCCTAGTGAGTGTTCTAGTATACCTTATAGTGAAGCTTTATATTTTTGAAGGAGCGAATATTTTATTATTTTAGTTAAAATTTTATTAGAATGCTAGGACTTAGATTTCAACAACACAAGATTATATAAATATCTAAGAGATGAGGACTTATACTTATAGCAAAGATGAAACAAGAAACTTCTGAACCTATATTTATAGTGCTCTAGAACAAGTTAAGAGCTCAACCTAATTCTACTCCGGCGAAGGTATGATATGATGGTTCACTTTCACAAGAGAGAATAAACTGATCCCGGCTCTTCTAGATTTACAACTATCTGGAATGGCTATCAGGTAATACCTCCTATACTTTATAACCTTGTAGGCCAGTCATACGTAAATTTAAGATGGCTAAGTTTTTATTAATTAAGAAAGAATTTAGAGTCATGAACTCACTCCCTAAGAGACTAAATCATAATTGGTATGAAAATATGACTTAGACTAATGCAAAATTTACAGATTTTTAAATCATGTTGATATAATAATTTGGACCGGAGCTTGGGATAATTATGCCTAAATGCATGATGAAATTGAGTTGTGGGCTAAATCAGATAGAAGGGAGTGTTCTCCACTACAAATGACTACCCTCATAGGTCAAGTCTATCTCCTATCGTGCAAGAGTGGAGATCCCATATTTTCAAGAGCAAAATAATATGATGTATGATGTGATAACATACAACATCTAGTTAAGAGGTTGCTAAATATTTTATTTATCTTGATTATAAACCTAGGCTTTAAAGTGAGGTTATGAGTTAATTAAGATTTTAATTATAAGTTATTAAGGAGGGTAGAAAAATTAATTTTATCATAAAGAGCCTACGGCATTCAGATCATACATCAAATCATCACACTTTAAGAAACTTATAAAAATCATGTGATTTTTATTACACAATGTGAACACAATAATCAAATATTTTAAATTGCATGAAATAATAAAAATTCAGTGCGGTTGAATACCGTTGTACACCCTGAAAAAGAAAAAAATTATGTAGTTGAGCTCTTCCCTTATACATCCCATATTATAATTAAAGTTTACAAAAAAATAAATGCTATGAGAGTCTTCAATTATTATTCTTCTTTCTTTCATTGGATTAGCTTGCTCCAAGTTTCATAGAGCCTCCCAAATCTTTGCCTTCTAATTACTGTTCATCCTAAATCTCACAACACTAATTATAATTTTATTGCAAATTTACATTTTTATAAGAAAAGTAACTCTAACTACACCTACAAAATATATATTAGTTAAGCAAACATACAAGTAAATCAACTATATTTCACATATTTAAGCTTAGCACCCTACATTTGAGTAACCAAGCTCACCTATCTTAATTGGATTATACTTAGAGACATAAGCATCACTTACAAGAAAACTGTATTTTTTATATTTTTATTATTACGATAGTCCTTTCAGCACAATCCCCTCTAGAAAAATATCAGTAGGCATCCAGTCTTCGTGCAAGCAATCATAATATTCAGTCTAAAAATATTATACCACAAAATAAAATATATCACCACAACAATCACTGGCCTAACATAATACTAAGATTGGTGAGTTAGTATTCTAATGTGTGTGTTATAGCTAAAGTGTAATATATCTTGCTTAGGCGTTAAGATTAAGATTTTCTAGCGTTTGAATATTTAAATCTCATATTAAGGATAGATTCACTTCAATTAGCTTAAGGCTTTAATTGGATTTTAAATCATATATATTTTTATCTTTTGCTTATAATTCATCATTATAAAGAGAAGAAAGAGAGTTGAATCTTTTTAACTCCTACCTTAAGTTAATTCTAAGAGATGAATTTTATTATTTTTAAACCTTCTTAATGAATCATGAATTTCAATCAATCATATGTTTAGATTTGACTAAATGAATTTTATTTAAACATGAAAGACATCTTAAGGTTAATGAAGCCAAGTCACCATCAAATGCATAATGCCTTATCAATTTATTTCCATCATCAATAACATTACAATCTCATTTCATTTTACTTCACTTCAATTTAATAAATATACATATATATGCATATTATATATTCATCTTGGTACACTTGAATGTGAATATACATGAATTTTGTAACAAAGGAAATCTCACTTCATATCCAATAATATGCATACAAGTGTATAAAAAAGTTATGCAAGTACATGCCTTTAATAAACTAGGGAAGTGAGACTATCTAAAATCTCCTTGGAGCTACTTAAAATCTTGTGTTTCTCGGATATCCAGACTATGTACTTGCAAGTTCAATTTTGCATGCATACACATATGAATATAAAATGAAATCATGAAAAGTTGTATGTTATTATCTTTTAACAAATAAATTTTCATTTGAGTTTCATTACTTATAATAAGATTTGAAAATATAAAGATTTGCTTTCTAATCATTTAATTGATAATTATCACCCAATTCTTACTTAAAGGAGAAAAATAATTTAAGATTTACATAGTGATAATAGCCACACCATATCATTTTCTTTTAAGTTTAAAATATGAATGTATGAAATACAGGACATACAAATTTATGATAAATGAAGCAAAATAATTAAGCATCATCAAATGACATACTTGGTTTCATTAAAACACAAGGACAATCATGCTAAATAAATACACCTTAAGCCTAATAAAAACTTCTTTAAGATTTAAATTTTTCATTTTGAATTATTTAATCTTAAAGAGAAGAAGCAAGATAAATTTATTTAACACATACTCATGTTGGTTAGTTAATAAGTTCAAAAGAAAATTAAGTAAATTTAATGGCTTAATTTGATTTGGCTCATTAACAAGTTAATTAGTCACCCTCCCAAAGAGTCTCTTAATTTAATTAATCATTAAGCAAAGGCTTATGAAACATGATGATGCAATTGAAAATAAAATTAGCAATACCCTAAGGATTCTAATGTAATTAAGTCAATATTTAAATAATTAATTGAATTAAGAAGATCAAACTAATTACTTTCATAATTTTCTAAACCTATGTTAAATCATAATTTCATTAAAATCCTTATGTTAACTAAGCACATAAGGAGAATCAATTAAATTAATCTTGATGATTAGACTAATTATAATCATGTAATATTTATTAATTTTAATTTTATTTAATGATTTAATGATTTAATTAAACACCTTAATGATGACTTTGGGAGAATAATTAGGAGGGGGTCCTAATTATTTTCTTTGATCATCCTTATTATTATGATGACTAAATAACATTCCATAATTAATTTCATAGTTTTCTTATTTTTTATAATTATTAAATTCCATAAAAGAGATAATTAGGACACAAAATTATGATTTTCTCAATATATTATACAAATTAATCCAAAAAAATTAAGAGCGGCAGAGATCATCCCATATATCCAACATGCCAATTTTCAGATTAATTAGCCAAGTAATTAAGGCTTAATTAATATAATTAATAAAAACTTAAAACTCTAATTAATCATTTTTCATTGGATAAAACCTAGAAATTTATTTATTTTAGATTCTCCTCTATCTAAGATTTCCAAATTGGATTTACTTATATTATTTTTATTCTTCTACAATTAGTTTTGAATTTTTAAAGTTCTAGCTAATTAATCACATTTTTAGCCCTAATTAAACAGATTTATATAGTCAGTGCCACACGACAGTACTTTCCACGTGGCACCATTAGATTGGTTATTTAAAATGTCAGACACAGTAGTTGACTCAATGACGAAGAACACAATTTTATCTCGATCGTTCGATCTCGGATCAAACAGTCGAGATTAATCCCATGATTCTAAATAAATAAATAAAAAATATAACATGATTAATCATGGCCATCCGTTCAAATCATGTATAATGGCAATCGATGATCCATCATCCCACGAGCACTAGAAGACGGACACCATCCGCCTTCCGTCGCTCGATTCAAGCTCACTGGAGCACGTTCGACGAAGAAAATGATTCCAAAATGACCAGCGATGAAATCTAAGAAGATCCTACAGCAGGATTCACATGAAATAATAATTTCATTCACAAAAGACCAATAATCCTAGGGATTTCTACGATTTGCCAGATTTTACCTCGTCGAAGCCCGAGATCGCTGGACTGTCGACTGAGATAGCTTCATCTTGAAGAGACGAAGCCCTGTTGGGAAGACCGTGAGCTGCCTCCCCACAGGTGGCTCTGTGGACCAAATGCCATCGTGAAACATGTCGGAGTTGGTCTTTGGGTGGTTTTCGATGCTTGAATTAACCTGTAATCAATCCATTTTCATTCATTGAGGAAGGTGTGGGAGATATTAATTTGAGTTTGGTGAGATTTTGATAGTTTTGGATGGAAGGGGTGCTCGGGTTTTGGTGGAGCTTGGTCTCGTTGATTACCGAAGGCACGAGGGAGCTCGAGGATGCTTAGGGACTGGTCGAGGTCATTTGTGGAGTGTGTGTCAAACTCAAGACATGTTTAATTGATCATTTATAATGAGTTAGGGCAATTGGTTTGATCCAACTTAAAGTGAATTTGAGTTTAGTTCATTTTTGTTCCTTAAGGACAAATGGGTTAAGTTGGTCAATTTGATCAATTTGGTCAAATTGGTCATATTAGCTTGAGTGAAGGGTTGGTTTATGTTTTTTTGATCATTTGGGATAAGTTTTAGGTATTGATTTGAATTAATATAAAATTTGGTTCAATTTTACCCTTTAGGCCAATTTGGTCAATTTGGGTCAAATGAACCAATTTGGTTCATTTAATCAAATTGGCTTCAATTGGTGGTTGGATTGTGTTCAAAACTCAATTCATGATTGATTGAGTTCATTGGTTGTAATCATTTGAATTAGAATGAGATTTGATTCAATTTAACCCTTTAGGTCAAATTGGGTCAAATATGTTAAATGACCAAATTGGCTTGGCTAAGCTTATTTGGATGTAATTGAATGATCAATGGTGATAAACAATCATTTTGGAAGAGATTGGGCTAGTTGGTTTGGTTCAATTGATGTTTGATTGAAGCTTAACTCAATTGGGTCATTTAGGTCAATTTGGATTAGGTGAATCAATTGGATTGATTGGGTCTAATTGAGGCTATATGAAGGTTAGGATATATTCAATGATGGATTTGAAGTTGATTGGAGGTTTTAATTGCAATTGATTTGAGCTAGATTGAATTTTGGCCCATTTGAATCCTTTATATCAAACGGCTTAACTTGGATCAATGGAGTTGGTTGCCTTGATTGAGTGGATTAGGATAGGTTATGATGTTTGGTAGGATGCTTGGAACAATCAAGAAATTAGATTGGGTTGGATTGGCTTGATTCAAATTAAATTGAGTTTTGATCTTAAGGAATTCAAATGGACAAACTTAGGTTAAGACCCAAGTTAACTTGGCTTGATTCAATTAGATTACAATCAAGGTTTAATCATGTTGAATTGGAGTCCAAATGAGTTTGAATATGTTGAGTTTCAATCAAGTTGATTTGATTTCGAAAAATCCAAATAGGTTGAGTTGTGTTGAGTCAACTTAGCCTATCTAGCCAAGTTGAGCCTAAATCGATTTGGCATTTGGCTTGGAGTTTGGATTATGTCATTTGATTTGGATTTGATTAATTGATTGATCATGGACTTTGGTTGAGTCTTAGGGTAGGTGAGGCTTCACTTCTTCTAAGGTAAGCTCTAGTCCTAAGGTTGTACCCTATGAGTCTTTAGGCTTGGGTTTTATGTTCCCTTAATCACTAGAAGAATCCTAGCACTAGGAAAATCTTAGTGTCTAGAAGAGTCCTAAATCTAGAGTAAAGGTAGTCAACCTCACTCCAAAAGTGAGGTTAACATTGACAAACACAACTTTTTCATAACAGATTCTTCAAAATACAAGTGAAACGTGGTGCCCCAAATAGCAGAGCGATGTGGTGCGGCACCACACCGCACCATCACTATCGTGCCAAACACACCCCCAATTTGTGAACTCTGCTACTTATCTAGAGTAATTATCTATCAACTAGGGATTCTTGTATGGAAAATTCATTAATAATACTCATTTTCAATTTCTAAATTACTCAATGTTCTAATATTTTAGATATCTACCAACCTGCTTCTTACATCGCTGGCCACTCAAAAGGCTTTTTACATACTTTTTTACAAATTTATTATGTAGTTCATCATATATTGATGACCTTAGTCATCTCTTATAAATAGGAAATTAAGGGTCAAAAATAAGCATATGAAATCTCGATCATAATCTTGAACTACTATAAAAAAAGATTTTAGATCAAAATTAGTCAAAATTTTCCATATAATTATAATCTCTTTCAAAGGTTCATTACTCATTATTTCTCTTGTCCATTACTCATTATTTCTCTTAAAGGGTTCACTAAGTCCCCTACAACCCAATTGGTTAAAAACAATTCAAACTCCCTTCTCTATTACTTAGGCTCAAAATTAAGTTACGATGAAATTTTGAAATAAATCCACATATAATACTAAATCCAACACTAAAATTATGTAAAACACATCTACAAATAACTTATTCAGTTTCACATGAACATAATAATATTATTTTATGTCAATAATTAAATAACTCGCATAATATTATTAAAACAAAAATGCACCAATATTTTCAATGACCAATTTCTCCTTAGATTTTTGTATATAGCCCTAGAAAAAAAAAAAACAAAAACAAAAAAAAACCTATATTTTAGGTATTTAAAAAAGTTAGGCTGAACTTATGTAGCCCTGTGCCTTAATTTATTAAGTAATGTGAGTTTCACCTTAATTTCAAAGGCTTTTTACTAGATATTTATAAAAAAAAATAAGTTTAAACTAGTAACCAAGCACTTAAAACTATCTTATAAAATACAATAAATTGTCTAAAGCCAAAAAACATGAAAATTTATGTTAAACTACATAAATTGCAAATTGAGTTTGTGGTGTTTATAGAAGCATATTTCTAAATTAGCATAATTTGCAAATTATGCTTCAATGGCTATTATTGAATTGATTAGGAGGGTGGTTTCAGTCTCCATGAAAGCTAGAAAGTCATTAGGATCTTCCATATTCAAAATATGATTAGGGTCATCTAAATATGAAGAAAATATGAGGGAGGTATTAGTCAATTACATAAATGGCATGATTAGATAATAATAATCTTTTTTTTTTTAATTTATGATCACATTATCTACTCTAATTTTATGGTAAAAAAATGTCCATTACAATGTGAAAAAGAAAAGTCATGACAAAAATTGAACAATTAAAAGGAAAAGGATTGTTGACCTCATTTTTGGAATGAGCTCTCAACCCCTCCATCTTAGACATAGGACTTCTTTTAGACTTTAAGAGCTTCTTAGTCTTAAGACACATCTAGTGATTAGGTGGATGCTCTAACATAGCCCTAGAAGACTTAGAAGAGTTAACCATAGGAATAGGCCTTGCCTTAGGGGTGCTAGGAAAACTTCATACCCGTAGCTTAAACCATTCCTCACTTTCCTTCTTTCAAGTCAAACTCCAAAACAATTCTATTTGATTTTCTCCAAATTCAAATCAACTCTATGATTGAAATCCATGATTGAAATCTATGATTGAAATCCATGATCAAAATCACTCAAAAATTCCTAAGTTCAAAATTTGCCTAAGTCCGTAAGCCTCCCTTAAGGACTTAACCAAAATTATGATCTAAACCTACTAAAATCTTTGAGATTTTCTCATGATCTATTTATATTCTCATTTATATTCACATATATAAATGAAATATAAATTCAAACCCATCAAAATAAACTCAAAATTTAAAATCAGTTCATGAAAATTTTCTTTAAGTCCCTTTAATTTTTTCATTAAAGGACTTAACCAAAATTATGATTCAAACCTATTCAAATCTTTGAGATTTTCTCAAAATTTATTTATATTCTCATTTATATTCTCATATATAAATGAAGTATAAATATAAATCAATTAAATCAAAGGCAAGAATTAAATTCCAAATTTAAAATCCTTGAAATTCTCTTTAAGTCATTAATTTTCTATTAATGGACTTAGCCTAAATCATGATTAAACCACTTCAAAACCTTGAATTTTATCATGATCAATTTATATTCTCATATATATTCACATATATAAATGAAATATAAATTCAAACAATCAAAATCAAACTCAAATCCATTCAAAATCCAATCTAAGTCTTTCAAGTCAAAATCTTGAACTTAGCCAAATCATTATCAAATTAAGCCAAACTCTTGATTTTCTCTCATGGTTCAACCAACCCTACAATTATTAGCTTATATATAAATCCAAACTTCAATCAATCAATCAAACCCAAGTCCAAAAATCAAACCCAAAACCCCTTCATATTCTTCCTTTGAATATGAAATTTTCAAATAGATCAAAATTCATTTGACTTCAAACCACTTATAAATGGATTTATATTTCAATCATAAGTCTATATACAAGATCAATCAACTTCAAATCAAGCTTTGACCCACTTAGGCTCACTTGACCCAAAGTGATCTAAAGTACCCTTATGAGCCAAATTTTGATCCTAACTAAATTGGATTGAACCAATATCCCTCTCATCATGATCAACAATCATCATGGGATGATCAATCAATCAAATTTGGTCAAACCAAGTCAAACCTAAGGGTTGAGTCAACACTTAAACCTAAAATGAAACCTTACATAACCAAATTCCACCATAGGCCAAATTGATTGAAACCATTGATCTAAGTTCACTCATGACCTATGTTTGAACTTGACCAAGCCAACATTTGAGCCTAACTTTGCCCAATTGGCCCACTTGACCAAAGTTGACCCATTTTGACAAAAGGTCAAAATGTGTCAAAACTTGATTTAAGAAAAAATGATTGAAACCAATCGGTCAAGTTCATTCCAAATCACTTGTGGAACTTGATCAAAGCCTCAATTGGTCAACTAGACCCAACCTAGCCCAATTGACCTTAGACCCAACATGACCTAAAGGGGTCATGTTGAGCCAAAATTGAACTTAACCCAAATTGATTGGAAACAAAGATACCAATCAACTCCAAATGACTAACCTAACCTAAACCTACCCTTGACCTACCTCAAATAGGTCAAAGAGGTCAAATAGGTTAACTTGACCCATTTGACCTAAGTGATGTCATATGAGCCAAAACTAAATATATATCAAATTGAATCAAACCAAAGCCACCAAAATATTTCAAATGGTTATATGAACTTGACTCAACTGTTGGTTTGACCCAATTTGACCTATTGGTCAACTTGACCCAAGTTGACCCATTTTGACCTAAATGGGTCAACATGAGCCAAACCCTATCAAATGGATTT
The DNA here is from genome assembly GCA_021442155.1 of Cymbidium sinense. NCBI lineage: Eukaryota > Viridiplantae > Streptophyta > Magnoliopsida > Asparagales > Orchidaceae > Cymbidium > Cymbidium sinense. The sequence continues at coordinate 199,639,189 of CM038215.1, forward strand.
CAAATCCAATGAAACTTGACCAAACCCAGTTTCTACACATACCCAACATGTCCAAAGTGAAAAAAATAGCAAAATGGCCATCCTACCCTAGGCCATATAACAAATTTTGGCCTAACTCAGGGATAATTTGGTCATACCCTCTTCACACTCACTTGAGGCTTTCCTAAAAGCTCAAGAGGACTTAGTGATGAGTGGTGCACCCAACTCAATGGGTTTGGGTTAGCCCATTTGGTCCCTAAACCAAACCCGACCCCCTAGCTTAAAATTAAATTTTCAAACTCCCTCTTAAGCTCAAATTAAGGTACATGAGAGGTTGGCAATCCACTCCTTGGATTAAACCGACCATGTACACACTCAAAACAGATCAAGCCCTCCCAATCTCATCAATTGTATCAACATGGCAAGAACATTGCTGGCCGACCAATCCTTCAAGGGGGAGATATACTCCCCCTAATTCAATTCAAAAAAATCATTTTCCCTCTGTCTATTGAAGCTAAGAAACTCAGAGCAATCATTAGAGAGCACTCCCAAGCTTCTTAGAGAGGATTAGAATTCCCCATTTCTCAGTTTTGCACATTGCAAAAATAGGGGAGCTTAGTCCATTAGCCAATTTCTTCCACACTTGATCTCCTTCCAATGGATCTTGCACACTTCATCTAGGAGCTCAGTCAAGTGCACCTAGGTTTCTATTGGAGTTCCCATAGCAAGGAAGGATCAAATTGGATCAAAGATGAAGCTCAAGCAAGGAGCAGTTGGTTCATATATTGATCCACTTCATCTCGGTCCAACTCAGCAAGCCTCAACTGCATAAAGCTTCTAAGATCACCTCCGACGAGGTATGGAATTTTTCAATCACTAAACTCAATGTCGTGTGGAGCTTTGTGAAAGAAATTTTCTCCCCATTGATTTTTGACCGTTGGATTTGTCGCTCTCTATCTTTAGATGGTGTGGGTTGAATTTGGTTTGATTCCATACTAAATCGAGCTTGGATCTTTCCTTCATGGGTCTCTGATCAAGGGAAGAACTAGGATCATCTCCATCCATCCACATTTTAGATGGATTGAGATTATTTAGCACGCTTTAGATATCCATTTATCCTTTTAAAATGGGGAAATTTTTAGTCCATCGATATGTGAAATGAAGCAAAGCCACAATGCATTGCTGAACGGGATTAGCTATTAGTTAAGTGCTTTAATTAATTCTTAATTAACCTAGAGAACTTCAAAAATTTATAACTCTCTCTAAAAAAATCAAAAAAATATGAAATATAAACCTATGGATAGATAATTAAACTTAGAACATTTTAAAATTAATTTTGATGAGTTTTGAACTATGATTTTCTCTGAATGTGGATTTTATTTGAAAGTTTATTTTGCTAATTACTCTTTGATTATGCCTCTGATTAATCCCAAATTTTTTGGAGAAGTTTTAGGGGATGACCTCTACCTCCCTTAATTTTCTTAGGATTTATTGAAGGCTTGATTAGAGTAATTGCATATGATTTCCTTAATTATCCTTCTAATATAATTAAGCATAATTAGGATATGATTAATGGTTTTACCCTATGATTAGGGTTTATTAAGGTCAAATCTAGTAAGTAGGAGGCTTATGAAATAATTTTTGGGCATTTACCCTAAGCTATTCCCTAAACCCCCTCTTCTCTCCTTAATCTCCTCTTAATTAAGGGTTAATTCATTAATTATCCCTTTAATAAATTTCTAAAAATTCTAAAATATTCCAAAACTTAATTAATCTACCTGCTGGTATTTAAGTTTAATAGCCTAAGGAAATCAAAATCCCATTCATAAGTATGAAAGAGTGTTTTGAAATTACTTAAGCTTAATCAATTTTTAATTGTGTGCCAAATTGCATTAGGCCTTTTCATTATTAGGTGCATTACAAATTTAAATTCCTTGTGAGTTTTATGTCATCTCATTGGCTCATAATTATTTAGTTAATTCTTCTAAGGTGGTGTAGGTAATGGTTAATTAAGCTACTTAATTCATACCTTAACCTAATCAATGCATAAAAATGGATCTAATTATCTAAAAATTAAACAAAAATATAAAATACATGTGAGAATGGGTTAGGAATAGTAAACTCATCTTATATTTTAAAAATTAAATCAAACTTCAAACTAAACAAAATCACTTTGAAATTCACTTTGATTTATTCTAAATTTTTTATTCTATAAGAATGTCTTTAGGATTTAAGTAAAGACAGTTTGTTTACATGCTTTCATTGCTTTTGATCTTTCGCGAACATGTTAAGTTGTATGCCATATGATTTCATACATTCATAATTTCATTTCTTAAATTTTAAAATGAAATTGTTTACTTTATGTCAAATTTTGGCTAAAGTAGAAATATGAGTGGCTATTATCACTACTAAATCCAAAATATTTTTCAAAATATATAAATCAAATACCAAATCTGAAATGTGCTATTTATACTTTAATTATAAGCTTGTATGGGATGAATTATAAAGGTATGTTGAATATAGGTTTCATTTCTTTCTTATGTTAGTATAGTTTTGAATAAGAATTGGTAAGATGTAGGGTTCATTTGAAAAGAACCCAACACTTACTTAATTCCATACTCTATTCATCCCTATGCTATCACCTAAGAAGTATTATCTATATTTGCATACATAAATTACATAAACAAAAATGAATCCATTAAACAAATTTTCCATTTTCCTTTTCTATTTCTTCTCTTTTATATACATGTTTGTATTTATAGAAAGTGGTATATTAGTCTGGACAACCCCGAGGTTGTGAGGCTTTAAGTAGCCCTAAGTAGGTCTTGTACCTTACACCTCTGGTTAACAATAACGTTGTACTCAATTATGCCTTTCTTACATTCATGTATGTATGTGAAAATTTAGATAAGGAAAACTCTTTCTACTTAAGAAAAATCATGCATATTCAACTTCTAAATTTTCTTGAATGGATTACTTAGCATGCATCATAAAGTATTTTGAACACTCTCATTTACATATATATATATGCTTATGGTCCATCCATATGCATGTTATATATGTTGGGGAAAGGAATGAAGTAATGTATGTTATGCGAATTTTGATTCATTTTATTTAATCTTAAAATGCCTTTCTTTTGAATAAGTTTGTTTAGAGTTTATCTAAACTTAGGATTGATTAAAAAATCTAATCAAAATATTCACCTAAATGAAGTTACAATGTGAATACACTTTAGAAATTACTTAGGTTAGGGAAGGAAAGAGAAGTTTTATTCTCTTTCCCTCTCTTCATAACTTAGTAATTTATTGTAGGATCCACTTAAACAAAATCAAAATATAAAATTAAATCAACATAAAATACTTAAATAACTTAAATGAAATCCTCCTCTAAGTTGAACATGTTCTTCACACTTAGAAAATTTAAACTCATAATCATAGCTAAGCATACCACACAAGCCTTCAAAGCACACACATTAGCCTAAGTCACCACTTCTAGCCTTAGGTTAGGTCGGTGCATGATTTAATATTATGTTTTGTTTTGTGATATATGTTTTAGACTAGATGTTAGGGTGTATACTCGTAGAATGAATGGTAGAATATTCTTAATCTAGCTATTCTTTTCTATAGGGGATTGTGCTTAAGGGGCACTATCATAAATAAAAATATAAATGCTTTTGCTTGCAGGTGCTTTATACCCCTAAGCAAAATCCATAGGTCAGGTGGACTTAGTCACCCATGTGTGGGGTGATAAGTCCAATATACATGCTTGGGATTTGTGTGGTGTGTTTTAACTAACCTTTGTTTTGCAGGTGATAGTTATATTTCTACTTTTTCTTTTCATGTAAAAATTTGTATAATTAGGATTTTGGAATGATTGTTATAGGGGATCAGGATGAACATTCGTCATAAGATTCTATCTTATGCACCATGTGAAGTCTTGGAGCATCTACCTTTCAACCATCCAAAAGAAGAAACCAAAGAAAAAAAAGAAGAAGAAAGAAAGAAGAATAAAGCTTAAAGATCCCTATAATAATGAATTTCTTGCTTAAATTATAATTTAATTCATTTGTAATCCGAGTTGTATAAGGGTAGAGCTCGTCTACCCACATTTGATACTTTTGGATTTGTGTGGTGGTGCCCGATCACAATGGCCATTTATTCTTTTTGCGATTAGCTTTATAAATTGATTGATGATTTGTTTAGCTTTTGCATTAAGTGGCATGATTTTTCTAGTTTCTTCCTTGGTTTATGTATGGCCTGGATGTAGATTAGGCTCTTTAAGAAAAAATAAATATTTTACCCAACTTAACAATTCAAATTAAAATTAAACAACTCATAACCTCACCTAAAGCTTAAGTTTAAAATCAAGATAAAAGAATTAGCAACCCCTTAGCTAGATGAGCATTTCTTTATAATATCATGCACAAATGCATCTTATTTCACTCTTGATTGGAGGGCTTCCACCTTTGCTAGAGAACTTGGCTTGACCTTTGAGAGCCATGGTGGAAACTCACCTCCTCCATTCCTACTGATTTTGGCCAATAATCTGATTTCTCATGCATTAGTCATATGAATCCTATTAGCCCGAGTCAAAATAATTGTCCAAAATGAAAATAAAAATAAAATTTGAATTGCATTAGAATTAGTTCATTTGAAGCATGCATTTTACATGATCTAGTCTCTTTAGGGAGTGAATTTAAGGACTTAGTCTCTTTCTAAATAAATAACAACCTAGCTATCTTGCATAAGCATAAAGACTTGCCTACATGTATTCAAAATAATAGGAGGAGTTAGTTGGTGGCCACCCCCTGGCAGTTGTAAGTCCAAGTTGTCAGGTGGTTTGTCCTCTATTGTGGAGCCAAACTAATTACCCATTTTCACCTTAGATTTAGGTTGTGCTTTCAGCTCTCACCGAAGCTCCCTAGATTTAGGTTCTGAGGTTGCTTCTCCCCTTTGTGAAGTATAAGCATTGATTCTTCACCTCTTAGGCATTTTATTAATCTTATGTTAAGGAATCTTAATTCTTAAAATTCTAATGAAAAATGCAACTCAAACAAACTAAATCAATTTTAAAAATGTAAAGCGCAACTATAGATAGTCTGAGATGCTCGCTAGGTTTCCTAGCATCATGGGCATCTCCTACTTGTTTCTCATTTTGGCTTCGATAATAACTCCCTCTTTTGATCAATCCCATTTGATCCTTCAAACATAAACCAATTGATTAATAGTCATTTCCTATTGAAATCTTCAAAGACAACGATCATTTACCTTAATTGAGAGTTTTCTTAATGGATCTCGTCCTTTAAGATGTAATTAACTATGAGGGCTTGCCCCTGTAAGGAACTTAACGAACTCGATTTAAAATAAACCTTGCTTTACTTTTGTATATAAAGTAGGGGAAGAATCTCCAGTGCATATGCAGACCCATTATCCTTAGGAGTCCTTATTGAGGTGATTGGTTCTATTAAAGGGTAGTAATTTCTATATCTCGAGATAGTACACTATCATCAGCGGATCTGCATGTCATCCTAAAAAGATGAATTTCTATAAAGTCTCCTCTTTCTTTTCTCACCATAGATTTGAAAGGTGACTCCTCAATAGGAATTTTTCTCCACAAGGATGTTAAAAATTTATGAAAGATTTATTTTGTAAAAGTAACATCATTTATAATCATTATTATTTATAATTGTAAAAACCTCCATCTAATCAAGCATAATTTTTTAAGCATAATTAAGCAAGAGAAATATTATGCTATCTAAATAAAAGATTATATTTATGCTCAAGATAAGATCAACTTTTTATTAATAAATCTATAATATTTTCAAGTAAAAAGAATATGACACTCCTCATTTTGATATGCTATCTAAGAAACTAGACCTTAAATGAATATTCGTACTAGTTTTTATTTTCTCGCTTTTTTGAGGCAATTACATATATGCCACATAATTCTTTTATATTTACATATTTAGTGCATAAACTTTGATATTTACATGCATAATACACAAATATTTAACATCACATCAAAAATATCAATATTAGCCTTTTTAAAAGTGAATATACATTTTCATGCATAGAAAAAAAATTCTTAGAATTATAAATATTAAACTTTAGGTATTATGTATATAAAACATAGAAATTTTGTGATATGTATCTAAAATTTGATAGTTTTTTTAGGAGTATAGTAGCACCCATCTTCTAAAGAACAAAATACAAGGTAACAAAAAGTTACAATATGTTATATTTCATCTTTTAGCTCTTTGCATATCTTAATTTTCTTTTAAGAAAAAAGTTTTAATTTTGCTCACAAAATATTTTAATACTTGTGCAAATAAATTATAATCCCTCATAACATCAATCTCCAATTTTAGTGGAATTCTATACTTGACCATCCATATTATGAAGATATAAAAATAATATTATTCAATTAGTAAATTATTTACACATACACCATTATCCTAATTTATTAAATGGCCATAATGACTCTTTTATCCCAATTCATATCATTAATCTTAATTTGAATCTGATACCACTTTTGTCAAGACTTAGATCGCTAACTTGAATTATCAAGGCATATAAACATAGTCAAATGAATAATTTAAAACTTTTATATCACTATGGTGTTTATTTTTAGATTGTGTCTCATGTGTGTGTATGTATGTGTATATGGGGGACAAAAGGTAGATCTAAGGGTGTACTTATTGAGGTGATCAGGTTCGACATCAAGGAATAGTGCATTGTCTCGAAATATAGAAATCACTACCCTACAATGGACCTAATCACCTAATAAGGACTCCTAAGGCATGATGGGTCTTCGAATATACCAAAGATTTTTTTCCCTACTTTACATGGATGAATAAAGTAGGGTTTATTTAAACTGGGTTCTAAAGTTCCCTATGGGAGCAAGCACCCATAGTTAATTACATCTTAAGAAAGATGAGTTTCTTAGGAATACTCTCGATTAAAGTAGGCAATTATTATCTCCAAAGAATTCAAAGATAGGACTATCAATAAATTGGCTATGTTTGGAAGATCAAGTGGGATAGATCAAAAGGAGAGACTTATTATCGAAGCCAAAAGGAGATGAGTAAGGGATGTTCATGATACTACGAATCCTAGTGAGCATCCCGAACTATCCTATGGTTGGGCTTTATATATTTGAAATTGAGGAGAAATTATATGTTTGAGTTTAAATTTTATTAGAAAGCTAAGACTTATAATTACACAATACATGATTGTGAAAATGCCTAAGAAGTGAGGATTTATTCTTGTAGCCCCAAAGAGAAACAAAAATCTCAGATCCTAAATCTAGAGAGCTTTATTAAGGGCCAAAGTACGTCATAAATCTAAGGCAAAAATGGGTATATTGTTTATCTCAACAAGAGAGGGAAAACCACCAGACTACTAGACTTATAACCACTTAGAATGGTAGCTAGCTAACTCCTTCTACATTTTAAAACCATGTGGTCAAGTTAAATATTTTGTAAGATGGTTAGGATGTTATTATTGAGAAAGAAATTAAAGTCCTTAAACCCACTCCCTAAGAGACTAGAGCACGAGTGGTATAAATAATGACTCAGTCTAATACAAATTTTATCAATTTTTATTTGATTTTGGACTCTTTATTTTGACACAAGCCATAGAATTTTATATTCCTAAATGCATGTTGAAATAAGTTATTGGCTAAATCAGAGAGAAATATGTGTTTTTCACCACAATGGAGACCCTCAAAGGTCAAGTCTTCCCCTATCGTGCAAGGATGTAAACCCTTTCTTAGCAAGAATAAAATAAGATGATATGTATGATATTAAACATACAACATCTAACTAAGAGGTTGCTAAATCTTTTAATTATCTTGATTTAATGACCAGACTTTAAATAAGGTTATAAGTTATCTAAAAAATTTAGTTATGAGTTATGATTGGGGTAAAAAGTTTATTTTTCCCTAATAACCTAATCGGATCCAGGCCACACATTAAATCATCATAGATAAAGAAATTAAGAAAAATACATGTCATTTTTATTACACAATTATAAACAAGGCATCAAGCACTTTATAAACTCAATGTGAAAGAATAATAGGCTAGTGTGGTAGGGTACCGCTGTACAACCCAAAAAAAAGGGTAGCCGAGCTCTACCCTTATTCAACCCGGTATATGAAAGAAAGATTGCAATTTTTACAAATAAATGCTATGGGGGAGTCTTCATGTCTTTGCTCTATTTCTTCATTTGTATTTGCTCATTTCAAAGGCATCACGAGGCCTCCCAAGACAAAGCTTAATAGCCATCGCTCATCCTAATCCCCAATAACACTAATCCTAATTTCTAATGCATAGTTACATTAAAAATAGGAAAAGTAAATCTAATTACCCTTACAATACAAGTGTTAGCTAAACATACCATATAGCCCAAGCGATTATATGTAAAATTTGGACTTAACACCCTGTATATGGGTAACCAAGTCCACATGTCCTAATGTAGATTTTGCTTAGGGGTTAAGAAACCTATAAAAGAGAGCATTTATATTTATTTTAAGTGCCCCTTAAGCATAATCTTTTGCATAAAATATGATTAGGCTAATCATGGCCTAACATCTAGTCTACGAGGCATAAACCCTAACATCCAGTCTACAACAGTACATTACAAAACAAATATACATCAAATCATGCACCACCCTAACATAAAGCTAAAAGTGGTGACTTAATATAATGTATGTGTTAAGGCTTGTGTGGTATGCCTTATCTAGACTTTATTGTAATTTTTTAAGTATGAAGGACATTTAATTATGAAGGGTGGTTTCACTTTAAGTGATTTAGTTGATTTAAAAATTTTACTTAGTATTTTCTTTTGTTTCATTTAAACTACACTTAACAGCTAAGTGCTATAAAGAGAAAAAAAAAGAGGGTATCACTTTCTTTCATCCCTATCTTAAGTCACAACTAAAGCAAATTAATTAATCAATTCCCTTTAGTGAATGGTTTATTACATGTTTTAATTAATCCTAAGTTTAGGTTCACTTTAAATGATCTCATTCAATAAGAAAAGCATCTTAAGATTAATTGGAATTAATCACAATCATATAACACATGTTTGTTCATTTCTTTCCATCATATATAACATGCATAAGATTATATCCTAAGCATACCTACACATACAATAAGTATTTTGGCACACTTAAATGATGAATGTAAGCAAATGTAATTGGAATTGATGTTTCATTTGGTTGAATTATTTTGTCATTTTAATTTAAAGCTCTATCTAAATTCTTATACAAAAGGATAAGAAAAGAGCTCTAAATCATATAACTAATCATTCAAACTACTTAAACAAAATATGAATGCATGTCTTTTTAATAGAAACATGGGATCTTCATTCATTAGCTAAGTACAAATTCAAATGTATGAAAGTTTTAAGCAAGTAATGCCATTGTTCGCACTGGAGTGAGGTAGGAACTTCTTTTACTTAAAAGTCGGACCGAGATGTCCGTGACTAATATACGCGCTATTCTTAAATACATATGGATGTATAAATAACTATAAGAATAGAAAACCATGCACCACTTGAACAAAATATGAATGTATATCTTTTTAATAGAAAAATTGGGTTTCATTCAATAACTAAATACACATTCAAATATATAAAAGTTTTAAGCAAGTACAACATCATTATTCTGCACTAGGGGAGTGAAGTAAGAACTTCCTTGGTGCTACTTAAAGTCGTGCATCCCGTGATGTCCAGACTAATATATCCACTATTATTAAATACATATGGATGTATAAGCAACTATAAAAATGAAAATCATGCAAAAAATTGTATTTGATTTGATTTATTTTTGTGTAAATGAATAAAATCTCTATCTAAATTCTAATGTCAAAATGCATAAGAATGAAATCAAACGAGTACGTCGCCATTATTCTACACTGAGGGAGTGAGGTAGAAACCTCCTTAGGGCTACTTAAAGCTGTGCATCCCTGGAATGTCCATACTAATATACCCATTAACATTCAAACTTATGCAAATCAACGCATGAATGTAAGAAAGAGACTTGCTTTATACACTACGCTTATATTCACATGCATCTCCTATGTATATGTAACTACAATCATAACATATAATATTATTTTCATTGATAAACTTTTGAAAATATATTTGAGATTTAATAATGATAATAACCACACATATTTCTAATTAAGTCAACACATGCAAATTGATATAAAAGAAATTATTATTTTTATTTAATTAATTTGAAAGAAATGAATGCATGACTACAAATGACATACAATATTTTAACATTATTGGAAAGAAACAAAGAAACACAAGTTAGTAATTTCACCCAATCCAACTAATTCCTAAAGATAATCACATTAAATAAGGTTATTTAAAATAAACCAAAGTTTCTTAAAGCCATTTTTGATTTTATGTTTGATTGATTTAATGAATGTGAAAGAGGTTTGTTAATCCTAATCTCATTCCCCATGTGTGAGTTAATTTGGTTTAATAAGAAGTAATTAGGTTGATTTTATGTCTTAATTAGGTTAATGTATGAATTAAATCCATTAATTAAACCCTTATATATATTACCTTAAGTTAATTAACTAAATAATGATGAGCCAACATGAGATGCAACCACATAAAAAGTAAATTGTCAGTGCTCCTAAGAAATAAAAGGGGGCATAATACAATTGGCTCATAATTAATAGTTAATTAAGCTTAAGGAGCTCACTTAATTACTTTTATGATTTTCTCACACATGTGAGCTAACCATAATTTCATTAACTCTCTCTTTAGGTTATTGAACACCTAAAGAGCTACCTAAGGATTGATTAAGGAAGATAGGTTTAATCAAGTTAATTAAGTTCATTAATTATCTAACTAAATCCTAATTATCCTTAATCAATAATATGAAATAGACTTAGGGAAAGAGATAAAGAAGGAAGTCTAAGTCTCAATCCCCAAATCTTTTCAATTAGTTGATTAAACTTCAAATATAATTTGGGTTTTGATTGATTTAATTAATTAATCAATTAGTGAGTCTTAATTAATTAATTTTAAAGAGGAAATGAAGAGGACTTTAAGGAAAAGATTAGAAAACCCAATCCATTTTCTTAAGTTTCTCCACTATTAATAGAGATTAATGAGCTTGATTAATTAATTAATTCACTATTCATTTGATTAATTATCACTAATTAAATTAAAAGAGTAATTAAGGCTTAATCAATCAATTTTTCTAATTAAATTAAAAGAGTAAATTCCAAGAAAAATAGAGGAGACATAGGTTTCCCCCTAAACAACTCCAAAAAGTTTGAAATTAATTGGATAATTAATCAGAGAGTAATCAAGCTTATTAAATTTTTAATTAAACTTTAATTAAGCAAAAATTACTATTCAAAATTAATTAATAATAATTTTTTGGGATTCTCCTCTGAAATGCCTTTAAAATGAGCTCTCATTTATATTTTTGGGATTTTTTTAAGGATTAGTTATGATTTTAGGAAGTTTCAGCCTTAAAATTTAATTCAAATAACCATAATTAATTAATCTTATAATGCGTATGACGCAGCGCTCCACGGGCAAACGGATAGGCTATTTAAGCAGTCACATCGGGACGCTGACTAGGAGTATGGCGGATGCGCTTTTCTGTGGATCATTCGATCTAAGATTAGATGACCACGATTAGATCTACAATTTTGAAGGAAAAATTAAGGGATTCTATGTGATTTGATCATGGTCGTCCGTTCTGATCACTTGGAATAGACATCCCATGATTCATCTCCTTTGTGAGAAGTGAATCCCCATTCGATATGAGCTCACCCGAGCTCAGATTGGGATCAAAATGATCCCACACAATCAAGAGGAGGAGACGAACACATCCAACGATAAAAAATGTACAACATATAAATTTCCTTTGAAATGGACCAACCACTTTTTCTTAAACTGATGATTTTGAGAAATTACCTCACCAGAGCTAATGTTCGGCAGTGAGATTGACGGAGGTAGCTTCGTTTGCTATAAACGAAGCCCTGTTGAGCCACACGAGCTCTAATTTGAGGTGGTTTTCTCTATGGACCAAGCTCCTCCTATTTGGTGTTTGGTTTTGATCGTGCTCCTATCTCCGGGGGCTTGGAAGCTTGGGAAACAATTTGGTTGGCTTCAATTAGGTGTGGTGAAGGTGTGTTCAAGTATAATTGGAGTTTGGTTGAGAGATGGATGGGTTTGAATCAAGGGAGGTCTCCCCTATTTTGATTTCACACACAGAGAGCAATGGTCGATCGAGGGAGGTTTTGGATGCTCTAGGAAGCTCTATGGGATTTCAAAATCACTTAAAAAACTCACCTAATGTGAATCATGCTCAATCCCACTCGAATTGAGGGAGTATACCCCTCAATTATCTATGATGGACGGACAGGATCCATCCCTAATCGATTTGTTGCGCCGAGATGTCTGAGGTCGTCGTCACCACGGGCACACCTGGTTGGAGAAAATTGTGGTAGGGAGCTCAAGGTAAAATATGGGGAGATTGGGTTGGCTTGGTCCTTTGGGTGCTCGGTTTTGGCTTAAGAGGGGAGGAGGTGAAGTCCCCTTGGTCTATGGCTGATCCTAACTATTCTAGGGTGGGCTAGGAAGGCTAAGCATACCCCATTTCGCACTTGGATGGCTACCCAAGTGATGAGAGAGTGGACTTGGCTTTTTATGGAAAGAATCCAATGTGGGAAGATTTGTCCAATGGATAATTCTCTTGGGTTGGGTCCCACTTAGATGTGGGCTGGTTTGGGAATGAATTAGGGCTGGTTTGGGTCAGGTTTGGCCAGCACAATGATCAACAATACCAAATAATCACAAGCACTAGCAGAGATGACCTACTCCCAACCCGAGGTGTAGAAGGAACTAACTTATCATTGTGGCTCTACTTATGTCAAGGACATAAGAGAGGGAAGGAGGAATCCACTAGAGATAGAATATGTGAACCTTCCACTAGGGAAGCAGGTTCAAGTCATCCACAAAGGGATGAGGGGTTTGATTTGATTTGAGTCTCATTGGGGAGAAAGTTTCACTAGGGAAGAGGGTTGAATTTATTTCAATTTTTAGATTTGGATTTTGAGATGAACCCAGCTGGCTTGCGATGGATCACACTGAGTAGGAGCCACATAGGCCTAGACCTAATTTAGATTTACCAATCCAAAGGGGTAGTCTACTAAACACATAGTAGGACTAGCCAACCAAAGGGATGTCTTTCGGTATGCAATAGTTATACTAGGAAGAATGCGTGGTAGACTTGCATCCTCTAAAGTAGGGACCGGTTGCTGGGGTAATCTATTACCAAGGCAACAGATTGAACCCAACCTAGGGCTGACTATTGAATGGACATTGCTGGGGAACTTAAATCAACTCAAAGATAGTCAAGATTAATTTCATTTTTAGATTTATTTTGATGGATCGTTGGATTGCGATGGATCATACTGAGAAGGAGCTTATATCATCCTAGAGCTATCTCAGATATATTGAACCAAAGGGAATAGCTTCCCAGCATATGGGAGAACTATCCGGTCAAAGGAGTGCATTTTAGTTTGCAATGATTGATTAAAGGGAAGAAAGCTTGGGGACTCACATCTTCCACTACAAAAGACCTCTGGGGGAGCAGTTGCTTTGACCAACAAATCAAACCCGACCTAAGGCTGCCCGTTAGTTTGTGACAATTATGCTAAAAGAATGCATCATAGTCTTACATCTTCCAAAGCGGAATGATTGTCGGGGTAACCTGCTTTTAATCAAAATAGATTAAACCCAACCTAAGGGTGACTACGGAGTGAGTGCTGACCCGTAGACTTATCTCAACTCAAGTAGTCAGACAATTCCTATAGGGAGTTCTACTGACACTGCCCTATAAAGATAGGATGCCTGCTTGGGAAAAGGGGCCCTTCGGGGACTTGAATTCCTGATCCACAAGCGAATTTTTTTCTTTATTTTATTTAATTTATTTATCGTGGACCCTGTTGGTTTGCAAGGGATCAAACTAAGAAGGAGCTTATATCAGCCTAGACCTATCTCAAATTTACTAAACCAAGAGAAAATTTGCGCATCCGTTGAATAAATTCTCTAACCACAGGAGTGGCTACTAGCAAAGGGGGACTATCCAATCCAAGAGAAACTCGGGTAGTGTCTAAATGGGGTTGCAAGGATGTGATCCAAATAGAGTGCTTGTAGGGGATGGGGTCACTAAGGGCTTAATCCAAAACCTTGAAGAAGATGACATGGCTAGTCATATATCCAATAGGTATTCAGTGTCCAACTCAAGAAACTCGGGGACTCACATCTTCCAAGAGTGGTGTACTCACTGGGTGAGTCGCTATCAGCATAGCGAACATCAACCAACCTAAGGTGGCTGTCAGTTTGCAACAATCAACTTACGAAGAAAGCTCAAAGATTCACATCCTCCTATAGTGAAACTGATTGCTGGGATAGTCTGTCTTCGGCTCAATAAGTACCATTCGACCTAGAGAGACTACTGAGTGAATGCCACTAGAGGACTTATATAAACTCAAATATAGTGAAGAGGAAAATGAGCCTCTGGAGGACTTATCCTAAATCTCAAATATACTTGACCTATTTAGATCATGATGATTAGTTCAAGAAGAAAGCATGGAGACTCACATCTTCTTAAACAAAATCAACATGAGGTAGCTTACTGGCTGGGCAGTGAAGTCTACTATACTAACAAGGTGCTCATTGGTTTGCAATGATCAAGTTAGGAAGAAAGCGTGGGGACTCACATCTTCCAAACAAGTGACCACTATGGTGACATACTAGCTAATGAGTGAGTGCTAGAGAGGGCTTGCTCCCACATCAAAGTAGCCCAAGAAAAGGATCTGTGTTTGTTTTTGTGCATGTGTTAAAATGGAATAGGTTGCCTCTAGGGGACTCTTATACCTACTTTAAACACGCTAAGGGATTTTGATGAAATTGTTCCATTGATGGCAACCGAGATTTCCACTAAGAAAGGATGTCGCTTGGGTTCTCTCACACCTAACTTAGTTGTGCTAATCGAAATAAGATGCCTCTCAGGTTCTCTTACACCTATTATAATAGCATTGGGAGATTATGTTTGTGTTGTAAAAGAGGGATAGGATGCCACTGGGGGGGCACCCACCAACCACTGGGATTCAGAACAAAATAATGCTTTGAATGAAGAGAAGATTTTGATGAAATGGAATCAAATTTTTGTTGATTGATATAATTATTTTTAAACATGATTTATTTCATGGGTAATATTTCTTTAGATAGAGCCCATTAATTAGAAGCATCGAGTGTTCCCCTTTATAATCAATGAGCTAATAAGATCCTCCTTGGTTAGCCTTCTCTATGACAAAGGGGCCATCCCAAGCGGGTTCAAACTTACCTCCCATCTTTCAATGGGCAACAATTGGTCTCCTTATGACTAACATAAGTTCTACTCGGAAAGACCTAGTGCAGACCAACTTGTTGTGAGCTTGAATCATTTTGGCCTTGTACAACTCGAGGTTCTAGCACCCCTAGGTGACTCTCCTCCAAACCTCAAGCTCTTCTAACTGCAACTTTTCATTCTTCTCTTTAGTGATCTTGCTACCCAATGCTACCCTCAGTGACAGGAGTTGAACTTCTAAAGGTAGAACAGCTTTAGACCCATACACTAAGGAAAATGGGGTAGACTAAGTTGGGATTCGGTATGTGGTGCGGTAGGCCACAAGGCTTCAACCAACTACTCATTCTACTACCTCTTGTTGTCGTCAAGAGTCTTCTTTAATATTTGGATGAGATTTTTATTGAATGCTTCTGCTAAGCTATTTGCTCTGGGGGTAGTAGATGGTGGAGTATCTCCAATCTATATCGTGTCTTCTGGTGAAGCTATTGATCTTGGTACTTTTGAATGCAAAACCATTATTGGACATAATTCATCGATGTATCTCGAACCTATATACGATATGGTTCTTGAAAAACTCAAGCACATGTTGAGCTGTGACCTCTCTGAGTAGGATTGCCTCTGCCCACTTGGAAAAGTAGTTGGTGGTAGCTAAGATGAACCGATGCCCCTTGAAAGAAGGAGGATCGATCAGACCTACAATGTCAACACTTAAATGGCCATGAGGCCAATGTAGGGTGTAGAATGTTGGGTGGAGGACAACCGTGTACCTGACACTGATGGCATCTCTTAGCTACATCCATGTAGTCAGTAATCATCGACGAGTAGTAATATCCTAGTCTCTTAATCTTCATCTTCATTTTTGGACCAGATTGATGTGCTATGCATAGACCTGAATGTAACTCAATTACAATACCATAGGCTTCATGTTTGTCTAAACAGTGTAACCACATTTAGTCAAAGGACCGTTGGTATAGGGTGCCATCAACGAGAGCATAAGAGAGAGCTCTCTGTTTCACCTGATGGGCTTATGACTTTTTTTGAGGTAGTTTATCGGTGTTCAAATAGTCTATGAACGGTTGCCTCCAATCCAGCTCCTTGTCCATATAGACAATGACAACCTCCCCTTTAAGAGAAAGTCTCTCGGTGAGTTCAGCATCAATAAGGGATATGACTTGTTTATTTTTGACCCTTATTGAAATGAACTCATCTTCCAAACATGTCAATTCTTTGGCAAGTTTGGCCAAAGCATCTGCTACTGCATTCTCTGCTCAGGGAGCCTTGTAGATGGTGACTCAAGAATTTGGGTCAACAGCTTCATGGTATACTCATGGTAATAACGAAGCTTGGGTTTGAGAACCTTGTAGGACCCAACAATCTGATTGATGACCAATTGAGAATCCCCAAAGATATTAATGCTCTTGACACTGATAGTGATGGCTAACTCCAAACTGACAAATAAAGCTTCATACTCAGCTTCATTATTGGTGCAGGGGTTAAAAAGATAGTATGAGAATCTCATCACATCGTGATCTAGAGTTAAGAAAACTATTCTTACCCTTGCCTTTCCTGAAAGAGTAGACCATGGTGCTTTCCCTTTATGAAAAGAAGCTGTACCATCAAAATACATCTCCCATTGGCAGTTGTCAACCTTCCTTAAGTTCATGATTTGTTCATCGTGGAGATCCACTAAGGAGAATCGCCAGAAGTGGGTGTCGCTAAAAATCTAGTGCTTGTGCTTTTACCCCACGGAGGGGTACAAATGTGATATCAAATTGCAAGAGAATCATGGACCATCATGCCAAACATCCAAATAGCATTAGCCATGTCATGAGGTACTGTAGTAGATTTGTTCTGGAGATCAAGTTCACCTTATGAGAAAGCATATAGTGCCATAGCTTTTGAGAGGCAAAGATCAAAGCTAGGCAATGTTTCTCAATAGCTGGATAGTTTGCTTTAGTAGGGATAAGAGAACGGTTGAGGTAGTAGAGAGCATTATCCTCCCTTCATCATTGGCTTGAGCCAACAGTGCACTGAGAGAGTCATCCAATATAGCAGTGTAGAGGATGAGTGACCTGCCCGGGAGAGGGGTCCTAGAACTGGCGACTTCACCAAATATTGCTTGATATCTTCAAAGGCATGCTGGCACTTGTCATTCCACTTGAAGTTGGCATCCTTTTTGACAAGTGCTGAGAATGGCTTGCATCTCCTCGATAGGTTAGAGATAAAGCGTCTTAGATACGTTGGCCATCTTTATAAGGATCTGAGTTGAGTTAAACTCTTAGGTGGTGGCATTTCTTAGATAGCTTTAATCTTTTCAGGATTTATTTCTATTCTCTGGTGTCGAACAACAAACCCAAAGAATTTTTCTAAAGCTACTCCGAATGTACACTTTAGGGGATTCATTTTGAGGTTATATTATCTTAACTATTCGAAAACTACTCTCAAGTCAAAGAGATGGTCTTTCTTTTCTCTGCTCTTGACTACTAGATCATCAATGTAGCACTCAACTTGATGGTGGATGAGTTCATTAAAGATCTGAGTCATGGCCCGTTAGTATGTAGCACGAGCATTTTTAAGGCTGAAAGGCATGACCTTATAATAGAATATTTTAATCGGAGTTCGAAAAGCAATGTTTCTTTCATCTTCAAGAGACATCTTGATTTGCTTGTAACTAGATGAACCATCCATGAAAGAGAAGACTGCATGAGATGAGGCGATATCAACCATTAGCTATAGTATAGGACTCATCCTTAGGACAGGCCTTATTTAAGTCCCTAAAATTGATGCATATGAGAATTTGACTATTCTTTTTCTTAACTAGTATGACAGTGGCTAACTAGATAGGAAATTTTTCTTCCCTGATGAAACCAGCATCGATCAGTTTATTGACTTCAAATAACCTATTATTCAATTTCTAATCACATGCGTCTAGGAGCTTGGGGTAGTAGATCTACTAGCTTTGTGGACCGCCATGTTAGAGATACTGGAATATTTTCATAACTCCATGCAAAGCAATCCTTAAACTCACCAATAGCCTAAGTCATTTCTTCTTCTTCATTCATGTATGTTGGGAGTGGATTTTTTTTTTGTCCCGAGGTTGATTTACTTAAGCTTATCAATTATTGAATGGATCTTCTCTTCAAATTCTAGCGGTGAATCTTTGATTTGGAGATCATCTGGATCATCTGAGGTTTCTAAACACACATTCTCATAAGAGTTATTTTTATGTGAAAATAACCTATCAGACTTCAAATGATTGGTAACAACTAAGCAGTAGTTGTTGTCATCAACTAGACTCACTGTATCAAATACTAATTCTGCTTTGGATTGTGCTTCCCTGCCTATATTATTCCATAGCTTTTCAAAATACTCTAACCTGTGCCTAAACCATGTGTAAGGAACTAAATCTTTTTGTATAAGATTATGAACACAAGGCGAGTAAAAGTCAAAGGGTAATTTTATTAATTCTTTAAATGTATCCTCCTCAAGTTCTACATCAACTTCAGGACTTGAGGATGATGATCCCAAAAAGAATCTCTTCGACTTCATATCACTAGAAGACTTAGGGGCTTTCTTAACTACTAAATCTTCAACTTTTTGAGATGAGTGAGGTTAGAGCTAAGGTTCCCAACTATTTCCTAATAGTCTCACATAAACCTAATTTGAATACTTTGCTTTGCTGAGGCTGCCTTTGTCTCTCTCGATCAAAGTCACCTCCAATGGAACCCTAAGAGGGGTTGGATATACTCACATTAGACTTGTCCTCCGAACTGGATTCCAAGTCTATGTGAATAGTAGGGATACTCCTATGAACTAGAAGATGACCACTGTTGGCTTATGGCCAACCAAGGGGTCTTCCACCTCTGGAACTACCTCTATTTCTATCACTGTCTCTGCTTGGTGGAGGTTGAGTCATCCTACCCACATGCCCATATGATGGAATGAACTATGGGTGGAATGTGATATGTGAATCTATTTCTTCTACAATTCCCCTTTCTTGTTCACTTGAATTTTGATTTTTTCTTTTCTTTGTCTTTCGCCTTTTCTTTTTCTTCATTTTCTTTTTTTTGATTTTGAGTTTTGTCCAAGTTCATGAGAAAGGGTGCTTTGAGGAAGATAGTAAGTCGCATCCTCATAAATCTTAACCTCTCTAACTGAAAATAGCTTTTCATCTCCATTGACATGATATTCAATCTCATCTATTCTCATCTATTCTAAACTTGATGCACTGATGGAGGGAAGATGGAATTATCTTATTCTGATGTATCCAAGGCCTACCGAAAGCAAAGTGAACTGAAGTATTCAATCAATGATGTAAACTTAGCTTCAGCCTTCCGCCACTATCTCCAAAGGTAACACTATGGAACCTAAAGCCCGCTCACTTTGTTCATTGAATCCTCTCAACATCATCTGATCTCTTCGGAGTGTGAAGATGTCAATCCTCAAATAGGCAAGGGTCTTTAGACTCATAATGTTCAATGCGATCATAGAACAAGCAGAATCTGCCCATGTCAACTATAATATAGAGGGGATGGTTTTGCTCCAAATCCCTGAGAAGAAGTTCTTCATCTGTGAAGGTGATCCCCTGAGCTTCTTTTGTGTAATGTGTCTCCTCACCTATAGCGGTCAACTGAGCTAAGCATATCTCAGGATCAAGGAGAGCCTTGATTAATGATTCCCTCATCTCTTTGGATAAGATAAGGGCATCATATATGCTTAGCTTAGATGACAACTTTCTTAGATGAGAGAGGACATTGTAGTCCACCTTGATCCTCCACAAGCATATCCAAGGGTGGAGCATCTTATGGAGGGCTTCTCGATCCTCACTACCAATGACTTATTTCATCTTGAGGTGTTGCCCAGGAGGTAGAACTACCACTATGAGGTTGATTTCGTGATCTCTTATGGTGATAATGGAAGGTTCTACCACATCGCTCACCCATAGCTTCTCCTATGGGACCCTCAAAATTGGATGATTCCAAGTCTATCTCAAGAGGTGAACCCATAGTATTCAGAGTAGGAAAGTCCAACTCTGAATTAGAAAGAAGAAGATCAGAATTATTATAGTTATTTTGACTTGAAGAGTTATCATAGAGAATAGAAGTAGCCAACCCATCAAAAGTGACATAGATGTAATTCAAGCTAGCTTTATTCTTCAATTTCTTGGATTTGATAGGCGGTACAAAGTAGAAATCAAGTAAAGTAAGTGGGGTAAGGGATTTGATGCCCCGTTGATACAAGAGTTCTACTAGTAGAAGAAGAAGAACTAGCTAAAGTAGAGGAAGTCACCGATGTGGTAGCTGTAATGGTAGACTAGAGGCTAGACTCGGTCAATGGTTGTGTTACTGGGCTATCCGGAGCTGACACATGCCGCTGCTATTGCTGAACTCCATCTTTGCCCAAGTTGGCACTGAAAACTTGCAAACCTTCCTTGATGTTGGAAGTTTGAGCAGACTTGGGCACCTGCAAGGAAAGTTTCTTGATCTTCTAAATGATCTTTTTAGAGGTTTTGGATAAAGAGATATCCTAACCTTCTTTGGTTTTGAAAGGATCACAAGTATCCCCAAGGATTACACTAATATAACTGGATGGTTATTCCACAAGGTATTCCTTCGGGATAACTACAACATCAGTCTTGAAGCTATGTTCAAGCCAGTCCTTAAATATAAAGCAATCCTCTAAAATATGAACTAGCATACGGTGGTAGGGGCAAAAGTTAAGATCATGGCTTTTGCACACATCCTCCGGTCTCCTAGGCTCAGGTAACTAAAAATCAAGCTTCTTGAAGAGATTCTTAAAGATCTTTCTGATTACATTCCTTTTAAATGAATAAGGTTTATTAAGCTTATCTAAAAGAGTAGGACCATACTACTACATGTAGCGGTATGATGGTTGAGGAGGCACGATGGCTATGGAGGCTACCGGAGGTCGGTAGGTCGCTTCTGATGGTAAAAGAGGTGAAAGCTGGTGCCGAGGTCGTGGTCTATCGACCGATCTCTACCGGTTGCTTCCTTATCTACCGATGTCACTATTCCTGGCTTCTTCTCATAGACCTTCTGTGGCTTTGCTTTTGATAACTGGTCTTGAAAAGGCAACTATTTGACCTCTCCTTATAGACTAGTTGCCTTGTTGATTAGCTTCTCAAATATTTTGATTGTGAAGCCCTTAAGCATGAAGGCGATCGGGCCATGGATATTCTTTAGAAGAATCTCAATGACATGTTGCTCAGATAGCGGTGGCTTGCATTTCATACTCAGGTTATGCCATCTGAGAATATAGTCAACAAGGGACTCACCTGGGTGTTGTTGTACTACAACGAGATCACCAACAATAACCCTTTGCTGAGCTCAAGCAAACCTCTTGATAAAAAGTTGCTCCAACTTAACAAATGTCTTTACTAAACCATTAGGAAGTTCAGCATACCAATTGAAAGTTATACTTGATAGGCTACTAACGAAGAGGCAGAATAGCAAAGCAGCGCTGCCACCAGCGTTACAAAAATTGGCCCTGAAGTGTGCAATATGCTGCCTTGGGTTTCCACTGCCATCAAAACTCTTGAAGAAAGGTGGCACAAAACCATTGGGATATTGGATTGCTTCAAATTTGTCTGGGTAGGGTCTACCCTTTGGAACTGATGATCCTCCCTGCGCTTGAGCCAATGCTTCCTTCACTTGCTTTTTAACCACAGATCTGATGTCTTTCTCCTGTATGGAGGTACTTTCCACTGCCTAGTGCTACATTGCTCAATGAGAGGTAAGGTCTTGGTTGGGTCCAAGACATGCACTAACTCTGGCTGACTAATATCGACTGTAGCAGGATGAATTACTGAGGCTTATTTCTAAAGTACTGAGACTGCTACTAATAAGTCCTCAAGTTTCCTCGCCATCCTATCTATTTATTCATCTTTCTTCTTTAACTGATATCAGAGGTGTTAGGCTGATTGGGCTGTGTCTTCCTGCTCAACCTCATCACCTTCCATGGTCTGCTACTTTCTGAGGAGGGATCCCCTGGTATCTACCATGCAAACCCCAGTTGAGTCTCCCAATAAATCATCTTCATTGGGATCAAAGCTGATCTTCTCCTCATCAGACCAATCATACCCTAGAATTTCCTTTTTTCTACAAGATAATGTGCCACTATGTCCTCAAGAGAATGATCAATTTGAATGGGCACAAATGATTTTGACTGACCGGTGTGATCACTATCATGTACTGAGAGGCACCAGACCTCCCTTGCTGTCAGAGAATCAATCCTATAAAGACTATACTCACTAGAAGAGACACACTCGACATCCACGACTATGGGTGACACTTCTAGGAGGTTCTATTATCATGCAACCGGCTATCATCTCCTCTAATAATTCCACCATCTCGATCCTCTTGAACCGTGGTGTTGGAGAAGGGACGACCACTATGCTTCAGGGTCGCCATTCCCTCCGCACCACCACTGGGGTAGAAGGTCGAGCAAGAGAGCTCGGCCTCACCACAGTAGGTGGTGTAGATGGAATATGATCCATCAGTCATAGCCAGATCACCAACAGGGCATGCTTCTCCATAGATGTGATCTTCATGGCCTTCAATGGAACTGGAGATGCTGCAACGTGAATAGGTGGCAGTGGACGGGAGGTAGAGCGGTGTGGTGGAGACACCACCGACTTTCTCGGGACAGGGACCCTCTTCCTATGATGGGTCATCCCTATAAGCAAAATATCGTATGATGACACGGCAAGACGCCGATCGAAATCAATGAGGAGAGCCAATTACAAATATCCGCTCTCGCATATGTTCGAAGCGGGTATCTCCTCTCCTCGCCATAGGTGTTTCCCCGCAGGGGGAATGACATCATCTCAAATCAATTGAGCTCCGGACACGTCAGAAGATCCGCCAACTGTAGAATGATCGAGGTCGGCATACGACCTTCCGCCCGCTAACGAGGTGGAAACCACTGATGGAGGTGAAGTACGGATCCTCCTAGAATCCTCTGGACCCAGAGAGGATGAAATGGGTTCTCTAACCAACGGGTGATCGAGGTACCTCCTCCACAACCGATCGCAATGCCTCCATCTCACAATATATGTGTATGATACTGCTTAATCATGCACTTTTTATTTCTCCTCTAAGTCCTGGTAGGGTGAGTGGAGTAAGAACCACCCAACCTCAAAGGTGGGAGGCAATCTCGGATCAAAGGAGCCTTACCTTTAGAGGGTGCCAATGAGTGGGCTAGCCACTAAGGATAAAGACAGAAACCACGGGGCAGTGTTGTCACTATCACTAGAAGCCGGAAATGATGGGACTACACCGCTTTAATAATGAGGGATGTCAAAATCCTATGGTAAATCGATCTAAATGTCTACCGCCCACCCAACAGGGGAGTGCCCTCATAGGTGATTCTCACCCCCTCAAAA
The DNA here is from genome assembly GCA_021442155.1 of Cymbidium sinense. NCBI lineage: Eukaryota > Viridiplantae > Streptophyta > Magnoliopsida > Asparagales > Orchidaceae > Cymbidium > Cymbidium sinense. The sequence continues at coordinate 199,662,965 of CM038215.1, forward strand.
CCTCTATTGAAATGGATGAGATGGGTGTGATCAGCTCGGGGGGAGATTGGTCTTATCCAAGGCCAAGTCCATGTCGTAGAGAAAAGTAAACACAAACTTCTGTGAACTTGCCATCAACTAAAACAAGAAGAACACCGTAATAGAGACTAATGAGAACCGGAAACAAGCTTGGATCATATTTCTATTTTGTTGAATTTTGAATTTAAATTTTAAAATTTAAACCCACATCCAACATCTTGGAAGTGTTAAGTGGGGTTCAAATGGATTTAGAGAAGATTTTAGAGATTTGATTGGAAAGAGGAATTTTTAAATATGAATCGAACCTCAACAAATTTGGGTATGTTGAAAATTGGATTCAAATATTTTTAGAAAGATGTTTCCATAGGTTCATGTTTGAATTTAGATTTTGGTTTAAGGACCATTTCCTTTAACAAATTTGAGTATGTTAAAGTAAGGGTCAATTGGTTTTATTTTTCATTTGGTATTTTGGAATTTACTCACTTAACAAATTTGGTTATGCCAAATGAAGTGTTTGAAAATAATTGTTTCTTTTTCTTTGTTTATTTTATCTTGTGAATTATTGTTGATTTTGAAAATTGAAATTACCACTTAGCAAATTTAGGTATGCTAAGTGAAGGACCCAAGTGTGTTTTATTTTTGAAAGATTTTTGAAAATAGGATTCTTAGCAAATTTGCATATGCTAAGGAAATCCTAAGGTGTTTCATTTGTTTTGGATATTTTGATTTTTTGCAAAAGTAGGATCCTTACCAAATTTGGGTAATCTAAGGAAATCCTAATGTGTTTCCTTTTAATTTTAATTTATTTTTGAAAAGTAGGATCCTTAGTAAATTTAAGTATACTAAGGGAATCCTACTGTGTTTCCTTTTTTGGCTTTGATTTATTTTTGATTGAAAGTGGAGACTTCATTTTAGGAAATATGGTATGCTAAAAATAAAGTTCCACTTAATTTTGTGAAATGGAAATTTCACTTAGCAAATTTGAGTATGCTAAATGAAATTCCAAAATATGTGTTAAAAATTTTATGTTTTGATTTTATTTTGAAAATGGAGGCTTCACTTTAGCAGATTTGGTATGCTAAAGAGTGAAGTTCAAAAAGTGCATTTTGGAAATTTTGTAAAGTGGAAATTTCATTTAGTAAATTTAAGTATGCTAAATGAATTCCAAAGGTGTTTCAAATTTTTGTTTTAAAAAGGGAGACTTCACTTTAGCAAATGGGGTATGCTAGAATGAAGTTCCAAATATGTTTTGAAAAATTTTTGTGGGATGGATATTTTACTTAGAAAATTTGAGTATGCTAAATGAAATTTCCAAAAGTGTGTTTCAAATTTTATTTTTGGAAAAGGAGAGACTTCATTTTAGCAAATGGGATATGCTAGAATGAAGTTTCAAATGTATTTTGAAAATTTTGTTTTCAAATTTGGAGACTTCACTTAGCAAATTTGAGTGTGCTAAATGAAGTTCCAAATGTGTTTTGAATTTTGAAAATATGATTGTTAAGTTTTGATTTTCAGAAAGAAGACTTCCATTTAACAAATTTGGGTATGTAGGAATGGAAGTGAATTCTATTTTTTGCAATGTGAAAATTTTGCTTTGTGTGTGATTATTGCTTTTTGAAAGAGGGAATTCCAACTTAATCATATATGGAATATGTTTAAGTGGGATTTCCAAATGATGTTATTTTATTTGGGAATGAAATCTTCATTCAATAAATTTGGGTATATTGAATGGAGATGTTCATATGTGCTTTTGAAAAATTTAGTTTTATTTGAAAATGAAACTTCATTCAATAGGTATATTGAATGGAAAGGTTCATATGTGCTTTGAAAAAAATTTTATTTTGATTTTGTTAGAAAATGAGACCTTTAATAAATGTGGGATGTATTTGGAAGTTCATTATGATTTTGCTTGAAGAGGTAATATCCATTCAATACATTTGGGTGTATTGAATGGAAAGGCCTATCTTCAAATTTTATGCTTTTGAAAATATGATTGTTGGAATTTTATTTTTGTAGAGATGATCTTCACATATAACAATCATAAAGATTATTAGATGAAGATAATTTAGGAAAATTTTGTGCAAAATATTTTATTAAGTGCATTTTTGAAAGATTACTTTTTTTTTAAAAGAGTGATTTTTTTTATAAGGATTTATTTTGTCTTTATTATTTTAAATGAACCTTTCCTTATCATAGAAATGATAAAGAGGAAGTCTTTAAATATTTTTTTATTTATATCTTTTTATTTCACCTATTGGAGAACCCAGCAGGGGTTTTAAGACCAACATGGGGTGAGGTCCTAAAACTTAAAGATGTTAGCAAGCTTAAGTTAAGGATGAAATAAGCTAAGTGCCAATGGAACGAAAGATAGCTTTGGCTTCATACCAAAGTACAAACTCACTATCGGTAGTTGGAAACAACGATCATTTACCAAAGATGGATAAAGGAACCTTTTCCAGCGGAGTTGCCAGAAAAATCTGTGGTGAAATTTTATATAATAATTTCTAAGGAATAAAATATATACTTCCATCTTCACTCTATTGGGGATAAAATGAAGATAAAAAAATACATCTCTTTTGTATGCATTTTTGACACCACGTAGATCCCTAGATATTCTTATTGAGGGTGATCGAGTACGACATTAAGGAGAGGTGTATTATCTTGAAAGATAAAAGTCACCATTCTACAATGGACTAATCACCTTAACAAAGACTCCTAAGGACAATGAGTCTACATGTGTACCAAAGATTCTTCCCTTACTTTACATGGAAAAGTAAAATAGGATTATTTTAAATCGGGTTTGTTAAGTTCCCTACAGGAGCAAGCCCTCATAATTAATTACATCCTAAGGAATGAGATTCCTCAGGAATACTCTCGATTAAGGTAAATGATCGTTGTCTCCAAAGATTTTAATAAGTAGGACTATCAATCAATTAGTTTGTTTCAGAAGATCAAATGCGATTGATCAAAGAGAGGGAGTTATTATCAAAGCCAAAGGAAGATAAGTAAGAGATGTTCACGATGCGAAAACCTAGCGAACATCTCAAACTATCATATGGTTGGGTTTTATACTTTTGAAATTGAATTATTCATTTGAGTTAACTTTTTTATTAGAATTTTAGGACTTATGATTCCATAACACAAGATTAAAGAAATGCCTAAGAGGTGAGGATTTATGCTTATGACCTATGGAAGGGAGAAGCAACCTCAGAAGTTATATCTAGGGAGCTTTGGCGAGAGCCAAAAGTACAACCTAAATCTAAGGCAAAAATTGGTATTTAGTTTGCCTCCATAAGAGAGGACAAACCACCCGATTGATTGGACTTATAACCGCCTGGGGGTGGCCGCCAACTAATTCCTCCTACGGTTTAAAATTCATGAAGGCAAGTCATATACTTTACGCAAGATAGCTAGACTATTATTTATTTAGAAAGAGACTAAGTCCTTAAACTCACTCCCTAAAGAGACTAGATCATGTAAGAGTATGCTTCAAATAACCTAAATCTAATGCAAATCATATTACATTTTATTTTAATTTTTGGACAATTATTTTGACTTAGGCTAATAGGATTCATATGCCTAATGCATGAGAAGTAAGATTATTGGCCAGAATCAGCGAGAAGAGAGGAGGTGTATTTTCACCATGGCTCTCAAAAGTCAAGGCAAGTTTCTCTGGTAAAGGTGGAAGCCCTCCAATCAAGAGTGAAAATAATATGCATTTGTGCATGATGTTATAAAAGAAATACTCATCCAACTAAGAGGTTGCTAATTCTTTTATCTTGAATTTTATCCTTAGCTTTTAATGAGGTTATGAGTTCTTTATTTTAATTTTGAATTATTAAATTTGGTAGAAGATTTATTTTTTTCTAAGATCCTAATCCATATCCAGGCCATACATCAAGCAAGAAAGAAGCTAGGAAAAAGATGTCATTTTAATGCACAAACTAAACAAATCATTAATCAATTTATAAAGCTAATGCGTCGGGCACCACCACACAAACCTGAAAATAAATTGGATAGCAGAGCTCTACCCTTATACAACCCAGATTACATGTGAATTAAGTATAATTAAGCAAGAAACTCATATTTATGGGAGTCTTCAAACTTCATTTCTTTATTCTTCTTTGGTTCCTTCTTTTGGATGGTTGGAAGGTGGTTAATCCAAAGATTTCACTTGGTACATAAGATGAGATCTTATGACCAATTCTCATCCTAATCCCCATAAAAATCATTCTAAAATCCTAATTCAAAAATTACATAAAAAGGAAAAGTAAATCTAGCTAATGCCTGCAAAATAGAGATTAGTTAAACAAATCACACAAATCTCAAGCATGTATATTGGACTTATCACCACACACATGGGTGACTAAGTCCACTTAGCCTATTGGATTATGCTTAGGGGTATAACCACCTGCACAACAAAAGTATTTATATTTTTATTTATTGCAGCGCCCCTTAAGCATAATCCTCTATAGAAAATAATGATTAGACTAAATCATTCTATCATTCATTCTGCACACATTCACCCTAACACCTAGACTAAAACATATATCATAAAATAAAAGAAAATATCAAATCATGCAATGCTAACCTAAAGTTAGAAGTAGTGACTTAGTCTAAACTGTGTGCTTTTAAGGTTTGTGTGGTATGCTTAAATATGGCTTTTAGTTAGGATTTTCTATGTGTGAAAATTGTTCAACTTAGAAGAGAGTTTCATTTAAGTGATTTAGTTATTTTGGGTTGATTTTATTTTATGTTTTGATTGGGTTCAAGTGAATCCTACAATTAATTATTAAGTTGTAAAGAAATGGAAAGAAAAGAGAGCTTCTCTTTCCTTCCCTAACTAAGTAATTTATAAAGTGAATTCATGTTTTAGTTTATTTTGTGAATATTTTATTATGTGTTTTAATTAATCCTAAGTTTATATGAACTCTAAACAAACCTATTCAAAAATAAAGATATTTTAAGATTAAATAAAGTGAGTTAAGATCACAAAACACACATCACTTCATTTCTTTCCCAACATGTATAACATACATATCAATGAATCTTAAGCATATCCATACATGCCAACTGGGAATGTTTAGCACACTTTATGATGCATGCTAAGTAGTTTACTTAAGAAATTTTGAATGCTTATGATGCATGATTTTCATTAAGTAGAAAAATGGTCTCTTATCCAATCTTCACATGACACGTGAATGTATGAAAGGCACAAGTGAGTACGACTCCATTATTAATTAGGGGTGTAAGGTACAAGACATACTTAGGGCTACTTAAAGCCTCACAATCTCGGGATTGTCCAGACTAATATACCACTTACCTTAAATATAAGCATGTGTACAAAAGAACTGAATGAAAAAGAAAGATGCAAAAAATTCGTATTTGTTCTATTTTGGTTTGTTTATGCAATTTATATATGTAAGTGTAGGTATCCTTCTTAAGTCATAGCATAGGAATGAATATAAAATGGAATTAGCAAGTATTGTGTTCTTTTCAAATGAACTATACACTTTGTTAAATCCTATTCAAAATTATACCAAAAGAGAGGAGAAGGAAAAGTACACTAAGCACATCCTTATATTTTACTCACATGCAAGCTTATAAGTAAGATATAAGTAACACACTTTTTATTTTGCAAATTGATTCATATATTTTAAAAATAAATTGGATTTAATAGTGATAATAGCCACTCATATTCTTACTTTAGCCAAAACATGCAATTTGACATAAAGGAAATACTTTCATTTTAAATTTTATTTTTGAAAAGCATGACACAGACATTTAGCATGTTAGGAAAGAACTAAAGTAATGAAATTCATGACAATAATCTTATGAAATAAGAAAGCTTAAAGCAAATCGAAGTTTGTTAAATGTGATTTTTGGTTTGATTTTGAGTTTGATTTAATTTAGAAAATGTGAGGTGAGTTTGTTATTTCTAACCCATCCCCACATGTGTCTAATATTTTTGTTCAATTTTTAGGTGATTAGATTCATTTTATATTTTGATTAAGTTAAGAGATGAATTAAGCATATTAATTACCCCTTACCTACACCACCTTAGCATAGTTAATCAAATAATTATGCACCAATGAGATGACATAAAATCACACAAGAAATTTAAATCAGTAATGCACCTAGGAGGAAAAGAGTTTAATGCAATTTGGTTCATGATTAATGATTAATTAAGCTAAGGAGTTTAATTTAAGTAATTTCAAAACACCCCTCACACATATAAGTTGAATTTTGATTTTCTTAATTATACTTAGGCTCTTGAACACCTAAGCATTTAACCAAGAAGAATTAATTGAGTCCTGGAAAGTTTTAGAATTTTATGAAATTAACTAAGAGGATAATTACTGAATTAATATTTAATTAAAGTAAGATTAAGGAATAAAGGGGGTTTAAGGAATATCTTAAGGAGAATATCCCAAAATTATTCCCTAAACCTCACATTCACTTAATCAAAACTTATTTGGCTTAATCAGAAGGTTAAATCACTAATTATACCCTTAATTAAGTCTAATTACATTAAGAGAGTGATTAAGAAATGAACTAGTAATTTCCTTAATTAAGTCAACAATAAATCCCAAGAAAATTAGGGGAGGCAGAAATCATCCCTCTAATTACTCCCAAGAAATTTGGGATTAATCAGTGGATTAATTAGCGAGTAATTAGAAAATTAACATTCCCAATAAAACCCAAATTCAGAGAAAAGAACTATTCAAAATAATCAAAATTAATTTTATAATATTTTTTGTTCAACTATCTTTCTAATGCAATTTATTTCATATTTTTCTAAATTTTCTATGTTGAGATATGAATTTTAGAAGTTTAGGTGACAAATTAGAAATTAAATAATTCCCTAATCATATTATTAATCCGATGGCGCACGCATGTTGCTGACACGGAATATGCTTTACACACGTCGCCGCCGGATTGGACACTTAACCCATCACATCGTAGTGTCGCATGGCGGCGGCGCTACACACTTTCTCCTCAGTCGTCCGATCAAGGATCAAACAATTGAGATTAAAGCCACGGATCTGAGGGAGAAAAATAAATATATTACACATTTTAATCTCGACGTCCATCCAAAATGAGCAGATGGATGGCCAGAGATCCGTCCGTGCAATTCCCTACAGGAAAGAGGATCCGTCCATCTTCTAGGCCATGATCCAAGCTCGATTGAGCTTAGATTGCGCTAGAATTTGGCCTACACCTTCATCATGCATACTAGACAACATCTAACGGTCAAAATCCTATGCCATAAAAATTTATTTCACAAAGCTCCAAACCACATTAAATTTAAGTTTAGAAAATGGCTAACCTCGCCCGAGGTGATCATCACTTGATTCATCTTGAGAGAAGCTTTCTAAAGTTTGATGAGGTTGAGTAACTTCTCTTATGGACCAACTCTCCTCCAATTGAGCTCGACTTTGGTCTAGAACACTCCTCCTGCCTTTGGAGCTTGGAAAGAGGTTGAGTGAGTTGGTGAGCTCAAAGCTTGCAAAGGGATTGTCTTGATTTTGAGTGTGGAGTGGCAATCAAGAGCTCCCTATTTTTTTATGAAAAGAAGATGAACTTTCAATCTCCCTCTAGGAAGCTTAGGATCACTTACAAATGGCTCCTCTTGCTTCCTAACACTCAATCAATAATGGCTCCCTTTGTAATGAGAGTGAATTAGGGGGAGTATATATCCCCCTTTGGCAATTGGACGGTTGAGCAAGGAGAAGCCATTTTTGATCAATTTCCCTGATTAAAAGGGTTTGTTATGCTATTTAAGACTTCCTTGAATTTAGTTTTGGCCAAGGAGTGGAATGGTGAAGTGGCCATGTGCTTCAATTGAGTGGGAAGAGATTTGCCATGTGGCCATTTCCATGCACATGGTCTGTTTGGCCATTGGGTCAGGTTGGACTGACCCAAACCCAATGGGTTAGGTGTACTACACTCCCTAGTGTTCACTTGATCCACTAAGAGAGTGCCAAGTGGGTATGAATAGGATTTGAATAAATTCTAAGTGGAATTGGCTAAAATTTACCCTATTGACTAGGCGTAAAATGGTCATTTGGCTGATTTTTGAATTTGGGCTTGATTGGTATGTTGAGAAAATAGGTTTGGCCAAGTTTCATTAGATTTGAAGTTCATTTGGTATGGTTTGACTCATGTTGACCCATTTAGGTCAAAATGGGTCAAATTAATCAAACCAAGAATTGAGTCAAGTTCATATGACCATTTGAAATGTTTTAGTGACTTTGGTTTGATTCAATTTGGTTTAGGTTTAAATTTAGTTCATATGATTTCATTTAGTTCAAATGGGTCAAATTGACCAATTTGACCCATTTGACCTATTTGAGCTAGGTCATGGGTAGGTTTAGGTTTAGGTTTAGTTAGTCTATGAAGTGGATTGATATCTTTTTTTGCAATCAATTTTGGTTAAGTTTGAATTTGGCTCAATATGACCCTTTAGGTTAAGTTGGCTTCAAGGTCAATTAGGCTAGGTTAGGTCTAGTTGACTGATTGAGATTTTGGTTATGTTCAACAAGTGATTTAGAATGAACTTGACCCGTTAGTTTCAATCAATTTAGCTTAGATCAAATTTTGACACATTTTGACTTTTTAGGTCAAGTTGGCTCAACTTGGGTCAAGTGGCCAATTGGGCTAGGTTAGGCTCAAATGTTGACTTGGTCAAGTTCAACCATTGATCATGAAATTAGATCATAGTTTCAATCAATTTAGGGTATGATGGATTTTGGCTATGTTGGGTTTCATTTGGCTAAGTGTTGACTTGGTCAACCCTTATGTTTGACTTGGTTTGACCCAATTTGAGTGATTGATCATCTCATGATGATTGTTGATCATGATGAGAGGCTTAGGTGAGTTTGATTCAATCCAATTTGGTTATGATTAGAATTTGACTCAAAAGAGTACTTTATGTCACTTTGGGTCAAGTGAACCTAAGTGAGTCAAATGGCTTGGTCAAAGCTGATTTGAGTTTGATTTAACTTATATATGGACTCATGATTGAAATATAAATCCATTTGTAAGTGGTTTGAAGTCAAAGGGATTTTGATTCATTTGACAATTTCAAGTTCAAAGGGTGAACATAAGTTTGATTTTGGCTTAATTTTTGAATTGAGTTTTGGTTAAGTGATCAAAGTTTGTATTTATATTTGGATTCATGATTGAAGGATTGATTGAATCATGAAGAAAAATCAAGGGTTTGGCTTGATTTGAAATTGATTTGGCTAAGTTCAAGATTTTGACTTGAAAGGCTCGGGGTTGAATTTTGAGTTTGATTTTGGAATTGGTTTTGGTTGTTTGAATTTATATTTCATTTATATATGTGAATATAAATGAGAATATAAATGGGTTATGAGAAAATTTCAGAAATTTCAAGTGATTTGAAGTTGATTTGAGCTAAGTCTTTAAGAGGGAATTAAAGGATTTAGAAATATTTGAAATTTTGGATTTAAAATTTGGATTTAGTTTGATTGATTTGAGTTTATATTTCAGTTATATATGTGAATATAAATGATAATATAAATGAGTTATAAGAAAATTTCATGAATTTGAGTTGATTTGAAAATGATTTAGGCTAAGTCCTTGAAGGGAAATCAAAGGACTTAGGCAAGACTTGGAATTTGGGATTTCAACTTGGAATTTGATTTGATTGATTTGAATTTATATTTCATTTATATATGTGAATATAAATGAGAATATAAATGAGTCATGAGAAATTTCATGAATTTGAATTGATTTGAAGATGATTTAGGCTAAGTCCTTAAGAAGAATTTTGAATTAGGAATTTGAATTTTGGATTTGATTTGATTAATTTGAATTTATATTTCATTTATATATGTGAATATAAATGAGAATATAAATGATTTATGAGAAAATTTCATGAATTTGAATTGATTTGAAGATGATTTAGGCTAAGTTCTTAAGAGAGGAAATTAAGGACTTAAGAAATATTTGGAATTTGGAATCTCAATCATGGGTTTCAATCATGGATTTCAATCATGGCAATCTATATTGAGTTGATTTGGAGAAAATCAGTTAAGCTAAAATTGATTTAGGTTTCATGTTGATTTGATTTGGAGTTTGACTTAAAGGAAGGAAGTAAGGAAAGTGGTTCAAGCTATAGGGTATGCAGATTTTCTTAACACCCTTAAAGCATGACCTACTCATATGGCTAACTCTTCTAAGTCTCTAGGATTAGGTTGAGTGTTCACCTAATCACTGGATATGTCTTAGGACTAAGGATCTCTTAAAGTCTAAGAGGAGTCCTATGTCTAAGATGGAGGGGTTGAGAACTTGAGAACTCATTCTAAAAGTGAGGTCAACACCCCCTTTTCTTTCTTTAAATTAATGGTAAATTCACTAATTATTCCCCTTAATTAATTTCATAAAATTCTAAAACCTCCTTCTTGAACTTAATTAATCTGTCTTGGATAGATGCTTAGCTTAGGTATTTAAGAGCTTAAGTATATTAAGGAAATCAAAATTTAACTCACATGTGTGAGAAGGGTTATGAAATTACTTAAGTTAAACCCTTTAGTTTAATTAATCACTAATCATGAGCTAAATTGTATTAGGCCTTTTCTTCCTAGGTGCATTGCAAATTTAAATTCCTTGTGAGATTTTATGTCATCTCATTGGCTCATGATTACTTGAATAAATATGCTAAGGTGGTATAGGTAAGGGGCAATTAATACACTTAATTCATACCTTAACTTAATCAAAATATAAAATGGATCTAATCATCTAAAAATTGAACTTAAATATCACACACATGTGGGAATGGGTTAAGAACAGCAAACTCAACTCATACTTCTCAAATAAAATCAAACTCAAAACAAAACCAAACCTTCTTTAAAAATAATTTGATTTATTTTACGCTTTCTTATTTCATAAGATTATCTTTAGAAATTAATTAGGTTGAATGTGTTTACATGCTTTCATCATTTTAGTTCCTTCCCAATATGTTAAATGTGTATGTCATTTGAATTTCAGGCATTCATTCTTTTCAAAAATCAAAATGAAAGTGAAATGTTTCTTTTATGTTAAATTACATATTTTGGCTAAAATAGAAATATGAGTGGCTATTATCACTATTAAATCCAAATTATTTTTAAAATATATGAATCAATTACCAAAACTGAAAGTGTGCTACTTATATTTTATTTATAAGCTTGCATGTGAGTAAAATATAAGGATGTGCTTAGTGTAGTTTTCTTTCTCCCCTCTTTTGGTATAGTTTTGAATAAGATTTGACAAAGGGTATAGTTCATGTGAAAAGAACACAACACTTGCCTAATTTCATTCATAATCATTCCTATGCTATTACCCAAGAAGGACATCGACTCTTGTACATATAAATTGCATAAATAAAAATAAATCAACCAACACAAACTTTTGCATCCTTTCTTTTCCATTTATTTCTTTTGTACATATGCTTGTATTTAAGGAAAGTGGTATATTAGTTTGGACAATCCCGGGGTTGCGAGGCTTTAAGTAGCCCTAAGTAGGTCTTGTACCTTACATTCTTGGTTAATAATGACATCGTACTCACTTATGTCTTTCATACATTCATGTACGCATATGAAAATTGGATAAGAAACTCTTTTTCTACTTAATGAAAATCCTGCATCATAAGCATTCAAATTTTCTTAAGTAAACTACATAGCATTCAATATAAAGTGTGTTAAACATTCTTATTTATATGTATAGATATGCTTAGGGTTCATTCATATGCATGTTATACATGTTAGGAAAGAATGAAGTGATGTATGCCTTGTGAATTTAGTTCACTTTACTTAATCTTAAAATGCCTTTCTTTTTGGATAGGTTTGTTTAGAATTGATCTAGACTTAGGATTAATTAAAACACATAATAAAATATTCACTAAACAAAATTAAACATGAATCCACTTTAGAAATTACTTAAGGTAGGGAAAGAAAGAGAAGTTCTCTTATCTTTTCTCTCTCTTTAAAACTTAGTAATTAATTATAAGATTCATTCAAACAAAATAAAAATACAAAATAAAATCAACCCAAATCAGTAAAATAACTTAAATGAAACCATCTTCTAAGTTGAACACTTTCACATTTAGAAAATACAAACCCTAAAGCCATAGTTAAGCATACCACATAAACCTTCTAAAGCACACACATTTAGACTAAGTCGCCACTTCTAGCTTTAGGTTAGGGCGGTGCATGATTTGATGTTTGCTTTTAATTTGTGATATATATTTTAGTCTGAATGTTAGGTTGAATGTGCGTAGAATGAATGATAAGATGATTTAGTCTAATCATTATTTTCTGTAGGAGATTGTGCTTATGGGGTGTTGTATTAAATAAAAATATAAATACTTTTGGTATACAGGTGCTTATACCCTAAGCATAATCCAATAGACTAGGTAGACTTAGTCACCCATGTGTGGGGTGATAGGTCCAATATACATGCTTGAGATTTATGTAGTTTGTTTAGCTAATCTCTATTTTGCAGGTGTTAGCTCGATTAACTTTTCTTTTTCATGTATTTTTGCAATTAGGATTTTGGAATGATTGTTATGGGGGATTAAGATGAGCATTGGTCATAAGATCTCATCTTATGCACCATGTGAAGCCTTTAGCAACCACCTTCCAACCATCCAAAAGAAGGAACCAAAGAAAAAAGAAAAAAAAAAAGAATAAAGAAATGAAGCTTAAAGATCCCCATAATAATGAATTCCTTACTTGATTGTACTTAATTCATTTGTAATCCGGGTTGTATAAGGGTAGATCTCGGCTACCCAATTTATTTCCAGGTTTGTGCAGTGGTGCTCGACCATAAATGGCCTCTTATTCTTTTGTGTTAGCTTTATAAATTGATTGATGATTTGTTTAGCTCGTGCATTAAGATGACATCATTTTCTTAGTTTCTTTCTTGCTTGATGTATGGTCTGGATGTGGATTAGGCTCTTAGAAAAAAATAAATCTTCTACCAAATTAATCAATTCAAAATTAAAATAAAGAATTCATAACCTCATCTAAAGCTTGGGCTAAAAATTAAGATAAAAGAATTATCAAACTCTTAGCTTGATGAGTATTTCTTTTATAACATCATGCACAAATGCATATTATTTTCACTCTTGATTGGAGAGCTTTCACATTTGCGAGAGAAACTTGGCTTGACCTTTGAGAGTCATGGTGAAAACACACCTCCTTCCTTATCATTGATTTTGGCCAATTATCTTACTTCTCATGCATTAGGAATATGAATCCTATAAGCTTGAGTCAAATGATTGTCCAAAAATGAAAATCAAATGTAATATGATTTGCATTAGATTTAGGTCATTTGAAGCATGCCCTTACAAGATATAGTCTCTTTAGGGAGTGAGTTTAAGGACTTAGTCTCTTTCTAAATAAATAATAGCCTAACTATCATGCATAAAGCATATGACTTTACATGAATTTAAAATCATAGGAGTTACTGGCACAACCCAAGGTTGTAAGTCCAAGCAGTCGGGTGGTTTGTCCTCTCTTGTGGAGGCAAACCAAATACCTATTGTCACCTTAGATTTAGGTCGTGCTTTTAGCCCTCGCCAAAGCTCCCAAGATTTAGGTTCTGAGGTTGCTTCTCCTTACTATGGGTCATAAATATAAATCCTCACCTCTTAGGCATTTCCATATATTTGTATTATGAAATTATAAATCCTAAACTTCTAATAAAAAGTCAAATCGAATGAATAATTCAATTTCAAAAATATAAAGCCCAACCGTAGGATAGTTTGAGATGCTCACTAGGTTTCCTAGCATCATGAACATCTCCTACTTATCTTCCTTTGGCTTCTGATAATAACTCTCTCTCTTTGATCAATCTCATTTGATTTTCTAAAATAAAATAATCGATTGATAGTCCTACCTATTAAAATCTTTGGAGACAACGATCATTTACCTTAATCGAGAGTATTCCTAAGGGATCCCATTCCTTATGATATAATTAACTATGATGGCTTGCCCCTATAGGAAATTTAACGAATCTAATTTAAAATAAACCCTACTTTTCTTTTTCATATAAAGTAGGGGAAGAATCTTTGATACACATGCAGATCCATTGTCCTTAGGAGTCCTTATTGAGGTGATTGAGTTCATTGCAGGGTGGTGACTTCTATCTTTAGAGATAGTATGTCACGACCCGGCCCGGGAGCTTGGAATACCAAGGCGGGAACAGACGGTCGGACGGATAAAATAAAACATTTCTTAACAATTCCAATATAAATTTAAAGTCTCCAACTATACAATCATATAAGAGCCACTACAATCCACAATAATTTAAAAATCTGTCCATACATAAATGTTCTAATACAGATTCAGGAAAAATACACTTTAACATAACTCAACATAATTTCATAAATACATCTCCTACTTCCTCTCGGTAAACCGAATTTCCCTTCTATCAGTCATTTAATTAGGATTATTACCGAAAAGATTAAACAACTAACAAATGAATATAATTCAGTGGGTCAATTATGCTATTACACTATAGTAAACAAGAAAAAGAAACTAGTATGCATGCCAGTTTTCTGCTGTCACAGGTACATAAAAGAAAATAATTTGCTCAAACAATCAATCATATGTGAGGTAAGTATGCATAAACATTTAGCAAGATATATGGGTATACATAAACATTTAGCGAAGCATATGGGGATCGGTATACATAAACATTTAAGTAGTATATGAACTTTTACTTTTATCACCCATCCATGAGTCACTGTTGAAATACTCATTCAAAGAACAAGTATCTATTACCATTGCCATTGCCATTTGCCAATTTCCTTGGCCCTGTTGAATCATATATGTGCACAGGTACATTGCGTCCCCAGCCAGTACCATAAGGGGGTGAACTCAAGATTCAACATACACATTCATAGCATACAATCATATCACTATGGACATTAATTCATAACTAGCATCTGAGCTTGATAAAATGGCGTGACAATATGATCTAGCATTCAGGGTATTATCCAACATGAAGAAGTAGTAAACTATTCACTATTTATGTAAAAGCATGAAAATCATCACAGCTAGCAGTGCAGGAAAAAGTCAAAATCATCTAAACATGCATTTCATCACAGGAAAGTAAAGACATTTTTTACCATAAATGTAAGAACATAATTACCCACTTTAACTTGCGTTTCTCAACCTCCTTTCCTTTAATGATTCTTCCTTAATTGCAATTCCTATAACATAAAATATTAAGTGTTAAAGTTACTTAATATATAACATTAACTGATTATCATACCCCCCCCCATCAAATAATTCTAATCTAATTAACGATAATATAAATACATTTCTTTTATATGTGCTCCTAAAATCTAATACTCCCCTTTCCTTATTTTTCTTAAATTTATTCTTGAAATGATCTTAAAATGATTCTTAAACTAAATTTTAATTTATGCTACCTAATTCTAATTTAAAGTCCTTACTGAAGTCTATAACCCTAAGTTAGAATTATAAACCCTAAGTTAACTTGAAATGACATAAAAAAATCATAGCTAATAACATAACAATTAACAATTCAATTAAATTAACTATATTAATATATATATTATATATATATATATATATATATATATATATATATATATATATATATATATTTTATACCTGGTTGCCTTAGAGTTGGTCCCGCCCAAGACACGACTCAAATTTACTGCTCACACGCAGGTTCTCCTCTCTGTTTCCCTTCCCTTCTCGACCACACTGCTCCGCTTCACGACGTGGAGCCTCACTTGGCTAGAATAAACTCTCTTCTTCTTCCTCGACAACGACAGTTATCCTCCTTTCTCTCTTTTCGATCGTTTGACGTAAAGCTATTTCACTCTGGGCACGACGCGTAATTCTTCCCTTTCTCCTCTCTTTATCTTTCCTCTCTCATGATTTTGGGATTCTATTTCGCTCAAAACCGACTCCCCTTGAATTTTTTTTCCATTAACCGTCCGGTAGCTTTTTTTTCTGTTATTACAATCTCTCCCTCTTATAAAAATTTCGTCCTCAAAATTTAAATGACAATAAATAGAAATACACATACCTTTACTTAAATAATTGAGGGTATAATTCTCGCATTTCTGATTCCTTCTCCCACGTAGCCTCTCGATCTGATCCATGTTTCCACAGTACATGAACAAATGGAATTTCTCTATTCCTGAGATGCTTGATATCATAATCTATAATTCTTTCTGGCTCCTCCATAAATGTGAGATCCGGCTGAATATCAATAGGATCAATAATAATCTTGTTGCCCTCATCAGTAACATATTTTCGCAGAAGAGAAATATGAAACACATTGTGCACTCCTTGCATGTGAGAAGGTAAAGCCAGTCTATAAGCCACTTTCCCAATTCTTTCCAAGATTTCATATGGACCCCAACTTTGCCAAATCGTTTTATACCTTTCATGGGGCTGATTTTAAGAAATATAAATTCTCCCACTTCAAACTCTACTGGTCGATGTTTAGCATCATAATATTTCCTTAAGATCCTGATACATTTTACTACTGCCTGGATGAATTGTATAATTTGAATGATGTGCTTCATGTAAGATATCTTTCCTCAAATCTCCAACATTTGGAATGCAAACCCTACTATGATACTTCAGTAATCCCTCTTGATCGATTTCAAAATCTTCAGATACTTTTTTTACCAAATCTAAAATTTTCTGAAAGTCATCATCTTGAGGTAAAGCATCTCGTATTTTGTCTTTCAAATTTGATTTTATACCATCTCGATTTAAGCAATAAAGCATCATCTCAGATTTGATAATTGAAATTTCCAATTTTTCAAATCTTTAATCAAATCCTTCAAGAGAGATCAACGGCAGTACCTGAGGATGATGATTCTACTCAAAGCATCGCAACAACATTTGCCTTCCCGGATGATATTGAATATCTAAATCATAATCTTTAATGAGTTCCAACCATCTTCTTTGCCTTAAATTTAGCTCCTTCGGTAAAGATATATTTCAAGCTTTGATGATCGGTGAAAACTTCACACCTTACCATATAAATAATGTCTCAAATTTTTAATACCAATTGCTTCTAGCTCCGGATCATGGGTGAGATAGTTCTTTTCATGATTTTTTCAATTGCCTTGAAGCATAAGCAATCACTCTTCCATTCGCATAAGTACACATCAAGCCTCTTAATGATGCATCACTATAAATTTGAAATCCTTCGCGATGGAATAGTTAATCGTGCGGTCATTAAATAATTCTTCAATTTTGAAAAGCCTTTTCACGATCGACCATTCAAACTTGGCTTTAGTTAATCTCGATAGTGGCATGGCAATCTGTGAAAACCCAACAAATCTCTATAATATCCCCCCTTACGACTTGAGGTGGTAGGTGCATCATTCATTATTGCTCGACTTTACCGATCCACAAAACCCTCACTACTTCATGTGCCCCAAGAATATGATCTTATTTAACCAAAATTCACACTTAAAAATTTTGCATATAATTCATTTCCTTTCAAAGCTTGCAAAATAATGTGAATGTGGTTTTCATGAGTTTTCATCTAGAATAAATTATATCATCTATGAATACAATCACAAATGAATCTAAAAGGGTTTAAAGATTCTATTCATGAGATCCATAAATCATTGGAGTATTTGTTAAGCCAAAAGGCATCACCACAAACTCATAGTGCCCATACCTTGTCTTGAATGCGTCTTTGGTATATCTTCTTCTTTAATTCTCTATGATAACTTTAATCTTAAATCAATCTTTGAAAATCTAAGCTCCTTCTAGGTCAAAGATCATCAATTCTTGGTAAGGGATATTTATTCTTCAAAGTGAGTTTGTTAAGTTCTATAATCGATGCATGCCTTAAGCTCCCATCTTTCTTCTTCACAAATAATATAGAGCTCCCAGGAGATGTCTTGTCGATAAATTCCTTCTCTAATAATTCTTGGTTGATTCTTCAACTCTTGTAATTCTTTGATTGCCATTCTATATGGTCTTCTGGGTTTTGCACCTTGAATTAACTCAGCGAAATCTATCTCTCATTTGGAGGTAAACGGTAAATCATCCGAAAGACTTACGGATACTCCTTTACTACTGGTATATCCTCCATCTTCTTTACCTCTTTAGTAACATCAGTAATTTGAGCAAGAAAACCTTTTCTTAGCATCTTTTGAACTTTCAAGCAAGACACCATCATAGCTAATACTCCTTTAAGCCCCACGAATTTGAATTCTTCTTTTCCAGGAATATTGAATTTGACTATCTTTTTAGGTAGCATGATATTTAGCTAGCCAATCCATTCCTAAAATTACATCAAATTCATATATTGGCAGTACTATTAAATCTGTATTTTGAGACCCATTTGGCATTGCTACTGAAAGTATTACAAACATTTTCATAATTTGTAATCCCTAAGAAAAGAGATGGCCTCATATCCTGAAATAATTTCAGGTATTTATCAATAGGAACCTCACCACTTCCACTAACTTGTATATACTGATTTCTTATCATTTGAGTCATTGTTTCCATCATTTGTGTAAATGTATCTATAGCTAGTAAAGGCGGTTGCCCCAAATTATAGTGCTCAGTGATTTGTCTCTCTCTATTTTCACTCATAGCATCTTCCTGAATTGAATCCATAGGTCTGATAAGCATAAATTAATTATAATCGTTACACATTAATCAATATAATCATATGCAAATCTCTTTATAAAATTTATCATCTTCCTAATGGCTCTTTGATTATGATCATACTTATATCCCTAAATCTAAAATCTAGCTCTGATACCACTCTTGTCACGACCCGGCCCGGGAGCTTGGAATACCAAGGCGAGAACAGACGGTCAGACGGATAAAATAAAACATTTCTTAACAATTCCAATATAAATTTAAAGTCTCCAATCTGATCATATAAGAGCCACTACAATCCACAATAATTTAAAATCGTCCATACATAAATGTTCTATCTGATTGGAAAAATACACTTTAACATAACTCAACATAATTTCTTCGACATAAATACCTATCTCTGCGGTTCCTCTGGTAAACGAATTTCCCTTATCGGTCATTTAATTAGGATTATTACGAAAAGATTAAACAACTAACAAATGAATATAATTCGATTGGTCAATTATCTTATTACACTATAGTAAACAAGAAAAAGAAACTAGTATGCATGCTAGTTTTCTGCTGTCACAGGTACATAAAAGAAAATAATTTGCTCAAACAAATCATATGTGGTAAGTATGCATAAACATTTAGCGATAGCATATGGGGTCGGTATACATAAACATTTAGCGATAGCATATGGGGATCATACATAAACATTTAGATAGTATATGAACTTTTACTTTTATCACCCATCCATGAGTCGCGTCGAAATACTCATTCAAGAACAAGTCTATTACCATTGCCATTTTTGCCAATTTCCTTGGCCTGTTGAATCATATATGTGCAGTGCATTCGTCCCCGAGGATCTATAAGGGGTGAACTTCAGATTCAACATACACATTCATAGCATCTGATCATATGGTATGGGCGTTAATTCATAACTAGCAGTAAATCAGTGAGCTTGATAAAATGAAACAGTGACAATATGATCTAGCATTCAGTATTATCCGGCTGAAGAAGTAGTAAACTATTCACTATTTATGTAAAAGCATGAAAATCATCACAGCTAGCAGTGAAAAAGTCAAAATCATCTAAACATGCATTTCATCACAGGAAAGTAAAGACATTTTTTATCATAAATGTAAGAACATAATTACCCACTTTTAACTTGCAATTTTCTCTTGAACCTCCTTTCCTTTAATGATTCCTTCCTTGCAATTCTATAACATAAAATATTAAGTGTTAAAGTTACTTAATATATAACATTAATTGATTATCATACCCCCCCCCATCAAATAATTCTAATCTAATTAACGATAATATAAATACATTTCTTTTATATGTGCTCCTAAAATCTAATACTCCCCTTTCCTTATTTTTCTTAAATTTATTCTTGAAATGATCTTAAAATGATTCTTAAACTAAATTTTAATTTATGCTACCTAATTCTAATTTAAAGTCCTTCAAGTCTATAACCCAAGTTAGAATTATAAACCCTAAGTTAACTTGAAATGACATAAAAAATCATAGCTAATAACATAACAATTAATTCAATTAAATTAACTATATTAATATATATATATATATAGTTGGCTAAGAATACTTTCTCACTCATTCAGCGAGGCTCCCTCCTCTTGGTTGCTTGCGTCTTCCCTTCCCTCTTCTCGATTGCACAGGCTCCCATCAATTCGACGGTGGAGCCGCCTCACTTATGGGCAGAAACTCTCTTCTTCTTCCTTCGACAGCATACGACAGTATCCTCCTTTCTCTCTTTCGATCGTCGGAGCACAGAAAGCTATTTCACTCGGCTAGGGCACGCACGGGTAATTCTTCCCTTTCTCCTCTCTTTATCTTTCCCTCTCTCGCATGATTTTGGGGATTCTATTTCGGTTTGTCGAAACCGACTCCCCCCTTGAATTTTTTTTTTCCACGGCTAACCGTCGCGGCGGTAGCTTTTTTTTCAGGTTATTACATAGTACATCTCTCTTCAATGTCGTACCCGATCACCCTCAATAAGAACATCTGCGTATATATAAGGTGTCAAAAATGCATAAAAAGAAGTATATTTCGATCTTCATTTTATTCCGCGTGGAGTGAAGATGGAAATATATTTATTCTTTAGAAATTAAAAATTTCACCACAGTATACTATCTCGAAAGATAGAAATCACTACCTTACAATGAACCTAATCACCTAATAAAAACTCCTAATGCATGATGGGTCTTTGAATATACCAGAAATTTTTTTCCCTACTTTACATGGATGAATAAAGCAAGTTTATTTAAACCAAGTTATAAAGTTTCATATGGAGGCAAGCTACAATAGTTAATTACATCATAAGGAAGGTGAGTTCCTTAGGAATACTCTCGATTAAAGTAGACAATTATTATCTCCAAAGATTTTAAAGATTTGACTATCAATAAATTGGTTATATTTAGAAAATCAAGTAGGATGGATCAAAAAGAGACTTATTTATTGAAGCCAAAGGAGATGAGTAGGGAATGCTCATGATGCTATAAAACCTAGTGAGCATTCCAATCTATCTTATGGTTGAGTTTTATGTATTTGAAATTGAAGAGAATTATATATTTGAGTTAAAATTTATTAGAAAACTAGGACTTATAATTCTACAACACAAGATTGTGAAAGATGCCTAAGAGGTGAGGATTTATAATTGTAGCCCGAAGGGAAACATCAACTTCAAATCCTAAATCTAGGGGGCTTTAGCAAGGGCCAAAGCGTCCTAAATCTAAGACGAAAAATGAATATATGATTTACCTCCACAAGAGAGGGTAAAACCTACTCTGGACTTATAACCATGGTGACGACTAACTAACTCACATTTTAAGACCATGTGGTCAAGTCATATGTTTTGCAAGATGATTAGGTTGTTATCATTTAGAAAGAAACTAAAATCCTTAAACCCACTCCCTAAGAAACTAAAGCATGAGTTGCATAAATAATGACTTAGTCTAATGCAAATGTTTTCAATTTTTATTTGATTTTGATTTTTTATTTTAATACAGGCCATATACTTTTTTTATATGTCTAAATGCATGATGAAATGATGTTATTAGCTAAATTAGAGAAAAAGAGGCGTTTTCCATCACAAGGGAGAACCACAAAGGTCAAGTCTTCCCTTATCGTGCAAGGATGGAAACCCTCTCTTAGTAAAAGTGAAATAATATGACATGCATAATATTAAACATATAACATCCAACTAAGGAGTTGCTAAAACTTTTAGTTATCTTGATTTAATACCTAGGCTTTAAATGAAATTATGAGTTATTTAAAAAATTAGTTATGAGTTATAATTGGGATAGAAAGTTTATTTTTTCCTAAGAGCCTAATCGAATCTAGGTCACACATTAAATCACCATATATGAAGAAACTAGGAAAATATATGTTATTTCTATTACACAATTGTAAACAAAGCATCAAACAATTTATAAACCCAACGTTAAAAGAATAAAAGGCAGGTGTGGTCGGGTACCACCGTACAACCCAAAAAAAGAAATTGGTAGCCGAGCTCTACCCTTATACAACCTAGTATATGAAAGAATAATTACAATTACAAATAAATAAATGTTATGGGGGGTCTCCATATATTCATATCTCATTTATTCCTTCTTTTGATTTACTTGCTTTGAAGGCATCACGGGGCCTCCCAGGACAAAGCCTTCTAGCCACCGCTCATCTTAATCCCCCCATAACACTAATCTTAATTCCTAATGTAAGATTATATTAAAAATTGAAAAATAAATAAATCTAACTATACCTTCAAAATAAGTGTTAGCCAAACACACCATACAACCCAAGCAGTTATATATGTAATTTGGACTTAGCACCCTGCACATGGATAACCAAGTCCACCTGTCCAAATCTAGATTATGCTTAGGGGTTAAGCAATCTGCAAAAGAGAACATTTATATTTATTTTAAGCACCCCTTAAGCATAATATTATGCAAAAAATATGATTAAACTAATCACGGTCTAACATCCGATCTACGAAGCATACACCCTAACATTCAGTCTACAATAACATATCATAAAACTAAACATACATCAAACCATACACCGCACTAACATAAAGCTAAAAGTGGTGACTTAATCTAAGGTATGTGTATTAAGGCTTGTGTGGTATGCCTTAGCTAGGCTTTATTGTAATTTTCTAAGTATGAGGAACATTTAATTATAAAGGGTTTGATTTCATTTTAAGTGATTTATTTGATTTGAGAACTTTGCTTAGTATTTTCTTTTATTTCATTTAACCTATACTTAACAACTAAGTGTTATAAAGAGAAGAAAAGAAAGGATCACTCTCTTTTATCCCTACCTTAAGCCACATCTAAAGCATATCAATTAATAAATTCTCTTTAATGAATGACTTATTATGTATTTTTAGTTAGTCCTAAGTTTATGTTCACTTTAAATAAGCTCATTCAATAAAAAAAGGTATCTTAAGATTAATTGAAATTAACTACTATTACACAACACATGTTTGTTCATTTCTTTTCATCATATATAACATGCAAATGATTAAGTCATAAACATATCTATGCATATAATATATTTTAGCACACTTAAATGTAAGATGCATAAATGAGTTTTATAGAAAAGAGGATTTTCATTCATTAGCTAAGTACATATTTAAATGTATAAAAATTTTAAGCAAGTACGTCACCATTGTTTTGCACTAGAGGAGTGAAGTAGGAATCTCCTTGGGGCTACTTAAAGCCGTGCGTCCCCGGGATGTCCAGACTAGTTATACACACTATTCTTAAATACATATAGATGTATAAGCAACTATAAGAATAGAAAGCCATGCAAAAGTAGAATTTAATTTGATTTATTTATTTGTGTGAATGAATTAAAGCTCTATCCAAATTCTAATATCAAAATGCATAAAAATGAAATCAAACGAGTACGTCACCATTATTTTGCACCAGGGGAGTGAGGTAGGAACCTCCTTGGGGCTACTTAAAGCTGTGCGTCCCCGGAATGTCCAAACTAATATACCCATTAACATACTTACTTATGCAAATCAACACATTAATGAAAGAAAGCGACTTCATTTCATACATTAAGCTTATATTCACATGCACCTCCTATGTATATGTAACTAATATCACAACATACATTATTATTCATTAATAAACTTTTAAAAATACATTTGAGATTTAATAGTGATAATAACCATACATATTTTTAATTATGCCAGAACATGCAAATTGACATAAAAGAAATCATTTTCATTTAATTAATTTGAAAGAAATGAATGCATGAATACAAGTGGCATACAACACTTCAATATAATTAGAAAGATATAAAAAAAACACAAACATGTAATTTTATTCAATCCAACTAAGTCTAAGGACAATCACATTAAACAAGTTTATTTAAAACAAACCAAAGCTTCTTAATGCCATTTTTATTTTTATTTTTTCTTTATGTTTAAATTGAGATGTGAAAGAGATTTGTTAATCCTAATCTCATTCCCCATATGTGTGAGTTAATTTGATTTAATGAAAAAAAATTAAGTTGATTTTATGAATTGATTAAGTTAAGCATGGATTAAATCAATTAATTAGCTCTTGCCTATGTCACTTTAAGTTAATTAATTAAACAATTATGAGCTAATATGATATGCAAATAAATGGAAAAGTAAATAGTAATGCTTGTATGAAATGAAAGGGGTCTAATGCAATTAGCTCATAATTATTAATTAATTAAGCTTAAGGAACTCACTTAATTACTTTTATGATTTTTTCACACATGTGAGCTAACCATAATTTCATTAGCTCTCTCTTTAAGTTATTGAACACCCAAAGAGCTACCTAAGAGTTAATTAGGAAAAACATATTTAATTAAGTTAATTAAGTTCATTAATTGTCTAATTAAATCCTATTATCCATAATCAACAATATGAAATGGACTTAGAGAAAGAGACAAAGAAGAAAACCTAAGTCATAATCCCTAAATCTTTTCAATTAGTTAATTAAAGTTCATATATGATTTGGGTTTTGATTGATTTAATTAATTATTTAATTAATTAATGAGTTTTAATTAATTAAATTTAAAAAAAGAATGAAGAAGGATCAGGGAAAAAGATTGGAAGAGTCCCAATCTATTTCCCTAAGTTTTCTCACTGTTAACATAGGCTAATGAACTCAATTAAATGATCAATTCACTAGTCATTTGATAAATTATCATTAATTAAGCTAAGAGAGTAATTAAAACTTAATCAATCAATTTTTCTAATTAACTAACCAATAAATCCCAAGAAAAATAAGGGAGGCAAAGGTCATCCCCCTAAATAGCTTCTAAAAGGTTGAGATTAATTGGATAATTAATCATAGAGTAATTAGGCTAATTAAACCTAAAATACCGTTCAAAATTAATTAATAATAATTTGAATGGATTCCACTTTAAAATACCTTTAAAATGAGCCCTCGTTTATATTTTTTGAATTTTTCTACAATTAGTTATGAATTTTAGAAGTTTCGGCCTTAAAAATTAATTAAATTACTAATTCCCTAATCCCGCTACAAGAATGTGATGGACATGGTGCGCTGTGTGGCAACGGGATAAATTATTTAAGTTGACACATCGCGCGGCTAAGCCAACCGATGACGGATGCGATTTCTCATGGACTATCTGATCTAAGATAGGACGGCCATGATTAAATCTCGCGGTTAAGAAGAAAATAGAGGAGATTTAAGCATGATCTAATCAAAGCTGTCCGTTCCAATCACGCGGAACAGACGGCCCGTGATCTATCTCCTCCCAAGGGGCGAGTGACGGAGATCATCTATCATTCTTCGCTCGATTCGCCCGAGCTCAAATGGAGATCAAATCAATCCCGCACTTTCGAGGAGGCAAAATAAGGAGATCCAACAGTGGAAATCTCATGACAGAGAACTTTCCTTCACAAGGACCAAACCATTTTCATACAAGGATCGATTTTAATGGCATACCTCACCAGAGCTTGTGACTGGTGGTTCCGACGATTGAGAAAGTTTCGTCTGGTAGAGATGAAGCCATGTTGAGCTGCACGAGCTTTGATTTGAAGTGGTTTGCTCGGACAACCAACACACGAGGTGTAGGTGATCGGTCTTGGTTGAACTCCTATCTCCAATGGCTTGGAAGCTTGGGAAAAGGCCTGAACGGCTTCGACAACACACGAGGATGGTGTGTGCAAGAGGAATTAAAGAGTGATGGAGAAATGGAAGAGTTTGGATCGAAGGCACCCTCCTCTGTTTCGGTTTAATGTAAAACCGAGAAAGAAGAAAATGGGGGAGCTTGGGACCTTGGGGAAAGGCTATGGGAGACTCTCCTTCACTCTCTCTAGCTCAAACGAAGTAGAATGCTTGAATTCCTGTTTGAATTTAGGGGGTATATATCCCCTCAATTGCTGAGGTGGACAGACGAGATTCAATCTCGTTTTCTAGCCGGCCAGCCGCCGTCAGATCGCCAGACTTGTCTCCATCGGGTGCACATGGCTCACAAGGACTGGAGATAGGCTTGGGAGGTGGCTCAAGGTCTGATATAAGGGGCGATTTGGTTTCCTTTGTCCATGGAGTGCTCGATTTGGAGTGAGGAGGAAGAGAGTGGGTTTTCTTTGGTCCATGGTTGATCCTAGTGTGCTTAGAGTGGGCTAGGAAGGCTAGACATACTCCATGTGGCAAGTGGATGGCTGCCCAAGTGATGAGGGAGTGGACTTTGCCAAATGGGAGAAGAATCCTATGTGAAGAGGTTTATTCAATGGCTAATCCCCTTGGGTGGGTCCCACTTAGCTTATGGGCAGACTTTGGGCTGACCTAAGGTCAATTTGGGTCGGGTTTGGTCAACAACAAAGGTCCCATGGGTTGGTTTTGGGTGCATTGGCTTCATTTGATCAAATGGGTTCATATGGGTTCAAGTTGGGTTGGGTTAACCAATTGATCAAATTGGGTCAAACTAAGACTTGGGTTAAGTTCAAATGATATTTTGAAGAGTTTTGGCTCAAATGATTTGGGTTGGTTTAACTTATGTTTGATTTTGGCTCGCTTGGATTCATATAGGTCAAATGGGCTAAGTTGACTAATTTGACCAATTTGACCAAATTGGGTTGAGTTAGGTGTTGGTTAATGTTCAATTGGTTAATTAAAAATAATTGTAAGCTTTGATTAGATTTGATTTGAGTTTAATTTAGATTTTAGCTATTTTAACCCTTTAAGTAAATTTGGGCTAGGTTGAGTCAAGTTGACCAATTGGTCAAATTGGGCTCAATTATGACTTTGGTCAAGTTCAATAACTGATTTGGAATGAACTTGAGCCATTGGTTGCAATCAATTTGGGTAAAATCATAATTTGACCCATTTTGACATTTTAGGCCAATTTGGATCAACTTAGGTCAAATGGTCAATTGGACTTGGTTTTGCTCAATTGAGGGTTTGATCATGTTCAATTATTGATTATGAATTAGTTTGGATCAATAGTTTCAATCAATTTGATATATGATGATTTTGGCTAGTTTAAGTTTCATTTGGGTTAAAGGTTGACTTGGTCAAAAGACCTAGTTGACTTGGTTTGACCCAATTCAAGGTAGTTGATCACCCTAGGATGATTGTTGATCATGATATGAGATTTGGATGAGCTTAATTCAATCCAATTTGGGTTGGATTAGAACTTGGCTCAAAAAGGGTCTTAGGTCACTTTGGATCAAGTAGACCTAAATGGGTCAATTGACTTGATTTTGGCTTGATTCAAGTTTAGTTGAACTCATATATGAGCCTAGGATTGAAATATAAATCTAACTACAATCAATTTGGAGTCTAATGAATTTTGGCTCATTTGAAAAGTTTCAAGTCAAAAAGGCTAATTTGGGTTTGACTTGGGTTAACTTGAGTTTAATTTGATAATTGTAATGGCTAAATGATTGAAGGAATGATCGATTCAAGACAAAAATCCATTGATTTTGGCTTGATTTGAATATGATTTGGTCAAGTTGAAGAAATTGGCTAAAAAGGCTTGAATTAGGTTTTGGTTTAATTTTGGATTTGATTTTGGCTATTTGAATTTATATTTTATATATATTTGAGAATATAAATGAAGATATAAATGAATTATGAAAAAATCACTTGAGTTTGAAGTGATTTAAAAGTAAATTTGACCAAGCCTAAGGATGTAAGTCAAAAGGGCTTAAGTAAGGAATTGATTTAGTTTGATTTATTTTTGGTCATTCAAGGGTGGGTTTCATTTATATTTATGAACATAAATGAAGGAATAATTAATTTATAAAGAAATCAGTCAAGTTTGGGATAATTTGGGTTAAGATTTGGCTAAGCTTACGAAGATAGGTCCATACGGCTCAAGAGGAGATTTAGCTTGGTTTGATTTATTTAGATTTGGTTTTGGCTATTTGGGTATGTATTTCATTTATATTTGTGAATATAAATGAATGAATAATTGATTTATAAAGAAATCAATCAAGTTTGGGATAATTTAGGTTGATATTTGGCTAAGCTTATGAGAGTGAGTCATAAGGCTTAAGAGGGAAATGCAATCTTAAATTTGATTGAGATTGATTTGTTTGGTTTGAAATTTGGATTTGGATTTGATAAATGATTGAATGATTGAATTGATCCATGAGAAAATCAATTGAATTTGGATTGATTTGAATTTGATTAAGGCTAAGTTCATATGATGATATCAATGGGCTTAAGAAGGATTTTGAATTTAATCATGAGATTCTTATGGAGAAATCTTGAGCTTGAATTTTGATTATGAGATTGATTATGAACCTTAGGAATTTGGTTTGGAATGAATTTGAAGTTTGGTTTAAGAAGGAAAATATGGATGGTTTAGACCATAGGATAGACAAGTTTTTCTAAGTCCCTAAAACATAATATATTCCTATGGTTAACCCTTCTAAGTCTCAAGGCTTAGGTTAAATGTCTACCTAATCACTAAAAGTATCTTAAGACTAAGAAATTCTTAATGTCTATAAGAATCCTAGGTCAATGATGAGGGAGGAATTGAGAACTCACTCTAAAAGTGAGATCAATACGTACTTATATTAATTTATCTAATCTCATCAGGTAAAAATTTCTATCATAAATATACTTTGATCCTCTATAACCTTTCTTTAAAACCTGAAATTAAAATTTCATCTTATTTAACTTTGATCAATATAAAAAAGAAGAAATTTATCTTACCTAAAATTTATCATTTGTATAACTTACCTTCTAAATTTGATTGTTCATCTTCTACTTCAATCTTTCGATCCCCATGAAATCAATTTGTAGATTAATCGTTCTTCTTAAAAATCTTGATTCAATCCATCATTTTCTTTATCCTCTTTCTCTTTCTATCTCTCCTCTTTTATCTCCTACTCTTTTTTTCATCTAACTAGCTCGCCTCCTTCTCTTCCTTTTTTTTTCCTATTGTTTATCCCCTTGTTTCCCATGTTTGAGCTTTCCATGAACATAACTGTGATGTCGCTTCACAAAACAAAAGCTGTGTTATTTCTTTGTTTTTTAAGTCAAACTAATCAACATGAGAGCCTGAATCAAATTCAACAAGTAATTCAATGTGAACCAACTCAAATTACATATTAACTTGGTACTTGCCAAATTTAAGAACTATAACTTGTAAAGTTGTCTTGGAGGAGCCTATTCAATCATCAATGCTCAGCTACTTAACTTGCCCAAAGTACTAATCAAGTTGCCTACCTGCAAACCAATTTGCTAACTCCACTACTTCCATCAACTAGGGATTCCTGCAACCAAAACTCATCAATGATACTTTCAATTCCAAAATTGCTCAATTTTCCTACATATTGGACAATTACTAGCTTGCTATCTTACAAATTTATTATGCAGTTCATCATATACCCATGACCTTAGCTATCTCTTACAAATAGACAATTAAGGGTCATATAAAACAGATATGAAATTTAGGACAAAATCTTGCACTTCTATTAAAAGAGATTTTGGATCAAAATTAATCAAAATTTATGTTAAAATCATAAATTAAAAATTGCTTCTAATAGGACCATATTTCTAAATTGGCATAATTTGAAAATTCTTCTTCAACGGCTACTACTAAATTGATGATTCTTGTTGTGTGGTGAGGAGGGTGGTTTCAGCCTCTGTGGAAGCTGGAAATCCATTCTGATCTTCTATGTTCTGAATCAGATTAGCAAATGATCTTGTGCAAGGCCACCTGAATATGAAGAAAATATCGAGGGCTTTAGTAAAATACTCAAATGGTATGATTAGATAATTATAATCTTACCTGCTCGACTTTATGATCACATCATCTACTCTGGTTTCATGATCAAAAATGTCCACTGCAATGTGAGAGAGAGAAGTCATGACAAGTTTTGAGCAAAATCTAAAAGAGAAATGATGTTCAGTAAGGAATGATTTATTTTGTAAAAGTAACATCAGTTATCATAATCATTATTTAGAGTTATAAAAATCTTTATCTAATGAAGCATAGTTTTTTAGTATATTATTTATAAGCATCAACAATTAAGTGAGAGAAATAGTATGATACTTGAAAGAACTTGTATTTAAATTCAAATAGATCTATAAACATATTCCCAAGTAAAAAATACTCCTCATCTGGATCCCAAAAGAATATTTATGCAATTTTTTATTTTCTTAAAGGCCATTTAAGATCTTTTAATTTTTTTTTCTTTTTTATTTGATTTGATTTGATTTATGCTTTAATTCAAAATAAAATATATTTGATAATAATAGTTATTTTTAAAAATACACAAAAATTATTTTATGTATTTTTAAAAATAATAAGATTTACATTTAAAAATTAAAAAAAAAATTCTAAAAATACTCTAAATAAATATATTTTTAAAAATAACATAAATTAAATATAAAAAATTAAATAAATTTGATCTCAAACAAGCTCTTAATTAATTAATTTTTTTTGGGAGTGTAGTAGCACTCATCTTATAAAAAACAAAAAAAAATGATATAAAAAGTTATAACATGCTCAATTACCTCATATGCTATAGCTCATCTTTTAATCTTTCAATATCTTAATTTGACTTCAAAAACCAAAAAAAAAAAAATTCCAATTTTGCCCACAAATATTTTAACAGTTGTCCTCATAAATACAAACTTTGTACAAGATAATCGCAAATTTTAAAGCATTTAACCTCTCATTAGCAAGAAGAGATGCACAATAAAAATAAACAAATGCCACAATTGATAGGTCATCAATTCTCAAATTTAGTGAAACACAATAACCTTTAATTGAAAAAATAACAAACACACTTCTTTCAAATAATAATGTAGTAGCCACTAGAGTCTGAAAATTTTAGAAGAGAAATTATGACAAATATAAAAAATCAACAATGTTAAAGATGCACACTAAAGAGGGAAATATTATATGAATCAAACTTTATAAAATTGTAGTCACACATGCACTAATCACTAAATAGAAATATAGAGAGAGAATGCACAAAATCACTTAATAGAAGGTAAGTCTCATGTCAATGCAAATAAACTCGTTGCTAGAAGTAATATTTAAGGCTTGCAAAGCGCTTAAAAAATAAACATCCAACAACACACATGCATTGACAAGGAATTTGAAATTTTATTGAATTATTGAATGAATATTACATGTCTTAGGGCCCTATTTATAACGCAAAAAATCTCAAAAATAGCAACTTTTGAAAATCCATTAGGATATACCCAAATACAGCATGCTACAATACATCCTAGTTGAATTCTACCAAATTGCCACAATTTTCTAGAAAAAATAAGCCTCAATTTTCTTTTTAAAAAAACCAAAAAATCATTTGTTATAATGCCATCAAAGAAACTAAAGAAGATAAAAAGTTGTGATAAGAAAAACAACTCATATGCAACAATCCCACAATATAAAGGTTGTCAATAGCTAGAATCCCACAAATAGAAAGGCCACTTAGGGAAAATGCTATAACTTTGAGAATGAAGAGGCATGAAGTAGGTAAGCTAATTTAGGGTTTGTTTAGAATAGTTGCAGCTATTCGAAAAAATAGTGGTGGAGGTGCTGCAAAAGAATCTGCTATTTAGAAAGCTGCAGTGAGGCTTACATATATTTTTTTAAATTTTTAAAAAGTCAAACCACAACTTTCTGGCCCCCACCGCAAGAAGTCAGGTACGGTTGAAAAATGTAACTTTCTCACTATAGATACTTCAAAACGCAGGCGAAACACGGGCTGAATGCAACCGCCCTAAACAGAATCGATGCAATGCAGCATCGCACCTCCATGCCAAACGCACTTAGTCCCTAAAAAGGAAAGCTATCACTTTCTAATTTGTATCATTCTCCCGAGCTTGAAAAAAATTTATCTTTAACGAATTAAGTATTAATATTGTTAAGTCTTGTAAGTCTAGAAAAAATAATTATGCTTCTTGTAGAGTAATCAATGAATCTTAACAATATATATATATATTTATGCAAAAGAAATTTGTGATAACCACCATCAATGATGGGCATAAGCCATCCACATGTGATAGCATCTAAAGTAAGATGAGTAAATTGGTTTGATAAGGTGCAAGGTGTGAATTAAAAAGGAGATAGAAAGACAAATTCAAATCCACAACATTTATAGTATGCCCATAAAATAAAAACAAATTGGATATATTGAAATCCAAAATAATACTAGAGTTTACCAAAATTATTATTTTTAAATATTTATCCCAATAAGTTATATGTTTTTATACGGTCTCATCTTTCTTATATTTAATTTTATAATTGCCCTGTATGAGGTCTATTAAGATTGACACTATATTATTACCTTATCATCTGAATTAAATTCCACATGCATCCTGCTCATATCCATAATAAAGTCATAATTATTATAATTAATAGTAAGTTTTATGAGAATCTCTCAATGCAAACCATACAAAGCATTCAACTGATATGAAACAAGCAATGAAAATACTACATTGCCAACTCATGTCATAATATATACAGTTAACAATTTATAATTTATTCCTAAATGATGAGATAATAAAAAATAAATAAAAGCATGCAAACAACACAAATATGTTATGCCTACAATAACAAACATCTTAAAAAAAACCCAGTCCAAATGACTAAAATACCCATAGGTGATGATTTATGCACTTTTCTACTCAAATTTTAAAATTTAAGTTTCTTTTATGGCTTTTCTTAGGAACAAATTCATTGAAATATTAATGCATTTTTATTTTCTCCCCAAGTCTCTATTTATGAATTTATACATCTAGAAATTAGGAACCACAAAAAAAAAAGCAATCTTAATTTGATTGGTAGAAATAACTTAGTTAAAATTTTCATCAAAAATTAAATCAACTTATTTGATTGATTTATCAATTTTAGTAAAAATAATTCATTTACTCATATTTAAGAATTAGTTTGATCATTTGACTTGTCAATTATAATATGCATGATATGTTCAGTTTCATATTCAGGAAGAAATTAAGATAGCATTTGAGGTGGCAGTGCGATGTCGTGCATTTTCACATTGCATAGCAAGTTCCATTTGAAAATTTACAATCTAACTGTGTTTTGAAGAATATGGCGGGAAAGTTGTATTTTTCAACCTAGTAGAGTCAATGACTACCAGAAAATTGTCGTTTGACTTTTTTATAATAAAAAAATTATAATACTCGTCATAACTTCTTAGGCAACAACTTCTTGTTGCCGCAAAATTTCAAGAAAGCACTTGAATTGTATCTAGGTTCTAATTTACGTATGATACATTCATAAGCTCAATCTCAATTTAAAGTTCATTTTTTAAAAAAGATTTAACTTTAGAATTGATCCCTAATTCAATTTCGAATTCAAATTATAATTTTTGCTCTAGTATAGAGTAAGATTGATGAACAAATTCTAATATAGATGCATCATTAAAGTTAATGCAACAAGATATTATAAAACTTATTTCGTCACCTGCCAACGCTTTAGTATTCATGCACTAAAGTTTATTTGATATAATTAGATTTGAGTATGCATGATATTTTTTGTCATTGTTGTTTGACAATCATGAGAAGAGAAGATAATGATTTCTCTAGGGACAATAATTATAGATGTAATAGTCCTAACAAAACATTCATAATATGCCCCAATATTTAAAGATCTATTTAAAATCTTAATTAAAATTTTTACTGAATTGCAACTTAATTTGTTCGTAATCTTCTTCCTAAGAACTTTAATGAAACAAATACTGAAAAATAATCCCCAAAAGAAAGATGTGTAGCTCCAAGACTCATAAATCTATCATGATATTTAAAAACATCATATTCACCTTATTTATAAATCTATCATGCATTCATCAATTGATATATATAGCTCTTTTAAGATTATGTTTTAAGTTAATCTAAATAAGTTAAGTTTCATTGGCAATAGTTCACAAAAATAATTGAGTATACCTCATTAATTTTGATTTAGTAAATTTAAAATTCTCAAAACCAAATCATTGGTGGCATTACAAAAAATATTTCAAATTATTGATCCAACCTAAAATTCCTCATATTATGCCTCCCATCTAATGAAATAATATAATATAAATTCCCATGATAGTCATGTTGTGTTCATTTAGAATATTGACTACCTGTTTATATTATTCCAAACAATAATGAAATAGTGGCAATAATTTAAAATCTTTATAAGAAAACTGAGAAGAATATAAAATTCAGCAACAATTAAAATTCACACCAGAAAATGAATCTGACATGTATCACACTTGACTAAACTTCGATCACGTACACAAACAAATCACTAAACAAGTAGATAAAGAGAATAAAAATAAAAATCACCCAAAGTAGAAGATGCAAGCGTTACATCAATAAAAGGAGGCTTGCCTCCAGAAGTAGTCATTATGAAGCAGTTGCAGAATTCATATCCAACATCACATACAAATATTAAACGGGAACATGAAAATGTATAAAATAATTGCATGAATATTATATGCCCAAGGGGTCCTATTTATAGCCCAAAGAAACCCAAATATAGTAACTCTTCAAAATCCATCAGGGTTTGATCAAAGACAGTGGGTTTCAATATATTCTAAATAAATTCCAGCAAGCTCCTAATTTTTTTCCGGGAAGAACAGTTGCCATAACAGTTGAAACAATAGCTACAGTGTCAGAAGAAGTAACCAAAGAAGAAAAGAGTCGCAGTAGAAGAGACAGATGATATACTACAGTCTCACAATAGAAAGTTTATTGATTGCTAATGTCCCACAAATATATGATCACATAAGTCTATAGTTCCCGGAATCAGAAAGCAAGTAAGCAAGAAGCTACAACTTTCCAATTTGCGTCCTTTTCAGATTTGGCATTTGAGTCCTTGTCTACTTGTGTAGATTGCTAAAAATATGGCATGGGGGAATTATAATTAAGGTAGATTGCTAAGGAAGGTGGCACAAGGGAATAATAATTAAGTGATAGGGATATGAATTGAGATAAATCAATCTGAAATAATTAGCTGCTTAAAGAAATTTCAAATTCTACTATCTTATCGGATCATGCATATAACAGTGAAGAAAAGAAAGCAATAAAAGTAAACCTCAAAACCAAAATATAAAACTGTGGAACAAATACTGTAATACTTAAGATTTATTGTCTGCTTCAATGCGGAATAAAGTAATGAAAAGCTTGTTCTGATTTCTTCCAAAGGCATTAGCGAAAAGTATGTTTTTCAAAGGATAAGGAATAAAGCTGGACTGTAGAAGCAGTGTTGTTATTACGTGTGGTGGTTTGGAGTTGCCAATTGCTGTAGAGAAAGCGTGAGAAGCCTATAGTGTTTATTTATTTGAGAAGTTGAAATCTATTGGTGATTAATCTGGTGTCCAACACCATACAACAACAACAAGCTATTATCCCATTGTGTGGGTTGGCTAGATGAATCCTTCTTCACCATATTCTTTTAAGGGACAAATTCTCATTCAATTCTAATAAAATAGGGAAATTTCTATATTTTCTAACCAAATCTTTCTAGGTCTACTTCTACCTTTCTTAAGGTATGAGTTGATAGATTCAGGGACCAGCAAATATGCCACCTGGAAAGTTCTTTATATCCGCAGAAAAAGTAAAAAAGATAATGCGTGTGACTCTAAAGTAGTGCATGGCCTTCAACGTTCATAGATTCATAAATACAAGTGTGACCAAATCGACATATTAAATATAGCCTTTTCTGTTAGAGAACAAGTAAACTGATAGTTAATGGTTGAAAACCATAATATTCTGGCACAACATAAAGACTCTGATAGGACTTGAAGGAATTACACCAAGCGAAATGAAAATATGATAAAAAAATTTAATTTAAAAATTAACTTCCCAAATTGTTTGGTTGTGGAGCCACACAACTTAAGACAATGGCCAGATAAATTTTTGATTCAAGGGTGATTTAAAAGAGGCAAGATGGGTATGTATGCCATCTAAAATTTTCAGATGCATTTATATATTACAAATATTTTATTTGCATATGTTTGTGTTGACCTATACATATGTTTCATAAATCAACTTAAACACGCGAGTTAAATTCGATGATTGTCGGAAGTAAAGTCGCTTAAACTTACTTTAAAATCCTTCAATTGTGATCAAAATCGAACAAAAACACTGTCAAAATAGAAAATTAATCTCGTCGAGCATCCGAAACGCATAGGTTAATTAAATGGAGCTTCTGGTGTTAATTAATGATCAATTAATTGATCAAAATTACTTTTTAATGTAATTACGCACATGTCGAGGCTGGCAAGCCCCAACGACGTCCAAATAACATCCGTTCGTAAAATCGACTGCGCTGTTGTAGCCAAAACATTGAAATCTATCTAACAACACCTTCCACAATCAATTCGGCAAAGTCTACGCGGACGTACTGAATGCAACGTCGGCAATTATTTAATTTCGCCCGATCGTCACCAAAGATGGTCCGATGACTCAATCGTAAAATGGACCACCGTGCATCGAAAATCACCTTAAATCGCATCTTGTTAGGGTTCATCGCATAAAATAATTTCATCAAGGTTTGCATGGATTATTAATAATAGGTTAAATCTTAATTAAAATAGCTAATGGTTGCCTAAATCCTCACGAATTTCAGCCCTTAATATCTGCCTAAACCCAACCCAAATCTATCTTTGCTCTATCCAATCAAAATTGCAGCCTAATACTTCAATTAAATCAGCCGTCCATGTGGCCAATTGGATTAGCTGCCTAATACATCTCATTGTCGCCACTTGGCCAATTAAATCTACTTAATACTCGCTTGTTCTCCTGTGGAGGACCTCATTCGCACAAGTTCCTCTCTCTCGAACTCCCTCATTCAAAGCCCTCCCATCTCTATTTGCATGCTAATGCTTCGTCTTCCCTCCCAGTAGCAAAGCTGCTCCTCCCTACCTATCCCTCCTGGTCCAACCGAAAGCCCTAGTACCAAGCTCTTTTCTCTTTCCTCCTTCTAGCCGGATTCCCAGATTGTCTCTATTCAACTCTAAGTTGTATTTTTTTATTTGAGTTTATCTTGGATGCAATAAGCTTAATAAATTTCTCTTTTACATGCTATGTGGTTGGATTAGGGATAGAAATGTGAGGCTTGATGTGTTGTATGGCTCAAGCCTTGTTTTGCTGTCAAGCATTCGTTTATATTGTGCTATTTTGCCTTTATTTGAGTTATGGAGTAAGGTCAAGATGAAAAATTAGTAAGGTTGCTTACCTCTTTCCACCATTTAACAAGATTTAACTTAGCTTTCATTTAAGTCTTGTGGTCATATGGATGCTTTGCTAAATCTGAAATTTTTGGTTTACAAGACATCAAGCTTAATATGATTGTTTACTTTAAGTGGCTTAAACCCTCTTCGGTTATCATGTTAAAGAGAAGGGGATGAAGGGTGTGAATGGATTTTCTAACCTTGTTCTTATTTTCTCTATGGTCATCACCACCACCGCCACCGACAACAACAACAAGCCTTTATCCCACTATGTGGGGTCGGCTACATGAATCCTTCTTCTCCATTGTGTCCTATTATGTGTCAAATTCTCATTTAATACAAGTAAACTAAGGTCATCTTTTATACATCTTAACCAAGTCTTTTTAGGTCTACCTCTACCTTTCTTAACATAAGGCAAATCTAATACATCTACTCTCATAATTGAGTCATCAAACGGCCAACGCTTTATGTGGCCAAACCACCTAAGGCGACTCTCTCTAATCTTATCTGCCACTGGAGCTACTCCAACCTTTTTTCAAACATACTCATTTCACATATTATCTCTAAGAGTAAAGCCACTCATCCATCTGAGCATCCTTATCTCTGCAACACTTAACTTAGTCTTATGCTTCTCTTTTATTGACCAACATTCTGCACCATAAATCATTGCAAGTATTACCACCATCTTATAAAATTTTCCCTTAAGTCTAAGCTGTACTTTTCTATCGCACAACATGCCAGATGCATTCCTCCACTTCAACCATCCAACTTGAATTCTACTAATAACACTTTCATCTATTTCACCATCATTTTGAACAATAAAACCTAGATATCTGAATCACTTACTCTTATTAATAACTTAGTCACCCAAAGTCACAACACCATCACTATAACTTCTACAACTAAAATTACACTCCATATATTCAATTTTAGATCTACTCAAATGAAAACCTTTAGACTCTAAGGTTGACCTCTATAATTTGAAGTTTCTTGACTCCTCTTAGTCTTATCAACAAGAAGAATGTCATCAGCAAAAAGCATAAATGCCTAGTAAGAACATCCATAACTAAAGCTAAAAGATAAGGGCTTAAAGCCGATCCTTGATGTAATCCAACTAAAATAGGAAAATATTTTGTCAATCCTCCTTGTGTTTGGACACAAGTAACAGCTCTAGTATACATATCCTTAATGACTTGAATATAACCAATATTAACTCCTTTCTTATCTAGAACTCTCCAAAGAACATCTCTTGAAACTTTATCATAAATTTTCTCTAAACCAACAAATATAATATGTAGATCCTCCTTACTTTCTCTATACTTCTTCATCAAACCTCTTAACAAATGTATAGCATCTATAGTAGATCTACCTGGCATGAAACCAAACTGATTTCGAGAATTTTT
This sequence comes from Cymbidium sinense, assembly GCA_021442155.1. NCBI lineage: Eukaryota > Viridiplantae > Streptophyta > Magnoliopsida > Asparagales > Orchidaceae > Cymbidium > Cymbidium sinense. The sequence continues at coordinate 199,701,694 of CM038215.1, forward strand.
TGTATCACCGTAACCTATGCTCAATTATTCTCTCCCATAGTTTTAATATATGACACATCAACTTAATTCTTCTATAATTTGCACTCTTATGCATCACCTTTATTCTTAAATATAGGAACCAACAAATTCTTTCTCCACTCATCCGACATTTTTAGTCTTTAAAATAACATTAAAAGATTTATAGCCAAGAAATTCCTTGATCTCCTAAACATTTCCACACTTCTATTGGAATATCATCTTACTGCTTTTTTTTTCACATTTATTTTCTTTAAACTTCTCTAACTTCAAATTTACTAATATATGATAAAAAATAATTTTCTATAGGTATTACTAAAATTAATCATTTTTCAGATCCTTCATTGAAAAGTTTATCAAAATACCTCATCCACCTATTTTCAATATCTTTTTTTTTACGAAAAGCACTTTATGATTTTCATCATTAATAAACCTCACTTGAACTAGATCTTTACTTCTCTTATTTCTTTGTTTGACTAACTTATACATACATCTTTCACCTTCTTTGGTATCTAATATATTATATAAATCACTAAAATCTAAATTGTTTACATCATATATTGCTTTCTTAGAATCTCTATAGGCTACTTTATATCTTTCTCAATTCTCCGAGTTTTTACTTTTAAATCAAGTTTTATAACAATGTTTCTTATTTCTTATCTTTTCTTGCATATTTTAACTCCACCACAAACTATTTTTATTAAAAGAAGCTTTTCTTTTTGATTCTCCAAGCATATTTTTTGCAATTTATTTTATTTTACTTGCTATATTTTCCTACATAACATTAGCTTCCTTATGAACATCTCAAATTCTAAACTCTTAAAAATATTTTTATTAGTGTTCTTTAAGTACCACGATTTAATCTTAGAACAATAATTTGATTTATTTTTCATCTTCAAATCCTTCAACTTAAAATCTAAAACTAACAGTCGATGTTGGATACTTAAACTTTCACTCGGAATGACCTTACAATCTTTACAATCTAAACGATATATTTTTCTTATTAGAAAATAATCTATCTGTGTTTTATTAGATCCATTTTTATAAGTATAATATGCTCACCTCTTTTCTTAAATAAAATATTAGCAACTATAAAAAAATCATGTAAAAAAAGTAAAATCTAATATAATCCTACCTTCTTTATTAGTCACTCCAAATTCCATAACCACCATGAATACTTTTAAAATCTACCACTCTACCAACATATCCATTTAAATCTCCTCCAATAAATACATTTTCTTCAAGAGATATCTTTTTGTATTAATCTCTCTAATTCATTCTAAAATTTTTCTTTTGAGTCTATATCCAAATCTACTTAAGAAGCATAAACATTTATAACATTGATAATCTTAGTATCAACAATAATCTTTAAAGCTATAAAACTATCTCCAATCCTATTAATATTAATAGCATTATCCTTTAAACTTTTATCTATAATCACATATACATCATTTCTATTTCGACTTCTACCTGAATACCAAAGTTTAAAACCTAAACTATCAATTTCCTTCGTCTTCTCCCCAACCTATTTAGTTTCTTGAATAAATAAAATATTTATCTTCCTATGCACCATAATATCTATTAATTCCATTAATTTACCTGTAAGAATACCTATATTCCAAGTTCCTAATCAAATTATAATTTCATCGACTAACTTCTTTTCCTGCATCTATTCATAATGTGGAAACCCATGCTTATTTAACACTACACCCGGTCATCACCAAGTTAATAAAATTTTTGAACCAAAGGGTGAAATGAAATGTCATTTGCATGCCAAAAAAAGGGGGGATTAAGGCTTGAGAGCTCTTTATGGTTCAATATGGATGCTTTTGTTATTTCACATGATATGAATTGAACTCCATTCAAATTTTCATATTTAAGTGAATCTTTCTCTATGATAAGTGAGGTAATAAGGCTCTAATATTTAAAGAATCAAGTCTTGCATTCTTTCATTAATTGGAAATCGAGATTTGCCTAAGTGACATTACTTTTGTCTACTAATTTTTGAAAATAAAAGTTGCTACTTGACATTTAAGGTCACCACTTAATGTCTTGATTGGTCAAATCTTGCCTACATCATTTTATCATTATGGAGTCAATGTGAAATAACATGTGAGTGGGATTGATTTGAAACCCTTACTCTATTGCTTGACTTCTTTCATTATGTTATGTGGTTTCATTAACTAAATTATTTAGAAGTCTCTCTTTAATTTTTGACATGAAAGCATCAATTTAAAGTTTAAGCTTGTAGAAAATTTATGGTTCCATTTGCTATTTTAATTAGTCAAATATCGTTTAGAGTTGCCGATTTACTTGTTCAAAATAATGAGAATAATGGCATCTTAATGTGGAACACAAAAAAAAAAAAAAAAAGAGTGAAATGAAGTTTCAAAATTTTTCTTTAAAAATTCATGCTATGTTGTGTGATTGAAATGAAATAATGTATGAAGCCCAGTATGGATTCAAAGCTTTTATTCCATTGCTTAAACCCTCTTATCTTGTCTTATTATTTATTTGGTTGAGCAAACCATTCTTATAAGTGGCCACCTCATCATAATACTTCCTTGTTCTGGCTTGCTTTATAAAGGTTGAATCCTATCTAGCTATCATATTAAAGGAAGGGGGATGGAGAAAATGGATTAAGACTTTAGCTTTGTTCTTATTTACTATCAAATCAGTAAGCTTTTCAAATAAAGAGTGAAATAAAACTTCATTTGCATGCAACTTAAGGTTGTCATCCTCTTATGGTTTGAATGAGTATTGTGGCAAAGCTTAGAGTTGTTATTTAATGTTTATTCAATTAAAACATTGCCTAAGTTTTGTTGCCATTGCAAATTTGAAATGAAGAAAAAAAATATATGGATTTCACATTAGTTCAAAGTTCTTACTTGAATTTGAACCTCTTGTTCATTATATAGGTTGGTTGGCTAAAACTTTTTTCACATGTGCCCATTTTTGTTGCTTCATATGATATGATTTGGAATGCAATTCAGATTTCTACATATCAAATTGAATGTTACTTTTGGCAAGTAAATTGATAAGTTTTAAATCTTTGAAAAAATTTATCCTTTCCTCTTTCCTATTATTGAAAACTGAAATTTGTCTATGTATCGCCACTAAATCATCATGTCATTTGGTGATTTTTGAGAAAGATGTTGTCATTTGCTACGTAAAATTGTTATTTGATATTTTAGTCCAATTCTTGCCTAGATTCAATTGCCAATGATAATTGGAGGCTAAGTGAAAAGTGCAAAGTTCTCTTTCATTATTTGATAGCAAAGCAAAAAATGCCTGCTTATATTTTCACATTTAATTGCTATTTTACTTGTGAAATTTGAGAAGGATATTTCTTCCTTTATGTTCAAAGTGAAAATAATAGAATGATGCCCACATGTGATTGAAGGCTTATGTTATAGCTTGTTGTTTGGAATATTTCAAAATCAAAATTCAATTGAAAATTAAATAATAAAAATCATATTCCATGCACATATGAATGTAAATTCGTAAAGATACTATAAAGATAAGTACCCGTGTACATTGTTCTAATGTGGTAGAAAAATTTGCTATAAAAAAGTATTCGTGCAAGTTTTTTCAACGTGGAGAGAAAATGTACTTTAAAAATAAATACTCATGCACATTGTTCCAATATGATGAAAAAATTTATTCCAAAATAAGTACTTGTACGCATTGTTCCATTATTCCAACACGACAAGGAAATTCTATGTCTCCTCTTCTACATGATGAAATTGATCATGGTCTTCTTGGCATGACGAAGAATATATATTTACCACGGTGCTGACACCCACCATGCACCTTTATTGGTGGTGGAAGGCCTAACTCTCCGAAATTCCCCTTACGGAATGATGCGAGTCAAATTTTTAATGAGTGGAACTTATATTTCAAAAGTAAATTTCAAATGTAAGGGTCATAAAAATCATGATATAGCAAAAGATTTCACATGCACTTTAATTTATTTGTTTAAGTACCCGTGTACGTTATTTCAATGTAGCGGGAAAATATGCTTCAAAATAAGTACTCGTGCACATTATTCCAATGTGATGAGAAAATTTGTTTCAAAATAAATACTTGTGCGCATTATTCCAATGCGACAAGAAAATCTTATACTTGCCCTTTTTGCACAGGTGAAATTAAAGGCCTATGCAGGCAAGGGTGATATATTAATTTAGACTTTTGATACATGTTTCGGGGCACATGCGGGTTGAAGAGGATGTTGCAAAGGTTGACTCCTCGACTGAGTCTTAAGACCAGGTCCGAATTAACAAAACCTAAAAACCTAATGATGATATTATAATATTTTTCAACTTAATAAAATATGAGAAGTTAATTCTATCATAAAATTGCAAAATAAACCTATTGACACTATTGTTAATATAACTTCTTAAGTCCAAACTTTCAAGATGAAAGTCTCAAATCCAATTCTCTATGCTTAAGCTAGAATCGATGAAGTTTGGATGATGATAGATCTTGAAATAATGAATCTAGACTGATCTTTACCAAGATATGCATGAGTTTACGATATGATAGTTGATTGAATATATCAGCGGAAGAGTTTCCATAATCAAATTTTCTTCAAGTTTTAATGTCAAATCATTGTATATTTGAATCTAAATTAATAACAAAACAATTGCATGTTTAAAATTAAAAGATGTAATAGAATAGAATAAATTATTTAAATTTAAAGTAAAAATTCATCTATTCATCTGCAACTGTTTATCGGGAGTGACAAATTAAAAAAATTTTTGCTCACAAAGAGTCAATATCAAATCAAATACATAACTTTATCCACACTTAAATAATTTTACGCAAGTAAGGGCATGACCCATGTCCTTTGTCTGCGTGATTTTGCCGCCAATGACACCGCATAAATTATGGTTACAACCAAAATCCTCTGATTGGGTGATTTGCCACCAAATGACACCACTAAATTACGGCCACAGCTATTACCCGTATGCTCCCCAACAATTTTGTTCTTTGAGTTGTGAATTATATAATTTATTTGAGTGGACAAAAAATCCTCTGTTAACTAAGGTTGACTTATATTTGTTTTCTTAGATAAACTCTACCCTAGGTCTATAAGGACACCTTGGATGACGTAACTACTTTATTGACAGGATCATTCGGTAGGACTACCTCTGACCAATAGACGGCAAAATGGGATGACAAACCAGGGATCTTGACGCAGCATCATCATCATTCCCCCAAACATATACTTTAAATTAAAATGATAAATCTCATAAATTTTAAACTCCACTCACTGCTACTATAAGCTCGCATTTAGCGATCTATCAACTAGCCTTAATCAAAAGTTTTCTCTCAGTTTTGGGAGGGGCAATTAACAATAGTGCTTGCGCCTATAAAAAATTGAAACCAAATCTAAAGTCCTCGCAAAATAATAGCGAAATCTCTGGGTAGTGTCTTATCTACAAATTCATCTGCCTTCTAAAAATTTGATCGACATTTAATCTACTCTCTTCATCGAGAAGTTGGTGACGAATTTTCGTAGCCCACAATTTGCAACTAAAAAAGTGAGGAAGAAGAAGAATAGTCAAACCTCCTCATTGCCTCAACCCACGACTGCACGAGCAAGCACCCATGAACCCCAAGATTATCACGCACGCAACCCCAACTACGACCTACATCCCAATATCGCACACCTTGGCAACATTCCGAGCCTCGCATGAGATCAGTCACATCCATGGCTCGCATAAAGCCCACAATCTTCCACTTTGCGAGCCGTTAGGGATCGACCGCCCTTAAGAGGTTGATCGATTGGCCGATTGGAAGACACTCGTGTGAGAGACTGAGAGGGAGAGATTGAGAGAGTGAGAGATCAAGAGAGAGAGAGAGAGAGAGAGAGAGAGACCGCACGAGCTTTATTGTGTGAAGGCGGAATTGACCTCTATTCTCAGGAGGGACAAATTTGTATGTTAGGGCAAAAGCGGAGAGCAAAAAAAATTTAAAGGGAGCAAATGACTAATTTGACCACCTCCTATAAAAAAATTATAAAATTCAATGATATAAGCTCCGCCCCTGGGTGGGGGAGTTGACCAAGCAATCACGCGAGTTCTTGCATGAATTGCCCATCACAAGAACAAAAAAAGAGGAATTAGAGCTATTTTGGGACTTCTTTTTAAGCATAACAACTATCAATCTCAAAATTTTTGAAAAGATTTTTTTTGCAGGTTCCAAAATTTGAAGACATGTGCACATTGATCTTGAGTTCAGCTGTGACAATTATCGAAAGCCTCATCGTTGATCTTGGGTCCAACATAGATGGAATCCTCTCTCTGTTGATCATGAGTCCGAAGCAAGGTAGAAGAACACATCAATTGCATTTAATTTCATAAAACACCGCACTGCTAAGCTGTTACGCTGCCGAAATTTACTTAAAAAATTTTCAATAAAATCAAGAAATTATTATATTGGATTATTAAGTGTAATAATATGTAATTTAATTAAGATCATAAATGGATATTCAAACTTAAATCATTAATACCCTTAGTGAATTTAAATGTATGTACAAATCTAGAATTATTTCGCTCATGTGAAAATTTTATAGAATACATAAAATGAAAGAATATAACTTTAACAATAAGAATTCCCACATGAACACATTCGAATTCAATCACGGACAATTATCAATCGCTCGGTTGATTAGACACGATGTGCCAAGGATCTGCGTGCAATCAAATAGTTCTCTATAAAAATCAAGACAATCCCAACAAATCTTAAATTTATCTCACTTATAAAGTGAAATTAAATATCACCATGACATTCTAATTGATGTAATCCCAACCTATGTCTGCAAAGCAGATCCCTCTCCACTTAGCATTCTAATAGATGTAAGCTCAACCTATATCAGTAAGGCAAACCCAATTCATACATAAGGCTCTCCAATGGTTGCAATTAGACATTCAAATAGATATAAGACCAACCTATGTTGGCAAGACGGACTCTACTCCCATCTAAATTAAAATAAATAAAAAATTCTCAAGCCACCTTGCCTAAAAGACAAGGTTATAAAATCTACTAATGAGGCAAACCGATAAAATGAGTTTAGCCTAAAAATCCAACAAACACATATATATCAACTCTGATTTTCTTTGAATTCCTGGGATGAGGGAACTGGTAGCTAATTAGGCTCCCAAGATATTAAAATTAATAACCCTTTGATGATGGTAAACTAGAAACAACATTAATCCTGGGACGACGGAATCATGGAATCTTGATCGGGACTACCTCCACCTATCTTAGATATTTATCAACATAATGCATTAAACACCGATTTACACCTGAAACTAATATTTGCATCCAACCTTAATCGAGAGTACTCTCCTTCTGCTGTAAGAGGGGTAATTAACTATGAATGCTTGTTTCTATAGGAAGTAAGATCCAGATCTAAATAAACAATAATATAAATGTTAGGGAAACATGGTTAAACAAATTTTTTAATCTACTTCATGAAGAACGAACTCCTAAAATCTTAGATAATAGAGATCGGTTGTTTTTCCTGAGTAATCAATATAAATAATTTTTTTATATAAATATTTAATGTGTGTTCTCCAAGATTTTAGAATTTAAGGTTATGCATATTTATCGAAAAATGTTGATGGTATTTTTAAAGTGACTAATTGATGCCCCCATAAAAAAAAGTTTTTGGCTCCATCACTAAATAAAGAGTTGTAAATGAAAATATATATTCATTCATATATATATATATATATATATATTTTTCCTATTAATTAAATTGAAACAAAACTCTAAATCACAATTATCTTATGCCGTAAAATGCATTTACATTCACCTAAATTCCTTGAAACAAAAAGGACTTCTAGCGTTTTAACTCTCCACATAAATCTGGTGGCGTTTTGCAAATTTTTATCTGCAGAAGCATATCACCATGCATTAACACCAAATAACCACCAATGACAAAAAAAATGCTACAAGATTGCTAATGTTGGTCAATGAAATATGTTCTTTGTTATTATGCGTCTTTCTACTTGGGTAATTCAATGCACAACCTTTCACCTAAACCTTGCAACGTATATAACAGGCAGACTCATTGATGATGATGATTTCTGACAAAGTCAACAAGGTATCCGAAGCTTCATAATTCATGCATGAACAGGAAACACAATAGCTACACAATTTGCTTTATAGTGGGATGAACCATGCATTTATATGATGCTTACTATCTCAGAATATAATTGTAGCAAGTACTACTGTAAAACGTACAACACTGTAGGGTATAGGTCTGGGAAGAAGACAAACGTAACAATACTATACTACTATACCAGCTAGCCTTTCAAAGTAAAGAGTTTTCATATCATATTAAATATGGTCTATAAATTACAACAATCTAGGATAGTAGTATGATTTATAAAGTACAACAATCAACTGCATATATAGTAATCATGCGACAAGCTTGCTATAAAAAGATTAAATACACAGGTTGCGTTTCCCTCAACAGACCATATTTTCTACTTTTCGGTAAATAATGTAGTGTCCAAATAGGACAATATTTCTTGCATCAAGAAAAAGCAATCAATAATAAATTCTGACATGTGAAGTTAATGATACCAAAAAATCCATTCAAAAAAAAAAGTGTTTCTAAAATTGCATAAATTTTAAAATAATTTAACAATAGAAATTATCGACTACCTCCATTTAAAGTTTTCTTGGAGAAGTATTTAGCCTTTAATCTTCTGGCATATGCGGCCTCATATTTCTTCAGCTTCTCAATATTCTCTGAATTCCATTCATCCCTATAGGAAGTAAAGGAGGGTAACAGTAAATGAAGATAAGATATAACATGACATCTAAACATCACATTAAGTTCATGCACAATGATGGTTTGTGAGGCAGGCATCAAAATGCTTATCTTGTAAATTCTACCAAAAATGAAATTTGTCTATATATAATTATTATAAAATACTAAAAAACCTAATGTCAAACTCTAAATGATCAAATCTATAACATACTAGAGAACCATACAATCAACCTTTTCTCAGCTATACGTATTTAAGCTATATATTATTACATCTAAATGAAAATTTAAACTTATATTGATGGCAGCATGAGAAACTCTATCAATTCGAGGGTCATAAGAGCCCTCTTCAAAAATCAAATCTCCAACATACTAGAGAACCATACGATCAACCTTTTCTCAGTCAAACATATCAATAAAACTCATGTATTTAATATTATTACATGTATAGGAGATTTTAAGCTTATATTCTAAAGTACTGTTCCAAACATGATAAAGAGCTACTATACATAATTGAAAGGATGATCATAAGCTGCGATGGTAGAAGCAAGAAAGCCAAGCTAGGTATTTCACATTGTTGTGTTTTCAAGAGGTTTTATTTGCAAAAATAAGGGGGGAAAAAACAGCTGTGAGAAGCCTATAGCTAAAACCATAATTCATCTTGCATTACATGTGCATAATAATCAACAAACAAATTGGGAAAATACAATATAACTTGTCTTCACAATAATTATTTCAAGAAAAACTATAACGCCTCTATTAAGAGACAACAAATGCCCTCCACTTATTAAATAGGAGCCATGAGCAGTCTATGACATTTGAATAAATTAAAATAATAGTACAATAATTCATGCACCAAACACACTTGCAAAGTTAAAAATCACTTCATAATATTATTGGCTGAATACGTTAACATCATTAGTCAATTAGGCAGCCTAAGTCAATATAGTAATATTGCTCTCCTCACATTCCCTCATATTTGCAGTCTCTCACAAGCATCATTACAGGCTTACAACAGTGAAGATCTATCAATCTTAATGATCACGTGTTGCCCACAACTATAGCAAAAAATCTCCAATACCTTAGGCAGCACAACCATTGTCGACCAGCCTCAACAACTTTTTGTTCCAATTTTTATTCTACATGGTTATAGATATTATATTTTTCCTTCTAGTTCCTTGGATCCTCCATCAATTCCCCTTTGTTCTTTCTTGCCCAAAATTATTGTCTCTTTGCTTGTCTAATTCCATTATATGCTAAGATGGCTTCGCATCAATTATAAATTGGATTTGATATCTGCCAGTTGGGGATTGTAATGTTCGAAAGTTTTTGTAACACATTTATAACACATTTAAACTTTCATGAGTGTCTTTCGTATGCATCATATTTTATTACATTAAACATTTTTATATGCATGATTTGCATTAAAATGTTTACTAAGAATTTCTTGTTAATTATGATAATTATAAATCTATGGTAAGAGTGAATAAAAGATATATGGAATTGAAAGAAGGGCTTAAGAAAAAATATGATTATATAAAGTTATGCAACAAGTTGGAATGAATACAAATAGATTCGAAATCCCTAAATAATAATAAAATTACACTAATTTTTAATATATATATATATATATAATATTACCATATGCCATGAACTATCAACCAATTTTTGGACTCTACTTCTTTTTGTACATCCTCCATTTGGTTAACAGCTAATATATTATATGCCATGCTCAATTCAATCATACTTATCTTGTGCCCAATGTCAAAATTGGTGATGTAATGATATACATTACTTATAGTGGATATCAGAGGTACCTTGTCCTACAGAGAGACAAGCTTACATATGATACTTTATAAATATCTCTACAAGAAATTCAACAATTTACGTCCATACTCATTTGACAACTAAATAATTCTTCAGAGTCAAAATTTCAAGCTGGGTAGAATTGATTCATCCATTTAAAGCTCTTCATATGGTTCCTACACTTACGGCTATTTTTGCAATCCTTCTCAAAATTATAGTGGAATCAATATTTCTTGTAGTTAATTACTCAGGTTGTAGGTAGCTTAGATTTTTGGGAATGTAGAAAATGTAGTTTTGGCTACTTGTCTTATAATTAAATATACCAAGACCACAAAAATTGTAACAAATAGCTAGCTGTTTTTTTAGTAGTTTTTTTGGTTAGCCCTATAATTATTTCAACTTTTTCGAGAATGTTTTGTCGAAATTAGTGCAATTCCTTTGATACTTAGTTTTTAATGGGTGCTTCCTGAGAGTGCTTCTAGAGATTTTATTTGTTTCTACTTGGTAATTATAAATAAGGATATGAGGCATATATATAAAGACCATGTTGGTTAAAAAATTGCATAAATGCATAAATCTTCCTATCAGGATTAAATTTGAAACATGATAACTTTGAGAGAGGATGTCATCTTATACAAGAACAAGACTTTTTGTAATAATTTCTTTTATTTTTCTTCTTTTCTCTCTTTTTTCTAATCATTTTTTTGTTATTGTTGGAAGGTTAATTAAATTTTGACAAATTGACTACAATTTAGATTTTATTCCATTGCACAAGATTTCAACTGTGAGTAGTTTTATGATCCTTATATTTTAATTTATCAACTTCTACTAGAAAGACATAATTCATTAGCCAGAATTGGATTTTTAATATTTTCAACTTTCATCAAAAATAGCGAATAATTATTTAAGATTAATAATAGTTTTACCATACTAAATTTATATATACATATTTTGCATTATTTTTTACATTGTATGCTAGATCTATACGCTAAATCAATTGTAACACTATGGATACTATTATTAAATAAAATTTAGCTTATATTTGTGGATGCATGTTGACCGAATGAGCCCATGGAGTTTGGGAGCTCATTGCTTTTGATGATAACTAAGGTCTATTTAAAGATTTCAACTTTTGGAATTTATGTGAATTTTTCCACAAATGGCCACATCATTTGAAATTTGAAGAAATCTAAGGATATGAAAATCAGAGCTCAAGAGGTTTTAGTAAGGTTATTAGAATCAATTAAATCATTAGGTTTCCAAGGCTTGTTAATTATGCTTTTATCTCACCTTTAGTTCAAGTTCTCATAGGAAAATAAAATTAGTAAATATTTAAAATTAAGCAAAAAATAATTTTAATATTCTAAATAGCTTAAGAAATAGTTAAATATTTTAAGAAAAAAATGCATGCTAATTCAACCTTTATTGCATGTTGCTAAACACCCTTTAGGGCTTGAGGAGCTTAAAATACTTAGATATGAGTCATAGAGGAGAAGCAAGTTTCATCACACTAATGAATGTGAGAGAAATTTTTAAACCAGCTCAATTAATGCTAGTCTAACCTCTAGAAAACAAGATACATGCTAGTTTTGGAATCAGTTATGTAAAAGTTTGCAAACCCCAATCTAAGGAGACATTTGGACGTTGTGTGGCGATAGCTACAAAAGGAGGTGGTTAGTTTAGAGGTTTAGATAAGAATTTCGAATCTTTCTCATACCTAATTGATATGCCTTCTTGGAGACTATTGTTTCATTAGAGGATTGAGATTTCTTCAGTGCATGCAAAAGGATATTTTAGGTGAGAGTGTACTTTAGAATTTAAAAGGCTGGTAAATGCTCTTTACTTTTGTACATTATGATTCTAACTTCTTTGATAATGAATCAGATCCTCTCTTCTCTCTCATAGGCATATGCTTAGCTAAAGTCAAATCATGCAAACATTGCTATTCAGTGTGCAGGGCATTCTTTCTCTCTTTTCTTTGGCTTTGTGACAATATTCTCAATCCTAGTTGTTTGCGCATCATCATTGGCACTTTAGTTACCACAAACTTTAGTTAAGCTTGTTTTCCTTAATAACATTCTGAGATTCTTTTATGGAAGACAAGAATACTAGTCCTCGAGGAGAACACAACCATATAGCTTGTCTCAGTAGGCTTCCAAACCAATGCAGACAATAGCAAGCTAAACGCATTAATAGTACCCAAAGAACAATAAAATCTATAAAGAGAAGAAAAGAACTAACAAAAATCCATCCGCCAACTCAGGTTTCAACTCATTCCTCTCCAATTTGACGCTAGAAACCTGAGAGAAACCCAAACCCTAAATTATTCCACAGGAATAAGCATCAGAAGAAAAAAAAAACTCAGAATAGGTGAGAAATGACACACGGTTACCAAAAAAAAATCGAATTTTGGTTATTGAGAGTGGCTCTGAAGAAAGGAGAAAGAGTAGAATAGAAGAACCTGGATAGAGACGGGAGCCAGGGAAGATGGTGCATGGGCGTCGCCTACAGCTCCGGCATCTTGCGACGGGGAAGTGAGAGATGCAACAGCCGGAGGTTGTGGAGACGACGGAGGTGGCGTCGCCATTGTGTGGGTTGAGGCTGAGCAACTTATTGGGCTACAGCGAACAAGCAAACGACTGCCAGTATTAGCTAGTTAATCGTCAAAGAAGTTGAAGGAATAAAAGCATTTATTTATGGTGATTCAAGGTGCTGATTATTTAGAAAGTTTGTCCAAAATTTGAATTTTAATTCATTTAATGTCAAATTTATATTTAGGCACTTACTATTTTAAAAATGAAAAATTAACACACATAGCACACAATTCTTATGGATTTAAATATCTACTACATACAATTTGATATTTATAAAGATAGTAATTTTTCTATGATTGAAAAGATATATTTGACTTTAAAAGTTAATAATAATGTTATTTTTAATATAATATTAAAAATTTAAGTGTTATTTTTATAAATATTAAATTTAGCTGTTAAATATATGAGAATTATATGTTATGTATATAAATATTTTAAAATATCATATATATATATATATATATATATATATATATATATATATATATATATATAATATCTTTTAAACTTAAATATAATTAGAGGCCTAGTAATGTTAAAAATATTAAAAATTTTTTGAATACATATTAATTTAATTATATATTATGTGATATCTTATTTTAAGCCTATTAATTTTGATTAAATAAAGATTAATTAATTTTGAGACATCTTATTAATTTTGTATGAAATTATGTGTAGAGAACATTTTATTTTATTTTATTTTAATAAAATAAATAAAAAAACTCAAGATAAATATAGATCATCTTAAAGGATAAAAGCATTTTTAAATACATCTCTCTCAAAGAACACCTCTCTAAGAAGTCAAAAATCTCGCATTAGCCTTCCATGATTTAGACGATTAAATCTTCGATGATAGAGATAAATTTATTTTATCTTTATATATATTTCTAGTAGTATTTAAATCATTGAATCATTGAAATGAATTTTCCTCTAATATTTTATATGATTATAAAAATTTTAGATTAAAGTTATTCAAAATTTTTTGAGCAAATAATTCATGTGAAATGATTAATATCCTTTAAACTTTTTTTATTATTGATTTTTTGAGCAAAAAAAATATAGCTAAATTTATTTTATATTTTGATCACAATTTTTATTTTTATTTGAACAATATAGTTATTCTAGTCATCATGATCTTAATTTGAAAAATAAAATTCATATTTAGCTATATGATTTTGATTCAAATGTATTTTATCTTTAATTATTTTAAAAAAAAAACAATAAGAAGAAATTTTCATGAATTCTTAAAATATGAAAAGTCATATCAAAGAAGATAAGTACTGCTAATTATTATCATTGTTTGAGAAGATGAAGAATTCTGAGTTGATTATATTATTATGTGGTTTCTCTCGAAGTTGAATTGAGTTTATCCTTCTGAAATCATACTTCTAAATTTTCTACATTGTATATATTTATATTTAGGTTATATAGTTTTATTATTATTAAATGTTGTTGTGGTATGAAACGTTTTTTTGTTATTAGGTATATATATATATATATATATATATATATATATATATATATATATATATATATATATATATATATATATATATATATATATATATATATATATACATTATTATAAATGTTATAATTATTCCATTTAATTCAGTGGATTTAGTCGGTTTCATATAGCCGTTTCGCCTTACTGCTTGACTATCTTACAATTTACAGTTTACTTATTACATTTATTTATTTTTAACATTTTATATTGTAATTTATAAATGAAACATTTCATATAATTATTTTATTAGAAACATTTAACTTTCATGTAAATACTTCGTTCGAAATTAATTGTATGACTAGCATAAGATAATGCAAATAGTTATTTTATCTATTTTATGAAATGTTTTACAGTAGCATCATATAAATAATATATATATATATATGTATATGTGGATTTAATTTTCATTTTGCTTTTACTTCATGGGTCTTATTATGTGTACTAAATAAAGTCCATTTTTAAGTGTTATTTATAATATTAACAACACAAATTAGATTTTGATTATGATGTTCTATATTTTAGTAGAAATAAATGATTATTTGTTGTTATAAATATAATGAGACATCTCTCTTTTATAATTAGAGATTTGTGTTGAATTATTTTTCAATTGATAGTTATTATTTCAAAATAATTTAAATTGAAATATTATGTAACCAAAGTGATCTTTATTATGTCAATTTATTTAATTTTGAAAATATGAATATTACATAAGGATTATATTTAAATCTATGCGAAAAAATAATCGCCCAGAAGATTATTTTTTTGTGATTATGCGTTACAAATATGTGATAAATTTATATTAATCATATAATACGATCCAAAGATAGACATATCGTAATAATTTATTATCAATATTTGTTAATTATAATTTTAAGATATTATTTACAAATTATTATTTATATCCAAAGACTAAATTAAATGTTGTATATCTATATGCCCATTTTTTATTAAATATTTTATTTTAAACATATATTTTGTTGATATTTTATTTACATTATATACGCATATGAAAATGATAATGTTGTTAATTGTGAGTATTATTTTGGTTCTTTTCAGTTAATATTTCTTCTATATCTGCTAATTTGAATAACATTCGTGCTCAACGACTAACTTTAAGAAATAGAAAGAGCATATCACCATTGTTCTTGGGTGTATGGATCTTGACTATGCAATCCAGACTGAACGTCCTCCCGCCCTTACTGCAGAAAGCACTATTAAACAAATGACTAACTTTGAAAAGTGAGAGCGTTCAGTCTTATGATCATGAAACATTCCATTCCAAAAATCATAAGAGGTGCAATGCCTGAAGAGGAATGTGCTAAACAGTTTCTAAGCTAAATTGCAGATCGTTTCGTAAATTCTGAAAAGGTCAAAGTGAGTACTATTCTTAGTAAACTCGTTTCAATGCGGTATAAAGGCAATGAAAATATAAGAGAGTACATTATGGAGATGTCTAATTTTGTCACTAGACTGAGAGCACTAAAATTAGAGATGTCTGATGACATTCTTGTGCACTTAGTTTTGATCTCTTCCACAATTTAATCTTTTAAGATAAGTTATAATACTCAAAAAGAAAAATTGCCTCTTAAAGAGCTCATTGCTCAATGTGTGCAAGAGGAAGAGAGATTGAAATATGATAAAATAGAAAGTGCACACTTAGCTACTTCCTCTCATGGCATTGTTATTAAAAGAAAAAGGACTTATAAAGGCAAAGGAGCTGCAGACAGGACTTAAAGATAAGGTGCAATAAATAAGATAAATTACTTGTTTCTTTTGCAAGAAGGCTGGTCATGTGAAGAAGGATTGTCCCAAGTATGCAAATTGGCTGGTGAAAAAGGATAAACTTCTCAACTTTATTTGTTCTGAAGTTAATTTATCCTTAGTACCAAATCACACTTGGTGGATAGATACAGGTGCAACTACTCACATAAGTGTGACTATGTAGGGTTGTCTAAGGAGACAAATGCAACTGATGCTGAAAGATTCATCTATGTGAAAAATAAAGCTCCTATTGAAGCAATATGCTTATATAGATTATATCTGTAATCAATTTATATAAATTAATATTTCTACTTCATAAATTAATGAAACATTGCATAAGTTTTTGGTACAAAGCGAAAATTAATGAATGAGAATTCATATATGTTATGACACAAGCGTTTAGGACATATTTCTAAACATAGAATTGAAAGACTTGTGTCAGAATGAATTCTTGATTCTCTTGATTTTTCAGATGATAAACTCACGTATATAGAATGTATCAAGAAAAAAAATAAATATCAAGAAAATTTATGCTAATAGAGTTTAAGCTCTTGGAATTAATTCATATTGATATTTATGGTCCATTCCCTATAGCTACTTGGAATGACCAACAATATTTCATTATTTTTGTAGATGATTATTCTCGTTATGTGTACTTATACTTGATTTATGAGAAGTCACAATCATTGGACGTATTCAAAATTTTTAAGGTTGAAGTTGGAAATCAATTTGAAAAGAAAATAAAAGCTGTCAAATCTTACCGTGGTGATGAATACTATGACATATATAATAGATAAGGTGAACAACGTCCATACTCTTTTGCCAAATATTTAGCAGAATGTGGCATCGTTCCTGAATACACCATGCGAGAGACTCCAAGTCAAAATGATGTAGCTGAGAGAAGAAATCAGACCCTTATGGATATGATTAGAAGTATGATAAATCATTCTTCCTTACCAGAATCACTTTGGGGAGAAGCCTTAAAGACTGCAGTTTACATCCTTAATAGAGTTCCAAGCAAAGTAGTAGCTAAAATCCATATGAATTATGGATTGGGAAGAAGCCAAGTGACATCTTCATGTTTGGGGATGAAAAAGAAGAGCCATATAAGCTAATGAAAGAAAATTAGACTCAAGAACTATAAAGCTATTTTGTTGGATACTAAAGGTCGAAGTTTTAAGTTTTATGACTCTTCAAATAAATCCTTTTTTGAGGCAGTGCTAAATTTATTGAGAAAGTTGAATATAATGGGAGTAATAAACCTGAATTTTATATTTGAAGAATTTATTACTCTTCCTATAATTATAATAGAAAATGATCCGATAATTTTATCTGATCTTGTTCAAGTTATAAATATGGACAATCAAAATATTCTTGAGTTAACTCCCACTCATACTGAGAAATCACAACAACCTCAAATTGAAGTGTCATTAAGAAAATCCACTAGGGAGAGGAGATTAGCAATTTTAGATGATTATGTTGTGTATCTCCAAGAATATGAGTTTGACATTGGATTAAAAAGTGATACAATCTCTTTTGGTCAACTCAACCAAAGTTTTAACTCTCATAAATAGATTGAAGCCATTGAGGATGAGATGAAATCAATGAAAGATAATGATATTTGGGATCTTGTCGAATTACCTAAATCAGTAAAACCTATTGGTTGTAAATAAATTTTTAAAACCAAATGAGATTTAAAAGGCAATGTCAAATGATATAAAGCACGTCTAGTTGCTATAGATTTCACTTAAAAGGAAGGCATTGATTATAAAGAGGATTTCTCTCCAGTTTCTTCAAAAGACTCTTTTAGAATCATTATAGCACTAGTAGCTCATTATGATTTAAAATTACATCGATTGATGTAAAATTTTCAATTTCAAATTATATATATGGTGCAACCAAAAAATTTTCAATCTTCTGATTCAAAACACATGGTATGTAAATTAAAGAAATTCATCTATGGTTTAAAGCAAGCTTCCTGTCAATGATATAAGAAATTTGATTAAGTGATTACTTCTTTTAATTTTAAAGAAAATACTATTGATCAATACATTCACAAACTAAGTAAGAGTAAATTCATCATCTTAGTGTTATATATTGATGATATTCTACTGACAAGTAGTGATATAGGCCTTTTGCATGAAACTAAAAAATTTCTTTCAAATAAATTTGAAATGAAAGATCTTGGGAATGTATCTTTTATGTGGGTATACAAATTCATCGAGATCATTTTCATGGTATACTTAGTTTATCACAAAAGGCATACATTGATAAAGTGTTTCATAGATTTGGCATGAAAGATTGTGCACCAGGAGACACACCCATTGCTAAAGGTGATAAATTCAATTTGCTTCAATGCCCAAGAAATGAATTCGAAAAGAAAAAGATGGAAAAGATTCCTTATGCATCTGCAGTAGGGAGTCTTATGTATGCTCAAGTTTGTATGCGTTCGGATATTGTGTACATTATTGGAATGCTTGGAAAATATTTAAGTAACCCAGGAATGGATCATTGGAAAGTGGTAAAATGGGTTATGCGGTATCTGAAGAGAACAAAAGACTTTATACTCACATATGGGAGATCATTTGGAGATCATGGGTACTCGATTCGATTTTGTTGGTTTATTTGATAGTAGAAGATCCACTTTAGATTATATTTTCTTATTAGCTAGAGGAGTTATATCTTGGAAAAGTGTTAAACAATCACTTATAGCTTCTTCCATTATGAAAGCATAATTTATAGCTTGTTATGAGGCATCAAATCAAGGAATATGGCTATGAAATTTTATCACTGGGCTAAATATTTTTGATGGAATAGAGAGACCATTAAGAATAAATTATGATAATAGAGCTGTTGAGTTGTATTCAAAGAACAATAGGAGTTCATCAAAATCAAAGAATATTGACATAAAGTTTCTTATTATAAAAGAAAGAGTTTAGAGTTCTCAAGTATCTATTAAACATATTAGTACAAATTTTATGATTGCAGATCCACTTACAAAAGGTTTACCACCTAAAGTATTTCATGAGCATGTGGCTCGTTATGAGTGGTTTACTTTGATGATATGCTAGCATAGTGAGTTTGCTTATGATGTTCAATGATTGTAAATATATTTTTTTGATCAGAATAAAGTATTGTTAATATCTTATAGTTGAAAACTCTGAAATAAAGTTATCTAGTTTTAATTACAGTTTAGTATAAATAAATGAAACTATATTTATAACTCTTTTGAGTTATAATATAGGACCGATTGGAAATAGATAATATATGATCACATTACATGAAATACACATCCATACTTGATCTATGTCATTAATCATACTGATTTAGTGATCACTGATGGGTCTTGTTATAGGAAAATTATAATAAAGATCACTTTGATTCTATATCAATATTATTAATGGGCTAGATTGTTTAAAGATATTCCTTTTGAAGATAGCAAATATTGAGCTCTTAAAGTATTTAATAATATATAATTGTCAAGCAATATATATATGGCCCAAGTGAGAGATTATTGGGAATTTTGAATTTGGGCTCACATATAAATTTAATTATACATTATGCGCCAGCTTATTTTCAAGCCTATTAATTTTGTGATCAAATAAAGATTAATTAATTTTAGGCTTTTGAGACATCTTAATAATTTTGTATGGAATTATTATGTGTAAAGACCAAACATTTTATTTTATTTTAATGATGGGCTGAAATAAAATAAAATGAACTCAAGTATAAATAGGGTCATGATCCCTATTCTAAAGAGTGAAGTTATCATTTTACTCATATCCCATTTGTGAATGAAAAGAAGGTTCTCTCTCTCTCTCTCTCTCTCTCTCTCTCTCTCTCTCTCTCTCTCTCAAGAACACCCTTTTAGAAGTGGAAGGCCAAAAGCCCAAGCTCTTCCATGGATTGTGCTTTGATTAAATCTTCTTGATGATTTGGCATGAGATCCGGGCTAGATAAATTTATTTTTATCTTTATATGTTTCCAACAAAAAAAAGCTTTGATAATTTTTTGATAACGACTATCAGACTAAAAAAAGCTATGAAGCTCTTTAATAATCCTTAGCCTCAACCTATCCATTGTTACTTTAAGCTTGATATGATTTCTAAAATTTTTAGCTCCATGTATGTCTAGAAAATCATTTCTTGAAGCCAAAACTCACACTTAGAAGTTGTTTGGGATCAATTTTATTTTATGTTTTTTATTTTTATTTTTTTATGCTATTTTTTAAAATATGTTCGTTTAGCCTGATTTTTAAATATTTTTAAAATTTTATTTTAATATTATATTTAAAACACTCAAAATAGCTTTTAGATTACGTTCTTAAAATAACAATTACCATCAAACATGTTTTACTTTGAAAAAAATATAAATAAAATAAAATAAGACATAAAATAAGAAAATAAAAGTGATCCTAAATGACCCCTTAGAGAAGTTCTTATTCTCTTGAAAAATATTAAGTGATAGTCAAGATATTTGGCATTCCTCTTTAATTTTAGAGTAAAATCAAGATATCATTAATAATTATGATCACAAAAATAGTCTAAAATATATAAAAATTCTATTAATCTGGTCTGTAAAAGTAGTAAGAGCACCAGCTAATATAAATGTCATACTAGAAACTCATAATAATCATATGATGATCAAAATGCAATTTTATAAGACACATCATCATGGTTTATCTTTAGTTAATGTTACCAAGATTGAAGATTGATCATATAAAATATGAAGTAATCTTGTAATTGTTCAAACAAATCATCTAAATAAAGTAAAAGTGAGTTATTTTTATATTCACCATATTTAGCTTTGTGCATAATCTCATGCTTCCATTTTTTTTCACATAAAAAATTGATGATCTCAAAGGTAAAATATTGGTTCAAATGAAATCTTTTATTAAGCAATTCCTACAACTAGACATTGAGCTCTTAGAGGTCAATAACATCCATGTGATATGATGACTTGAAAATTAGAGTGAAACTCTAAACTAAATCTATAGTGAACTTGATCTCAGATTTTAAGTCAAGCAAATCAACAAAAAAATATAATAGCATAAGTTCATTTTTCTCCTATGATAAGTAGATAACAAGTTTATACCTAATATCACATCAAACTTAACTAGTAATACTTAATAAGTGTAATAAGCATATGCACATCTTTGATTATAATATCACAATCATGAACACATACAATAATAATTATAAATGAACAAGATGACAAAATAATTGATGAATGTGATTTCCATTATAATGTTAATACAATTGATAAAGTTTATCTAATATAAATGAATGCAATGCCACATAGTAAAATGAAACTCATACCAATTGTTTATAAATATAAACTAGAGATGTCAAATTGGGTTTACGTTTCAAGTTTGGGTTTACGTTTCAAGTTTGGGTTTGATCTGAAATTGACTCGGCCCGAAAACTGTTTAATCTGAATCTAACTCGAATATTATATGAGTTGAAAATCCTAACCCAAACCAACCTGAACCTAACCTAATTGAGCTATTTAAACATGTATTTAAAGTTAAACTTAAGTTAAAATTGAGTTTATGGGTCAAAAATGAGTCAATCTAGGATTGGCAAGTTAAAAATTGGGTCAATTTTGGATTTGTGGGCCAAAACCAGATCAATTTTTGGTGGGTTAACAATAACCCTATTTAAATAATTAAATAGGTCATATACTTTAACTCAAGTGAGACCTAAAAGTTAATCATGTCAACCTAAACCTAATTTTATCGAGTCATGTTCATGTCAGTTTGTCTAATTGGGTCAGTTATTAACACCTCTAATATAACTATATCTATTAACATATCAAGATCTTCACAAGTCTCTTATTGCATCATGGTGAATACACAAGGTAGGATCCCCTTTTAGGCTAATATTAAGTTTGAGGTTGTAATGGTTAATACTATACAAGTTGTAATTGTTATGATTATATGTTGATATGGACGAGGATCCAAAAATTATTGTGGTCATTGTACAGACTAAGGATACCCCCTTACTTCTCTTTTGTTATTATATTTATGATATTAACCTCCTTTAGAAATTTTCCACACATTTTATACTTATGTTGAAAATTATTCTCTCATGTAACTATTAAATTTGATTGTTCTTGAGTCTTATGAGGACAAACATTGACCTTATGATTAATACTGTATCAATTGAAGCACTTACTAATGACCAAATTGCAAGATCTTGAATGACATATATCATAGTGGAAATATCAAGAATTATTCTTTAATTTATGTGGTTGATAATTCTAATGACGCTTCTTCTAAAACTTTCATTTGCATGTGTGTTCACATTCTTCTACTAACCAACATTTTTTTTATCACCAGCATCATTCTTTATTTAAGCATGGATGGATTGATCCACCAAATCTATGAATGTAGTATAAAAATGATAGATAAACACCTTTTTATATCCTCCATAAGACCAAAGAAAAAGCTAAATAATCTTTTAATTTTAATGCTAATCAATCGAAGAAACAAACTTTATGTGTAGAACAAACAAAGTCTCATATTTTTAAATAGTCTCTGATAATTGCTCTCATTTTCTTAAATCTTTCATCAGCTTTGTAAAATACCTCATATAAAATAGTGTCATAGGAAGAACATCAATATTGGCCCTTAAAAAACACTCTATTAAGTCCATTGTTGTTGCAATAATGACCCTCCTATCAATCATCAACACCATTATACAATTGAAATGCAAGCATATCAACCTTGTAGACTTTGGGATATCTTATGCCTCAAAGTCTCCATTTGATATTATGCAACCATGTGTCAAATTAAATCAAATTTGTTATCCCATTGAACATAGTATGTTTTTAAAAGTTGATTCATTACTTGGTCTACTATTCCTCTAATATCTTTGAGCACATATAACATTTTATTCCAATATTAACATGAGCTACCATGTTCATTCATGCCACTTAAACTATTTGGACAATAAATACAAATTGACTTACCTGAGTCTTAATAGCAGTCAATGTGTTAAGAGCTTATGGTGATGATTGGGTTGGTTGCTAAATTACCAATTATTTGTGCAAGTTGAGTTGTGATAGTCACTTGTAATGCTTATGTGATGCTTTGGGTCACCATTTTTTTGAGGTGGCAAAATTGGGGGTAAGGGATCTAATAATCTCAATGAGTTAAGTAGTAGCACCATGAAGATTAAAAAAAATTGAGGACCTTTAGAGATAGATACAACCTCTTCAATAGCTCTCGAGAAATTAATTATGTGATCAATGACAACACCTATCTTTCTTAGTGCCATTCTATATAAATAAACTCAATAAATCAAAATAAATAAACGCATATATAACAAAATAGAATATACTAATAATTATTATTAAGTATAATATAAAGTAATCTATCTCATTTCTTGGTCCTAAAAAATAATAAACATTAAATACAAAACAAATAGCTTTGATGCCACTTCATAAACTAAGGGGCTGTTTGGAAGGAAGAATTTTGGGTGTAAAGTAAAGTAAATGTATGAGTTTTAAATTTTTCATGTTTGGCAAGGTGCAAAGTAAAATTTCTAAGATAATGTAATGTATTTAGAATACACTACAAAGGTCATTTTTTGTGTATTTGTAATTTGCCCAATTTGGGTCAATTCCAAATACACTGGCTAGTGTAAAGTGTTATGATCGTTGTCCGCCCATAATCTCAAAAATACTTTACATTATATTTATTTGACTAAAAAGAACAAATTCATGTATTTGTAGAGTTTTCAACCAAACAATCCTAAGTAATCCAAATACATTACATTCTTTTTATACTACATTCCTTTGACAGTATTCCTTTTTCAGACAACCAAATAGCACCTAAGGGTTTAGAAGGCAATACACCATAGTAGCATGAGACATGATGAAAGGATGTGAAGCTATCTTGCATTCTTAAAAAAAATCATAAATAAATAATATAAATAATAAATGTAAAAAAAGTATATATTCTTTTATTTCATAAATAGAGTTTATAACACTAATACATCAAAGATGATAATACAATAAAAAAGGCAAAAGAAATTGAAAATAAGTAAGTACATTAAGCAAATTTACCAAAACCTAATCGAAATATAAGTAAAACTATTATAACATAAGCTAAAAATTTTAAATTAAATTCTATTACTATAAAATCACTCTTATGATGATGATCCACCAAGCATTATGGTAGAACTTGTTATGAAAAATTTATAATGAGCAAGTTTGATAACTTATATTTAAAACTCTTATCATTAAAACATAAAAGATAAGATAATGGGACAAGAAACATGAGTAGTAAAAATGCAACAATCACTATATAACAATGAGAAATCAGTGCCATTATTTCAAAGAATTATAGAAATGTTAAAATACATAAATAAAACATGTCACGTGTTCTAAAATGATTTCTAGTGTGGTGTCATTCATAAAATTTTGTATGGCAAGCCATAAATAATGCAATTTTATTCTAACAAATTCATATGTAATCATATTAGGTATAACCATACATTCTCAAATTGACTCACTACATATTTATTTTCATATCTATATTTGTCGCATCATGATGCACTAAATTCACTATGGTAAATAACAACTCCACAAGTCATATTTTTTATAGAATCATCACTCTGTGTTCTATCAGTTTGGCTAGTCATTATCAAAAAATATTCTACCAACTTACATACCACTACATATAGAAATACTTTTTTTTATATAATTCATAGTAAATTTTAATATGTCCATTAACCTCAATGTCTACTATATAAGTTGAGTCGAACTCTCCAATTCAATGGGCTTGGATACAATACGCAATATCGGAGCTAAAAAAATACTGACGACACCAAAAATCTCGAAACAATCTCGATCAATGAATCCGGACTTCACCATATTATTGGAACATTGAAATTGATCGAGATACATATTGTACATTTTGGATTCGTAAGTCAAGAAGAAATCCGTCGGCACATATACCCATATATCGAGTAGAGGCGTACGATGCCCAAACTACCTTTGTTCATGAAATTGATCGCACCGTTAGTGTCGAAACCTATCAAATGATTGTCCGCTCAATTCAAAATCTGCGCGAATGTCGAGCCGTTAATGCGCATTTTAAATGAATTTTATCCAATTCCGGACTTAAACTAAACGGGCCGGGCTAAACGGCGTCTGTGTCTAACATCAAACAACCTAAGATTGACATATATATCAATTATTTTACTGTCACAAAAATCAAAATGGGGGTTAATTTTTATTTTAGCAAACGAGCTTATAAATACCTACTTATACCTAATCCTAACTTGATGACTCACAAACCTAACTCCTCTATTCACAGCCGCACAGCCCACTCTTCCCTCTCTCGGTTCATCCTTGAGAAACTTCTCTCACCTATAAGGTTCTCTCTCTCTCTCTATCTGTCTATCTATCTAACTCTCCCGATTATGTTAGAAAAGAAGCATCATTGTGGTGAAGCCGGCCCCTCGGCAGGCGACAAGAAATCCCGGCCATCCTCCCACACCGATGAGCTATGTAGGCAGCTTATGTCCGATGTTGACATTCTCGAATCCCTCCGCAAGAATGTTGCCTCTAAATCCTCTAACTCTAAAACCCTAACCCTCTGATCTAAATTTATCCTCTGCTTGTCGGGAGGTCTCTGATCGAGACTCCTTCACTGTTCTCCACGCCATCGAACGCGCCGCCCTCGACGCAGCCCGATCCATCCTCTCTGGCTTCGGCTTTTCATTCGACATACCCTCCCGATCCTCTCTCTAACCAGCTTTACGTCCCTGAGCTAGACCACATCATCCTTCGCGATAAGACATCCACACACCTCTTCTCCAATCTATCCACCGTCCGCAAGGCGACCATCACCCCGCCAGCCAATTCCTCCCTCATACCTAGAAACACACTGCCTTTCCTTTTGACCAGTATCTACAGCTCGCAATCAGCAGGTTCCTTTCGAACATTTTTCTGAGAGAGAACTCCATCATCGAGGATTCCCTCAAAGACTATCTCCTAGATCCCTCTTTGATTGAGTCTAATTCTTTGTCAGTGGAACTCCATTATCGAAGGTTCCTCTGATTTTCCCACCTATTCAACCCAAATAATCAATAATTCATATATTTTTTCTATAACTCATGCAAAATTATTATCATTGTTGGTGGATAAAAAATACTTGAATGTAAAAAAATCAGTATATGTATGTGTTTTTTATGAAGCATCTCATCACGAATGCGACGAGATAAAATCAAGGTGAAAACACAACGCCATAAATAGTAGTGACGGTGAAAATTTAAAAAAAT
The DNA here is from genome assembly GCA_021442155.1 of Cymbidium sinense. Classification (NCBI taxonomy): domain Eukaryota; kingdom Viridiplantae; phylum Streptophyta; class Magnoliopsida; order Asparagales; family Orchidaceae; genus Cymbidium; species Cymbidium sinense. The sequence continues at coordinate 199,728,457 of CM038215.1, forward strand.
TATTAGATCTAAATATAAATAAATTATATATAATTATATTTATATAAATATATATATAAGAATCAAGATTTATTATATAAAAATATCAATCACATCAATATATATAAACAATCTAATATATATATATGGATAAAAATTGTATATATATTTACTTTTATGCGGTGATTACGCTCATCGCATAACGTGATCAAATTACCAAGCTGATTCAAAACACTAAGCCACACTCATCGTGATAATGATGGGCCAAAATATATAGCATGATGTGAATATGTCAAAATACTATCAAAATTTTATCCCAATTCATTCTTACAAATAAAATTCATGCTAAACCAATAACATTGCCTAAGCTCGCTAAAATAAATTGATATCGAATCGAATTTTGAATTATAAATGAGAATAAATTTGAAATGAATTTGAAGATTATATTTCAAATAAAGAAAAATGGATTGAACTCAAACATATTTATGAACTTAAAATAAATTGAATATTTTGGCAATAAATATAAATTTAGCACTTCAATATCGCATTTCAATTAATTTATAAGATGAATTGGACTGAATATCCAATTAGAGCACAAAAGATCTTCTTGGAATTAGAATATAGTTTTCAAATCATAATTCACTCTAAATAATTGAAGAAAATCAATGAATTCATAAGAGATTTTCAAATGAGATCGAATGATTGCTAATAAGTATAATCAATGAATTCTTGGAAAATATTTGAAGTATATTATTCATCTTATTAAATACCGAATTGGATCAAGTAATATAGTTTGTGATGAGTTTTATAAATTATGATACAAATGAGTTTCTATTGAACATTCAAAGACTAATCAACTTTGAATAAAAGAAAGTAATTAAATATTATTAAATGGATCTAATGCAAATTAATTTAAAATATTTTATTTGCCACCAGATCTATAATTATTCGTACAAGTAGATAGAAGATGATACTAAATTAAATTCTACGCTAAGTATGGAGCTTCCATCAATTCAAAAATAAAAGAAATTACATTCCAATTTTGATTTTCAAAATAAATAATTTCATTAATTGGATGAAATTTTCTAAGCTAAAAATAGTAAGTTGAAAAAAGAGATTTAAAGTGTAAATTTTAAAAAAAGTCATGATAAGTTGAGATTAAATAAATATGAAATTAATCTCATGATTTAGAAATAAAATTACTAAATACATGATCCAAACACTTATACTAAGCGCTTAAACTTAGTGTATGAGGATGCTGCGTGGGTTAAAGAAAAATGATGAAATTAATTCGATTCTTTATGGCCATATGTATGCAAGCTAATGAATGTCTTCAAACTAATTCAAGTTAATGAAAGATGAAAATGTTTACCTCCATAGAATATGATCATAGTATGCCTAATCCTCTATGCTTGAAAGAGAGTTGACATGGTCTACTAAATGACCAACTTCTAAATGAACTTAAATTACATTAGATCATAAGACCCAATCCTCTATATTTGTAATGAGAGTTGACAAGGTATGTTATAATATCAATTTTTTAAAAAAAATTTAATTACACATAAGTCATAAACCCGATCCTCTACTAGCAAATAAGTAAAGATGACAAGGTCTACCCCGATGATGACCACGTTGATTGAAAATCTCAATCGGATGGGATATTATCATCAAAAGATACTTGAGCTCTAAACTAATTTATCTTAAAACTAAATTTCAACTAAGTAAATATCTAAACTAAATGAAATTTATTATTTAAATACTTAAAGCAAATAATTCATCCACCCATCCACCATCATTTGTTGGGGATGATATATTAAGAAAATTCATAAAGGAGCTAATGTCAAGTCAAATAAATCACTATATTCAACTCAAATCTCATGTAGTAAGAATGTGTCTGTCTTCTGGTTTTGTAGGCTCTACATGATGATGTGGTTATGTCCGAGTCCTCGGTAGTTATGTCACCCAAATGACATTATACGTCATCAGACCATATGTTCCCCAATGGCTCAGCCCTTTAAGTTATGAATCATAGGGTATATTTGATAGACATAAAGCCCTTTTATTAGCTAAGGTGGACTTAAGCTTATCTCTTTAGACAAACAACACCCCATGTCTACAAAGATTACTTGAACATTGTAACCCATGGTCACAAGGATCCTTCTGTCGTTACCTCACCTCGACTAGAGACTAGGGACCATGATAGAACCAACCATTCTTGCATGTCACCATTTCACCAACCATATGCTTTAAGTTGAATAATGGTGAATTTCATAAATTCTAAACCTCAAAATTTTAAACTCCACATGCTGCTACTATATGCTATGCATTTAGCAATCTAATGATTAGCCTTAATCGAAAGTTTCATCTTAACATTGGGAGGGGAAATTAATTATAAGAGCTTGCGCCTATAGGAAATGTGGAACCATATCTAAAGTCCTCACCAAATGAGGACAAAATCTCTTGGTAGTGTCTTATTTACTATTCCATTTACCTTCTAAAAATTTTACTGACACATCAAATCATACTCTCTTCATCAAGAGGTATGAATTTTGGTTTTGGGAGCCCATGATTTGGGGACAAGTTTCTTTTTCCATCTTTTTCTAGTCAAATAAAAGTAATAAAAATAAAATTAAAAGATAACAAAATAGAACCAATTATCAATGAGACTAAATCTAAGCCAATTATGTCATTATGAGTAATCTGCTTATTCTTTATATCATGATCTCAGCACATCATTCCGCCAAAGATCCATCTAGCTAATGCTATTATCAATATTGGGAATACCCATTCAATTTAGTAGTGTTCCTAGCCATCGTAAATGATCCTCACTGGCACACAAGTGGGAGGAGAACGATTGGAATGACGACTACTAAGGTCTTTGTATTCAAAAAGAGCTTGCCTGAAAAGTTTGCCATACATCATGAAAAGTATTAAGATGCTAAAGCTTCCTCACGAAAAAATTTGCCAATGAAGCATGATGGAGAAATAACTCTAGTTGAGCAGTTCCCACACATGCTCAGTGACTCACAACTTGAAAAGGTGAAAAGGAATACCGGTGATGTTAGATAGTCTTCGGGCTCAACTAACCAAGCTCAAACATTGTAGAAGAAATAACATGAAATTTCAATTACATAAAGTCAGAAGGTTGTCAAACAAATCTTATCAAATAAGCAAAATGCTCCACAAAAGCTACCATCAATGGTAGTAAGAACTCAATATTATTCTAAATAAGCTTTGCATGGTGAGTGAGATCGCATATGAATCCACCAAAAACCTAAAAAAGAAAAATAATATAGAGAAACCTCGAGAAGAAGTATCAACTTCATCTTCAAGCTAACCCAAAGATAACATAGAAATAGAAATGCTAAACTGTGCTCAATAGCCATTATTTAAGTAGAAATTGTACAACCAGTTGTGGAACTAGAAGTGAGTGTTCCAACTCATAACATATTTGATAGTATAAGATGGGTAAAGCATAATAGCTCTATTGGTCAAATCAAATAGTTATTCTGGATCTAGCAACGTTAGGTTCCAGCTTCTCTAGTGAGGAAACTTGAAACTATATATGCAAGAGTCATCGGGTCCTCAAAGTTGCTAAGGAGAAAGGACTGATAAAAAGAAAATATGAAGGTCCTGTCATGAGGGAGGCTAGAGTTGCTCCTCCAAGGAGACCTCCTCCTACAACCCCGATAAGATGTTAACCAATTCAAGTCCTAAATGTTGAGCATCGAGGCATGACATTTGGACCACGGGTCCAAGAATCTACCATCGAAAGGTCCTGGCAAAAGGTAAATAAATTTGGAGGCAAAAGCCTCGAAGTGAAATTATCTTATAGAAAGTCAACAACATGAAATTTGGACTATACTCCTAGAGATCTACCACAAACGAAACTCATCAAGAATGTGTACCTAAGAAAAGGGTCATATGTGATGAGATTTCTGATGATTGCCACCTTGGAAAGTCATCCAAGGGATCCCATTGCTGACTAACTCCATATCTTCAAGAAAAGGCCAGCTTCGATCGCAGTCCTCCGATTAAAGAAATACATATTCCACACTTCAAGCTAGAAGTTTATTGGAGGTGTTGATCAGAGACCCGTGTCTAAGAGAACAAAGCTGATGTAAAAGGATACTCCTTTCAAATAGGACAAAGAATGTTGAGAGACTTTTGACAGTATCAAGAAGTATCTATTGAATCTACCCATTCTCAGAGCATTAATTCCAGGAAAACCTCTCCTCATGTACATAATAACACTGGAAGAATCTCTACGTGCTCTGTTGGTGCAACACAATGACCAAGAAAAGGAGAACACTCTATATTACATTAATCAAACGCTAATAGGAGCTGAAATGCAATACTCTCCAAACGAGAAGCATTATTTGGCTTTTGATTTTTGTTGTGCAAAAACTTCATCATTACATAATATCTCATAAAATTACTCTCATATCAAGGATCGATCCGCTGAAGTTCTTAATGACAAGACTAGTGTTGACATGTCGCTTGACATGATGGAATGTTCTTCTGTTATAATTTGACATCACATATGTTCCCCAGAAAGTGGTGAAGGGGCAAATTATAGTAGATTTTCTTACCGCACCACCTACTAGACTCCCGTAAAATTCACTCCTTATGCACTAGTATTAGGGGCTGAAATAGTTCTACCACTTGAAGTTGAACTACCTTCGCTCCGAGTAGCCATCCAACATGATCTTACCTAGATCAGAATATTTATCTACGGATGGGAAAGGCTTGATGCGCTTGACAAAGTTAGGCTCAAAGCTCAGCAAAATTTAGAAGCCTATCGAGTGAGGATATCCAAAGCATTCGATCATACAGTGCATCCTCAAACTTTTCAAGAAGGAGAATTGGTTATGTTGTTAAGAATTATTCCTCACCGTCATTACATGTGTAAGTTTTACTTGGAAATTCTCTCATAATATAAGAATGTAATTCTAAAATAAAGCAAACATCCCCCTATCAGACATGGAGCATTTTTTAAATTTTATGTAAAATGTTAGGCTTTCCCTTGTAAGACAGGGGGCCTCTTTTTGTATTTGGGTTGATATCGCGCCTAAGGCCGAGATCTTCATATACATGTTCAAATTATGTATTCAAATTCATAAATTTCAAAGTCTTACTAACCAAAAAAAGAAAATTTCAAGTCTGCAAATGGCAACAACTCAAGTTGGAAACACATCTTCCATCCATTCATCAAATCTAGGGCTTTAGTGGGTGCATAAGGTCGGGCTCAACATGCCCAAATATGGCCTAGTCACTGACATGTCTGCTCAATACACCACAAAGGCTATAGTAGGAGATCCCCCATCTCATTAGCCCGATGATAAAATCCTCCAACAATTGCTCAAGTCCAAGTGGATGCATGCGTCAACATGCTCCAACATGACCCAAATTGACAGGTTTGCTTACTGAATATGCTACAAAGGCCACAATAAGGGATCCTCCTACTACATTAGCTCAAAAGATGAGAGCATCCAAATCTTCAAATCCCTCCAACTTGGTGACTTTAAGTGGCCCAGACTAGGAGATCAACCCTAATGGTCATAAGGTCATTTTCCAAAATCCAATAAAAAGATCCTCACTCGAGAAGGCACTAAGAAAAGTTTGGTATCAATATTAAATGAGAAATGTCAACTCTTTTAACAAGTTTGTTAAAGTATAAAACAAAGACCGAAGGAAACTCTTCTTTAGTAAGTCCAACCAAGCAGAAAGTAAATGACCGAAGAAGTCATCCCAATGTTCGTACAAAGCTAAAAGATGAACTAAAGGAGTCATATCATCAATATATCCATTACGCGCAACGCATAGGGCTGATGACTCTTTGCCATTGACTCAACACAAGCTTTGAGGGCTAGGTCACCGACAGACATCCTTCTATAAGCTCACGAAAGTAGAAAGGTGTGGTAGAAGGTAATTTCATTTTAAGTCTTAAGAAAAAAAATTCATCAAGGTATAAAGCCAGGTTAGAAGGAAATATGAATTACAAATTTCAAATTTTGAGATTGAATCTTCAACAAAACTAATACAAAGCATAGGACCGAAGGCATTCTTATCTCAACAATAAGTCATCAACTCCATTAAGTCCACCCAAGGCACAAAGCCAGGATAAGAGAAAAATATAAATTTCAAACTCTCAAGAGGAAGTCTTCAACAAGTTGGAAAGCATAAAGCATAGGACTAAAGACATTCCAAATTCTTTCAACAGGTACTACAAAACTCCCTATTAGACATGGGGCATTTTTATATATTTATCTAAGTCAACATTGTGCTTCAAGCCAAGATCCTCAGATAAATATACATGATGATCATAATGAGCTACATTTTTTTATATTAAAGAAATTCAAACTATGTGATACATTTTTGAGCTAATCTGCAATCCCCTGTTAGATAAGAGTCCTTTTTTATGATCAAGGTTGTTCAATCCTCTCATATGAAATAGGAGGCTTTCTTGTATATATATTCCCTGAATATATCTATAATAATTATTATGAAAGTTGTAGGCTCTTGCAAGGAATAAAAAGAATTTATTTTACACATGAAAAGACAACCATAAATATCAAAAATTTATCTCCCAAATTTGTCAAATTATGAAGTGCAAGTTAGAATAACTCACCAATTTTAGAAGCTTCAATCAATTAAGTTGAAAAAATATTAACCTCTACATCCTAAAGTTTAGGACATGGATGGGTTCTAAAGGTCGAACTCAATAAGCCCATAAATGGTCGAGTTACACCTCCTAACAACAATGTAAGAGAAGACCAAAAGAAAGAGCCTGCTCGTAAGTCTGATGATAAAACCACCAAGCCACCACAGCTTAAGTCAAAGATCTGAGTAAGTTCTAAATGTCAAACTCAACAAGCCCATAAATGGCTGAGTCGCCGACGCTCCCCTCACTCAACAAGCTATTAGAAAAAGGCCATAGTGAAAGAGCCCCTACTCGTTAGTCCAATGATGATAACTATTCAATCTCAAACTAAATTCATCTTAGTGATTACAAGTAGCTAGAATCCAAGAGATCTTTCTACTTGATTGATAGACCAAGATAATCTAAGGAAACAACTTCAATTTAAAGCAACCTCAAATCAATCTCTAATATTGCTTGCAATGTGATATCCCAATCTATATTCAAATGATCTAATCAAGCACAAAGCACAGATAAATGATAATTTTCTCATCATGTCCACCAAAGCAGAAAGCACATGACCGAGGAAGCAATTCTATAGTTCATACAAAGCGATGGCCAAACTAAAGAAATTATATGGTTATTCAGCCTGGGCTGGGTCATCTATATGCACCCATCAACAAGTCCATCAAAGCAGCAAGCATAAGATTTAGGACGTACATACACTTCCTGACAAGTCAATATGGACAAATCAGGTCGATCATTCATCAAGTCTGTCAAGCTTAAAGCTACGATAGAAGGAATTTCAAATCTCAAAACAAATAAACCAATTCCTCCATCAAACTCGATCAAGCATGAAGCTAGGGTCGGAGGAAATTCAAATCCATAATAGCACAAAAAAGAGATCTTCAGCAAATTGAAGGAGAGAGTAGATGGTAGAAGAAGCTCTTATCCATCCGACAAGTCAATCACAAATCAATCAATCATGTCATTTAGCTCATCCAAACATAAGGCATCATACTATTGACCTCACTTTTGGAGTGAGTTCTCAACTTTCTTATCATAGATCTTACTGCCAGTCTTGAGCTCCGGTGAGATAATTCTTCAAAATTATAGATTTACAAAAGTGGTTAGTCTTTTTTAAAGAAAATTTGCATGTCATGCGATTTTGATTGGATATATTCCTCTCCTTCCCTTGATGGTGTGAGATCATTTTAGAAGCAGTCCGATCTTTGGTAAGCTCAGATCAAATGGAGAAAGACGGACGACATCTATCTTTCATCACTCGTGAAGGAGAAAGATCACGTGTCGTCCGTTCCGTGTGATTGAAATGAACAACTGTGATTAAATCATGCTTAAATCTATGATTTTTCCTTCTAAACTGTGGGATTAATTGTGGTCATCCAATCTTAGATCGGAAGGTCCACGAGAAAGCGCGCCCGTCGTTGGCTGGCTCAGCCGCGCGATGTGATAACTTAAATAACATATACGATCATGCCACATGAAAAAGCACACCGCATCAACAACCATGTGGCGCCGATGGGATTAGGGCTTTAATTAGGGTTAATTAATCTATTTTTAAGGCTCAAACTTTCAAAATTCATAACTAATTGTAGAAAAATCTAAAAAATGCAAATAAGGGCATGTTGTAAAGATATTTTAGTGAAGAATTTAATAAAAATATTTTCAATAGATTTTGAATAGTAAATAGAGCTTAATTAAGCTTTAATTACAAACTTAATTAGTTAATTACTCCTTAATTAATAATTCAATTAATTTCAAACTTTCTGAGGATGTTTAGGGGGATGACCTCGACCTCCCCTATTTTTCTTGGAATTTATTAGTTCTTAATTAGAGAAATTGATTGATTAAGTACTAATTACTATTTTAACTTCATCAAGGGGTGATTAAGCATATGAACATTGATTAATTAATTATCTGGACTCCCCAATTAATGTTGAACAGTAAGGAGACTCAGGCAAGTGGATTGGAGCCTCCCTCCCAATCCTTTCTCTAATTTTCTCTTTATTTTCAACTAAAGTCCTAATTATTAATTAATTAACTAATTAGAAACTTAATTAGCTAAATGAGAATTCAAATCATTTTAGACTATGCTTAATCTAATGGATGATTTATGGAAATAGGTTGGGACCTCTTTCCCTACCTTATCCCTTAAGCCCATCTCATTTCAAGATAATTGTTAATTTTGGTTAGTCTCTTTGTAGGAGAGGTGAATTAAGGGATTAATTGGTTTATTTATTTAAATCTATTTTTCCCTTAATTCATCTTGGGTAGAGCTTTAGGTGTTCAATAACCTAAAGAGAGCTAATGAAATTATGGTTTGCTCACATGTGCGAGAAAATTATAAGAGCAATTAAGTGAGTTCCTTAAGTTTAATTATAAAATGATTATGAGCTAATTGTATTAGGCTCCTTTCATTTCATAGGAGCATTGATATTTACTTTTCAATTTATTTGCATATCATATTAGCTCATAACTATTTAATCAATCACCTTAAGGTAACATAGGTAAGGGTTAATTAATTGATTTAACTCACATTTAACTTAATAATCCATAAAAATAACCTAATTTCTTTTCATTAAATCAAATTAATTCACATATGGGGAATGGGATTAGGATTAGAGCTTCTTTCTTATCTCTCTTAAATCAAATCAAACATGAAGTTAAAAATGACATTAAGAAACTTTGGTTTGTTTTAAATAATCTTATTTAATATGATTATCCTTAGAAATTAATTGTATTGAATGAAATTATGTGCATATGTTCTTTTATTTCTCTCCAATTGTATTAAATGTTGTATGTCACTTGATTCATGCATTCATTCCTTTTCAAAAATTAATTAAATGAAATAATTTCCTTTATGTCAAATTTGCATGTGTTTACTTAATTAAAAATATGTATCACTATTATCACTATTAAATCTCAAATATATTTTCAAAAGCTTATTAATGAATAATAATATATGTTGTGAAATTAGTTATACATACATAGGAGGTGCATGTGAATATAAGCTTAGTGTATGAAGTGAAGTTTATTTCTTTCATTCATATGTTGATTTGCATAAGTACGAATGTTAATTGGTATATTAGTCTAGCATTCCAGGGACGCATGGCTTTAAGTAGCCCCAAGGAGGTTCTTCACTCACTGCAAAATAATGACATACGTTTTATTTCATTATTATACATTTTGACAATTTGGATAGAGCTTTAATTCATTCACACGAATAAATCAATTAAATTAAATTCTACTTTGCATGATTTTCTATTCTTATAGTTGCTTATACATCCATTTATTTTTAAGAATAGTGGGTATATTAGTCTGCACATTCTGGGGACGCATGACTTTAAGTAGCCCCAAGGAGGTTCCTACCACTCCCTCCAAAATAAAAAATGTGAAGTACTTGCTTAGAACTTTCATACATTTGAATGTGTATTTAGCTAATGAATAAAAATCCTCTTTCTATAAAACTCATTTATGCATCTTGCATTTAAGTGTGATAAAATATATTGCATGTACAAATATGTTTAGGACTTAATCATATGCATGTTATATATATGACAAAGAGATGAATGGATATGTGTCATGTGATAGTAGTTCATTTCAATTAATTTTAAGGTGCCTCTCTTATTGAATTAGATTATTTAAAGTGAACATAAACTTAGGATTAATTTAAAGTATGCAATAAGTCATTTATTAAAGAGAATTGCTTAATTAATTTGCTTTAGATGTGGCTTAAGGTAGGGATAAAATAGAGTAATCTTCTCTTTTCTTTTCTTTATAATACTTAGCTGTTAAGTATAAGTCAAATGAAATAAAAAAAATATTAAGTAAAATTACCAAATCAATTAAACCATTTAAAGTGAAACCACCCTTTATAATTAAATGTCCTTCACACTTAGAAAATTACAACAAAGCTTAGTTAAGACATACCACACAAGTCTTAATACACACACCTTAGATTAAGTCGCCACTTTTAGTCTTATGTTAGGACGGTGCATGATTTAATGTATGTTTGGTTTTATGATGTATTATTGTAGACTGGATGTTAGGGTGTATGCTTCGTAGACCGGATGTTAGACTGTGATTAGCTTAATTACATCTTCTGTAGGAGATTGTGCTTAAGGAGTCCTTAAAAATAAATATAAATGCTCTCTTCGCGGTTGCTTAACTCCCAAGCATAATCTTAGGATAGAACTTGCTTACCAGGTGCTAAGTCCAAATTATACATATAACTCTAGGTTGTATGGTGTGTTTAACTATCACTTGTTTTGCAGGTATAGTAAGATTTACTTTTCCTATTTTTAATGTAATTATGCATTAAGAATTAGGATTAGTGTTACAGGTGATTAGGATGAGCGGAGGCTAGATGGCTTTGTCCTGAGAGTCCCCCGTGATGCCTTTGAAGCAAGCAAATCCAAACAAAGAAGAAAAGAAGAGGAGACATGAAGATATAAAGAATGAAGACCCCCTCCCCATAGCATTTATTTATTTGTAAAAAATTATAATTATTCTTTTATATACTAGGTTGTATAATAGTAGAGCTTGGTACCCATTTTCTTTTCGGGTTTACAATGACCAGACCGGCTCTATTCTTTAACGTTGGGTTTATAAATTTGATGTTTTGTTTACAATTGTGCAATAAAAATGACATGTCTTTTCCATATATGGTGATTGTTGGTTTAAAATTTCTATAGTAGGAGGATCACCTTCCAAATTTGTGAGGAGAAATAAAAGAGGAGACTATAGAAATTCATCTTTTAAGGATGCCACATAGATTCGTAGATGTGTTTATTCAGGTGATTGGGTACATCATCAAGAAAATAGTGTACTATCTTGAGAGATAAAAATCACTACCCTTTAATGGACCTAATCACCTCAATAATGACTCATAAGGATGATGGGTCTGCATATGTACCAGAGATTCTTCACCTACTTTATATGGAAAAGTAAAGCGGAGTTTATTTTAAATAGGGTTCATTAAGTTCCCTACATGGGCAAGGCCCCATAGTTAATTACATCCTAAGCAATTGAGATTCATTAGGAAAACTCTCGATTAAGGTAAATGATCATTGTCTTTGAAGATTTCAATAGGAAGGGACTATAAATCAATTCGTTCATTTTTTAAAGATCAAATGGAATTAATCAAAAGAGGGAGTTATTATCGAAACCAAAATAAAAGATAAGAAGGAGATTTCTACGATGCTAGGAAACTTAGCAAGCATCTCAAACTATCCTATAATTGGGCTTTACATTTTTGAAATTAATTTAATTTGTTTGAGTGGCATTTTTTATTAGAAATTTAGGGCTTATGATTCTTTAACACAAGATTAAGGAAATGCCTAAGAGGTGAGGAATTATGCTTATAGCCCACAAAGAGAGAAGCAACCTCTAACCTAAATCTATTTGGCGAGGGCCAAAAGCACAACCTAAATCTAAGGTGAAAATGGGTAATTGGTTTGCCTCACAAGAGAGGATAAAACCACCACTTGGACTTACAATGCTGGGGTAACTAACTCCTCCAACGATTTTAAATACATGTAGGCAAGTCTTTATGCTTATGCAAGATGGCTAGACTGTTATTTATTTAAAAAAAGATTAAGTCCTTAAACTCACTCCCTAAAGAGACTAGATCATGTAAAAGGCATGCTTCAAATGACCTAAATCTAATGCAATTAAAATTTCATTTTTATTCTCATTTTGGACAATTATTTTGACTAGGGCTAATAGGATTTTTATGACTAATGCCTGAGAAATAAGATTATTGGCTAAAATCAGCGAGAAGGGAGGAGGTGAGTTTCCACCATGGCTCTCAGAGGTCTAGCCAAGATTCTCTGGCAAAGGTGGAAGCCCACCAATCAAGAGTGAAATAAGATGCTGTTGTACATGATATTATAAAATAAATGCTCATCCAGCTATGGGGTTGTTAATTCTTTTATCTTGATTTTAAACCTAGGCTTTAGGTGAGGTTATGAGTTGTTAAGTTGGGTAAAAGACTTATTTTTCCCTAAATAGCCTAATCCACATCCAGGCCATACATAAAGCATGAAAGAAACTAGAAAAAGCATGCCACTTAATGCAAAAGTTAAACAAATCATCAATCAATTTATAAAGATAATCGCAAAAGAATAAAATGTCATTGGGGTCAGGCACCACCGTACAAACTCAAAAATATCAAATGTAGGTAGCCGAGCTGTACCCTTATACAACCCATATTACAAGTGAATTAAATTATAATTAAGCAAGGAATTCATTATTATGGGGGTCTTCAAGCTTTATTTCTTCTTTCTTCTTTTCTTCTTTCTTTCTTTCTTTTGGATGATTGGAAGGTAGATGCTCCAAGGCTTCATATGGTGTATAAGATAGGATCTTATGACCAATGTTCATCCTAATTTCCATAACAATCATTCCAAAATCCTAATTGCATAAATTTATATGAAAAGAAAAGTGGAAATCTAACTAACACCTGCAAAGCAAAGGTTAGCTAAAATAAACCACACAAATCCCAAGCATGTATATTGCACTTATCACCCCACACATGGGTGACTATGTCCACCTGGCCTATGGATTATGCTTAGGGGTATAATGCACCTGCAAAAAAGCATTTATATTTTTATTTATGATAGCGCCCCTTAAGCACAATCCATACAGAAAAGAATAGTTAAACTAAAAGCATCCTATCGTTCATTCTATGAGCATACACCCTAACATCCAATCTAAAATATACATCACAAAATAAAATAAATATCAAACCATGCACCGGCCTAACCTAAGGCTAGAAGTGGTGACTTAGGCTAAGGTGTGTGTTTTGAGGGCTTATGTGGTATGCTTAGCTATGGCTTTAGGTTTAAATTTTCTAAGTGTGAAGAACATGTTCAACTTAGAGGAGAGTTTCATTTAAGTTGTTTAGTTATTTTGGGTTGATTTTATTTCATGTTTTGATTTTTTTAAGTGGATCCTATAATAAATTACTAACTTATGAAGAGAGGGAAAGAGAAGAGAACTTCTCTTTCCTTCCCTAATCTAGTAATTTTAAAGTAGATTCACATTTTGATTTTGTTTAGGTGAATATTTAATTAAATCTAAGTTTAGATAAACTCTAAATAAACCTATTCAAAAAGAAAAGTATTTTAAGATTAAATAAAATGAACCAAAATTCACATAGCACACATTACTTCATTTCTTTCCTATCATGTATAACATGCATATGAATGAGAGTATTTAACACACTTTATGATGCATGCTAAGTAATCCAATTGAGGAAATTTAGAAGTTGAATATGCATAATTTTCTTTAGTAGAAAGGAGTTTCTTTATCCAAATTTTCACATACACACATGAAAGTAAGAAAGACACAAGTGAGTACAGCGCCATTGTTAACCAAAAGTGTAAGGTACAAGACCTACTTAGGGCTACTTAAAGCCTCGCAACCTCGATTGTCTAGACTAATATACCACTTTCCTTAAATACAAACATGTGTATAAAAGAAATGAAATGGAAAAGAAGAATGCAAAAATTATGTTAATGGATTCATTTCATTTATGCAATTTATGTATGTTAGTATAGGTAACCCTTCTTAAGTGGTAGCATAGAGATGAATAGGATATGAAATTAAGTGACTATTAGGTTCTTTTCAAATGAACCATACACCTCACTAAATTCCTATTTAAAACTATACCAACATAAGAAAGAAAAGAAACTTATGCTAAGCATACCTTTATATTCTTTCACATGCAAGCTTATAATTAAGGTATAAGTAGCACTCCTTTAGATTTAGTATTTGATTTATATGTTTTGAAAATAATTTGAATTTAGTAGTGAAAATAGCCATTCATATTTCTACTTTAGCCAACACATGCAAATTTGACATAAAGTAAACAATTTCATTTAAAATTGAATTTGAAAAATATGAATGCATGAAATCACATGACATATAATTTAACATGTTGGGAAAGATTCAAAGTAATGAAAGCATGTAAACAAGTTCACTTCAATTAAATCCTAAAGACATTCTTATGAAATAAGAAGGTTTAAAATAAATCAAAGTGAATTCAAAGTGATTTTAGTTAAGTTTGAAGTTTGATTTAATTTTAAAAAGGAGAGATGAGTTTGCTATTCCTAACCCATTCCCACATGTGTTTGATATTTTTGTTTAATTTTTAGATAATTAGATCCATTTTAATGAGTTGATTAGGTTAATGTATGAATTAAGTAACTTAATTAACCCTTACCTACACCACCTTAGATGAATTAATCAAATAATTATGAGCTAATGAGATGACATAAAACTCATAATAAATTAAAATTTGTAATGCACCTAATAAGAAAGAGGCCTAATGCAATTTGGCTCATAATTAAAAGGTAATTAAGCTAAGAGGTTTAGCTTAAGTAATTTCAAAACACCATTTCATACTTATGAATTGGATTTTGATTTTCTTAATTAAACTTAGGCTATTAAACACCTAAGCATCTACCCAAAGTAGATTAATTAAGTTCTAGAACTTTTTAGAATTTTTGAAAATAATTAAGGGGATGATTAATGAATTAACCCTTAATTAAGAGAAGATTAAGGAGAGAAGAAGGGGTTTAGGGAATAGCTTAGGGAAATGCCCCAAAATTATTTCATAAACCTTCTACTTACTAGATCTGACCTTAATCAACCCTAATCATGGATTAAAACTACTAATCATACCCTAATTATCCTTAATTACATAAAGGGGGTAATTAGGAAATTCATATGCAATTCTTCTAATCAAGCCTTCAATAAATCCCAAGAAAATTAGGGGAGGCAAAAGTCATCCCCTAAAACATAACCAAATTTGAGATTAATTAGAGGCCAAATTTAAAAGTAAATAATAAAATAAACTTTCCAATAAAACCCAAATTTATAAAAAAAAAAATATAATTCAAAACCCATTGAAATTAATTTTAAAATATTTTAGGTTGAATTATCTTTCCGTAGGATTTTATTTCATAATTTTTTGAGTTTTCTAGAGGGAGTTATGAATTTTGGAAGATCTTTAAGTTAATTTGGAATTAATTAAACATTTTAACTAATCCTCTCACTGTGACGTGGTATGGCGCGGTTTTACACACGCTACCATGAGGTTACTTATTGTCAATCATGGTGGTGGCGGCACACGTTTGATCCTCGATGATCAAAGATCGATAAACGATCTCCGGTTTTAAAATGGATAAAAGGAAATCTAAATGCATGGAATTATCTCAACCGTCCATCTAAAATGTGCGGATGGACGGTTGAGATCTCCCAAGTTCTTCCCCTTGATCAATAGAGACCTTACATGATCAAGGGGAAGATCCAAGATCGATCTAGCATGGATTCAAATCAAACTTAACCCTCACCATATAAAGCTAAAGAGCGATAAATCCAAGAGTTAAATTCAATGGGGTGAAAATTTATTTCGCAAAGCTCCACAACACATTGAGTTTAATGGTCAAAAAATCCCATACTTCACTGGAGGTGATCAGGATGCTCCCTTGAGAAGCTTCATGGTTGAGACGAAGCCTCATGAGTATGAGTATGAGGTTGAGTGGATTGATGTATGACCAACTACTCCTTAGCTAGCTTTTTTAATCCAATTCCCCACCTTTAGAACTTGGGAAAGAACTTGGTGAGCTCAACTTGGTCATTAAGAGTGCTTGCAAAAGGAATTGGTGGATTGAGTGTGAAGAAGTTGGAGAATGGATTGAGCTCCCTATTTTCATTTGAAAATCGAATGGGGAATTGGCAAGAGCTCTAGGAGGCTTTCGTCACTATGGCTCTAAGTCTCACTAGTACTCAATCGAATTCAAGAATGATTCATGTTTGTTTAGGGGAGTATATCTCCCCTTGAAGGATCGGATGGACAATACACTTATTTGCCATTTTGATCCAATTGATCATATGGGGAGTTTTTTGCTATTTGAGTGTGCACATGGTTGGTTTGCAAGGAGTGGATTTCCATCCTCCCATGTGCTTGAATTTGAGTTTGAGAGGGAGTTTGAATTTTGCATTTTGACCCATAGGGTCGGGTTTGGTCTAGGGACCAATTGGGTTGACCCAAACCCATTGGGTTGTATGCACCACTAATCACTAGGTCCCCTTGAGCTTTTAGGAAAGCCTCTAGTGAATATGAAGAGGGTATGATGAAATTACCCATGGATTAAGCCAAAATTTGTTCTATGGCCTAGGGGTAGAATGGTCATTTTTCTATTTTTTCACTTTGGGTATGTTGGGTATGTGGAGAAACTAGGTTTGGCCAAGTTTCATGGGATTTAGAATTCATTTGATAAGGTTTGGCTCATGTTGACCCATTTAGGTCACAATGGGTCAAATTGACCAATTGGTCAAATTGGGTCAAACCAAGGGTTGGTTCAAGTTCATATGACCATTTGAAATATTTTGGTGACTTTGGTTTGATTCAATTTGGTATAGTTTTGAATTTGGCTCATATGACTTCATTTAGGTGAAATGGGTCAAGTTGACCTATTTGACCCATTTGACCTATTTGAGGTCAAGGGTAGGTTTAGGTTAGTCATATGGAGTGGATTGTTATTTTTGTTTCCAATCAATTTTAGTTATGTTCAGATTTGGCTCAACTTGACCCCTTTAAGTCATGTTGGGTCTAAGGTCAATAGGGCTAGGTTAGGTCTAGTTGGTCAATTGAGGCTTTGGTCAAGTTTAACAAGTGATTTGGAATGAACTTGACCCATTAGTTTGAATCAATTTGGCATAGATCAAGTTTTGACACATTTTGACCCTTTAAGTCAAAATGGGTCAACTTGAGTCAAGTGGCCAATTAGGCTAGGTTAGGCTCAAATGTTGTTCAAACATAGTCATGAATGAACTTAGATCAATGGTTTCAATCAATTTGGCCTATGGTGGAATTTGGCATGTTAGGTTTCATTTTGGGCTAAGTGTTGACTTGGTCAACCCTTAGGTTTGACTTGGTTTGACCCAATTTGATTGATTGATCATCCCATGATGATTGTTGATCATGATGAGAGGGATATATGAGTTTGGTTCAATCCAATTTGGTTATGATTAGAATTTGGCTCATAAGGGTACTTTAGGTCACTGTGGGTCAAGTGAGTCTAAGTGGGTCAAATGGCTAGGCTAAAGCTTGATTTGAAGTTCGTTGATCTTGTATATGGACTCATGATTGAAATATAAATTTATTTACAAGTGATTTGAAGTCAAATGGGTTTAGATCCATTTGACGATTTCATATTCAAAGGAAGAATATGAAAGAGTTTTGCTTTGATTTTGATTTGGTTTTGATTGTTTGATTGAAGTTTGGATTTATATATGAGCTCATGAGTCATGAATGTAGGGTTGATCGAATCATGAGAGAAAATCAAGAGTTTGTCTTGATTTGAAGTTGATTTGGCTAAGTTTAAGATTTTGACTTGAAAGGCTTAGGTTGGATTTTGGGTAGATTTGGGTTTGATTTTTGGAATAGGTTTTGATTGTTTGAATTTATATTTCATTTATATATGTGAATATAAATAGGAATAGATATAGGAATAGAAATTGATCATGAGAAAATTTCAAGGATTTGAAATGGTTTAATCATGATTTGGGCTAAGCTCATTAAGAAGGATTTAAAGGACTTAGGAAAATTTTAGGGTTTGAAGTTTGCTATTTTTGAATTTGGCTTGATTGATTTATATTTATATTTCATTTATATATGTGAATATAAATGAGAATATAAATGAGTTATGAGAAAATCTTATGAATTTGAATTGATTTGATCAAGGTTTAGGCTAAGTCCATTAATGAAAACTTAATGACTTAGGAAATTTTTAAATTTTGAGAATTTAATTTGAGGATTTAATTTGATTGATTTATATTTATATTTCATTTATATATGTGAATATAAATGAGAATATAAATGAGTTTTGAGAAAATCCCATGAGTTTGAAATGGTTTAGAGTTGATTTTGGGTAGCTCCATTAATGGAAAATTAAGGACTTAAGAAAAATTTCATGAATTGATTTATAATTTTAAGTTTGATTTGATGGGTTTGAATTTATATTTTATTTATATATATATATGAATATAAATGAAAATATAAATGAATTATGAGAAGATCTCAAAGATTTGATTGGTTTAGATTAAGACTTTGGCTAAGTCCTTAAGGGAGGCTTAATGACTTAGGAAAATTTGAGCTTAGGAATTTTGATGGATTTTGATCATGGGTTTCAATCATGGATTTCAATCATGCAATTGATTTGAGGTTTGGAGAAAATCAAATAGAATTGATTTGGAGTTTGACTTGAAAGAAGGAAAGTGAGGAATGGTTTGAGCTAAGGGTAGGAAATTTTCCTAACAAAAAGCATATTTCTATGGCTAACTCTTCTAAGTCTTGGGCTTAAGTGTCCACCTAATTACTAGATGTGTCTTAAGACTAAGAAAATCTTAAAGTCTAAGAGGAATCCTATGTCTAAGATGGTTGAGAGCTCATTCTAAAAATGAGGTCAAGGGCACCCAATAAGTGTGGTGAAAGGAACATTCATTATGGTGTTGAAAATGATCAACAACACCAAGATTACAAGCATTGAAAATAATCTATCTCTAACCCAAGGAGAAAGAATCGAAGTGCAATGTGGCTCTACTTATGTCTGAGATATAAGAGAGGGGGAAGAATCTACTAAAGGATAGAGTGTGAACCTTCCACTAAGAAATAGGTTCAAATCCACAAGGGGATGAAAAGTTTGATTTGATCCCTACTGAGAAGAAAAAGATTTGATTTGTTTGAGTTCCACTATAGAAGAGGGTTCATTTTGTTTCAATTCTGTTAGGTTTGAATTTTTAGATGAACCCTATTGGTTTGCGATAGATTGCACTAAGTAGGAGCCATGGAGGCTAAGACCTAACTTAGATTTACCAATCCAAATGGGTAATCTACTAAACACATAGTAGGACTATCCACCAAAGGGATGTTCAAGATGAGTATACTAGAAGAAAGCATAGGACTTACATACTCCAAAGTAGAGATGGGGTAATCTATTGGCAAGACAAGATTGAACCCAACCTAGACTATTGAGGAATGAGGGGGGATTTAAATCAACTCAAAGATACAAGATTGATTTCATTTTTTAGATTTATTTATTTGATTATGATGGATCCTATAGGTATGAAATGTACCGGTAAGAGGCATGGAGGCCTAGACTTAACTCGATTTACCAATCCAAAGGGTAGTCTACTAACCACGTGGACTAACCAACCAAGAGAGAGATCTTCAGTTTGCAATGGTCAAGAAGAAGAAAGTGTGGGACTACATCTAAAATAAAGAACCACTAGGGTGATTTGTTTTGGGCAAGAAATTGAACCCACCTAGGTCGACTATTAGGTGAATGGACTTAAACCTCAAGGATAGTCATAGATTTGTTTCATTTTTTAGATTTATTTGTTTTAATTATGATGGATCCAATTATTTTGCGATGAACTATACTGAGTAAGAGGGCCTAGACCTGACTTAGATTTATCAATCCAAAGGGGTAGTCTACCAACCACAGGGTAGGACTGACCAACCAAGGGAGATGCCTTTTGGTTTGCAATGGTCAAGCCTTAAGAAGAAAGCAAGGGAACTCACATCTTCTAGGAACAAAGAACCATCGGGTGATTGCTTCAAGCAACAAATCGAACTCGACCTAGGGCTGACTATTGAGTGAATGCCGCTGGGGGACTTAAATCAGCTCAAGGATAGTCAAAGATTAATTTCATTTTTTTATTTTATTATGATGGATTCCATCAACTTGTGATGGATCAAACTGAGAAGGAGCTTATAGAAGCCTAGACCTATCTCAGATTTACTGAACCAAAGAGAGTAGCTTCTCAGTCGATGGGAGAACTATCCGACCAAAGGAGTGCCTTTTGGTTTGCAATGATCAATTGAAGGGAAGAAAGCTCGATGACTCACATCTTCCACCAGAAAAGACCATTGGGGTGATCGTGTTTTGGCAACAAATTAAAACCCACCTGGCTAGTCGATTTGACAATCATGCTAGAAAGAATGTGTCATAGTCTTACATCTTCCAAAGTGGAATGACATCGGGTAACCTCGTGGAAAAATACATTGAATTGACCTAAGGGACTAGTGAGTAGACTGGGATTTATCTCAACTCGTGTAGTCGCAATTCTATAGGAGTTCTCATGACACCGCCCCAAAAGATAGGATGCCCGCTGAAAAAGGGGCCTTTGGGGCTTGAACTCCTAATGAATATCTTATTTATTTGTTTGTTTGTTTTAGCATGGACCCTATTAGTTTGTGAGGAATCAAACTGAGAAGGAGCTTATATCAGCCTAGACCTATCTCAGATTTACTGAACCAAGAGAAAATATGTGCATCCGCTGAACAAAATTTCCAACCACAAGGGTGGCTACTAGGAAAGGGGAATGTCCAATCCAAAAGTAACCCAGGTAGTGTCTAAATGGAGTCACAAAAGACTTGATCCAAATAGAGTGTCTACAGTGGATGGGGCCACTAAGGGCTTAATCTAACACCCTGGAGAAGATGACATGGCTAGTCATATATCCAATAGGTACTCGGTGTCCAACTCAAGGAGAAAGCATGGAGACTCATATCTAGCAAGAGTGGTGTATCCACCAAGTGAGTCGCTGTCAGCATAGAGAACATCAACCAACCTAAGGTGCCCGCTTGGTTAACAATAATCCTAGGAAGAAAGCTCGGGACTCACATCCTCTATAAACTATCGATAGTCTGCCTCTTGGCTGTGTGCTATCCACCTAGGTGACTACTAAGTGAATGCCATTGGGGACTTAGATCAACTCAAAAGTAGTCGAGAGGAAAGGAGCCTCTAGGGGACTTACCCTTAACCTTAAATATATTCGACCTAATTAGAGCATGATGGCTAGTTCAAGAAGAAAGCACAGGGACTCACATCTTCTTAAGATAAGTCAATCATGAGGTAGCTTATTGGTGTGAAGTCTACCATACTAACAAGGCACTCATTGGTTTGCAATGGTCAAGTTAGGAAGAAAGCTCTGGGACTCACATCTTCCAACAATGACCACCGGGTGACATACTAGCAGGTAGCATAGACCTAACCTAGAGCTAATGAGTGAGTGCCACAGGGGGCTTGCTCCCACATCAAAATAACTTAAGATAAAAGATTTTTGTTTATTGTGTGCATGTGGTAAAAAGAATAGGACGTCTCTAGGGGACTCTTACACCTAACCTAAAATATGCTGAGGAATTTGATAAAATGGTACCACGGATGGCAAACATGATTCCCACTAAGAAAAGATGCTGCTGGGGGACTCTTACACCTAACTTAGTTGTGATAATCGAAATAAGATGCCTCTCGGGTTCTCTCACACATATTCTAAAAGCATAGGGAGATCATGTTTATCTTGTGAAAGAGGGTTAAGATGTCAATGGGGGACTCTTACTCCTACCCAAAACACGCCACATGGATTCAAGAAAGAGCAAACACACTGAAGAAAATAAGATTTGATGAATGAATCATTTTTTATTTTTTATTAATGATTATTTTCAAACATGATTTTTCATGGGTAATATTTCTTAGATAGAGCCCATTAATTGGAAGCATCGTGTTCCCCTTTACAATCAATAAGTCGATAAGATCCTCCTTGGTAGGCCTTCTCTATGACATAGGGCCTTCCAAGTGGGTTCAAACTTGTCTCCCATCTTGACAATAATTGGTCTCCTTAGGACTAACACAAGTTCTCCTACAAATACTAAAGACTAGCTTGTGTGAGCTTGAATCATTTTGGCCTTGTATAACTCGAGATTTTGGCACGCCCGTAGGCGACTCTCCTCCAAACCTTCGAGCTCTTCTAGTAGCAATTTTGCATTCTTCTCTATAGTGATCTTGTTACCCAATGCTATCCTTAGTGGCTGGAGTTGAACTTCTAAAGGAAGAATGACTTCAAACCCATATACTAAGAAAATAGGGTAGACTGAGTTGGAGTTCGATATGTGGTATGATAGGCCCACAAGGCTTCAACCAACTGCTCGTTCCACTATCTTTTGTTGTCATCAAGAGTCTTCTTTAGTATCTGGATGAGAGTTTTGTTGAATGCTTCAAGCCATTTGCTCTGGGGTAGTAGATGGTGGAGTATCTCCAATCTATACCATGTCTTCTGGCAAAGCTATTGATCTTCATGCTTTTGAATGTAGTACCATTATCAAATATAATTCATCGAGGCACCCCAAACCTATATATGATATGGTTCTAAAAAATGAAGCACATGGTGAGCTATGACCTCTCTGAGTGGGATGGCTTCACCACTTGGAAAAGTTGGTGGGCTAAGATGAATCGATGCCCCTTGAAGAAGGAGGATCGATTGGACCTACAATATTGGTACCTCGACACTCGAATGGCCATGAAGCCAATGTAGGGTGTAAAATGTTGGGTGGTTGGTGGAGGACCACACTGTGTACTTGACATTGATGGCATCCACGCAATTTGTAATCATTGAAGGCTAATAGTATCCAAGTCGCTTAATCTTCATCTTCATCTTCGGACCAGATTGATGTGCTATGCATAGACCTGAATGTACCTCACTTATAATGTCATGAGCTTTGTGTTTGTCTAAACAGCATAACCACATTTGGTCAAAGGACCGGATGTGGTGCCATCAATGAGAGCATAGAGAGCTCTTGTTTCACGATGGGCTTTTGACTTTTCTTGAGGTTGTTTGCCGGTGTTCAAGTAATCTATGAACGGTTGCCTCTAATCCAGCTCTTTGTCCATTTTGGCAATGGAAACCTCTCCTTCAAGAGAAAGTCTCTCGATGAGTTCAAAATCAATAAGGGATATGACTTATTTATTTTTGGACCCTTATTGGAATGAACTCATCTTTCGGACATGCCAACTCTTTGGCAAGTTTGGCCAAGGAATCTCCTACTACATTCTCTACTCGGGGAACCTTGTAGATGGTGACTTTAAGAATCTGGGCCAATAGCTTCATGGTATACTCGTAGTAATGATGAAGCTTGGGTTTGAGAACCTGGTAGGACCCAGCAATATGGTTGATGACCAACTGAGAATCCCCAAAGATGTTGATGCTCTTGACACTGATAGTGATGGATAACTCCAAACAGGCAGCCAAAGCCTCATACTCAGCTTCATTGTTGGTGCATGGGTTGGATAGCTAGTATGAGAATCTCAGCACATCACGATTTGGAGTTAGAAGAACTATTCCTTCCCCTTCCTTTCCTGTGAGAATAGATCATGGTGCTTCACCTTTAAGAAAAGAAGCAAAGACCATCAAAATACATCTCCCATCTATTCGCCTCTCCCTAAGTTCATGATTTGTTCATCGTGGAGATCATCACTAAGAGAATCAAAAGGAGGGTGTCGCTAAGAAATTCAAGTGTCCTTTTACCGCATAGGGGTATAAATGTGATGTCAAATTGTGAGAGAATCATGGACCAACAAGCCAAATGTCCATATAGTGTTGGCCGTGTCATGAGATACTGTAGTGGATTTGTTCTAGAGATCAAGTTCACCTTATGAGAAAGTATATAATGATGTAGCTTTTGAGATGCAAAGATCAAAGATAGGCAATGTTTCTCAATAGGTGGATAGTTTGCTTCAAAAAGAATCAGACGACTGTTGAGATAGTAGAGTGTGCTCTCCTTCCCTTCATCATTGGCTTGGGCCAAGAGAGAGAGTCATCCAATGAGCAAGATAAAGGATGAGTGGCTTGCTAGATACTAGAACTATGCTTCACCAAGTACTCTTGATGTCTTCAAAGCATGTCACTTATCATCCCACTTGAACTTGCATCCTTTTTGACAAGTGTCCCTGATAGGTTTGAGATAAAGCATCTTAGATACACATCCTTGAAAGGATCTAAGTTGAGTTAAACTCTTGAGGTGGCATTTCTAAGATAGCTTTGATCTTTTAGATCTATTTCTATTCTATGTGAACAACAAACCCAAGGAATTTCTCAAGCAACTCAATGCACACTTCGGATTCATTTTAATGATCTTATATTCAAAAAACTACTCTTAAGTCAAAGAGGAGGTCTTCCTTTTCTCTGCTTTTGACTACTAAATCATCAACATAGCACTCAACCTGATGATGGATGAGTTCATTGAAGATCTGAGTCATTGGTATGTAGCACCATTTTTAAGCAAAAGGCATGACCCTATAATAGAAGATTTTAATCGGGGTTCGAAAAGCAGTGTTTCTTTTATCTTCATGAGACATCTTGATTTGGTTATAGCCAGATGACCCATCCATGAAAGAGAAGACTGTATGAGATGAGGCAATGTCCACCATTAATTCTGGTAAAGAGGAAACTCATCCTTAAGACGTGCCTAATTTAAGTCCCTAAAATCAACGCAAATATGAATTTTCCCATTCTTCTTCTTAATTGAGACAACATTAGCTAACCAGGTAGGATATTTTTCTTCCCTAATGAAACCAAAGATCATCGTTCTTGACTTTAAATGACTTTGTTCAATTTCTAATCGCATGCTAGGAGCTTGCTTAATAGGGTAGTGTTAGATCTATTGCTAGCTTGTGGACTGCTATGTTAAGAGATAATC
Source organism: Cymbidium sinense (assembly GCA_021442155.1). Classification (NCBI taxonomy): domain Eukaryota; kingdom Viridiplantae; phylum Streptophyta; class Magnoliopsida; order Asparagales; family Orchidaceae; genus Cymbidium; species Cymbidium sinense. Next base: position 199,753,644 of record CM038215.1, read on the forward strand.
TGCATTTCTTCATAACTCCATGAAAGTAGTCTTTAAACTCACCAATAGCCTAACTAAGTCATTGGTTTCTTCTTCATTCAAAGAATGAACCGATGTATGTGGATTTTCTTCTATCTCGAGGTTAATTTTAAGTTTGTCTTATTTCAATGAATTTCTTCTTCAAATTTTGGCGGTCTCTTTGACTTGGAGATCATCTAGATCATCTAAAGTTTCTAAACACACATTCTCATAAGAGTTGGGATGTGAGAAGAACTATCGACTCTAAATGATTGGTAACAACCAAGCAATAATTTATCATCATCGACCCATATCAATCCTAGTCCCCGCTCTTGATTGTGCTTCCCTACCTATATTGTTCCATAGCTTTCAAGTACTGACCTATGCTTGGACCATGTGTGAGAACTAAACCTTTCTGTATAAGATTTTAAACACAAGGTGAGTAAAAGTCAAAAGGTAATTCCATTAATTCTTTAAAAGTATCCTCCTCAAGCTCTACATCAACTTCGACTTGAGGAGGATGATCCCAAAAGAACTTCTTCGCTTCATGTCAGGAAGACTTAGGGACTTCCTTAACTACTAAACCTTCAACTTTGAGATGTAAGTGAGGTAAGAGCTAAGGTTCCCAACTCGCCTAATAGTTTCACATAAACCGATTTAATACTTTGCTTTTTGTGGGCGGTTTCATCTCTGTCAATCGAAAGTCACCTCCAATGGAACCCGAGAGGGGTTGGGTATACTAATCACATTAGACTTGTCCATGGATTCCAAGTCTATGTGAATAGTAAGGGTACTCTATGAACTGGAACATGACCTCTATTGGTCAAGGCCAACTAGGGGTCTCCCACCTGAACCGCCTCATTTCGCCTCGCCTGGTAGAGGTTAAGCCATCTTACCCACATGTCCATATGATGGAATGAATTATGGGTGGAATGTGATATGCTGATCTATTTCTTCTTCAATTCTCCTTTCTTGTTCACTTGGACTTTTATTTTTCTTTTATCTTTCTTTTCTTCATTTTTTTTTTGTTTTGCATTTGAATTTTGTCCAAGTTCACGAGAAAGGGTGTTTTGAGGAAGATAGTAGCATCCTCATAAATCTCAACCTCTAACTAAAAAATAGCTTTTCATCTCGTTGACACGATTCAATCCCATCTTTTTGAACTTGATGCACCGATAAAGGGAGGATGGAATGATCTGATGTATCCAAGGCCTACCAAGCAAAGTGAATGAAGTATTCAAATCAATGATGTAGAACAACTTTAGGCTTCACTATCTCCAAAGGTATATTAACATAGAACCTAAAGCCCGTTCACCTTGATCATTGAATCCTCTCAACATCATCCTATCTCCTCAGAGCGTAGAGATGTCGATCCTCAAATAGGCAAGGGTCTTTAGACTCATAATGTTCATTGATGCACCTGAATCCATGAGAACCATGATGAGTCTAAACCTGTCCATGTCAATTGTGATGTAGAGGGGATGGTTGTGCTCCAAGTCCCCCAAAAGAAGGTCTTCATCTATGAAGGTGATCCCTTGGGCTTCTTTTGCATAATGTGCTTCCTCACCTATAGTGGTCAAAGCTAAGCATATTTAGATCAAGGAGGGCCTTGATTAGTGATTCCCTCATCTCTTTGGATAAGACAAGGGCATCATATATGCTTAGCTTAGATGGTAACTTTCTTAGATGAGAAAGGATGTTGTAGTCCACCTCCATCTAGTCTTCCACAAGCATATCCAAGGGTGGAGCATCGTGAAGGGCTTCATCTTGACCAATGACTTATTTCCCTCTATCTTGAGGTGCTGCCTAGGAGGTAGAACCTTGCCACTACGGAGGTTGACTTGTGATCTCTTGAGGCAAGGTGGTGGAAGGTTCTACTCACACTCAAGCTCACCTAGCTTCTCCTATGGGACCCTCAATCAAATGATTCCAAGTCTATCTCAAGAGGTGAACCCATAGTGTATTCGAGTTGGAAAGTCCAACTCAATCAAAAGAGGAAGATCAAATTGTTATAGTTATTTAGACTTGAAGAGTTATCATTAGGAATAGAAGAAGACAACCCATCGGTGATAGATGTAATTCAAACTAGCTTTATTCTTCAATTTATTGGAATTATTTGGAGGTACAAAGTAGAAGTCAAGTGAGTGGAGTAAGGGATTTGATGCCCTCTACCGATACAAGAGTTCTACTAGTAGAAGAAATAAGAGCTAGAAATGGAAGAAGTCACCGGTGTGGCAATCAAGGTCAAGGCTGACACTATCGATGGTCAGCTAAAAACTATCCGCCGACACATGTTATTGCAGCCGCCGCCGAGCTCCCACTTTCCTAGAGTTGGCACCGCAACTTGCAAACCTTCCTTGGTGTTGGAGGTTTGAGGATTCAGCACTGCAAGGAAAGCTTCTTGATCTTCTGAATAATCTTCTTAGAGGTTTTGGATAGAGAAATATCCCAACCTTTTTTGGTTTTGATAGGATCACATGTATCCCCAAGGATTACCTTAATGGAACTGGAAGGTTGTTCCACAAGGTATTCCTTTGGGATAACTACAACACTAGTCTTGAAACTATGTTTAAGCCAGCCCTTGAATGTGAAGCAATCCTCCAAAATGTGGCCTAGCATATGGTGAAAAGTTTGGATCATGACTTTGCCTACTTCCTCATCTTAGGCTCGTAGCTAAAATCAAGTTTCTTTAAGAGATTCTTAAAGATCTTCTAATTACCTCCTCTTAAAAGAATAAGGTTTGTTTAACTTATCTAAAAGAGTAGGTGGACCATAGCTACCGAAGTGCATGCATGCAAGCTGTGGTGGTGTATGGCTAGGTTGTGTCGGCCCGTGGAGGTCGCGATGGAGGCCAGGCTACCTGGTGGTGGCAAAGGAGGTGGAGGCACCGAGGTCATGGTCTTGACCGATCTCTAGTTGGTTGCTTTCCTTTAACCATCACACGCCCTAGCTTCTTTTCATAGACCTTCTACTGCTTCTACTTTGACAATTGATCTTAAAAAAGGAAACTATTTGGCCTCTCCTTATAGACTAGCTGTCTTGTTGATTAGCTTCTCAAATGTCTTGATAGTGAAGCCCTTAAGCATGAAGGCGACCGAGCCATGGATATTCTTCAAGAGAATCTCAATGGCATGCTATTTAGATAGCTACAGTTCACACTACATACTTAGGTTATGAAATTGGAGAATATAATCAACAAGTGAGTCACCGAGATGTTGTTGTGCTACAACGAGATCACCTACAATAACCCTTTGCTGAGCTGCAGCAAATCTCTTTTTGAAGAATTACTATAACTTAACAAATATCTTTATTGAACCGTTAGGTAGTTCAGCATACCAATCGAAAGTAATACCCACTAGGCTACTAACAAAGAGGTGGAAAAGAAAAGCATCACTGCCACCTACGTTGCAACAATTGGTCCTGAAATGTGTTATGTGTTGCCTCAAGTTTTCACTGCCATCAAAGCTTTTGAAGGAAGGAGGCATGAAACCCTTGGGATACTGGATAGCATTCTCTAGGGTCTACCCTATGGAACCGATGATCCTCCCCAGGCTTCAGCCAAAGCTTCCTTCACCTGATGCTCAACCATGGATTTTATATTTTTTTCTTGTATGGAGGTACTTTCCACTACCTTTTTGTACATGCTAGTGCTACCTTGCTCAACGAGAGATAGAGTCTTGACCTGGTCCAAGACATGCACTACCGACCGACATCAATGTAGTAGGATGAACAGGGCTTTCAATCACCGACATGCTAACAAGTCTAAAATCACGTCATCCTATCAATCTCTTATCCTTCTCCCAACCGATGTCAAAGGTGTGTCTGATTCTATGGTGTCTTGATCAACCTCACCTTCCATGCTTGTTGTTCCCTAAGAAGAGATCCCCTAGTGTCAACCATGCACTCAAATGGTCTCCCATCAAGTCATCTTCATTGATCAAGTGATTTCTCTTCATGACTACCATCCCAAGATCTCCTTCTTTTCCATGAAATAATGTGCAACTATCTCATCTAAGAATGATCCATCTCGTACAAAAAAGTCTAGACGTGATCACTATCGTACTAAGAGGCATCGACCTCGCCACCTGGAGAGTCAATCTTGTGTGGATCAGATTAATGAAATGATACCCTCGCTATGCTAGAAGAGGTAGCAAGGATGTTCCTCTACCACCGTCAACTCATCTAAATCTATACCGCCACCATCTCCACATCTTGTATAGTGAGTTGGTGAAGGACCACGATGCAGATCGCCACTCTTCCACACCACCACTAGGCGTAAGATCGGTGGAGAGCTCCCTACCATATGGGTGTAAAGGGGTAGATCCCTGGCCATAGGATCACCAATGGGGTGCACTTTTTCCTTCAAGCCTTCATGGCCTTAGATGAATGAGATGTCAGTAACTACCCACATGGACGAGGGTGAGCGGGGTGGAGACACCACCACTCAATGTGATCGCCTTGGATGACTAGTCCCGTGAGAAGAATACTATCGGTGATGGTCACAGTGGTGCCGGAAAATCAATCAAAGTGAAGCTACCGATCTGAACCTTCACTTTGCTAATATGTGTAAGGGCCTCAATGCCCTCTCCGAACGCCTCCCTACACTGGGATGATCAAAGATCAACTGAGTCTAGACTTTGAGCTCATATGCTCCCACCTAGCATTAGATGGAGGCACATACAACCTCCGCCCCTAAATCAAGCTAAATTGCACCAGAGGAGGATGAATGAATTCAACATCCTCTCTATCTAGAGAGAGGATGGAACTAATTTTATGTAACCAGTGGTGAAGTGTGAGAAACTCATCCATGGATGATCGAGATGTTCCCTCTAGCTCCCTAGTTATTCAAGTGTGGTACCACTTGATCAAGCAGTTCTTATTCCTATGTGGTAGGATGGGAGGAATGAGCTAGACCCATACTCAAATGTGGGAGGCAAGCCAAGACGGGGAGCCTTACCTTGAGGGTACATATGGTAGGTAGCCTCAGGGGCAACATGAGTAACCTAGGATGAAGCAATCGAGCTAGTATTTTGACACTATATGTAACAATTGAAGTTTGTGGTACTACCATAACTTTCCTCTTTTGAGGAGACATTAATAGAGGGTAAGTCTATTGATGACCTCTTTCTACCCCACCTGGGTCCTAACTATAGTGAGGGGAGTGCCTGATCTAAAGTAGATCCATACCGTTGGGGGAAGCAAAGATAAACTTCTGAGAACTTGCCATTTCAATATGTAAAGAAAATTGAGCTATATTAAAATCGATGAAGAATTTACAATGAGAAATAAAATTGTATCACATTCTCAGATTTTGAATTTTGAATTTAAAAATTTGAACCCACATCCAACAACTTGGAAGTGTTAAGTGGGTTCAAATGGATTTGAGAAGATTGATTGAAAGAGGAATTTGAATATGAATCCAACTTCAACAAATTTAGGTATGTTGAAATATGGATTCAAAATTTTGATAAGGATGCTATAGGTTCATTTTTTTTTTTGAATTTGAATTTTGATTTGAGGACCCTTTCCTTTAACAAATTTAGGTATGTTAAAGTAAGTTCAAATAATTTTGTTTGTTGATTTTGAATTTTGTTTTAATTTTTTTTGAAATTTAAATTTCACTTAGCAAATTTAGGTATGCTAAGTGAAGAATCCAAGTGTTTTTGTTTGATTTTGAAAATGGATTCTTAGCAAATTTGGTATGCTAAGAAAATCCTAAGTGTTTCATTTGTTTGAATGTTTGATTTTTGAAAAGGTTGATCCTTAGCAAATTTGGTACATGAAATCCATGTTTTCATTTTGTTTTTTTGATGTGTTTTGAAAGTGGAAACTCACTTAGCAAATTTGGTATGCTAAAGATGAAGTTCCACTTGGTTTTGAAATTTGGAAATTTCACTTAGCAAATTTGAGTATAAAATGAAATTCCAAATGGTGTGTTCAAAATTTTATTTCATTTTGTTTTGAAATGGAAACTTCTCCTTAGCAAATTTGGTATGCTAAATGAAGTTCAAAAGGTGTTTGAAAATTTTGATTTTGATTTGGAGACTTCACTTAACAAATTTGGGTATGCTAAATGAAGTTCCAAATGTGTTTGAAAATTTTGATTTTGATTTGGATTTCACTTAACAAATTTGGGTATGTTAAGTGAGGTTCCAAATGTGTTTAGAAAATTTTGAAATATGATTGTAGATTTTTTATTTTTGGGTTGGAAACTTCACTTAACAAATTTAAGTATGTTAAATGAAGTTCCAAATGTGTATTGAAAGATTATAAAATATGATTATTGATCCTTTTTTTGGATTTGGAAACTTCATTTTCAAATTTGAATGTGCTAAATGAGGTTCCAAAAATTATGTTTTGAAATTTTTTTGAAACATGATTGTTGATGTTTTTAATTTTTGAAAAGAGAGGACTTTCATTCAATAAATTTAGGTATGTAGAATGGAGATCAATCTTATTTTTGAAATATGAAATTTTTATTTTGTGTGTGATTGTTTATTTTTGAAGGAGAGGAATTCTAACTTAAAACATATGTGAGATATGTTCAAGTGAGATTTCAAAAGATATTTATTTTAGTTGAATGAAATCTTCATTTAATAAATTTGAGTATATTAAATGAAGATATTCATATGTTTTTTTTTTGAAAAGTTTAATTTTGTTAAAATGAACTTTCCATTCAATAAGTGTGAGTGTATTGAATAGAAAGATTCATGTGTGCTTTTGAAAACTTTATGATTATGATTGTGATTTTGGAAAAGATGATTGTTCATTTTATTTTGAAAATAAAATCTTCATCAAAGTGAATTGAAAGAAGATGTTCATTTGTGCTTTTGGAAAATATTATTAGTTTTATTTTTGAAAATCCTACATGTAATAATTATGAGAATTTTTAAATGAGGGTGATAAAATTTTGTGAAAAATATTTTATTCAAGTGCATTTTTGAAAAGGTGCTTTTGAAAAGTAAAATCTTTATGGAAGATTTATTATTTTAGGATGAACCATTCCTTATCATATAAATTATGATAAGGAGGAAGTCTTTAAAATGTTTTCTCTTTTATTTAGATATTTTTATTTTACCCATTGAGAACAACAGGGTTTTAAGACCAACAAGGAATGCATCCTAAAACCTAAAGATGTTGGCTAACTCAACTCAAGAATGAAATGAGCTAAGTGCCAACAAAAGAAGGATAGTCTTGGATTCATACCAAAGTACAAACCCACTATCGATACTCAAAGACAATGATCATTTACCAAAGATGGAGAGAGAACCATCCCTCAAGAAAAATGTGGAAAAAATTTATAGGAGATGGCCTTCCAAATTTGTGGGGAGAAATGAAAGAGGAGACTATAAAAATTCATCTTTTAGATGCCATGCAGATCCAGATGTGCTTATTCAGTGATCGATGCCATCAAGAAATAGTGTACTATCTCGAGATAGAAAGTCACTACCCTTTAATGGACCTAATCACCTCAATAAAGACTCCTAAGGATGATGGGTCTGATATGTACCGAGATTCTTCCCTACTTTACATGAAAAGTAAAGCAGTTTATTTTAAATTGGTTTGTTAAGTTCTACAGGCAAGCCCCATAGTTATATCCTAAGGAATGGGGATTCCTTAGAAAACTCGATTAAGGTAAATGATCTTGTCTTTGAAGATTTCAATAGAAGGACTATCATTAGTTCATTTTTTTGAAGATCAAATGGGATTGATCAAAAGAGAGTTATTATCAAGCCAAAATGGAAGATAAGTAGAGATGCTCAATGCTAAAAACCTAGGCATCTCAAACTATCTATAGTTGGGTTTTACATTTTTGAAATTAATTTAATTTATTTAAGTTGCATTTTTCATTAGAAATTTAGACTTATGATTTCATAACACAACATTAAGGAATTGCCTAAGGGTGAGGATTTATGCTTATGACCCATGAAAGGGAGAAGCAACCTCAAAACTTAAATCTAGGGAGCTTTGAGGCCAAAGCACAACCTAAATCTAAGGCAAAATGGGTATTTGGTCTCCACAAGAGAGGACAAACCACCTACTTGGACTTATAAACCTGGTGGCCGCCAACTAATTCCTCCTATGATTTTAAATACATGTAGGCAAGTCTTTATGCTTATGCAAGATGGCTAGTTATTTATTTAGAAAGAGACTAAGTCCTTAAACTCACTCCTAAAGAGACTAGATCATGTAAAGGACATGCTTCAAATGACCTAAATCTAATGCAATTCAAATTTCATTTTATTTTCATTTTGGACAATTATTTTGACTCAGCTAATTTTTCATATGACTAATGCATGAGAAATAAGTTATTGGCCAAAATCAATGAGAAGGAGGAGGTGAGTTTCCACCATGGCTCTCAAAGGTCAAGCCAAGTTTCTCGCAAAGGTGGAAGCCCTCCAATCAAGAGTGAAATAAGATGTTGTGCATGATATATATAAAAAAGAAATGCTCATCCAACTAACGGGTTGCTAATTATTTTATCTTGATTTTAAACCTAAGCTTTAGGTGAGGTTATGAGTTTTTTTTATTTTAAATTTGAGTTGTTAAGTTGGGTAAAAGATTTATTTTTTCCTAAATAGCCTAATCCACATCCAGCATACATAAAGCAAGGAAGAAACTAGAAAATCATGCCACTTAATGCAAAAGCTAAACAAATCAATCAATTTATAAAGCTAATCGCAAAAGAATAAAAGGTCGTGGTCGCACCACCCACAAACCCAAAATATCAAATGTGGTAGAAGCTCTACCCTTATACAACCCGGATTACAAATGAATTAAATTACAATTAAGCAAGGAATTCATTATTATGGGGTCTTCAAGATTTATTTCTTCTTTCTTCTTCTTCTTTATTTTCTTCTTTGGATGGTTGGAAGGTAGATTCCAAGGCTTCACATGGTGCATAAGATAGATCTTATGACCAATGCTCATCCTAATCCCCATAATAATCATTCCAAAATCCTAATTGCACAAATTTACATGAAAAGAAAAGTGGAAATCTAACTAACACTACAAAAAGGTTAGCTAAAATAAAACACACAAATCCCAAGCATGTATATTTGACTTATCACCCCACACATGGGTGACTAAGTCCACCTAGCCTATTGTATTATGCTTAGGAGTATAAAGCACCCGCTAGCAAAAACATTTATATTTTTATTTATGCCCTTAAGCACAATCCCTAAAAAAAAAGAATAGTTAGACTAAGAAGCCCCTACCATTCATTCTACAAGCATACACCTAACATCCATCTAAAACATATATCATAAAATAAACAAACATCAAACCATGCACCCTAACCTAAAGCTAGAAGTGGTGACTTAGCTAATGTGTGTGCTTTGAAGGTTTGTGTGGTATGCTTAGCTACTTTAGGTTCAAATTTTCTAAGTGTGAAGCATGTTCAACTTAGAGGAGGGTTTCATTGTTTTGTTATTTTGGGTTGATTTTATTTCATGTTTTGATTTGGTTTAAGTGGATCCTACAATTAATTACTAAGTTATGAAGAGAGGGAAAGAGAAGAGAACTTCTCTTCCTTCCTAACCTAAGTAATTTCTAAAGTAGATTCACATTTTAGTTTTATTTAGGTGAATGTTTTGATTAATATTTTAATTAATCCTAAGTTTAGATAAACTCTAAACAAACCTATTCAAAAAAGAAAGGCATTTTAAGATTAAATAAAATGAATCAAAATTCACATAACACACATTACTTTCTTTTCCCAACATGTATAACATGCATATGGATGGATCTAAGCATATCTATACATACAAATGAGAGTATTTAACACACTTTATTATGCATGCTATGTAATCCATTTAAGGAAATTTAGAAGTTGAATATGCATGATTTTCTTAAGTAGAAAAGGGTTTCTTATCCAAATTTTCACATACACACATGAAAGTAAGAAAGGCATAAGTGAGTACAACCATTGTTAACCGAGGTGTAAGGTACAAGACCTACTTAGGGCTACTTAAAGCCTCACAACCTCGTTGTTTAGACTAATATACCACTTTCCTTAAATACAAACATGTATAAAAGAAATGAAATGGAAAAGAAGAATGCAAAAGTTGTTAATGGATTCATTTTATTTATGCAATTTATGTATGTTAGTATAGGTAACCTTCTTAAGTGGTAGCATATAGATGAATAGGATATGGAATTAAGTGAGTTTAGGTTCTTTTCAAATGAACCATACACCTTACCAAATTCCTATTCAAAACTATACCAACATAAGAAAGAAAGGAAATCTATGCTAAGCATACCTTTATATCTTTCACATGCAAGCTTATAATTAAAATATAAGTAGCACACTTTCAGATTGGGATTTGATTTATATATTTTAAAAATAATTTGAATTTATTAGTGATAATAGCCATTCATATTTCTACTTTAGCCAACACATGCAAATTTGACATAAAGTAAACACTTTCATTTTAAAATTTGAATTTCAAAAAAATATGAATGCATGAAATCACATGACATACAAATTAATATGTAGGGGAAAGATTCAAAGTAACAAAAGCATGTACACAAGTTAACTTCACTTAATTCCTAAAGACATTCTTATAGAATAAGAAAGTTTAAAATAAATCAAAGTGAATTCAAAGTGATTTTGTTTAATTTTAAAAGGTGAGATGAGTTTGCTATTCCTAACTCATTCTCACATGTGTTTGATATTTTTGTTTAATTTTTAGATAATTAGATCCATTTTTATTAATTAGGTTAAGGTATGAATTAAGTAACTTAATTAACCCTTACCTACACCACCTTAGAAGAATTAACCAAATAATTATGAGCCAATGAGATGACATAAAACTCACAAGGAATTTAAATTTGCAATGCACCTAATAAGCAAAAGGCTTACTGTAATTTGGCTCACAATTAAAAGTTAATTAAGCTAAGAGGTTTAGCTTTAGTAATTTCAAAACACCCTTTCATACTTATGAATTGGGTTTTGATTTCCTTAATTGAACTTAGGCTATTAATCACCTAAGCATCTACCCAAAGTAGATTAATTAAGTTTTAGAACTTTTAGAATTTTTAGAAAAGGAGATGATTAATGAATTAACCCTTAATTGAGAGAAGATTAAGGAGAGAAAGAAAGGGGTTTAGGGAATAGCTTAGGAAATGCCCCAAAATAATTCCATAAACCTACTACTTACTGAATCTGACCTTAATTAACCTAATCATGGATTAAAATCACTAACCATACCCTAATTTTCCTTAATTACATAAAGAGGGTAATTCAAAATTCTATATGCAATTCTTCTAATCAAACCTTCAATAAATCCCAAGAAAATTAGGGGAGGTAGAAGTCATCCCCTAAAATATACCCAAGAAATTTGGGATTAATCAAAGGCTTAATTAAAAAGTAATTAGCAAACTAAACTTTCCAATAAAACCCAAATTTAAAGAAAAATATAATTAAAAATCCATTGAAATTATTTTTAAAATATTATAGGTTGAATTATCGTTCCATAAGATTTTATTTCATAATTTACTGCATTTTCTAGAGGGAGTTATAAATTTTAGAAGATCCTTAACTTAATTAAGAATTAATTAAACATTTTAACTAATCCCAGCTCACCGTGGCATGGTGGCGGCGGTGCATTTACAGATCGCCTTGAGGGTTACTTAAGTTTGTCAATCCCAATGGCGGCATGCGTTGATCTTGCCATCAAAGATCGGACGATTGAGATCTCCATTTAAAATTGATAAAAGGAAATATAAACGTGAGGAACTATCTCAGTCTTCCATCTAAAATGCACTGATGGAAGGTTGAGATCTCCCAAGTTCTTCCCCTTGATCAATAGAGACCATCCATTATCAAGGGGAAGATCCAAGCTCGATCTAGCATGGATTCAAATCAAACTCAACCCACACCATCCAAAGCTAAAGAGCGACAAATCCAACGGTCACAAATCGATGGGGTGAAAATTTCTTTCACAAAGCTCTACACCACATTGAGTTTAATAGTCAAAAAATCCCATATCTCGCCGAAGGTGATCCTCACCATTCCCGAGAAGCTTTCGTTGAGATGAAGCCTTGAGTATGAGCAGGTTGAGTGGATTGATGTATGGACCAACTCCTTAGCTTGGACTTTAATCCAATTAGGTTCCCCACCTTTAGAACTTGGGGAAAGAACTTGGTGAGCTCGACTTGGTCACCTAAGAGTGCAAAGGAATTGCGGTGGATTGTAGTGTGGAAAAAAGTTTGAGAATGGATTGAGCTCCCTATTTTCTGTTTGGCAGAAATGGGGAATGGTAAAGCTCTAGAGGCTTGCTTTCACTCGCTCCTAAGTCCTCAATTGAATTCAGGAATGTTTCATTTTACTTTTTTTAGGGGGAGTATACCTCCCCCTTGAAGGATCGGACGGTCAGTAATGCACTTGTCATTTTGATTCAATTGATCATATTAGAGAGTTTGTTTTGGCTATTTTAAGTGTACACATGGTCGGTTTGAGCCACGGAGTGGATTGCTAGATTTCCAACCTCCCATGTGCTTGAATTTGAGTTTGAGAGGGAGTTTGAATTTTGCATTTTGACCCATAGGGTCGGGTTTGGTCTAGGGACCAATTGGTTTGACCCAAACCCATTGGGTTGGGTGCACCACTCATCACTATGTCCCCTTGAGCTTTTAGGAAAGCCTCAAGTGAATGTGAAGAGGGTATGACCAAATTATCTATAGATTAAGCTAAAATTTGTTCTATGGCCTACGGGTAGAATAGTCATTTTGCTATTTTTCCACTTTGGGTATGCTAGGTATGTGGAGAAACTAGGTTTGGCCAAGTTCCATGGGATTTGGAATTCATTTGATAAGGTTTGGCTCATGTTGACCCATTTAGGTCAAAATGGGTCAACTTGGGTCAAGTTGACCAATTAGTCAAATTGGGTCAAACTAAGGGTTGGGTCAAGTTCATATGACCATTTGAAATATTTTGGTGGCTTTGGTTTGATTCAATTTGGTAAAGTTTTGAATTTGGCTCATATGACTTCATTTAGGTCAAACGGGTCAAGTTGACCTATTTAACCCATTTGACCTATTTGGGCTAAGTCAAGGGTAGGTTTAAGTTAGGTTAGTCATATGGAGTGGATTGGTATTTTTGTTTCCAATCAATTTTGGTTATGTTCAAATTTGGCTCGACATGACCCCTTTAGGTCATGTTGGGTTTAAGGTCAATTGGGCTAAGTTAGGTCTAGTTGGCCAATTGAGGCTTTAGTCAAGTTCAACAAGTGATTTGGAATGAACTTGACCCATTGGTTTGAATCAATTTGGCTTAGATCAAGTTTTGACACATTTTGACCCTTTAAGTCAGGTCAACTTGAGTCAAGTGGCCAATTGGGCTAGGTTAGGCTCAAATGTTGGCTTGGTCAAGTTCAAACATAGGTCATGAGTGAACTTAGATCAATGGTTTCAATCAATTTGGCCTATGGATGTTTCATTTTGGGCTAAGTATTGACTTGGAAACCCTTAGGTTTGACTTGGTTTGACCTAATTTGATTGATTGATCATGATGATGTTGATTGATCATGAGAGGGATATATGAGTTTGGTTCAATCCAATTTGGTTAGGATTAGAATTTGGCTCATAAGGGTACTTTAGGTCACTTTGGGTCAAGTGAGCCTAAGTGGGTCAAATGGCTTGGTCAAAGCTTGATTAGAAGTTGATCGATCTTGTATATGGACTCATGATTGAAATATAAATCCATTTAGAAGTGATTTGGAGTCAAATGGGTTTAGATCCATTTGACAATTTCATATTCGAAGGAAGAATATGAAAGGGTTTTGACTTTGATTTTAGACTTAGGTTTTGATTGTTTGATTGAAGTTTGGATTTATATATGAGCTCATGATTGTAGGGTTAATCGAATCATGAGAGAAAATCAAGAGTTTGGCTTGATTTGAAGTTGATTTGGCTAAGTTCAAGATTTTGACTTGAAAGGCTTAGGTTGGATTTTGGGTAAATTTGGATTTGATTTTTGGAATAGGTTTTGATTGTTTGAATTTATATTTCATTTATATATGTGAAAATAAATGGGAATATAAATTGATCATGAGAAAATTTCAAGGATTTGAAGTGGTTTAATCATGATTTAGGCTAAGTCCATTAATAAGGATTTAAAGGACTTAGGAAAATTTTGGGGTTTGAAGTTTGCTATTTTTGAATTCGGTTTGATTGATTTATATTTATATTTCATTTATATATGTTAATATAAATGAGAACATAAATGAGTTATGAGAAAATCCCATGAATTTGAACTGATTTGATCAAGGTTTAGGCTAAGTCCATTAATGAAAACTTAATGACTTAGGAAATTTTAAAATTTTGAGAATTTAAGTTGAGGGTTTGATTTGATTGATTTATATTTATATTTCCCTTATATATGTGAATATAAATGAGAATATAAATGAGTTTTGAGAAAATCCCATGAGTTTGAAATGGTTTAGAGTTGATTTTGGCTAGGTCCATTAATGGAAAATTAAGGACTTAAGAAAAATTTCATGAATTGATTTAAAATTTTGAGTTTGATTTGATGGGTTTGAATTTATATTTCATTTATATATGTGAATATAAATGAAAATATAAATGAATTATGAGAAGATGGCAAAGATTTGATTGGTTTAGATTAAGATTTTGGTTAAATCCTTAAGGGGGGTTTAAGGACTTAGGAAAATTTGAGCTTAGGAATTTTGATGGATTTTGATCATGGGTTTCAATCATAGATTTCAATCATGGATTTCAATAATGGAATTGATTTGAGATTTGGAGAAAATCAAATAGAATTGATTCGGAGTTTGACTTGAAAGAAGGAAAGTGAGGAATTGTTTGAGCTAAGGATAAGAAATTTTCCTAACACCCCTAAAGCATGACCTATTCCTATGGCTAACTCTTCTAAGCCTTCTAGGGCTAGGTTGAGTGTCCACTAAATCACTAGATGTGTCTTAAGACTAAGGAACTCTTAAAGTCTAAGAGGAATCCTATGTCTAAGATGGAGAGGTTGAGAGCTCATTCTAAAAATGATGTCAATATTGATTTAATATGTGGCCTAGATCCGATTAGGCTCTTAGGAAAAAAATAAATTTTCTACCTCAACTACAGCTCATACCTAAACTTTCTAAATAACTCATAACCTCACATAAAACCTAGGCATTAACTTAAGATAATTAAAAGATTTTAGCAACCCCTTAACTAGATGTTATATGCTTAATATCATTCATATCATCTTGAATCACTCTTGTAAAATGAGGGCCTCCGCTCTTGCACATATGGGAACCGTTTGAGCTGTGAGAGCAGCTCCTACTGATGGAGCTTCACCCTCTTCTCTATTTATTTAGCCTATAACTCATTTCAACATGCATTTAGACATATTAAAATCTTGTAGCCTTTGTCAAAATTAAGAGTCAAAAATCAAATAAAAATTGATAAGATTTGCATTAAACTAAGTCATTACTCATACTCATACTCTGTCTCTTAGGGAGTGAGTTTAAGGACTTTAACTTCTTTCTAATAAAACCAACCTAACCATCTTACAAAATCATATGACTTGACCACATGATTTTAAAACGTAGGAGGAGTTAGCTGGCTGCCACTCTAGGCAGTTATAAGTCCAGCAATCGGGTTGTTTACCCTCTCTTGTGTAGGTAAACCATATGCCCATCTTCGCTTAGATTTAGGACGTGCTTTGGCCCTCACTAAAGCTCCATAGACTTAGGATCTTAGGTTATTATTTCCTTTAGGCTACAAACATAAATCCTCACCTCTTAGGTATTTCACAATCTTATATTGTAAAATTATAAATCTTAGCTTTCTAACAAAATTTTAACTCAAATATATACAATTCTCTTCAATTTCAAATTTATAAAGTCCAACCATAAAACATATTGGAATG
Organism: Cymbidium sinense; assembly: GCA_021442155.1. Lineage (NCBI taxonomy): Eukaryota > Viridiplantae > Streptophyta > Magnoliopsida > Asparagales > Orchidaceae > Cymbidium > Cymbidium sinense. The sequence goes on from CM038215.1 coordinate 199,769,530, forward strand.
CTCACTAGGTTTCCTAATATCATGAGCATTCCCTACACATCTCCATTTGGCTTCAACAATAAGTCTCTCCTTTTAGATCTATCCCATTTGATTTTCTAATATAGCTAATTTATTAATAGTCTTATCTTTAAAATTTTTGGAGATAACAATTGTCTACTTTAATTGAGAGTATTTCTAAGAATTCTCCTTCTTGGGATGTAATTAACTATCTTGCTTGCTCATAGAAAATTTTAGAACCCGTGTAAATAAATCCTACTTTATTTCATGTAAAGTAAAAAATCTACATTATATTGCCATGTCTTTAAGTTCTTATTAAGTGATTTGGTCCTTTGTAGGATAGTGATTTCTATCTTTTGAGATAGTGCACTATTCATTGATGTCACACCCGATCACCTCAATAAATACACCCTCAAATCTATGTGGTGTCCCCCATACATATATTTAAAAATAAACATCATACATACTAATGAAAAATTCTATCAAAGCTCCATAAGCTATTGAAATTCAAGCTAAAGTGATCCAAGATCCTTGGCCGACTCGAAGGGTTAACCAATTTTCAACAAACATGACTCGCTCTATGCTAGAATCACATTTTTTGGGGGGCATATATTACCCTCAATGTGTACTACATAAGTTGAGTCTCGTAGCAATTGATGGACGAGATATAATAATCGAATTGGAGTAATACACTTGATTAAAATCGATGATCTCCGATTAATGAGACTTTTTGCCAGCGTTGAGCATTATCGAAATATATTGTATTCGGTTGACCAATCAAGAAGAAGATCTCGATCTGACACTCATATCGAGTCGGGAGGCGATAAATGACCTTTGTTCACAAAATTGATAGCAGCTTAAAATAAACACTAAAATGGTATCCTATTCAACGATCTGCATGTCGATGAGCGATAATGCATTTTTTGGAATTAATCGATTCTCACTTGAACAAGCGGTACATGTGTAAAGCGGTTCGTCATTGTGTCCAAAATATTAAAATAACCTAAGATTGATATATATATATATATTAATTATATAATTTTATTAATTTTTATTTTAGCAAATAAGCCTATAAATACTTACTTCTATCTAACCCTAACTGGACGACGCATTACCTAACTCTTCTATTCACAATCGCACAACCCATTCTTCCCTCTCTCATTCTCCTCTCTCGGTTTGTCCTCGAGAAGCCGAAACTCCTCTCACCTCTAAGGTTCTCTCTCTCTCTCTCTCTACCTCTCTCGATTATGTCAAAAGAAGCATTGTTGTGGTAAAGTTGGCCCCTCAGCAGGCGGCAAGAAATCTCGGCCATCCTCACACACCGATGAGCTATGCAGGCAGCTCAAGTCTAACGCCGACATTCTCAATCCCTCTGCAAGATGTCCACCGCCTCTAAATCCTCTAGCTCTAAAACCCTAACCCTCTTTGATCTAAACCTATCCTCCGCTTGCTAGGAGGTCTCCGATTGGGACTCCTCCGTCGTTCTCCACTCCATCGGATGCACCGCCCTCGACGCAGCCCTATCCATCATCTCTAGCTCCTGCTTCTCATTTGACATACCCTCTCGATCCCTCCTCTAACCAGCTTTACGCCCACAAGCTAGACCACATCGTCCTTTACGACAAGACATCCGGGCGCCTCTTCGCCAATCTGTCCACCATCCGCAAGGCAATCATCACCTCGCTAGCCAATTCCTCCCTCATACCTAGACTTCTCGATCTAGTATAGCAGAGAAACTCTCATTAGGTTCTTCCACTTTTTTACTCTTCATCGGACTCAGCATCTTGATATTTGTATCCCTCTTTGATTGGAGGCCAATTTCTTTTTACCAAGAGAACTCTGTCATGTGGGTTCTCTCATTTCATTTTCACCTATTCAACCCAAACAATCAACCTGATAATCTCTCCTATTCAATTCTTTATAGCCGAACTCATACAAAATTATTATTGCTATTGTTGGTGGATATATAGAAATGTTTGATTGTGTAAAATATTTTTGTATGTATATGTGTATTTCTTTATCGAGCGTGAGAGATGAAAATTAAGGTGTAAAGCCTCCCATGCAGTGTGGTAAAAAATTTATCTCTATGCTAAAATCTTGTAAATTTTGACTTAATTTTGGACTTTAAAAAGGGAATCAAGATTTATTTTAAAAAAAATTAATCACATCAAAATAAATAATCTAAAATGAAATATGGATGTGAAAATTGCATATATATTTAATATGGTGATTGAAAAGTTATCTGAAATTGAATTTCTGACGTAAACTTCAACATTAACCGTATGATCATGGATGGATAAACTTAGATGTAGCTATGTGAGGATGGACGAATCTCAAAATTTTATCCAAAATTCATACTGCAAATAAAATTCAATAAATAAATAGTGGTTTTCTGCTAAAATAAATTGATATTGAATCAAATTTTGAATTATAAATGAGAATGAAGTTCAAGTGAATTTGAAGATTATATTTCAAATAAAGAAAGATGGGCAAAACTAAAACAAATTTATGAACTTAAAATGAATTGAATATTTTGGCAATAAATATAAATTTGGCACTTCAATATTTCATTTTAATTGATTTAGAAGATGATCTGGATTGAATATCTAATTAGAACACAAAAGATCTTCTTAGGATTAGAATATAGTTTTCAAATTATAATTCACTCCAAATGAATTGGAGAAAATCAAGAAATTCATAAGAGATTTTTAATGAGATCGAATGATTGCTAATAAGCATAATCAACGAATTCTTGAAAAATATTTGAAGCATATTATTCGTCTTATTAAATACTCGAATTGGATCAAGGTGAAGTAGAATATAGTTTGTGATGAGTTTGAAAATTATCAGTAGAAATAAATAATAGTCTATTGAACATTCAAAAATTAATTAACTTTGAATAAAATAAAATAATTAAATGTTATTCCAAGGAATTTAATAGGATATTAGACTAATTTAAAACAGTTAATTCGCCACCGATTAATTCTGCAAAGCAATAAAATACGATTTTTCCTTTAATCAATAAAAAAAAAAGAAATTTCATTCTAATTTTAATTTTCAAAATAAATAATTTCATTAATTGGATGAAATTTTCTAAACTAAAAATACTTGCATGTGCTCGGGCATAGAGAGTTAAAGTGTAAATTTTAATATCTGAAAATGCTGTGCAGGCTAAATTGAGATTAAAAAAATATGAAATTAATCTCATGATTTAAAAATAAAATTACCTAAATTAAATACGCATACAACAATACTAAGCACTTAAACTTAGTGTCTCGAAATGTTGTGTGGGTTAAGAAAGAAGAATGATGAAATTAATTGATTCTTTTATATGTATGTAATGAATGTCTTCAAACTAATTCAACTTAAAGAAATATATAAATGTTTAGCTCCATATAATGATCAAATAGGTTTAATCTACATGCTTGAAAGAGTTGACAAAGTCTACTAAATGATCTAAATGAACTTAAATTACATTAGATCATATGATCCTCTATATTTATAATGAGTTGACAAGGTCTTATAATATCACTTTTCTAAAAAAATTAATTACACATAAGTAATAAACCCGATCCTCTAATAAGTAGAATTGAATTACCAGATGATAGCGTTGATTGAAAATCTCAAGGAGGATATTATCATCAAAAGATACTTGAGCTCTACTAATTCATCTTAAAACTAAATTTCATTAAGTAAATATCCGAACTAAATAAAATTTATTATTTAAATACTTAAAGAAAATAATTCATTCTCCCATCCATTATCGTTTGTTGGGGATGACATATTAAGAAAATTCTAGCTCACAAAGAAGATATTGTCAAGTCAAATAAATCACTATATTCAAACTCAAATAATCTCACGTCAGTAAGGACGTGACCCGTGTCCTTTATTCGCATAGTTTGGCCAGTAGGCTCTACATATGATGCGATTAAGACCAAAATCCTCTAATCGGGTGGTTGCCGTCAAATGACACCATAATATTATGGTCGGCAGCGTTTGTTATGATACCGACCTTTGAGTTAAATCATGGGGTATATTTAATAGACACAAAGCTTTGTGTTAAGATGGACTTGTCTCCTTGACAAAAACCAATTTCAAAGATTACTTGGATGACATAACCCATGGTTCGGGGACCCTTCAATCAAGTTGGGTATCTCCTCGACTAAGTAGAAAGACCACGATGATGGATGGAACCATGGGATCTTGATTCTGCACGTCACCATTTCACCAACCATATGCTAAATAATGGTGAATTTCATAAATCCTAAACCCCAAATTTTTAAACTTCACATGCTGCTATATACGCTATGCATTTAGCGATCTAATGACTAGCCTTAATCAAAAATGTATGTTCAGCATTGGGAGGGGTAATTAACTATATGTGCTTACTATAGGAAACCTAGAACCAGATTTAAAATCCTCACAAAATAAGGACGAAATCTCTGGGTAGTGTCTTATTTACTATTCACCTACTTTCTAAAAATTTTACCGACACATAAATCATACTCTCTTAATCGAGAGATCGGTGGAGAATTTTCGAAGCCCATAATGTCTTTTATAAATAATGTGATAATTGATATTTACATACCAAAAAATGACTTGTAGGAATAAAATCTATTGCATTTAATAAAACCAGCATGCAAGAAAAAAACTAATATTATAATCATATGAATTAGTTCAATATATAAAAATTTATGTGATAACAAATCAAGGAAAAATTATTCACATGACTTACTATTTCATTATGAACATAAAAAAAAAAAAAAATCTAACATTTGCATAATAAATAATGTAATATCAATGACATAATTGACAATTTATAAATATATATTAATAATTAATAGTTACTTACCTAGTGAGTGAGTAAGCAAAACTCATAATTTACTTGAGATCTAACAAACAACTTATAGTGGACTTAACTCAAAGTTTCCATAGGGGGGTGAGAACTTTAATATATTATAAATACAAATAAAAATATTTAAATAAATACTTAACTAAGGTATGCATATCCTAATCAACTTACGTTACCCCATCATCACCAATATTAATTCTTAAAAAGATGTAACCTATCTGATGAATCAAAAAACAAGATTCCTCTATATTAATTTAAATAAAATTTAAATTGATTTCATATAACCTAACCAATAAATAATAACATGAGTTAATCGGCCGTAAATTTAAGAAATTAAATTAGCCTTATCAATTTGAGCACAGAAAATAAAATGACAAAATCTCAAAGAAATTACAGATAAGGAGGACAAGGTATGAAGTGAAAGGGAAAGATAATTTTAAGGTTTGAGGAGAAGATGAGACTAAGAAGAGAAGGACAAGGCTTACAATTTGTCAGCTCCTGTTCAAAGAAAAAGACGAAGAAGACAAGGAGGAGGTTTCTATCTTTAGGTTTTCAATCAAAGGAGGAAGGAGGGCTGGAAGCTATGAGGGAGAAAGGCGAAGAAGAAGATGATGGGGAAGGCTCGTTGTTTGGCAGCTGAAGAGAAAGGATACAAGCGAAGAGAGGCTGATGCCTCAGCACTAGGTATTCATATATGGAGAGTAAAGTCGAGTGTCAAGTCCCATGCAAAGATCACATTGTTGGACATCGAGGATGATGGGGAAGAGAGGCTAAGAAAGAAGATGATGGGGAAGGCTCGTTGTTTGGGTGAAAGGATAGCGAAGAGAGGCGATGTCTGACTAGGTATTCATATATGGAGAGTAAAATCGAAAAAAGTCCCATGCAAAGATCCTTGATTTGTTGGACATAGGATGATGGGGAAGAGAGGCTAAGAAGAAGATGATGGGGAAGGCTCGTTGTTTGGTAAGAGAAAGGATACAGCGAGAGGATGCCTCAAAGACTAGGTATTCATATATGGAGAGTAAAGTGAGTGTCAAGTCCCAATGCAAAGATCGCAGCTTGTTGGACATCGTAGGATGATGGGGAAGAGAGGCTAAGAAGAAGATGATGGGGAAGGCTCGTTGTTTGGCAAGAAGAGAAAGGATAAAAGACTAGTATTATATATGGAGAGTAAAGTCGAGTGTCAAGTCCCATGCAAAGATCGCAGTTTGTTGGACATCCTAGGATGATGGGGAAGAGAGGCGAAGAAGAGATGATGGGAAGGCTCGTTGTTTGGCGAGAAAGGATACAAGAAGAGAGGCGATGCCTCAAAGACTAGGTATTCATATATGGAGAGTAAAAAGTGTCAAGTCCCATGCAAAGATCGCTTGTTGGACATCTAGGATGATGGGGAAGAGAGGCGAAGAAGAAGATGATGGGGAAGGCTCGTTGTTTGGCAGCTGAAGAGAAAGGATACAAGCGAAGAGAGGCTGATGCCTCAGCACTAGGTATTCATATATGGAGAGTAAAGTCGAGTGTCAAGTCCCATGCAAAGATCAGCTTGTTGGACATCCTAGGATGATGGGGAAGAGATAAGAAGAGAAGAGGCTCGTTGTTTCAAAGGATACAAGCGAGTCGATGCCTCAACTAGTATTCATATATGGAGAGTAAAGTCGAGTCTCAAGTCCCATACAAAGATTATGGACATCCTAGGATGATGGGGAAAAGAAGAAGATGATGGGGAAGGCTCGTTTGGCAAAGAAAAGGATACAAGAAGAGACATCTCAAATATTCATATATGGAATCATGTCAAGTCCCATGCAAAGATCGCTTGTTGGACATCGTGGATGATGGGGAAGAGAGCAAGATGATGGGGAAGGCTAGTTGTTTGGCATAGAGAAAGGATACAAGCAAGAGACATGCCTCTACTAAATTCATATATGGAGAGTAAAGTCGAGTGTCTAGTCCCATGCAAAGATCGCAGTTGTTGGACATCGTAGGATTGCATGATTCGTGATAAGGAGAAGGCAAAGGTTTCAATCAAGTCGTTTCAGCTCGGTTCAAAGTGTATATATGGTCCGACTCAACTTACAACAGTGATTAATAGCATTAAGCAAAAAAAAAAAGATCGACATACAAATAAATATCACAAGTAAACTTTCTCAAAATTTAACAGAATCATCTCAAGAGAACTTCATAATATCACGAACACAGAGACATGCATTTAGCTTGAAGGTAGTTGTAGCATAGAATAATGGAGTATATGTAATAACATATTTGAGACATGCACACTATAATCATAAATAAACTTTTGTAGATCCTCACAAATCTTCTGAAGAGAACTTCAAAAAACACCAACACCGGAGACAACCATTTAAAGTAGCAAAGTGATAGATTTAAGACATGCATCTTAATAGCTCGAGATAACTTGATATACATATTATAAATTATAAAATCTTCAAGCAAAAGTTAGACCTTGCCAACCAGAAAGCCAAGTAGTAGAGATGAAAAAGATTAGGATTTAAATTTAAAGATGCATATAACACTGACCTCTATTACATAAAGCGACGAAGAGCAAAAGAGACAAAGATAGAGCCTATAGGCTAGAGAGTGAAATAGAAGACTCCTAAGTGTGTAGTACTCAGCTCTCCAGCAAAGGCAGCAAGTGAAAGAGGTGTGGAAAGGAAAAGAAACTGACATTTGTTGATTTGGGCATGGAGTCGAAGGGGAATGACTCCAAAGATAAAGGCTTAAAAATTTTAAACATTTAAATCCGATTGATTCACTAAATAAAAACACAGCCATTGGCTGAGAATCCAATGGTTGTGATTAATAAATACTAAATATAATAATTAATATAAAATGATTATATATATATATATATATATGAATAATTAATGACACAAATACAATTAAATAAGTTAAATAAGAGTTTCATAACGAGCCAAACACAAATTATAATGAACACCAAGCTTTTTTTATTGCCCTCAAAGTAAGCCAAATAGTGAGATATCATAAGTACAACTTTATTTAATAAAAGTTTCATAATAACTTTGAAAGCTTGTTTGCTTTGAGTTTACTTTTCTATATTCAAATTTAATTATTAAGATGCTCTAAAATATATCTTATCTCTTAAAGTGTCTATTCAAATAATTTTAAGCTTCGAATAATCATTCAAATATATTTCCTAAGAATAGTAATATGATTAGAATGAAATTGACATATGATATTTAAGTACATTTAAGTATGATTTTCAAGCCATCTTTACTGCATTGTCGAGCATTCGACACTTAATTTTATGAATATTCTCTCTTATTTTTTTTGGGCATTGTAGATATGAAAATTAAAAGTTACTTATTTGATTTAAACTCTTTAAGGAAATTGCATGTGTTCATATAAAAAGAAATATCTTGGGTCATTTAACATTCATTTTGTAAACCAATTTTACTACGATGTTCTAGATATATTTTAGTATTTAATGAATATTTTTTTAATAATTTTTCGGAGTTAAGAATTTCAAGATTTAAATGAATTTATATAAAAAGTGTTAATATTTATCATTATATCTTTTTATAGATTTAAAAGATAAATAAAAACTTAAATTTCTTTGTCCATGCCATATTTGATATTTAATTTGAGAAAACTTTATAAAACTCGGGACAACTTAATATCTAGGAAGTTTTCACCATATACATACTACTTCATTAATATACCTTAAAAAGTTAGGGTAAAAGACATCAAGCAGCATGTAATGTATGGAGAATCACATGATACCATTAACAGTATTTTTATTAGACGGAGAGACAAAGCACTAGTGGTTGGGCCAATAGAGAAAAAAATTTCAAAAAACTTGAAAAACTTAATTATTTGGAGGACTTTACTGATGCTTTTAGAGAATATTTGTGCCTTTTTTTTAAGTAGATAGTAGATCAATTATGACATTAGTGTAAAGGAAATAAGATTGTGATGTAGTCGAGGTAATGTCGGGAGAAACTTTCCCAAGTCGCACCTTAACGCTTCTTAACGCTAAGTCACCTAACTTTCGCACATAACACTCAAATCTCTTTTGGAGAGGAGAGGTTAGAAGATTGGGAATGCAGTTCACTATGTAAAGGAACTTTACAATACAAGAATACTTGGGATCCTTTGATTGCTTGCTTGATTCCTTCTTGCTTGAATCTTTGCTTGGTTTCTTTAGGGTTTAGGCTGACTTAGCATCGAAGGAGTCTTAAGCACGATTTTTCTCCGACACTAAGCTCACTAAGCTAGCATGATATTCTTCATACTTAACTAGTACTTTAGTGGAGAAGTGTAATAGATTGTTGAGAGGACTCTAGGTTCCATTCAAGATTAGAGATTTTACTAAGTTAGCAGGGAATAAGCTGGCATCAACTCAACAACAATAGAATTTAGTAAGAAGCAATTTGGTGGCGAGACATCCATGAGTGATACTAGTAGGAAGAGGTGTCAATTTAGATTAAGAGACTCCCATAATTGCTAGAGATGTAAACAAGCTAAGCTATTTGTCTATGTTAAGCGCATTTGAAAATTCGTTCGATTGAAATTACTCAAAAATCTAATATTCAGGTTTGCCTTATTTTGTTCGTAATGAGCTTGTTTAGCTCGCAACCTCGACTTCCCTTGGATTCAAAAAATTCCAAAATAACAAATAACATGTAGGATTTAACCTTACACCTGCTCAATAGCATGTCATACTTGAAACTACTCTGCTAATCCATATTATATATATATATAATTTTTTTTTATTTCAAGCTAAAATAAGCCGAAGATGATTGAATGAAGAGTTGCTTATTTTTTGTCACCTCTATTACAAATTAAAAAACAGAGGAAGAAGATTAGACTCATCTTTGTACAATGTAACCGAAATTTCAGATTCAAATCATTTAAAATCTTGTCTTAAATGTTTGCATTTATGTCCTCTGAAGATATCTTATTTCCTTCATTACTCCCTATTCCTAAATTCAATGCCACTCATCACTCTAATATTTATAAAAAAAAAGTTGTTCAATCCACCCAAAGATAACAATGAGAAAAATCAATAATAAATAGTTACCATAAACTACTGATAATTACATAGTACAAAGATAATCACATACAATGCAACCCACTCCACTTCATAGCAACATTTATTCTAATTTTGCTGCTACCCCTTTTATTCTAAATTGCAGATATGTAAGTTGTTGGACCAAGTGGTAAATTGATTGAAGTTAATGAATGTGGATAAATAACAATATTCATTTCTGTTCCCGCAATTGGCAAATAATTCTCTACTGGGAACACCTGCATCATAATAAGTATTATCACGTCAGCTTATGATAGCAGCAAATGTAATTTTATATACGAGCTGGTTGATTGCCTAAAAAAATAATACAGTGTAAAAAGAATGTAATATATTTGAATTACTTTAAATTATTTGGTTGAAAATTTATAAATTCATAGTTTGTTTTTTTCTGTTAGTTAAAAAAAATATAATATAAAGTATTTTGAAGATTTTAGATGGTGGCGGCATGGCATAAACGATTCTACTGTAGTGGCGAATCGGCATAGTTATATAGACAATGTATTTAAAATTTCAAATTTAAATTTAATACATCAAAAATAACTATATAATAATTCATCATTAAAATTTTACTACATACTAAAAATATAAAACCCTTGTATTTACTTTATTTTACTTTACTTGGGATTCCAACCAAACAGTCTCATAGATTGTTAGCAATAACATCAATTTGCTATAGTGAAATGCATAATGACCACATCGTGTTCTACTGTTTTTTTATCTAAAAATTAGGAAACTTCATTTTTGGGAAGAACTGAGACCGGAGTTTTTAAATTTCTCTAGTCATAAACAGATAAACTTGTAGTGAAGATTCATACTATCGATATCTGGAAGGGGGAATTACATACATAGCACACAATTCTGTGTTTACATATTTAAGACTTAAGTTATAATATTTAATTAAATAATACTTAAATTTTTAATATCACATTGAAATTATCATAATCACTAACTTTTTAAAAGTGAAATAGGCCTTTTGATAATATGAAACCTTAAGTGTTAGATATGTAAATGCATAAGAATTGTATGGTATCTATGCAAATCTTCCTACCTTGAAATAATCTTGTGACAGACTTTTTTTTTTTTTGAATAAAAATGATATGCTCTATATACTAGATAATACTTTGTTTCTTTGTATCATCACAATAGAGGATTGCTAAGAAAGAATGGAAATCCATGACATTTACATGCTTAGCATATAATTCTTATAAATTTACATATCAAGCAACTAAATTATGATATTTACATACATAACATATAAATTTTTAACATCATACTAAAAATATCATTATTATTATATTTTTTTAAAAGTGAATATATCTTTTCATTCATACATAAATAAAGTGTTAGAAATTTAAATATCAAAATTTAGGTGTTAGATATATAAATACATAAAAATTGTTTGATATGTATGTAAATCTTCCTAAAAGAAATAAAAGAAAATAGAGAAAAAAAAAACTGTGTAACTTCACCTTATTTGGCACATCAAAAGAATTCTCATCCCTCACATCACCGGAGGTAAGTACTGTTATTGATGATTGGGACGAGTTGATAATTTCTTGCAATCCAGTTATAGAGATCTTCAAATTCACCGTGTTACCACCAAAGTTGACAATCTGCACAAAGACTTTATACTTATGAAGAGAGCTCAACCATTCATGGCATGGCTGTTAGTTGTTTTTAACCTATTTAGCATAACTGTAAAATAGAAGCAGATCTAATTTACTGAAAAATTAATAATTGGATCCTGTCTAAAGAATAAATTCACAGGAATGTAGGGAAAAAGAGATTCAGAAGGCAGCCAAATTGTTGGAATAAGGCTAATGAGAATGATGTTGAAGACAAAAGAACAAATTCAAGTATTAGGAGATAGCAGATCTTTGTATTGATCAAGAAGTTTGAAAATCATCACAAAAACTTCAAAAAAAAAAAAAAAGGAAAGAAGAGCAAATTTCCAATGATACAAAAATAGCCAAGGTCTGATTAAAATACATGACCACTGTATTATAAGAATTATACACACACATACACACACAAGCGTGTTCAGCACTGAAAAATGTTTATAAAAGTAAATGTTTCAGGTCTATTGTTCGAAGTAAAGGTGATATAAATAGAGATATTATTAGTAGAATTCAAGTTGGATGGTTTAAGTAGAGGAATGCATCAGCTTGTTGTAAGGGAAAATTTTATAAGATGGTGGTGAGACCTGCAATGTTCTATGGCATAGAGTGTTGGCTAGTAAATGAGAAGAATAGATTTTAACATTGTAGAGATGAGGATGTTTAGGTGAATAAGTGACTTTACATGGAGATAAAATGAGAAACAAATATATACTTGAAAAGGTTGGAGTAGCTCAAGTGGTATATCATATTAGAGAGAGTCGCCTTAGATGGTTTGGTCACATAAAATGTCAGCAGTCTGATGACCTAGTTAGGAGAGTAGATGTATTAGATTTGGGCAATGTTAACAAAGGTAAAGGTAGACCTAAAAAGATTTTGTCAGGAATTATTAAAAAATAATCTTATTTTATTATAATTAAATGAGAATATGATACTTAATAGGACATATTAGAAAAAAAAGATTCATGTAACCGATCTTATGTAATGGGATAAAGGCTTGTTGTTATTGTTATATAAGAGTCATCACCAACATATATGAATGCCCCCCACGCTTACACACTTGAAATTTCTTCAAGGGAATAAACAATTTATGCAAGTATCAAGCTTCATAGAAATTCAAAACTTTATAATTTCACTTAAGCTGTCCAAATACAATGGAAAGATTACACAAAATGAACATACTATCATAACACGTGTGGAACATTAAAAGAAGCTGACCTTTATTTTTATGTTTTTGCTATTGTCTTCCAAGTTCTCCCAAACAATTGCAGAAGAAATCAAAGATCCTGAAGAATTAGCTTGGATTGTGGATGGAAAGTAAATTGCACCACTAGATTCCTTGAAAAGCTGTTGCACCCAATAGCTTGGAGTTCCATACTGCTGCCACGAGTTGAAGACAATAGCATCTGGATTCCACCTGGGTTGTATAGAAAAAATACATTGAAATTTAATTTGCATCTAGAGTTGAATAAACTGGATTCTAGGAGCCTTACAAAGAGCACTTCTGTAATTTCTATAAATGATTTAATAAAGATGGATTACACCGCCATACATACCGCCGATCATTGTCATTGACAAAAAGAGGAGCATAGCTTGCCATTTCAACAACATCACTGTTCAAGAAGAAGCATCATATCAGCCAACTCTCTATGTAGGAAGAAAATATTGAAAGTATTGCTCATAACTATAAAGAATACATTATCATGTTTTAGTATTGTTAATCAGTAAATTAGATGATTAAAATAGTATCATTAGTGTTTGTTACTAATAATTTGCAACAGAGCATATAAATTCTGTCAGTATAACCAGATGCTTTACAATGATCATATATATATATATATTTGAGTTGACTCAATTATTTAGCAAGCCCACGCAACTCGAAATCAACTAAAATTATTTTGGCTGCACATGCAGCTCGAAAACTAGACTCGATCCAATTCAAATTGTTTTCGATTATTTCTTCCAGCCGTAGTCTCAATATGCAAGCTACTAATCTGACATGATGAGCACAAGTTGCCTTTTGTAGAAAATCATAAATTTTTCTCAAAAAGTAACTTGTTTGTAATAGTATTCAATAACTTGATTCCCAAAAAGCTAAACGAAATTTAATTCAGAATAAACAAGAAAATTGCCAATGCAGTCTCATGATACCGGGAGTTCATCAAAAATACCTGTTCCTTTCCAGTCCCATAAGAAATCCAGCTTCACCCAATGCAGCCAGTAGGCTTCCTCTGCCAGCATCAGAGCCAGTCACAGCATACTCACTAACAAAGGCCTAGGAATTGCATCATCATGTAAGAAATTGGTATACAATGCCTTTAACATTCATTAAGTAAACTGTCATACCTTAGGGCCAGAACGTGATGTGCGGTCAAATTTGTTTGACATTGAAAACAAATTGTTTGACGACGTGTAAATCTATCCAAAATCAGTGAAGTTAGTCGTCTTCATATAAAAGCAGTAGTAAAAATGTAAAACTAGCTAAATTATGGGGTTAGAATTGCTTGAACATACATGGAAATCATACATATCAGCAGGATGGTCTAATGGGGCAGATGAGCCATCACAGTTGGTGACGATTTTAATATCGGGATAAGCAGATTTGATGGCATAGTAGTACTTGAGGTAGTTTGCTGTCAAATGATATACATGTTAAATACTTCCTAAGTCTTTATTTCACTTGACAATCTAGTATAGCTAATTAATTCAAAACTAATCAATAAGTGGAAAAACAATGAATCAGAAAACAGAAGTATAAAATAAATGAAACAAAGGGTGATTTGAATATGAAAATCAACTGTTTTAAATTGGAAGTATATACAGATGACTTGTAAAAAAAATACTTGTCCTTATCAAGCAGAGGTGGAGCCAAGAATATTTCTTAAAAGGAGGCACATAAAATAATTTTATCCATGAAATAGATAGAGATGTTATTAGTAGAATTCAAGTTGGATGGTTGAAGTGGAGGAATGCATCTGGCCTATTATGTGATAGAAAAGTTCCACTTAAACTTAAGGGAAAATTTTATAAGATGGTGGTAGGAACTGTAATGACTTATGGTGCAGAATGTTGGCTAATAAAAGAGAAGCATAAGACTAAGTTAAGTGTTACGAGATAAGGATGCTCGTGGATGAGTGGCTTTACTCTTAGAGATAGAATGCAAAATGAGTATGTTCGAGAAAAAGTTGGAGTAGCTCCAGGTAGATAAGATTAGGAGAGTCACCTTAGATGGTTTCACACATAAAGCGTCAGTATTAGGAGAGAGCGCATTAGATTTGCCTTATGTTAAGAAAGGTAGAGGTAGACCTAAAATGACTTGGTTAAGATGTATAAAAAATGATCTTAGTATACTTGAATTAAATGAGAATTTGACACATAATAGGACACATTGGAGACAAAGGATTCATGTAGCCGACCCCACCTAGTGGGATTAAGGCTTCTTGTTGTTGTTGTTGTTGTTGTAGAAGGGGCACACATTAAAGTTTTACTTTTAAAACATCAAATAATGAAGATTACTTAATAAATATCTATTGTATATAAACACATTAAAAACTTAAAGAGTGAGGCACGGGCCCCCGGCCCCTCCATCATGCACCCCTTAAATCAGCCATTGTTGTCAAGCATAAAATAGTCAAACTTTTAAGTGGAACTTCTTCCATTGATATTAGGAAAGAAAGTCCCCAAATTTCCTGGAATGATGATGTAAACTTCTTGAATTTCATTTCTTACTAGAGGAAACAACAAAAAGCATATACAATTTCTTTGTGCATACTTTAAATCATTATTATCACAAACATTAGACATCATAGTAGTGTGCAACTCGTGGTAATTTGTAGTAACTCAGTCCTGCAGTTGATTTTTTGCTGGTTATAACAAAGATAGAACAACTTGAATGTGAAATTAAACTGCAAAAAAATAAGACAACTTAGTATCTAGAAGTATTAACACGTTATTAAAAATAAGAACATAAATATCATATTTTAAGCTATCGGGCACTAGTTGTTAAAGGTGCAAACACCAAATGGTTGGAATAAGGTTAATGATGATGATGATGATGATAAAGAAAAATATTCAGTGAAAGAAAACAATCATACCTAGGTAATATTTTTTCCCGCAGTCCTCATTACCAACTGCCACATATTTCAGTTCAAAAGGTTCTGGATGTCCCATTGCAGCTCGAAGAGAGCCCCATGTTGAGTTAGGCGATCCTCTAGCAAACTCAATACTATAAAGTGTATCCTGTACAACAGGTTATAAAGAATCTATTAGCTAATCAAAACTATTAAACCAAGAAAAAAAGGTTCATCTAAAGCCACAGAAGATTAATAATATCTGCTATTAAGAAATTTCACAGAATCAATTTGATTTCATATCAGAAAGATTCAAATGATAATAATTTTGAGTTGAGATAAATAATGAAAAGCTAAAAGGATTTTGATATGCTTTTTATTAATATTGAGATAGCAAATGATTGAGTGCCACAATACATACCGAAGAAAATAAGTATATCAAAGAATTTAGTGCTCCTAATGAACTAAAGAAATCTTTACTACTATGAATCAAACATGATGTTTAAAAAGAAGTCCAATAACTATTTGAATTTAAAGTACTAAGCCTTTATATGAGGTTCTTGATGAATTAACACCACCTAGAGATATGTGCATGCCCTTGATTTGATTCCAGAATCATCATTATTAAGTTGACCCATTATAGGATAAACCAGACTGAACATGTTGAATAGAAAATAGATAGATCAATTGCTTAGGAAAGGGCTTACTATGGAGACTATGAGTCTTGAAGATGTTCATGCTCTACTTCTATCTAAGAAGGATGGTAGCTAGAAGATATGTGTGGATTATTGATGATTAATAAGATAACTATCAAATTTCATTTTTTCATGCCTAGATTAGTTCATATGTTAGATATAATGCGTAGAGCAATTTTTTTTTAAAGATTGATTTGAAAGGTTACCATCAAGTGAGAATGAGAGAGGATAATAAATGGAAGATTGCCTTTAAGATTAAATATTACTTATATGCTAGGTTGCACAGATAAAAAATAGGGATATAGACATAATATGATATAGATACGGAACACGTGTGCTTTTAAAAATATAGGACATGGATAGGAATGTGACACATCATTGTACTTTTAAAATTTATATAATTTATAAATTTTAAAATAATATATATTAATCACATAAATTTTATATATATATATATATATATATATATATATATATATATATATATATATATATATATATATATATATATAGATATATATATATATATTAAAGTAAAAAAATTAATATTATAAGAACAAAAAATATTGACATTTAAAATGCAAGAAAATGACTAAAAACTTAACATCTTATTTATAAATCATGATAGTAAGGAAAGATATTTAAGCAATCAAATAAAGTAAAAAATATAATACAAAATAATAAGCAATCAAATTCTAATAATAATTTAAAAAGATATTTAATCATCAATATTCTTTAGAATATTACATACAAAAAAAGTATAAAGTTATTTCTACAATAAGAATTACCAAAATATAATATTAAATTATATATTGAGTTAATAATATAAAATTTAAACTTAATTATTCAAGACAAACATGTCTGAATTTTTTTTTTAATTAGACACGCCATAAGCGTGCCCAACATGTGTCAGCCACGTGTCACACGTGTGTGTTCAAACATGTTAGATATTGCATATTTTTTTCTCAGTGCAGCATGGCTTACATAAATAATTAGTAACATTTTTTTGAAATGAAAAATGCATTGAAAATTTTTATGAGATTTATGAACCATGCCTTATGACCTTTATTAGAAAATTCTTATTGCATGAGTCATGGCATTCTAACTACCTAGTCACTAATCTGTGCTTAATAAGATTTTTATGATTAATCTATGAAGGATTTTTTTTTAAAAGAACTCATCTTTGCATTTATGATTAATCTATGAGGGATTCTTTTATTTTAGAATTACATGCTAGTTGAGCTACAAGACATTTTATCCATGATAAAACTATAGCTATGATTGAGGATAGATAACACTGGTTAAATCTAAAAATAGATGTTACAATCCTTTCACAATAAAAGACTTGTCAATAGCTTAAGAAAAAAAAAATACTAGGCTTTACACGCCATTACGTATTCTTTATAAATCTAAAGAGAATGCTAGTATGGACTTTGTTCTAGAATTACTATGAACCTTAGGAAACATGATTCTATCTTTGTAGTGTTGGATAGCTTTTCTAGATCTCTTGATTTATTCCAAGTTGATTCTAAATTATTGATGCATCTTATTAGTAAAATTGTATTTTTAACAAATCATTAAATTGCATATGAAAACTTAAAACTTGTGTCTCATATGGATGTAAATTTGTGAGTTATTTAAAAAAAAAAATTACGTAGAAGATGATGGGGGTATAACTTAAATTTTCAATTGCTCATAATCAATATAATTTGATGGACAAAATGAAGTAGTTAATGGGAGGCTAAGTAACTTGTTGCAATATCTAATAAAATAACCAGCTTCTAATTAGGTTTGATTTTGCAATGATTGTGATTGCATGCAATTTATCTATCAATTCGCCTGCAAGCATAAGAATATTTCAAATTGTTATCACCTAAAAAATCTATTGATCTCATTGAACTTCTATTATGACATGGCCAATTGAGTTTGTATAATCATTTACATAATATATGTATGATTTTTATGAGTTTATTTATAAGGAATTAAATATTAATATGTAAATTATTAGTTTCTTGTGGATGTGAATAAAAAATGTGGAATTCAACTAAGGTGATAAGGTAATGGTCCAACTAAATCTTGATAGATTTCCTAAAAAACTCTAAAAACTTAAGTGTAAGAAAGACAGAATCATATAATTGATTAAACCAAACACTCATAAATTGAAAATTATGACAAGTTCTAATATCATTCCAATCATCAATGTATGTGAATTGACCTTATTTCATGAAACTGCTAACACTAATGATAGTGTATATTATAGGTGTTTTATGCATTAGTGTGGCAAAACTACTATTGATGATTCAAGGATTACCTCACAAGAAATGCAACAGTAATGAACAAATCAGCTTGATGAATATCAAATCATCCATCAAACATATCTGCTGAAAACTTGGAAGTTTATAAGTATTAAAACACTGGATGTGAGTGTTGGGATAAGTAAAATGGCATTCAAAACTTTGATGATATTCTAGTTGTCTTATATTTTGTTTTCTATTTCTATAACATGTCTATGATGATAAATGCTTATGAGAACGAGATGTATTATCTAATATTTTGATTACTTTAATGGGCTTTATTTTGTGTTGCAAGTTATTTCAATTGAGAACTTGAATTTCCTTGTTCATTTGTTTTGTTGCACTGTTAGGGCACATATTCCAACCTTCTTCAATTAACAATTTCTAGCATTGGATTCATACTATTTAAATATGGTGTATTTCCTCATTCCTATTATAATTGGGTTTGACCACATACTAAATCTTGGAGTCAGTACTGTGGTTGTTTATAATGATGTTACAATAATATGCTTCTTTTTGCCATCCTTTTTGAGTTCTACGCTGATAAGGAAAGTATTACGTTCTTAGGGTGTTCAGCTACTAGTCGTTTCCTTGTGCATTATTTAACTGGAACTCAAGATAAATGAATCATGGATTTCTGGCTTAGGCAAATTCTAGGAATTCTGAGAAAACCACCTATTGGGGGATTTTTTTAATTTATAGATCCATGGCAGTATGCAAATATTGACTTGTAGCTTAATAAAATTTTAAATTCCTCCCAAGCTTATGCGTGTGTTTTTGAATCTCAATTTTTTGACCAAGTTGTAGGTGTTGCCGACAGTTTCCGGAAAAAAATCTTTCTTCTTGTACCGGTTAAAAGGCCTGCATATCCACTTCTTCTATCCATGTTCCTTTCATCATCTACTTTTTAGTTTATTTTTGCATATGACATTAAGATTTAATCAAGTTTGATACAACCTAATTTCCCTTTCATGGTGCAAGTCTTGACCACTGCATGGTTTTTGCAGAATTTTTTATTTTGATGATCTTTAAATTATCATTTCACTAAGGCTTTGTGTTTCCTTATTTTGCATTAAAAGAGATAAAATTTTACTTAAACTAACATTGGTCTAACATCGGTAGATTCAGTCATGGTCTTTTGTGTTCTTTGTGCATCTCATCTTAAGGTTGCATGAATAAACCTTCAACCCCAACGGAACCAGCACTCAAAATTACGAAGTCAATCTTGGTGAAGAGAAATATGTGCATGTGATCTAAGTAATTATTAAGCATGCACTAGGAACAAGATAGGACTTCATTTGCAATATTTGAGCTCCTAGGAAGCTTATAATCCTAATTGAGCTTTAAAGAGTACAAAAAGTATAGAAGAAAAATAAGCCTAACCCAAAAATAGATTTAATATTCCAAATCTGAATATTAAATTGACAAGATTCATAAAGAAAAATGCCCCATAATTCATAAAGAAACCATAAGTAGAGGCAATATAAGGTATTGCAATTCCAACAACAAAAGTAAAATGATTTTGAAAAAACAATGCTTGAGCAAAACTAGCAGCACAAAAAAAAAATGTTATCATGCTACAACAAAAGTAAAGACATAGCACCAAAAGATCGGTGTGTTTACTTTTTTCTTCCCTATAATATGCCCCTGAACATAATGTGGTGCAATAAAGTAGATTTAGATATTCTATTCTGCTAAACTCTGGGACTATTTAGCACTTTTTCCTTCCAATCAAAGAAACCAACAAGGAATTTTGGATCCTGCTTGGTCCATTAATATTGTGATCATTGGGCTGATGTGATCTAGTGAAAATAGATAATTCATATTTAAAAATAGAAACCAAAAGTTTCAGGCAGCAGCTAAGTAAACTTGGTGACATACGGGGGTCATTCATGAGTGTTTCTTCTTGATGAAAAAATGCTATGGAATGTGGACCAAAGCAGCCATGGTTAGACCTAATATATCAACGACAAAATGTATTTTCATCCCACAAACTTAAAAGAGAGGGCCAACCACTATAGTATTTTTATACCAACATATTTTTTATTTATTTAATACAAGATTAAATTCAATAATCTCATGTGCCTTAACTGAAATGCAAATGCATTTGTCAGTGCAATTCTTGCATGTTTCTCTAAGCTTTCTAACACTGGTTGATTTTCTACTTTTGATGAGCCTGAAAGCTTCAATCTCTCTGTAAGAATAGGAACCTTGTTTCTCAAGTTCATTTCGGTTGCTTTGGGTACTCAGATTATATAGTCAAAGTAGCTTTAATGATGAAAACATAAAAATGCAAATAATTCATCTAAAATCTAAATCCCTGTCAACTAACAAAATACAAATGTAAACATGAGTTGAAACCATGCCTGAACAAAAGGAAAAATGTTTGGAGTAGCAACTTCATCGTTATGGCTGATTCCTGCAAAATAAAGAAAACAGTGAAAACAAAAGATATTCAATCGAAATCAAAGTGTCTTTCAACAGATCCAAACTCTCCAAAATCAAAATACCATTGTTAACCACCCACACAGGTGAAGCACCAAGGTCTTCTGCAAGCTGCGTTTAACAAATAACGAAACCTAGTTCAGAATAAGAAAAATTTCACTTAGGTTTGCGAATCAAAACAGGAAATAAAAAAAATTGAGTACTTGAAGGAACTCGTAGTATCCAAGCCCATCATCAGTCCAATACATCCAGACATCGCCAAAGTGCCCAGACCTTTCCTCCCATGGAACCAAGGTTTCTTTCCACCTGAATGCATTTCTAAGCCAATCACCTTCCACAAAACAGCCACCTGAAGACAAGAAAGATGGAAAAAGTGAAACCTGTCCGGAGTTGGAATTAGATAAAATCATCTCATAGAAACACAAGCTCAACATTTTGTTGGTAAATAGGCATGACTTATGCAAACACATAGAACAAGAAAATTGAAAATAGAAAAGATCAACATGCAAAAATTTCATACAAGTACAACAACAACAAGTCTTAATCCCACTAGGTGGGGTCGGCTACATGAATCCTTCGTCTTCATTGTGTCCTATTATGTGTCACATTCTCATTTAATTCAAGTATACTAAGATCATTTTTTATACATCTTAACCAAGTCATTTTAGGTCTACCTCTACCTTTCTTAACATAAGGCAAATCTAAAGCATCTACTCTCCTAATTGGGTCATCGACGAGGCGAGGCTTTATGTGGCCAAACCATCTAGGCGACTCTCCCTAATCTTATCTACCACTACTCCAACTTTTCCAACATACTCATTTTGCATTCTATCTCTAAGAGTAAAGCCACTCATCCACCTGAGCATCCTCATCTCTGTAACACTTAACTTAGTCTTAGCAAAAATTTCATACAGGTGTACCTAATTAATAGCTACGTCGTATCATCACTGCTATAATATTTTACTTAGAATTGATTGTGGAGAATAATAAACTAATTCCTCTTCTTCAACATTAAAAGGTATCTCCCCTCTCTTTAAAAAGAGCAACAAACTTTTTAAAATACCCTTAATGAAATAATCATAAATATTGGATACCACTTGGACCCACAACTTAGTTTGCATAGTGCATTTTCTTCTTAAGGCAAAAATTAGGCTCCAAAACTTTAGCACATTTGACCTGGTACATAGGGATTTGAACACATTAGGTTAATAAATGAGCCAATCTAAACCTAACTCTAAATATTTGAGTTCGAGTTGAATTATTATTCAAGCAGAGTTTAGTTCTTAAATATAAGCTCATTTATTATTTGGGTTAAGATCGACTTGACACAAATAACCCGAAATTGACTTGATTATTATTCGAGTTAGGTGGATTCAAGCCAAGTTGATTAGATTAAATAGATCATATTCAAGTTAATTGAGTTGTGTTAATAAAAAAAATTGCATGCTCCATACAAGACATGGGTTAAATGAGCCAAGTATGAGTTAAAAAAATATTTTTTGACTCATAATAAATAAGTCAAATTTGAGTAAGTTATAATCGAGTTGGGTCAACTTCAAGTTAAAATCAAACACGACCTATCAATCTAAATTGACACCCTACATCAAGCTGATAGCACAAAATGATGGGCGCAATCCAATAGTAGTTCAAGCTTAAATATTCACAAACAAATAGATCTATAAAAAGGTGGGTAAATAAATTCATCACCGAAGCCAATTTGGAAGCTTTTAAAGCACAGGTATTACTTGAAAATTTCACAGAGCACACTCTAATGTATTGTACAAAATAAGTTGTTCCTGTTATAAAGTAAAGATTTTAATTTTACTACATACCTAATCTTACATTTACTATCATGCATAGAGATGCAGGTAATGCTCGTATAATAGATATCAATGTATTTTATATTTCATATTATTACCATTTTGTACACGTCACAAAAATTACTTTTTTTTGGATATAAAGGAATATGATTAGACTTAGAAGCATCACAAATATATATAATCAAAGTGATGGTGATAGATATCCTTATGCTCGTTGTTATTAGAAAGTAAAAAGGAGGGCTAATTAGGCATCAGGAGAATCTTGTCAAATCCCTAATTACATTTCCTTATGTTGATTTGGGAGACTGTTTTGAAGATAGAGGGGACAACAATAAAAAGGAAGCTTTGTTTTGTTTACCTGGAAATCTTAAGAACCGAGGTTTTAAATTTGCCACCAAGGCAAAAAGCTCCTTTCTAAAGCCATGTCCCTGTACAAATACAAAATGAAGAAGGATGACAATTGCTAGAAAAATATAAAAATACATATCTATTTCAAATAAATATAATGCTAGTGTAAATATGCCTATATAAAAATAAAATATTAAAGCAATAAGGAAACTACAATAAAAAATATACTCCATAATGAGGAAATATTACAATAATAAATACTATAAATTTTTAATGAATATTAAGCATATGTGATAATATTAATATGATAACATAATAATTCTAATAACTTTAATACCAATCCATAAACACATACTGCTACAATAAGAAGCATCCAGAGTTATACAGAGCAAGAAGGAAGAGATTCAAGCAAACAACTGTGTAATACTTTCTAAAATTATTGATCTAAGCCAATCGACACTAGAATGAGGCGTTCTCTGAGAGATTGATGCTACATCAACCATTGCCAAGATCGAAGGTGACCGAATTATCATGAATATAGAATCCTCGCAGGGTCTTCATGAGAACTTCACAAGATCATTGAAAAAGACCAAGATGAATAATTGATCATTGAACTAAGGCAAGATTGAGACAAAGCCTTTTAATCAATTAGGGAAGTAAATCCTGGGAGAAACAAAGACATTGAGTGTCGGGTGTGAGCAATAGGCAAACATGTCTATGCAGCAGCATGAGTGGGCATGAGGGACCAACCATGCAAGCAGGTAGTGTTCGAGTGGGAAGTGAATTATACAAGGCTTCAACACATGAGCACGATTAAAGGTGTTTGTGCAAGATCCCTAATTAAGCAGCCAAGTAGTGCAAGATCACAATGATCAATCATGTGATTAAGCAAACAAAGCCTCACATAAGTGAGTTAGCTAGTAGCAAATCACTACCCACGAGATTGATGAGGCTCAGATGGGTGAACAATGGGATCTAATAGATCTTCACAGGGATCTATTATGAATCTTTACTAAATCATGGATCATTGAATGATGGGACTCTCACAAATCTTCATTTGATCCCTAAGCCCTGAGGGATCTTAATAAGATCTTTGCCAAATAAAAATTGAGTGACATAATGAAGGCAAAGATGACTTAAAACATTGACTCTGATACTATGGCATAAAACATAAAAAACTATATCTTTATTTTGAATGAATATGATGCTAGTACAGATATTCCTATTACAATAAGAGATTATACCAATGAGAAATTTGTAAAATGTGGATATATGGCAATAATAAATACAATAAATTTTTAATAAATATTAAGTGTATGTGATAATATTAATATAAAAATATAATAAGAATAATAATTTTAGCAACAATAAGGCAAAAAATTGGTAGCTTCAAATAGGTTATATCAATTCAATAATCAATGCAATGGTCAAATCCTAATATGACATACCCACAACGTGAATAAATTTATAGTTTGTAAACATTATGATTTTTTTTTCATTTGAAACTTTAAAAATTATTATTATTTTTCTAATCTTTTAAACGAACAAGATCTAAAGAATATACATAGAAAGTGAAAAATAGTTCAGAAAATTTTCAATAGTCTTCAACATCAACGATTTACTAATAATGATCATCATTGCAAAGTAGACATCCCTACAAATAAATGCATATCCCCTCTTTCTGGGGCCTAACAATAGCTCATAATTTTATTTTCTCTCCAAAAAAAAAAAGAAATATAGTAAAATGGTACTAAGTTAGATATAATTTAAATGCTAATGCTTCTTTAATCAATTCTAAGATGAAAAAAAAATGAAAGAGAAAATATAAATAAAATATGCTCCTTAATCACAAATAGTGTTTAACTAGAGTGTCAGAATCAACATATCTATAATAAGATAACATCACATTCCAAAAAAGAATGATCTCCAATCTATCTTTATATCTGAGTGCATCAATAAAAACTAATAGAAAAGTAATATTTCTCATCAACAAATATTCCTCAAAACATACAAAAATGAAGTTGTTTGTAGTATAAGTGGTGCATCATAATTCAAGTTTGAAATTCCTCAAATGAAGGAAATAATGATAGTCGTACTATTAGATAATATGATTTCTTTAAATATAGATGGAACTCCCCTACTATGAACAACCACCCTTTGATAGCCTAATTATTATTTTCGACATTAACAACCTAATCTTCTTTTGTCTCCAACATTATTTTATATGTTTCTTTCCTACAAATACAAAATAATAACAATAAGAAAGTGAAGTGAAGAAAAGAAAAATTGTAAAAAAGAATTCCGCCCAAGCTATTCAAGTGGAACTTACACCAAGAGAAGTCATAGATTAATGAATATTCCATAAGGAAAATCCCAACTTTTTTTTATTATTTTGAAAAGTTCTAACATGATAGCACATTTATTATCAACATTGATTTCTTCAAAGTCATAAGATACTCATCCCACTACAAACTACTAGTCAAATCAAAGGATTTGATAATAGGTGGATTGAATTGGGGTTTGGTCCCTGTAATCTCTAAATTGAATATTTGCAAAACACAGCCCAAACCTATCAACAAAAAAGGCAAATAAAGCATAGTGACGATAACTGAATTTAAATAGAGGGGGCAGAGAGAGAGAGAGAGAAATTTCATATATCAACAAAAAATTAAAATAAAAATAAAAACCCCTATTTATAGATGGAAATCAAAATTGCCGCTATAGGATATGTTTCATAGGACTTTGACCCTATGATGGTAATTGGATGAGATAATGAAACTATGTATTGGCAATGTAATCATTTTTATTAGTGTGGGTTTCTTCAGATGAGTTATATTACGTTCTAAGATTCATGCTTTTCAAAACTTAATAGAGATCGTTGATTTCCAGGGAGATTGAGATCTTTATATACATCTTTATTGAGCTCTTCAATAGCAAACACTTTGTTCTTATGGCTGGCATTTTTGCTCGACCTCTAGGATTAGATTACGACGATTGTTAGTTCCAATTTCTCCTATGATGAAAAACTGTAAAAGGTTGTCCTACAAGATCCTACAAGACAACACAAGAAGAAAGTTTAACGAAAACATTTCAAAGAAATTTCCTTTGTTGATGGAAGGCCCTACATCAATATATTAGCCGATGTTAAAGAAAGTCAAAACACACAAAGCATAAGCCATGCAAACATATCAATGGTAAAGATAGATGGTGGATTCAAAAAAATTAACATGCTCACTTAAATGCAAATTTCCCATGTAAGAATTAAGGATTTGCATCTAAAACTTTAGTGGAGGTTGCTCTTCAACTATTGGAATCATGCTTTGCTCTTCTCTGGGTCTTGATAGGGACATAGAGTCATTCTCAAATGACTAAAAAAGACTAAACTATGCTGTATCTTTTAATAAATGCCATGGTGACATGATTGAATCTTAAGGTGGAGGAAGATGAATTACAGTTTGTGGGGAAAAGATGTTATGAATCATCTCAGTAAGATGATTGTTGTTGTGGGTCATTCATTTGCAATCGCTATTATGGCTCATAGATTGGTTCTAATGAGTCCACACTAATTAAACCTGAAAAGATGCTGAATGCAAAATTGTTAGGAGGAAAAAAGGACTATCCAAGTCAAAAGATGTGACAATGGGTGGGTTGGATCAAAGTTTGGCCCCTGTGATCCCTCATTTGAATTATTGAAAAGAATCTAATGAATCCTTTCTCAGAGTAAAGACAACTAAGATGAATGGATGAGCCAAAATCCACAAATCTCCCCTAAATAATCTCTTAAGAAAAAGAAAGCCCCCACCTGATGCTTGATCCACTATTTACAAGTGGGAATCAAGCTCGAAATGACAGAATGGGCAGCTTCACAAAACTCAAACCACTGTGATAACAGTCAAACCTAAGGCTGTAACCAGTCATGTAGCAGCTGTCATTTTCCCTGACACAAATTTCTTCAAATGAGTTTGGCTTTTGAGTATCTTAGGGAAGTATTGCTAGTTAGTTATGTACTAAGTATCTCACTTTTGTATGTCATTCACCTCAGTTCAATAGTTGGATTCTGAGGGTCGAGTTCTATTTTAGATGGAGTGTTCTCTTATTGACATTTTGGTTATTGGATTTGGACAAGTTTAAAAAAAAAACAACATTCAATTTTAGCATAGTAGAAGATATATCTTTATTTCATTGGCCCATTGGACCCAGTTTAGGTCTGGCTATTGACTTGATTCATCCAATTGGAGTCATTATAGATAAACAGTATTATATCCAGTGATAAGATATTGGCATTCATTGATCATTTGAAATTTTCCAAACCATTTTGCCATTGAAAATTGATCACTGGGCATGGGAAACCTTTGTACCATACACACTTTTTTTTTGGTATGATCAAGTCATGAGGAAAACGATACCCCGATTCCAAATTAGAATGCCCAAAAACATAGATAGTACAAGTCCAGAATAATTTGAGAGTTAGAAAAAAAAACTACTTATAATGAACACATTCAACATTGCATACATTATGCACTAACTTCTTGCGTGAAATAACTAAGCTGACCAGTGAGTAAATATTCAAGCAACTTCAGTATGACTGTTTGCTAATTGAAACATGACTCCTTCACTAGGGAAAAAAAATTAAGAAAGCCATCAGAATTTAGAATTCATATCATATACAAAATTTTTATATAAAAAATACAAAACATGACCGGAGAAGGTTTCTTCAGTTTCTTGAAACAGGCATTTGAACAATGGTTTAAATGGGTCGCTTTCATTATTTTTATAACGTTCTTTGAGAACTCAAGTTCATTAAAATCCGTGTTATAATTTGCAGTAAAAAACACCTCATGCTTCTTTTTCTTTTGTGTAAAAATACTTACCTTGTAAGTGTCAACAGGCATAACCGATATCTGATCAAACCAAATTATTCCTTCATTGGAAGTAGTCAATTGAAGCCTGGACTGAGTATTTGATCCCTGGGCAATAAACAATAGCTCAACTTTTGTCCAATTAGCCATATCCAGTTCCTCTGTCCTATAATTTAAATAAAAGAAGAAGATAGCATAGGATAAGAAGTGGTGCTGCTTCTACACATTTTAAACAAATAAAAGTTCTCAGTTCTCACGTTATAATAGAAGAAGCAAGATTCTGCAACCCATCAGTGCTTGTCAGTGAGACTGACAATTTCATTGCTGCTGATGTTCTTGCATAAAGGACAACTTTATACTCTTTTCCATCTTCTATATTCTAAATGATAAAATATCAATAATTCAACTGCCAGTAAACTACAAGCAATTAAAATGACTGATCAACAAAAATAAATAATCAAGTGAAACTAAATAAAACTTCAGGATAGATGAACAATTCTATTCCACCAGAAGCCAAAAAAAAAAAATTCTTTTTATAAATGAAAAGCTTTGTGGCAACCGTCATCGAGGTTCTCTCACATATTGCCTGAAACAAGATCCACATAGCTTACAAAGAAAGGTACAATAAGTGAATAATAAGTAGGATAGATTGATCTTATTTCGGCGTAATGAGACTAACAGAAGTGCATACCATTCCCCAGTACCCAGGGTTATATATGCCAACACCACCTGCTGGACAAATAATAGATCCCTCACTGTCACATAGGACTTCCATACGAAGCGCCACCTTATTACGCTCAAAACAAGATGTTCTGTCAGTTGTCACAAAGATTGTAGAGTCATTCCCAATGATAGACCACGGGTCAATGTTTGAAGGAGTATTAGGTCCCCCAGCTTCAAAACCTGCAAGAGAATTTTAAGGGCTTCAAAACTAAGAGGGCATATTGAATGAATAGAAGGAGTAAAACAGACCTTCACTAACATTTCTTCATCAACATATCCAGATAGCATGAGCTATTTTATAATTTGCAGATATTCTAGGCATAAAATACATGTTATAAATGTGTTTATAATGAGGCATGTTTGTATCTTGATCTTCCATAGAAACTCTTTGGTCTGTTATTAATAATCATAACAACTTAACAAAGTTTCTTTTAAAATATTCAAATTTCTTATAGAATGAAAAGCTGCAGTGGTGAGAATGCAGTGCACAGTCAAGAATTCAAAGAACTTTGAAATTAAGACCACCTTCTATAACAATATTTAGCCATTGAAAAGACAAGAGATATATAAGTATATATCCCATAGAACAAAAGAGGGCAAGGTATAAAGTTTTCCGACAATATAAATCAGTATAAAATCGAGCTCAAGTATATCTTCAAATACTAACACTTCTCATCAGTTTGCTAATTAGAAACATTTGACACACCTCTATTACTTACAAGTTCTGCCCATAGCCCCCCAGCCCCTGCATGATTGATCTCCTGTAAATGTGAGAACAAGGAGTCATCAGTTGGTCAAATCTGAAAATTTATCCAAAAGTACAACAAAATGAACACGCAAACAAAGTATGTGAAATATGTCATTTTCCCAAGCGCAAGCATGTTCAAAAAGCTAACTTTAATACCCTTCCTCATGGAACAACCAGGTTTCTGGGCCATGTTAAGCCACCAATAAATAAGCAAGTCGAGTAAAATTTAACCTCACTGATCAGAAATTGGATCATTCCCATGGATGCCAACCAAAACAATAAAGTTCACGAAGGAAGAAAACAGGCCAAACACTAAAGAATTTACTTTAAAATAAAAAGAAATAACCAACCCATTAATTGAACCAATGGACTAAAAAAAGAAAGAGTAGCATATATCATGATATAATTGATATCATCAGCTGAAATGCAATTCCTTTTTTTTTAATATAAATCAATGATGCAAACATATTCCCATCATCATCCAATTTAATTAAACAGCTCTACTGAACAAAATCAACAAATCAACCCCTTCAGTAACTCACTGGACAGTGAGCCACTCACCTCAAAAAAGACACCAAACAGAGTATCTGACATCCTCCTACCAGAATTCGAGGAAGCATTCACCGACAAGACCGCAGTTTGGATATCCTCTAATCCATAAGCAGAGTTTCCGCATAAACCGGACATCAGCATTAGAGTACAGAACAAAGTGATAGTACCAACGCCCGAAAACCCCATTTTTCCTTCATGGCCCATCTCATCAGCAGCCATACACAGTCTTGCAGTCAACTACAAAAAGAACAACCAGAAATCAGTGATTGTATACGAAAACAAACAAAACAAACAAACAAAAAAAAAAAACGATCCGGATCGAACAAAGATTCAAAATTGGTTACCAGATAAGTAGATAAATCGGCAGTTATGCGGAAACTGGTTTGGTGGGGCGAGGGGTTTAAGTAAGGTTCAAGAATCGATCTGCGGGTTGCTTGAAGCCGTTGCCCGCGGGATTCATGCCGAGGTCATGGTGGGCGATGTGGATGGGGAAGACGATGACTGCGGTGAAGCCAAACTTCGTTACATGATCGTTGGATTTGGATCGGACGGACATGACAAGGATTAGGATGCGACAGTCATCTACTCCACGCAGCGTTGCTTGCAAGGCTCGGTGAAGTGAGCATTTGGCCGCTGCGGGGCAAGACCAACATTTTGCTAGTACCAACTCATTTCTTCCCCCTTTTTTAATCATTTTCTAGATTGCACGCAAAAGTTTTGTTATTTTGAGTTGCGCAATTTAACTTAAAAGCTTAAATAAGACCTAAGTAAGCGAAAAATTCTTATTTTATAATGTTCCCATAATTTGGTTTTGAAATATAGAGATGATAAAGAGGAAGAAGAAACAGGAAATCGAAAAAATACGATGCGGCCAGCTTGGTTATCCAATCAGAAATTTTATAGAATGATTTGGTTTTATTTCAGAAAACGTTCAAAACAAACATATTATAAAAAACTATTAAAATTTAAAAATTCCGAGCAAAATTAATCCCTATTAATTGTCAAACCTCGATTTTCAAAGCTTAACTGTTGGCATGGAGTAGAAGACAAAGCTTACTTTTAGAAGCTGTACCATAATTTTCCTCCTTCCTTCTTAATTCTTCCACCTCACCTACCAACGAGAAATGGACACTAAATTTGATACCCTCTCTCAATTCGTTCACAATCAGCGCTCTAATTTGGGTACAAAATTCACTGGATAAATAAATTAAATTCATTTCTCAGAGTCATTATATTTTTTTTATATTTATAAATTAATCATTTTTAATTTTAATTTTTTAAATTGATTTTAAAATATTGAAAGTCATAACAAAATCCAACCCATATTTTTCATTTTTGTAAAATTCCTAACTATTTGTTCGTGGCACATACAAATACATAGATCTGATAATTCAAAAAAATAAAAAGAAGTTAAATTTTAAATACACATATTAAGTAATTAATTTGTAAATTTCTCAAACATATAATAACAACAATAATAAGCTTTTATCTCACAACATAAGATCAATTGAATGAATCATTCTTCTTTATTGTGTCCTATTAAGTATCAAATTTTCATTTAATTATAATATAATAAGATCATTTTTTTTTATATTACATAACCATCTTATATATATAAATAAAATAATATGCAAAAATGTCAAAATTTAAATGTGAATATTGAATATCGAGCAAAGTCTTACAATTCTTCAAATTTTCAAAATATTTTCAAATTTAACTTAAGATCTTCTTCATATGCAAAACATGACTAGTCTAAATCTCAAAAATACTCTGCTAGAAGACCCATACTAATTCACTTAATCATAGATTCTTTCAATATTTAAGTATCTTAATTGCTCAAAGTTAAGCAATCTTGAGCTCAATTAGAAGTTAGATCCTTCTATTAATTTTATAAAGGTTTCAACCAAACTTCAAGCTTATTAGGCTTAAATTGAAATACTTTTAGTGTCACTAGATTTTTCTTATGAAAATGTTTAATTTGATTATAACTTTGCTAAAATTAGAAATTAGATAGTCCTAAATGTAATTTTTAAAATTTATAGTTCAAATAATGCACCAAGATTCATGCTTGATAAAGTGGATTTTTTTAATAATATATTATTTATCATTTACTTAAGTATGTTAAAATCTATCATATAAAAATGCACATTAATTTTTTAAAAATGGCTATAAAATTATAATTTTAGAAAGAACATAAGGCATGATCACTCCTTATACATCAATATAGATCTCCTTATGGATCATAAGGCATGATCACTCATTTTCTAGTATGGTAAGAAGCATGAAAATATGAGAGGAGAAATAATATGGTACTCATTTAAAAAATAAACCCAAACAAGTTGGGTTTTAAATTTTAACATTTGATTTCTATGTATAGAAATGCCTTAAAAGAAAAATTAAAGAATGAATGCCATTTAGATTGTGGATGTTTAAAGTATATGATAGGAAACTAGGCAAAATATACATCTTGAGAGCCAAATGATGGAGAATTTGTGACATATGAATATAATATTAAAGAAAAGATATTAAGCATTAGATCTATAAGTAAGAACTCAATAATTTTAGATAAATTTTATTAATATTTAGTTTATACATTATTTATGTAACACCACAAGTCCAAGAGATTGAGCACCTCGGTAAGTTAGAAATTAATTGTGAGGTTATTGGAGTTTGAATTCATCTATTATGCTGTAATTTAAGGTAACAAACTGGTGTACAAAAGTAGTACACTCTAGAGTGTACTTCATGTTGGACCTATAAATTGATCTATTTTGAGGTTAAAATTTTTTCTATTATTATTGGAGTTTGAATCCATCCATTATGATGTAATTTAAGGCAGTAATCTAGTATACAAAGTTGTACACTCTAGAGAAATTAATAGATAAACAATATAAAGATTTAAGAACTTATTTTATACTTGTAAGAGAAAAAGTAATAGATAAACAATATACTATTAAGAGTGGACAAATAAAGCAATATTATTTTATTTTATAAATAGATTTTAAAGTATTAATCCTTTAAGGAAAATAAAATGAGTGTGGTAAAAGAAAATTAAAAGTTATAAATACATAAATAATTTTACTCAACCCATCATAAACATAAAAATAGCTACTATATTATAAACTTACAAAGATAAAAAAATATTCTTTTTTATATATTCACATGCAATCATCTTAAGTATAATCATTCTATCTTCAAATATGACTCATCATTTATTTATCATTATATTATATATTTATTTTATATTGATTGTTCATTTTTTTCAAACCCATAAAATTAGGATAGTAAACACCAACACAAAGAAATCTAATAATTTCCAAATAGAGTAATCACTCTAATGGCCATTAGACCAAATGGCGAATATCTAAATAAATTCTATCGACTTATACACCATTATATATTGACATATAAATTTATATATTTTTTTATAAGTGAATTTTCAATAGATATTTATTACATAATATCACTAGTTTTATTGATATATTAAACATGAGTTGCAGGAATAAAATTTATTGCATTAAATAGAGTTAACATATAAGAAAAAAATAATGTAACTATTGAAATCAATTGAATGTATAAGAATATGTGTAGTAATAAATCACTATTCATGCAATTTATTACGAACACGAAAATTATATTTGTTGTAATATGTATAATAAATAAAAAAATTTCAATGGTAGGGCTAGAAATCCTATAAAATATCTAGAAACCTATACAAATAATAATAATAACACCACTAACAAAAAGTATAAATTTATTTTTTAATAAATAATAGTCACTTATTTTCAAAGTGAGAAATATGAAACCCACTTTACATATTAAAAAGATTATTTAGCAGGCATTTATATGTTTTGAATGCTTAGGGTGGAGAGGAGGAAAATGAAGATGCATATAGGGGCTGTTGGGTTGCCTGCATTTAGAGTGTAAAATAAATCGAATGCAGAGAATCTAACTTTCTGAGTGTTTGGTATGGTGCAAAGTAAAATTTCAATGCATTAGAATGATCACTTTAGGTGTATTTGGAATTCGCCTGATTTGGGCAAATTCTAAATACCGAACTAAGTGTTATATTTGCCGCCATTTGGCCGAAGCGAGCGATAATAGTTGGCACGCTTTGGTTTTGGCAACCTCGCCACCAATCGTCGGACGTCGTTGCAAGCCACAATCTCAAAAATATTTTACATTACATTTATTTTATCAAACAAAAAAAAATTCATGTATTTGTAGAGTTTTCAGCCAAACAAGTTAAAACAATTCAAATATACTGTATACTTTTTACACTGTATTCAATTTACTTTACACTCTAAATGCATTCAACCAAACAGCCCCATAAAGAAAATGAGGGGAAAAGGACGAGAATACTTCGTTGAAGAAATAAGAGGAGGGATTCCGATTGGCAACTGCTAGAGAAGGAAGCTTGCTATTTGTTGTTATTCAACGGGGGAAAACAAGACAAGGAGGGGTCAAACCTTAAATGCCTCAAGATCAAAGGGGAAGAATACCTGTGGTATTAGTAAATGCATACATGCTTATTTTCTTAATTCGTTTTTCAATAGAGATTTGCTGAAAAAATATCTATAAGAGACATTTTAAATTTTATGTAACTCAATTATCAGTTGTTTTAATAGCTGCTCTCTCATTAGCATCTGTTAAAAACACTACTACAGCCTCTTGACAGTAATTAAAACTGCTGCACTATTAAGTAGCGCTAAAACTATTTTTCAGTAGTTGCAAAGCACTGCCAAAGGACTTTCTCTGACAAATTACAATCATAACAGTTTTCCAGTAATTATAAAGCTATTATAAGCCTTTTTAGTGATTCAAACCACTGCTGAAACTCTTCAAAGCTATTTAGAGAGTCTTAGAAAAGAAAAGATTTAATATTGCTTATTGTTTGAACCAACGGATTCATGTATTTGCTCATACAACGATTAAATCATTGGGAATTTTACAAAAATGAAAAGCGTGGGTTGGGCTTTTGTTATGAATTTTAATATTTGATTGTCAAATTGAAAAAAAAAAAATTGAATGTGATTGATTTGTAAATATAGAAGAACATCGCGGTGTATGTAAAAATCCCTTTTTTTTTTAAATAGTGGTGAAGAACTATTTACTTCGTCTAGCTCCTTGATCTGCATTCATGCTGCAATTAATAATTAATTAATTCAGCAGCTTCATGCTTTATAAGGCATTAATTTATTAACACTCTAATAATAAATGATATTTTTTTAACATTATTGTTCATGTAAAATTTAATCATCTTATGCACTGTAGAATTTGCTGCCAATCTAATTGAAATTGTAACTTTTTTATGAAAGTATGTAAATCTTCCTAATTTTTAAAGCATGGGTGATTTGCCTTTTCATATGTAATGAAATAAATTATAATTACAAAAATATTAAATATTATTAGAATATATACTTATTTATATACATCACATTTTTCATCATATATACTATTTATACAATTAGAATTAAATAGCACAAGAGTGTGCAAATTATAGAGGAATTAAGTTGATGTGCCACATTAAAATTATGGGAGAGAGTAATTGAGCATAGGCTATGACATGATATAACAGTTTCTCAAAACAGGTTTAATTTCATGCTAGGTAGGTCTACCATGGATGTTATACATGTGTTGAGAGGTTTGTCGGAGAAGTATAGAGAAAATATGGAGGATATACATATGATATTTGTCGATTTAGAGAAAGCATATGATAAAGTTCCAAAAGAAGTGCTTTAGAGAGTTTTAAAAAAGAAAAGAGTTAATGTTGTTTATATTCAAGTCATTAAAAAATGTATGTTGGTGTTGTTACTTGTGTTCAAACACAAGGATGGTTACCAAATATTTTTCCTTTTTTTTTTTCAGTTGGATGACAACAAGAATCGACTTTAAGCCCACAATTCAAGTTAACCAAATAATAATAACACCACTAACCATATCTATAGGATGCTTTTATTAGACATTTATAGGAGGATGTATCTTGAGGCATGTCTTTTGGTGAAAATATTTTTCTTATTGTTAAGACTAGAGAGGGAGTTTAAGAGAAACTTGAATTGTTGAGGTCAACCTTAAGAGTCTAAAGACTTTCATTTGAGTAGATCTAAACCGAATAGATAGAGTGTAATTTTAGTTGTAGAATATTTGGTGAAGGGTTGTGATAATGAGTGTTCAAACCATTAAAAAGAGTGGACAATTTAGATATTTCAAGTCTATTACTCAAAATGATGATGAAAATAGAATGGGATGTTATTAGTCTCAAAATGATGATGAAATAGAATGGGATGTTATTAGTAGAATTCAAATTAGATTGTTGAAGTGAATGAATGCATTTGGTCTGTTATGTAATAGAATAGTACCTCGAGACTTAAGGAAAATATTTATAAGATAGTGATATCACCAAAATGATTTATGATATAGTATGTTGGTCAGTAAAAGAGAAGCATAAAATAAAGTAAAGTGTTGCAGAGATGAGGATACTCAGGCGGATGAGTGGCTTTACTCTTAGAGATAAAATGCATAATGAATATATTTGTGAAAAGGTTGGAGTAGCTCTAGTGGTAGTTAAGATTAGAGATAGTCACCTTATATGACTTTGTCACACAATGTTAGTCGTCTAATGACCCAGTTAGAAGAGTAGATGTATTAGATTTGACTTATATTATGAAAGGTAGAGGTAGACCTATAAAAGAATTGGTTAGGTAGCATAAAAATGATCTTATTTTATTAGAATTAAATGAGAATTTGACACTTATTATAGCACAATAGAGAAAAAAGGATTCATGTTGTTGACCACGTGTAGTAGGATAAAGACTTGCTGTATACTATTTATACTACCTTCAAAAGGAGCATTCACGAAGAGTAAATTACTATTTGTAGGCTCTGAAAATTTGCCATCGACCTCTCGATGAAGAGAGTTTGATTAAGTGTCGGTAAAATTTTCAGAAGATAGATGAAATAGTAGATAAGACACTACCCAGAGATTTCGTCCTCATTTGGTGAGGACTTTAGATCTGATTCCATGTTTCTTATAAGTGCAAGCCCCTATAGTTAATTACCCCTCTCAGCGCTAAGAGAGAACTTTCGATTAAGGGTAGTGGTTGCGGTAGCGTATAAGTAGCGACATATAGAGTTTTGGAATTGATATTTATGAAATTCATTATATTTAACTTAAAGTGGATGGTTGGGGGAACGATGGGGTGCCCGATCTAGATCCCATGGTTCCGTCATCCGGGGCTGTCATGGTCCCTAGTCTACTTAGTCAGAGGAGGTGGTCGACCCAACCTGACCGAAGGATCCTTATCAGCAACACATGGGTTACGTCGTCTAAGAAATCCTTGTAGACCCGGGGTGGTGTTTATTTAAAAAGATAAGTTTTTTGTCTACCTTAACTAACAGAGAGTTTTTTGCTCTATCAAGTATACCCTATTATTCACAACTCAAAGAGCAGAGTCATTGGGGACCGTGATATAGTTGAGTCATTTGGCGATAACCACCCGATCAGAGAACTTTGGTTATAACTGCATCATGTGGAGCCTACTGGCCAAGTCACATAGTCAGAGGACATGGGCCACGTCCTTGTTGGCATGAGATTATTTGAGACTAAACATAGTTGTGTACTTGATTTGACTTTGGCTCCTTTGTGAGCTAGGGTTTTTTTAATTTGTCACCTCCAACAAACAATTGCAGAAGGTGAGTTGAAATTTTAGCTTTACACAACCATCATCAGGGTGGTTTATTATTTAGCTACTTCAGATCCTGTCGACTCTATTAATTTAATAATAGAGAATCAGATATGTTATCTTATGACAGAATTAGCTTCTTAGATATTTTATTATATTGAAGATATTATAATAACATCATTTGATTTTCAGGTTTTGTTAACCCAGACCTGGTCCTAAGACCCAACTGGGAATCAACCCGCGTAGCATCCTCAGATACTAAGTTTAAGCATTCAGCATAGTGTCGGAACCAATGCGTGTGTATTTGATTCAGCATTAATTTAAACTTAAGAGATTTGTATAATATTACTTATTTTAACTGAATTTTATTGCAAGTATAAATTTTTAGATAAAATTTTGACATCATTTTGGTACTCTCGTCGTCTCATGGGCTACAAAGGCTGGCTTATCCACCATGCCAAAAAAGGTATGTATGGGTGGTGTAAATATCACGGCCGAATACTTCATCCCACCATATCAAAAAAGACATGTATGAGTCTCTGAAGTACCTATATGAAGCCTATATTTCCCTGCCACGCCAAGAAAGGTGTGTACAAGTACTTATATATTTGCAATGTCAAGTTAAAATATTAATTTTAGCTTTATTATTGAATTTTCATTAAGAAGTTTATTAATCATGTCAATATAAAAATTTGGCGATTTCGATATCACGGTCCCCATATAGGGGCTGCCGGTATCTTTGGGCCGCCCACCGCCAAGAAAGGCGTGTATGGGTGGTATAAATCATTATCTGAATGCGCATTCCCGTCATGCCAAGAAAGGCAACATGGGGCTCTAAGGTACCTACTAAAATAGATTTTTTCCGCCAAGAAAGCGTAATGCAGTCTTATATACCAATGATAGTTTAAATAACAACTTTATATCATAACAGTTTACTTATCAATATAAGTCCCCATGTCGGTGTAAAGTTTGGCGGCGTTGGGATCCGTCGTCCCGTAGCTACTTTGGGTATGCTGGGCCTGCCCACCACGCCAAGAAAGGCATGTATGTGTAGTATAAACTACGGCCTGAATGCGCCTTTCTATCATGCCAAGAAAGATATGTATGAGTCTCTAAGGTACCTGTTAAAACAGATTTCCCCACCCGAAAAGGCCATGGGTACTTATACATATGCAAGTAGTTTTCCATACGCTAAGAAAAGGCGTAATGCGGATACTTATAGTCAACAAGAAAATACAAGTTTCCCTAAGAGAAAGAGGTGCTGGTCAACCCAGCTTGAGCGAGCATAGATGTTGGGAGACGCATAAGGAGGCTCGGCTGATGCGGCGATGAGCAGTGGTGCCGTGAGCGGTCGAATAGTGATCTTCTGATGTTTGCTTCTGTCATCATTATTTTGAACGAAAAACTCCGCCTGACATTGTAGCACAGTGAACGGGGGAGAGAGAGAGAGAGGAAGAAAGAGAGGGAGAGATCATGAGAGGGAGCTCG
Organism: Cymbidium sinense; assembly: GCA_021442155.1. Classification (NCBI taxonomy): domain Eukaryota; kingdom Viridiplantae; phylum Streptophyta; class Magnoliopsida; order Asparagales; family Orchidaceae; genus Cymbidium; species Cymbidium sinense. The sequence continues at coordinate 199,808,781 of CM038215.1, forward strand.
TACGGGAGATGAGAAGGCTTCAGCTGTGGGAGGAGGGGGATAAGAAAAATTAAGTTTAGGGTTTTAGGAGAGGTATTTATAGGATTTGTATTTTTTATTATTTTATTTATCATAATTTAAATTTTTGTGCCAACATCATCACATAAATAATATATATGTTGATTTTAGGTTACTTTGATGTTCTGGACTCAACGGTGCAGTCCGTTTCGCGATCAAAGGCCTTTTGGTTCAAGTCGGCATCAAATCGGGGTCAATCTCAGTTTAAATTTGCATGTCGTTGCTTACGCTCCCTTGATATTCATGCAGAGTCATCTGAATTGAGTGCAGATAGTCTTGTTTAATCGGTTTTGATGTTTCAACGCTAACAAAGTGATCAATTTTATAAATGAGGGTCATTTAGGTAACATCGTGGCTTCCCGACCTCGATATGCATGTCAGCGCATCAGCGACCCTTCTTCTTGATCGGCCGACTGTTGAATTATGTAAGATGCTAATTCTAATCAATTTCAATATTCTGAACATGATGGCCTAGTCCGTTCATCGATCGGAGATTGTTTCAACTGATTTTTGGTACCATTGAGTGTATTTCAACTTTGATTTGCATGTTGTTGTATCCGATTGCTCGATATTCATGCATACTCATCTGAATTGAGCACCAACAGTTTCATTTGATAGGTTTCAACATTTTGGTACTAACGACATGATCAATTTCACAAATGGAGATCATTTGAGCAACATTGTGGCTTCCCGACATCGATATGCATGTCAGCGCATCGGTGACCCTCCTTCTTGATCGGTCAACCGTCAAATTATGCAAGATACATATTATAATCAATTTCGATGTTCTAAACATGATGGAAGAGTCTGTTCATTGATTGGAGGTCATTTTGACAAATTTTCGGTGCCGTCGAGTGTATTTCAGCTCTGATTTGAGTGTTGTTGTATCTGATTGCTCGATATTCATGCATACTCGTCCAAATTGAGCGCGAGTAGTCTCATTTGATAAGTTTTGATGTTTTGATGCTAATAGAGTGATCAATTTCATGAACGGAGGTCATTTTGGTAATGTCATAGCTTATCAATCTCGATATGCATATCAGCATATCGATGACCCTCCTTAATCAGTCAACCGTCGAATTATGCAAGATGCCTATTATGATCAATTTTGACATCATGAACGTGATGGCGGAGTCCGTTCATCCATCGGAGATCATTTTGATTGATTTTTGATATTGTCGAGTGCGTTTCAGCTCCAATTTACGTGCTGAAGCTTGTCGAATTCATATTGTGAGCTCGACTTGACTTATGGCGCATGCATGGAGGTCAATAAATGCCCCCGAATAAATATGATTTGCTCATAGAGCGAGTCATGTTTGTTAAAAACTGGTTGACCCTTAGGGCTGGCCTTGGGTCTTGGATCACTTCTGCTTTCAACCTCCATGGGTTCATTGAAGAGCTTCTTCCACCATCTACTCTTTACTTTGATGGATTTGCTGAAAGTCCCTTTCTTTTGTGTCTTCACAGAATTGGCTTTCCTCCGATCCTAGCTTCATGCTTGACCGAGTTGGATGGAGTAATCAGTTTGTTTGCTTTGAGATTCAAAATTCCTTCTGTTCTAGCTTTAAGTTTGATGGACTTTGATGAATGATAGACTTGATTTGTATATTGACTTGTCATGAAGTGTATGTATGCCTTAAGTCCTATGCTTGCTGCTTTGATGGACTCATTGAAGGGTGCATACAGTTGACCCAGCCTTTCGGCTCATATTAGGTAACATTGAGTTATCCGTCTAGCACTGTGTGCTTTAACAGATTGAATAACCATGAAATTCCTTTAGTTCGGCTATTGGCTTTGTGTGAACTATGGAATTGCTTCCTCAGTCTTGTGTTTTCTGCTTTTGCGAATTTGATGAAGGAATTAGCTTTGATCTATGCTTTGTGCTTGATCAGATCATTTGAAAAGAGATTGGAATATCACCTTATAGGTAATATATAAATTGATTTGAGGCAGCTCTTAATTGAGAGTTTCCTCCGATTGTCTTGGTCCATCGATCGAGTGGAAAGATCTCTTGGATTTTGATTGCTTGCAGTCACTAAGTTGGATCTGGTTTGTGATTGGACAGCTATCATCATTGGACTGATGCGCAGAGGCTCTTTCACTGTAGCCTTTTCTTATGGCTTGCTGAGTGAGGAGAGCATCAATAACTCAGCCATTTATGGATTTGTTGAGTCCAACCTTTAGAACCTACATGAGTTTTTGACTTAAGTTGTGATGGCTTGGCGGTCATTGAAGCGGCGAGCGGGGTCTTGTGACCTTTTCTTGCGGCTTGTTGAGTGAGGAGAGCATCAACAATTTGACAACCTGTGGGCTTGTTGAGTTCGACTTTTAGAACCCATCCGTGTCCTAGACTTGAAAATATAGAGATTTATGTTTTTCCAACTTAGTTGATTAAAGCTTCCAAAATTAGGAGTTCTTCTGACTTGATCTTTGACATTTGACAAATATTGGAGGAAAACTTTTGACATTTAGGATTGTCTTTTTATGCATTGAAGCATATTCTTTTTATTTTTATAAGACCTTGCAACTTTAATAATAATAGTTATAGATATATTTAGGGATCTCGACATAAAGCTCGATGTCAACCTGAATGCATGTACAAGAAAATCTCTTGTTTCACGTGGATTGAACAACTTTGATTTATAAAAACTAAAAAATGCCCTCTCTATGTGGGATTGTAAACTAAAAATGTATTACAAAGTTTGAACTTCTTTAATATAAATAAATGAGCTCATTCGATTATTATACATATATTTATCTAAGGATCTCACTTGAGCACGATGTCAACTAAATATATAAAATGCCCCTCTAGGGAGGCTTTCAAAGAACTTGAAAATGCTCATTTTACGAGAGAATCTTCAAGTGATATTACATATGTATTTGATATGAAAGCCTTACTAGTGCAAGATTCATTTAAGTATTTATATACTTATCCATAGTTGTGATATTTCTTGAGATATCAATTATTGATGGCATCGACATTGATCATTCTTGTCAATAAGTTGATAGGCTCCTCTTTCGTACACCTTCTCTATGACGTAAGGACCTTCCCAATTAGCTTCAAATTTATCACCGATCTTGCGATGAGGGATGATTGACCTTCTCAGTATCATAACCAATTCACCTTTCTGGAATATCTGAGGATGTACTGAACTATTGAATGCTTTAAAAATTATCACTATGTAAATTTCTAAACTTTGTTGAGCTTGGAGTCTAACTCCCGACCAAGTGCATCCAACTTTTCCATTCACAGGAAAGCGTTCTCATCTTGAGTAAGATTGAATTGGACAGCTACTCGAAGTGATGGTAGCCAACTTCTAGTAATGCCTTCAACTCCAAATGTTAGCATAAAGAGTTGGCATTTTATAAGTTATGTATGCCAGTGCTTCCATCATTTTAGTCACTCTTTTATTCTTTGTGAGAATCTTTTTGAGTAGTTTTACCAATGTCTTATTAAAAGCCTCTGTTAAATCATTGGCCATTGGATTATAGATTGATGAATACCGCCAATCAATTTTATACTGATCATCGAATCTGTATATCTTCACACTCTTGGAAGCTGGACTGTTGTCTATAATGATTCATCATGGCACCCCAAATCTATAGACAACATTGTTGGTGAAGAAGTCAATGACTCGATCAGCAGTGACTTCCTGAAATTGAGCGACCTCGACCCACTTGGAGAAGTAGTCAGTAGCTTCCATAATGAATTGATGTCCTGCTGATGATGGAGGATCAATTTGTCTAATTATATTTGTGCCCCAACTTTCAAACAGCCAGGATGCTATTGTTGGGTGTAGAGGATTCAGAGGTTGATGAATTAGATTCCCGGGGACTTGACATTCATGACATTTCCTGGCAAGCTCTATGCAGTCTTTCACCATTAAAGGCCAATAGTATCTCATCCTCTTATTTTTTGTTATCATTTTAGGACCTGACTGATGCGCCCCTCAAAGTCCTTCATGAATTTCGCATAACTTTGGTTCATCCCTAAACATCGCAGCCATATTTGCTCAAAGGATCTATGATACAATGTGTCATTGACATAAGCATATCATAGGATTCTTTTTATAATTTGTGTGGCTAGTGATTTATTGCTCGACAATTTGCTTTCTTTGAAAGAATCGATGAAGGGTTGTCTCCAATCATCTGGCTCTTCCACTATGAAAGCTTCACATAATTTATTTGTAGCACTTTTTAGTTTTCTGTCTCTTATACTTGTTGTTCTTTAGGAGAGTAAGGAGCAATTTGAATTGCTTCCTACTGGCTTGAGCTTGATGTCCCCTCTAACTGTGGGGAATATGGATTTACTGGTTGCAACTCGATGAGTGGACACTTCAATCAACACATCGTCATTGTCCGTGTTCGCCATCTCTTTTGCTAGCTTGGCTAGGCAATCTGCTTTACTATTCTTTGATCGAGAAACTTGAGCTAGTTTAATGTTTGGAATTTTCTTCATGAGCTCAAGCACTCGCTTATGATAGTACGCTAATTCAAGCTTGTTAATCTTATAGAGACCCAACACTTGGTTGATTACCAATTGAGAGTCTCCAAAGATTCTTAAATTTTGAATGTCAATAATAATAGCTTCTTCTAGACCTGCTACCAATGCCTCATGTTTAGGTTCATTGTTGGTTATTGGCTCAGTCAGCCTATATGAACACCTCATTATGCCACCTTTCTGTGTTATGAAGAAGAGGCCGATGCCAGCTCTTATTTTCGATAGATTTGGGAGCTGAGTAGGCTTAATAGATGTTACATCATCAAAATAAATTTCCCAAATCTGCAACTCCTCCCTTTCGCAAATTAGCAGGATCTGTTTATCAGGTAAATCATCATTGACTACTGAATCTGCTGGGATAGGATGCGCAGTGAGAAAATTTACTAGTATTTGCCACTTAATAGTTTTTTGAGATGCATATGTGATATCGAACTATAATAAGAGTATTACCCATCGTGCCAAATGACCTGTCAACATTAGTCTTGTCATTAAGAACTTTAGCGGATCAATCTTTGAGATGAGTGTTATCTTATGTGACAACATGTAATGTCAAAGCTTATGAGTAGCAAAGACTAATGCAAAGCAGTGCTTTTCAATCGGAGAGTACTTTGCCTCAGCTCTTATCAATCTTTGATTGATATAGTACAACGCATTTTCCTTGCCTTCTTCATTGTGTTGTGCAAGCAATGCTCCGAGGGATTCTTCTAATGCAGCTGTATATAAAATGAGGGGTTTCCTTGGAATTGGTGCTACAATAATTGGTGGATTCAACGGGTATCTTTTGATGCTATCAAACACTTCTTGACACTCATCGTCCCACTGAAATGGTGCATTCTTCTTCATCAATTTAGCAAATAGCTGACACCTGCCCGATAGATTTAATATGAAGCATCGGATGAATGCCAAATGTCCTTGCACGGAACAAAGCTGATGAAGATTCTTGGTGGCATATTCAATATCGCTTTGATTTTATTAGGGTTGATCTCAATTCCTCTATGTTGTACCACATAGCCAAAGAACTTTTTAGATAAAACCCCAAATGCACATTTGAGAGAGTTCATCTTGAGATCGTACTGCCTAATTCTTTCGAAGACCATCCTTAGGACACCAAAATGATCTCTTCGATCTATGCTCTTGACAACGAGGTCATTCACATAGCATTCTACTTTATGATGAATCAACTCATCGAAGATGTGTGTCATGACCCTCTGATATGTAGCTCCGGTATTCTTCAATCCAAAGGGCATAATTGTGTAGCAGTATATACTAATTGGCGTTCTAAATGATGTGTGCTTCTCATCTTCAAAAGCCATATTGATTTGATTGTATCCCGATGATCCGTCCATAAATGAGAATATGTCGTAGTTGGAAGTATTGTCTACCAGTAGTTTTTATATTGGAAGCAGAAAATCATCTTTTGGGCATGCTTTATTCAGATCTCAAAAATCAATGTAGATACAGATTTGACCATTCTTCTTTCTCACTTGGAATAACATTGGCTATCCAATCATACTTTTCTTCTCGCTTCATCGCTTCTTAGTTTAATTACTGTCTTCAATCTCAATCTCATTTACGAGCTTGCTTAAGGCATCTGATTTAATGGTAAGTTTATGAACTATCACCTCATGGGATAAGCCTGACATTTTAGAGTATGTCCAAGCAAAGTCCTCGAATTCACATAGCGAGCTTTTATTTCTTCAACTTTTCATCATGAAGGCAGATGAAAGTTGAGGATCATCCTCTGTTCAAGTTGATTTCCTTCAACTCATCCATGGTAGCATCCCACCATCCTCAAGCTCTTGTGTCGGCTTGGCTTCTACTTCCTCATCATTGGTCGATAAATCTCATAAAGATTATCTTCATTTTCAATTTTGTGTCAATCTCTTCTTCTTATGCATAATAGGTTTTTTTAATGGTGTTTATTTTGGATGTATCCAAGACCTTTAGATGTATGATTATCACACTTTCGAGGTAGGACTTTTAGACCAGGGGTATCAAAGAAGTGGGCTCCCCATTTATCTGTTTCAATATTAACTCCCAATTTGTTCATCATCTTGCGAATCCTTGGAAGATAATATTTTGGTATTCTTGTGAGAACCATATCATCAGATTCATCAAATTAGATGAACCAATCAAAATTTTGATGATAGCACTCCCAAGACTTGTAAAATAAAATTTCACGTTCATTACTTCTAGGAAAATGAGGCACCCAGAAAGTCTTTAACTCTTCAACAATGTGGACTTCACATGGAATGATTTCTTTGAAGTGTTGAGAAGGAACCGACATGATCACTAATGATTCTTCTAATATCAACAAGTCTACCGTCCTTCTTGAAGAGATACACTGAACTTCACTTTCACAGGTAGGTTTAGAATCATACTCAAATTCTAAGTATTCCAAAATTTTCTTTCCTTTCACCAGAGACTTGTTTACTCTTCGATAAGGATCATCATCTTCTTCTTCTATGTCACGATGAGGACTAGCCTTTTCAACTTATGTGATGCACTAGCTACTTTAGAAGAGTCACATCACTTCTTTCTTCCTTTTTCCTTCTTCACTTCTTTGTTATTTTAGCCTTTGAGGTAAGCTTTGGATTGTTGAGGCTTGGGCTCCTTCAACAAATAGTATTTTAGATCTTCATAGATTTTAGCTTCATGGACTGCAAATGGTTGAAGGTTGCTAAAAATCTTATGTTTTTCCTTGTCTCTTATGTATTTCATGCATTGGTGCAAAGTAGTGGGACCATTCCATACTCATGTAGCTAGGAACGCCCCAACAAGGCCTTAAACGAGGTGTTAGCATCAATGACATGTAATTTGGCTTCTGTGTGAAGTTCTCCAAATCTTAGTGGCAAGGTAAAAGATCCGAGCATCTTTTGCCTTTTTCATTGAAGTCGTGGATCATTAATTTGTCCCGTCCTAGATGCTGAACATCAAGGGGAAATCCTTTCATTGTTTTCAGACTCATGAGATTAATGGATGAACCTGGATCAAGTAGAATTTGATTGATTATGACACCATTGCTCTCCACAGAGACATATAGCAAGCAATTATGTTCTGATGTTCCGAGCATAAGATCTTCCTCAGAGAATGTGATCATTGGAAGGTCTTGAGATTGTAATACTTTAGTCATACACCACTCGGTGAAGTATGCTTCATATTTCTCCAGATTCTTAAGATTCTGAATTAAGGTCTCACGGAGATCATGTGACATCAGGAGGGCCTCATACACACTCAATTATGCAAGGATCTTCCTCAAGTGCGACAAGATGTTGTAATCGATTCCTTTATCTATGTTAGACTTCTTCTTTGGATCTTTGGGAATGATATTTTCATTAACTTCTATGTTCTTTTCATTATCTTTATTTGCTTCCTTTCTGATGATGGCACTTCTTACTTCTTAGGGTTGCTCACTGGCTCATATATTCTTCTAAAGTCTCCTCTTCAGAACCACTATTTATGCCTGAGGATTGGATGGAGCCTTCAGAATCACTTCCTAGTTTTATGCCCTTCATCAATGGTGATATTGAAGACTCTGACTCATCTTCCTCCGGAAAGCACAAGTCTTCTTCCAAGCTATCTTCTGTTTGCTTCACCATCAGGCAAGGCTTGAATGCCACATCATTGGTGGTTCTTCTTCTTGGATTATCTTGAAGAAGTAGATTCTGTCGGGGAGTATCCAAGGACCCTAAGATAACCCGATAAACTTCTCTAGAGAGAGATTCTTCATCATCATCTCCTTGATCACTTGTTTCAATGATTTGGAGTCCTGACATGAAATCAACAAGCTTAATGGTTGTCTTGTTATGATATTCTTCAAGATTATTAATAATCTTTTGGGTAGATTTCTTCATCTTCTTTTATTTGGCTGACATTTTGAGAGTTTTTGGTGAACTCTAAATTTGTTGTTTCTTGAGGCGAGAAACACCAAACACCCTAGACTTCTTCTGAAGAGTAGAACCTTTTGATGTAGATTCTACCTTCGGTTCTAGCACTAGTTCAAGTGGAGATTTCCATTTGACACCCTAATGCCTTCTAATTGCTTCAGCATCTTCATAGTTTTCTTTGAGACCGCAGTCTCCCATTTGTCATCCTCAACTGTCTTTTCCTTTGCTTTATCTTTCTACGGGGGCATGAAAGAGGACATAACCACCCTCACAGATTATTTCTTTGGATGAATAAGAACACTGTTGGATAGCATGAATTCACCTCTCCTGTATTTTCTTTCTAGCTAGTCCTTGAATACATAACAATCTTCTATAGGGGGGCTAACTACCCGATAATATGGATAGTAATTTGGGTTATCAGTTCGTCCTAACTATTCAGGTCTTTCACATTTTGACAACTCCAACCTTGCCTTGAGTGCTTACCAAAATATTTTGGCCACACTTTCCCATTTGAATGAATATTCCTTGTTCATCTTCTCCTTAAGAGATGGATGCATTCGATCATCATCTTTTAATGATTTCCTTGGGCAGTCACCACTACCCGGGAAAGTTCTGAGTTTATCATTGCCTCCAAGAACTAATCTCGGTTGAGAATTGAAGGGTTGCTTATCTTTCTCTTCAAAAAAGATAAGCTGTTTCCTCTTATCTATATTGTAAGTTGCCCTCCTTCCTCTATTTGAATCATATGAAGCACTTTGAGATTCACTCCCCCTTGATTTTGAGAACTTCTATTTCTTTATTCTGTCTGAATGACTTTTAATTTTAGAAAGATTCAACTTTTCAAATTTTGCCACCCAATCCAATAGTTCTTGAAAGATGGTGATGAAAGCCATGCATAAAAAGGGTGTCATTTTATCATCAATGTTGCCCATTAGTAGCTGAATTGCATGTTCTTTTTCCAGCTGTTGCTCGCACTTCATACTTTTATTTTGCCAATTAGTTATATACTTTATAACTGACTCATCCTTCTTTCTCTTCTCGAGGGCGAGGTCAGCTACTATAGTCTTTCTAATTGCACTAGCAAATCTTTTGATAAACATTGCCTCTAGCTCGGCGAATGTCTTAATTGAGTCATTTGGCAACTCTACGTACAACTCGAAAGCAGTTGAAGTTAAACTACTAATGAACTGGCGGAACAACAGCGCATCATTACCTTAGTATTATCACAGGTTGCTTTAAATTATGCTAGGTGCTATTTGGGGTTATTGTTGCAATCAAATGAGTGGAATTTTGGCAAGTAACCTTTAGGATACACACGGTCATATTGCAGGATATGGCTCTGCTCACCAATTTCTCCTTCGAACTATGATAACTTTAACCTTTTCACTTATAATAATTTCAAGTTGTACAATAATCACTGGCTCGGATGTGCTTAGTATTTGCTAGAGAATGGATGGAGCACTCAATTGATTGACTTTATTTCTACCATTATGAGCACTTTGTGCTCCAGAGGTTTGTGGCACTTGCTCAATTGGTCGATTGATGGGCACAATGTTGATTGTTTGATGATTGACAGGAGGAACTGGTGTTGGCTCTACGACAGTGTTCCTCTGCATCATTTGCATCATGAGATTCATCGCATCATCATATGATTCATCTTTGAATTCAGTTAAGAGATCTCCTTATCCTTCTCATCATTCCGCATTTGCCTTTGCACAAGTGTAGCAAATGTCGTAGCGTTATCTTTTCTTTTGGTTCCTCTTCTTGCTCATCACTGAGGAGGAACTAAAAGGTTCCCGCTTTGACTGCTAGTTCTTTGATGTTGATAGAGGTGCGGCTCCAGGATGCTCTGAACGGATTATCGCATACACAGACGATTCTCCAACGTGTTGTACCATATACACCACCTCTATCCCGATGGTTTCTTCTTCTTCCTCCTCCTCTTCTTCTTCTTATAGCCTCATCTTTGATCAACGTCTCCATTTGATTTCAGGCTCAAAGTGTGGGACAAACATCTCCTCAATCAGAGGGCTACGATCAAGATTAAGGGAAGATCATTTAGGTTGGTGATGGGATTCTCTAGGGTGTCGACCATCACAAGTCTCATTAATTATAACATTCTTTTAGAACCCATTCTTGGCCTCATTGGATCTGATATGCAAACCGGATGTCATGCCTTTTGCCTTCTATAGCTTCTTCTTGAGGCTTCGCCTCAAACTTATTTTCCCTTATGGACCTTCGAGGATTCAATGCGTGGTGTGTCACACCGATGTTCACCACATGTGTACGCTCGAGTTCTTACTACCTTTGATGGTAGCTTTGTAGTGAGCATTATTCTAATAATTGTCCTTTGATATCTTCTTCATAAGACCTTATTCTTTTACAACTTTCAGCACCTTGTGCACTAGAGTAGAGTCTCAGATGCCTCCTTTGTGGGTTGGAGCTTGCATGTTGTTCTAAATGATTGCTTAATATCACCGGTAGAGTGTTCCTTTTCACCCACTTGAGATTTTCAAATTTATGGTGGGAACACTTCGCCTGGTTCCACATTGCGTGTAACATAGGGTCGTGAGAGCGGCTAACTCGATTCCTTCTTCTCCTTTGTCTTCTAGTTAGCTTTCCTCATGAGGAAGCTTCAACATGTTGGCCCAGCAAAGGGCAAGTCAGAGAAGTAGCTGGATGCACTAGAAATTGTTTGCCCAGTCATCATCCTTCATGGTCGAGTTTCAGTCCCAACCTTTCAAATACAGGCTCTCGAGGGACCTCAAGTACATAAGTTTTAGTGAATTTGGCATCTGTATGGCTGATATGCTGCATGATTGTTCTGCAAGTAAAGGTTTGAGCATGATCATTGGGAAATCTATGCTACCAAATTGTATAGTAGCTCTATCCCCTGTTGATGATAGATTAACGCATGGATGTTGGCTCCATGCGCATAGAAGGGTGTTCTAAAGATCCATCTGAAATGAAAGATGGATTAGTAATCAATTGATATATCATCCCACACTTTCATGATGAGATATAATCAAACATGATATATGAAAATAAGTTATGAATAAGAAAAGATTTTCAAAACTTTAAATTATGTTCATTACAAAAAATAATTTTGAGTTTCAATCAATTTAACTTTATAAATAACTTTAAGTTTTCATTTTACTATACTCACGTTATCATAGCTTTGATTCACTATAAAGATGGAAAGAGAAACTCCCTGGAGTTGGCCGGGCTCCAAAATTTTGACCTCTCAATGAAGAGAGTTTGATTAAGTATCAGTGAAATTTTTAGAAGGCAGATGAAATAGTAGATAAGATACTACCTAGAGATTTCTTCCTCATTTGGTGAGGACTTTAGATCTGGTTCTAGGTTTCCATAGGCACAAGCCCTTATAGTTAATTACCCCTCTCAGCGCTAAGAGAGAACTTTCGATTAAGGTTAGTCGTTAGGTCGCTTAGTGCATAGCATATTGTAGCAGCATATGGAGTTTTGGAATTGAAATTTATAAAATTCATTATATTTAACTTAAAGCGGATGGTTGGGGGAATGATGACATGCCCGATCTAGATCTCATGGTTCCATCATCCCGGGCTATCGTGGTCCCTAGTCTACTTAGTCAGAGGAGGTAGTCGACCCAACATGACAGAAGGATCCTTATCAGCAACACATGGGTAACATCATCTAAGAAATCATTGTAGACCTGGGGTGGTGTTTGTCTAAGGAGACAAGTTTAAGTTTACTTTAACTAACATAGGGCTTTTTGCCCTATCAAGTATACCCTATGGTTCACAACTCAAAGGGCGTGAGCCATTGGGAGCATCTGCTACATGACCGTGATATATGGAGTCATTTGACAACCACAGAGGACTCATAAGCATCATGTGGAGCCTACTGGCCAAGCCACACAGGACACGGGCCACATCCTTGCTGGCATGAGATTATTTGAGAGTAAACATAGTTGTGTACTTGATTTGACTTCCTGAGCTAGATTTTCTTAATTTGTCACCCACAAATAAAGCGAAGTGAAGTTGAATTTTTAGCTTTAAGTTTTAATATTGAATTTCATTAGACATTTATAGCTTAATGATATTTAAATTCTCGTGATTTAGATTAATATTCAATCATTTTGATTGAAGTATCCCCTCAGTTAAAATTTTTATTTAACACCATCATCGGTGGTTTATTATTTAGCCGAGATCACTTGACTCTATTAATTTAATAATAGAGGATCAGATCTGTTGTCATATGGTAGAATTAACTTCTCATATGTTTTATTATGTTGAAGATATTATAATAACATCATATGATTTTTAGGTTTTTAACGGACGGTCTAAGACCAGAATCAACCCAACATCCTCAGATACTAAGTTTAAGTATTCAGTATAGTGTCGGGCCCCATGCGGGTGTATTTGATTTAGTATTAATTTAAACTTAAGAGATTTGCATAATATTACTTATTTTAACTTAATTTTATTGCAAGTATAAATTTTTAGATAAAATTTTGACATCATTTGACCTCCGTCGTCACATAGGGGGGCTACTGGCTGGGCCTACCACCATGCAAAAAAAAGGCATGTATGGGTGGTGTAAATCATGGGAATCGTCATCCCATGTCAAGAAAGACATGTATGAGTCTCTAAAGTACTATAGCGCATATTTTTTCACCAGAAATGTACATATATATATATTTATAATGTCAAGTTAAAACATTAATTTTAGCTTTATTGTTGAATTTTTATTAAGCAGTTTATTAATCATGTTAGTGTAAAATTTGGCATTTTAAGTAGATCCATATAGGAGTTTGGGTATGATGGGCATGCCCATTATGCCAAGAAAGGCATGTATGAGAGGTATAAACCATGACCTGAATGCGCCTTCTCACCATACCAAGAAATGCATGTATGAGGTTCTAAGGTACTTACTAAAACAGATTTTCTCGCCACGCCAAGAAAGGTGTGTATATGTACTTATACACCTGCAATGTTAGTTCAAATAATAATTTTATATCATAGCATAATTTACTATCAAGCTATGTTTGTTTCCCTGTCGGTGTGAAGTTTTGACATCTGGCGTCGTCCCCATATAGCTAGGGTATGTTGGGCGCCTCACGTGAAAAGGTGTATGGGTGGTATAAACCACGATCATCTTCCCACCATGCAAGAAAGGCATGTATGGGGTGGTACCTGAAGCATTTTCTCGCCACAGAAAGCGTGTCGACTTATAGTCAACAAATAAATACAGGTTTTTCCGCCACGCCAAGAAAGGCGTGTATGGGTACTTATGGTCAACACAGGCTTCAAGCGAGCACGGGTGCGTGGGGCAATGAGGCGCACGCTGGTGTGCCTGGCGTCAGGTGCTCAGTCTTGGCAGCTGAACCATGCTGAGTGCGGCGTGAACGGTCGAAACGGTGATCTTCTGATTTTTATTCTGGGTGGCGGCCGTTTCGCAAAAAACTCCACAGAAGCTTGAGAGGGGGAGAGAGAGAGAGAGAGAGAGTGAGAGAGGGAGCTTGTGAGAATCGAGGGCTTGTTTGAGGAGGAGGGAATAGGAAAAACTAGGTTTAGGATTTTAGGTGAGATATTTATAGGATTTGTATTTATTATTATTTTATTTATCATAATTTGGATTTTCACGCTGACATCATCACATAGATTATATATATATATATATATATATCGATTTTAGGTTACTATTTAGGATCGAGTTCGTTTCACGATTGGAGGCATTTGGTTCAAATTAAAATCGGTCAATTTGTTCAAATCGTCTTCGTTGCTCGATATTCACACAGACTCATCCAAATTGAGCGCGGATAGTCTCATTTAATTGGTTTCGATGTTTCGATGCTAACAGAGTGATCAATTTTAGCGAACGGGGGTTGTTTAGGAAACGTCGCGGCTTCCCGATCTTGATATGCGTGTCAGTGCATCTGCGACCCTCCTTCTTGATTGATTTGCAGATGCTTATTAATCAATTTTGCGTTCACGATGAAGAATGCGTTCATCGATCGGAGGTCATTTTGACTGATTTTCAATACCATCGAGTGTATTTTAGCTTTGATTTGCATATTGTTGTATCCGATTGCTCGATATTCACGCATACTCGCCCGAATTCAGCACTAACAGTCTCATTTGATAGGTTTCGATGTTTTGATGCTAACGACATGATCAATTTCATGAACGGATGTTATTTGGGTGATATCGTGGCTTCCCGACCTCGATATGCATGTCAGCGCATCGACGACCCTCCTTTTTGATCGGTCGACCTTCGAATTATGCAAGATGCCTATTCTGATCAATTTCAATGTTCTAAACGTGATGGCAGAGTCCGTTCATCGATTGAAGGTCATTTCGTTTATTTTTCGGTGCCAGCGAGTGTATTTTAACTCTGATTTGCATATTGTTGTATCCGATTGCTCGATATTCACGCATACTCGTCCGAATTGAGCGCGAGCAGTCTCATTTGATAGGTTTTTGACTTTTCTACGCTAATGGAATGATCAATTTTACGAACGGAGGCTGTTTGGGTAATGTTGAGGCTTCCCGATCTAGGTATGTGTGTCAGCGCATCAGTGACCCTTCTTCTTGATCAGTCGATCGCCGAATTATGCAAGATGCCATTCAATTTGCGTTACGAATCACGATGGCAGTCATCATCGTAGATCATTTAGGATTTTAATGCTATCAAGTGTATTTTAGCTCCGATTTGTGCGCTGAAGCTCATCAAATTCACCTTGTGAGCTCGACTTGACTTATGACGCATGCATGGAGGTCAACACAATCATCATTATATTTTAAATGAAAATATCATGATTATATAATTATAGAGAAAAATCTTCATAGAAAATTAAAAAATTGTATATTTATTATAGGGCTAAAAATAATAGAATTGTATTGGTCAAATAAATCAACTTAAAATTCTCTTTGAATTAAACTATAAAAAATCAAAATTTTAATTATTTAATATAATAATATTACCAAAAGATCTAGAGATCTCTTAACTAATAACATATCCATGTATAGTTTTGTTTTCATTTCTTATATCCTTAAACTTAAGATGCAATTATGTCTTTACAAAAAATGAATAATTAACATTATTTAAATTTAATTATATTTCTGTCATGGAGCATCATCAAAAATTTATATAATAATAGTTAAATAGCACAAACATTAATAAAATCTGATCCTAATAAAAAATTAACATATCTAATTTTTGTTTTAAATTATACTTAATTAAAAATTTAACTCATTAGTTTTGTTGCGTGTTTGATAGAGTGAAAATCTTTAAGTTTTAATTTTGCATGAAAATTTAGTATACATATAGATAATTAGAGAGAGTATGAGAAATACTAGAGTTTTATATGAAAGAAACCTCAAGTAAAAGAGAAAAAATCATAAGTCCTAGCCCAATTCAAATAATCCACTATATATTTTGATTTACAAAGTTTCACTTTTTCTCCAAGAATGGAGAAGAAGAAAATACAAGATTGTGTATGGAATGTTAGGAATTAGATTACAACAACTGGATAATGGTGGTTAGGCTATAACAGCCGCTAGTGGTGGTCTAAATGGTCATGAGAGGTGGATGATGGCTATTGGTGGATTCCACTTGTCGAGCTACTAAATTCGACTCTAAGTATGATGAATTTGGAGATCGTTTGACCATTCATACACTGTCTTGAAGTTTTTAACTATACTTCTAAAACTTGATTTAAATTCATTTGGACTTGAAACTCATTATTTGTGTTGGTGAACTCATCTCAACAAGACGTTTAATTTAACTATAAATTTATTAAAATAAAAAATTGGATGATTTGTATTTTAATTTTTAAAAAATAAATACATACCTTTTCTCGATATTCGAGCTAAATTGAATAATTATAATATATCAAGTACATATATAGGCACTTATTGAGAAGATAAGTATATATCAACCTATCTTCCTAATAAGTGCCTTTCTTAAGAATTGCTTCACATTTCATTTAAAAAAAAGTAAATTAATGTGTCATAATCCGTGTAAGTCACTTTAACCTAATGGTTGAGAGCTTTTCTTTCAACAAAGGACTTGCTTGGATTGTTGCAACCTGAGTGTATTATATTTGGAATGTGGGTTTTAGAAATTCTAGTATTTAGTTTATCTATTTGGTTGGAATCAAAAGTAAAGTAAATGCAAGAGTTTTAGATTTTTTGGCATTTGACACGATATAAAGTAAAATTTCAAAGTGATGTATTGCATTTGAAATTCACTGATAAGAGAGAGATTTGAATTCACAAATTATAATTTAAATAATACACCAGAATATTTGGCGCCAGTCGCCAATTACCCCGACACCACTCCGCCACCGCTAACGCTTTGAATTACCATGCCGGTTACCACCTGATTCACTACCATTACCGCCCAAAATCTTTAAAATATTTTACATCATATTTATTTAACTAAACAAAATAAAAAAAACTCATGAATTTATAAAACTCAACCAAATAACCCAGTAATCCAAATAAATCAGATTCTTTACATCAGATTCTTTTTTCAGAACCAAATAGCCCCTTAATGAATTTGGATTGCATTGCAAAATTTCAATGTATTTCAAATTGTCCATTTAGTCCAAATTCAATGCATTTGAAATTCACTTATTTTGGGCGTATTATAAATATATCGCTCGGTGTAAAGTGAAGGCCGCTGCAACCTCCGACTGTTGAATGCCATTATCGCAGGCTACCGACTATCACCAACGTCAGCCACTACCACCATCATCCGGCCACTGCTGCCGATTGACCACCACCATCGCCGATCGTTGGCCACCATCACCGTCAACTATTTGTCAACCACCACCCGCCGCTATTGATCGTGCGCATCGCCATCTGCCATATCTCGTTCATATCCACCACCAGCCACCGCCACGATACTACCACACAATCAAGCTAAAGTCGCCATACTCCGACCATAAGATTTGCCACGCAAGATACCACCAGTACCACCGCTATCACTACTAACCTAATTATTTTTTTCATCCTTGACTATCAATTATCATACCACTATCGATGCAGAATGTACTATTGATTACAACCCACTGCCGAAGGACTATTTAACATCGCTTACCACCTGAACGCTTATCCACTGTACCACGTCTTCGTTCCTTCTGAACAGACATTAAAAAACCATATGTTTTATGGTTCTGATTCAAATAATTTATATTTCTAATAAAAAGGATCTTATTAA
Organism: Cymbidium sinense; assembly: GCA_021442155.1. NCBI lineage: Eukaryota > Viridiplantae > Streptophyta > Magnoliopsida > Asparagales > Orchidaceae > Cymbidium > Cymbidium sinense. The sequence continues at coordinate 199,826,436 of CM038215.1, forward strand.
AGAGAGTCAAATTAAATCATAACGAGTCTATAATTATCATCAGTGACGAATACAGAAGTTTTTCAACAATTTAAAAATATCAAAAAATTTCAAATAAAAATCGTTAAATCTTCTAAACTTAAGCAAAGCTGATTAATCAGATAATTAAGCTTAATCAATCTTTAATTAAATTAACTAATAATTTATATTTAAGAAATTCATAATTTAATCAAATCAAAACCACTTAAAAAAAATTTGTCAAGCTCAATCAAAGTTCAAGATTTACAAAAAAAATTAAAATTCTGATTAATTAAATAATATTCTAAATATTTTAACTAAACTATTTAAATTAATTGAGTAAAAATGCATAAAAATTCAAATTAATTTTAAATAATTTTAAAATTTTATGAAACATCTAGAGGATATTCTTCACTATAGGAATAGATCCTATAATATTAGAAAATCATTTGAACCTAAAATAGAAGTTTAAAATAATTTTAGCTATTTATTTATATATAATTTTTAAGCCTATTTTTCATCAATAAAATATTAAAAATTGATGCATACCCTTTTAAAAAAATAAATAATTAATTACAAGATTCAACTCTTCAAATATTTTCAAATCTAATTCCAAATAAATCCTATCCCATAAGAATAAAAATCTATGAAAACTAGAAGACATTTTTTAAAAATTTTTTTACAAAACAATAATAAATCTGGAGGAAGGACGTACAGACAAGTAAAAAAAAAAAAAAAAAGTCATTTGTTTTCTTTTCTTATCGTGGAAACAGACATGCCTCATAGCAGTCTAAGCCATCTGTCTTGGATAAAGTTCGAGTTTTTCAGGGGTATGAATTAATTAAATTAAAATTTAGTTTATTTTGTTTATATTTGTTTCAAAATAAAATATATTTAATGATATGGCTTATTTTTAAAAATATTCAAAATATTTAAAATTTATTTTGAATATTTTAAAAATAATAATATTTATTTAAAAAATAAAAACATACTAAATAAATAAATTTAAAATATATACAAATAAAAACAAACCTTTAAAATAAAACTAATCCCAAATTGATTGTTAATTTTTTTTGCAAAATTATTATGTGCAGAGTTCAATGTAGTAGCATTTACATCCAGACTTCAGTAGCATAATGTCATATGACGTTGCTATATATTGACTGTAAAGTGTTATATATTGATTGTGAAGTGGTGTGTATTATTATGTATATAGATGTTATATATTATTGTATATGCAGATGATGCATATTACTATATGATTAATATTGTATCAGTACATAATATTTTATAGTTAATACACAGTAATTATATATTGACTGAGCGTTATATTATACTATGTTATTAGAGCCCAGGTGTAGAGTTATATCCAAACTCTGCAAGTAATAATCTCGCTATTTTTTTTTCTTAAAGCGAAGCAATTCTAAAGAAAGATACTTTTGTCATATGAAGAAATATATGATTTTAAATTTTAGATTAATGAGTTAGAATTTTATAAATTATAAATATTATTATTAGATGATTTGAATTTTTTTTAAACATGATTGTTAAGTTTGTGGATGTAGAGGATGAAACAAAATGTAATGGCATATAGTTAATATAATTTTTTTAGGGGAATATCACTAATTTTGACTTGTATTAAAGCAAAATAGGAAAAGATCATCGCGCCTTTCAATTCGGAGATTCCATGCAAAGGGGAAAAAAAGATCTAGTTAGCTAAAATTAAGTCTTATCTTTGCTCTTACACAATACTAATAAAAACTATGTTTTCTATTTTAAAATTTTAAATTAAAATGAAAAAAAGGCTTTAGTCAGTTCATCACTCAAAGAGAACATATCCCTTAAGATTAATTACACAAATGCTTATTGATATGTCATTGAAAAATCTCCTAGTTGAAGCACGAATCTTGATGTATATGAACATCACTTAAAATCAAAATCTTAATCTTTTAAATTCTGTTTTGATCATCATAGAGTTAATATAAAACACCTTAATTAGATCGAAAGCAATCTGATTCTGAGTCCAAACTAACCGAGTTCAAGCACTTAAAATATAATTGAAAACTTTGAGATATGACTAATATCCCTAAATAGCTTCTAAATAAGAAATGTTTATAGTCAAATCGAGCATCTTGATGAGCCGAATCTAATAAGCTTAAAATCTCTTAATTTTGACTTTATTTGGGCATTTAAATACTTAAAATACATCAAATGATTAAAGGAATAATTTTGAGCCGTCCGATGGAGTGGTTTAGATTTTGCTTGTATTTATAGAAATATTACTCTTATAATCTATAAATAGCTCCCCATTCTTCACATGGAGGATTTAAGCTAAAGAGGAGAGAGAGCTCTGATATTTGAAGAATCTCAAAGCATAATCCTATCACGGTTACCACCATTTGACCATCATATTATGACCATAATACCACTACGCATTGCTCGACGCCGCCGGATCACCGCCGCCACTCGTATCAGCCATCACATTACCGCCGACCACTGTTACCATCATATTCGCCACCACCTCTGTTACCTCACTGACTTTGCCGGATTACTACCATACCATTATTGGTCACTACTGCTGGTCACGCACTCGCACTATCCGATCGCTGATCCGCCGGTTGCCGCAGTCACGCATTCGCCATCGCCGATAGCGCTGATTATCATATTTGCGTTTCTACTACTACTCGATCGGCCGACAGCCGCCGGATTATCAGTCACGTCATCAGTTTGCCGCGCCGGGCCACTATCGCTACCGCGATGGCGGGCCGGATCACCACTGTCATTTTCATTGTTGCGCTGCCGGCTACTATCGCTACCGCATCGTTGATAAGCACGGATCACCGGTTGCTACTATTGATTATCAGGCTGCCACCGCTGATCACCATATTGGTACCGCCGTCTGGTTGGATCATTACCACTTATCATCACTAACTACTACCAATAGCCATCCGACTATCGCTCGATTGTTGTCGAGATCGTTAGACTACCACCTTAAATGAAGCCTTAATCCCTGATTTAGAAACTTCTCGTAAAATCTACTCTTGTAAGCTATCATGATTTAACTTTTGGAGACATGATAATAATTATAATAAATACTGATATAGTAAAATTATTTCTAAGTAGGCTAAGCCCTATAATTTTTTCCTTCTTAGATTTACCACTTAAAAATCCTGATGTCTCTCAAACTCTTTTGCTGTGTGCGGAGAATTTTCGTACAATACTAAGATATTAAATTCTCCTATTCTACCGACCTGAATCTTACTACACGCAACACTTATAAAAGAAATTCCCTAAATAAAAAAATATACTTGGATCATGATTTAATTGTGTGAACATCAAATAGAATATTATAATTCAAAAATTATCATTTTAATAGAATAACTTAAGCTTCAAGTTACTCCATAAAGAATTATATATATATATATATATATATATATATATATATATATATATATATATCGGAATCCTGAAATAGAATTTGTCCAGTTGCCTAATTCAATTCCATTTATAGAAGATGTTGGTTCAATATCATTAGATTTATGCTACTTTGCAAGGAGAAAACATTGACGGGTTCACCCCATTGTTTTATCAATAAAAAATTGAGACGGTCAAAATTCATATTAAATAATTTCAATTATTATCTAAGTGTGTATATCTTGCTCAAGCATGCATTAAGTGTAAATTGCTAATATTAAAATAATAAAAATTTTAATTAAAATAAAAGAATGAAGAACATGCAACTTTAATATTATTATAAATTTAATATTTTTATAGCCACTTTAAATGCACAATTTGTAAGAGATGAATAACGGAATTAAAGAAAATATTGCAGAATTATTGATTCATAATTTTGCATTGAAATTTTAAATTAAATATCAATCATTCAAAATTAATGATATTTGTCAATTCATAAATAATTTTTTTTAAGAAGATTTATTGTATATAGAAATACTACACATAAAAATTTAATTGGTGCATTTGAAAATTGAATTACAACAATTGAATTTGTATTTTTAACAATGAAGATTATTATAATAAGATGGACTTGACCAATTATTGATTGTATTTGAAAATTCATTTTAATTACATTTCTAAAGTTTAATTTGAGCTCATTTGAATTGGATCAACCAATTATTGATTTTGATGGACTCGTCTTATTGAGATGTTTAATTTGACTATAAATTTATTAAAATTACAGATTAAATTATTTATAATTTAATTTTATAAAACTAAACATACTTATTGCTTCAAGATTCGTGCATTATTCGATAATTTTAATATGATATATTATTTGCCCCTATTTTTGGACGTAAAATCTAGCCATCCAAAAATATAGTAAATTTATATAAATAAGTTTACAAGTTAATGCAAAAACCAAGATTTATTTCTATTATCCAAAAATAATTCTTTCAAAATTTATTGGTATGTGTTAATAATATTTTATTATTATATATTACTTTATTATTATTTATTATTATATACATACATTATATATTTTATTTAGATTTCAGAGCAATACTCCTCTCATTAATTAATTAATTTTTATTTTTTAAAACTTTATTTTAAAGTTGTTACAACTTTGTAATTTTATCTACTCCTTCTTAAGAGAAGAGTAAAATTCTATAACTTAAAAATATATAATAGATTATTTGAATTGTTGATTTTTTCTCTTTTTTTTTACTTTAAAATTCTGATTATCCACAAACTCTCTCTAATTATCTATGCTTATGCTAATTTTCATGCAAAATTAAGACTTCAAAATTTTCACTCTATCAATATTAATTTTCTATACACAATAATTTAAATTAATTATATTTCTATCATGATGCATTAAGTCAAAAATTTATATAATAAAAATATAAATAGAACGAAATTAATTAAACTTGATCCTAGTAAACAATCATCATATCTAAATTTGTTTTAAATACTTAATATATATATATATATATATATATATATATAATCAACCTAGTAAGTCCTTCTTAAAGTAAGTCCTTTCTTAAGAATTGCTTGGGATTTCATTTTAAGAAAAGTAAATTAATGAGTCATGATCCAAATTTTTCTCTGCAAGCTAAGTAATTGAGTGGAGTTACATTGCATTCACTTCTTGGTTACAGTTAAAACTGGCTCCTTTGTTGATTCCTTCAACATTAATATGACTAATAATATTGATGTGCATCAATATATATAAATAAAATTTTTAAAATTAAGAGATAATAAATAAAAGTTTTAAAGTGTATTTATTAATTATTTCGTAATAAAAAGGAACCATAAAATTTTATAATTATAATAATTATAATTAAATTGGATTATAAGAGCATGTTTTTAACAAATTTTAATTTGCATTTATTGTAAGAACAAAAAAAAAAAAAAGTAATACAATGAAATGTAGATTCAATTGTGTGTAAATCAAAAATTATTATTAGCACTTAATATGTAAACCTTAAATTCAGTTAAATATTAATTTTACTCTTTAAAACACTTCACATATAATGATAGAATATGATATTAGAAAAAAAATGGAAAGATGAATATTTTAATTTATTAAGATATTTGATAAATTATATTTGTCTTTCTTTCCATCTTTTGGATTGGTTTGCTCTAAGCTTTACAGGACCTCCCAGGTCTTTGTCTTCTGGTCACTATTCATCATAAACCACATAGTACTAATCCTAATCTATTGCAAAAACTACATATTTATGAAAAATGAAATCTAACTCCACCTGCAAGATAGACACTAGTTAAACAAATATACAAGACAAGCAATTATATTTCACATATTTAGAATTAGCATCCCGCACTTGAGTAGCCAATCCCACTTGCCCTAATTGGATTATGTTTAGGGGGATAAGTTACATCTGCAAGTCAGAATATTTATATTTACTTATTATTACAGTGACCCCTTTAATATAATCCCTTGCAAAAAATATCATTAGACTATTAGCGACCTATCATCTAGTCTACGCACAAATAATCCTAACACCTAGTCTAAACTATTATATTATAAAATAAAACATAACACTACAACATACACCGACCTAACCTAAAAGCTAGAATTGATGACTTAGTATTCTAATGTGTGCGCTAAAGTTTAGTGCGGTGTGTCTTAATTAGGTTTTAGAAGTATGATTATCTAAAGTTTAGAATTATTTAAGTTAAATATTAGAAGAGGTTCTGCTTCAAATTTTTGAATGAATTGATTAATATATATATATATATATATATATATATATATATATATATATATATATATATATATATTGTTGATACCTATTTAATATCTAATTATTATGAAGAGAAGAAAGGGGATTTGACCCCTTCATCCGTATCCTAAGTTCTTTTCTAAGGGTACATTATTATGATTTTAGTTTCTTTAGTGAACCGTTTATTAAATATTTTTATTAAACCTAAGTTTGGGTTAATCTTAAGAAATCTTATTCAAATATGAAAGACATCTCATGATTAATAAAATTGAATCACTATTATATGGATAACATTCCATCACTTCTTTCAATCATCAATAATATACACATTTTTTCATTTTTATTATTCATGATATTTGATCTAATACACATATCTATAAATATAATACATATTTGTATTTTTTTCATACTTGAATGATCATTAATAGGAGTGTGCATTCGGTCGGATTGGACATATCGATTTTTTAATTTGCTAATCTGTTCGGTTTGAAATTCAGAATTCGAAAATCCGATTCATATAAGATTTAATATAATCCGAACCAATCCAATCCAAAAAAAAGTTCAGATTTTCGGTTCGATTTTTAAAAAACCAAAAATAATTAAAATCCAAAACATGTTATGTAATTTTGTGTATTTTCTGTTATGGATTCCACGGTTTCTTACCAATAGCCAAAATAAATAAGAGGGATTCAATACCAATAGGCAACTTAAATCCCATGACACCAAGCCAGTGCACAAGCATCCAAGGCAAGATAGCATCCAATCCCAAGTTACCAAGCTAGAGAGAGCCACAACCACTCTCAAAGAAACACTAGGCCAATCCAGTCGAGAGCAACAAAGAAACCAAGAGACATAGACAAAAAATAACCACAACCATCTCCTCCAGTTAACAAAAACCCAAGTTTGGAAGAAAAAAGAACCACAAAGCAGCTATCCTCATACCAATCAATTGATAAAACAACCAACAAAAAGAAAACACCAACCCAAACCAGGAAAACAACCAAAAAGAATTGAAAAAATCAAAGCTAAGCAAATCCTAAAGAGACCAATAGCTGCCACCCGACAACCAACCATAGCAGCAGAAGTTCCAATTTAGTAAAGGGAGCAGCCAACCAAAATAAAAGGTTAACCCAATATAGAGCCCAAAATAAAGGAAAAGAACAACAATAGGCATAGCCATAGCCCACCTAGAGATCTCTAAAAAAACCAAGAAACAAAATTGGTAGTCACTCAGCCAGACAAAAAACCAAACTATAAAATGCCAAAGAGAACCACCCAACCACAAGCAGCAAATCAGTGAGGAAAGGAATAAGGCTAGAGGGAAATAAAGCCCCTTCCAAACCCTATAGAATAGTCAATCACCACAAAAGAGAAAACAGGAGGGCAACAACTAGAATAAAGCCTACAAATGTTCAACATTTCAAAGAGAGGGGCACTAGATGTATGGAGAATCGAGACATACAGAAAAATAACAGAAAGTCAGAACGAATCAGCCTGCATAACAAAATAACCCATTACTCCATTCAACCGATAAGCAATACCACAGAATAGAAATTGGAGCCAACCGAGGTGATAGTAAACAACTCCAAGTCTCCAAAGCAGAAAACACTAAACAGCCATAAAAAGAATCCATGAGAATCGAGACAGAACCTGCTGCATTGCTGAATGTTGACAGAACCTGCCGCCGGAGTCTATGAGAATCGAGACTGCGAGAGTTGAGAGCCCGAGAGAAAAACTTAGAGAATAGAATGAAGAAATTCAGGGTTTCCATCTTTCAGAGTTCAAACTATAAGGATTACCATATTAGGGTTGCCTTGCGGATTGCCAAAGAGGCAAACTCAAAGAGCAGCGCGGCAGCCGGCAGCGCCCTTGCGCAGTTGCGCGAGATGCCGAGAGGCGAGAAGCCGAGAAGAGAACAGATGGACAGAATGAAAACGTCGACAACTACAAGTGAAAAATGGAAATTGAAAATGAAGAGTTGAAGAGAAGTCGAAGAGAGGTAGAGAACCAGCCTGCGGCCGCGGGGATTGCCTTTGCCCTTTTGCCTCCCTTAATCACTTTTGGCCCTAGGTTTTAACTTTTAAGGATTTTCATTTTTGTATGGGGACCAAGGACCGTGTGTGGACGGACGGTCTAAATCTCGGCTAAATCGATTTTTGGATTATAAATTTTTAAATTCGATCCATAATCCAAAAACCGAATTTAGCTAAAATTAAATCCGAAATGCAAAATAAAATTAAAAACCGATCCAAATTTAAAATTTCGGTTCAATTTTAATCGAATTTTCAGTTTAAACCAAATTATGCATAACCCTAATTATTAATGCATGTATTTTGGTAGAAAAGAAAGATTCCATTCCTTAGTTAAGCATATGTAGACATGTATTATAAATTTAGGCAAGTATGTGCCATTGTTAAACCAGGGAAGTGAGGTTATCTAAGACCTCTTTGTGGCTACTTAAAGCCTCATATTCTCGAGATGTCCATACTATATACTTGCTAAATTAAATACATGTGAACATATACACAAGCTTAGGGATGAAAATTACACAAAGATTATATAATAGCAAATCTTTTTTACCCATGCAAAACTTAGTGATACGAAGAGCAAAGTTTTATTTAAAGTTCTAGTACATGAATACACTTAAATGAAATTAAGCAAGTACGTGCTGTTATTAAACAAAGGAAGTGAGGTTATCTAAGACCTTCTTAGGGTTACTTAAAGCCTCGTGTTTCGAGGATGCCCAGACTATATACTTACTAATTCAAATGTATGTAAATATGTACATGAAACATAAAGATAAAACAAATTCTTTACTATTCTAAAATGATAACTTAATGTAAACTTTATTGAATATTTATAACCAACATTAACTTATATTTTTTTCATCATTAGCTTATAGTTTTAAAAATAATTTAAGATTTATTAGTGATAATAACCACACCTTACAATAATATTTGTCTAACATATGCAACTTAGATGTAATCATATTGTTTTGATTCTCTCTCTTTTTTGTTGAAAAAAATGAACATATGACACAAATGACATGCACATTTATGATGATTAAAAGAAGTGATTAAACATTGCCACATAACATATTCAATTATATTAATTCCTAAAGACAATCAAGCCAAATAAATATTCCTTAAAACTAACCAAAGTTCTTATGAGGTTTGATTTAGATATTTGAATTATTGAAACCTAAGGAGGAGAGATGATACTTAGCACTTACCCCACCCCATGTTGGTGATTTAACATATTTAAAGAGGGCAATTAAATGAATTTTATGGATTAATTAGGTTCAAGTTATTAATCATATCAATTTAATTACCTTTCCCTAAACTTCTTTAATCTAGTTAAGTACTTGACCATGAGCCTTCAATGACATGCTCTTGGGAAAATACAATTTGCATTGCACTTAAAAGAATCTAATGCAATTAGGATCATGTTTAAGAGTAAACTATATTAAAGAGGGAAATAATCTAAATTAGGTACACTTATGATTTTCCAACACCAATGGGTTACCCATAATTTCCTAAACAACTTTATAATATTAATCACATAAAAGGAAATTAATGGATTATGCTTGAATTATCCGAATCAATCATTGATTTTGTTTGATTTCTACTTTATTACTAATTTTTTTATTAATCCCTAATTATTACATATATTAATTAACCCTCCTAAGAGGATATATTTAGAAAGATAATTGGGAAAGATGCACTAATTATTTCTCCTCACTATTCCTATTGTTCACAATGATTAATTATCATTAACTATTTAATTTTTAATGTTTATCAATTTTAATAATTATTAAGTTAATTAATGAAGGTAATTAGGGTTGAAATTCTAATTTCTTTAAATTACATGATAAATAATTCTAAAAAAATTATAGGAGATACATGACATATCATAGAATTATCCCACCAAATTTGAAATTAATTGGCAAAGTAATTAATCCTTAATTAAGATAATTAGCCTAAGCTTCAAACTTTAATTACACATTGTTCACTGAACATAAATTATGTAATTTATTTTTCTTAAATTCTCCTATGTCTAGCCTTTCCAAAATGAGTTTATTTGTATTTTTAAAATTTTTCTATAATTAGTTATAATTTTTGAAGTTCTGACCATTTAATTATATTTTTAAGGCCTAATTAACCCTTTAAATCGTCGGCGCCATGCAGACGTTGACACAGCAGAGCTTTCCACATGGCGCCGTGAAATTGATTATTTTAATCGTCTAACGTGATAGCTGACTCAGCTGCGGCGGACACAGTTTCATCTCGATCGTCCATTCTCAGATTGGATGTCTGAGATTAATCCCGTGATTTCTAAAAAATTAAATAATAATTTTTAGTGCAATTAATCACGACCATTCGTTCTAATCATGTGGAACGAATGGCCTATGATTTGTCATCCCGCGAGCACTAGAAGATGAACACCGTCCACCTTCTGCTGCTCGATCTAAGCTCATCAGAGCTCGTTCTATGGTGAAATCGACTCCAAAATGATCAGGGAATGAATTTAAAGGGATCATATGTTGGAAATCACATGGAAACATAGTTCACTTCAAAAAAGACCAACACATAGGGGGAAAAATATGGTTGCTAGATTTTTACATCACTGAAGTTATAGACCGGTGGTCTGCCGATAGAGGTAGCTTCGTCTTGAAGAGACAAAGCCTTATTGAGAAGATCACGAGTTGCCTCCCGACTGCTCTGTGGACCAAACACCGCCATAAAGCTTGCTAGAGTTGGTCTTGAGACATGTTCGGGTGATTGAATTGCTCAAAAAATGACTCTTTTTGGCTTGCTGAAGTGAGATAAAGGTGTGGGAACAGTTAATTTAGGTTTGGAGGAGATTTTGGGAACTTGGACGATTGGAGCTCTTGGGTTCAATCGGGTGTTGGTCTCACTAGCGATGGAGCACACGAAGAGCTTGGGAGAGGTTATGAGACTATGAGAAATACTCTGGAAGGTGTGTGATGAGTTTGAATCCATGGGGAGGAGTATCCTCTCCTCCCAGTTGAACCAAAAGTTGAGATTGGTTCATCCTTTGGTCTCAGGGTAGGTGGTGGAGGTGGCAGGATTGTGAGGCCGAGGGAGTGTAGGGAATGGACATGGAGTGTACAACTTTCCTTAGCTAGACCAATGGGTTGCCATGGGTGAAGTCACCCTCCAATGGCCAAAGGCTGAGCCAAATAGCCTTAGGTTAGGTTGGGTCAATGGTCTTCTTGTCCAAGAAGAGCCAAAGGTGACTGTCATGGGATAAGGGGGTGGAGAACCCACCCATATCCCATTTGGGTGGCTTGGTTCAGTGGGTTTGATCCAAATTGGGTTCACCATGGGTTGGACCCACTTGGACAAGCCCATGGTGACCCAAAGATGAGTCATGCTAAGTTTGGTTGGGTTCGAGCTTGGTTTAGTTGAGTTTGGGCTTGATTTAGTTGGATTTGGCTCAATTTGAGCCATATGGGTGAATGGGTTCAATTGAGTTGGGTTGACCAATTTGATCAAATTGGGTCAAACTAATGATTTGGGTGAGTTCAATTGGTCATTTGGAGTGAGTGAGTGCAATTAGTTTGATTCAATTTGGGTTAGATTTGAATTTGGCTCATATGGTTCAATTTGGGTCAAATGGGTTATGGTGTTTTAATTTGGAGTTTGGTGGACACCACACAGATCTTAGGGGATACTTATTGAAGTGATTGAGTATGACATTAAAGTATAATATACCATCTCGAAAGATAGAAATATCACCCTACAATGGACCTAATCACTTAATAAGGGCTCCTAAGATAGATGTGTCTTCTTATATACCAGAGATCTTTCCCCTACTTTACATGAAATAATAAAGTAGGCTTATTTTATGCCAAGTTCTTTAGTTTCCTATGAAAGTAAGCTTCTATAGTTAATTATATTTTAGAAAATGAGGTTTTCTAAGAAAACTCTCGATTAAAGCAGTCAATCAATATCTCCAAAGACTTCAAAGTTAGACTATTAAAGGATTATATATTTTAGAAAATCAAGTAGGAAAGTTCAATTTGGAAGACTTATTTTCAGAATTCACAGGAAGATAAGTAGGGAGCACTCATGATACTAGGAGACCTAATAAGTTCCACCGTCTACCCTATAATGAGGTTTTATATATTTGAAAGAGAAAGTTCATTTTAGTTTGAGTTAAAATTTTATTAGAATGTTAGGGCTTATAATTCATCAACACAAGATTATAAAAATGCTTAAGAGGTGAGGACTTATACCCATAGCGTGAAGGAAACAAGGAACCTTGGATCCTAAATCTAGGATGCTTTAGCACAAGCTAAAAGAACATCGTAACTCTAAGCGAAAAATGAGACATAATGGTTTACCTTCACAAGAGAGGATAAACTCATCCTAACTCTTCTGGACATACAACTGTCTAGAGTGGCAGCCAGCTAATACCTCTTATGCTTCAAATCCATGTAAGCTGATCTTATATAAGTGTAAGATAGCTAAGTTGTTATTTAATTAGGAAATAGACTAGAGTCCTAAACTCACTCTCTAAGAGACTAGATCATGAGTAGTATTAAAGAATGACTTAGGCTAAATGCAAAATTTTATATCATTTTGACACATTGATTTGGACAAAGGTTTAGGGAAATTATGCCTAAATGCATGATGAAATGAAGTTATTGGCTAAATCAATAAGAGGACATGTTCTTCACTACAAGAGATACCCTCACAGGTCAAGCATTCCCATATCGTGAAAGAATGGAGACCCTCCTTATTCAAGAGTGAAGTAAGATGCCATGTATGATTGTTGTCACGTACATCATTCAGCTAAGGGGTTTCTAAATCTTTTAATTTTCTTGATTATAGCCTAAGCTTTAAAGTGAGGTTATGAGTTGTTTTAAAATTTTAATTATGAGTTGTTAGTGGGGGTAGAAAAATTAATTTTGTCCTAAATAGCCAATCGCATCGAGGCCACACATTTAATAATCAAGCTTAAGAAACCTATAAAAATAATGCCATTTCTATTGCATGAGATAAACATAAAAATCAAACATTCATAGATTTTCATAAAATAATAAAATGGTGCGGCCAGGTATCACCGTACACCCCAAAAATTAAAGAAATTGAATAGCTGAGCCCTACCCTTATACAACCCGATTATAAAAGAATATTATAATTATAATTGAATGAATGCTATGAGGGTCTTCATTTTTTCATCTTTCTTTTCTCCTTTTGATTTGGTTTTGCTTTGAGGCTTCACAGAGCCTCCTAGGACTTTGCCTTCTAGCTACTGCTCATCCTAAACCCCATAACACTAATCCTAAATCTATTTGTAAAAAATATATATTTTTATGAGAAGTAAAATCTATCTACACCTATAAAACAGATGTTAGCTAAACAATCATACAAATCTAAGTAGTTATATTTTATAAATTTGGGCTGAACTCCCTACACATGGGTAACTAAGCCCATCTATCATAATGTGGATTATAACAAAGAGCATAGCAACTTGCAATCAAATGCATTTATATTTATTGATCATTTTAGCAACCCATTAGCATAATCCCATATAGAAAATATCATTAGGCTAATAATGACATAACATCCAGTCTACACATAAAGAATCCTAACATATAGCCTAAAATATTACATCACAAAATAAAACACAACTTCATAATATACACTGTTCTAACTTAGAGCTAAAATTGGTGACGTAGTATTCTAATATGTGTGCTAAGGCTTAGTGTGGTATGTCTTAATTATGCTTTAGAATTATAATTATCTAAGGTTTGGAATTATTTAAGTTAAACATTAGGGATGGTTTCATTTCAAGTTGTTAAAAGGATTGATGGATTTTAATTTGTATTTTCTTTTATTTAATTTGATGATTACTTAGCATTTAATTATTGTAAAGTGAGGAAAGGGGTTTAACCCCATCCATCCTTATCCTAATTATTTTCTAAAGACATGTTATTATAATTTTTGGTTTCTTTTAGTAAATGATTTATTAAACATTTTATTAATCTTAAATTTGGGTTAATCTTAAAGGATCTTATTCAAACTTTAAAGACATCTTAAGATTAATGAGATTGAATTACTATCACTTGAATAATGTTACACCATTCCTTTTCATCATCAATAGCTTGCATATCATTTTGAACTTAACATACTTATACATGCAATGTATTTTTAGCACACTTAAATGATTGTGAATGCATATATTTTTGGTAGAAAAGGAGGAGTCAATTTTTTAGCTAAGTATACATACACATGTATTAGAGATTTAAGCAAGTATGCATTGTTAAATAAGGGAAGTGAGGTAATTTAAGACCTCCTTAGAGCTACTTAGAGCCTCGTATTCTTGGGATGTTCAAATTACATACTTGTTATCTTAAATACATATAAATGTATACACAATTGTGATGTTTATTTTTGTATGTGGGGACACCACGCAGATCTTAACTTATTAAAGTGATCGGGTATGACATTAAGGTGTGATGTACTATATCAAAAGATAGAAACATCATCTTACAATGGACCTAATCACTTGATAAGGACTCCTGAGGCTTGATGGGTCTTTGAATATACAAGAGATATTTCTCATACTTTTTATGGAAAAGTAAAGTAGGGTTCATATTAAGTTGGGTTCTTAAGTTCCCTATGGAGGCGAGCCTCCATAGTTAATTACATCTTAAGAAATAAAATTTCTTAAGAATACTCTTGATTAAAGTAGATAATTATTATCTCCAAAGATTTCAAGGTTAGACTATCAAAAGATTGATTATGTTTGAAAAATCAAGTGGGAGAGACCAAGACTTATTTTTGTAATCCAAAGGGAGGAAGTAGGGCATGCTCATGATACTAGGAAACCTATTGAGCATTCCAATCTACCCTATGGTGAGGCTTTATACATTTGAAAGTGAAGAGATTTATTTATTTGAGTTGAAATTTTTAGATTGCTAGAGCTTATAATCCACCAACATAAGGTTGTGAAAATGCATAAGATGTGAGTATTTATGCTTATAGCCTGAAAGAAACTAGTTACCTCAAATCCTAAATTTAGGGAGCTTTAGCACAAGCTAATGTGCGACCTAATTCTAAGTGAAAGATGGACATAATGGTTTACCTCTATGAGAGAGGATAAACCATCCGACTTCTAGACTTACAACTTCTTGGAGTGGCACCACCAAACACCTCCTATGATTTAAATCCATATAGGAAAGTCTTATGAAAGTGCAAGATTGTTGGGCTATTATTTAATTGGAAGGAAATTAAAGTCCTAAACCCACTCACTAAGAGACTAGAGTATGAGTGGTATGAATATATGAATTAATCTAAAATGCAAAACTTTACATTTATTATTTCATTTTGACACATTCATTTGGACAAAGGCTTCAGATTTTTATGCCTAAATGCACAATAAAATAGAGTTATTAGCTAAATCAACAAGAAGGTGGTGTTCTCCACCACAAGGGATTCCCTCACAGGTCAAGCATTCCCCTATCATGCAAGGATGTAGATCTCCCATATTCAAAGAAGAAGGAATATGATATGCATGATGTGAGACATACAATATATAGGGACTATTAAATATTTTAGTTATTATGATTACAACCTAGGCTTTATGTTGAAGTTGAAAGTTGTTTTAAAATTTAATTGTGAGTTATTAATTGGGTAGAAAAATTAATTTTATTCTAAGAGCCTATCGCATTCAGGCCATACAATCAAACATCAAATATTAAGAAACTAATAAAAGCATGTAATTCTAATGCACAATCTAAATATAACATCAAATATTTTATAGACTACCGTGAAAGAATAAGAGGCCGGTGCGACCGGGTACCGCCTTACACCCCAAAAGAGAAAAGATGGGTAGCTAAGCTCTACCCTTATACAACCCAGATTATAAAAGAATAATTTTATAAATAGAAATAAATACATGATGGGGTCTTATTTCTTCATGTCTTCATGTCTTCCTTCTCTTGATTTGCTCCAAGGCATCATAGGACACCCCAGGACTAAGCCTTCTGGCCCCATGGCAGTAATCCTAATTCCTATTAAAAAATTATATTTAATATGAAAAAGTAAATCTAACTACACTTGTAAAATAGAGGTTTGCTAAACATACATACAATCTAAGCAGTTATATTTTATAATTTGGATTTAGCACCCTGCACATGATAACCAAGCCCACATGTCCTAACTTGGATTATGCTTAGGGGCATAAGCAACCTGCAAGCAAAACATTTATATTTATTTTTACATCGCCCCTTAAGCACAACTCCTACAAAAAAATAATATTAGAATACCAACAGCTTAACATCAAGCCTACGATCCACATTCATAATAACTAGTCTAAATATTACATCATACAACAAAACACAACATCATTACATACACCGTCCTAACCTAAAGCTAGAAGTGGTGAGTTAGTATTCTAGTGTGTGAAAAGAAGGCTTGTGTGGAAAGTCTATTATAGGCTTTGTTTCATTTTAAAGTTTGATTTGAATTCAAAGTTTGTTTAATTTTACCATTGGATGGTTTTGATTCAAATGACTTAGTGATTTATTTTTCCATTTTTATTTTGCTTTTGTTTGGTTAAAGTGATGTTTTGGTTTTTATGAATACATAATAGAATGAATTCCATTTTTGGATGGAACTCACCCTATTCTACATCCTAACTCCTAATGAAATGAAATCTTCATCCTAAAAAGTCTAACCAAGGTCTTAAATATCTTAATTAGCCCATTTGAATTTTGTAATTGATTTGATTTGATTAATGTTTGTTTGATTTGATTTAAATTCTAAAGTTTAAGTTTGTTTAATTTCATGTATTTTGACTGATTAATTTTGGATTAAATTTTGATAATTAAATATCCTTTGAATTAATATTTAATAAAGCTAAAGTTTATTTAATTTCATGTATTTTGATTGATTAATTTTAGATTTTGATAATTGAATATCCTTTGAATTAATATTTAATAAAGTTTAAGTTTGTTTAATTTCATGTATTTTGATTGGTTAATTTTGGATTAGATGTTTTAATTTAATTAAATTTTGATAATTCACTATCCTTTAAATTAATATCTAATTCCTTTCTTTTGGGTTTTAATTTAAGATTTTAATTTCATATGATTAATATCATTTCAATGTTGTTTAGATTCATTGATTTTATTATTATTTTTTTAAATTAGTTTAGATTGGTGAGTATATTTTAATTTATTTAACCTGTGATCTTTTATTTAAATTTTAATTAAGGGTTTAATTTTAGCCATTTAGTTTATATATTAATTTTTTTAGTTTTTTTTAGTTGATGATCGATTTGATTTAATTTAATTAATATCTTATCTTAGTTTAATAGGATTGCTGGTTTTGTTTGAGTTTTATTCTTGTTTGACTTATTTTGATATTGATTGGAATTAAGAGTAATTGGATATGATTTAATAAATTTAGAGTTCATATTTAATTTTGTATTTGTTTAATTTAATTATGATTTATTTATTTATCAGTTTGATTGGTAGTTCATAATTGATTTGATTAGCCAATAGAAGCTTGATTAGTGATTACTTCATCTAGATTGATTCATTGCAACTTAAGTTTCTTTGGATTAAGCATTTGATTGTCTTAGTTTATTTAGATTAAGTTTCCTTAAATGAATTTTAATTTGATTGCATAATTTAATCAATTATGATTTGATTTGATTCGATTTGATTTTCATTATTGATTTAATTATTCTTTTAATTATATTTGATTGATTTTTTTATTTGATTTAGTTTAAATCAATATTTTATTTTAGTTCACATTAATGTTTTTGTCATATTTGTCTTAAGTTTATTTCATTTGGTTTGATTTATGTTAACCTAAGGCATTTTGGGTTAAAGTTTGAATTTATTTTTGGATTAGGTTGATTGGAGATTAAAGTTTCTTTGGTTTGTTTAATTGTGAGTTTAATTTGAAATTTAATTAACATTTAATTGAGTTTCATTAATTTCATTAGCTTAAGTTTATGGTTTAATTTTATTTTATTTGAAGATTATGTGATATTTGCTTGATTTAAGATTTGATTAACAATTGTTTAAGTATTATTTTATTTCTGATTTTGGTTTAACATTTAAATTATTATGAGTTTAGCTTTAATTCATTCAATTAATATGAGCTTTAATTTATTAAATCTTAATCCTAAGTGTTTCTTTTAGGTTTATCAAGTTTCAAAAGACCATATTATTTTCTTAAGGATCTTAGATGTTAATTAAAGTGCTTTAAGCTATTTTTAGGATTTTTATAATTTTGTAGAATTTTCAATTAATTAATTCGTGAGCCATTTGAACTTTGAAATTTAATCTCTTAATTCGTTCATTATTTTGGTTTGATTTTTATGGTATGTGTATTTTAAACCTCAGTTTCAATCCTTAAAAGTTTTAGATCAATTTGATTAATATTTTTGATTTAATCAATAAAATTTGGTTTTCACTAAAACCTAAATTAAGCTCAAAATTGCTAATAAGAATTGGAGGTTTTGAGTTTATTAGATTCCTCTCGAGAAGACAAATTCAACAAGCCTTATTTGTAATTTTTTGACAAGCATTTTATTTTTTTTATGTATTTTTAAATTTTAGGCAACTTTAAATATTTTTTAAAATTGAAAATTCCCTAATTTCTTACTTAAACTAGTCAGCACGACGCCGCATTGACTGGATCACGAGTGTCATTGCCTGATTGGACCACGTGATGCTGACACAAATTTTGAGCGGGAAAATTGTAATTCGATTGGACCGTCCGATCAAAGGTTAGGCGGTCTAGATCGAACGACGGATCTAAGGGCCGAAATCAAAGTTTCTAGCGCTCTAATCTCAACCATCCGTTCCTATTAATGGGGGATCGAATAGCTAATGAACCTTCTTCCACCCACGGCAATGAACCAGAGCCGGTGAACTAGAAAATCGAGCCCAGGGTCCATCTAAACTCAATTTTTTGGTGAATCTCATCGAAAAAGCTCCCGTTCTCCCATTAGGATCATTCAAAATAGAAATTGCAAGGGGTTTCTAATGGATATTCCTAATATCATGTGAGAATTATCACAAATAAGGAGGCCTAAGGGCTAGCTATGGGATTCATTAATTACCTCGCCGGAGATGGTTTCCAGTGGCCGAGTCAATTTGAACATGCTCCTGGATGTGAGATGAAGCTTTGGAATGAATATGGACTCTTGCCTCCCCTTAAAACATCGTAGCCATCGATGGTCATCGCCTCTTCACCGAAATTCACTCGGTTTGGGTGGTCTTACTGATGAGAATGGAGGAAAAAAGATTGGTTGAGCTCCTCTCTTTTTTTGAATGCCTTGGAATGCCTATAATGGTTGGAATGGCTTTATTTATCTTAGCCCAACTCCCCCACATGGAAGAAGTTAATGTTGGCTAGTCATAGATGATTGGAAGTCTTGGAATCTTTCTCCCAAAAGTTCAACTTTGTTGGCTATGAGTTCAGCCTCACTTAATGAAGAAATGGGGAAAAGATTTAAAATTTGATTTATCTTTATTTTTTAAAGATTATTATTATTATTTATTTATTTTTTCTTATTTTCTTTTTGTCATTTTCTCTGACTTCATTTCTCACTTGTTAAAAATGAAATATCCACCATTGAATGGATGGATTGCTTGGGATTTGGTGTGCCAAAGTCTACCATTGATTTCACATAAGGAGGTTTGGGTTTGTGTTGGTTTAAGTTGGTTCAATTTCTTCTTCTTTTTGGATTACATGACTTTTTCAGACCCCTTTCTTTTATCAAGATTATGTTTAAATTATGTTTATTAGTTCATTAATATTATTTAAGATTATTTAATTTTGGTAAGTTTTGAGTTTCACTTTGGTTTAGGCTAGTTTGACTTATTTTGACCTAAGTGATTCAAATTGAACCTCTTAGCCTCTTTAAATATTTTAAGATTTATATTTGGATTATTTTATGTTTATGGATTTATTCTTTGCATTTGATTTTATTTAATTTTCATTTGATTTGATTTTATTTGATTCTTTCTTGAATTTAAGTGATTTTGTGCTTAATTGAGGTAAATAGGTTAATCAAACTAATTACCTCAACCTAAGCATAATTAAAATTATATTTTAATTCAAATATGCTTGATTTAGATTTCTATTGTGTTTCATTAAATTTGGGTTTAATCTAGGTTTTGGCTAATTTGGAGATTTGGGTTCAAATGGGCTAGTAGGGTAGGTATCCTTAGTTCTAAGGCAACCCTAATCCTATGTAAACCCTCCTAAAGTCTCTAGGTGTAGGTTAAGTGTTCACTTAGCCACTAGAAGTAACCTATGATTAATGAGCTCTTAGTGTCTAGAAGACTCCTAGAGCTATAATGGGAAGATTGAATCCTCACCCAAAAGTGAGGTCAATAAAAGGATCCCTAGGTGTGGTGTAATTGACAGGAACACCACACATATTGGTGTTAATCGAGATGATCAACAATGTCCAAAGGAATACAAGTGCTAACATAGACCATCTATACCTAAACCGAGAGGTAGATAGAATCACGATCTTAGTGCAATGCAACTCATCCATTCCAAGGGTAGAAGAGAGCCAAGAAGATTTGGTTTGAATTGGTTGGAGGTTGATTTCATGTCAAGGACATGAAGAGAAATATGCTAGAGAATAATACATGAATTAGATTAGATTTAGGGATTGGTTTATGCCAAGAGCATAAAAGGGAAAATCTGCTTGGGATTGAGATTTGATTTGATATATTTAATTTATTTGGGGAAAATCTACTAGGGATGTAGGTTTGAATTTGATTTTGTTTGAATTTGTTTGATTTATGGAGGGGAGACCCTCTAAGGATACAAGTTTGAGTTTGTTTAATTTGTTTTGTTATTTTAATTTGGGGCATATCCGCTGGGGATATGGGCTACAAGGGATCAAGACTAAATTTATTTTGATTTGATATATTTTATAAATTTGTTTTATTTTGGCTCCATTGAGGGAGACTAATTTGGTTGATTTGATGTTTGATTTAGAGGCATATCCACTAGGGATATAAGCTTGGTTGAATTTGTTTGATTTAATTTGCCGATTTGGCTCCACTAGGAGAGATTGATTTGGTTTGTTTTAGTTTGGGCTCCACTGGGGAGATTGATTTGGTTTTCTTGATATGTTTGATTTGACTCCACTAGGGAGGTTGGTTTTGAATTTGATTTATCATGGACCCCGTGGTTTGATGGACCGCACTAAGAAGGGGTTATGGGAGCCTGGTCCTATCTTTAGATTTATCAGTCCAAAGGGGTAGTCTACTAGCTACATAGTAGAACTATCCAACCTAAGGGTTTTCTTTGGTGTGCAATGATTGTGCTAGGAAGAAAGCAGGGACTTACACCTTTCAAAGTAGGGAATAACAACTGGGGTTACCTATTGGTAGCACAATAAGTCAAACCGACCTAGGGTGACTACTGAGTGAGTATCGATGGGAATCTTACCTCAACTCAAGAGTAGTCAAGATGATTAATTTGATTGACCCTGTCGGTGTGTGATGGACTGCACTTAGAAGGGGCTACGGGTGCGATCTTAGATTTACCAGTCTAAAGAGATAATCTACCCACCACAGGATGAGGCTATCCAACCTAAGAGGTTACCTTTCGGTGTGCAATGACTATGTTAGGAAGAAAGTGTGGGGAATTACATCTTCCAAAGTAGAAATACCCACTAGGGTGACCTGCTGGTAGCATAACAAATTGAATTGGACCTAGGGCGACTACTGAGTGACCACCTCTAGGGATCTTACCTCAACTCAAGAGTAGTAAAAATGATTTGATTTAATTTAGTTTATTTTATTTTGATTTCATTTCATTAGTTTGATTTAATTTATGGACCCTGTCTGTGTACGATGAACCGCACTAAGAAGGGGCTACGAGAGCCTGTGCCTATCTTAGATTTACCAATCCAAAGGGATAGTCTACCAGTTGAAGGATGAGACTATCCAACCCAAGGGGTGCCTTTCGGTGTGCAATGACTGTGCTAGAAAGAATGCATGTAGACTTACATCTTCCAAAGCAGGGAACAACTGCTGGTGACTTATTGATGGCATAATAAATCAAACTTGACCTAGGGCTGCTCGTCGGTGTGCAACGATTGTGCTAAGAAGAAAGCATGTAGACTTACGCCTTCCAAAGCAAGGAACAATCACTAAGGTGGCCTATTGGTGGCACAATGGATCAGACCTGATCTAAGGGCGACTACTGAGTGAGTGCCACCTGGGTCTTATCTCAACTCAAGAGTAGTTAGGGAATTCCTATATGAAGTTTTTTCGATACTGCCCTAAAAATAGGATGCCTGCTTGAGAAAAGGTACCACCACCGGGAGTGTTCTCCTAATCCACAAGCAAATATATATTTTATTTATATATTTGCATAGACCTTGTTGGTGTGCAAGAGACTACGCTAAGAAGGAGGCGGGGCTTTGGCCTATCTTAGATTTACTGGCCCAACAGAGAGTCTACACATCCCCATTATAGAGCTTCCAACCAAAGGGATGGCTACTAGGAAAGGGGAACTATCTAATCTGGTAGTAACCCGAGTACTGTCTAAATGAGGTGGCAAAGGATGTCATCCAAGTAGAGTGCCCACAAGGGAGTTACTGCTAGTGGCGTTATCCTGATCCCTGAAAAAGAAAGCCTTTAAGTATATGGTGGCCAACTCAAGAAGAAAGCACAAGGACTTACATATGAGCAGTGTATCCACCGGGTGGGTCATTGTCAGCATATTGAATACCAACCAACCTAAGGTGCCAGTCAGCGTGCAACAATTAATCTAGGTAGAAGGTGTGTAGACTTATATCTTCCTAAAGTAGAAATGATCGCTAAGATAGTCTATCGTCGGCTCGACAGGTGCTATTCGACCTAGGGCTGCCCATCAGTGTGCTACGGTTGTGCTAGGAAGAATGCATGGAGACTTACATCTTCCAAAAGTAAGAAATAATCGCTGGGGTGATCTGTTGATGACACAACAAATTGAATCCGACCTAAGAAAAACTACTAAGCGAGGAGTCACAAAGAAGAGCTGGATCTAGACTTGAAGTAGTCAAGAGGAAAGGAGCACTGGGGGACTTACCTTAATCCTCAAATATACTTGATCCAGTCAGTGCACGAAGGCAAGTCCAAGAAGAAAAAATAGTAGACTTACATCTTCTTAAACAAAACCAACACGAGATAGCTTATGGGCCATGCAATAAGGCATACCATACTAACAAGGCGCATCATTGTGCAGTGGTTAAGCTAGGAAGAAAGCATGAGAGACTTACATCTTCCTAAGCAAGAAGCCACTGGGAGACACACTAGGTAAGTAGTGAATCAGCCCAACCTAGAGCAGTTATTGAGTGAGGGCCGCTGGGGCGTTATCTTAACTCAAAGTATCCCAAGACAAAAGATATATGTTTGTTTTATGTGTTTGTGTTCTGTTGATGAAGGATATGATGCTGCTCGGGTTCCTTAGACCTACTCTAAGCACATCGAAGAATGGATGAAATGGTGTCATAGGGGCAATGTGACTCCACCAAGAAAGGAAGCTACTTGGGTTGCTTACACCTAACTTAGTTTTTCTAGTCAAAATAGGATGCTGCTTGGGTTGCTTACACCTATCCTAGTAACACTGGAGATAAAGATTGAGTTTTGGATGTAAATTTGAAGGGAAGTTTAAATCGATGAAGAATTTTGAAGGGTGATTATATATCATTATTATTATTATTATTATTATTATTACTTTTTTGAATTTAGACTCAACCAATGTAAATTTGAAAGCATAACTTTATTAAGGAATTGATTCTAATTTTTTTAAAATTTCTTTAGTGTGTGTAAATGGAACAAGAACAACTAAGAGTAGTGTTCTTTCTCCAAAATCCTTGGGACCCAGTCAAAGTAATTGATCATCCATAGTGAAAGAAATTCACCAAGGCTTCTCAAGTATTATGCTCTAATTTGCATTTGAATGAAAAAAATTCTCATTCCAATTACTTGAGTTATTCTCCAAATATGGATTTTGATATTGAATGTAATGGCTTTTTGAGGCAGTGTTTGTTGACTAGAAACAATACACTCTCCTATCATATTGGTTTAAAGTACTTTCCATCCTTTGAAGTGCCAAAGTTGGCCTTTTAATGATCAAAAGCAAAATATTGATTTGGAGAGTTTCGAGATAAACTAACTTTGAAGGAGTTTAAACCATCTATGTTCAATGTTAATTGAGGTCTCTTGCTTTTTCTTTTCCTTTTTCTTTCCTTTTTTTATTTGCAAGACCTTCAAGCTTTTTAATTTCTCTTTTTTTGAGGTTGCATCTCTAATATTGCTTTAATCTCTTCTAGATCAATTTTTGTTATCCCATGATGCTTTACTACAAGCCCTTGAAACTTTCCTAAAGTCATCCTAATTATATACATTAGGGAATTCATATTTAGGTTGTAGCATCATAACTAATCAAAAACAACTACTCAAATTATAAAGATGGTTATCCTTTTCTTCACTTTTGATCCACGAGATCATCGACGTAGCATTCAACTTGGTGATGAATGAGTTCGTCGAAGATTTGAGTCATGGTATGTGGCGCCAACATTTTTAAAGATGAAAGGCATGTCCATACAAAAGTAAATTTTGATGGAAATTATAAATGCAAATGACTTCTCATCCTTTGGCATCATTTGACCCATCTTTGAATGAGGAGACTGCATGTAAAGAGGCTATGTCCACTTTTAAATTTGATGTAGGTAATGTGAATTTGTCTTTAAGACATGCCAAACTTAGATCTTCAAAATTGACGTATGTGTGAATTTGAATGTCCTTCCTTTTGACTGGGCATAATGTTGGGTAATCATGATAGTATCTTTCTTCTTCAATAAGGTTAACTTCAAACTTTGATCCTCTTCTTGGTGCAAATGTTCGTTAAAAGTTTGTAAAATAGGAATAGCAATAGGTTCAATTTTGAGTTTGCAAACTGCTACCTTTGGAGATGTATTGGACACTTTATTATTTCATATGTTCTTTTTCTCTCTTTTTCCTTTAATTTACACCTCATACACATGATTTATCCTTTGGATTCCAAATCAATGTGTATTATTGGTGCTTTACTTTTTCTCTTTTTCTTCTTCTCTTTCTATTTTTTTGAATTTAATTTTTTTGAGTCTTTATTTATATTATGTTCTCTCGAGGAGATTGCTTGTCTTCTTTTCCATAGGATATTCTGTGTTAAGTATCACTTGAGGAGGTTGCCACTAACCCAGTAAGAAAAATCAGGTTAAGTTCCAATCAAACACTTTTCTATCTCTTTAGAGAAGGTGAGGGTGCACTTATTATTTAGCTTAGTGGGCAACCATCCAAGATAGTATAGGACCTTAAGATTAAACATTAGAATAGTTTGATGCCCTTATTTTGGATTGTGAGGTGTATCTTAAGAAGGATTTAGAATTTGATTATTTTCAATGATTGATTTGCCTCTTCTTATGGTGTTGATCAAAGTGGCCCTCTTTCTTGTGCCCAAAGTTCATCCTACTAGACCTTTAAAATATTATGATTCTAACTCTTTATCGATAGTGACACCATGAAAGCTTAGAATTGGGGCATCTCTACCCGAATTAGAATCATTAAAGGCATCAAGTCCATCGGTACTACTATGTTATGGATTACGATTATTATTATGATTGCCATTTTGAGAGTTGACTTCTTTTAGAATTAGGATTCAAGTCATTTGAGTCATACTTATCTAGAATAGATAAGACATACTAAAAATTCTTATTAGTTTTATTCTTGGATCTCGAAGGAACCTTTATGACCTTTCTCCTTTAGGGTGAGAATTCACATTTTGGTTTTAAGTTGAATTCCATCATAAAATTTTTTATTAACCATAACTTTCTGACCCATAATAGTGAATATTGAACTATCATAAGTCATCTTAAGGTTTTTAAGCTCTATGTCAAATTTGATTCAGATATTCTTGATAGATTTAAAGACTTTGGACCCACACTCATCAAATTTGAATATGATAAGGGGGTTCAAATAATTAGATTTTAATTTGGAGAGATTTTAAAGAGAATTTCTTTGGAACCTCAATAGTCAAATGTTGTTATGACTGTAGGTTTAGAGCTCTTTAATTGGGACTTAAGAAATTTTGGAACCTTACATTTTAAATATTAATATGATAGTAGGTTAAAAAATTTAGGATTTTTTTGTCTTGGTTTTAAAAATGGAACTCTCACTTAACAAATTTAGGTATGTTAAATGGAGTTCAATTATATGTTGGTATTGATTGTTGTGTGTTGATGTGTGATTTTGTTTTGATTTTTGAAAAGGAAAGTCTCATTTAACAAATTTAGGTATCTTAAATGGAGTTAATTTTGTTTGAAAATATGTTTTAAAATTTTTCTTGGAGAATGTCTTAACATATTTGAGGAGAAATTTTTGTCTATTTTATTTATTGTTTGATTTTGAAATAGAACTCACATTTAACTATTTGGGTTAAATGAGGTTGGTTAATTTTGTTTGAAAAAGGGTTTTGATGTTTATTTTTGAAGAAAAGGGTTTTTTTTGATTTATTTTTGATTTTGAAAAAGGAACCTTCACTTAAGAAATTTGGGTATACTAAGTGGGGTTCAATTAATTTTGTTTTGAAAGGGGTTTGGAAATTTTTGGAGAAAATATTTTTGTCTTTGTTTAATTTTGATTTTAAAGAGAGAACCTCAATTTAACAAATTGGATTATGTTAAATGGGGTTCATATGATTTTTATTTTGAAAAGACTTTTGAAATTTTTTGTAAAAGATTCTTTTATTTTACTTCAGATTTTATTGAAATTTTGTTAAGCATGGGATGAACCTTGCTTCGCCAAGCTAGTGGTAAGAGGTTCTAAATTTTATGTTTGGTTATTTTTCTTTTCTTTAGTTATTTTATTTTTACCTATTGGGGACCCAATATGAGTTTTAAGACCTACATGGAGTGAGATCCTAAAACCTAAAGGATGTTGGCTACCTTTGCTTAAGGATGAAATAAGTAAAGTGCCAATGAAAAGAAAGATAATATTAAGCTTATATAAAATATAAGTCCACTATTGATGCTTGGAGATAATAATTGTCTACTAAAGATGGAGAGAGGGACTATCCCAATAGAGCCACCAAAAAATCTGTGGTGTTTATTTTGGATGTGGGGACGCCATGTAGATCTTAGGAGGTACTTATTGAAGTGATCGGGTATGACATTAAGGCATGATGTACTATCTCAAAAGATAGAAATATCATTTTACAATGGTCCTAATCACCTGATAAGGACTCCTAAGGCTTGATGAGCCTTCAAATATACCAGAGATCTTTCCCCTACTTTCCATGAAAAAGTAAAGAAGGGTTTATATTAAGCCAGGTTCTTAAGTTCCTATGGAGGCAAGCCTCCATAGTTAATTACATCTTAAAAAATGAGATTTTCTATGAATACTCTTGATTAAAGTAAACAATTATTTTCTCTAAAGATTTCAATGTTAGACTATCAAAGGATTGGTTATATTTGGAAAATCAAGTGGAGAGACCAAGTGGAAGACTTATTTTTGGAATCCAAAAGAAGGAAGTAGAAAATGCTCATGACACTAGAAAACTTAGTGACCATTCTAATCTATCATATGATTGGGCTTTATACATTTGAAAGTGAAGAGATTTATTTATTTGATTTGAATTTTTTAGATTACTAGGACTTATAATCCACCAACACAAGGTTGTAAAAATGCCTAAGAGGTGAGGATTTATGCTTGTAGCCCAAAGAAAACTATCTACCTTGGATCTTAAATCTAGGGAGCTTTAGCACAAGCTAAAGTGTGACCTAAATCTAAGCGAAAGATGGACATAATGGTTTACCTCCACGAGAGAGGATAAACAGTCCGACTTTTGGACTTACAATCGCCTGGAGTGGTAGCCAGCTAACACCTCTTACGATTTAAATCTATAAGAAGGTCTTATAAAAGTGCAATATAGTTGGGCTATTATTTAATTGGAAGGAAATTAAAGTTCTAAACTCATTCTCTAAGAGACTAGAGTATGAGTGGTATGAGCATATGACTTAATCTAAAATGCAAAATTTTGCAATTTTTATTTTATTTAGACACATTCATTTGGACAAAGGCTTGGGATATTTATGCTTAAATGAATGATGAAATATAGTTATTGGCTAAATAAGTAAGAAGGGGGTGTTCTCCACCACAAGGGATGCCCTCACAAGTCAAGCATTCTTCTATCATGCAAGGATGTAGATCTCCCATATTCAAGGAAGAAGGTATATGATATGGATGATGTGAGACATAAAACATACAACTAAAGGATTGTTAAATCTTTAGTCATCTTGATTACAACCTAGGCTTTATTATAAAGTTGAAAGTTGTTTTAAAATTTAATTGCGAGTTGTTAATTGGGTAGAAAAATAAATTTTATCCAAAGAGCCTACCATCCAGGCCATATATTCAAACATCAAACATTAAGAAATTAAGAAAAGCATACAATTCTAATAATGCTCAATCTAAACATAATATCAAACATTTTATAGACTACCATGAAAGAATAAGAGGCTAGTGTAGCCGGGTATCACTATACACCCCGAAAAATAGAAAAGATGGGTAGTTGAGCTCTACCCTTATACAACCTAGATTATAAAAGAATAATTTTACAATTAGAAATGAATACATGCTATAAAGTCTTCATTTCTTCATGTCTTCATGTGTTCCTTCTCTTGATTTGCTCCAAGGCATCACAAGGCACCTCAGGACTAAACCTTCTAGCCACTGTTCATCCTAAACCCCATGGCACTAATCCCAATTTCTATTGCAAAATTATATTTTATATAAAAAGTAAATCTAACTACACTTGCAAAATAAAGATTAGCTAAACATATATATAATCCAAGCAATTATATTTTATAATTTGGACTTAGCACCTTATACATGGGTAACCAAGCCCACATGTCCTAACTTGGATTATGCTTAGGGGCATAAGCAGCTTGCAAGCAAAATATTTATATTTATTTTTATAGCGTCCCCTTAAGCACAACCACCTATAGAAAATAATGTTAGACTACTAATAGCCTAACATCTAGTCTACGATCCACATTCTTAACATCCAGTCTACACATCACAAAATAAAACACAATATCATTACATACACCATCCAAACCTAAAGCTAGAAGTGGTGACTTAATATTCTAATGTGTGAAAAGAAGGTTTGTGTGGCAAGTATATTATAGGCTTTTTTTTATTTTAAAGTTTGATTTGAATTCAGAGTTTGTTTAATTTTACCATTGGATGGTTTTGATTCAAATGACTTAGTGATTTATTTTTCCATTTTTATTTTGCTTTTATTTGGTTAAAGTGATGTTTAGATTTTCAAGAATGAAGAGTAGAATGAATTCCATTTTTGGATGGAACTCATTCTATTCTACATCCTAACTCCTAATGAAATGAAATCTTCATCCTAAAAAATCTAACCAAGGTCCTTAAGTATCTTTGCCCATTTGAATTTATGTAATTGATTTGATTTGATTAAAGTTTGTTTGATTTGATTTAAATTCTTATGTTTAAGTTTGTTTAATTTCATGTATTTTGACTGATTAATTTTGGATTAAATTTTGATAATTTAATATCCTTTGAATTAATATTTAATAAAGCTTAAGTTTGTTTAATTTCATGTATTTTAATTGATTAATTTTAGATTTTAATAATTGAATATCCTTTGAATTAATATCTAATAAAGTTTAAGTTTGTTTAATTTCATGTATTTTGATTGATTAATTTTGGATTGGATGTTTTTATTTAATTAAATTTTGATAATTCGATATCCTTTAAATTAATATCTAATTCCTTTCTTTGGGTTTTAATTTAAGATTTTAATTTCATATGATTAATATCATTTCGATGTTTTTAGATTCATTGATTTTTATTATTTCATTTAAATTTTGTTTAGATTGGTGAACATATTTTAATTTACATAACTAGTGATTTATTTAAAATGTAATGTGATCTTTTATTTGAATTTTAATTAAGGGTTTAATTTTGCTAGTTTATATATTGATTTTTTTTTTTTGTTTTTAGGTTGATGATCGATTTGATTTAATTCAATTAATATCTTAGCTTAGTTTAATAGGATTGTTTGTTTTGTTTGAGTTTTATTCTTGTTTGACTTATTTTGATATTGATTGGAATTAAGAGTAATTGGATATGATTTAATAACTTTATAGTTCATATTAATTTTTGTATTTGTTTGATTTGATTATGATTTATTTATTTATCAGTTTGATTGGATGTTCATTGATTTAATTAGCTAATAGAAGCTTGATTAATGATTATTTCATCTAGATTGATTCATTGTAACTTAAGTTTCATTTGATTAGGCATTTGATTGTCTTAGTTTATTTAGATTAAGTTTTCTTAAATGAATTTTAATTTGATTGCATAATTCAATCAATTATGATTTGATTTTATTTGATTTGGTTTTCATTATTGATTTAATTTATTCTTTTAATTAGATTTGATTGATTTGTTTTATTTGATTTAGTTTAAATTAATATTTTGTTTTAGTTTGCATTAATGTTTTTGTCTTATTTGTCTTAAGTTTATTTCATTTGGTTTGATCTATGTTAACCTATGGAAAATTTGAGTTAAAGTTTGAATTTATTTTTAGATTAGGTTGATTGGAGATTAAAGTTTCATTGGTTTGTTTAATTATGAGCTTAACTTAAAATTTAATTAGCATTTAATTGAGTTTCATTAATTTTATTAAGCTTAAGTTTATGTTTTATTTAATTTCATTTGAAGATTATGTAATAGTTGATTGATTTAAGATTAGATTAACAATTGTTTAAGTATTATTTTATTTTTAGATTTTGGTTTAACATTTAAATTATTATGAGTTTAGCTTTAATTCATTCAATTAATATTAGCTTTATTTTATTAAATCTTAATCTTAAGTGTTTCTTTTAGGTTTATCAAGTTTCAAAGGACCATATTATTTTTTAAGGATCTTAGGTGTTAATTAAAGTGGTTTAACATATTTTTAGGATTTCTGTAATTTCTAGAATTTTCAATTAATTAATTCATGAAATTAGCCATTTGAACTTTGAAATTTAATATATCTTAATCCATTCATCATTTTAGTTTGACATTTTTATGGTATGTGTATGTTAACCTCAATTTCAATACCTAAAAGCTTAAGATCAATTTGATTAATTGTTTTGATTTAATTAATAAAAGTTTGTTTTCACTAAAACCTAAATGAAGCTCAAAATAGCTAATAAAAATTTGGGGTTTTAAGTTTATTTGATTGCTCTCAAAAGACGAATCCAACAAGCCCTTATTTATAATTTTTCAATAAGTATTTTATTTTTTATAAATTTTTGAAGTTTCAAGCAATTTTAAATATTTTTTAAATTCAAAAATTCCCTATTTTCTTATTTAAACCAGTTAGTGCCACGCGGCGTTGACTGGATCATGCGTTACGGTGTCATAGCCTGATTGGACCACACGACGCTGACACGACTTTTGAGCGGGAAAATCATAATTTGATTGAACCGTTCGATCAAAGTTTACACAGTCTAGATCGAACGACGAAATGAAAGTTATTAGGGCTCTAATCTCAGCTTCTTGTTCCTATTAATGGGGGATCGGATGGTTGATGAACCTTTTCCTCCCACTTGATGAATTAGAGTCGGCGAACATGAAAATCGAGCCAAGGGTCCATCCAAACTCAATTTTTTGGCGAATGTCACCAAAACTCTCTCGTTCTTGCATTTGGATCATTAAAAATGCAAAGTGCAAGGGAGTATCTAATGGATATTCTTAATATAGTGTGAGCATTATCACAATCAAGGAGACCTAAGGGCTAGCTACGAGATTTAGAAATTACCTCACCGGAGACAGTTTCCGGTGGCCAAGTCAATTCAAACACGCTCCAAGATATTAGATGAGGCTTTAGAATGAATATAGACTCTTTCCTCCCCTTGGAATGTCATAGCCCTCGATGGCTGCCGCTTCTTCTCCGGAATCCGTTCGGTTTGGGTGGTCTTACTAATGAGATTGGAAGAAAAAAGATTGGTTGAGCTCCTTTCTTTCTTTGGAATGCCTAGGATGGTTGGAATGGCTTCTCTTTATCTTAGTCCAACTCCCCCACATGGAAGAAGTTAATGTTGGCTAGTCATGGATGATTGGAAGTCTTGGAAGCTTTCTCCCAAAAGTCCAACTTTGTTGGCTATGAGTTTAGCCTCACTTAATGAAGGAATGGGGAAAAGATTTAAGATTTTATTTTTCTTTATTTTTTTAAGATTATTATTATTATTATTATTATTATTCTTGTTTTCTTTTTGTCATTTGCTTTGACTTATTTTCTCACTAGTTAAAAATGAAATATTCACCATTGAATAGAGGGAATAGCTTGGGATTTGGTGTGCCAAAGTATATCATTGATTTCATATAAGGAGGTTTGGGTTTAAGTTGGTTTAAGTTGGTTCAATTTCTTCTTCCTTTTGGATCACATGACTTTTTTAGACCCCTTTATTTTATCAAGATTATGTTTGAATTATGTTTATTAGTTCATTAATATTATTTAAGATTATTTAATTTAGGTAAGCTTTGAGTTTCACTTTGGTTTAGGCTAGTTTGACCTATTTGACCTAAGTGATTCAAATTGAGCCTCTTAGCCTCTTTAGATATTTTAAGATTTATATTTGGGTTCTTTTATGTTTATGCATTTGATTTTATTTAAATTTCATTTATTTTGATTTTATTTGATTCTTTCTTGAATTTAAGTGATTTTGAGCTTAATTGAGGTAATTGGGTTAATCAAACTAATTACCTCAACTTAAGCTCAATTAAATTTAGATTTTAATTCAAATATGTTTGATTTATATTTTTGTTGAGTTTCATTAAATTTGGGTTTAATCTGGGTTTCAGCTCATTTGGACATGTGGGTTCAAATGGGTTAGTAGGGTAGGTATCCTTAGTCATAAGGCTTATCCTATGGCAAACCCTCCTAAAGTCTCTAGGTTTAGGTTAAGCGTTAACTTAGCCACTAGAAGTATCCTATGACTAAGGTGCTCTTAGTGTTTAGAAGACTCCTTGACCTATAATGGGAAGATTGAATCCTCACTCCAAAAGAAAGGTCAACACAATCATAAGAATGAAAATCATGCAAAAGATTGTATATTAGAAAATTTATTTATTCATGTAAAGTAAAGCTTTATCTAAATTCTAATGTATATAAATATATAAATGAAATTAAGTAATACGTGCTATTATTAAACTAGATGAGGTAATCTAAGACCTCATTGGGGCTACTTAAAGTCTCGCATTCCCAGGATGTCCATACTATATACTTATTAACATTTAAACACATGTAAACATACACATGAATCATGAAAATAAAATAATCATTTAACATGTTTAGGCTATAAGCAAATGTAAATCACATGTAATATTCATAGCCAACATCAATTTAAATCTTCATCATTAATTTATAATTTTGAAAATAATTTTTAAATTTATTAGTGATAATAGCTACAGATATAATATAATTAATTCAACACATGCAACTTATACATAATTAAGTTCATATCAAATGTCATACAAATTTATAATGATTGAAAAGGAATAATTAAACATTGCCACATAATACATTCAATCACATTAATTTCTAAGGATAATCATGTTAAATAAAACCATTTAAGATCAACCAAAGTTATTATGAAGTTTAATTTTGGATTTTAATTATTAAACTTGGAGAGGAGAAATAGTATTTGCTGTTTTACCCCATCCACATTAGTGACTTAATGTGTTTAAGGAATAATAATTAAGTAAATTTTATGGATAATTAAGTCCAAATTATTAAAGAATTAATTTAGTTTCCCTTTTATATGCTTCCTTAATTTAATTAACTACTTAATCATAAATCTCCAATGATATGCAATTGAGAAATTGAAATTCGCAATACTCTTAACAAGAGGCTCATACTTAAGGGTTAATTAGATTAAAGAAAAATTTAATTAAGTACTTAAATGATTTTCCCACACCCATGGGTTAACCATATGTTCCTTAAGGTTCTTTATATTATTAAACACATAAAGAGGAACCCATGAATTTAACTTGAATTACCCAAAGAAATTATAATTTTAATTTGAATTAACATCCCGCTAATTAACTTAATTAATCTTAATTTACAACACATTAATTAATCCTCCCAATAGAATGCATTTAGAAGAATAATTAAGAAAGAGATCCTAATCATTTTCCTTTAGCATTCCACTGTTAATCAGTGATTAAAAATTATTAATTATTAATTTTTATTATTTTAATAATTTTAATTATTATTAAATTGATTAAGAGGAGTAATTAGGATTGAAATTTTAAATTCTCCTAATTACATAATCAATAAATTCCAAGAAAATTATGGGAGGCAGAGACATCCAATGAGATTAACCCACCAAAATTGGGATTAATAGGCCAAGTAATTAGGCCTTAATTAAGGTAATTAACCTAAACTTCAAACCCTAATTAAACATTGTTCATTAATCAAACCTTAGTGATTTTATTTTATTTTTTAAATTCTCCTCTCATCCTTTCCAAAATATGTTTATTCATATTTTTTTGGATTTTTTATAAATAATTATTAATTTTTAAAGTTTCGATTAATTAATGATATTTTAATCACCTAATTAATCCCCTAACCCATCAAGCCATGCGGAGTCGACATGTATTACACTTTCCATGTGGCACCATGGGATAGGCTACTTAAAACATCCCCGGTGGTGGTGGCTGAGTCAGTGGTGCCATATGCAATTTCATCCCCACAGTATGATCTCAGATCGAACGGCGGAGATTAATCCCATGATTCCTATTAGATTAAATTGAGATTTTTAGCAGATTAAATCACGACCATCCATTCTAATCACGCAGAATGGACGATCGATGATCTATCATCCCCCGAGCACCGAAAAATGGACATCCACCTTGCTCACTTGATTCGAGCTCACCGGAGTTCGTGGGATGTCGATTGACTCCAAAATGTGTGGGAAGAGATCTAAGAAGATCCTATGGTGGAAATGCATGCAATCACACTTTTCTTCATAAAGGACCAACACCTAGGGATTTTTTATGATTTGTCAGAATTTACTTCACCGAGCTCAAGACTGGCGTTGACTAAAGTAGCTTCGTCTTGAAGAGATGAAGCTCTGTTGAGAAGTTCTCGAGTTTCCTCCTCACCGACGCCTCTGTGGGCCAAATGCCACCGTTAAGCTTGCCGGAGTTGGTCTTGGAGTGCCTTTCGGTGATCAAATTGATTGGGAATTGATTCATTTCATCTCGCCAGAGCTAGAAGGCGTGGGAAGAGTTAATTGAAGTTTGGTGGAGTTTAGGCAAGGTTGGATGGATGAGGCTCTCAATTTTGAATGGAGCTTGGTCTCATCTGATGGGGTGCAAGAGGATTGGGAGAAGCTCTAATACTCGAATGCTCAAAGCATGCTATATGTGAAATTTGAATAGATGGAGAGGAATATACTCTCCTCCCAAAGTGAACCAAAGGCTGAGATTGACTCAACCTTTGGTAGTCTTTGGCTGGCGTAGGTGGTTGGAGATGATAGTGGACTGCCGAGGTGGAGGAGTTTGAGAGGTTGAGGTAGTGGTAGGGGCTGACATGGTGTGTACCTCCTCCTCCAAGTGAACCAATGGTGGGATAAGGGTAAGCTCACCCTCTCATGATCTAAGGTTGAACCCAACAACCTTGGGTCAATGGTCCTAGTGTCCAAAATGAGCTAAGGGTGGCTTCCATGGCTTGGGGACTAGGTGAGACCATCCAAATGAAGATATTGTCCCATTTAGGTGGGTTGGTTCATGGGTTTTGACCCAAAGCATGTTCACCATGGGTTGGATCCACTTGGGCAAACCCATGGTGACCCAAGGATGAGTCATGCCAAGTTTGATTAAGTTTGAGCTTGGTTTGAATGAGTTTGGCTCAATTTGATCCATATGGGCCAAATAGAGTTCAATTAGGTTAGGTTGACCAATTGATCAAATTGGGTCAAACCTAGAGTTTGGGTGTGTTTAAATGATGATTTGAAATGTATTGGTGCCAATGGTTTGGTTTGATTTGGAGTGGATTTAATTTTGGCTCATATGGATTCATATGGATCAAATGGGCTTAGTTGAATTGATTATTTGAGATTGATTGTAGGTGTTGGTTTGAATTAATTTAAACTTGGGAAGGATTTGGTTCAATTAAATTCTTTAGGTCAATTTGGGCCATATGGGTCAAGAGGCCAAATTGTCTTGGTTAGGTTCAATTGGTAGTTGAGTTATGTTTCTTACTCGTGGTTGAGTTATGTTCAATAATCACTTTATGATTGATGGGATCCATTGGTTGAAATTTATTTGGATTGGAATAAGATTTGGTTCATTTTGGTCCATTGGTTAATTGGGTCAACTTGGATCAAGTGAACAAATTAGCTTGGTTTGACTTAATTGATGGACAATCAAGGATGATCATCAAACACTATAGAGGAGATTGGATGGGTTGATTCAATCAAATTTGGGTTGGATTGAAGTTTGAATTGATTTGGTCATTTAGGCCACTTTGGGTCAAGTGGACCAAGTGGGTTGAATTAGATTGAATTTAATGTTGAGAAGAGCTAAATGATGGATTTATAGTTGATTGATAGCTTTGATTGTAATTGATTTGGGTTTAATTAGATTTTGGCTCAACCTTTCAATCAAATGGGCTAGGTTGGATTGATTGGACTCATTTGTTTTAGTTGGTTTGGTTGTAAGTCTTGGGAGGGTTTGAGATAGAGTATTGGATGGTTGGGGTGTTTTTGTGAAAATCAATTGGATTGGATTTAATTGAATAGGCTTTGGGTTGGATCCATGGATGATGATGGAATTAACTAAGGTTAAGAACTAAGTTAATTTGGCTTGAAGCATGGATATGAAACAAAATTCAATTTGGGGTTTGGTTGTATTGCTTGAGGTTGACTTTGGATGGATGGACATGCATAAGTCTTGATTTAGGTCATAGGATAGGTAAAACCTACTTGCCTAGGGTGTGACCTAAGCTTAGGGTATGCTTGCCTAAGTCTCTCAACTTGGGTTTAGTGTTACCTTAATCACTAGAAGTGTCCTATGACTAGGGAAATCCAAGAGCCTAAAAGGTTCCTAAGTCTAAGGAAGGATGAGTCCTCACTCCAAAAGTGTGGTCAACATGGGTCGTTGAACCAATTTGACCAAATTGGCTTGAGCATGGGTGTGGTTTAGGTTCAACTGATCATTGGTGATTGATTGGAAGAGTTGATTTGAATTAATTTGGATTATAGAATGATTTGGTTCAATTTGATTATTTAGGTCAAATTATGCTAAGTGGGCTATTTAGGTTAGGTTGACCAAATTGGGTTCAATTGAAGGTTGGATTATGTTTAATATTGATTTGAGATTGGTTGGAAGCATTAGTTTCAACCAATTTGAGAATTTGATTTGGTTCAATTTGACCCTTTAGGCCAAATTGAGTCAACTAGGTCAAAGGGTCTAATTAGTTTGGTTAGGCTCAATTGATTGTAAATGGAGTGTTCAATAATGATATACATATCATCAATGAAAGGATTGGATGGCTGTGGTGTTTTAATTCAGATGCTAATGACACCACATAGATATTTGGGTTACTTATTGAAGTGATCGGTATGACATTAAGGTATGATATACTATCTTGGAAAGATAGAAATATCACCATACAATATACCTAATCACCTAATAAGGACTCTTAAGGCTGATAGGTCTTCATATATACCAGTGATCTTTCTCCTACTTTACATGGAAAAGTAAAATATGGTTTATTTTATGCCGGGTTCTTTGATTCCCTATGGAAGCAAGCTTTAATAGTTAATTACATCCTAGGAAATTGAGATTTCCTAAGAACACTCTCAATTAAAGTAGTCAATCAACATCTTTGAAGATTTTAAGTTAGACTACTAAAGATTATATTTTGAAAATTCAAATGGGAAGGTTCAATTTGAAAAGTCTTATTTTGGATTCCAAAGGAGGATAAGTAGGGAGCACTCATACTAGGAAGCCTAGTGATCACTCAAATCTATCCTATAGTGAGGCTTTATATGTTTGAAAGAGAGAGTTTATTTTAGTTTGAATTATGTTGACCTCACTTTTAGAGTGAGGATTCAATCTCCTCTTCTTATACCTAGGAGTCTTCTAGACACAAGACTTTCTTAGTCGTAAGACACTTTTAGCAATTAGGTGAACACTTAACTTAAGCTAGAGACTCATAAGGGTTAACCACAAGATTAGGCTATGCTCTAGGACTTAGGGAGATCCATTTACCCTATGGCTAAACCCAATCCATGTTCACCTTCTTAAGCCATAACCAAACCTTAAATTCAATTCAAATATCAAACCAAAACCCAAATCCAAATCCAAATCAAATGATTGAAACCCATGATCAAAATCCCAAACTCTTATCAACATATCTTAAGTCCTATGATTCTTTTATGGACTTAGCCTTAACTAAATTCAAACCAAATCAAGCCTAATTGATTTTCTCATAAATCAAATTAACTCATCAATCAACAAACCAAATCATAAACCATTCAAATCAAGTCAAAGGACCAAAACTAAATCAAATCTTTCCCTAATCCCTATGACCTACCTTCATGAGCTTAGCCAAATTTGCCTTCAAATCACTTCAAACTCAATTTATTTTCTAATAAATCAATCATATATTCAATCATCTCCACAAATATAAATCAAATATATATTTAAACCATCAAAACTAAATCAAAGTAAATCAAACCCTTCCCTAAGCCTTATGACCTACCTTCATGAGCTTAGCCAAATTTGCCTTCAAATCACTTAAAACTCAATTGATTTTCTCAGAAATCAATCATATCTTCAATCATCTCCAGAAATATAAATCAAATATACACTTAAATCATCAAAACTAAAGCAAACTAAATCAAACCCTTCCTAAGCCACATGATCCAACTCCATGGACTTAGCCAAATTCTTTCACTAAAACCCCAAATTCAATTAATTTTGTCATGAATCAATCACACATTCAATCATGTTCACAAATATAATAAAACCTACAATCATCCCAACCAAATCAAATCAATTCATTCAAGCCTAACTTAGCCCATTTGACTTGAAATTCTCAAATGAACCAAAACTCATCCAAACCTAAATCAATTGCAATTGAATTTATACATCAATCCTAAACCCATATATAAACTCAACCAAATCCAATTCAACCCATTATCAAGCCAATTGACTACTTAGGTTCACTTGACCCAAAGTGACCTAAAGGACCCATTTGAGCCAAACTTTAACTCAACCCAAATTGGATTGAACCAAGCCAATCTAAACCTCCTATCATGATTGTTGATCACCCTAGGTTGATCAATTATCATAAATTGGGTCAAACTAAGTCAACTTGGTCCTTTGACCATGTCAACTCTCTTAACCTATATGAACCCAAACTAGCCAAATTGTAACCTAAGCCAAATCCCTTCAAACCAATGATTCATACCAACTCAAAATCAATATTTGAACATGACTTGACATTCAATTGAGCCAAAGCCAAACCCAATTGGCCCTCTTGACCCAAGTTGATCCTAATTGACCTAAAAAGGAAAATTGGGTCAAATCAAAATATAAACTAAATTGATTGCAACCAATGGCTCAAGTTCATTCCAAATTAATTATTGAACTTGACCAAAGCCCCAATTGAACCCAATTTGACCACTTGAACCCAATTGACCTAAATGGTCAATTTGGCCTAAACCTTAACCAAATCCAAATTAATTAAAACCAAAGCCTACAATCATCTTCAGTTGGTCAATCAAACTCAAACCAACACCAAATCCAAGCCAATTTGGCCAATTTGATCAAATTGGTCAACTTGACCCATTTGGCCCAAATGAAGTCAAATGAGCCAAAATCAAATCTAAGCCAAACTAAATCAAACCAATTGAACCAAACATTCCAAAATGACCATATGAACTTAACCAACCTTTGATTTGACCCAATTTGGCCAATTGGTCAACTTAACCCAAATTAACCCAATTTGACCAGATGAGTCAAATTAAGTTAAATCAAATCAAATCAGTTCCAAATCACTTAAAACTTGGGCTGACCCACCTTGGCCTCATTTTAAACCATCCCAAGTCAAATCCAATGTTAAATGACCATTATAACCTTAGATTAAGAGTATCACATAAGACAAATTATCCATCCAAGTGGTCATTTCTCTTCCTTGACCACTTGGAACCTCCCATTAGTATACCTAAGCATAGACACCCAACCCCGACCCAAGGGTGGTTGTGGCCACATGACCCATGGGAGGTGAACACCTCACCTCACGCACATTTTTGAACCCAAGGATAGCCACTCCCTTGCCCTTGGCCACCAAATTGAGCCAACTAGGATGATTCCCTGCCACTCATAGCCACCATCGATGGTTGGACTGACCATTAGAAACCAAACAAATTTGCACCATCTATCCAAGGGAGGAGGGGGTATACCCCCTCCAATTCGATCCAAACTGAGGAATTTAACCCTTAGAGAGCTCTAATAGCTAGAGACGCACTCCCTAGAGCCATTTCCAAGCTTCTCAGCTCCCCCATTGCTAGTTTCCTTCAAGTTGAAATAGGGCAAAGCAGTCCAACTTCCCCATTTCTTCACCAAACCTAAATTAACTTCACACACCATCCCCACACCTCATTGAGTAAGAATGAATTGCTTCCCTAGCTTCTTGACCACCGGAGATAGGACTTTGATCAATGATAATCTCCAAATCGATGATGCTTTGCCCATAGAGCGAATGATGAGGAACTTAATCTAATCGCTATTTAATAGGGCTTTGTCTCCACTAGTGAAGCTTCCTCATTCAAATTCGACACTGTCTTGAGCTTCGGTGAGGTAATTCCATTAAAAGCTCACTTTAGATGATTTTTGTTGGAGCTTTTGAAGGAATGTGTAATGTCCTACCATCTTAGCCATTGGATCCCTTTGGATCCTTCATGTGAAGGTGTGGGCTTATTTTTGAGGCCATACAAGCTCAGGTGAGCTCGGACGACCGAGGAATGGCGGATGGCCTCGCCTTTGTCACTCAAGGGATGATCGATCATGCATCATTCATTCCATGTGATTGGAATAGACGGTCATGATTATTCTCTAGTTTAATCTCGATTTAATTCCATCCGATCTATTATCGAATGGCAGGGATGACAGCGCGTCCACCGTCAACGACGTTAGCGCTGAGTCAGACGCGTTTAAGTGACCAATCCCACGGTGCCATGTGGAAAGTGTGCCACATCAGCGGTCCACATGGCGCCGATTGGATTAGGCTTAATTAGGGCTAATTTATCATTTTTAATGGCTGATTCTTTAAAAATTCATAATAAATTATAGAAAAATCCAAAAAATGCATAGAAATACTTATTTTAAAGGTATTTTAGAGGAAAATTTATTAAAATATTTCTAATTAATTTTGAATAGTAAATAGACCTTAATTAAGATTTAATTTAAAATTTAATTAGCTTAATTACTCTTTAATTACTTAGGCAATTAACCCCAAACTTTGTGGGTTCATTAAAGGGGATGACATCTGCCTCCCTTAATTTTCATGGGAATTGTTGCTTAGGTAATTAGGGTAATCAATTTTAATTAGTTTAATTACCCTATAATGTGATTAATTAATTAATTAATCCATTGAATAGTAACATTAATCAATTTTAAAAGTCAAATATTTTTGACCAACAGTGAATGAAGAAAAGGAAATGGTTAGGCCTCCTTTCTAATCATTTTTTTTCAAAGTTCATTTCACTTGGAAGGAGTTTAATTAGTATTAAAGATTAATCAAATTACTTTAATTAATTAATATTTAATTAACTAAATTAAAATCATAATCACATTAGATCTTAATTAATTAATTCATGGGTAGATCTTTAGGTGTTTAATAACTTAAAGCTATTTAGGGAAATTAAGGTTAATCCACATGTGTGGGGAAAGCTAATTGCATTAGTCCCCTTTTGTTTCTTAGGATCATTGCTAATTTAATTTTCAATCCATATGCATATCATATTGGCTCATAATTATTTGGATAATTACATTAAGGTAACATAGGAAAGGGCTAATTAATGTACTTAATGCATACTACAACCTAATTAACTCATAAAAATCCACTTAATTTTATTTCATTGAACCAGACTAATTGACAAATATTAGAAATGGGTTAGGATCAGTAAACCTTTTTCTCACACCCTTAAATCAAATCAAAACATGAAATTGAAAATGGTTTTAAAAAAGCTTAGGTTTACTTTAAATGGTTTTATTTGATATGATTGTCCTTAGGAAATAATTTGATTGAATGAAATCATATATTTATATTTATTTATTCCTTTTCAATCATATTAAATGTTGTATACCATTTGATTTCACATATTCATATTTTCAAACTTAAATAAAATCAAATGAATTTCCTTTATGAAAGCTTGCATGTGTTGGCTTAATTAAATATATATGTGGCTATTATAAGTAATAAATTCAAAACTATTTTACAAAGCTTATAAATTGATTATAGTTCTTAGAGTGTTGATAATTATGAATATACATAGGACCTACACATGTTTATTGCTTAAGCATAATAAATAAGTCTCTCTTTCTTATAATTCATATATAGATTTACATGAGTTTGAATAATAATGGGTATATAGTCTGACCGGGAATATGAGGCTTTCACTAGCTCCAAAGAAGTCATTTGATTACCTCACTTCCTTGGTTTAACAATGACACATACTCATTTGGTTTCATTCTTATGCATTTTGATGTTAGAATTTGGATAGAGCTTTAATTCATATGACTAAATGATTTAATTAAAAAAAATACAATCTTTGCATGATTCTCATCCTGTTAGTTGTGTATACACTCATATATATTTAAGATAGTAAGTATATAGTCTGGACATCCCGGGAATATGAGGCTTTAGTTAGCCCCAAGGAGGTCATTTGATTACCTCACTTCCTTGGTTTAATAATGGCACGTACTTGCTTACATCTTTTATTCATGTGTATGTATGCTTAATTAAAGGATGAAGATCCCCTTTTGTTACAAAAAATACATGCATTTACATTCACCTAAGTCACTAGCACATGTGATATGCATAAATTAGTGCTATCTTTTCCTTATTTATATATAAATTACATGGATTTGAAAAAAAAAAAGTATATAGTCTGGACATCCCAAAAATATGAGGCTTTAATTAGCCCCAAGGAGGTCATTTGATTATCTCACTTCCCTAGTTAACAATGACAAGTACTGTGTATTTTGGTAATAGAATTTGGATGGAGCTTTAATTCATATGTTTATATAATTCAACCAAAATGAAAATATAAATTCCAAACCATACACATTCATCATCATTTATGTGTGCCAAAACATAATGTGTGTATAGATATGTTAAGTATTAATTTATATGCATGTTACATGTGATGGAAAGGAATGATTCATTATATATCTTGTGGTAGTAATTCAATTAGATTAATCTTAAGAAGCCTTTCATATTGAATAGGGTCATTTAAAGTTAACTTAAACTTAGGATTAATTAAAAATCATTTAATAAACCATCACTAAAGAGAACTAAATCAAATCAATATGCTTTAGAAAGTGGCTTAAGGTAGGGATGGAAGAGGGTAATCATCTTCCTTCTCTTTATAACACTTAGATGTTAAGTGTAAATCACATGAAATAAAAATAAAATACAAATTAAAATTTTCAAATCCATTAAACAAGTTCAAATGAAACCCACCATCATGTTAATTTGAACAATTTCTAAATTTAGAAAAATAAAACTCTAATGCTTAGTTAAGACATATCACACAAGACCTTAACACACACATTAGAATTAAGTCACCACTTCTAGCTCTAATTTAGGATGGTGTATGATGTGATGAATGTTTTGGTTTGTTATATATTATTTTAGACTGGATGTTAGGGTGTATGCTTCGTAGACTGAATGTTAGGCCGCTCTTAGCCTAATCATGTTTTCTGTAAGGGATTGTGCTTAAGGGGTTGTTTAAAAATGAATATAAATGCTTTGCTTGTAGGTTGCTTAAGCTCCTATGTATAATCCAAGTTAGGGCAGATGGGCTTGGTTACCCATGTGCAGGGTGCTAAGTCCAAATTATAATATAACTACTTGAATTGTATGTGTGTTTAGCTAATCTCTATTTTGTAAGTGTAGTTAGATTTACTTTTTCCTATATAAATGTAATTTTAGAATAGGAATTAGGATTAGTGCTATTGGAGATTAGGATGAGCAATGGTATAAAGGCTTTGTCCTAGGATGTCCTGTGATGCCTTTGAAGCAAGCATATCCAAATCAAAGAAGGAGCAAACCAAATCAAGAGAAAGAAGGAGGAAGATGGAAGAGTGAAGAATAAAGACCCCCATATCATGTATTCATTCTAATTGTAATTATTCTTTCATATTCTGGGTTGTATAAGGTAGAACTTGGCTACCAATCTTTTCTTTTTTGAGTTGTACGTGGTACCCGA
Source organism: Cymbidium sinense (assembly GCA_021442155.1). Classification (NCBI taxonomy): domain Eukaryota; kingdom Viridiplantae; phylum Streptophyta; class Magnoliopsida; order Asparagales; family Orchidaceae; genus Cymbidium; species Cymbidium sinense. The sequence goes on from CM038215.1 coordinate 199,871,222, forward strand.
CCGCATCAGCCTCTTATTCTTTTATGATAGTTTATAAAATTGATTGATGTTATGTTTAAATTGTGCATTAGGATGGCATGCTTTTTCATAGTTTCTTATGATTGATGTCTTAATGTGTGGCCTGGAAATGGTAGGCTCTTAGGATAAAAATAAATTTTCTATCCAACTAATTACTCATAACTAAATTTTAAATAACTTGTAACCTCACCAAAAAGCCTAGGTTATAAATCAAGATAATTAAAAGATTTATCAACCACTTAACTTTATGGTTCTATGTTTTACATCATGCATGCATCTTGAATCACTCTTACAAAATGAGGGCCTCCGTCTTTACACACATAGGGACTGCTTGACCTGTGAGAGCAACCCCTACTAATGAAGCTTCACCCTCTTTCTTTTGATTTGGCCAATAATCTATTTTGTCATGCATTTAGGCATATACAAATCACAAAGCCTTTGTCAAAATGATGTGTCAAAAATAAAATAAAATTTAAAAAGATTTTGCATCTGTAGATTAAGTCAGATGCTCATAGTTCTAGTCTCTTAGAGAGTGGGTTTAGGACTTTAGTTTCTTTCCAATTAAATAACTACTTTAGCTATCTTGCAATTCATAAGACCAGATTACATGGTTTTAAAATTATAGGAGGAGTTAGTCCGCCACTGCATTATAAGTCCGTAAGTGGATTATTCTCTCTTATGGAGGTAAACCCTTATGTCCACCACTTAGATTTAGATTTTGCTTTTAGCGTAAAGCTCCATAGACTTAGGATCCGAGGTAGCTATTTTTCTCAGAGCAAAAGCATAAATCCTCACCTCTTAGGCATTTCAACAACCATGTGTTGATTGATTATAAGCCTTAACAATCTAATAAAAATTCAACTCAAATAAATAAATCTCTTCACTTTCAAATGCATAAAGCCCAATTATAGGATTGATTAGAATGACTCACTAGGCTTCCTAGTATCATGAGCATTCCCTACCTATTTCTTTGATTCCAAATATAAGTCTTCTCCTTGAACTTTCCTAGTTGATTTTTCAAATATAACTAATCCTTTTATAGTCTAACCTTGAAATCTTTGGAGATGATAATTATTTACTTTAATTGAGAGTATTCTTAAGGAATTTGATTCCCTAAGATATAATTAACTATGGATGCTTGCCTCCATAGAGAACTTTAGAACCCCGTTTAATATAAGCCCTGCTTTATTCATCCATGTAAAGTAGGGGAAAAATCTTTAGTACATTCGAAGACCTATTATGTCTTAGGAGTCCTTATTAGGTGATTAGGTTTATTGAAGGGTGATGCTTCTATCTTTCAAGATAGTACATCATACCTTAATATCATACCCACCACTTAAGTACCCCTATAATCGCATGGTGTCCTACACATCCAAAAAATAAACACCACATTTTTAGGACTCGCTAGAAATGTTCCTTTCTCCATCTTTAGTAGATAATTATCATCTCCAAGTATCGATAGTGGACTTGTATTTTTATATGATCTTGAGACTATCTTTCTTTCCATTGGCCCTTTGCTCATTTAATTCTTAAGCAGGGTAGCCAGCATCCTTTAGGTTTTATGACCTCACTCCTGTGTAGGTCCTAAGACTCCTATTAGGCCCCCCAATAGGTAATAATAAATTAACTAAACAAAGGAGATGATTGAATATAAGTCAAATAAGATTTGGAACCTCTTACCACTAGCTTGATAAAGCAAGAATTCATTTCATATTTGACAAGATCTTAAAAGAATCTAAAGAAAATAAATAAAGTCTTTTGCTAAAACTTTCAAAATATTTTTCATATAATAAAATTGGCTAAATAAACATCTTCTTTTAAAATCACAAAGCAAAATCAAAATATTTCAAAATTAATGGGACCTTAATTAGAATCCATAAAAATTGTTAAATGAGTTTTCCTCTTTTCAAAATCAAATCAAATAACAAGCCTCTTTTTCATAAACATATTCAAACCAATTTTTTTTTCAAAAAAAAAAAAACTATTTTTAACATACTTAAATTTGTTAAATGAGGGTCGCCTTTTTTAAAATTTAAAACAAAACATATCCAAAATATTTAAAAAAAATGAAACTAACTCCATTTAACACATCTATATTGCTTAAATGAGAATTCCATCTTTCAAACCAAAATTAAAATAGTCAACATACAAAATGGACTTCACTTAGCATACCCAAATTTATTAAGTGAAAGTCCCTCTTTTCAAAAATCAAAATAATATATAATTTGAACTCCATTTAACATACCCATTTTTGTTAAATGGGAGTTCCTAAATCAAAATATTCAACACATATTTTTGAATTCCATTTAACATATCCATATTTGTTAAATAAGAATTCAATCTTCAAAATCAAAACAAAATCATATATCAACAAATAAACAAACATACAAGTGAGCTCCATTTAACATACCTAAATTTGTTAAGTGTGAGTCTTACTTCCAAAACCATATCAAACAACAAACATCAAACATATATTTGAACTCTATTCGACATACCTAAATTTGTCAAATAAGAGCTCCCCTTTTTCAAAAAATTAAATCAAACAAATATCAAAACACATTTTGAACTCCATTGAACATACTTAAATTTATTAAATGAGAGTTCTCTTCTTCAAATCAAATCAACATATAAAACCAACAGCAACAAACTAATCAAGATAGCAAGCTTTCAAACATTTAATTAAACCCTACTAAGCATACCTAAATTTGCAAAGTAAGGGTCTCAAAATCAAATTTCAAACAAAAATATATGATACCCCCTCCAAAAGTCTCTTTCCAAAAGATTTGAACCCCACTCAACATACCTAAAATTTGTTGAATGAGGGTTCCAAATCCAAATCAAAAGCTTATGGCAAAGTCTCTCCTCAAATTCTAAATCTTTCCAAAATAGTGGACCCCACTTAGCATACCTAAATTTGTTAAGTGTGGGTTCAAATTCCAATGAAATCAAATCAAGAGTCAATGATTCAAACTAATAGTTCAAGGCAAGGGTTTAACTCGTTATGTTTTAATAAATGCAGAGATACCATCCCAGTCTCCATGTCCCTCCTGTGATTAGTCTTTAGCCATGTATGCTAGCAAGATGATCTTCTCATTCCCTTTTGGAGTGGATTTGGCCTTGGATCAGGCCATACTCACCACTATCACCATGCATGTGATTCAATTTGGATGTGCCTTTGAGGTTTTCAGAGTCACCTGTGAGGGTCAACCCTCACTTCTATCAGTAAGGAAGAAGCGGCAGGACAGAAGCCACTTTTCCACTTTGATATCCAGTCTGATCCTGAGTTTCTCTCACTGAAGAGGAAGGCTGCTATGGTTCCCACACCCCAATCAGTGCTAGTGTTAGCTCCAGCATCAGTACTGATACAGTCAGTTGCCCCTCTTACAGTTCTAGTGAGGGTTAACACCACCTCCATTGTTCCCCTACTTTGAAGGGGAAGGCTATCTTAGCATCTGAGATAATTCTTTTACCTTTTAGGTTGGTGCTAGCTCTCGCTCCACCCTGCTCACCAGGACACAATGCCACAACAAAATTGCAAGGTTAAATGACACTACGAGCATGAGGCGAGGCAGATCGATGATGCCTCTCACGTGGTAGAGGAGGGTTCCCCTTGTGAGACCTCTCCACTCTTGAGTGACATCAAGTTCCACCCTCTCTCAGCTTTAGAAAAAGATGAGGTGTACTATAGGATTGCTGCACCACCACCACTACCTGCAAAGATTGAGACACCAGCTAAGGATTTGAAGAAGCCCTATGCCGATCTACGATCCATTCTAAGCAGAGATGGCATAGCCTACGGATGCTTAGAGTTTAGCATTTTATACAATTTGAGGAGTCTGATCCCTAAAATGTTATCTGTCAAATTCAAAGAAAGAGAGTCGTGGTGGCTAGAGTTATTGCCCATGCAAGAAAATGAGAGATGAGGAGGTACGCCATATAATCGACAACCTTCTCTTTGATAGACTTTTCTGATGCCCCTATCAGGGTTGATCATTCAGACAACATCATTCTCACCGCACCGCTTAAGAGGAGATCTCGGTGAGAGGCTGTCTTTACCACACACCGCTCCACTCATTGTCCACCATCACCAGTCCAGCTTCCAGCATCTACAATCCCTGCCAAGCTTCAAAAGCCCCTGTCTCAGGAAAGACCATCTCTGTTGGTAATTTGGCTACAACCTAAGGATCTCGCTCCATCCATTCAACTCGTTGAGGTGAGATCAAGCTCCCTTGCTCAACCTTTCACCTCAGCCATGGTCAGGGGGGAGTGGTGACTCAAGAGCATCTTGGTCGCACCACCTTCACAACAGTTAGAGGGAGAAAGGACAGGGAACACAAACATAGTCCTCATGGAAGTTGAGCCAGTTAGGGAGTGCACCTCGCTAGCACCAAGTATTCAATACATACAGTCTATAGAGCACAGTCCTGTGGTCAATCGCTAGCCAGTTTACATTCTAGTAGAGCCAGACAAGGTTGATGACTATTCATTAGGAGACATCATAGAGGACTACCGTGCTACAGTTAAATAGCTTATTGGTAGTAATCACTCAGATCAGGAGGAGGGTAGAGTTAGCTTTGATCCTGATGAAGATGACATGTTGGATGACACAACTGAAGTTCACATGGTCGACACTCGAAGATCTCTGCAGAGGGATCAACATAGTTAGAAAGGTGCCGTGGTCATGAAAGGCGAAACTTCTCACTCGACCCAGCATGTCCTCCACCAGCTTAAGCAGAAGGATAACCAAATACACAGGATTGAGAAGGGGGTGAAGGAGTTGATTGCAGTGCTCTTAGCATTGCAAAACCCAACCCTAGTCTCGCAACCTTCTCCTATGGTAGCCAATCGGATAGAGTTGGTACATACCTTAGATCATCTTAGGTGCACTCCGACAGATGAAGATGGTGGTAGTTTGCATAGGAAGGTCACAGATAGCATCTCCATGCATGAGAAGGATATCACACATGGTGAATAGTAGGTGAGGGAGGCGTTGGCGCAAGCTAGGGGGAACTCATCCATTTTAAAGGGTAGACTATACATGGACAAATTTGATGTAGTTCAATACCCCAAGGGTTTTGTGCCACCTTCCTTGAAGATCTTTGATGGTGGGGAACCCATGATAATACATTGCACATTTGATTAACACAACATCGATGGCAAAGAACGATTTATTCGACTTTTCTTAGTTTTAGTAGGGGTTGTATTTGATTGGTAAGTCAAATTGCCCAACAGTTTGGTGAGGACTTTATGCTGAGTTGGAGCACCTCTTCATCAAGAGGATTTTTAGAGCTCAACAGAGAGTGACTGTAGGTGACCTCATGGTAGAAAAATAGAAACTCAATGAGTCCTTTATTTATTACATTCTTAGGTGGTACAACATGAGTATGAAATACGAACCACAATTATCTGAACCCATTGAAATTCTTCTCCAAAATATCCATGGATCGGTCGCCTTCATGCTTAAGGGATTTACCATTAAAATATTCAAAAAGCTAATCAACAAGGTGGCTAGCCTACAAGAGGAAGCCAAACAGTTGCCCTTTTCTGACTAGTCATTTATCCCAAGCCGCATAAGGTGTTTGAGAAGAAGTAAGGGATAGTTATGTGAGTGGACAGGGAAGAATCCAACCAGAGTTCAGTATTAGAGACCACAAGCTCAATAGCCTTCTTTACCACCTTCTCTTCCACCACCTCTGCCATCATATCGGCCACCACAGTCGCCACAATGGCCACTATCGCCATCACAATAGCCTACCTAGTAGCAGTATTCATATCCACCGCCAGGTAGTTACTTTCCACATACTCTTGTTAATAGATTAAACAAGCCATATTCATTCAAAATGGAGGTAGTTAGAAAAATCTTCAATAATCTCTTGAAGAAACCTAACTTTCAATTACCAGAGCCTAAGAGGCCGTAAGAAGTGGGCATGAGCAATGATTCTAGCTATTTCCCCTACCATCGCATGTGAGGCCATGTCTTAGATAATTGTATCACTTTTAAGGACTAGATTGAGCTTAGCTACAAGTTGGGAGCCATAGTTATCCCTAAGGAATATCTATTAGAATAACCATCGAGTTCTGTTAGAGTAATCCTTGGGGATACTTGCGATCCTCTTTAGACCAAAGAAGGTTGGATATCTCCTTATCCCGTACCATTAAAAAGATCATTACTAAGATCAAGAAGATTTCCTTACAGGTGCCTAAGGAAACTTAATCCTCCAATATCAAAGATGGTTTGCTAGTTGCAAAAGACAACTTGGGGAGGGTTGTAGCACAAGCAGCAGCAGCTTAGCATACTTGCCCGAGATATTATAGTGACGCAACCATCGCTCGAGTCCAACACTCCCTCCACTGGTGCAACTATCTCCTCTTCTAGCTCCTCTTCTACCGATAGGAGTATTTTATCAGTGAATAAGGCCATCAAATCTCTTACTCCACTTACTTTACTTGATTTCTATAATGTACCTCCACAAAAAAAAATTAATGAAGAGTGCTGATTCTACTTATATCTTGTCTACTTCTGATGCTCTTGATTTTATTCCTATAGAAAGCTCTCGAATTCTAAATAATAATAGCTATAGTAATTTTGTTTATTTCTTTTTTGATTTAGAATCAGTCTTTCCTTCTCTGAATCAATCGGGTTCACCTCTTGAGATTAACTTGGAGTCAACCGACTCTGAGGATCCCATAGGAGAAGTTGTAAGTATGCCTGATGAGAAGGTAGAACTTTCCATAAACTCATCATTTCAAGAAGTCACTAAAGTTAACCTACACAACGGTAAAGTTCTACCTCCTCGGGTAGTACCTAAGGATAAGGGTAAACAAGTCATTAGTTCCAGTGAGTAGATAGCCCCTCCACATGATGCTCCACCTATGGATATGCTTATGGAGGACCAAGCCAGAGTTGATTACAACATCCTAGCTCATCTTAGAAAGTTGCTAGCTAAGTTAAGCATATATGGTGCCCTTGTCTTATCTAAAGAGATGAGGGAATCTCTAATCAAGGTCTTACTTAATCCAGAGATATACTTTGCTCAACTGACCACTACTAAAGAGGAGGCATACCACTTGAAGGACATCTTAGAATTTACATTCAATAAAGAAGACTTACTTCTAGGGATGATCAAGCACAACCATCCTCTTTACATTACAGTGGATGTTGGCAGATACAGTCTATCTAAAGTTTTGGTTGATCCGGGTGCATCAATCCATATTATGAGTCTAAGAATCCTTGCCTACTTGAGGATCAACATCTCTAAACTCCAAAAGGAGAGGTTGATATTGAGATGATTCAATAAACAAGGAGAGAGGGCCTTAGGCTTCATAGTGTTACCATTAGAGATAGACTAAAGCCAAGTTTCACATTATAGACTCAGATACATCTTTCAATGCTTTATTTGGGAGACCGTAGATACACAAGAACAACATGGTTCCATCCTCTCTACATCAGTGCATGAAGTTTAGATTGAATACTGTGTCAAAAGAGATCTCAAATTGTTTACAGTTCACGAGGTCAGGATATATGAGGATAGAGCCTACTACCTCCCCTAAAACCAAAAAGTCTATTCTCACGAACTTGGTCAAAATCCCTAAATGAGACAAAAAGAAAGAAAAGAAAAAGAAAAAGAGAAAGGAAAAGAAAAAGAAAAATAAAATAAAAAGGGAGCTACAAACATACTCAGAGGAGGATGTAGTTGAGATTAGATTCCACCCACAGTTCGTCACTCCATTTGAACAAGTGGGTAGGATGACCCGACCTCCACCGGGTAGAGGAAGAGGCCAATCCATAGGTAGTCCTAGGGGTGGAAGACCTACTTATTGGCCATTCAATAAGAGATATGTCCAAGTTACCAGGAGAACACCTGCTATCCATATAGACTTAGAATCTAGTTCAGATGATGAGTCTTATATGGTTAGCCCACTGGCTAGCTCTTCTCAGCAGTAGTCTCCTTTAGAGGTGACATTTGAGCCAAATAATGATGAAGACTGGGCTCCTAAGCAAAGCATAAGTGTATCCAAGTCTGTATATGAAATAATCAGGCATCATCCTCATAAAAAGTTGAGGATTTAGTAGTTAAGGATGCCCCTAAGTCATCCACAAATGTGAAGACTCAGAGATTCTTTTTGGGAGTATCATCCTCAAGTCAAGAAGTTGATATAAAACTTGAGGATGATTCATATAATGATTTAATAGAATTACCTTTTGATTGGTAATCACTGTGTGTTCATAATTTAGCAAAGAAAGGATTAATCCCACATACTTGGTCCAAACACAGGTCAAACTACTTCAAAAGAATATGAAACAACAAATGCAACTCTCAATCAAGACCAAGACTAGGATTCATACAGTGGGTCCAATGTGATGAAAATTACTACTTAGTCATCACCAATCATTTAGAATATGATAGGTCCTTTTCAAACCACATCAACTTATATGAGGAAGGTGTGCTTAGAAACTTCAGATGATCTAGATGATTTTGAAGCCAAAGATGAACTATTAGAATTTGAAGAGGAGATCAGGTCAACCATCGATGAGCTCAAAGAAATTAACTTAGGGACTAAAGACAATCCACATCCGACATACATCAGTTCCCTATTGAATGAAACTAAAACCAATGATTAGTTAGGCTACTCATTGAGTTTAAGGACTGCTTTGCATGAAGTTATGAAGAGATGCTTGAATTGGCTTCTGATGTAGCGGTTCATAAATTAGTAATAGAGCCTAGTGATAACCCTATCAACCAAGCTCCTAGACGCATGCGATTAGCCAATGAACAACGGGTTACTTCTGATGTCAAGAAATTGATTGACAGTGGTTTCATCCAAGAAGAAAAATGCTATGATTTTTATTTTTAGTTTCATTTGTGTGAGTATATATGAGGAGACACCACATAGATCTGAGGATGTACTTATTAAGGTGATTGGGTATGACATAAAGGAATAGTGCACTATCTCGAAAGATAGAATTCATTACCCTACAATGGACCTAATCACCTAATAAGAGCTCTTAAGGTATGATGGGTCTTCGAATATACCAGAGATTTTTTCCTGCTTTATGTGAAAAGTAAAGCAGGGTTTATTTAAACTGGGTTCATTAGTTTTCTATGGAGGCAAGCCTCCATAATTACATCTTAAGGAAAGTGAATTTTAAGAATACTCGATTAAAGGTGTGATTATTGTCTCCAAAGAATTCAAAGATAGGACTATCAATAAATTAGTTGTGTTTTAGAAGATCAAGTGGGATGGATCAAAAAGGAAGAGTTATTATCGAAACCAAAGGAAATGAGTAGGGAGTGCTCATGATACTAGGAAGCCTAGTGAGCACTCCAATTTATCCTATGATTGGGCTATATATATTTGAAATTAAGGAGATTTATTTATTTGAGTTGAAGTTTTTAGAAATCTTGGACTTATAATTCCACAATACAAGATTGTGAAAATGCCTAAGAGGTGAGGATTTAAGCTTGTAGCTCGTAAAGGGAAACAAACCTCCTACATTTTAAATCTATGTAGGCAAGTTATATGCTTTTACAAGATGGCTAGGTTATTATTATTTAGAAAAGAGGCTAAGTCCTTAAATCCACTCCCTAAGAGACTAGAGCATGAGGGGGTATGAATAATGACTTGAATATAATACAAATTTTTATCAAATTTCATTTAATTTGGTACTTTTTATTTTGACACAGGCTATGAGGTTTTGTATGCCTAAATGAATAAGAAGTTGATTATGGGCCAAATCAAAAGGGAAAGAAGTGTTCTTCCATCATAGGCTCTCAAAGGTTAAGCCCATTCTATCTGGAAAAGATGGAAGTCCTCTCTTAACAAGAATGAAACAAGATGGTTATGCATGATATTAAACATACAACATCTAAGGAGTTACTAAATATTTTATTATCTTGATTTGATACCTAGGCTTTTATGTGAGATTTTGAGTTGTTTAAAAAGTTTAGTTATGTGTTCTTAATGGGAAAGAAAATTTATTTTTATCCTAAGAGCCTAATCACATCCAGGCCATACAATAATCACCGATCATAAATAAATTATGAAGAGGTATGATTTTTCTAATGCACAAGCTAAATAAAACATCAAACAATTTTATAAAGTTATCGTAAAAGAATAAAAGGCCGATGCGATTGTGTACTGCCGCATAACCTGAAAAGAATTATGGGTAGCCAAGCTCTACCCTTATACAACCGGATTACAAGAAAATAATTATAATTACAAATGATGAATGTTATGGGGGTCTTCTTCTTCGTTCTTCCTTCTTCATTCTTTCTTCTTCATTTCTTCATATTCCATTTCTCCATTTGATTTGCTCCATTTCTTTCTTCCTTTTGGCTTAGTTTGGATTTGCTTGCTCCAAAGGCATCACATGGTACACAAGACTTGGTCTTATAACTAGTACTCATCCTAATCCCTCATAATATTCATTCTAATCCTAATGCAAAATTACATTAAAAGAAGAAAAGTAAATCTAGCTACACTTGTGAAATAAATATTAGCTAAACACACTATACAATCCAAGCAGTTAAATGAATAATTTGGACTTAGTACCCCATACATAGGAACCAAGCCCACCTATCCTAACTTGGGTTATGCATAGGGGCTAAGCAACCTACATAACAAAAGCATTTATATTTTTATTATGATGGCCCCTTAGCACAACTCCCTGCAGAAAGTATGATTTGGTGAATATCGGCCTAACATCCAGACTACACACATACACCTTAACAACTTGTATAAAATAATTCATCACAAAATAAGTGTACATCGAACCATACACCGCCCTAATCATAAAGCTAAAAATGGTGACTTAGTCTAATGTGTATGAATTAAAGCTTGTGTGATATGTCCTAACTAGGCTTTAGAGTTATAATTTTCTAAGTGTGAGGCATTTAATTTATAAAGAGTTTGATTTATCTTTAAATGATTTAATTGATTTGAAGATTTTTACTTAGTATTTTTCTTTGTTTCATTGGCCTATACTTAACAACTAAGTGTTATAAAGAGGGGAAAGAGAGGGAATCTCTCTTTCTTCCCTACCTTAAGGCACTTCTAAAGCAAGTTAATTAACTAATTTTCTTTAATGAATGGCTTATTATATATTTTAATAAATCCTAAGTTTAGGTTCATTCTAAATGATCTTATTCAATAAGAAAGATATCTTAAAATTAATTAGAATGGATTACTATCACATAACACATATTCATTCATTTTTTCCATCATGTATATCATGCATATGAGTAAATCTTAAGCATACCTATACATGCAATTTATATTTTTAGCATACTTGAATGATGAATGCAAAGAAGTGTATTTGGACTTTAAATATTTCATTTGATTGAATTATGAATGCATGCCTTTTGAATAAAAAAGAGGGATTTTTCATCCATTAGCTAGATACACATTCAAATGTATAAAAGTTTTAAGTGAGTACATCACCATTATTCTGCACAGAGGTGTAAGGTACAAGACCTACTGAGGGCTACTTCGCAGCCTCGGGATGTCCAGACTAATATACCACTTTTCTTAGATGCATGTAGATGTACAAATAACTACAAAGATAAAAGAAACCCATGCAAAAGTTATATTTGATTCATAATTCTTATTCATTGGCCACATTATACATACATACATATAAGAGTTTTAAGTGAGTACAACACCATTGTTCTGCACCAGGGGTGTAAGGTGCAAGACCTACTTAGGGCTACTTAAAGTCTCGCAGCCTTGGGGTGTCCAGACTAATATACCACTTTTCTCAGATACATATGAATGTGCAAAAAGAACCACAAGAATATGAAGTCGTGCAAGAAGTCATATTTTATTTGATTGTATGATTTACATATGTTATATAAAATTCATCCTAAGTCTTAACATGGAAAGACATAGGAGTAGACTTAGGCAAATGTTATGATCTTTTCAAATGAACTATACATTTGTAAATCCTATGTGAATCCATGTAAGATAAGGAAAGAGAACTTCATATTGCATACCTTATATTATCAACACATGCAAACTTATAGATATTTGTAATTAACATCACTTCATTTATAATATTTAATTTATAGAAAATAACATTTGATTTAGTAGTGATAATAGCCACACCTATTTAATTTAAATCAAGACATGCAATTAGACATAAAAGAAACCATTTTATTTAACTAATTTTAAAAAAATGAATGCATGATTACAAATGGCAAGCAATATTTAACACAACTGGAAAGAAATAAAGGAACATTAGCACATGATCTCATTCATTACAATTTGAATGAGATTTTTTGGTCCTAATCCCATTCCCCCATGTGTGAGTTAAATTTGATTTAATGAGAAAGTAATTATGTTGATTTTATGGTTTAATTAGGTTAGAGTATGAATTAAGCTAATTAATTAACCCTTACCTACATCACCTTAAGTTAATTAACTAATTAATAATGAGCCAATATGATATGCAACCACATGGAAAGTAAATTTGCAATGCTCCTAAGAAATGAAAGGGCCTAATGCAATTAGCTCATGATTAATAGTTAATTAAGCTTAATGGATCTCACTTAACTACTTTATGGTTTTCTCACACATGTGAGCTAACCATAATTTCATTATCTCTCCCTTTGGGTTATTGAACTCCTAAAGAGCTACCCAAGATTAAATTAGAGAAATAGATTTAATTGGATTAACTAAGTTCATTAAATTAAATAATTAAACCTTAATTAACCTTGACCAATCAAAATGAGATGGGCTTAGAGAAAGAGACAAAGAAGGGAGTCTAAATTTCAATCCCTAAATCCCTTCAATTAGCTAATTAAGGTTTAGGTACGATGTGGATTCTTGAATAATCTTGTTAATTAATTATTTAAGGGGTGTTAATTAATTATATTTAAGTGGGATTAGAGAAGACTTAAAGAAAAGATTGAAAGAGGGAGTCCCAATCCACTTCACTAGACTTCATCATCATTAACAAAGGTTAATAAGCTTAATTGATTGATTAATTTATCGTTCATTTGCTTAATTATCACTAATTACATTAAGAAAGTGATTAAGGCTTAGTCCATTGATTTCCCTAATTAAGCAAACAATAAAATCCTAGAAAAATAGGGGAGGTAGAGGTCATCCCCCTAAATATTCCTAGAAAGTTTAGGATTAGTTGGATGGTTAATTAGGGAGTAATTAGACTAATTATATTTCTAATTAAACCTTAATTAAGCTAAATTTACTATTAAAATCAATTAGTAATAATTTTTCTAGATTCTACTATGAAATATCTTTTAAATGAGCTTGATTTTGTATTTTTGGATTTTTCTATAATTAGTTATGAATTTAGAAAGTTTCAAGATTAAAAATGAGTTAATTAACATTATTTGTAGCCTTAATCCCATCAGGCCACGTGATGGCTGATGTGGTACGCTTTTCACGTGGCGCGATGGGATTCGCTATTTAAGTTATCACATCCAAGTGCTGACTCAGATGGCGATGCACGCGGTAACTCCATGGACCGCCTGATCTAAGATTGGACTGCTACGATTAAACCCATGGTTTCAAGAGATTAATCAAGGGCTATGAGCATGATTTCATCAGGACCATCCATCTCGATCATGCGGGATGGATGGTCCATGATCTATCTCATCTCGAGCACCAAACAAAGGCTACCGTCCATCGATCGTCGCTTAATCTGAGCTCACTCGAGCTCGGATGGAGATGAAAATGATCTCACACCTTCAGAATAGCACAACAATAAAATCCAAAGATGGAAATTGCATGACATAAAAATTTCTTTCACAAAAGACTAAGCTATTTTCATTCAAGGATCGATTTCAATGATTGAGGAAGCTTCATTTGGTAAAAATGAAGCTCTGTTGAGCCACACGAGCCTTGATTTGGTGTAATTTACTTGGAAGACCAAAACATTAGATGTAGGTGGTCGGGCTTGATCAAACTCTACCCTCTGGCCATTAGGAAGCTTGGGAATGGATTCGTTGTTGCTCATTTAGCTCCAAGGAAGGTGTGTGTAAAGTTAATTGTGCTTCGATGGACATTTGTGCAAATGGGAATCGAAGCTGGCCTCCCCTACTTTGGTTTTGTCTAAAACCAAGAATGGGGATTTTGGGTAGCTTGGGAAACCTTGGAAATCGCTTTAGGACCTCTCTCCTTGGTTGCAAGTGTTGAATCAAGTGTGAGTGTGTGAGTTTTAGTGAGAACGAGGGGGGTATACCCCCTCATTTCTTGGATTGAATGGTCACGCCTTATTTGGCTTCTTGATCAATTGGCTACATCAGAGGTTGATGGATGTCCTTGGGTGCATGATGTGGCTCAGTTTTTTTAGGTGAGGGTGTGGAGGTGTCTGCTAAGGGAGTAGTGGCTTTCTTATGGCCGTTTGGAAGCTCCAATGTGATCAACCTCATGGATTGAACCAACCCAACCACCTTGGGTCCAAGCCATCCCTAGATTGGGTGCCAAGTGGCTTGGGGGAGAAAATGACTCAATGAGCATGCATTTCATTCATGGGATGCCCAAAGCCCAAGGGCAAAATGATCATTTGGCTATGGATTTGATTTGGGAAAATTTGGGATGGGTAAAAATGGGTTAGCCCAAATTTCAAGTGGTTTGGAACTTATTTGATTTGATTTGGCTTGATTTGACTTATTTAGGTCAAATTGGGTTAGGTTGGGTCAAGTTGACTAATTGTTCAAATTGTGTCAAACTAAGGGTTGTGTCAAGTTCACATGACCAATTGGATTGTATTGGTGTCATTAGTTTGATTCAATTTGCTTTGGATTTGATTATGGCTCATTTGGGTTCATATAGGTCAAATGGGTCAAGTTGACCAATTTGACCAATTTGATCAAATTGGGTTGGGTTAGGTGTTGAGCCAAGTTCAATTGGCCAATTGAAAATGATTGTAGGCTTTGGTTTGGTTTAATTTGAAATTAATTTGGATTTTGGCAAACTTGACCCTTTAGGTCAATTTGGGCTAAGTTAGGACAAGTTGACCAATTAGTCAACTCGGGCTCAATCATGGCTTTGGTCAAGTTCAATAAGTGATTTGGAATAACTTGAGCCATTGGTTACAATCAATTTGGGTTGGATTATGATTTGACTTATTTTGGCTTTTTAGGCCAATTTGGGTCAACTTAGGTCAAATGGCCAATTAGGCTTGGTTTGGCTCAATTGAGGGTTTGGTTATGTTCAATCATTGATTTTGAATGGGTTTTAATAGATGATTTTAATCAATTTGGAATATGGTGGATTTTGGCTAGTTTGGGTTTCATTTGGGCTAAGTTTTGACTTGGTCAATGGGCTAGGTTGACTTGGTTTGACCCAATTCAAGAAAATTGAATAACCTAGGATGATTGTTGATCATGTTGTGAGGTTTGGATGAGCTTAGTTCAATCCAAATTGGGTTGAATTAGAACTTATCTCAAAAGGTCTTTTAATTCACTTTGAGTCAAGTGGACCTAAATGGGTTAATTGACTTGATCATGGCTTGACTCAAGTTTAGTTATATTGATAAATGAGTTTTATATGGAAATATAAATCCAATTACAAGTAATTTGGATCTATGTGGATTTTGGTTCAGATGACAATTTCAAGTCAAAAGGGTTAACTTGGATTTGATTTGGGTTAGCTTGGATTTTATTTGATAATTATAGTTTGTGTTTATATTTGGGACAATGATTGAATCATGAAGAAATCCATGGGTTTTGAATTGATTTGGGTATCATTTAGCCAAGTTCAAGAATTTGACTAAAAACTAAAATTAGGAATTTGATTTGATTTGGGTTTCAATCATTTGGAGTTTGAATTGATTTATGATTTAGAATTTGGTTTGAGATTGAATTTGATAATTGAGAAAATAAATTGGATTGTGGTTGATTTAAATTTGGTTAAGGCTAAGTCCATAAGGTAAAATCAAAGGGCTTAGGATGGGATTTGGAGTTTGAATTTAATCATGTGTTTCAATCATTTGATTTGGAATTGATTTTAGAACTTGGATTTGAATTTGAGATTTAATTTGGAAGAGGGAAGCAAGGATTTTGTTTGGGCTACATGGTAGGCAAGTCTTCATAAATCCCTAAGGCATACCCTATTCCTATGGCTAAACCATCTAAGTCTCTAAGTTTAGGTTAAGTGTTCACTTAATCACTAGAAGTGTTATAAGACTAAGGAGCTCTTAGTGAGGTCACTAAATATCTACCTGGTTGGCAAGTTTCATCCCAATTAAGAAGAAGAATGGCTAGATTTGCATATGCGTCAATTTTAGAGATCTAAATAAGGCATGTCCAAAAGATGAATTTCCATTATCGATACCAGAGCTGATGGTGGACATTGCCTCATCTCATGCAGTCTTCTCTTTCATGGATGGCTCATCTGGATATAATCAGATAAAGATGGCACTAAAAATGAAAGAAACATTGCTTTTAGAACCCAGATCAATCTTTTAAGGTCATGCCTTTCGACCTTAAAAATGCTAGTTACCTACTAATGGGCTATGACTCGAGTATTCGATGAACTCATTCAACATCAGGTCGAATGCTATGTTGATCTCATAGTCAAATGTAGAAAAAGGAAGACCATCTCTTTGATTTAAGAGTAGTTTTCAAATGGTTAAGATAATATAACCTTAAAATGAACCCCTTGAAGTGTGCATTCGAAGTATCTTCAAGAAAATTCCTTGGGTTTATTGTCCGACACTAGGGAATCAAAATCAATCCATACAAGATCAAAGTGATATTAGAAATGCCACCCCCTAAAAGTTTATTTCACCTTAGATCATTCCAAGGGAGGTTTGCATATCTGAGATGGTTTATATCCAACCTATCGGGGAGATGCCAGCCATTCTCAATACTTGTCAAAAAGGATGTGAAGTTCAAGTGGGATGATAAGTGCCAGCATGCCTTCAAAGATATCAAGCACTACCTAATGATGCTACCAATTCTAGCAGCCCCTATCCCAGGTAAACCTTTGATACTCTACACTGCTGCATTAAATGACTCTCTTGGTGCTTTGTTGACTCAAACAAATGACGAATGAAAGGAAAACATGCTCTATTATCTTAGTCATCGTCTAATCCCTATCGATGGCCAACTATCCACCTATTGAGAAGCATTGCATAGCTTTAATATTTGCATCCCAAAAGCTACATTACATGTTTTCTCCTAAAGTGAACTTGATCTCTAAGATTAATCCACTATAATACCTCATGACATGGATGATGCTATCAGGATAGTTGGCACGTTGATCCATGATTCTATTACAATTTGATATGACTTTCATACCCCTACGTGGTGAAAGGACAAACACTTGTAAATTTCTTAGCAGCACACCCACTTCTTGTTGACTCTTCACTTAGTGATGACCTCCCCAATGAATAAATCATAAACTTAGGGGACATTATCATTCGCAGTTGGGATATGTACTTTGATGGTGTGGCTCCTTTTCAAAGTGGACAAGAACCACAGTCTACTATTCCAAGAAAGGCAGGGGTAGGAATAGTTCTCCTAACTTTGGACATGATGATGAGATTCTCATACCATCTATCCAATATTTGCACCAACAATCAAGCTGAATATGAGGCTCTAATTGTCAATATGGTGTTAGCTATTACACTAATCATCTAGAACATCAATATCTTCTGGGATTCTCAGCCAGTCATCAACCGAATCACCAGGCCCTACAAGATTCTAAAGCTTAAGCTCCATCACTACCACAAGTACACCATAGAGTTATTTGACCAAATCCTAGAGGTTACCATTTACAAGATTCTCAAGAGAAAATACTGTAGAGATGCTTTAGCTAAGCTTTCCAAGGAGTTGACATGTCCGAAAGATGAGTTTATATCAATAAAAGTCCAAAATAGATAAGTCTTATCCCTTATTGATATTAAACTCATTAAAAGTACTCTCTTGAAGGGGAGGTTGCCGATGCTAAGAAGGATGAGGAGTTAGATTGGAGGCAACCATTCATGTATTATCTAAATAATGGTAAACTACCTCAAGAGAAGTCACAAGCTTATCAGATGAAGCAAAGGGCACTTTCCTATGCCCTCATGTTTGGTGTCTTGTTCCGGCGATCCTTCGATCATATGTGGTTGCTTTGTTTAAATAAACATAAAGCCCACATGATCATGATCGAGGTACACTCAGGATTATGTGGAGCTCACCAATCCAGTCCAAATATGAAAGCCAAGATCAAGAGACTAGGATACTACTGGCTATCGATGATCATAGATTACATGGATGTGGCTAGGCGATGACATCAACATCAAGTACATGGAGTGGTCCTACACCAACCATCCAATATTTTACATCCTATATTGGCCTCATGGCCATTCGAGTGTTGGGTACTGACATAGTGGGTCCGATCGATCCTCCTTCTTCCAAGGGTCATCGGTTCATCTTAGCTACTACTGACTACTTTTCCATGTGGGTGCAGGTGATTCCGCTCAGAGAAGTCATATCTCAACATGTACTCCAGTTCTTCAGGAACCATATCATATATAAATTTGAGGTGACTCACTGAATTATATCCAATAATGGTAATACATTCAAGAGCACAAAAATTAACAGTTTTGCTCGGAGACACAACATAGCTTGGAGTTACTCTACTATCTACTACCTAAGGAAAAATGGCTTGGTAGAAGCACTTAAACAAACTTTCATCCAAATACTCAGAAAAGCACTCGACAAAAATAAATGACAGTGCCATGAGTAGTTAGTTGAAGCTTTAAGGGCCTACCACTATAGAACTCAACTCACCCTTTCTCCTTAGTGTATGTCTGTCTTTCTACCATTAAAAGTTCAACTCCCATCACTAAGGATAGCTATGGGTAGCAATATCACAACCAAATAGAATGCTAAGTTACGATTAGAAGAGCTTGAAGGATTGAAGGAGAGACACCTTGAGCATGCCAAAATCTCAAGTTGTACAAAGCCAAAATGATTTAAGCTTGTAAAAAGTTGGTCTGTCCTAGAGCTTTTCAAGTAGGAGAGCTTATTTTAGTTCTAAGGAGACCAATTATTGCTGTCGCAAGATGGGAGGAAAGTTTGAACCCACTTGGGAAGGCCCTTTTCCATAGAGAAGGCCTACCAAGGAGGATCATACCAACTGATAAACCATAAAGGAGAGCACCCGATGCTTCCAATCAACGAGCTCTACCTAAAAAAATATTATCCATAAAATCATGTTTGAAAATAATTATCAATGAAAATTTCATTTCAAATTCCATCTCTTCATGTTGAAAGCATTTCTGTCTATGAATCCACTATGATGTGTTTAGGGTAAGTGTAAGGAACCCGAAGCATCTTATCCTTCATCAACACAACATAAACACAAACTACACACAAACATATAAAAAAAGCACACATCTTTTTCCTCGGGCTACTTTGAGTTGAGATAACCCCAAATCTCACCCAATAGCTCTAGATCGCTAACGTATACCATGCTAGTGTGTCACCCTGGTCTTCTTGCTTTAGGGGATGTAAGTTATGCTTTCTTCCCTTGGCTTAACCACCGACGAATAGTGCCTATTAGTATGATAAGCCTTACTATGCGGCTGATAAGCTACCTCATGATGGCTTTGTTTAAGAGGATGTAAGTCTGCTATGCTTTCTTCTTGGATTAGCCTTCATGCATTGAATGAGTTGAGTAAATTTGAGGTTTAGGATAAGTCCCCTAGAGGTCCCTTTCCTCCTGACTACTTCAAGTCTAGGTCCAATCCTCACTCAAGACTCAGCTTAAGACATAGCAATACGTAAATTTGTTCCTGATGGACTATCTTGATGATAATTTTCATCTATGAAGATGTAAGTCTGCTACACCTTCTTCTTAGATTGATAATCACACATCAACGGGAACCTTAGGTTGGTTGGTGTTCACTATGCTGACAGCGACCCACCTAGTGGATACACCACTCTTGGCGGATATAAGTCTACTATACTTTCTCCTTGAGTTGGCCATCATACACCTATAGGCGTTCTTTTTAGGGCTCAAGATAACACTCCTAGTGGCACCTCCCCTATGGGAAATCTATTTGGATACATCTCTTGTGACCCCATTTAGACACTACACAGCGGGTTACTCGGATTGGGCCTTTCCCTTTCCTAACCACCCTGTGGTTGGAGAATCCGTCTATGGATAATGCGAATTCTCCTTGGTCTAATAAATGCGAGATAGGGGCGATATAGCCCCTCTGGTCCCTTGTACACCAACAAATGCAAACATATAAATAAAAATATTTCTACTTGTTGATTAGAAGGACATCCCCAATGGTACCTTTTTCCAAGCAGACATCCTATCTTTGGGGTAGCGTTAGCAAAACTCCCTATAAAAATCCCCTGACTACTCTTGAGTTAACGTAAGTCCCTAGAGGCACTCACTCAGTAGTCACCTTAGGTTGTGTTTTCTTTGTGCATTTAACAGTCACCCCAAAGAATCGCTCCCCACTTTGGAAGATGTAAAGCTCGCTTTCTTCCCCAAGCATGCAAGAAAAGGCAACCCTTAGGTTGGATAGCTCTATCCCGCGGTCGATAGACTATCCCTTTGGATTTATAAATCTGAGATAAGCCAAGGATGATATAGCCGCTTCTCAGTGGTTCCATCACAGAGTCCATAAATTAAATCAAACTAAATCCAATTTACACAAACCATACAAAATCAAATGAAATTAAGATAAAATTAACTCTGACTACTTTTGTAATGACACTCACTCAGTAGTCGCCTTAGGTCTGGTTTGATCTATTATGCTATTGGCAGGTCATCCCAAATAGCTCCTTGCTTTGGAAGATGTAAGTTCTATTCTTAACACTTCCCATTGTACACCAGAAGGCAACCTTTAGGTTGGTTAGCTCTAACCTGCCGTCGGTAGACTCCCCTTTGGATTTGAAAATATGAGATATGCCAAGGCCGATATAGCCCCTTCTTAGTAGATCCATCGCACACTGAAAAGGTCCATCTCAAAATTTAAACAAATTATACCAACTTCTCCAGTGGAGCTAAATCACATTCTTCCCTCGGTGGATCCCATAATAAAACAAATAATCAAATAATCATGTGTAAAATCAAATTCAAATTCTTGTATCCCAGGATACACCACCTAACAAATCAATGAAATCAAACTCAAATCCATATCCCCAGTGGATAGCTTGAACCTACTTCCCTAGTTGAAGGTTCACATACCCAATCCTTAGTGGATTTCTTCCTCCTATGCCTTTGGCATAAATCTCTCACATGTCATCTCTAATGCATGTGTGATCCTTTAGCGGATCTCCTTCCATGTCCTTGACATGGAATTCTCATGAAATCCTTCTTGGCTCTCTTATGCCTTTGGCATGAGTTGAGTTGTATTGCACTAAGATTGTGATTCTATCTACCTCTCAGGTTTAGGTATAGGTGATTTTTGTTAGTGTTTGCATTCTTTTGAACATTGTTGATCATCTCGGTCAACGCCAATATGTGCGGTGTGCCTTGTCAATTACACCACACCTATTGGGGGTCATTTTGTTAACCTCACTTTTGGAGTGAGGATTCAATCTCCTCTTCTTAGACCTAGGTGTCTTTTAGACACTAAGACTTCCTTAGTTGTAAGACACTTTTAGTAGTTAGATGAACACTACTTAAGCCTAGAGACTTAGAAGAGTTAACCATAAGATTAGGCTATGCCCTAGGACTTAGGGAGATCCATCTACCCTATAGCCTATACCTAATCCATGTTCACCTTTTTAAGCCATAACCAAACCTCAAATTCATTTTAAATATCAATCCCAAACCCAAATCAAAATCCAAATGAAATGATTAAAACCCATGATGAAAATCCCAAACTCTCATCAATATAGCTTAAGTCCTGTGATTCTTGTCCTATGTCTTTGGCTTAACCAAATTCAAACCAAATCAAGCCTAATTGATTTTCTCATAATTCAATTCAACTCTCCAATCAACAAACCAAATTCTAAACCAATCAAATCAAATAAAATTAAATCAAATTAAATTAAATTAAATTTGAGATTTGGTTATGGCTTAAGAAGGTGAACATGGATTGGGTATAGGCTATAGGGTAGATGGATCTCCCTAAGTCCTAGGGCATAGCCTAATATTGTGGTTAACTCTTCTAAGTCTCTAGGCTTAGGTAGTGTTCATCTAACTACTAGAAGTGTCTTACAACTATGGAGGTATTAGTGTCTAAAAGACACCTATGTCTAAGAAGAGGAGATTGAATCCTCACTCCAAAAGTGAGGTTAACAATATAAAATGTGTGGTGTAGGCACATCATATGTATTGGCATTGTTCGAGGTGATCAACAATATTCAGGAAAATTACAAACACTAATGATTGTTATCCATAACCAACTGAAGTGGTAGATGGAACCATGAGTCCTAACATGATGAAATTTGCTATCATGCCAATGGCATGAGATGAATGAGTAGATTTAGTTTAACTGGTTGAGAATTGATTTCACATCAAGGACACGAAGGAAGATCCACTAGGGATTCACACATGAGTTTGATTGGATAAAGATTGGTTTTGCTAAGGTCTAAAAAGGAATCTGGGGATTTGAGATATGATTGAGTTTTGTTGGTTTGTGTTTATTAGAATCTGATACAAGTTTGGTTGAGTTTATTTTGATTTATTTGGTTTATGAAAGAGGGATCCGTTGGGGGATACATATTTGGTTGAGTTTATTTTAATTTATTTCATTTGATTTTTGAGTTTTATTGATTTGATTTTGTTAGTTGATTTAATTTGAATTTGGTTGATTCAAAGGATGATCCATTGGGGATGTCAATTGGTTGGATTTGTTTGACTTGGTTTATTGATTAATTTTATTTGGATCAATTTAGTTGGTTATTTTTGACTTGGTTTGATTTTGGGTTTCAATTTTGGTTTGGATTTGACTCCATTAGATATAAGTTGATTGAATTTGGAACTTTCTAGTTTGCGATGGACCACACTAAGGAGGGGCTACATGAGCCTGGGCCCACCTTAGATTTACCAGTCTAAAAAGGTATCTGCCAGCCAAGGAGTATAGACTATCCAACCTAGGGGTTGCCAATCGGTTTACAACGGCTAAGTTAGGAAGAAAGCTCGGTGACTCGCATCTTCCAAAATAGAGTCAGTCATTGGGGTGACTTGCTGATGGTATAACAAGTCAACCCGACATAGGGCGACTATCAAGTGAGTGCCTCTGGGGGTCTTATCTCGTCAAGGTGATTTACATGGAATTTTTCGACCTTTCAAAGATCGGATGCCTACTTGAGAAGAGGTGTGTTGACCTCATTTTTAGAATGAGCTCTCAACCCCTCCATATTAGACATAGGACTCCTCTTATACTTTAAGAGTTCCTTAGTCTTAAGACACATCTTGTAATTAGGTGGACACTCAACCTAGCCCTAGAGACTTAGAAGAGTTAGCCATAGGAATAAGTCATACCTTAGGGGTGTTAGAAAAACTTGGCTACCCTTAGCTTGAACCATTCCTCACCTTCCTTCCTTCAAGTAAAACTACAAATCAATCTTATTTGATTTTCTCCAAACTCCAATCAACTCCTTGTGATTGAAATCCATGATTGAAACCCATGATTGAAACCCATGAATGAAATTCCTAAGTCATAAAATTTTCTAAGTCCTTTAAATTTTCCTTAAAAGACGTTGCCTAAATCATGATTAAACCAATTCAAACTCATGAGATTTTCACATAATTCATTTATATTTTCATTTATATTCACATATATAAATGAAATATAAATTCAAATCAATCAAATTAAACTCAAAATTCAAATTCAATTCATAAAATTTTCCTAAGTTCTTAAAGTTCTCCTTCATGGACTTAGCCTAAATCTTGATCTAAACTAATTCAAACTGATGAGATTTTTTTCATAAATCATTTATATTCACATATATAAATGAAATATAAATATAAATCAATTAAATCAAATCCTCAAATTAAATTCCAAATGTAAAAAATTTTCTAAGTCCTTTAAGTTTTCCTTAAGGACTTAGCTTAAATCATGATCAACTCAATTCAAACTCATGGGATTTTCTCATAACTCATTTATATTCTTATTTATATTCACATATATAAATGAAGTATAAATATAAATCAATCAAAACAAATTCAAAAATTCAAATCCCTACTCTAAAATTTCCTAAGTCCATTAAAATTTCATTTTAATGGACTTAGCCTAAATCATGATTAAACCACTTCAAATCCTTGAAATTTTCTCATGATCCATTTATATTCTCATTTATATTCACATATATAAATGGAATATAAATTCAAACAATCAAAACCAATTCCAAAAATCAAACTCAAATCCACTCAAAATCCAACCTAAGCCTTTCAAGTCAAAACCTTGAACATAGCCAAATCAATTTCAAATCAAGCCAAACTCTTGATTTTCCTTCATAGTTCAATCAACCCTACAAACATGAATTCATATATAAATACAAACTTCAATCACTAAATCAAAAATAAATTCAAAAATCAAACCCTAAATCCTTTTCATATTCTTCCTTTGAATATGAAATTGTCAAATGAATCAAAACCCATTTGACTTCAAACCACTTGTAAATGGATTTATATTTCAATCATAAGTCCATATACAAGTTCAATCAAACTTAAATTAAGCTTTGGCCAATCCATTTGACCCACTTAGGCTCACTTGACCCAAAGTGACCTAAAGTACCCTTATGAGCCAAATTCTAATCCTAACCAAATTGGATTGAACTAAACTCACCTATGCCTCTCATCATGATCAACAATCATCATGGGATGATCAATCAATCAAATTGGGTCAAACCAAGTCAAACCTAAGGGTTGACCAAGTCAACACTTAGCCCAAAATAAAACCTAACATAGCTAAAATCTATCATAGGCCAAATTGATTGAAACCATTGATATGAGTTCATTCATGACCTATATTTGAACTTGACCAAGTCAACATTTGAGCCTAACCTACCCCAATTGGCCACTTGACCCAAGCTGACGCAACTTGACCTAAAAAGTCAAAATGTGTCAAAACTTGATCTAAGCCAAATTAATTGAAACCAATGGGTCAAGTTCATTCCAAATCACTTGTTGAACTTGACCAAAGCCTCAATTGGCCAACTAGATCTAACCTAGCCTAATTGACCTTAGATGCAACTTGACCTAAAGGGGTGAAGTTGAGCCAAATAAAAACTTAAACAAAATTGATTTGAAACAAAGATACCAATCCACTCCATATGACTAACCAAACCTAAACCTACCCTTGACCTAACTCAAATAGGTCAAATGAATCAAATAGGTCAACTTGACACATTTAACCTAAATGAAGCCATATGATCCAAATTCAAAACTAATCCAAATTGAATCAAACCAAAGCCACCAAAACATTTCAAATGGTCATATGAACTTAACCCAACCCTTGGTTTGACCCAATTTGACCAATTGGTCAACTTGACTCATTTTGACCTAAATGGGTCAACATGAGCCAAACCTTACCAAATGAACTCCAAATCTCATGAAACTTGGCCAAACCTAGTTTCTCCACATACCAAACATATCCAAATTCAAAAATTCAGACAAATGACCATTTTACTCCTAGGTTGTAGAACAAAATTTGGCCTAAATCATGGGTAATTTGGTCAAGCCCTCTTCATATCTACTAGATACTTTCCTAATAGCTCAGGTGAACCCAATGAAGAGTGGTGCACCCAACTCAATGGGTGTGGGTCAGCCCAAATGGACCCAAGTCCAATCCCGACCCCCTAGCTCAAATTGGCCATTTTAAAATCCTCCTTCCACCCAATTTGAAGCACATGAGAGGTTACTAATCCACTCAAGACCTCAAACTGACCATGTGCAAAGATCTAACATCCTAAAAAACCACTCACATATGGTCAATTGGATCAAAACAATAAGCTTAGGCTCGGCCATCCAATTACCATACGGGGAGATATACTCCCCCTAATTCAATTTGAATTCATCATTCCCACATTTGATTGAGCTCTAGTGAGTGTTAGGAAACTTCAGAGAGCAATCCTAAGCTTTCTAAGAAAAATTTGAGGTAGCCATTTCTCGATTTTCTTCCTTAGAAAATAGGGGAGCTCATCTCAATCTTCAACTTCCTCTTTACTTAAATCCACTCCAATTCCTCTTGCACACTCCCTCAGGGGATCAAGTCGAGTGCATCTAAGTATTCCCTTAAGTTCCTAAAGAAAGGAAGGGTGGAATTGGATCAAAGCCACAAAGGGGAGCAAGTGGTGTTGGTCCATAAAGAGATCTATTCAACCCCAAGGCTTGAAACTTTCAATAGGGCTTTGTCTCCACTAGACAAAGCAACCTCATTGAGCTCGAGTGCTGGTGATCACCTCTGGTGAGGTTTGGAATTGTCTGACCACTTAGCTTTGGAGGAGTTGGTCCTTTGTGAAAGAAATGTTCATGGCATGTAAAATCCACCGTTGGATGGGTTTGTAATTAGCTTTAGATGGTGTGGGTACAATCAGATCTTCCCTTAGGTCATGGATGATCTTTATTGAACCTTAGGAAAGAACTAGGGCGATCCTGACCATCCATCTATTCATTTTGGATGGACGGCCAAGATTAACCACACATTTTAGAAATCATTTATACTTTAAGAAACCATAGGATGATCCCTAGCCGTTTGATCCTTGATCGAATGGCAGGGATCAAACCACATCCCATTATCACGCTACCACCCTAACATGACGTTTAAGTAAACCCCTCATGCGTCGGTGTGCAGCGACGCCGCTTGCGTATGTGTGTTGAGGGGATTAGTTTAGGATTTAATTAATTTTAATTAATCTCTTAACCTTTAAAAATTCATATCTCTCTCAATAAAAGTCAAAAAAATATGATGTAAATTTTTATGGAAAGATAATTCAATTAAAATATTTTACAAATAATTTCCATGGATTTTGAATTATACTTTTCTCTGATTTTTGGTTTTAATGGAAATAGAATTTTGCTAATTACTCCTTAATTAATCCTCTGATTAATCCCAAACTTCTTGGGTATGTTTTAGGGGATGATCTCTAACTCTGTTAATTTTCTTAGGATTTATTTAAGGCTTAATTAGGAGAATTACAAATGTGTTTTCTAATTACTCTCTTAACTTAATTAAGGATAATTGAGGGTGTGATTAGTGTTTTGACCCCTTGTTAGAGTTGATTAAGGTTAGATCTAGTGAATAAAAGGCTTAAGGATTAATTTTGGGGTATTTTTCTTAAGCTATTCCCTAAACCCCCTTTTCTTTCCTTAATCCTCTCTTAATTAAGGGTTATTTCATTAATTAATTTCTTTATTAATTTCTAAAAATTCTAAAACCTTCCAGAACTTAATTAATCTACTTTGGGTAGATGCTTAGGTGTTCAATAGCCTAAGTTTAATTAAGAAAAATCAACCCAATTCATATGTGTGAAGGGGTGTTTTGAAATTACTTAAGTTAAACCCATAGCTTAATTAATCATTAATCATGAGCCAAATTGCATTAGGCCCTTTTCTTCCTAGGTGCATTGCAGGTTTAAATTCCTTGTGAGTTTTTATGTCATCTCATTGGCTCATAATTGCTTGGTTAACTATGCTAAAGTGGTGTAAGTAAGGGTTAATTAACTTGTTTAATTCATACCTTAACCAAATCAAGATTTAAAATGAATCTAATCATCTAAAAATTAAACAAAAATATCAAACACATGTGAGAATGGGTTAGGAACAGCAAACTCAATCCAAAATTTCAAAATTAAATCAAACTTAAAACCAAACAAAAATCACATTGAATAAACCTTGATTTATTTTAAACTTTGTTATTTCATTAGATTGTCTTTAGGATTTAGTTAAAGTGAATGTGTTTACATGCTCTCATTGCTTTAATTCTTTACCCAACATATTAAATGTGTATGTCATATGGTTTCATGCATCCATGTTTTTTTTTTAAAAATCAAATTTAAAATGAAATTATTTACTTTATGTCACAATTGCATGAGTTGGCTAAAGTAGAAATATGAGTGGCTATTATCACCACTAAATTCAAATTATTTTCAAAAATATATAAATAAAATGCCTAAAACTAAAAGGGTGCTACTTATTTTTTAATCATAAGTTTGCATGTGAGAGAATATAAAGATGTGCTTAGCATAGGCTTCCCTTCTCTTTTATGTTAGTATAGTTTTGAATAGGAATTTGGTAAGATCTATGGTTCATTCGAAAAGAACCTAACACTTACCTAATTCCATATCCTATTCATTCCCATGCTACACTTAAGAAGGGTTACCTATACTTGCACACATAAATTACAATATTTCAAAATGAATCAACTAATACAACTTTTGCATCCTTTCTTTTTCCATTCATTTCTTTTGTACATATGTTTGTATTTAAGAAAAGTGGTATATTAGTTTGGACAACCCCGAGGTTGCAAGACTTTAAGTATCCCTAAGTTGGTCTTGTACCTTATACTTCTGGTTAACAATGACGCTGTACTCACTCATGCCTTTCTTACTTTCATATGTACATGTGAAAATTGGATAAGAAACCCATTTTTACTTAATGAAAATTATGCATGTTAAACTTCCAAATTTCCTTAAATGGATTAATTAGCATGCATCATAAAGTATGTTAAATATTCTCATTTTGTGTGTATAGATATGCTTAGGGTTCATTCATATGCATGCTATACATGTTGGGAAAGAAATGAAGTGATGTATATTTTGTGAATTTGGTTCATTTTATTTAATCTTAAAATGCCTTTCTTTTTGAATATGTTTGTTTAGAGTTCATCTAAACTTAGGATTAATTAAAACACTTAATCAAAAAATTCACAAAACAAAACTAAAACATGAATCTACTTTATAAATTACTTAGGTTAGGGAAGGAAAGAGTTCTCTTCTCTTTCCTCTCTTTATAACTTAGTAATTAATTGTAGATTCACTTGAACCTAATCAAAATATAAAATAAAATCAAACCAAAATAATTAAACAACTTAAATGAAACCCTCCTCTAAGTTGAACATGCTTTACTTAGAAAATTTAACTTAAAGCCATAGCTAAGCATACACAAATCTCCAAAGCACACATTAGACACCACTTTTTTTAGGTTAGGATGGTTTGATGTTTATTTTATTTTGTGATATATGTTTTAGACTGTATGTTAGGATGTATGATTGTAAGATGAATGGTAGGGCAATCTTAGTCTAACCATTATTTTTTGCAGGAGATTGTGCTTAAGGGGCGCTGTAATAAATAAAACTATAAATGCTTTTGCTGGATGAGTATTTCTTTTATAATCAAAATTAAAATAAGAATTCATAACCTCACAAAAAGCTTAGGTTTAAAATCAAGATAAAAGAATTAGCAACCTCTTAGCTAGATGAGTATTTCTTTTACAATATCATGCATAACAACATCTTATTTCACTCTTGATTGGAGGGCTTCCACCTTTTGGAGAAACTTGAATTGAGAGCCATGGTGGAAAAACATCCTCCCTCATGTTAATTTTATAACTTTATTTCTCATGCATTAGGCATATGAATCATATTATCCTGAGTCAAAATAATTGTCTAAAAATGAAAATAAAATGAAATTTAAATTGCATTTGATTTAAGTCATTTGAAACTTATCCCTACATGATCTAGTCTCTTTAGGGAGTGAGTTTAAGGACTTAGTCTCTTTCTAAATAAATAATAACCTAGCTATCTTGCATAAGCATAAGGACTTGCTTACATGTATTTAAATTATAGAAGGAGTTAGTTGTCAGCCACCGCCAAGTGGTTGTAAGTCCAAGCAGTTGGGTGGTTTGTC
This sequence comes from Cymbidium sinense, assembly GCA_021442155.1. Taxonomy (NCBI): domain Eukaryota; kingdom Viridiplantae; phylum Streptophyta; class Magnoliopsida; order Asparagales; family Orchidaceae; genus Cymbidium; species Cymbidium sinense. The sequence continues at coordinate 199,901,020 of CM038215.1, forward strand.
CTCTCTTGTGGAGGCAAATAAAATACTCACTTTTCACCTTAGATTTAGGTTGTCATCCAAAGCTCCCTAGATTTAGGTTTATTGCTTCTCCCCTTTGTGGGCCATAATCATAATTCCTCACCTCTTAGGCATTTTCTTAATCTTGTTAAGAAATCATAAGTCCTAAATTTCTAATGAAAATGCAACTCAAACAAATTAAATCAATTTTAAAAAAATGTAAAGCTCAACTATAGGATAGTTCGAGATGCTCGCTAGGTTTCCTAGCATCATGGGCATCTCCTACTTATATTTCTTTTGGCTTCTATAATAACTCTCTCTCTTTGATCAATCTATTTGATCTTTAAAAATGAACCAATCATAGTCCTATTGAAATCTTTGAAGACAATGATCATTTACCTTCGAAAGTATTCCTAAAGGATCTGCAGGATGAAATTAACTATGGGGCTTGCCTTTGGAACACCCAATTTAAAATAAACCTTGCTATACTTTTCCATGTATAGTAGGGAAGAATCTCATACATATCGCATCCTTGGAGTCCTTATTGAGGTGATTAGGTCCATTAAAGGATAGTGACTTCTATCTTTCGAGATAGTACACTATTTTCTTGATGATGTACCTGATCACCTGAATAAGCCCATCTGCAGATCTGCCTGGCATCCTAAAAAGACAAATTTTTATATTCTTGCCTTTTTAAACCAACAGATTTGAAGGCGACCATATAGAAATTTTGCCTCCATAGATTTTTCTAGCGACTCTGCTAGGGATGGTTCCTCTCTCCATCTTTGGTAAATGATTATTATCTTTGAGTATCAATAGTGGGTTTTTACTTTGGTATAAATTTGAGATTATCTTTCTTTCATTGACACTTAGCTTATTTCATTCTTAAGTTGAGTTAGCCAACAACTTTAGGTTTTTAGGACCTCACCCTGTGGTGGTCTTAAAACCCCCGTTGGGTTCTCCATTGGGTAAAAATAAAAGATCTAAATAAAAAGAAAACATTTAAAGACTTCCTCTTTATCATTTTTATGATAAGGAAAGGTTCATCCTAAAATAATAAAATTAAAATAAATTCTCCATAAGAACTTTGCTTTTCAAAAATGCACTTAATAAAATATTTTTTGACAAAAATTTTATCACCTTCATTTAACAATTTTCATAATTGTTACGTGTAGGAATTTTTAAAAATAAAACTAACAACATTTTCCAAAAGCAAAATGAACAATCATCTTTCCATAAATCAAAATCAAGAATAAAGTTTTCAAAAAGCCCACATGAATCTTTCCATTCAATACATTCACACCTATTGAATGGAAGTTTTATAAATAAAAATTTTCCAAAAGCACAAATGAACATCTTCTTTCATTCACTTTGATGAAGATTTCGTTCTTCAAAATAAAATATACAATCATCTTTCCAAAAATTAAAATGAAAATAAAAAAATAAAATTTTCAAAAAGCACACATGAACCTTTCCATTCAATACACTCACACATATTGAATGGAAATTTCATTTTCAAATAAAATTAAAATTTTCAAAACCACATATGAACACCTTCATTTAATATACCTAAATTTATTGAATGAAGGTTTCATTCCCAACTAAAAATAATGTCATTTGGAAATCCCACTTGAACATATCCCATATGTGATTAAGTTGGAATTCTCTCTTTCAAAAAGCAATAATCACACACAAAATAAAATTTTCACATTTAAAAGATAAAATTGATCTCCATTCTTACATACACAAATTTTTTGAATGGAAGTCCTCCTTTCAAAATAAAAATTCAACAATCATATTTTCAAAAATTTTAAAACATATTTGAAACTTCATTTAGCATACTCAAATTTGCTAAGTGGAGTCTCCAAATCCAAAATCAAAAATTTTCAAACACATTTGGAACTTCATTTAGCATACTTAAATTTGGTAAGTGATGTCTCCAAATCCAAGAAATCAAAAATTTTAAAATACTTTTTTGGAACTTCGTTTTAGCATATTCAATTTGCTAAATAAAGTTTCCAAACCCAAAATCAAAAATAAAAACATTTTGAGCTTCACATATATTTCTAAAGTTCTAAATCAAAATTCAAAATTTTCAAACACATTTGGAACTTCATCCTTAGCATACTAAATTTGCTAAGAGAAGTCTCCAAAGTCAAAACCAAAAATCTTCAAGCACCTTTGGACCTTCCTTCCTTAGCATACCAAATTTGCTAAGGAGAAGTTTCCATTTTCAAAACCAAAACAAATCAAAAAAATTTTGAGCACATCTTTTGGAATTTCATTTAGCATACCCAACTTTGCTAAGTAAAATTTCCATCTCACAAAACCAAGTGGGACTTCATCTTTAGCATACCAAATTTGCTAAAGTAAAGTCTCCACTTTCAAATAAATCAAAATAAAATGAAACACATTAGGATTTCCTTAGCACACCAAGTTTGCTAAGGATCTTACTCTTTCAAAAAATCAAAACATCCAACAAACAAATAAAACACTTAGGATTTTCTTAGCATACCTAAATTTTCTAAGAATCCTATTTTCAAAAATCAAACAAAACACACTTGGGTTCTTCACTTAGCATTCCTAAATTTGCTAAGTGGGAATTCTAAAATTTCAAAATTAAACAACAATCACCGAAAAGAAACTACTACTTTTAAAACACTTCACTTAGCATACCTAAATTTGCTAAGTAAAATTCTAAAATCATCAATCAAAAACAAAATCAGTTGATCCTTACTTTAATATACCGAAATTTGTTAAAGGAAAGGGTCCTCAAATCAAAAGAAAATCTAAATTCAAATAAACATGAACCTATGGAAGCATCCTTCTTAAATTATTTGAATCCATCTTTCAACATACCTAAATTTGTTGAAGTTGGATTCATATTCACAATTCCTCTTTCAATCAAAAATTCTCAAATCTATTTGAACCCCACTTACCACTTCCAAGTTGTTTGATGTGGGTTCAAATTTTCAATTCAAATTCAAAAATCTATAAAGATAGAAATATGATACAAACTCATTTTCTATTATAGAATCTTACAATCAGTTTCAATATAGTGATAGTTCAATTTTCAATCTTTCACATGTTGTTCTGAAATGGCCGGTTCACAGAAGTTCATTTTCACTTTCCCCCAATGGTATGGATTTGGCTTTGGACCAAGCCAACTTCCTCCAACTAGACCATACGCATCTGATCCACTTTGGTAGGGGATTTGAGGGAGCGGGGATTACTTGTGAGGGCACTCCCCTCATTACAGTCAATAGTACCATGGTGACTGGGCAGAAGTCGGTCATCATGATTGATCTACCATCCATCTCCTCATGAAGGAGGTGGAGTCTCAGGGCTTGATTGTGATAGTGGTGGTACCACTTGCAGCCTCAGTTCTAGTAAGCCCCATGGTTTTCATGTCACGTGGTGAGCACCCCTCATCTAGTCAGGGTAAGGCTCCCGGTCTCGGGCTTGCCTCACCACTTTTGAGTATGGGTCTTTCTCTCCTCCTCCTTCGGACAGTGAACAAGAATATGATCAAGGTATCACACCGATCATTAGGAGATGGAGGCCGTTTATTTATCGAGTTCCCACACACTTCACCACCAGTTCAAGAGGTTCCATCTCTCTAGGTGGCAGAGAGAGGATGTTAGGAAGGATTCACTCATCACCTCCACCATTTCAAGTGATTACAGGCGGAGGTTGTAGGCCTCCATTTTTTCTTGCCGTATGGTATATGGACGTTCAAAGTCTAGAGCTCAGTTTGATCTCAGATCCATTTTCCCCCATAGTGTGGGGAAGCATATCCACCTAGAGAGTCTGACCCACATTACCGGTAGGGAGGGCAGAGGTTCAGCCGCCGGTCTTCTTTTAATTTTCCATACATGCCGCATACCATGCCATTATTGCCAGGACTCATCATAGGGCTGCTCCTGCATGAGAGTTGGTGGTATCTCCCCCACCAGCATCCCTGTCCATGATCAAAAGAGATCTCTCAGGTTCCATGAAAGGCCATAGGAGAAGCACCTCTTTAGTGATCCGGCTATGACCAAGGGGTCCTACCTTCTGCGAGGCCAAGCTCCCCTGCTGACCTTCTAACCTAGGTGGTGCGGATGGCGACCCGAGGCATCTGGTCGTCCTTCACCTTCCAGAGCAACAAGATGTGGATATTTTGATAGTTATTTCAGAGATTACAGATGATAGTCTAGCTGCACCAGTGATAGTGGAACATCCTAGGATTGTTACCCCTCTCATAGCTAGTGGTAGTCAGGAGTGTCACTCATATAGTGAGTACAATCCACATAGGATTGACTCTCCACGAGGTGCCTCTCGGTGGCGATAGTGATCACCTTTGTCACTAGATTATTTGTGCCTGCTCAGATGGATCATTCTTTGGATGAGATAGTGGCACATTATTTCATGGAAAAGATGGAGATCTTGGGGTATGATTGGTTAGATGAAGAGAAAGTCAGCTTTGATCTAATGAAGATGACTTGTTGGGAGACTCTGCTGGAGTCTGCATGGTTGACACTAGAGGATCTCTTCTCAGGGAACAACAAGCCATGAAAGGTGATGAGGTTGATCAAGACACCGTATTAGCACCTCGATATGATTGAAGGATGAGCAAATAGATAGGATGGCACGGTTAGAGGACTTGTTGTGATTTTAGTGCTTGATAGGATTAGTTCATCTACTATAGTCGACATCGTCGGCTGAGTTAGTGCATGTCTTGGACCCAATCAAGACTTTACCTCCCATTGAGTAAGGTAGCACTAGCCTGCATAGGTAGGTAGTGGAAAGTACCTCCATATAAGAAATAGACATAAAATTCATGGTTGAGCAGCAAGTGAAGGAAGCGTTGGCTCAAGCCCGGGGAGGATCATCGGTTTCAAAGGGTAGACCCTTTCCAGTGAAATTTGATGCTATCCAATATCCCAAGTGTTTCGTGCCACCTTCCTTCAAAAGCTTTGATGGCGGGAAATCAAGTACATAGCTCACTTTAGGGCGGTTGTTTACCAGCGAGGTTGAGCGATGCTAATATTAATTTTATTAGCACCGATTTACAAATTAGATATTTTACAAAACCCTTACGAAAAGAGTTTTTTACTTTAAGACACATGCTTGGAATGTTAGATCCTAATATTTAAAATTGTATGTAGTTTGTTCTCACTTTTGATGTTGTCAAAAGAAAGAGTAAAATGTTGGTTAATATTAAGTCTATTTAATGCATACATTTAGGGGAGCAACATTATTCATCTCATATGCATAATTTTATTTAATAGAATTTCTTTCAAAACTATGATGAAAGGTCAATTTGCACCTTCATCAAAATCAATACCAACATTAGTTTGTCATCATCAAAAGGGGAGATTGTTGGCTTAATTAGCCTCATGTTCAATTTGATTAATTTTGATGATAACAAACAAATGCTTGGATGTTCTAATGAATATTTTTATGTGTTTTAGATATATCAATTGCTAATTACATATCCACATCTCATCTCACAAATTGTTGAAGAAATTGCAAGAATAAAAGAATGAAAGGGATAATGTGAAGCTCATGATTTTAGGTTATATGACTATTCATATGAGTTCTTTGGCATGAATCAATTTGCTCACAACCTAACATACTATTTTAATGAGGTTAATTTGTATAAATCTTTATTTAATTAACATTCAATTATATGTTTTTCTACATAGCAATAAAATTGTCAAAGTAATAAATGATCATAACTATTAAGTATAATTATTTTATTTACTTAATATAATTAGGTATTTTAATTTAATTTGCTATTTATATGATAACTAACATATTTATGATTATATATAAATTATATCATAATTTTTAAATATCACATGTCAAAATTAACAAAATATATAAAATTTTGTATTTTAGCCAAAGTCATTGTTTAATCAAAGAATTCATATCTGATTTTATCTCCATCAGTTCCTTGGATTTTTCCTTTAAAATAAGTGGTTACATGACCCACTTTGCATTAAAATTGAATTTATTATGATTTTTTAAACATTACTTGATTTTAATAATGGATGCATGCTACATGCTTTGAATATATTAAGAGCTACATGTGATTACTTTTGACTTTCCCATGTGAATAGCCGAATTTTTGCTGCTAAATTTAATATTTGTTTAATATAAATTATATTTTTATTGAATATTAAATTATCACATGATAGCATGAGGTTGTATAATATATTTCTTTGAAATAATTTTTTAAATGACCTTCTTGCCTATAAATAGCTCTCATTCTCTTCATGAAAGCATCCCTCATTCAAAATTCAAAATCTCTCAGCAAATCTAAGAAAATCTCTTAAATGTTCTTTCCAAGTGTTCTCCAAATATTGCAAGATCAAATCCTTGGTTTGGAAGCTTCAACATCTTCCAAAACAAGCATTTTAAATTACTTGAGTTTGTTTTCTTGATCTTAATACTTCTTAGTTGTTCATGCTATTTTCACCATCTATTTCTTCTTTCTAATTTATACTTTTTTTGGTGGATTAGTCTTTGAATATTGGTTTTCACATCAAAGCTTCTCAATCATTTTTTTGTGAAAAACTCTTGTGTTAATTTGTAGGATCTATTTCAACTTGCTGAAAGCTTCCTACAAATTTCTTTTAAGTTTCTTGAAATATTTCTTCTTTGGTCTTATTTTGAAAGATCATTTATTCTTAGATCTATTTTAAGCATTTTAAAATAAATTATTGTGCTGAAATTATTTTCATATTTTCTAGATCTCTCTTTTTTAATTGAAAGCTTACTAGCCAACTTAGATCTATCATATACTTATTTTTTTTTTTGTGATCATTAGCATTATTTGAAAGAATCTTTTGGTTAAAAAAAAAATTACTCCTTGCTGAAATTTATCTTATCATGAAAAAGAATATTGTGAATTTATTTTGAAATCATTTTGTATTATTATTCTACAAATTATAATAACTTAAACATCTAGTAAGATCACTTTAAGATATTTATTTTTTATTAAGTGAGCATTTTGCTTATAAATTTTTTGAGTTGTAAAGTGATCATTTATAAGTTGTGAGATCACTTTTTTGAATTTGATTTCTTGGTATATTTGTGAGAGATTTACTTTATCAAAATTTATTATTTTGTATTTTTTTTTGTGTTGTAAAATTTATTTTGGGGTTGTACTACCTTTGTAGGAGAGTACATATTAAGGGTTGTACTTGCCTGTTATAGGAGAGTACTTTTGTAAACCATTTTCATTTAGTGGATTCCTAGCGAGGGTGGCTAGGACGAGCGGTTTTGGGGTTTGGCCATAAAAATCGTGTGCCTCTTTGTCTCTATTTACTTTATTGTATTTTATTTTCTGCATTTAGAATTATATCTTATCATTATAAAATCAAAATCTAATTTTCTATTTAAAATTAAAATTTAAGTTTTGAAAATTTTAATATTACCCAATTCACCCCCTCTTGGGTGCTATAGTGTCTCACATTGGTATCGAGCCTAGGCTCTTTTATTGGCTTAACATCCAAGAGTAAATCTTTTCACTATGGCACAAGGTTTCAAGGGTTCACCGGAGAGGGACAATCCACTCATAGACCTCCACTTTTAGATAGTGTACCATTTGATTATTGGAAAAATAGAATTAGTACATTCTTAAGAGGTCAAGATGCACGCATGTGGTATATGTTGACACATCAATATCATACACCCACGTAGAAGTAAATGGCATTAAAGTAGAAAAACCTTTTGAGGAATGGTCTATAGGAAAGAGAACTTGATGAATTAAATGCTAGGGCTTGTAATACTTTACATTGTGCTTTATTACGATGATTACATGAAAATTTCTATGTTAAGTACAAAAGAAATATGGGATAAACTTATTATAACTTATGAAGGAACTAGTGAAGTTAGAGATGCTCACATAAATAGACTTGTTCATGATTATGAGTTATTTCATATGTTCCTCAATCTATTTCGATATGTATACTAGATTTATGAAAATAATTAACACATTACATTCTCTTGGAAAACATATAGGAATCAAGACTTAGTTTATAAGATTCTTAGATGTCTTCCAAAAGAATGGGAAGCTAAAGTAACAAAATTAGTGAAGCTAAAGATTTATCTACTTATCCACTTGATCACTTTTGGGTTCTTTGATGATGAACAGTTATTGCTCAAAGGGATAAGATGGATAACTCAACAAAAAGGGAGAAGGAGAAAGGAAAAGCCATTGCACTACAAGTTGATGATAGTGATGAGCATAACACCTCAAGCTTGGATGGTGATTGTGATGAGGTGGTCATGCTTTCCAAAAGGCTTGGGAACTTGCTAAGGAAGAAGAATCAAAGGTATAAAAAATCTAAAATTATAAATTTCAAACTAAGAAATTTCCTACGGTGAAGGGGATCATTTGCTATCATTGAAAAAGCCCGGACACATAAGAGGTGATTGTCCGAACTTATTGAATCAAAGAAAAAGAAATTGATGTAAACAAAAGAAAAAAATATGAAGGAGAAAAGTACCATAAGAAGAAGAAGACAACTTTATAATCCATTCAAATGAATCAAGTTAGCTCATCAGATGAAGAGGTCAACATATGTCTTATGGCAAATGGAGAATTTGACTTAGATTCTCAAGAGGTATGTAATGATATATCTTATGATGAATTAGATGATGCTTTTAATGATTTAGTTATTGAATATAAAAAATTAAAAAGAAAATACAAAACCTTAGAAAAGAACATAAAAATTTAGATATGCATTTTTGTGATTTAAAATGAATGTGATAATTTAAAAGTAAAAATACTTCTTTATTAAATTGTTCCTTAGTTGTAGGTAAAATTGAAAGAGAGAATATCTTATTAAAAGCAAGATTAGAATTATATTTAAAATCACAAGTTCATTATAATACTTCATCAAGAAAAACATTTAATAAAATTATTTGCATCATACACATCCATATATCTTATAATTATCATTCTAAATCATATGCAAACACTAATGTTTGGTGCAACTATTGCAATAAAAAAGGGCATATTTCATTTGATTGCTATGCACAAAATACAAAAATACTAAGCAATCATCTTATGTATGGGTACCAAAAGGTACAAACACTACACAAACCATGCTAAATATCTTACTTCAAATTTAGAATGTGGACCCAAACATGTTTGGGTTCCAAAAGTTAACATGTGAGTTTATTTTGTAGGAATGCCTTCAAAGCAAAATCAAAGAAGGCATGTGGTACTTGGACGGGATGTTCAAGACATATGATGGAGATAAAGATAAATTCACAACTTTAGAATCAAGTGATGGAGGATTTGTTACATATGGAGATAATGCAGGGAAAAAAATCATTGGCATTGGTTCTATTTGTAAGAATTCTATCACTTTAGATAAAGTTTTTCTAGTAGAAGGATTAAAACATAATTTAATTTCTATTAGTCAATTATGTGATAAAGGTTTGAATGTAGTATTCCATGCATCATATTGCATTATAAAAATAATGAAAATGTTTTGCTAGTAGGGAAAAGATACAAAAATATATTTATGTCATTGATTTAGATAGCTTTCATGATGTAAATTTAAACTTACTTTGTTTTAAAAGCACTCATGATGATATATGGTTATGGAGAGACTATGTCATATTAACATGCACACACTTAATAAAATTGCTAAACTTGATTTAGTAGTTGGTTGCCTAAATTAAATTTTCATTCAAACTATGTTTGTGATGCATGTATTCATGGTAAACATTCTAGAAGCTCATTTAAAAGTAAAATATTGTTTCTACTTCTAGACCTCTAGAATTATTGCACATGGATTTATTTTGTCCTATTAGTACACTAGCTTAGGTGGAAAAAAATATGGTTTTGTGATTGTTGATGATTTCCCTAGATATACTTGGGTTTATTTGTAACTTACATGGATGATGTTTTTGGTTTAGAAAGTTTTCTAAATATATTCAAAGAGAACAAGGCCTTTTGATTAATAGGGTTCAAATGATCATGGTGAATTTGAAAATAAATTATTTGAGGATTTTGTGATGAACATGGGATTAGACATAATTTTTCTGCACCTAGAACTCCCCAACAAAATGGAGTAAGAGAAAAAATAGAATATTAATTGAATTAAGTAGATCTATGCTTGATGAGTATAAATTGCCAAAATAAGCGTAAAATACTGCATGTTATGTAATGAATAGGATCTATTTTAGACCAATTTTGAAGAAGCTATGAATTGTTTTTTGGAAAGAAGCCTAAGATTGAACACTTTCATGTATTTGGATGTAAATGCTTTATTTTGAATAATGGAAAAGATCATTTAGGTAAGTTTGATTGCAAATGATGGTATTTTCTTAGGATACTCTCTTTCTAGTAGAGCTTATAGAGTTTACAATAAAAGAAAATTGATTGTAGAAGAATCAATACATGTTATTTTTGATGAAAATTTGATTGATCCTATTAGAAATGAAGTGCTTGATGAAGAGATTGATAACTTTAAGAAAATATCTTTAGAAGATAATATGGATGATTCATTGCCTAAAGAATGGAAATATAATAAAATCATCCAAAGGAACTAATTATAGGGATCCTTCAAAAGGAGTTATGACTAGAAGGCATAGTAGAGAAGTTGTAGATCATTCTGATTTTATCTGAGGTTGAACCAAAAAATTTAGAAGAAGCATTAAATGATAATTTTGGATTATTGCTATGGAAGAGGAGTTAAATCAATTTGTAAGAAATGATGTTTGGGAATTAGTCCCAAGGCCCCAAGATCAAAATGTCATTGGAACAAAATGGATCTTTAGGAATAAGCTAGATGATTCAGGTATTATTAGAAATAAAGCTAGGTTAGTTGCACTACACAAGTTGAAGGTATAGATTTTGAAGAATCTTTTGCACGTAGCAAGACTAGAAGCTATCGTTACTCCTTGCTTATGCTTGTTTAGAAATTTTAAACTTTTTCAAATGGATGTCAAAAGTGCATTTTGAATGGATTTATTGACCAAAATGTATTTGTAGAGCAACCACCTGGATTTGAGAGCCTTGATTTTCCAAATCATGTGTATAAATTAAAGAAAGCCTTATATGGTTTAAAACAGGCTCGTGCTTGGTATGATAAGTTAAGTAACTTTTGATAGATCATGGATTTAGAAAGGGTAGAGTAGATACCACTTATTCCTTAAGAGCATAGATGATGATTTGATTGATACAAGTGTATGTAGATGATATATTATTTGGAAGTACAAATGAATCTTTATGCCATGAGTTCTCATCTTTGATGTCTAAAGAGTTTGAAATGAGTATGATGGGAGAACTTAATTTTTCTTAGGTCTTCAAGTGAAGCAACAAGAAAATGGCACATTCATCCGTCAAACTAAGTATATAAATGAATTGCTTGAGAGGTTTGACATGAAAAGATTTAAATCTAGTAAAACTCTATGAGCCCATCTATAAAATTGGATTTAGATGAATTAGGAAAATCTATTGATCAAAAACTTTATAGAGTATGATAGGTTCACTTTTATACCTCGCTAGTAGGCTGATATTATGTTTGCTATTTGTTTGTGTGCTCTTTCGCCAACCCAAAAAAGAATCTCATTTAATAGCGTATATCTTTCGATTTGATAGGCACTACTAGGTTAGGTTTATGGTATCCTAAAATTCTTTATCATGTGATTTGATCTTTGCCGATTTTGCAGGATGCAGATAGATAGCACATCGCATATGTCATTTTTAGGATCATCACTTGTGTCTTGGTCATCTAGGAAACAAAATTGTAGCTTTATCCACCGAGGTGAGTACATACGCGAAGTTCTGGTCGTCCTTTGGTTAAAGCAACAATTAGAAGATTTTGGTATTAAGCAAGATCACATTCTAGTTCAATTCAATAATACTAGTGCTATTAGTTTAACTAAAATCCTATCCAAAGACTCAACCAAGCATATAGAAATTAGACATCATTTTATTAGGGATCATGTTTTGAAAGGTGATGTTAATATTAATTTTATTAGCACCGATTTACAAATTGAGATATTTTACAAAACCCTTACTAAGAACGTTTTGTACTTTAAGGCATGCTTGGAATGTTAGATCCTAATATTTAAAATTGTATGTAGTTTGTTCTCACTTTTGATGTTGTCAAAAGGGAGAAGAGTAAAATGTTGGTTAATATTAAGTCTATTTAATGCATACATTTAGGGGAGCAACATTATTCATCTCATATGCATAATTTTATTTAATAGAATTTCTTTCAAAACTATGATGAAAGGTCAATTTGCACCTTCATCAAAATCAATACCCAACATTAGTTTGTCATCATCAAAAGGGGAGATTGTTGGCTTAATTAGCCTCATGTTCAATTTGATTAATTTTGATGATAACAAACAAATGCTTGGATGTTCTAATGAATATTTTTATGTGTTTTCAGATATATCAATTGCTAATTACATATCCAATACATCTCACAAATTGTTAGAAGAAATTGCAAGAATAAAAGAATGGGATAATGTGAAGCTCATGATTTTAGGTTATATGACTATTCATATGAGTTCTTTGGCATGAATCAATTTGCTCACAACCTAACATACTATTTTAATGAGGTTAATTTGTATAAATCTTTATTTAATTAACATTCAATTATATGTTTTTTCTACATAGCAATAAAATTGTCAAAGTAATAAATGATCATAACTATTAAGTATAATTATTTTATTTACTTAATATAATTAGGTATTTTAATTTAATTTGCTGTTATATGATAACTAACATATTTATGATTATATATAAATTATATCATAATTTTAAATATCACATGTCAAAATTAACAAAAATATATAAAATTTTGTATTTTAGCCAAAGTCATTGTTTAATCAAAGAATTCATATATGATTTTATCTCCATCGGATTCTTGGATTTTTTCCTTTAAAATAAGTGGTTACATGACCCATTTTGCATTAAAATTGAATTTATTATGATTTTTTAAACATTACTTGATTTTAATAATGGATGCATGCTACATGCTTTGAATATATTAAGAGCTACATGATTACTTTTGACTTTCCCATGTGAATAGCGAATTTTGCTGCTAAATTTAATATTTGTTTAATATAAATTATATTTTTATTGAATATTAAATTATCACATGATAGCATGAGGTTGTATAATATATTTCTTTGAAATAATTTTTAAATGACCTTCTTGCCTATAAATAGCTCATTCTCTTCATGAAAGCATCCCTCATTCAAAATTCAAAATCTTCCAGCAAATCTAAGAGAAAATCTCTTAAATGTTCTTCCAAGTGTTCTCCAAATATTGCAAGATTAAATCCTTGGTTTGGAAGCTTCAACATCTTCAACTAAGCAAGCCTTTTAAATTACTTGAGTTTGTTTTCTTGATCTTAATACTTCTTAGTTGTTCATGCTATTTTCACCATCTATTTCTTCTTTCTAATTTATACTTTTGGTGGATTAGTCTTTGAATATTGGTTTTCACATCAAAGCTTCTTAATCATTTTTTTGTGAAAAACTCTTGTGATAATTTGTAGGATCTATTTCAACTTGCTGAAATTTTAGCTTCCTACAAATTTCTTTTGGTTTCTTGAAATATTTCTTCTTGGTCTTATTTTGAAAGATCATTTATTCTTAGATCTATTTTAAGCATTTTAAAATAAATTATTGTGCTGAAATTATTTTCATATTTTCTAGATCTCTTTTTTTAATTGAAAGCTTACTAGCCAACTTAGATCTATCATATACTTATTTTTTTATTTTGTGATCATTAGCATTATTTGAAAGAATCTTTTGGTTAAAAAAAAAAAATTACTCCTTGCTGAAATTTATCTTATCATGAAAAGAATATTGTGAATTTATTTTGAAATCATTTTGTATTATTCTACAAATTATAATAACTTAAACATCCTAGTAAGATCACTTTAAGATATTTATTTTTATTAAGTGAGCATTTTGCTTGCCAAATTTTTTGAGTTGTAAAGTGATCATTTATAAGTTGTGAGATCACTTTTTGAATTTGATTTCTTGGTATATTTGTGAGAGATTTACTTTATCAAAATTTATTATTTTGTATTTTTTTTTTTTGTGTTGTAAAATTTATTTTGGGGTTGTACTCCTTTGAGAGAGTACATATTATTGTAGGGGTTGTACTTATAGAGAGAGTACTTTTGTAAACCATTTTTCATTTAGTGGATTCCTAGCTAGGGTGGCTAGTGGACGTAGGATTTTGGGGTTTACCGAACCACGAAAAATCGGTGCCTCTTGTCTCTATTTACTTTATTGTATTTTTATTTTTGCATTTAGAATTATATCTTATCATTATAAAATAAAAATCTAATTTTCTATTTAAAAATTAAAATTTAAGTTTTGAAAATTTTAATATTACCCAATTCACCCCCCCTCTTGGGTGCTACAGTGTCTCACAGGGTAATCCTTGGGGATACATGTGATCCTACCAAAACTAAAGAAGGATAGAAAATTTCTTTATCCAAAACCTCTAAGAAGATCATCCAGAAGATCAAGAAGCTTTTCTTGCAGGTGCCTGAGTCAGCTCAAACCTCCAACACCAAGGAAGGTTTGCAAGTTGTCAGTGCCAACTCTAGGAAAGGCGGAGCTCAGCAGCAATAGCATGTGTCAGCCTGAGATATCCCTTTAGCACAGCCACTGATCGTGTTCAACCTTGAGCCTACAGTTGCAGCTTCCACACCAATGACTTCTTCCATTTTAGCTAGCTCTTTTGTTTGTTCTATTAGTAGAACTCTTATATCGGTAGATAAGGGCATCAAATCTCTTACCCCGCTCACTTTACTTGATTTCTACTTTGTACCACCAAACAATTCTAAGAAATTAAAGAATAAAGCTAGTTTAAATTACATCTGTGTCACTTTTGATGGGTTGTCTTCTTCTTTTCCTAATGATAACTCTTCAAGTCAAAATAATTATAACAATTTTAATCTTCCTCTTTCTGATTCAGAGTTGGCCTTTCCTACTTTGAATACTATGGGTTCACCTCTTGAGATAAACTTGGAATCATCAGATTCTAAGGGTCCCATAGGAGAAGCTATAGGTGAGCCTGATGTGCAAGTAGAACCTTCCATTATTCTGCCATAAGAGATCATTGAAGTCAACCTCCGTAGTGGCAAGGTTCTACCTCCTAGGGCAGCACCTCAAGATAGAGGGAAACAAGTCATTGGTACTGAAGATTGAGAAGCCCTTCCACAGGATGCTCTACCCTTGGATATGGTTGTGGAACACCAGCCAAAGGTGGACTACAATGTCCTTTCTCATCTAAGAAAGTTGCCATCTAAGCTAGCATATATGATGCCCTTGTCTTATCCGAAAGAGATGAGGGAATCACTAATCAAGGCTCTCCTTGGTCCTAAGATATGCTTAGCTCAGCTGACCGCTATAGGTGAGAAAGCTCATTATACAAAAGAAGCTCAAGGGATCACCTTCACAGATGAAGACCTTCTTCTGGGGACTTGGAGCACCGCCCCTCTACATCACATTGACATGGAATGGTTCGACTTGTCAGAGTTCTCATGGATCCAGGTGTATCGGTGAACATTATGAGTCTAAAGACCCTTGCCTATTTGATTATTGACATGTTCACACTCTAAAGAGATCGAATGATGTTAAGAGGATTCAATGACCAAGGTGAGCGTGCTTTAGGTTCTATAGTGTTACCATTGGAGATAGGTGACTGGAACACTGAAGCCAAGTTCTACATCATTGATTCAAATAGTTCATTCACTGCTTTGCTTGGTAGGCCTTGGATACATTATAATGAGATCATTCCATCCTCCCTCCATTAGTGCATCAAGTTCAGAAAAGATGGGATTGAATACCATGTTAATGGAGATGACAAGCCATTTTTAGTCAGAGAGGTTGAGATTTATGAGGATGCGACCTACTATCTTCCTCAAAACACCCTTTCTCGTGAACTTGGATAAAATTCAAATGTAAAATGAAAAGAAAAAGAAAATGAAGAAAAATAAAAGATAAAAGAAAATGAAAAGAAAAATGAAAGCCCAAGTGAACAAGAAAGGGGAATTGAAGAAGAAATAGATTCGTATATCACATTCCACCCACATTTCATTCCATCATATGGACATGTGGGTAGGATGGCTCAACCTCCACCAGGCAGAGGCAGAGGCAAAAATTGAGGTGGAAGACCCCCTAGTTGACCATCAACCAATAAAGATCATGTTCCAGTTCATAGGAGTACTCATACTATTCATATAGACTTAGAATCCAGCTCATAGGATGAGTCTAATGTGATAGTATACCAACCAACCCCTCTCAGCGGGTTCCATTGGAGGTGACTTTCGATCCAGACATAGACGAAGACTAGGCCTCCAAGCAAAATAAAGTATTCAAATCTAATTTATGTAAAACTATTAGGTAGGGAGAACCTTTCTTACCTCACTTACATCTCAAAAGTTGAAGGTTTTAGTAGTTAAGGAAGTCCCTAAGTCTTAAAGGACATGAAGAAGTTCTTTTTGGGATCATCATCCTCAAGTCCTAAAGTTGATATAGAACTTGAGGAGGATACTTTTAAAGAATTAATGGAATTACCATTTGACTTTTACTCACCTTATGTTCAAAATCTTATACTGAAAGGTTTAGTTCCCCATACATGGTCCAAGCACATGTCAGAGTACTTCAAAAAACTATGGAACAATTCATATAGGGAAGCACAATAAAGAGCAGGACTAGGATTCAATATAGTGGGTCCAGTCGATGATGATGATTACTGTTTAGTTATTACTAACCATTTGGAGTCTGATAATTTCTTCTCACACAACACCAACTCTTATGAGAATGTATGTTTAGAAACCTCAGATGATTCAAATGATCTCCAAGTCAAAGAGGCACCGCCAGAATTTGAAGAGGAGATTCATTCAACAATCAACAAGCTTAAAGAAATCAACCTTGGGACAGAAGAAAATCCACGCCCTACATACATCAGTTCGTTGCTGAATGAAGAATAAATTAATGACTTAGTTAGGCTATTGACTGAGTTTAAAGATTACTTTGCATGGAGTTATGAAGAGATGCCCGATTATCCCCGTAGTAGTCCAACTAGCAATAGATCCTAATGCTACCCCTATTAAGCAAGCTCCTAGATGCATGCGATTAGAAATTGAACAACAAGTCATTTATGAAGTCAAGAAATTGATCAATGCTGGTTTCATCATGGAAGAAAAATATCCTACCTGGTTAGCTAATATCATCCTAGTTAAGAAGAAGAATGGACAAATTTACATTTGTATTGATTTTAGGGACTTAAACAAGGCATGTCCTATGGATGAGTTTCCTTCCTATACTAGTTAATGGTGGACATTGCCTCATCTCATCTTCTCTTTCATGGATGGGTCATCCGCTATAACCATATCAAGATGTCTCCAAAGATGAAAGAAACACGCTTTCAACCTCATTAAAAATCTTCGTTATAGGGTCATGCCTTTCCTTAAAATGTTGTGCTACATACCAGACCATGACTCATCTTCAATGAACTCATCCATCATCAGGTTGAGTGCTAAGTTGATGATCTAGTAGTTAAGAGCAGAGAAAAGGAAGACCACCTCTTTGACTTGAGAGTAGTTTTCGAACGGTTAAGATAATATAACTTCAAAATGAATCCTCTGAAGTGTGCATTCAGTAGCTTCAAGGAAATTCCTTGGGTTTGTTGTTCGACACCGGGGAATAGAAATAGATCCTGAAAATATCAAAGCTATCTTAGAAATGCCACCTCCTAAGAGTTTAACTCAACTCGATCCTTTCAAGGATGGTACATATCTAAGATGCTTTATCCAACCTATCGAGAGATGCAAACCATTCTCAAAGACTTGTCAAAAGGATGCCAAGTTCAAGTGGGATGATAAGTGCATTCTTTGAAGACATCAAGTAGTATTTGGTAAAGCCGCTAGTTCTAGCAGCCCCTATCTGGTAAAGCCACTCATCCTCTACACTGCATTGGATGACTCTCTGCTGTTGGCCCAAGCCAATGATGAAGGGAAGGAGAACACTCTATTACCTCAACCATCATCTCGATCTGTGAACTATCCACCTATTGAGAAATATTGCCTAGCTTGATCTTTGCTTCTCAAAAGCTATGACACTATGCTTTCTCATAAGGTGAACTTGATCTAATAACCAATCAGTAGTATCTCATGACGCCAACGCTATCCGTGACAGTTTGGCATTTGTCCATGATTCTCTCAGCTTGATATCACATTTGTACCCTCCATGGTAAAGGATGCATTAGCAATTAGTAGCACACACTTCCATTTCTCCACTTAGTGATGATCTCCCCGATGAACAAATCATGAACTTAGGGTAGGCCAAAGAACCGATGAGAGATGTATTTTGATGGTGCTTCTTTTCTTAAAAGAAGCACCATGATCTATTCTCCGTGAAAGGCAGGTAGGAATAGTTCTAACTCCAAGCGACATGTGATGAGATTCTCATATTATCTTTCGAACCCCTACACCAACAATGAAGCTGAGTATGGGGCTTTAATTATCGGTCTGAAGTTAGCCATCACTATCGTCAAGAGCATCAACATCTTTGGGGATTCTTGGTTATCATCAAATTGTCGGTCCTACCAAGTTCTCAAACCCAAGCTTCATCATTACTATGAGTATACCATGAAGTCTGGTTTCAAGTCACCATCTTCAAGGTTTCCAGTAAAGAACGCAGAAGAATGCTTTACTTGCCAAAGAGTTGGCATGTCCGAAGATGAGTCCATTTCAATAAGGGTCCAAAATAGACAAGTCCTATCCCTTATTGATGGAACTCATCGAGACTTTCTCTTGAAGGGAGGTTGTTGCCAAAATGGACAAGGAGCTAGATTGAAGGCAACCATTCATAGATTACTTGAACACCGACAAACTATCTCAAGAAAAGTCACAAGCTCATCAGGTGAAACATAGAGGTCCTCCTACGCTCTTGTTGATGGCACTTTGTACCGTTGGTCCTTTGACCAAATGTGGTTACATTGTTTAGGCAAACACAAAGCCCATGGAATTATAATCGTGGTACATTTAGGTCTATGCGAAGCACATCAATGTAGTCTAAAGATGAAGATGAAGATCAAGAGACTAGGATACTACTGTCCTTCGATGATTATAGACTACAGATGTAGCTAGGAGATGCCATCAGTGACAGGTGCATAGTGTGGTCCTCCACCAACGACCCAACATTTTACACCCTACATTGGCTTCATGGCCATTTGGGTGTCGGGGTACCGACATTATAGATCCGATCAATCCTCCTTCTTCCAAGGGCATCAGTTCGTCTTAGCTGCCACCGACTACTTTTCCAAGTAAAGCCATCCCACTCAGAGAGGTCCTAGCTCATCATGTGCTTCAATTTTTTAAGAGCTATATCATATATATGTTCAGGGTGCCTCGATGAATTATATTTGATAATGGTATTACATTCAAAAGCACCAAGATCAACTACTTCGCTAGAAGACATGGTATAGATTGGAGATACTCCACCATCTACTACCCTAGAACAAATGGTTTAGCAGAAGAATTCAATAAGACTCTCATCCATATTAAGAAGACTCTGATGATAATAAACGAATAGTGGAATGAGCATAAGTTTTGTGGGCCTACCGCACACACATACTCAACTCCAGCCTACCCCATTTTCTTTAATGTATGGGCCTTAAGCCGTTCTACTTTTAGAAGTTCAACTCCCATCATTAATGATAACATTGGGTAACAAGATCACTATAGAGCAGAATGCAAAGTTATGATTAAAAGAGCTTGAAGGTTTTGAGGAGAGTCGCCTATGGGCATGCTAGAACCTCAAGTTGTATAATGCCAAAATGATTCAAGCTCACAACAAGCTGGTCCGTCCTAGGTCTTTCCGAGTAGGAGAACTTGTGTTAGTCCTAAGGAGACTAATTGTTGCTTGATGAAAGATGGGAGGCAAGTTTGAACCCACTCGGGAAGGCTCCTATGTCATAGAGAAGGCCTACTAAGGAGGATCTTATCAGCTTATTGATTGTAAAGGGGAACACCCGATGCTTCCAATTAATGGGCTCTATCTAAAGAAATATTACCCATGAAACAAATCATGTTTGAAAATAATCATTAATAAAAGAACAAAATTGATTCCATTCATCAAATCTTCTTTCTTTCAAGTGTATTGCTTATCTAAATCAATGATGTGTCTATGGTTGGTGTAAGAGTCCCCCAAGTGGCATCCTATCCCTATTTCACAACACAAACACAATTGCCCGACACTATTAGAATAGGTGCAAGAGAACCCGAGAGGCATCCTATTTCATTTAGCATAACTAAGTTAGGTATGAGAGAACCGAAGTGGCACCCTTTCTTAGTGGGAATCCTGGTTGCCATCCATGACATCATTTCATCCAAACGCTTAGTGTGTTTAAGGTAGGTGTAAGAGTCCCCCAGAGGCGTCCTATTCCCTTTAGACACATGCATATAAACAAACACAAATCTTTTATCTCAAGCTATTTTGATGTGGAGCAAGCCTGGCACTCACTCATTAGTCGCTCTAGTCTCTACACTACCTCGCTAGTATGTCACCCCGTGGTCACTTGTTGGAAGATGTGAGTCCCCAGCTTTCTCTAACTTGACCATTGCAAACCAACTTGTTAGTATGGTAGTTTCACTCGCCTTAGTACCTCATGTTGACTTATTAAGATGTGAGTCCCATGCTTTCTTCTTGAACTAGCCATCATGATCTAACTAGGAGTATATTTGAGGTTTAGGATAAGTCCCCAGAGGCTCCTTTCCTCTTGACTACTTTGAGATATAAGTCTCCTAGTGGCATTTTCTACCCTAGGTCGATAGCACCCATCGAAATAAGACTATCCCAAAGAATCGCCATAGGAGGATGTGAGTCCCCGAGCTTTCTTCCTAGTTGGTTATTTAAAATGACATGCACCTTAGGTTGGTTGATGTTCGCTATGCTGACAATGACTCACCCAGTACCACTCTTGGCGATATGAGTCTCGTGCTTTCTCCTTGAGGGCACAAATACCTATTTGATATATGACTAGCCATGTCATCTTCTCTTTTGGATTAAGCCCTCTCCCATCTGGGCATTCTATTTGGATCATATCCTTACCCCATTTAGACACTACCGGTTACTTGATTGGACAGCTTCCCTTTCCTAGTAGCCACTATGGTTGGAGAATTTGTTCATCTATATGCGATTCTCCTTGGTTCAAGAATCTAGATAGTCTAGGCGATATAAGCTCCTTCTTAGTTTGATCCCTCACAAACTAACAGGGTCCATAATATAATAAACTAAACAAATAAATAAAAAATTAATTTGCTTATGGATTAGGAATTCAAGCCCCCAAAGGGCCCCTTTCCCAAGGAATTGCCTGACTTAGGGTAGTGTCAACAGAACTCCCTATAGGAATTGCCTGACTACCTAAGTTGAGATAAGTCTTAGGGTCGACACTCACTCAGTAGTTGCCCTTAGGTCGGGTTCAATCTATTTTTCCATAAGTAGGTTACTCCGACAGTCATTTCACTTAGGAAGATGTAAGACTATGATCCATTCTTTATAGCATGATCATGTAAATCGACCCCAGCTGGTCGTTCAATTTATTGCCCAAAGCAAACTGATCACCCTAAAAGCTATGTTTAGCTAAAGGAGCAATACGTAACTGAACTTTAATTGATCATTGCAAACGAAAGGCACTCCTTTGGTGGATAGTTCTCCCATCGGAAGCTACTCCCTTTGGTTGTAAATCAGAGATAGGTCTAGGCGATATAAGCTCCTTCTCAGTTTGATCCATCACAAATCAACAGAATCCATAAAAATAAACAAATCTAAAAAATGAAATTAATCTTGACTATCCTTGAGTTGATCTAAGTGCCCTAGGAGCATTCACTCAATAGTTAGCCCTAGGTTGGGTTCAATCTATTGTTTTGCTAATAGATTACCCATGCTAGTCTACTTTGGAAGATGTAAGTCATGCTTTCTTCTAGATGATATCGAAAGGCATCCTTTGGTTGGCTAGTCCTACTATGTGTTTAGTAGACTACCCCTTTTGATTGGTGAATCTGAGTTAGGTCTTGGCCTCCATGGCTTCTACTTAGTGTAGTCCATCGCAAACCAGTAGCGTCCATCTTATAATTCAAACCTAACAAAATTGAAACAAATTCAACCCTCTCCCCCAGTGGAGATCTCTCCTCAGTGAGATTCAAATAAAATCAAACCTCTCATCCCTTATGGATGACTTGAACCTACTTTCATAGTGAAGGTTCACACTCATCAACATAAGACTTCAGTAGTGCCTACAGTCTTATCACCACTTAGAGTAGTCAAGGTGATTTCTATATGTTTTTTCAACATTGCCAAAGATGGGTCCTACTTGAGAAGATGTGTTGACCCCATTTTTTTGAATGAGCTCTCAACCCTCCATCTTGACATAGACTCCTCTTAGACTTTAAGAGTTCCTTAGTCTTAAGACACATCTAGTGATTAGGTGGACACTCAACCTAGCCTAGAGACTTAGAAGAGTTATCCATAGGAATAGGTCATGCCTTAGGGTGTTAGAAAAATTTTCTACCCTTAGCTTGAACCATTCTCACCTTCCTTCCTTCAAGTCAAACTCCAAATCAATCTTATTTGATTTTCTCCAAACTCCAATCAACTCCATGTGACTGAAATCCA
This sequence comes from Cymbidium sinense, assembly GCA_021442155.1. Lineage (NCBI taxonomy): Eukaryota > Viridiplantae > Streptophyta > Magnoliopsida > Asparagales > Orchidaceae > Cymbidium > Cymbidium sinense. Next base: position 199,923,688 of record CM038215.1, read on the forward strand.
TGATTGAAACCCATGATTGAAACCCATGAATGAAATTCCTAACTCATAAAATTTTCTAAGTCCTTTAAATTTTCCTTAAAAGACTTAGCCTAAATCATGATTAAACCAATTCAAACTCATGAGATTTTCTCATAATTCATTTAAATTCTCATTTATATTCACATATATAAATGAAATATAAATTCAAATAAATCAAATTAAGCTCAAAATTTAATTCAATTCATAAAATTTTCTAAGTCCTTTAATTCCTTAATGGACTTAGCCTAAATCTTGATCAAACCAATTCAAACTCATGAGATTTTCTCATAAATCATTTATATTCACATATATAAATGAAATATAAAACAAATCAATCAAATCAAATCCAAAATTCAAATCAAAATTTTTCTTAAGTTTTCCTTAAGGACTTAGCTTAAATCATGATCAAATCAATTCAAATTCATGGGATTTTCTCATAACTCATTTATATTCTCATTTATATTCACATATATAAATGAAATATAAATATAAATCAATCAAACCAAATTCAAAATTTAAATCCAATCAAAATTTCTAAGTCCTTTAAAATTCTCTTAATGGACTTAGCCTAAATCATGATCAAATCACTTCAAATTGAAATTTTCTCATGGTCATTTATATTCTCATTTATATTCACATATATAAATGAAATATAAATTCAAAAATCAAACCAATTCAAAATCAAACTCAAATCACTCAAAATCAACCAAGCCTTTCATGTCAAAACCTTGAACTTAGCCAAATCAATTTTAAATCAAGCCAAACTCTTGATTTTCCTTCATGATTCAATCAACCCTACAATCATGAATTTATATATAAATACAAACTTCAATCACCAAATCAAAAATCAATTAAAAAATCAAACCCTAAATCCTTTCATATTCTTTCTTTGAATATGAAATTGTCAAATGAATCAAAACCCTATTTCACTTCAAACCACTTGTAAATGGTTTTATATTCCAATCATAAGTCCATATACAAGTTCAATCAAACTCAAATCAAGCTTTGACCAACCATTTGACCTTAGGCTTATTTGTCACTTGACCCAAAGTGACCTAAAGTACCTTATGAGCCAAATTTTAATCCTAACCAAATTGGATTGAAAACTCACCTATGCCTCTCATCATGATCAACAATCATCATGAGATGATCAATCAATCAAATTGGTCAAACCAAGTCAAACCTAAGGGTTGACCAAGTCAACACTTAGCCAAAATGAAACCTAACATAGCCAAAATCCACCATAGGCCAAATTGATTGAAAATGATTGATCTAAGTTCATTCATGACTATGTTTGAACTTGACCAAGTCAACATTTGAGCCTAACCTAGCCCAATTGGCCATGACCCAAGTTGACCCAACTTGACCTAAAGTCAAAATGTCAAAACTTGATCTAAGAAAATTGATTGAAATAATGGGTCAAGTTCATTCCAAATCACTTGTTGAACTTGACCAAAGCCTCAATTGGCCAACTAGACCTAACCTAGCCCATTGACCTTACAACTTGACCAAATGTTGAGCCAAATGAAAACTTAACCAAAATTGATTAAAAACAAAGATACCAATCCACTCCATATGACTAACCAAACCTAAACCTACCCTTGACCTAGCTCAAATAGGTCAACTTGACCCATTTGACCTAAATGAATTCATACGAGCCAAATTCAAAACTAATCCAAATTGAATCAAACCAAAGCCACCAAAACATTTTAAATGGTCATGTGAACTTGACCCAACCCTTGGACCCAATTTGACCAATTGGTCAACAAGTTGACCCATTTTGACCTAAATGGGTCAACATGAGCCAAACCATATCAAATGAACTCCAAATCAATGAAACTTGGCCAAACCTATTCTCAACATACCAACATATTCAAATTCAAAATCAGCCAAATGACCATTTACCCTAGGCCATAGAACAAAATTTTGGCTAATCATTTGGTCATGCCCTCTTCATATATCACGATACTTCCTAATAGCTCAAGTGGACCCAATGAAGAGTGGTGCACCCAAATGGGTTTGGGTCAGCCCAATGGACCTAAGGCCAAACCCCTCAAATTGGCCATCAAATCCTCCTTCCACTCAATTTGAAGCACATGGGAGGTTACAATCCACTCCACCTACCAATAATGTGCAAAGATGTAGCAACCAAACAACCTCACATATGGTCAATTGGATCAAAATGGCAAATAATGGTCATCCGATTGCCATGGGAGATATACTCCCCTAATTCAATTTTCATCATTCCCATTGATTGAGCCACAGAGTGTTAGGAAACTTCAAAGAGCATTCCTAAGCTCTAGAGGATTTGAAATAGCCATTCTCAATTTTCTTCCTTGAAAATAGGGGAGCTATTCAATCTTCAACTTCTTATTCCTCAAATCACCAATTCCTCTTGCACACTCTGGGGATCAAGTCGAGTGCATCAAGCTTCCCTCAAGTTCCAAGGCAAGAAAGTTGGATCAAAGCTATAAAGGAGCAAGTGGTGTTGGTCCATAGAGATCACTCAACCCAAGGCTTCTTTCAATGCTTCGTCTCCATTAGGCAGCTCCTCATCGATTCTGCTGATCACCTCAGAGGTATGGAATTTTTTGACCACTTAAACTTAGGTGTTTGGTCCTAGAAATTCATGGCATGAAATCCATTTGGATTTTATAATTAGCTTTAGATGGTGTGGGTACAATTCATTCAATCCAAGCTCAATCAAGCTCGATCTTCCCTTAGATCATGGGGATCTCATGATCCTCAGGAAGAACTAGGGATCTTCCATCCGCATTTTGGATGGGCGGCCAAGATTAAACACATTTTAGAAATCCTTTATCCTTTAAAACCACGGGATGATCCAGCCATTGATCCTTGATCGACGATGGAATCCGCATCGCACCGTCACCACGATGCGATTTAAACTCACCGCGTGACACGCGTAAAGCGCTTGACCCGCATGTGTGTCGTAATAAGGGATTAGTTAGGGATTTAATTAATTTTTTAATTAATCTCTAACCTTCAAAAATTCATATCTCTCAATAAAATCAAAAAAAATATGAGGTAAATTTCTATGGAAAGATAATTCAATTTAGAATATTTTGAAAATGATTTAATGATTTTAATTATCCTTTTCTCTAACTTTTGGGTTTTAGGGGATGACTCTACCTCCCCTAATTTCTTGGGATTTATTTAAGGCTTGGGGAGAATTGCAAATTTTTTAATTACTCCTTATGTAATTAAGGATAATTAAGTGTGATTAGTGTTTTAATCCCCTTGATTAGAGTTGATTAAGGTTGTATCTAATGAATAGGAGGCTTAGGGAATGATTTAGGGGTATTTACCCTAAGCTATTCCCTAAACTTCCTTTTCTTTCCTTAATCCTTTCTTAATTAAGAGTTAATTCATTAATTATCATCTTAATTAATTTCTAAAATTTATAAAACCTTCCAGAACTTAATTAATCTACTTTGGGTAGACGCTTAGGTGTTCAAGAGCCTAAGTTCAATTAAAAAATCAAAACCCAATTCATATGTGTGAAGGGTGTTTTGAAATTACTTAAGTTAAACCCTTAGCTTAATTAATCATTAATCATGAGCCAAATTGCATTAGGCCCTTTTTATTTGCATTGCAAATTTAAATTCCTTGTGAGTTTTTATGTCATCTCATTGGCTCATAATTATTTGGTTAACTATGCTAAGGTGGTGTAGGTAAGGGTTAATTAACTTGTTTAATTCATACCTTAACCTAATCAAAATTTAAAATGAATCTAATCATCTAAAAATTTAAAAAAATATCAAACACATGTGGGAATGGGTTAGGAACAGCAAACTCAACCCACATTTTCAAAATTAAATCAAACTTAAAACCAAACAAAAATCACATATAATAAACCTTGATTTATTATAAACTTTCTTATTTCATAAGATTATCTTTAGGATTTAATTAAAGTGAATGTGTTTACATGCTTTCATTACTTTAATTCTTTCCCGAACATGTTAAATGTGTATGTCATATGGTTTCATGCATCCATGTTTTTTAAAATCAAATTTAAAATGAAATTATTTACTTTATATCACAATTGCATGTGTTGGCTAAAGTAGAAATATGAGTGACTATTATCACTACTAAATTCAAATTATTTTCAAAAATATATGAATCAAATGACTAAAATTGAAAGTGTGCTACTTATATTTTAATTATAAGCTTGCATGTGAGAGAATATAAGGATGTGCTTAGCATGGGTTTCCCTTCTCTTTTATGTTTGTATAGTTTTGAATAGGAATTTGGTAAGATGTATGGTTCATTTGAAAAGAACCTAACACTTACCTAATTCCATATCCTATTCATTCTTATGCTATCACTTAAGAAGGGTTACCTATACTTGCACACATAAATTGCATAAACAAAATGAATCAACTAATATAACTTTTGCATTCTTTCTTTTCCATTCATTTCTTTTGTACATATGTTTGTATTTAAGGAAAGTGGTATATTAGTTTGGACAACCCTGAGGTTGAGGCTTTAAGTAGCCCTAAGTAGGTCTTATGCCTTTCTTACTTTCATATGTACATATGAAAATTGGATATGAAACCCTATTTCTACTTAATGAAAATCATGCATCTTAAACTTTAAAATTTTCTTAAATGAATTACATAGAATACATCATAAAGTATGTTAGATATTCTCATTTTGTGTGTATAGATATGCTTAGGGTTCATTGATATGCATGTTGTACATGTTGGGAAAGAAATGAAGTGATGTATATTTTTTGAATTTGGTTCATTTTATTTAATCTTAAAATGCCTTTCTTTTTGAATAGGTTTGTTTACAGTTCATCTAAATTAGGATTAATTATAATACTTAATCAAAACATTCACTAAACAAAACTAAAATGTAAATCTACTTTAGAAATTACTTAAGCTAGGGAAGGAAAGAGAAGTCCTCTTCTCTTTCTCTTCTCTTAGTAATTAATTGTAGGATTCACTTGAGCCTAATCAAGACATGAAATAAAATCAACCCCAAAATAATTAAGCAACTTAAATGAAACCCTCCTTTAAGTTGAACATGTTTTTACACTTAGAAAATTCTAACTTAAAGCCATAGCTAAGCATACCACACAAATCTCTAAAGCACACACATTAGGCTAAGACACCACTTTTAGCTTTAGGTTAGGGCAGTGCATGGTTTGATGTTTGTTTTATTTTATAATATATGTTTTTAACTGGATGTTAGGATATATGCTCGTAGGATGAATGGTAGGGCGATCTTAGTCTAACCATTATTTCTTGTAGGGGATTGTGCTTAAGGAGCACTGTAATAAATAAAAATATAAATGCTTTTGGTTGCAGGTGCTTATACCCCTAAGCATAATCCAATAGGCTAGGTGGACTTAGTAACCCATGTATGGGGTGATAAGCTCAATATACATTCTTGAGATTTGTGTGGTTTGTTCCAGCTAATCTTTGTTTTGCCGGTGTTAGTTAGATTTTCATTCTTTTCCCTTTTCATGTAAAGTTGTGCAATTAGGATTTTGGAATGATTATTATGGGGATTAGGATGAGCATTGGTCATAAGATCTTATCTTATGTACCATGTGAAGCCTTGGAGCATCCACCTTCCAACCATCCAAAGAAGGAACTAAAGAAGAAAGAATAAAAGAAGAAGAAAGAAGAAAAGAAGAAAGAGGAAATGAAGCTTGAAGTCCCCCATAACAATGAATTCCTTGCTTAATTGTAATTTAATTCATTTGTAATTGGGTTGTATATGCGTAGATCTCGGCTACCTAATTCATTTTTTGGGTTTGTACGGTGGTGCCCGACCACAATGACCTTTTATTCTTTTTGCGATTAGCTTTATAAATTGATTGATGATTTGTTTAGCTTTTGCATTTAGTGGCATCTTTTCCTAGTTTCTTCCTTGCTTTATGTATGGCCTGAATGTGGATTAGGCTCTTAAGAAAAATAAATCTTTTACCAACTCAAAACTAAAAATAAAGAATTCATAACCTCACCTAAAGCTTAGGTTTAAAATCAAGATAAAAGAATTAACAACCCCTTAGTTGGATGAGTATTTCTTTTACAATATCATGCATAACAATAACTTATTTCACTCTTGATTGGAGGGCTTCCACCTTTGCCAGAGAAACTTGGCTTGACCTTTGAGAGCCATGGTGGAAACACACCTCCTCCCTTCTCACTGATTTTGGCCAATAACTTTATTTCTCATGCATTAGGCATATGAATCCTATTAGCCAGAGTCAAAATAATTGTCCAAAATGAAAAATAAAATGAAATTTAAATTGCATTAGATTTAGGTCATTTGAAACATGTCCCATGATCTAGTCTCTTTAGTGAGTTTAAGGACTTAGTCTCTTTCTAAATAAATAACAACCTAGCTATCTTGCATAAGCATAAAGACTTGGCCTACATGTATTTAAAATTGTAGGGGGAGGTAGTTGGCAGGAACAACCAAGCAGTTGTAAGTCTAAGTAGTAGGGTGGTTTATCCTCTCTTATGGAGGCAAAGCAAACACACACTTTTCACCTTAGATTTAGGTTGTGCTTTCGACCCTCATCAAAGCTCCCTAGATTTAGGTTCTGAGGTTGCTTCTCCCCTTTGTGGGCCATAAACATAATTTCTCACCTCTTAGACATTTATTTAATCTTGTGTTAAAGAATCACATGTCCTAAATTTCTAATGAAAAATGCAACTCAAACAAATTAAATCAATTTCAAAAATGTAAAGCCCAACTATAGGGTAGTTTGAGATGCTCGCTAGGTTTCTTAGCATCGTGGGCATCTCCTACTTATCTTTCTTTTGGCTTCGATAATAACTCCCTCTCTTTAATCAATCACATTTGATCTTCAAAAATGAATTAATCGATTAATAATCCTTTCCTATTGAAATCTTTGAAGATAATGATCATTTACCTTAATCGAGAGTATTCCTAAAGGATCCTGTCCCTTAGGATGTAATTAACTATGGGAGCTTGCCCCTGTAGGGAACTTAATGAACTCGATTTAAAATAAGCCTTGGTTTACTTTTTCATGTAAAGTAGGGGAAGAATCTCTAGTACATATGTAGACCCATCATCCTTAGGAGTCCTTATTGAGGTGATTAGGTCCATTAAAGGGTAGTGACTTCTATCTTTCGAGATAGTACACTATTTCCTTGATGACGTACTCGATCACCTGAATAAGCACATCTATGGATCTGCGTGGCATCCTAAAAGATGAATTTTTATATTCTTTCTTTTTTTCAACCAACAAATTTGAAGGCAACCATATATAATTTTTTTCCACAAGGTGCCTCTAGGGGTCTTATCATAATCTATAAGAGATTTCATCTTGATTATTTTGTTTATTTGTTTAGTGTGGACTTTGTTGGTTTGAGCCACATTAGAAGGATCCATGGGGCTTTAGCCTATCTCAATTCGTCAAGGATAGTACATCCAGATATAGAGCTTCCAATCACATTGGTGGCTACTAGGAAAGGGGAATTATCTAATTTGATAATATCCTGGGTCATGTATAGATGGGGTCATAAAGATGTAATCCAAAATAGAATGCCCACAAGGAAGATGCCTCTGGGGGTCTTATCTTGATCCCTGAAACATAAAGCCTGTAAGTATACGGTGGCTGGCTCAGGGAAAAAGCATGGGGATTCATATCTACCTAAGCAGTGTTATCCACCGGGTGGGTTGCCATCAGCAAAGCATACACTAGCCAAGCAATGGTGCTTGTTGGTTTATGATGATCAATGTAGAAAGAAAGCGTCGAGAACTCACATCTTTTAAGCGGGATCATCAGATGTCGCTGATCTATCCGACCTAGACTACTACAGTGGGAGTCACGACTAGACCCAACTTGAAGTAGTCAAGGAAGAGAAGACACTGGGGTCTTACCCTAATCCTTAAAGATAAACTCAGACCTAGTTAGGTACGATAGCTAGTTCAAGAAGAAAGCTCAGAGAATCACATCTTCTCAAACAAAGCCAACATCAATGTAGCTTATTGGTCATGTAATAAGACATACCACCCTAACAATGCACTCATCGATTTATAATGGTCGAGTTAGGAAGCAAACATGGGGTCTCACATCCTTCTAAATAGAAATGACCACTAGGGAGACACACTAGCTAGGTAGTGAATCAAGCTTGACCTGGAGAAACTACTGAGTGAGGGCTACTGGGTGACTTATCTCAACTCAAGGTAGCCCAAGGCGATTGGATTTGTGTTTGATTTATTTATATTTTATGTGCAATTTTATGTTTGTGATGTGCTAATGAGGGATAGATGCCACCCGAGTTCTCTTATACCTACCGTAAACACACCACAAAACTCGATAATTTGAAAACATTCAATTTGTAAAGATGCTTATTTTAAAATGGAATTTTATTGATGAAAAATTATTTTAGAACATTAGTTATGCATAGTATCTCTTTAGGTAAAGCCTATTGATAAGAAGCATTGGACATTCTCCTTTATGGTTGATGAGTTGATAAGATCCACCTTAGTAGGCCTTTTCTATAGTGAAAGGGCCTTCTCAAGTGGGTTCAAACTTGCCTCCCATCTTACAATGGGCAACAATTAGTCTCCTTAGAACTAAAAGAAGCTCTCCTACTTGAAAAGCTCTAGGGTGGACCAACTTATTCTGAGATTGAACGATCTTTATTTTGTACAACTCAAGATTCGGCATGCTTGTAAGAGTCTCATTTTCAAACCTTTGAGCTTTTCTAATTGCAGCTTGGCATTATAGTCGGTTGTGATTTTGCTACCCACAGCTATCCATAGTGGTGGTAGTTGAACTTCTAATGGTTGAACGACTTCAGACCCATACGCTAAGAAAAATATGGTAGATTGCATTGGAGTTCTATAGGTAGTACGATAAGCCCACAAAGCTTCAACTAACTACTCATGCTAGTATCATTTGTTATCATCAAGTGTCTTTTTGAGTATTTTAATGAGAGTTTTGTTAAAGGTTTCTAGTAAATAGTTTGCCCATAGATAGTAGATGGTAGAGTATCTCCAAGCTATGTTGTGCCTTTGGACAAAGCTGTTGATCTTCGTGCTCTTCAAAGTGGTACCATTATTAGATATGATTCGATGGGGGTACCCTAAATCTATAAATGATATGGCTCTTAAAGTACTGGAGCACATGTTGAGCTTTGACCTCCCTGAGTGGAATTGTTTCCACCAAATAGTCCAGCTAAGATGAATCGATGACCCTTGGATGAAGGAGGATTGATCAGACCCACTATGTTAGTGCCCCAACACCCGAATGACCATGAGGCCAAGGTTAGATGAGGAATGTTGGGTGGTTGATGTAGAACCACTCAATGTACTTGGCAGTGGTGACAATGCTTTTCTATGTCCATGCCATAGGTGATCATCATCAACCAATAATATTCGAGTATCTTGATTTTGGCTTTCTTCTTGGTATCAGATGGGCTACATAATCCTGAGTGTACCTTGGTCATGACCTTACGGGCTTCATGTTTATCTAACAATGTAACCACATATGATCAAAGGACCGCTATTATAAGACACCATCCACGAGGGCATAGGAGAGTGCCCTTTGCCTCACTTGATGTGCATGAGACTTCTCTTGAGGTAGTTTACCTTTATTTAGGTAATCAATGAAGGGTTGCCTCCAATCCAATTCTTCATCATTTTTAGCAACGACAACCTCCCCTTCAAGAGAGTATTTGTCGATGAGTTCAATATCAATAAAAGGTAGGACTTACCTATTGTGGATTTCTATTGATATGGACTCATCTTCTGGACATGCCAACTTCTTGACAAGCTTGGCTAAGGCATAAGCTATTAAATTTTCTCCTCTAGAGATCTTATAGATTATCACCTATGGAATTTGAGATAGCAACTCCATAGTGTGCTTGTGGTAGTGATGGGGTTTGGGCTTCCAGACCATGTAGGACCCAACGCTAGTTTTCAACTTGCTGAGAATTCCCAAAAAAGTTGATGTTCTGGATGCCTAGTGAAATGGCTAACTCCAGACCGGCGATCAAAGCCTCATATTCAACTTCATTATTGGTACAAGAATCAGATAGATGATTTGAGAATCTCATCATATCACGGTTTGATGTTAGGAGAACTATTCCTACCCCTGCCTTACCTGGAAGAGTATGTTGTGGTTCTTCTCTTCTTTGAGAGTAAGCCGCACCATCAAAGTACATCTCCCAGTGGTGAATGCTTATATCCCCTAAATTTATGATTTGTTCATCGGGGAGATTATCACTAAGCAAAGAATCTACATGAAGTAGGTGTGCTGCTAAGAAATCTATGAGTGCTTGTCCTTTCATTGCACAGTAGGTTACAAATGTAATATCAAACTATAATAAAATCATGAACCATCGTGCCAACCATCTAGATAGCATAAATAGTGTCATGAGATATTACACTGGATTGAATTTAGAAATCAAGTTTACTTTATGAAAAAGCATAGAGTGTCGTAGCTTCTAAGATGCAGAGATTAAAGCTAGGTAATGCTTCTTAATGAGCGGATAGTTTGCTTCAACAGGTATTAAATGATGGTTGCGATAGTAGAGCGTGTTCTCTTTCCATTCATCATTGGCTTAGGCCAACAAAGTATCAAGGGAGTCATCTAATGAAGCATTGTATAGTATCAGAGGCTTACGTGATAGGGGCAGCTAAGATTGAGGCGTCATGAAATATTATTTGATGCTCTCAAAGGCATGCTTACACTTGTCATTCCACTTGAACTTAGTGTCCTTCTTGATTAGTGTTGAAAATGGTTGACATTTATTTGATAAATTGGATATAAAGCATCTTAGATACGCCAACCTCTCTTGGAATGATCTGAGTTGGGTTAGACTTTTAGGGGGTGGCATTTTCAATATCGCTTTAATCTTCTCCAAGTGGATTTCAATTCCGTGGTGTCTGGACAATAAAGCCAAGAAACTTTCTTGAAGATACTCCAAATGCACACCTCAGAGGATTCATTTTAAGGTTGTATTGTCTTAACCACTTGAAACTACTCTCAAGTCAAAGAGATGGTCTTCCTTTTCTTTGCTTTTAACCATGAGATCATCGATGTAACCCTCAACTTGATGATAAATGAGTTCATCAAAGATTTGAGTCATTTCCCGCTAGTATGTAGCACTAGTATTTTTAAGACTGAAAGGCATGACCTTATAATAATATATTCTGATCGGGGTTCTAAAAGTAGTGTTCTTTTTATCCTCAAGTGCCATCTTTATTTGGATTATATCGAGATAACCATCCATGAAAGAGAAGACTACATGAGATGAGGCAATTTCCACAACCAGTTCTGGTATTGGTAGTGGAAATTCATCTTTTGGACATGCCTTGTTAAGATCCGTAAAATTGACCCATATGGGAATCTAGTTATTCTTCTTCTTAATTAGGATGATACTAGCCAACCAAGTGGGGTATTTTTCCTCCCAAATGAAACCAGCATCGATCAATTTCTTATCATAAAAAATGACTTGCTGTTCAATGTCTAATCACATGCGTCTAGGAGCTTGCTTGATGGGGTTAAGGCTATAGCTATGAATCACTACATTAGGAGTTAATCCGAGCATTTTCTCATAACTCCATGCAAAGTAATCCTTAAACTTAGTGAGTAACCTTACTAAGTCATTGGTTTTAGTTTTATTTAATAAAGAACTGATTTACGTCGGGCGTGGATTGTCTTCAATTTTGAAGTTGATTTCTTTGAGTTCGTTAATGGTTGATTTGATTTCTTATTTGAATTTTGGAGGTGTTTCTTTGACTTGAAAATCATCTGGATCATCTAATATTTTTAAGCACACCTCCTCATAAGAGTTAATGTGATTTGAAAAGAACCTATCAAATTTCAAGTGATTGGTGATGACCAAGAAGTAGTCATCATTTATCGACTGGGCTCACTATACCAAAGCCTAGTCCTGATCTTGATTGAGTTCTTTCATTTATTGTTCCATAACGTATAGACCATGTGAAAATTAAACCTTTCTTTGCCAAATTATGAACACAAGGTGAGTACCAATCAAAAGGCAATTTTATTAATTCTTTATAAGAATCATCCTCAAGTTCTAGATCAACTTCTTGACTTGAGGATGCTGCTCCTAGATAGAACCTCTAATCTTAGAGGCTTTCTTAGCTACCAAACCCTCAACTTTTTGAAAGGAAAGTGGGGTTAGAGCTAAGATTCCCATATGATGTCTAATAATTTCATATAAGAAAGACGTGGATACACTCATGATTTACTTGGGGACTTAGTCTTCATCACTGTCTGGCTTGAGTGTCACCTCCAATGGGATTTGCTATTAAGAAGAGCTAGTCGATGTACTAGTTACATAAGACTCATCCTCTGAACTAGATTCTAAGTCTATATAGATAACAGGTGTTCTCTAGATGCTAATGAATCTCCTGGTAGATGGTAAGTATGGAGGCCTTCTACCTCTGAGACTCCTGGTAGACTTGCTTCTTCCTCATCCTAGTGGAGGTCAGGTCATCCTCCCCACTTGTTCGAATGAAGTAACGAATTGTGGGTGGAATCTAATCTTAAGCTCTACTTCCTTCTTAAGGCCTTCTTCTCATCTCCTTTTCTTTTCTTTTTCTTTTTTTTTTTATTTTTCTTTTTCTTTTTTTTTCTTTTTTATTTTGATTAAGGTCATGAGAGAAGACATTTTTTTTTCTTAGAAAGGTAGTAGGCTGCATCCTCATATATCCTGACCTCATGAACTGTAAATGGTTTGAGATCTCCTTTGACACAATACTAGATTCCACCCTTTAGGAACTTGATGCACTGATGTAAAAAGGATGGAACCATGTTATTCTCATGTATCCATGATCTCCTAAGCAAAGCATTAAAAGATGTATCAGAATCTATTATGTGAAACTTGGCTTCTATCTTTCAATCATGTATCTCCAAAGGCAACACTAAGGAGTTTAAGGCCCTCTCACCTTGTTCATTGAATCCTTTCAACATCATCCTCTCTGCTTGGAGTTTAGAGATGTCAATCCTCAAGTAGGCAAAGGTTCTTAGACTCATAATGTTCATTGATGCATTTGGATCAACTAGAACTCTCGATAGCCTAAATATGCCAACATCTAATGTAAAGGGATAGTTGTGCTTTATTGTCCCTAAAAGTAGGTCTTCATCCATGAATGTAACTCCTAGGACTTCTTATAAGACATGTGCCTCCTCTCCAATAGTATCAACTGAGTTAAGCATATTTCTGAATCAAGTAAAGCTTTGATTAATGACTCTCTCATCTCTTTAGATAAGACAAGGTCATCATATATGCTTAATTTAGTTGGCAACTTTCTAAGGTATGCTAGGATGTTGTAGTCAACTTTGGGTTGGTCCTTATAAGCATATCCATGGGTGGAGCATCAAGTGGAGGGTTATCTGCTCACTAGAACCAATGACCGATTTTCCCTTATCTTGAGGTGCTATCCAGAAGGTAGAACTTTACCACTCTGAGGTTGACTTTTGTGACTTCTTGAAAGGAGGAACTTGTGGAAAGTTCTACCTGCTCATCAGGTATACATACAACTTCCCCTAAAGAATCATCAGAGTTAGATGACTCCAAATCAATCTCAAGAGGTGAACCTTGATGGTTTAGGAAATGGAAATCCATTTCTGAATCGGAGTGAGATTGATCAAAATTATTTAAGTTATTATTGCTATGACTTGGAGAGCTTTATACAAAAAAATCACTAAGATCATCAAAGGTAGACAAAATGTAAGTGGAATCGATCTTCTTCATTGATTTCTTTAATTTTGGTGGTGGTACATGATACAAATTGGGTAAAGTAAGCAGAATGAGGGGTTTAGTGCCCTCATCTATAGATATAATGCTCCTGTTGGTGGTGGTGGAGCTAGTAGATGTGGTAGCTACAATAGTGGAAGAAGGAGTACTAGACTCGGGAGGTGGTTGCGCTATGGATCTATCCTGGGCAAGTGAAGGCTGCTGCTGCTAATGGGCTTCCACCCTCCACGAGTTGTCCCTCACAATTGGACTTTCCTTGATGTTGGAGGTCTGAGTTGAGTCAGGCACCTGTAGAGAAAGTTTCTTAATTTTAGATTATTTTTATAGAGGTACGAGATAAAGAGATATCCCAACCTTCTTTTGTCTTAAGAGGATTAGACGTATCCCCAAAGATTACTTTAACAGAACTAGAAGGTTATTCTAAGTACCATTTAGGGATAACTATAGCTCCTAACTTGTAGCTGTGCTCAAGCCAAACCTTTAAGGTGAACAATCTTCTAAGACATGGCCTAGTATGCGATGAGGCATTAGAATCACTCCCACTTCCTCGCTTTCTAGGTAAAATCAAAGAAGGTTCTTAAAGATCTTCATGACTACCTCCCTCTTGGAAGAATATGGTTTGTTGAGTTTGTCGGAGAGAGTAGGTGGAAAGTATCTACTGGCGTGGATAATATTTATGTAGGCTCTTGTGGTGGTCATTATTGTGGGGGTAGTGAAGTGGGGATAGTGGAGGCTGGAACTAGGCATCTCAAACTATGCTCTCACTGGCTGCTTCCTCTTATCAACTACCACTGAAATCCCTGGCTTTTTCTTAAAGAGCTTCTGAGTCTTGAGCTTAGATGATTGGTCTGAGAAGGATAACTATTTGGCTTCATCTTATAAGTTAGCCACCTTACTGATTAATTTCTCAAATATCTTAATGGTAAATCCTTTGAGCATGAAGGTGACCGGGCCATGGATATTCTTGAGAAGAATTTGAATGGCATGCTTCTATTGTAGCCATGGTTCGCATTTCATGCTTAGGTTACGGTATATGAGAATGTAATCAACAAGGGACTCATTTGGTTTTTTATTTTTCAACAATAAGGTCCCCTACATTAACCCTTTGCTGAGATCCAATAAAATCTCTTGATGAAGAGGTGTTCTAACTCCGCAAAAGACTTCACTGAACTGTTGGGCAGTTCAGTGTACCAATCAAATGCTATCCTTGAAAGGTTATTGACAAACTGTCGAAAGAGTAATGCATCACTACCACCGGTGTTGCAACAACTAGCTTAGAAATGTGCTATGTGCTACCTTGGGTTTCCACTGCCATCAAAACCTTGAAGGATGGTGACATAAAACCCTTGGGGTATTGAACTACATCAAATTCTTCCATGTAAGGTCTTCCCTTTGAATATATGAGCTTTCTTGGGTTTGTGCTAATGCTTCCTTCATTCACTGCTCGACCATCTGCTTGATGCCTTTTTTATGCATGGAGGTGCTATCAATGACCTTCATATGCAAATTGCCAATGTCCTCATCTATAAGAGTACACTTGGGATGATCTAGGTTTTCACTAGCTTAGGCCGATTGACCTCTATGGTGGAAGGTTGTGAAACTAGGGCTTGGTTCTGCAAGGCTAGGACCATTGCCATCAACTCCTCCACTCTTCTCTCCATTCTATCAATTTGATCATCTTTCTATTTGATTTGTTGGAGGAGGCATTAAGTTAAATCCAATGCCTCACCTTCCTCAACTACATTGCCTTCTTGGCTAGGTTGCTCCTTATTCAAGGATCCTTGTGTATCTACTATGTGGACTTCTACTATGTCATCCAACATGTCATCCTCATCGGTGTTGAAATCAATCATACCCTCCTCTTGGTCAGACTGATCATCCCCGACTATCTACCTCACCGTGGCACGATAGTCCTCCAAAATATCATTCAAAGATCGATCATCCACTCGATCCGGTGTTACTGGAACATAGGTTGAATGGTGACTAACCACTAGATTGAGCTCTGTAGAAAAGATGCACTGAATGCTCTGGATAGATGGAGTGCTAGCTCTAACTGACTCAACAATAGAGGTCATCTTAGTATCCCCTCCTTCCTTCTCCTCCAGCTGTGGTGGTGGGTCGACCATGACACTCTTGGGCCACCATTCCTTCTTCACCACTGTTAGGATGGAAGGTCGAGCGGGGGAGCTCGGCCTCACCTCAATGGGTGGAATATAGATGAAATGGGGTCCTTGGGATGTAGCCGTATCACCAAGGGGGAAGCTCTCTCTTTAGATGTGGGCTTGTGGAACTTGGTGGGGACTCTAGATGGTGGAACATGAACTGGTGAAGGTGGTCGGTGAGTGGAGCGGTGTAATGGGGGTGACACTGACTGCCTCTCCGCCGGAGATCTCCTCCTATGGCTCAAACTAATGAGGACAATCCTATTAGAATGATCAGCTTTGTGAGCCTATCGATTAGAATGATCAATCAAAGTGGAGGTTGTGACCTCCTTCTATTCTTGTTGCTGCCCAGCAGCTTTGGCCTCTGTGGCCCTCTCTATAAATGATCCAACACTTGGGATCAACCTCCAAGTCATGTAAAGTGCCTAGGCGTCCATGGGCTCTCCCCAACTCTCTCACGAGCATGGATCAAGACCGGCCTCCTTCACTCTCTAGTTGGTGTCTCATACTCTGCAGATGGTGAGGGTAATGCAGCAATCTTTCTATAATCATCCTCTCTTTTTTAAGTAGAGAGGGGATAAAACCTACTACCACCAGGAAGGGGAGAGGTCTCACGAGGGGATCCCTCCTCAGCTACATGGGAGGCTTCCTCTACCTCCTTTGTCATACGCTCGTAATGTCTTTTAATTTTTATGTTCTTATTACGACATTGGGTCTTAGTCAATCGAGTGGGATGAGAACCAGAACTGGCCTCAAACAGGGGGAAGACTATCTCAAAAGTTAAAATAGTCTTCCCCTTTAGAGGGCAACTCTAGAGCGGTAACAACCCATTAAAACTGGCAGACTGTGGAGGAACCTCTGACCTTCCTCTTCAAAGAGGAAACTTAGAATCAGAGTGCAAGTCAAATTGTAGGAGTTGCTTCGTGTCTGCCACCTCCTCTCTGCTAACTGTGGTGAGGGCATGCCCTTTTTAAGTGACCTTGAAATGCTCAAATCCATGGCCAAACTTGATGATAGGGGATGTGGTGAGTATGGCATGATCTAGGGCCAAATCCACACCAGAAGAGAATGAGAAGATCAGCTTGCCGCGACATGATGTGATGGAAGGAAGAAGAGACGGTGGATCTCATTTATGCTTGTTGGAAGAGAAGAATGGGATTAGACTTTGCTTTATTATTGTTGACTTTCATTTTGATTTTGAATTGGTGCCCTCATTTAACAAATTTAATTATGCTAATTGTTGGTATGTTGGAGAGATTTTGAAAACTTTGGAGAAGAACATTTAGCTTTTGATTATTGTTGTTTGATTGATATTGATTTTGAATGGGAACTCTCATTTAACAAATTTGATTATGCTAAATGGGGTTCATTTATTTGTTGGAGAAGTTTGGAATTTTGGAGAAGATTCTTTTGTTTTCTTTGGACTTCATTGGAATGTTGGAGAATGTTGGATGAACCTTGCTTTACCAAGTTAGTGGTAAAAGGTTCTTGATTTTGTTTGGTTTATATTTTGGGTAATTTTTATTCATTAGATTTATTTTTTACTTATTTTCTTTGATTAGTTTTCCCTTTACCTATTAGGGGTCTAATAGGGGTTTTAAAACCTACTTGGAGTGAGGTCCTAAAACCTAAAGGATGTTGGCCACCCTTGCTTAAGAATGAAATAAGCAAGGTGCAAATGGAAAGAATGATAGTCTTAGACTTATACATAATATAAAATATCGATGCTTGAAGATAATGACTAAAGATGGAGAGAGAAACTCTCCCCAGCAGAATCACTAGAAAAATCTATTGTGTTTTAATTCGGATGTCGGGTGGACACCATGTAGATCTTAGGGGGGTACTTATTAAAGTGATCATGTACGATATTAATATATGATATACTATCTCAAAAGATCAAAACATCATCCTACAGTGGACCTAATCACCTAATAAGGACTCCTAAGGCTGATAGGTCTTCATATATACTAGAGAACTTTCCCTTACTTTACATGAAAAAGTGAAATAGGGTTTATTTATGTAGGGTTCTTTAATTTCCTATGGAAGCAAGCTTCCATAGTTAATTACATCTAAGAAATAGGGATTTCCTAAGAACACTCTCGATTAAAGTAGTCAATCAACATCTCCAAAGATTTTAAGATTAGACTATTAAAGGATTGGATATTTTTGGAAATTCAAATGGGAAGGTTTAATTTGGAAAGTCTTATTTTGGATTCCAAAGAAGATAATTAGGGAGCACTCATGATACTAAAAAGCCTAGTGAGCACTCCAATCTATCGTATGGTGAGGCTTTATATGTTTGAAAGAGAGTTTATTTTAATTTGAATTGGAATTTTATTTGAATGCTAGAGTTTACAATCCATCAACACAAGATTGTGGAAATGCATAAGAGGTGAGGATTTATGCTCATAGCCCAAAGAAAATAAGCAACCTTAGATCCTAAATCTAGGATTCTTTAGCACAAGCTAAGAGCATGACCTTAATCTAAAGGGAAGGGGGACATTATGGTTCACCTCCACAAGAGAGAATAAACCTATCTCGACTATACTGGACTTACAACTCGCCTGGAGTGGCAACCATCTAACACCTCCTATGCTTCAAAATCATGTAGGCTGAGCTTATGTAATTGCAAGATAGCTAGGCTATTATTTAATTAGAAAGAGACTAGAGTCCTAAACTCACTTCTAAGAGACTAGAACATGACTGCTATGAATTCATGACTTAGACTAAATGCAAAATTTTACAAATTTTTATATCATTTTGACATTGATTTGGATAAAAGCTTAGGTCAATTATGCCTGAATTCATGATGAAATATAGTTGTTGGCTAAATCAGTGGGAGGAGGTGTTCTTCGCTACAAGGGATGCCCTCACAGGTCAAGCATTCCCCTATCGTGCAAGAGTGGAGACCTTCAATATTCAAGATTGGAAGCAAGATGATATGCATGATATTGGAACATACATCATTCAGCTATGAGGTTACTAAATCTTTTAATTATCTTGATTTACAGCCTAAGCTTTAGAGTGAGATTATGAATTTTTTTAAAATTTAGTTATGAGTTATTAATGGGGGTAGAAAAATAATTTATCATAAGAGCCTATCTCATCCAGGCCACACATTCAAACATCAAGTTTAAGAAACCTATGAAGAAGATGCAATTTTTATTACACAATCTAAACTTAACAATCAAACATGTATAGATTTCATAAAAGAATAAAAGGCCGGCGTACCATCATACACCCTGAAAAAGAGAAAATTAGGTAGCCGAGCTCTACCCTTATACAATCTGGATTACAAAGAAAATTACAATTGAAATTGAATAGATGTTATGGGGGTCTATATTCTTCATCTTCTTTCTTCATTATTCTTTCTTTTCTCTTGATTTGATTATGCTCCAAGGCTTCACAGGGTCTCCCAGGACTATGCCTTCTAGCCATTGCTCATCCTAAACCCTAATTCATATCACAAAATTCCATATTTATTGAAAAATAAAATCTAACTGCACCTATAAAATAAATGTTAACTAAACATATATACATCCCAAGTAGTTATCCTTCATAATTTGGACTTAGCACCCTTCACATGGGTAACCAAGCCCACCTATCATAATCATGGATTTTTCTTAGGGGGCATAAGCAACTTGCAAGTAGAAATATTTATATTTATTTTAGTATCCCCTTTAGCACAATCCCCTGTTGAAGACAATATTAGGGTAATAATGACCTAACATCCAGTCTACGCACAATAATCATAACATCCAGTGTAAAACATTAGATCTAAAATAAAACACAACATCATATCTTACACCATCCTAACTTAGAGCTAGAAGTGGTGACTTAGCATTCTAATGTATGTGTTTAGGCTTAGTGTGGTATGTCTTAGCTAGGCCTTTTGAATTATGATTGCCTAAAGTTTTAAATTGTTTAAGTTAGACATTAAGGGTGTTTTCATTTCAAGTTATTTAAAGAATTGGTGGATTTTAATTTGTATTTTATTTTGTTTCATTTGATTTTACTTAGCATCTAAGTATTGTAAAGAGAAGAGAGAGGCTTAACCTCTTTCATCCTTACCTTAAATTATGTTATGAAGGCATATTGTTATGACTTGATTTCTTTTTGTGAATGATTTATTGAATGTTTTATTAATCTAAGTTTGGGTTAATTGTAAAGAATCCTATCCAACATGAAAGACATCTTAAGGTTAATGAAATTGAATTGCCATCACATAGATAATGTTGCACCATTCCTTTTCATCATTAATAACATGCATATGATTTTGAACTTAGAATACCTATATGCAATGTATTTTTGGCACACTTAAATGATTATGAATGCATGTATTTTAATAGAAAAGATGAATTTCATTCCTTAGCTAAGTATATGCACACATGTATTAAAGTTTTAAGCAAGTACATGATGTTATTTAAACTAGAAAGTGAGATAATCTAAGACCTCTGTGGGGCTACTTAAAGCCTCGTATTCTGATATTAACTATATACTTGCTATCTTAAATACATATGAATGTACACACAACCATGAGAATGAAAATCATGCAAAAGATTATATTTTTAGTGAATTATTTACACATGTAAAGTAAAGTTCTATCCAAATTCTAGTACAAGTACACATATGAATGAAATTAAATAAGTATGTGTCTTTGTTAAACAAGAAAGTGAGGTAATCTAAGACCTCCGTGGGGCTACTTAAAGCCTCATATTCCAAGATTTCTAGACTATATACTTATTAATATTCAAACATATGTAAACACATACATGAATCATAAAGATAGAACAATACTTTGACATGTTTAGGATATAAGCATATGTAAATCAAATATAATGTTCATAGCTAATATCAATTTAATTTCTCATTTGTAATTTTGATAATAATTTTGAAATTTATTAGTGATAATAGCCACACATATAATAAGATTAATCCAACACATGCAACTCTGCATAAATATTTTCATTTGATTATTTGATTTGAAACCATTAATACATGATACAAATGACATAAAAAATTTATAATGATTGAAAAGGAATAATTGAACACTTCCACATAATTCATTCAACTACATTAATTCCTAAGGACAATCAAGTTGAATAAAATCATTTAAGGAAAACCAAAGCTTCTTATGAAGTTTAATTTTTGGATTTGAATTATTAAACTAAAAGAGGAGAAATAATATTTATTATTTTTGCCCCATCCCATGTTGATGACTTAATGTGTTTAAAGAAAACATAATTAAGTGATTTTATGGATTAATAAGTTTAAATCATTAAGAAATTCATTTAATTACCCTTTCCTAGGTTTCTTTAATTTAATTAATCATTTAATTATGAGCTTCCAATGATATGCAAATGAGAAATTAAAATTCTAATGCACTTAAGGACTTAATGCAATGAAGCTCATAATTAAATAATAATTAAATTAAAGAATATAATTATATACTTATATGATTTTTTGACACCCATGGGTTAATCATAATCTCCTTAAGGCTCTTTATGCCATTAAACACATAAAGAGGAACCCACAAGTTTTAATTAAATTATCTGAGCAATTATCATTTTGAATTTGATTTAATTTAGCCATTTAAATTACTTAATTATCCTTAATTAATTTATGAGTTAATTACCCTCCTTAATGAAATGGATTTAGGAAAATAATTAGGAAAGAGGTCCTAATCACCCCTCATCATTTCACTATTAATCAGTGATTAATAATCATTAATTATTTAATTTTTAATTTTGGTATTTTTAGTAATTATTAAATTACTTAATGAGGGTGAATAGGGTTTGAATTTTAAATTCTTCTAATTACCTAGCTAATAAATCCCAAGGAAGCATAAGACATCCCAAAGAATCAACACATTTAATTTGGGACTCATTTGCCATGTAATAATGTCTTAATTAAGCTAATTAAGAAAAATTTCAAACCCTAATTAAGCACTATTTATTATTTAAAATATAGAGCAATTATTTTTATTAAATTGTCCTTTATTTATCATTTCCAAAATGGGTTAACTCATATTTTTAGAATTTTTCTACAATAAGTTATGAATTTTTGAAGTTCTAAGAAATTAAATACATTTTTAATCCCTAATTAATCTATAATCGGCTGGGAGTTGACATGTATGGCGCTTTCAGTGGCGTGTAAGATTGGCCACTTAAATGTCGTTGACGCGGCATCTGAAGCGGCGGTGGGCGCGCTTTTGTCCTCGTCGATCTATCGAATGGTGGGGATTAATCCTGCGATTCCTAATGGATTAAATTAGATAAATCTAATGGATTAATCATGATCGTCCATTCTAATCAAGCAGAACAGACGATAGATGATCCTTCGTCTCCCGAGCGTCAGACGATGGACATCATTTGCCTCCTCAATTGAAGCTCACTAGGGCTTGTGAGGCATCAGGATGGACTCCAAAATGTTCAATTAAGAGATCTAAGGAGATCATATGGTGGAAAACACACGAAATCACAAAACTCTTAAAATGGACCAACTCTTAGAACTTTTCTACGGTTTGTCAAATTTTAGCTCATCGAAGGTCAAGATTGTTGGTCCAATGACCGAGGTAGCTTCATCTTGAAGATACGAAGCCCTGTTGAGAAGGTCGTGAGTTGCTCCCCTTCGGTGGCTTTGTGGACCAAATATTGCTGTTAAGCTTTCTAGAGTTGGTCTAGGAGTGGACTCTGGTGCTCAATTGATCGGGAATGGATTCATTTCACCTTGCTAAAGCTTGGGAAGGTGTGAGAAGTTAATTGAAGTTTGGTGGAGTTTAGGTGAGGTTGGACAGAGAGGGGGATCTATTTTGCTCCAGTTTGGTGTCACCGATGATGGGAGCTCAAGGGAGATTGAGAATGCTTTGGGATGCTCATCTTGACTCACTAAGCTCTCTGTGTTTGAATGGGATGAGGAGGAGTATACCCTCCACCCTGATCGATCTATTGGCTAGGATCAATCAACTTTTGGTAGGTGTCTGGTCGATGCAGGTGATCGGGGATGTCAGAGATCAGCTGAGGTGGAGGCCCTTGAGTGGCTAGAGGAAGAGAGTGGGTTGCCAGTGATTATACCCCCTCCTCCACATGTTCCAATGGGGTGGCTTGGGTTAGCTCACCTCCACTTGAGCTATAGCAGACCCAATCAGCTTTGGGTTAGGTTAGTTAGTGGTCCAAGTGTATAAATTGAGCTTAGGGGTGACTCCCAAGGGTAGGAGTGTGGGTTTGACCATCCAAATTGGGATTTTGTCCCATTTGGAGGGTTTACCCAATGGGTTTTGGCCCAATTCGGGTCAAGATGGATTGGGTTTGATTTTGGCTGACCTAGGGTGACCCAAGGATGGGTCATGCCAAGTTTGGTTGGGTTTGGGCTTGGTTTGAATAGGTTGGCTCAATTTGACCCATGTAGGTCAAATTGGGTTCATTTGGGTTAGACTGACCAATTGGTCAAATTAGGTCAAACCAAGAGTTTGGATATGTACAAATGATGATTTGGGATGTTTTGGTTTAATTTGTTTGGTTTAATTTGAAGTGGATTTGATTTTGACTCATATGGGTTCATATGGGTCAAATGGGCCAAGTTGATCAATTTAGTCAAATTGGCCAAATTGGCTTGAGTTAGGGGTTAGTTTAGATTCAATTGATGATTTGAAGATGATTGTAGGTGTTGATTTGAGTTAATTTGATTTGAGAATGATTTGGCTCAATTGAACCCTTTAGGTCTACTTGGGGTAAATGGGTCAATTGGGTTCAATTGAAGGTTGGATCATGTTCAACAATCAATTTATGATGGATTTGAGTCATTGGTTTCAATCAATTTGGTCTAGGATTTGATTTGGCCCAATTTACCCCATTTGGTCAAATTGGGTCAACTTGGGTTAAGAGCCCAAGTTGGCTTGGTTAGGTCCAATTGATGGTGAAATCATATTCAATCTCAATTTATGATTGATTGGAGTTATTGGTTTCAATCAATTAAGTTTAGAATGAAGTTTGTTCAATTTGGTTCTTATAGGCTAATTGGGTCAACTAATCAAATTGACTTGGTTTGGCCAAATTGATTATAATTAGTTAATCAAGGATGATCAACAATCATTGTAAGAGGTATTGAGTGGGTCGGTTCAATCTAATTTGAGTTGAATTGGAGTTTGATCAAATGGGTCCTTTAGGTCACTTTGGGTCAAGTGAACCAATTGGGTTAATTGAGTTGGATTAGGTTGAGTTGAGTTTGATGATTGATTTAGGATTGATTGAAGGCTTTGATTATAATTAATTTTGGTTTAATTAGAATTGACTCATTTGGACCCATTGGGTCAAATGAGTCAACTTGGGTTGATTGAATTGATTTGGTTGGTTTGATTTGATTGTAGGTATGTGAGGGGTTTGAAATGGAGATTTGAATAATTGGAGTGCTTTTGGTGGAAAGCAGTTGGATTTGGTTTCCATTAAAAAGGTTTAAGTCATGAGATTATGATGGGATTGATTTTGGTTAAGGGCTAATTTGATTTTGGCTTGGAGCTTGGATATGCATGTGTGGGTACGCATAGGTCTTAGTTTAGGCAATAGGATAGGTAGGTTCACTTGGTCCCAAGGTATAGCTTAAGCCCATGATTTCCTTCTTAAGTCTCTAGGCTTGGGTTTAGTGTTCACCTAATCACTAGAAGTGTCCTATGACTTGGGAAGTTCTAGTGCCTAGAAGATTCCTAATTCTAAGATAAGAGGGATGGATCCTCACTCCAAAAGTGAGGTCAACAATGGCTTGATTTGATTCAATGGAAATTTAATTAGTGGTTGGCTTAATCACCTCTCTTAATCACCTTGGGTTAAGTGACTTGGTCAAGCCAACTTGGGCCAATTGGGGTTATGGATGGTTGGGGTGTGTTCAATGATGAATTTGAAGTTAATTGGTGGCTTTGGTTCCAATTTATTTGGGATCAATTAGGTTTTAGCTCATTTGAACCCTTTAGGTCAAATAGGCTAGCTTGGGTTGGTCACTTTCCTTGGTTCAATTGGCTTGATTGTAAGTATTGGCATGGCTTGAAATGATCTAATGAATAATTAGAGAGGTTGAGAAAAATTAGGTTGGATTTAGCTTACTTGAACATGCTTAAATTGAGTTATGAGATTGTGATGGGGGTTAACATAGGTTAAGACCCAAGTTAATTTATCTTGGAGCTTTGATTAGAAAGCCAAATTTAAGTAATATCAATTGAATGGGTTTGAGGTTGGTTGTGTTTCATTTACATGAGCTTAAATTTGGATGAGTGAATCGATAGGAGTTTTTGGTTTAGGCCATAGGATGGGTATAACCTATTTGTCTTGAGGTATATCCTAGGCTTAGGGTTATGTTTTATAAGTCTCTAAGCTTAGGTTTTGTGTTTCCTTAATCACTAGAAGTGTCTTAACACAAAGAAAATCCAAGTGTCTAGAAGGTTCCTAAGTCTAAGATGAGAAAGGTTAATCCTCACTCCAAAAGTGAGATCAATAGATACCAAAAAAAAGTGAAAGATATATATATATATAAGCTAGTTGAGAAGTAAAAATTTAGTTCAAGTGAGCTACATTAAGGATGGAAATCATAAAGTGATTTTTCTCAGAAGATGATATTGAACATAGGTGGATGAGATATTTTGATAAACTTTTAAATGAAGGTTGTGAGAATATGGTTAACTTTAATAACATTAGTACCATAAACAAAAATAGGGAATCTTATTTTTATCATTGTATTAGTAAAATTAAAGTTGCAGAGTCTTTAAAAAAATGAAGTGTGGAAAGGCAATATGACCTAATGATATTCCAATAGAAGTGTGAAAATGCTTAGAAGATCAAGGAATCTCTTAGCTTACTAATCTTTTAATATTATTTTAAATACTAAAAAGATGACAAATGAGTGGAGAAGGAGTTTGTTGATTTCTATTTTAAGAATAAAAAGTGATTCATAAGAGAGTGCAAATTATTGAAGAATTAAGTTAATGTGACATACATTAAAATTATGGGAGAGAGTAATTGAGTATTGGTTAATATATGATAGAAAAGTTTCTCAAAATCAATTTAGTTTAATGCAGGTAGGTCTACTATGGATGTTATACAATTGTTGAGAGGTTTGATGGAGAACTATAGAGAGAAGACGGAGGATTTACATATGATATTTGTAGATTTAGAGAAAACATATGATAATGTTCTAAGAGAAGTACTTTAAAGAGTTCTAGAAAAGAAAGGAGTTGATATTGGTTATATTCAAGTTATTAAGGGTATGTATATTAGAGATATTACTTGTGTCCAAACCAAAGAAGGGTTGATAAAATATTTTTCTATTTCAGTTGGATTACATCAAGGATAAGCTTTAAGTCCATATATTTTAGTTTAGTTATGGATGTTATTACTAAACATTTACAGGAGGATGTACCTTAGTGTATGCTTTTTGCTGATGACATTCTTCTTGTTGATAAAACTAGAGAGGGTGTTAAAGGAAACTTGAATTATGCAGCCAACTTTAGAGTCTAAATTTTTTGTTTAAGTAGATCTAAAACTGAATATATGGAGTGTAATTTTAGTTGTAGAAGATCTAGTGGTGTGGTTGTGACATTGGGTGATCAAGTCATTAAAAAGAGTGAATGTTTTAATTATCTTGGGTCTATTGTTCAAAATGATGGTAAAATAGATGGGGATGTTATTAGTAGAATTCAAGTTTGATTGTTGAAGTGGAGGAATGCATTTAGCTTGTTGTGTGATAGAAAAGTACTACTTAGGCTTCAAGGAAAATTTTATAAGATAGTGGTAGGACTTCAAATTATTTATGACACATAATGTTGGCAAGTAAAAGAGAAGCATAAAAATTAAGTTAACTATTGCAGAGATGAGGATCCTCAGGTGGATGAGAGGCTTTACTTTTAGAGATAAAATGCTAAATGAATATATATGTGAGAAGGTTGGAGTAGCTCCAATGGTAGATAAGATTATAGAGAGTCACCTTAGATGGTTTGGTCGCATAAAGCATCGACGATTCAATAACCTAGTGAGGAGTGTAAAAGTTAGATTTTTCTTATTTTAAGAGAGGTAGACCTAAAATGACTTGGTTAGGATGTATAAAAAGTGATCTTAGTTTATTAGAATTAACAGAAAATTTGACACTTAATAGGACACAATGGAGAATAAGGATTCATGTGACCCCACATAGTGGGATAAGGGCTTGTTGTTGCTATATTATTAATTATAAGATTCAAATTTTATTATTTTAATGCTATTTACATGCTTCTTATAAAACACTACCTTTGCCGGGTCCCAAGTCTCAGATGTGAAAAGTGTAGGGTTGTGTTTGGCAGTCAACAACCAACATAGAACTTGTCAAAATAATCATGACATGAATCCTTTTAAATATTATATTAATGTTGGGCATCCCTTAGAAGTGATGCACTATATGGCTTGATTACAATGAAAAGTGTGCTAGGGCTACATCAGTGCTCAGGTATAGTGTTAAATAAGAAAGGATTCCAACATTATGGATGGTTATGAATAAAGAAGTTAGTCCATGAAATTAGAATTGGTTTGAAACTACTCTTGTAGGTATATTAATGGAATTAATATATATTATGATTCATAGAATAAAAATATTTTATGTATTCAAGAAACTAAATGGGTTGGGAAGAAGGTGAATGGGATTGATACTTTAGGTTTTAAACTTTGGTATTGATATATGAGTCAAATTAGAAATGGTATATATGTGTTTATAGATAAGAGTTTGAAGGATAATGTTATAAATATTAATAATATTAGAGATAGAATTATAAGTTTAAAGATTATTGTTGATACTATGATTATCAATGTTATAAGTGCTTATGCTTCTCAATTAGGTTTGGATGTTGGCTTAGAAGAAAACTTTTTGGAGTGACTTAGAAGGATCGATATAAAAGATACCTATTGAAGAAAAGGTATTTATTGGAGGAGATTTAAATGTACATGTTAGTGGAGTGGTAGAATATTTTAAAAGTATTCATGGTGACTATGGGTTTGGAGTGATTAATGAAGGGAATAAGATTATATTAGATTTGCTTTAGCTTATGATTTTATAATTTCTAATACTTTATTTAAGAAAAGAGATGAGCATATTATTACTTATAAGAATGGATCTAGTAAAACATAGATTGATTATTTTCTGATAAGAAAAAAATATCGTTTAGATTATAAAGATTGTAAGGTCATTTCAAGTGAAAGTTAAAGTGCCCAACATTAAAGATGAAGGATTAGAAGATAAAATAAATTAAATTATTGTCTTAAGATTAGATGGGGGCACTTAAAGACACCAATAAAAATATTTTACAAACTACAAGAGCTTAAAAGTTGGTATGTTCACAAGGAAGCTAATATTATGTGGGAAAAAATAGCAACTAAAATTAAGCAAGTTTCAAAAAATGTGCTTAGATAATCAAAAGAAAAAGCTTCTTTTAGTTAAAATAGTTGGTGGTAAAGTCAAAATGTGCAAGAAAAGATAAGAATTAAGAAGCTTTGTTATAAACTTAGTTTAGAAGTAAAAACTTAGAGAATTTAAAAAGATCAAAAGCAGCTCATAGAGATTCTAAGAAAGTACTATGTGATAAAAAATTAGCTTTCAGTGATTTGTACAATAAGAATGTGAAAGATGTATGTATAACTTAGGCAAGAAAAAATTTAAGAGACGTAAAGATCTAATTTAATTGAGGTGTATTAAGGATGAACATTATAAAGTGCTTTTCTTAGAAAAAGATATTGAAAATAAATGAATGAGTTATTTTGATAAACTTTTCAATGAAGGATTTGAAAATACAATTGATTTTAGAAACTTAGTACCCTAAACAAAAATAGAGAATCTTTTTCATTATCAATTAGTAAATTTAAAGTTGAGAAACTTTAAAGAAAATGAAATGTGGAAAAATAGTATGACCTGATGATATTCTAATAAAAATGTAGAAATGGTTAGGAGATCAAGAAAGTTTTTGGCCTATAAATCTTTTTAATATTATTTTAAAGACTAAAAAGATGACAAATGAGTGGAGAAAAAGCTTTTTGGTTCTTATATTTAAGAGTAAAGGTGATGCACAAGAGTGTAAAATTATAGAAGAAATAAGTTGATGTATCATACATTAAAATTATGGGTGGGAGTTATTGAGCATAAGTTACAATTTAATATAAAAGTTTCTCAAAATCAGTTTAGTTTTATGCCAAGTAAATCTACTATGGATGTTACATTTGTAGAGAGGTTTGATGGAGAAGTATAGAGAAAATACAAAGGATTTACATATAATATTTGTTTATTTAAAGAAAGCATATGATAAAATTTCAAGAGGAGTCCTTTGGAGAGTTCTAGAAAAGAAAAGAGTTAATATTGATTATTTTTAAGTTATTAAGGATATGTATACTAGAGCTATTACTTGTGTCCAAACATAATGAGGATTGACAAAATATTTTTTCTATTTCAGTTAGATTATGTTAAGGATAAACTTTAAGCCCATATCATTTTACTTTAGTTATAGATGTTCTTACTAAGCATTTATAGGAGGATGTACCTTAGTGTATGTTTTTGCTGATGACATTATTCTTATTGATAAGACTAGAGAGAGAGAGAAAGAGAGAGAGTCCAAGTGAAACTTGAATTATGGAGGTCAACCTTAGTGTCTAAAAGTAGATGTATTAGATTTGCCTTATGTTATAAAAGATAGAGGTGGACCTAAAAATACTTGGTTAGGATGTATAAAGAAGGACCTTAGTTTATTAGAATTAAATGAGAATTTAACACATAATAGGCACAATGGAGAAGAAGGATTCATGTAACTGACCCCACATAGTGGGATAAAGGCTTTTGTTGTTATTGTAGATGTTTTTTAGAATTTTGACTTCATGTTATTTTTAAGTTTGTAGATGTAGAGGATGAAAAAAATGTAATGGCATATAGTTTAAATAAATTTTTAGGAGTATATTACTAATTTTGACTTGCATTAATACAAAATAGAAAAAGATCACGGTGATTTATCATATGGGAGATTCCATGAAAAGTAAAAAAAAGTCCAATTAGTTAAAATTAAGTCTTATCTCAACTCTTATACAATACTAATAAAAAAATCATGTTTAATATTTTAATTTTTTTAAAATTTGATATGTAATATTAAAATCTATCAAATCCATCACAATTTTATGTTTTGTGTGTGTGTGTATATATATATATATATATATATATATATATATATATATATTCTAAAATTAAATTAATATGATCTAAGCTCTGATTTTAATGAATTTATAGTCAAATTGAATGTCTCAATGAGATGAGTCCACCAACATCAAGAATATGTTGGTTTGAGTCCAAATGAGCTAAAATCAAGCTTAAAAAGTATACTTAAAATTTTGAGTTACTCATTAGATGGCCAAATAATCTCCAAAATTAGCATGCTTATAATCAAATCGAGTGATATGATAAGAGAAATCTAACAATCCCAAGATCAAATAAGAGGTTGTTAAGATGCTAAAATCATCAAGAAACTAGCTAGGATTAAAGGATCAATAAAGACCGTCCGATGGAGTGGTTTGAAATTTTGGCTATAATTACCAAAATGCCCCTCTAAAATTTGTATACATAGGAACTCATTTTCAATATGAAGGGTGAAAAAAGCTTGGAGAAAACTTGGAGAAAGCTTAGAGAGAGTGAAAGGAGGAGCAAAGAACTTGAAGTCCATTATCACTATGGGCATCATCGACCATCTTTAACGCCATTGCCAGAGCATCACCACCATATAGTTGTAGTATTCCAAGGCTTTTAGTACCTTGACTTCCATGAATAACATTGTAACTCTATTTTTGGAAAGATTAGAACTTTGTAATTCAAAGTATACATAGTGGAGCATTTGAATTAGGTTAAGCCCCATGATTTTCCCCCCTTTTTTGGAGTTTCACTTAAAAATCTATGTGTCTCTCGTTCTCTTTTTCTATCACTTATGTGTGCTAATTTTTTTTGTGCAAAGCTAAGGTGAAAAGTTTCACTTTGCCATTATGTATCTAGCACACAATAAAATTAAAATGAAAAAAGCACTTGAGTCAATTCATCTCTCAAAGAGAATGTATCCCTTAAGATTAATTATATTCAAAGATGCTTATAAGAGAAATTCTCAATAAGAAAAATACTTGAATTATGATTTAGGCGTGTGAACATAAAATAGTATATTATAATTCAAAAATTATTTTTTAAATAAAATAAGTTATGCTTCAAGATTACTATAAAGAATTATATATATATATATATATATATATATATATATATATATATATATATATATATATATATATATATATATATATGTGTGTGTGTGTGTGTGTGTGTGTGTGTGTGTAATTCTTCATGGTAGCTAACATTGAAATTTAGAGAGTGGTGTTGGTGGTGCGAAAACACACCACAACGCCTCTTGGGATTTAAGATGGAAAAATTGTAATTTTCAACCTAACTTAGCAGAGTGCAGTAGCTACTAGAAAGTTTCGATCTTACTTTTTTAATATTAAAATATTATAATACCCTCTGTAACTTTTTAGACAGTAGCTTCTTCCACAACAGCTATACAATTACATTTCCATGCTACTATAGGTGTCCCATACAGACTTTAAGTCCAGTTGCTTAATTCAATTCCATTTATAGGAGATGTTGATTCAACATCATTAGATTTAGTCAAATTTACTAAAAGAAAACATTGACTAGCTCACCCTATTTTTTATCAATCAAAAGTTGAAAAAGTGAAAATTTGTATTAAATGATTTCATTTATTATAGGTGTGTGTATGTATATTACTCAAGCATGCATCAAGTGTAAATTGCTAATGTTAAAATAATAAAAAAATTATTTTAAATAAAACGAATGAAGAACATGTTACTCACACCAAAACTGAGATAAAAAACTTTTAGATAAACTAACCATGTGGAATCCCTGCACTATAATAAGACCCTATCCATCAAACAATGAATCAATTCATCCATAGCCATAAGTTTTTTTTCCCATTTAGTGCAATGCTCTTAGTAGTAGGCAAGAACAAAATAGTAGAATCATGTGCCAGAATCCTCTCCATGCGGTCCATGCACATGGGAAAGGAGAAGCCTAATATACTACACAAATATAATAAAAACTCTACACTTGTGGAATTTATGTGTAAACACACAAAACCTATTGAATCCATAGCAACTAAAAAGTCAAATTAAAAAATTAAGGTGAAAGGAGAACATCACAATAGAAATGTAACAAAAACTATATCCAAGAAATAAAATAACCATTTTTTTGTGTGCTAACAATGCAAGTACCGCACAATGACTTAGGCTTTCTTGAAGAAAAACTTATGTTTTGCAAAAGTTCATCAACTTATCTTTTTAACTCAACATGCTTAAAAGGGTTCTTTCAATAATGTGGCAAGTTAAGAAGTTATGAACATGGAATAAATTAAAATTTTGAATTTGCCTTATAGAATGAAGCTTTTATTAGAAAGTTCCTTAGGGCAAAACATCAAAAAATTTTGATAGTAGATCCGAGACAATTGTAGGTAAGTGATCTTAAGTCAAGAAAGTGACACTTTCCTTCATATGATGGAGATATAGTGATGTGGATTCATAGAACTTTCTACATAGTCTTCAAAACCAATATCCTTGAACATATTTTTAGAAGTTGGATCTAACTTGTTAGATTTAGAAGCTACCATTTGAGTAATAGTGAATACAATCTTAATTAATTAAAATTTGGCTCTTTTCTTTGTAAGCAGCTTTGACTAGACATCAAATGTGAGTTTATGGGGTGGGATGGAAAAAAATTTTTACTAGATATGATTTAATATTTTTATCTTTATATTTAAATTTATATTATTTTATCTCTCATAATGTATAATGATCATATCATATAACTAAGGCCTACCTAGTAAGATGTGTTCTATGTCCATAGGTAGGACATCACACCATCCTTGATCTTCATTGTTTCTCATCTTAATGGAAACTAAGCATTTACTAGTTGTTTGCATCTAAACAAAAGAAAGTTAAACATCTCACCTGATTGCCCGCGATCGAAATCAAAGAGCCAGGCATTGCCACGCACAACATCCAAAAGCCCAAACTGTTCTCGATGGTTGGTTGATCAAATAAGGTAGTGCCATGACACTATAACGACATTTTATTTCAATTTTAAAAATGTGCTTCCCATGGCTATGAGAGTGATCTCGTCATGCAAGAAAGGAAATCAAGGCTTAAAAACTCATGGAAATGCTTTATTTACATGATTTCTTCATAAAAAAGAAATTTAACTAAATTTTCACCGTTGATCTTGGGTACGGTGAAAAATGGAATCGTGCATCTCCATCAATCTTAGATCTGGATAAAAAGAATGCTCTCTAAAGACTTAAAAATGTCAGAATCTTGAATGTTGAAGGCCTCTGCCATTGAACTTGGTTCCGGTGTGAGAAAAAAACATCTTCTCTCCATTGATCTTAGATCTCGAACAAGAAAAAAGAGTGTTTAGTACTAAAATATATGAAAATCTAGTACTGCTAAGGCATCATGCCATAAAATTTTTATAAAAATCTATTAAAATATTCAAAATTTTGGTTCAAGATATGCATTTTTGCCCCACAGCAGTGCGGAGCCGAGGTGCCAAGCTTTCGAGAAAGAAAACTTGAACACTTGTTTAGAGCACCAAGACACCAAAAATAAGGCATCGAGGTGCCCAAAATCTCATAGCACTAAGCTTTCGGGTCCATTATCTCTTGTACAAAGTTTCTTCCTATATGTTCAATGCCGATGCACCATACTTTCCACTGCTGGACTTAGTTTGAGTGTGAAACGAAACCCTCTCTCTGTCGATCTTAGATCTGAAATAAGGGAGAAGAGTGTTTTGCACTATTGTATGTGAAAATCTAGCATTGCTAAGGCGTTACTCTGCCAAAATTTTGATTTTTTTAAGCACTAATAAAATAGTGCCTAGGCGCTGTGGTCGTAGCGTTGATGAGCCATGCTCTTGGGTTGATTAAAGAAAGTCATCTAGAAGCACCTTGGTGTTGTAACTCAAGCGATGTGAAGTGGAAGTTATTTTACACCTAGAGCATTGAACTTGAAAATCATAGGTCTAGGTCTTATTTATAACCGCACTGCATATTAAGCACCGATGCACCAGCCTCTCGGATAAAAGAGATAAAATAACTATTATAACAGTGTCACAGCATCGCACATTAAGTGTCGAGCCACTCGACTCTCGAGTTTTAAGCTTATGTTGTGCAGGCTAAGAGCACCTAAGGGCTTCATTCCCAACACCGAGATGCTTTCTCTCTAATGTCATTTAAGTTGGAAAATTTTATTATTTTAATTCTAGAGCTTTCAGATGATAAATAATACAACACATACATAATAATAAACAAATATGTAAAGAAAATTAAAATATTTTTTAAAATTTTAAAAATGATTACATAAGCTGTATAAAAAAAGAAAAAGAAAATGCAAAACAAAAAAGGGGAAAACTAATAATTGTAGTTGTCATCATTCTCTTCCTCTTCTTCTTCTTCCAGCTCCAGTGCGGTGCTCACATAAGGCTGATAATGAGGCACTGTGGGAAAATAAGTCAGACCCTGACCCCTATAAAAGCCATAATTTTCAAACTTGTGGACAAGTGAGGTATTAAACTTGGTCATGTATGAAAATTGTTGCTGTTGGTAATCCATTATGGCTCACGCCGACTAGTCTCGTCAACTTTTTTTCTTAAGTCTAAGACTTGTCCTTAAATTTCTTGGAGTTGCTCATTTATTGTCTTAGAGGAATTGGGCCTGGACTGAGGGGCGTGTGAGCTTTCCCCCACCTCAGTCCTAGAGCCAAACCCCTCAATGACTCTTTTAGTAAGGGGATCCTTTTATATAAATACATCCTCATCGAAATGTCTGATGTGCCTACCACAACACAACATAAA
The DNA here is from genome assembly GCA_021442155.1 of Cymbidium sinense. Taxonomy (NCBI): domain Eukaryota; kingdom Viridiplantae; phylum Streptophyta; class Magnoliopsida; order Asparagales; family Orchidaceae; genus Cymbidium; species Cymbidium sinense. The sequence goes on from CM038215.1 coordinate 199,958,546, forward strand.
TAAGAGAAGGATGATTAAACACCCTACTGTAGTACTACCCTTAAGCATATTATAAATAGAATTATAAATAATCTTCCCTTCATCCATTATAAAGCCCTTTTAATTTAAAATTCAAAATATCTTTATCCCTAGTTACTTCATTGATATATCTAGTGGGCATTAGTTTGGTAGAAATGGAATAATGATAAGCTTTGGCCTAAACAGTGAGGCTGGTGGTAGAAAAATTGATAATTTTCTTCTCTCACCTTCTCTAATGTTAGAATTTCTAATAGTGAGGAATTAAAGATTTCATCAAAGTTAGAATGATCATTATAATAAAAAAGATATTAATCATACTGTTGACCTTAATTTTGTAGTGATGATTCAATCTTTCCATCTTAGACCTATGAATCTCCAAGACATTAAGACTTTCTTGATCATAGGACACTTCTAGTGGTTAGGTGAACACTTAACCCAAACCTAGAGGCTTAGGAGGAATTGCTTTGAACTATGTCTTAGGTTCTAAGGAAGCCTACCTATCCTATGGCCTAAACCAAGCCCATGCCTACCTCCATAGAAAAACCAAACCTCAAACCAATTCAACCAAAACCCAATTGAATCCAAGCTCATATCCAAACTCCAAGCCAAATGATTGAAACCCATAACCCAAACCCATCTTAGCTTCATCCATCCCTATGGACCTAACCAAAATTCTCTAAACCAAACCTAATTCAATTGATTTTTACAAGAGCAGTCCAACCATTAAAATCATCATTCCAAACTCTTCCAAAATCTTCAATTAAACTAATTGACCAAAATTAATCTAAATAAACTAAGCTAGCCCCTTTGAACCCAAAATATCCAAATGAGCCAAAATCTAATTAAATCCAAATCAATTGCAATCAAAGCCAATAAATCCCAAATCAATTATCAAACTCAATCAAACTCAAATCAACTTAATATAATTCAATTGCCCAATTGGTCTACTTGACACAAAGTGACCAATTTGACCAAATTTGACCAAACTCCAATCCAACCCAAATTGGATTGGATCAACCACTCAAAGCTTCACCATGATGATTGTTGATCACCCTTGATTATCCAATTGCAATCAATTGGGTAAACAAACAAAGTCAATTTGGTCACTTGATTTAGTTGGCCCAATTAGACAACATGAGCCAAATGAACCAAATCTCATTCCAATGAAAATCAATTGAAACCAATGATTCCAATCAATCATAAACAAACCCTTGAACATGACTTGATCATTAATTGAGTTAAACCAAGTCCAATTGGCCTCTTGACCCAAGTTGACCCAATTTGACCTAAAATAAAATTCTACATCAAATTGATTGCAACCAATGACTCAAATTCATTACAAATTGATTATTGCACATGACCTAAGTCTCCATTGAACTAATTTGATCAATTGAACCCAATTGACCCATTTAGCCTAAATTGACCTAAAGGGTCAAATTTGTCTAAATCATTCCCAAATCTAAATTGATTGAAATCAAAACCTACAATCATCTTCAAATGATCAATTGAACCTAAGCCAACACTTTTCAAATTTGACCAAATTGGTCAACTTAGCCCATTTGACCCATAAGAACCCATATGAGTAAAATTCAAATCTACTCTAAACTAAATCAAACCAATTGAGCCCAAACATCCCAAATCATCATTTGAACTTGACCCAAGCCTTGGTTTGACCCAATTTGAGCAATTGGGAAACCTAACCCAACCTAGCCCAATTTGACCTACATTGGTCAAATTGAGCCAAACCCAACCAAATCAACTCCAAACCCATTCAAACTTGGCATGACCCATCTTTGGGTCACGCATTCTTTACGTCTCGTGGATGGGGTTTTTAGGAAGCTCTTATACCGGTGCAATGGGTCAGTAAAACTCCAAGTCCAATTTTACCCTTCCAATCCTTCCAAATGGGAAAAAAACCTATTCTCGTATGGTCAAACTCACTCTCCAACCCTTGGCAGCCACCCTAAGCTCCAAATGGAGATGAGGACCATTTGCTCACCTGATCTGAAGCTGGTTGGGTCATCCATGTGCCAAGTAGGGCTGAGCTAACCCACTTCCTCCCATTGGTACACATTGGAAACCAAGGACAGCCACCTCAGCCTTTGGCAGCCACTCCATTTCACTTAGCCACTCAAACTGAGCCACATCACCGATTCTCTGCCACCCACGACCGCCTACGTCGATCAGACACCTTCAATTTTTAGAACCAATTCAAGCCATCATATTGGAGGGAGGAGAAGGTATACTCTTCTTAATTAGATTCAAACTAATAGAGAGAGCATTCAGAGAGCTAAAGAAACTCAAGGTGACCTCCCCGAGTGCATTCCTGAGTTTCTTGAGCCTCCCCATCACCGGAAACACCAAGCCTGAAATAATACGGAGCCCATTTCCATCCAACCTCCTCCAAACTCTACCACTTTTAAATTGACTTTACCCACACGTTCACCAAGCTTTGGTGAGGTGAAACGAACCGATTCCTAATCAATTTGAGTACCAGAGACCAATCTTAGATGAAGTCTAGCAAGGATTCTGATAGCGTTTAGTCTACAGAGCAATCGGCGAGAAGGCAAGGCATAAGATTCTCAATAGTGCTTCATATCTTTAAGACAAAGTTGCATCGGTTGATTAACCATCGTCCTAAGCTCCGGTGAGGTAAATTCTAGTAAACTATCAAAATCTCAAAATTTTTTTGAACCTTTAAGAAGAAAAGTTTGATTTCGTGTGATTCCAACCAAAAGATTCTTTAGGTTTTCTCCCTGAAGCTTTTGGAGTCAGTCCCGAGCCTCGATGAGCTCCAGCGAGCTCAGATCGATTAGGGGAGGGGGAACGGTGTCCATCTTCCATCACTCAGGGGATGAAGGATCATCCATCATCCATTTTAGATGATTGGAATGGACGATCATGATTTATCCATTATATTTAATTTAATTTAATCCTATAAGAACTATGGGATTAATCCCCACCGTCGATCTTAGATCGGACGACGAGGATGAAAGTGCATCCGCTGTCGCCACATCAGCATCACATCGAACTATTTAAGTGGCCAATCCAATGACGCCACATGAAAAGCGCTGCCACGTTAGCCGCCGGCATGGCACTGACGGGATTATGGATTAATTAGTGTTTAAAAATGTGATTAATTGGCTGAAACTTCATAACTTTATAACTAATTATAGAAAAATCTAAAAAAAATATAAATAAATATATTTTAGAAAGGTTTAATAGAGAATTTATTAAAAATAATTTCATTTTATTTGGAATAGTGATTAAGGCTTAATTAGGGTTTGAATATTTTTTTTATTAGCTTAATTAAGTACTAATTACTTGGGCAATTAATTTGAAACTTGGCATTTTGATTTAGTAGGATGACCTCTACCTCCAAGATTTTCTTGGGATCTATTGGATATATAATTAAGAAAATTTGAAATTCAAACCCTAATTACTCTCTTAATTAATTTAATAATTAATTAAAGTTTCAAACAAATTAATCAAGTAAAGCTCATCAACCATTAATTAATAGTGGGATGATGAGGGTGAATGGTTAGGACCTCTTTCTTAATTATGTTTCCCAATTCAATTCATTAAAGAGAGTTAATTAATATATGGCTTAATTAAGGAATTGATTAATTAATTAAGGGTTAAATCAAATCAGCTAATATCTTCCGATAATCAATATTAAAATTAAGGGTTCCTTTTTATCTGTTCAATAATATAATGACCCTTAACGAAATTATGATTAGCCCATAAATGTGAGAAAATCATGAGAGCACTTAATTAGATTCTTTAATTTAATTAATCTCTAATCATGAGCCAATTATATTAGGTCCTTTAGGAGCATTGCAATTTTATTTTTCCTCATGTTTATATCATTCATGGCTCATGATTAAATGATCAATTAAAATAAAGAAGCATAGGGAAGGATAATTAAATGGATTGCTTAATGATTCAACATAATTAAATTATAAAAATCACTTAATTATCTTTCCTTAAACATATCAAATCACCAACATGGGATGGAAAACTGCAAGTGATCTCTCTTCTTTAAGTTCAATCAAAATCCAAAATCAAATTGATAAGAAGCTTTGGTTTTTTTAAATGATTTTATTTAATGTGATTATGCTTAGGAGTTAATGTAGTTGAATGAATTATGTGGAGATGTTTGATTATTACTTTTCACTCATCATAAATGTTGGATGTCATTTGATCTCATGTATTCATACTTTCAAAATCAAATAATCAAATGAATTTACTTATATAAAATTGTATGTGTTGGCTTAAATTTTATTATATGTTTGGCTATTATCACTAATCAATTCAAAATTACTTTCCAAAAGTTATAAATTGATAATGAAATGTGGAGTGACACTATGGAATCTGAACATAGAATTTATATGTGTTTATAGCTTAAGCATTTGAAGTTTGGCTTTCTTCCCTATATTCATTTATGGATTTACATGTGTTTGAATGATAATAAGTATATAGTTCGGACATCCCAGGAATACGAGACTTTAAGTAGCCCCAAGGAGGTCATTTGATTACCTCACTTCCTTGTATATTTGTATTAGAATTTGGATAGAGCTTTAATTCACATGAATAAATAATTCAATCAGATAAAATATAATCTTTTTCATGATTTTTATTCTTATAATCATGTATAGATTCATATGTATTTAAGATAGCGAGTATATAATCTAGACATCCCCGGAATACGAGGCTTTAAGTAGTTTCAAGGAGGTCATTTGATTACCTCACTTTCCTGGTTTAACAATGGCACATACTTACTTACATCATTTATACATGTACATGTGTATTTGATTAAAGAATGAGAATCTACTTTTCTACTAAAAATACATGCATCCATAATCATTTAATCATACCAAAAATGTATTACATGTAAAGGTAGTGTCTTTTTTCTTATATTTGTATATGGATTTACATATGTTTGAATGATAATAAGTATATAGTCTGGACTATGAGGCTTTAAGTGGCCCCAAGGAGATCATTTGATTATCTCACTTCCCTGGTTTAACAATGACACATACTTATTTAATTTTATTCCTATGTATGTTTGTATTAGAATTTGGATAGAGCTTTAATTTACATGTATAAATAATTTAATCAAATAAAATACAATCTTTTACATGATTTCCATTCTTATAATTATATATACATTCATATGTATTTAAAAATAGAAAGTATATAGTTTGGATATCTCGAGAATACGAGGTTTTAAGTAACCCCAAAGAGGTCATTTGATTATGTCACTTCCCTGATATAACAACGACACGTACTTGCTTAAAACTTTTATACATGTGGATGTGTGTTTAGATAATGAATGAAAATCTCCTTTTCTATTAAAAAAATGTGTGCATCCATAATCACTTAAGTGTGCCAAAATGTATTGCATGTGTAGGTATATTTGGCCTTAAATCATATGCATATTATGGGTGATGAAAAGGAATGGTCCAACATATTCTATGTGATGGTAATTCAACCTCATTAATCTTAAGATTCCTTTCATGTTGAATAGGATTCTTTAATCTTAACCTAAACTTAGGATTAATAAAATATTTAATAAACCATTCACTAAAGAAAACTAAATCATAATAATGTCTTTAGAAAATGATTTAAGGTAGGGATGAAGAGGGTCAATCCTCTTTCTTCTCTTTATCACAAGTAGATGCTAAGTAATATCAAATGAAATAAAAAAAACACAAATTAAAATCCATGAATTCTCTAAAGGACTTAAAGTGAAACCATCCATTATGTTAAATTAAAAATTTTCAAACTTAGGAAATCATAATTTAAAAGCTTAGCTAAGACATATTACATTAAGCTTAAACACACACATTAGAATGCTAAGTCACCACTTTTAGCTGTAGGTTAAGATGGTGTTTGTAATGATGATGTGTTTTATTTTATGTTGTAATTTTTTAGACTGTATGTTAGGAATGTGGATTGTAGACTAGATGTTAGGCTGTTGGTAGCCTAATATTATTTTCTACAGGGGATTGTGCTTAAGGGGATGCTCCAAAATAAATTTAAATATTCTACCTACAGGTTGCTTATGCCCCTAAGTATAATCAACACTAGGACAGGTGGGCTTGGTTACCCATGTGTACGGTACTAAGTCCAAATTATGAAATATAACTGCTTGAGATTATATGTATGTTTAGCTAATATATGTTCTATAGGTATAGTTAGATTTACTTTTCCCAAAAAAAATTATAATAAGAATTAAGATTAGTGCTATGGGGATTAGGATAAGGAGTAGTTAGAAGGCTTAGTCCTAGGGTGCCCTGTGATGCCTTGGAGCAAATCAAACCAAAGAAGAAAGAAGAAAGAAGAAAGAAGAAATAAGGAAATGAAAATGAAGTCCCCCATAGCATCTATTCAATTTCAATTGTAATATTTTTTTGCAATCCAGGTTGTATAAGGGTAGAGCTCAGCTACCCAATTTTCTCTTTTTCGGGGTGTACGACGGTACCCGACTGCATTGGCCTTTTATTCTTTTATGAAATCTATACATGTTTGGTTGTTGTTGTGTTTAAATTGCATAATAGAATTGCATCTTTTTCATAGTTTCTTTATGATTTATGTTTGAATGTGTGGCCTAGATGCGGCAGGCTCTTAGGACAAAATTAATTTTTTTACCTTAATTAATAACTCATAACTAAGATTTTAAACAACTCACAACCTAATCTTAAAGCTTAGGTTGTAATCAAGATAACTAAAAGATTTAATAACCTCTTAGCTGAATATTGTATATCTCACATCATGCAGAACATATTGACTCTCTCTTGAATAGGGAGGGGCTCCATTCTTGCACGATAGGGGAATGGTTGACCTATGAGGGAATTCTTTGTAGTGGAGAACACCTCATCCCGCTGATTTAGAAACTAACCTAATTTCATTATGAATTTAGGCATAAGAAATCCCAAAATCCTTTATCCAAATGAATGCATCAAAATAATATAAAATTCAAAAAGATGTTGCATTTTTAGACTAAGTCATAAGTTCATACCAAACATGATCTAATCTCTTATGGAATAAGTTTAGGACTCTAGTCTCTTTTTAAATTAAATAACAACTTAAACAATCTTGCAATTTCATAAGATCGACTTACATGATTTTGAATCATAAGAGGGATTAGCTGGTGGCTACTCTAGGTGGTTGTATGTCCAGAAGAGTCAGACAGGCCTATCTGCTCTTGTTGAATAGACCCTTATGTCCCTTCTCACTTAAATTTAGGTCATGCTTTAACTTGTGTTAAAGCTCCCTAGATTTAGGATTCAAGGTTGCTTATTTCCTTTGGCATAAATCCTCACTTCATAGGCATTTTCACAATCTTGTATTGGTGGATTATAAGCTCTAGCAATCTAATAAAATTTCAACTCAAATAAAATATCCCATCTCATTCAAACATATAAAGCCTCACCATAGGATATGTTGGAGTGCTCACTAAGAATCTTAGTATCATGGGCATTTCCTACTTATTTTTCTTTGGATTCTAAAAATAAGTCTTCTAATTGGACAACCCCACTTGATTTCCTAAAATAGCCAATCCTTTGATAGTCTTAACCTCAAAATATTTGGAGATAATAATTGACTACTTTAATCGAGAGTGTTCGTAGAAAATCTCATTTCCTAGGATGTAATTAACTATGGAGGCTTGCCTTCATAAGAAACTTAAGAACCCGGCATAAAACAAACTTTACTTTACTTTTCCATGTGAAGTAGGGGAAGAATCTTTAGTACATACAAAGACCCATCATGCCTTAGGAGTCCTTATTAGGTGATTAGGTCCATTGTAGGGTGATATTTCTATCTTTTGAGATAGAATATTATACCTTAATATCATACCCGATCACTTCAATAAGTACCCCTTACAATCTACGTGGTGTCCACATAACCATCCAATAATGAACACCACACATACTTTACATTTGGTAAACCATAATATGCGTTAATAGTAGTACAAAACTTACTAGTTTTCCTCGAGCAAAAACTTGATTATTATGGTGCTCCTTCACATTGACAAAGAACTCCTGCACCATGGAGATGACACCATATTTATTATCATAGACCAGCTTCTCCCATACTTGCTCAGAAATGATACTCTCTACATGCCCACCCAGATTGAAAAAAATCCTCTCCGGGATGAGATGCTTGTGTATGAGGGCATGGTGGTACTTCTCCTCGGCTTCTAAACTAACAAATATGTTAGTATCGCTAACAATTGCCCTCTTCTTGCTTTTATTGAGGAACTTTACTACCATGCTGGATTTTTTAAAAAGAAAAATGCAAGCTGGGAGAGAGAGAGAGAGAAAGGGAGAGAGAGCTTTGAGAATGCAAAATAGAAAATGAGTAGTCTAAGCATTCTATTTGTAAATTCAGCTTAGCTCTATGATGCTTTAATACCAACGCCTAGGCACTAACCTCTTGGGTTCTGAAATAATGGCCAAGCGTTGTGATGTTCACAAACAGTGACGTGACACTAGTCAGCTGGTCATGTTGGCTATTGTGCCGGTCAAAAGAGTAATTTATTATAATTAATTTGAAATTGAAAAAGGCGTCAGGCATTGATTCTGTGCCACGATGCTCTGATACAGTGTTGTAGTGCTAATAGAAAGGCTTGTACTGTCCATTTAAAATGCTTGTTCATTTACCAGTTTTTTTGAACTGACCTTTGACTAGCACCAAGGTGCTAGTCAGCAAGTCAACTTGAATGAATTAAAATAAATAAAAAACTAATTGTAATCACTATGACGTTATATGTATAGCATTGAAGCCATAATCCTTTGTCCTTAGGACACAAATATCTACCCGATGATAACTACAGTGCTATCGATGATAGCATCATGATGCTACATGCTCAATGCCGCAACATAATTCTAAATAAATAAAATAAACTTGAATTACCTGCATGAGCCTCAGCATAATGATAATTGCCTAAGTTCCATGTTTGATGATGCTTCGGTGGTTAACATAAAATAAATTTAAATCTCCTACATATGTACAAATTTGAATATAATCTTTCAATTATAAAACACCCATGCTTGACGGTTATTATATAATTAAATCACATGCACATATAGATTTAAAGATAATCATCCAATTTCAATAGAAAATTTTAAAAACACACGTATGAGCCTCGACATAATAATAATTGCCTAAGTATACTGCTTGAGGATGTTTCACAGGCTATATTCTCAGTTGGGACTTATGACTGGGCCCGGGTCAACAAAATCTAATTATACTATGATGATGGTCATGTTGATTATAAAATTCATCTAGAGGGGATATGTTCAAATTGAATGAAGGTCATCATTTAAAATAACTTAAAGTAAATAATTATCCACCCAACCATCATCATTTATCAAGGAAGATAAGCTACAAAAATATTTGCTCATAAAAGAGCCAATACTAAATTAAGTATATAACTATATTCATACTCAAATAATCTCATTCCAGAAAGAATGTGCATGTGTCCTCTGTTTGTATGGTTTTACCACCAAATGGTACCAAATGAAATGCAGATAAGACCATAACCTTCTAACCAGGTGGCTTGGCATCCATATAGCTCCACTATATTTAGGTCATGATAATAGCCTATATGTTCCCTAATGGCTTTGCTCCTTGAGCTATAAATTATAGAATATATTTAATAGAAAAAAATTTTCTATTAGTTAAGGTCGAGTTAAAATTATCACCTTAGACAAATATCACCTCAGGTGTACAATAACACTTTGGATGATGCAAACCATGGCTACTGATAAGTACTCTTCAGTCAGGAACTAGTCTCCTGGCTAAGTAGATTAGGGTCCACAATATCCCGGGATGATGGAACCATGAGATTTGGATCAGGCGTGTCATCATTCCCCCCAATATACACTTTAAGTTAGATGACAGCCATTTATGCTATATTACACACCGCTAGACACCAATTCATATCAGATAAGATATGTTTATTTTTTAACCTTGATAGAGAGTGATCTCTTAATGCAGTAAGAGAGGTAATTAACTATGAAGGCTTGCATTCATAAAAAGTGGAACCCAGATCTAAATAAACCCTAATGTGATTCTAGGGGAAATCTAGTTGAATATATCTCAATCTGCCTCATGAAAAAAATATACTTCTACCTATCTCAATAAAGATGGAAAAGAGCATCCTTAAAAGTGTTATTTCTGAGTGATCACTAGGAAGTGAAAGGGTGGTATGATTTATTCAACTAACATGAAAAACTTCAGAATGTGATTTGGCCTTTAAATTATCCCTAATTAAAGTTTGATTGGATATTACATTCATGGCACTACTTTCATCAATTACTAATTTACACCTCTTTTCATTGCATGCTACATACATGTTAAATATATTTCTTCTCCTCTAATTTTCAAACTCATTTTTCCATAAAATCAAATATCTAACAACCCCAAGTTGTGATTCCTAAATTCAACCAAATCATTATTGGATTTACATTGATTTTGAATGTGTCTTCTCTTATGGTATTTAAAGCATATGAAATCTTTATTACTTATAGATGAATATTTGGGTGTTATCTTAATAATCTATCTAATAATTATTTTCTTAAGGGGAAATTATTGATTTTGCATCTTAATTCTAATAGAGGTGGTGGACTTCTTTTATATCTCGATGCGAAGATCATAATGAAATGCTTCTTCAATGGATTAGATATATCATAGCTTTGCCTCATTCTGAATATCTTTTCTTAAGAAAATGACAAACTTATTGGCTAGTTGCCAATCATTATCATTACATTAGATCTATGCTACTAAATCCTAAAATGTATTTAGATATTCAGTCACCAACATAGCCCTTGCCTAAGTGTCATTAATTGCTCATGAAGCTTCTTATCATGGAACCTAGGATATTTTTTAACTATTTACTCTCTTTCATCTTAGCCCATGTAAGTGCTACCTTACTAATTATAACCTCTTTCGCAAAAAAGATTATTCCAATAAATTTTTACGTGGCTGATTGATTTCATTTTTATAAAGGTCACCCTTTAGTCTATCCTATACTATGCAAAGAATTCTTCTATTTGGCTAAGCCAATCTAAAATTTATTTGGGTTATGAACACCATCAAATTGTGAGAGCTTCTGCTTTAATTTTACTTGTGAGATCATGATTTTATTTGACAAACTTGTGTTAGATTTCTTCTCTCAATATGTTCTTATGTGAATGTTGGGCTTTATAATTTTGTTCTTGTCATTTGTTGGTGCAGTAGGATGTGGATGATTTATGGGTTGGTTCAAAGGTGTACTTTGAGGTGAAATGGTCATGTTTCTAATCTAGTTCATCATGCCATCAAACATGGCTATAAATTATTTTTTATTCTCTTCTAAAGTAATTTGGATGATTCTTAGCCTAGTGTTTAGCCTATTTATAGTGTCTTCAATTGTTTTGGTTAAACTCTTTACTTGTTCCATGCTAGCATATATCAAAGGCATTTTTATATAAATATCCAAATAATAGTGTATATCAAACTAAAAAGAACTTCTAGGTGAGGAGCGAGGTACAAGACCACTCATGTCTTATGCTCTTTTTAGGTTGTTTAAGTCTTTGTGATAAATCCATTTAGCTTCAAAATAATAAATTTGTGCACTTATACAAAATAATGCTTATCATGCCAATCACCAAACTACTACAAATAAAAAATAAAAAATTTTTCAATATTTAGTAAAACAAATATATTTGAACTTTATTCAAAAGATAAGTTCAGTTGAATATGCAATTCTCAAAATTGATAGGATAAGGTCAAATTTGTGGTGCTCAAGGTGGTCCTCAAGGTTACAATCAACTTAGTTTTTAGTGGAATTAACTCAATTGGGCAACACAAAGTTTCTATGGAATTGCAAAATGACAAAATAGCCATAAATTATTTAAGTGAAAGTATCCTATTTTGAAAAGAAATTGCCATAATAATAGTTAGAAGTTACCTAACTTGATTCTCATGTCCTAATAGTCAATGTTGACTCCAAATTAATTTTACTGGTGTCACAAACTGTTTAGACGCATAATTGGTCAAATTTACAAGTTGACCAAACTCCTTCCTTTTTCCTCAATGTCATTGTAAAAAATTTTAGCTATGGTAAAAAAATTTTTAGTGGCACTCTTAGAGGTGTGGAAATTAACATCAATTCTTGAAAATATCAAAAATAATCATAGGAAGTCCAAATAGACTCTAGACATAAGTTGGTTGGTTGAGTGGAGGTGAATGGAGTTGCGAGGGTGCAATAGGGACATGTGGGTGTGTGTGGCATGGGAGACAATAGTCAATAGTGGGCAGGTAGATATTTTTATAATTTTGATGAAAATTTTGGGCATTAATACTAGAATTGATGTGGTATGATGAGGTGAAAGTTCAAATAGCTAATTTTGACCCAAAACTCATTAAGATGGAATTTTTGATGCTACATCTCAGCGAAATTGAATTTAAATTGATAGAGAATTCTATGGAGGGATTTGAGATAGAAGAGGGAGGTTGTGAAAGATGATGGAGTTAGAACTCTTTATCACTTGGTTGGGAGACAAAGAGGTGATTTGACATCATCAAGCAACCCTTCTTTAGGAACAGTAACTGAAGTGTCACCCTCTCATGAGATTGGCCAGCAAGCCTCACTCAAAATAGTGATTATGAATTCATTCCTTTAAATGAGTCACATTCACCTTTTAACATAAAAAAATATTAAAAATACTCTTGACTTTAAAGGAAAAAATACCCTTATTTATTACAAATTACAACTACCAATTCACACTATCAACCAACCATAGTAAATACACAAAACTAACCATGAAAGCAAAATAAAATAATAAAGTTTAACTATGATGCCTTCCATGACATTTAAATGGCATTATCTATGACATCATCCATGACATCACTAATGATGTCATTCATGATATGACATAAACTTGTCATAAACTTGATTAACATAATTATTTTAGCTCTTTTCGTGCCATTCTTTTTATAATGGGCTTATGTTGTATTGCACCACATTCTTCTACATATGTTTTATAAGTCTGCATTCACATTTGCTAAATATTTTCAATGCCTTCATGAAAGTGTCAAATAGTAGGTGGAAATCACTAATACAAAATATGTTGAAATGAAGAACAAAAATAAAAATTTTATGGAGATACTATTCTGAGAGGTATCCATTCACTCAATTTAGAAAATTACAAGTTAGGATATGTTGGACATTTGATAGTACTAAAAGTATTAGCACAAATGAATATGTTCTTGAATTACAAAAAGACGTATTTATTAGTGTTGACCTCATTTTTGGATGAGATTAATATCATTCATAATCTTATAAATGAGGATTCTTTAAGCTTATATTAAGAGCTCCCTGATTAGACACTTAAAATACTATACTTAATTCTAGGTAAACAAACCAAAATATTGAATCAAACACTATATTTGAAAAACTAAATTGAACTGAAATACCCTAAAATAAAGGCCATAAATCATTCTAATGAACCATTCTAGGACCTAACTTAACCTGATTGGATTAGGTAAATTTAAATCAAATTCAAACTTAATAAAACTCAAGAGAAATTTGAAATAATTATATTTGAATTGAAATATAGATTCAATTGAGCTCGGATTGAGGTAACTGTGTTGATTGACTCAATTAACTTATTTAAGCTCAAAGTCACTTAAGCTCAAATAAAATCAAATAAATCAAAATTAAATCAAATTTAATCAAATTGGAAGCATATAATCAACACATAAACATAAATAAACATAAAAATAAATTTAGAATAAGTTCAAAGTGGTCAATGAGACCATTTGACCTAAAGTTAACCAATGTGCCTCCCACTAGGTCAAAAGGTCAACATATCAAATTTGGTCAAATTAAGCCACCACAAAGGCTTTAAAATATCACATGAGTTTATTTAAATACAAAACTAAATAAAACTAAATTCAATTGAGGCTAATATTATCTACTTAAGTCACTTAGCTCAAGTAGGCTCAAGTAGACTTTAGTGAGCCAAATTTTAAATTAAATTAAAATTAACTCAAATAAAATAAACAAAATTACTTAAATTCATATATAAATATAATTCAACCAGTCATTGAATCTAATTCAGCCAATTTAATTAGTTAACCAAAATGACCCATCTTAATCCTTTAAATTTAATTTTGGTCAAACTTGGGTCAAACCCAAAATTGACCTAAATTAAATAAAATTAATTAACCTAAATTACTTCAAATAATCCATTAAACATGATTGAAGTCAATCTAAACATAAAATAATGAACTAAATCACAAAAATTAATTTAACAAATGCTTGTCAAATCTTGGCCGAACTTAGGTCAAACTCAAAATTAACTCAAATTAAATAAAATTAATGGATCAAAATCACCCTAAATGATTATTCAAACACAATTAGAGTCTAATACAAGCCTAACATGATCAATTAGGCTATGTAAACCCAATTTAACCCACTTTGATCAAAGTGGGTCAAAATAGGTTCAAACCATTTCAAAATCAAATCAATTCAAATTGAATAAATGCAAAAATGATTGAATGACCAACTAACTATAATTGGACCATAAATACAAATCCCATGAGCCAACATAAATCATTTAATCTAAACCAAATCAATTGGGTCAATGTTTTTTTTTTTTTTTTTTTTTAAGGAAACCCCATTATATTTTATTGCCACAAAAAAAAAAGGTTACAAGATCCTTAAAGAGGATAAACTCAATCATCGCTCAAAGAGCTACAATCACGAGGAGTAAATCCCCATCTAAGTACATCCAAAAGCAAGAGAAAACATTAAAGCAATCAAAAGATACAATATGGCTAACATAATAATCAAAGGAAGATTAAGGCCAATCCTCTGATGGTTGTAAGAGAGCTTGGTAATATGGAGCAAACCTGCAAGAGAACAAGGGAGAATCACCGCAAAGTGGCACTAGAGAGGAGATTAGAGTGTAAAATAATACAAATAGAGAGATGAAAATAATAAAAATTGAGAGCGATAATAGGAAAGTTGATAAAGAAGGCTCGCTCAATCACACTAAATTGGGGAAATTGAGCATCCAAACTTCATTAGAAGGGTTACATCACATGAGCTACTACCATACCAAAAGGGAGTGAAAACATCACAGCCATCATAGCCAACAAACCTGTGAGGAGGTAACACCCAATTGTTGATAGTCTTATGAACTTTATTACCTGCAATCCTAAACACAATCATATCTAAAATAGAGAGGGAATTGCAAAGAGCTAAATGGTAATTTGTCTCATTCAAGAAAGATATCAGCAATATAGTCATCCTGACATGAGAGTATATAAACATAGGGGAATTATTCATCTTAGCTAGAGCCTCATATCCAAGTGAAACTAGCATATAAACCCACCACCAAAAAAAAATAGCAGATGAGATAACTTGCCGCGATCATGCTAATCAAGTCAATGATCTTATAGTTCAGACCTTCCCATCATAAGATATATAATTGAAACTTTCAGGGTAGGAAACAACCCCCTTTTTATGTCCATATGAGTAATTGGAGAAAGACAATTGTAAAGGAAGGGAGCATAGCTCAACACGGAAAAAGGGCTGCAACCAACCAAAACTAACAACAAGTAAGGACATTTAGAGCTATAGCTCCCATGGCAGCATACCGGGTCAAAATTCAGATAATCCACTCAATAGACAACCGAGAGAACAAGACAACAAAAGGCAAGAACTTCCCATAACACCACTCTTCGTAATAGACAACTCAAAAGCACAAACCAAACTGACCGAGATAGGAATAGAGACAACTAATGCAAATTACAAAGATTCGAGATGAACGCAGCCTGGGTAATGCATACGAAAGCCAACCCCAACAATAAAATAAGTAATGCAACAATGTAAAATAGAATGCAAAAAAGATAGGACAATGGATAACCAAAGCAAAAAAAATAGCCAAGACAAGAATAAATGAAGACGCAACATTCGAGACAGGGAAGGACTACAGATTGTCCATAAAACCTCCCAATCATAGTAGATATTAGGCCATAAAAGTGCTATCTTGAAGGCAGAAATACGTAAATCTCCAAAAACCATCACCATCGAGATCAGAAGAATGTTGAACGATGGACCCAAATCTTGACCACAACATAGAAGGAGCCAACAAGGGTGGCGATAAACCAAGCCGTGAAATTTCAGACATGAAACAATCAAACAACAAAAACCATAGCATATGTCATAATGCCTCCCATCCAATATAAACAGAGCAACAGATGCTGTTTATCGAGAGAGAAGAAAGAAACAAAGAAGAGATATGATAGATCACATTAGTCCAATGATAAGCAACTAAGAGACCAAAAAGGGGGTTCAAAGCAAAGTACACCAAGCAATCAACAACAACATGCTGAACAAGGTAAACCGTAACCCCGCATAATCCAAGATCCAATACAGATAAACAAAGCCAAGAGGCCACCCAAAATTATATATAAGTAAATGAAAGGATAGATAATGAATAGCACCCCACCCCAAGCAAATTACATTCGTGAGAAATCGACAAGAATGTGCTTAATCACCATAATCCAAAGACCGCCAAGGATAGTGACAATAATAACCAATAGGATTGCCAATAATCCCATTATGCTTATAAGATAAACCATTGATGCCCTTCCAAGATAACAAAAAAGGATATTTAAAAAAGGCATGTTCACAACATAACAAATGGAGAGAAGACCACAGGGACAAACAACAATCCATGTTGGCATCTTGGACAAGGAAAACAAGAAAACCAAAAATCGTGAATACAAAATTACCCACAATCACAAAAATGCAGATAATGATCCATTGAGAAAATCCAAGCTTCGCACTGGAAAACAAAAAACTAGAGACAAGATTGACAAAGCCTCAAGGAACCAAATCTCTAAAAAATTACGACATAAGGAACATTCATAACAAAGAAATAACAATATCCCTATTCAACCCACAATCCTTGGAGAAATACCCCAGGCTTGCCAAAATACAAGCCATTGAGAGTATACCAACCATAGTTTATGATCAAGTAGAGTTGATAAGACATAGTGATCGCATACCAACAAAGACTAAAAGGGATATTATAGCGTTAAAGCTAAACAACTAATCGATAAACCAAATCCACAAACATCCAAAGTCTTAAAGCAAAGAATAACATCACTATATTAATACCAATAGAAATAGCACTCCAATCCAAGAAGGTAACATGCACCAATAGATGCAGGATTATAATATAAACAAAGTAGATATGATTCACACCACTAAATGAGAAAGAACCCAAAGAAATAATCCGCAATCGAGAGTCACTCCATTAGAGCAACTATTGCAACATAAGTTAGCCATTATAAGAAGGTCGAGATCCTTGAGAAAGCGCAAAGAACATCGACAAGAAGAGGAAGAAAGGAAGAAAGCACCCACAAGAAGATTCCACCAAAGAAACCTTGCTGAAATAAGAAATGGCATGATGAATGGGGTCCAGGTTCCAAAAACAACATCGAGGATGATAAGTATCAGCAAAAAAATCAAATGTCCTCATCATGCACAAAAATGAAGTAAAATATAACTCCCAAAAGTAAAAGAAAAATGTCAAGGAGAGGAGAGTTAGGACACAAAAGAACAGAAAACCAGAAAAAAGAGAGATGAAGAGGAGAGTTAGATTCTGAGGTAAGGAATTGTCCAAGTTAACTGCACAGGTATTTGGGTAATGTAAATTGATTAAAGAGGATGATCTCCTAATCTCGCACCCAGATTTGCAAGGTAATCAAGACATTACCTTCACGCCAAACATGAGTGATGGTAAAATTCGAGAGAAGAGCCCTAGTTTGCTTGAGGAGGTAGTACAAACAAGCGTTGCTCATATTGGTAGAAGTCAAAAGGTCAATCAGTAGAAGAGCGTCCACCTCTATCCAAATATTGAGCCAATCATTTTGAAGACAAATTTCTAGAGCTTTGTGGACAACCATAAGCTCAGTATAAGGAACAGTGCTAGAAATAAGGGGATAAGCAAATGCACATAGAACAGAATCCTGAAAATGCCTCCACAACCGAGCCATTATGAGAGACAGCCATCGTGATAATTTTAATAATATGATCAAGAGGTTTTTTCCAAAAAACCATTCTATCATTTCGATAGTAAGACTGGTCTAGAAGGTTGAGGCCTAGTTTATTAGCGACAGATTTACAGCCTTTAAAATGCTTGTGATGGATTAAATTGGCTTTAAATAAGTCACAAATTTTGTTTTTAGTTCTAGCAATAATCCTCATGTGATTCATACAAATCCCACTATGTTTAGCTTCATTTCGGTCCATCCATATGAACCAAATAAGAGTAATGGCGATTATGATTTTAATATGACCTTTAATTGCATTGTCAAAGTAAACTTCAAGAAGTTGATATAAAGTAAAAGAACAATTAAAATTGATAGTGTTGAATAGATTGTCATACCAAATCCAAATTTTAGAGGCAATAGTCCCATTAACAAAAACATGGTTAACATTCTCAATATGGGAACAACATTGACATTTAGAGGGTAAATAAAACCCTTTACCCCACAACAAAGAGTCAACAGAATAAAGTTTTTAGGATATGCAAGTAAGAATAGAGTAAGAAGAGGGATATTGCTATTCCAAATTTTGGAGAACACAATAGAAGAATCCGATTGTCTTTAATGTGAATCCACACATTTTAAGGTTGAAATCCCCATTATGAGATAACTTAAAGATAATCGATCATGATTGTTTGGAGTGATAGAATACTAGTAATCATATTTAAGAAAGTGGAAGGAATAGAATCGCAATCTTACTAGTGTTCCACATGTGGTTTTAATGAATTAACTCTAATATGAGGTGTGAGAGTGTGAGTAAGTCATCAATGGAGCCAGAACCACTCCAGTTGTCTTGCCAAAAAAAGAATTGCCTGAGTTTATGCCCCAAAAAATTAAGGATTCTGCATCCCATTTGACAGAACAAAGTCTTCTCCACACAAGAGAATCGCCCGATTTAAAAGGACAAATGAGAGGATGTTTACCCTGGCAATATTTAGAAGTCATGAAATTCACCCAAAGACTATTTTTGCTCCTAAAGTTCCACCAAAGTTTGTAGGAGAAGGCATGGATAACTTCTTTGATGGATTTACATCCTGACCTCCCTTCAAGAGTACCACAACTATTGGATGACCTGCATTCTTTAGAGGATGTATTGGTTCCCAAGAATTTGTTTAAGAGATGCTCAATTCTGTTTATGGTAGAGTTGGTAGGCACAATGGTTTGAAGAAGGTATATGGGCATGGAATTTAGAGTGCTCTTGATCAAGGTAAGCCTACCACCAAAAGAGAGTAAATGAAATTCCCAAACCAAAATTTTGTTAGAAATTTTTTGAATTAGATCATCAAAAAGGTGTGATCTTTTTTGGCCTTTGAAAAGTGGAGCCCCAATTAAGAGGGAGTTGATTTTGCTTAAAATTAGTAATTCGATATTTGGTTAAGTCTATTAGAGGAATCTTAGTTGAAGGAATAAAATAGCATTTTCCTTCATTAAGAAAAAGACCACTAACTTTACCAAAATCATTTAGAAGGTTCTTAATAGTTTTAACATGTTGAATGGAACCGCTGTAAGATAATGAAATCATCAAAAAGCTAAGATGAGAAATAGGGAAACCTCCATGAGTTTTAAAAGACATATTAGGCTTATTAGAAAAGATCATTGGCTTGACAAGTATTCAATAGCGAGATAAAAGAGAAGGTGATAGTGGTCACCTTGCCTCAAACCATGGCTAGAAGGAAAGAAACCTATGGACTCACCATTCATGATAACCAAAACCGGACATTCGTGATACATCTTTTATAATCCGATAAAACTATCGAAAACCAAACAAATTCAGATTTGAAAGAGAAAGTCCCATGAGAGATTATCAAAGGCTTTAGCGATGTCCTTGAATAAGATGTTGCCTCCTCTAGAATTGATATCAATGTCATGAACCATTTCGAGAAGAATATTATCCGATATTGTTCTATGTTTAACAAAACTAGTTTGATTAGGGAGATGATTTTAGGAAGCAAAGGGCTAAGCCTATTATTTATTAATTTAGCAATGAGTTTTGAAAAAGGTGCAAAGACTAATCGGTCTAAAATCGCCCAAGATTCGTGATTGTGGGAATAAGGACAATAGAAGTGCTTGAAAAGTATTTGGGAATGGGAGCCATCAAAGAAATCAATAACAGATTAACTAAATCGTTTTAATAAATGGCCAACAATGCTGAAAGAAGTGGGTCATAGCCATCGAGCCGAATGAGTCGGTGTTCATGTTCTTAAGAGTATTACTAATCTCCTCTTGAAGGACACATAGTGAGTAAATGATTATCCTCACTAATCATAGAAGAATAAGATGGGTGTTTGATAAAGTATCTAGAACGGCTTAGAATTTAATAAAGTTTGGAAATGATGAATGTAATCCTTAATATCATTGTATCTATTATCCATTCACCATTAGAGTTCTTAATTTTCTTAATCGAGTTTAAGGCTTTTCCGTTTATTACAAATGGCATGAAAGTACTTGGTGTTTCACACCTTCTAATATGTTTGCTTGCTTTTGACGCCAATAGGTTTCTTCCATGTTTTGATAATTAAGTTGCAATGTTCAACTCCTCAAGTTTACTAGGATCGTTGAGACAAGATCTTCAAGAGAACAAACCTCTTGTTCCATAGCTTTAAGATTTGTGAAAAGATTTTTAAAAATGTGTTTGTTCCACCAATTAAGATTTTGTTTAAGTATTTTGAGCTTAAGCCAGACTAGTCATACCTTAATAGAATTATCCTGGAAAATAGGGCCATCCAATTAGTGATAACATTGGTGAAGTCACTATGTTGGGTCCACATGTTTTGAAATCAAAGGAGGGAGTAGACGGGTTTGGGGATTGTTGAAGGAAATCAAGAGAGGAGCATGGTCGACAAAGTTCTACTCAAATGCTCAACAAGTGGTAGAAGACCATTTATTGATCCAAAGAGAATTAAAGAGGGCCCCTATCAAGACGCCAAAGTTGTGCCACATGAAGTTAGACCCAGTGAAACCAATGTCGAATCGATTGCAATCAAGGGTCATATTTGAGAAGTCCTCCATGGAATGAAGGTTAGAGAACATCCTCCCCTTCTTTCTAACTAGCTATGATAGTATTGAAATCACCTCCAACCAACCAGGGAAGGTTAGCCAGGAGGCAAAGCGTAAGTGATTCCAAAGGATGTTCCTAGCTCTATTACAAGAGGCATAGATAAAAGAGCCAAAAGTCGATAAGTCACCTAAGGAGATTTTGACATTAACCAATTGGTCAAGATTATCAATGATGGAAATGGTGATGGAGTTGTGCCAAAAGCACCAAATTTTATTATTAAGATTGAAGAAGAAATTATGAAAGCCAAGGGATCTATAAAAAAAGCAATCTTAGGAATTAATGAAAGGTTCAATAAGTAACTTGATATTATGAACATGACAAAGACTCTAACACGACAAGAAGAGACCCACAACTGATATTCCAAATAAGAAAATTAATCATAAGGGGACAACCAAAAGGGAAAAGTAAAAAAAAGAGAAAGGAAAGAGAGGAGAGAAATGATGGCAAATTACTTGTGTGGGGTGGAAAGAATGTAGAGAGGTTATTATTAGAAAATTTTGCTTTGAAGGGTTTTGTTTTTAACAATTTGAAAGGGTCTCAATCCAAATTATCTCCATCGAAAAGAGATTGATTTAGTGGAATAGTAGAAGAATCTATCAATGATTTAGAAGAGGGATTTCACCTTCTTCCAGATCGGATAGTATGAGAAATTGGGATCAATTGGATATCACTCAAGGAAATAGATGGAAGTTTTGGCACCATTCGTATCTTTCTCAATATGTTCAAACCATAGGGTCATTATTGATTTGGTCTATTATATGATTCCCATTCAAATTGTTTAATTGGGTGTCCAATATGAGGCTACCATTCAGATTTTAGAGATTTAAATGAAGCAAAGAGCTATCGTGGGAAGCCAGATTATTACAAGCAGGGGTGAAGTTAGGTAAATTTCCATTGGTAACATCACACCCCTCATTGGTTGTTTTAGTACCAAGGTCAGATTGTTTGCCACTAGATAGAGCGAGGAGGTGTAGGTAGGAGAGGTTCTTTTGAGTATCTTTAGGCACATGCTAGAGTATTGGTTTTCTGAGTTCCATTAATGGTAGTCATATTCTGTGGTAAATTTTTCCTGAGATTAGGATGGAGCACAAAGCAATCTGAGTGGTCGTGTCCGTGAATCTTGCAGTGAGTGCAGAAAATAGGAAAATTTTCGAATTCGACTTTTTGACTATATCCAAATTTTTCAGAGCCAATCCAAACCTCTTTGGGATATTTCTTTGTGATGTCTATCTCAATGAGAATACGATATGATGGCCTAGATCTATTTCGTTGCTTGGTCTATTTGGAGAGGTCTACCAAAAAGGCCGCCAACAGCAAATAAAACTTGATGAGTGACATAATGTATTCGCATGTTAGGGAAAGCAAGCCAAAGAGGGACAATGGGAGATTCTTCTTTGACATCAAATAGGGGCGACCATTTTAGTAGCCGCATTTGACAATTATGCACAAAATAAGAATGATGAGCGAAAACCTGCGAGTAATCTAAATCATTAGAAAGTTGAATAAGAATGTGACGGATCGATCACCGATAGAAAAGAAAGAACCCGCTAATTTTAAATTATGAAAGAAAGTGAATGTTATCAAGAGTTGGGCATCTAAGGGAGAATTTACCCACCAAAGCTAACTCAAGGGCTTAGCAAGTTTCTCAACATCCGATCAACACATTACTTCACAATCCACAATAAGAAGTAAAATGAGATTAACCAAGCATTCGAAGCTAGGGATCTTACCAGATAAAGCATCTTTGAATGATTTAACAAGCTACATTAAGTGGACAATAATCCGTAAAACTCAGAGTCGAGAGCAAAGTCGGGGGTTGCCGAGAGGCGACGTCGGGATTCACAGACGAGCCTGCCATTGCTCTAATCCAAGGACGTCACATATTTGAGGAGCCCAAACATGCCCAGTGAGAGAAGCCACAGATAGCCAAATACCCGAGAACAGCCAATCCACCGAGGGGAACGCAAAGTCACCAAAATCGCCAGAGAATCAATTGGGTCAATGTGAGTTGACCCAAACTCGAACTTTGAATCATGAAATATAACTTGGACTTCGTTATGCCCAAACCTCATTTCCAACCTATAATTTGATCTCTCAACTTCGGTAGCCCTCAAAGGATAGAGGACGAATCAAAGGGAAGGTCTTCATGACATGGAGCTAATTCATGTGTAAGAGAGCAAGTGGGAGATTTTCCAAACTTATCTTCCCTCATCTAGCCACCAAAAGAGACTTCCTCTCCTCATCTTTACAATTGGCTAAGCATCACATTCCAAAGCCAATCCCAATCAATTAAAACCTCCGAAACCACCACCTTCATCCCCATTAATGAGATTTTCGTCCATCTATAAGATGAGGGGAAATGAGCCTCCAAAATTCTCTTTTTCTTGCAGAAAATACCCTCCTCAACTCTAGAAAATCATAACAAAGCCTTTCCCTTTCTTTTCCACTCACTAAAGCATCAAAATGACCAAACTCCGCCGAACCTCCATGGTGGTTGGTGGCTAGGTTGATCTAAGAGGAGGCAAGAGGGTGAAATCACGTTGAAGCTTCATCTTGGAGTGAGCATCAACGTCGAAAAAACAAATCCATTGAACAAGAGCTTTAGTGAGGTAATCTCTTAAACTTTTTGGAGAAATTTAAGATTTGATTTTGATATAAAGAAAATATGCAATGATTAACCGAAACCCAAAGGAATCAATAAGAATTATCCTCTCTAGGCCCCACAGTGCAAAAAGACTCGATTTTCGATGAGTTTTCCCAAAAAATCGAAGCTTGAACAAACCTATGGTGTCAGAATCTCTATTTTTCATCCATGGGGAGGACAAGCCGACAACCATTCTATTTGTATTAATAGGGACAGACGACTGAGATTAGAAGGGATCTAGCTTTAATTTCATCGATTATATCACAATTTTTGATCTAGACCGTCCCATATAACTTTTGTTTTCTTGCTGAAAAGGCCACGTAACATCATTGGCCCAATTAGATTTCGACACGTGAAAGGCAGAGTCCAGTCATTGCCATGTGGTGCTGACTAAGCTAAAAAGAAAAATCTAGTCTTTTATAGATTTAATAATTATTTAAAATTTTTTCAAACTTCAAAAAATTATAAAAAATAAATTAGTCATTGAAAAATTGTAAATAAGAGCTCATTGTATTCATCTTTTTGAGAAGATTCTAATAAACCAAAATCCCCAATTCTAATAAGTATTTTGAGCTTAATTTAGGTTTTTGTAAAAACTAGATTTCATTAATTAATCCTAAAATATTAATCAATGGGCTTGAAATTTTTAGGAAAAAAATTGAGGTTAAAACACACCTACCATAAAAATTTCAAGCCAGAATGATAGATGGATTAAAATTTATCAAATTTCATAGGCCAAATTCTTTAATTTCATGAAATAAATAATTTAAACTAAAAGAAATTAGGGAAAACAACTAAAATTATTCAAGCAACTTTGATTAAGTTCATAGCGCACAGAAAAAAAATATTCAAACTTTCTGAATCTCATTGGACTCTAATTTAGGCCTAAAATATGTCTGAAAAAAATTATAAAAAAAACTTAAAAAATTATGATAAGTGGAAAATAAAAAAAATGTACACACACACACACACACACACACACACACACAATATTATATATATATATATATATATATATATATATATATATATATATATATATATATATATATATATATATATATATATATATATATATATATATATATATATATATATATATATATGTTTGAAATCATAAAATTAAGAAAATATTCAAAAAAAAGTTGAAGTAATCAAATTTAATAAATTGTTTAATAACTTATTACTTAAAATTTAATTAGAAAAATTAAATCAAGTATTAAACAAATTATAATGTAATCAATGCTTGAATCTTAATCAACTCAAACATTCAATTAAAATAAGAACTAATGAACTTAAATCAAACAATAAGTAAATAAGTCAAATATTCAATCATATTTAATAAGATTATAAAATGATCATTAATGAAATTTAAATCTTTTAAATCAAACATGAAACTTAATTAAACCACCAAAATAATTTCATAATTAAACTTTTATTATATTAATCAAGCTTCATTTTTTTATTATTTATCAAATGAAATACTTAGCTAATGATTATTTCTATTGAATTTAGATAATTATCAAATCAAATTATAATTATTCAACTAAGTCAAAGACCTAATTAATCATTAGTCTAATGTTGATTAAATCAGTGATTTAAACATAACTAATTCATCAACTTATAATTGAAGATAACCCTTAATTCATTTAACAATGAAACTCCAAAGTAAATGAATTAATCACTTAACTAAACCAAAATTAAACTAAACTAACCTTATGGAAATGATAATAATTATAAAAATAATAACTTAAGCCAACTAAACTTAAACAACAATAACAACAACTAGCCTTTATCCCACTATGTGGGGTCGGCTGCCTGAATCCTTCGTCTCCATTGTGTCTTATTATATGTCAAATTCTCATTTAATTCAAGTATACTAAGGTCATTTTTTATACATCTTAAACAAGTCTTTTTAGGTCTACCTCTACCTTTCTTAACTTAAGGCCATATACTCTCCTAACCGGGTCATCAGATGCCCGATATATGGCCAAACCATCTAAGGTGACTCTCTCTAATCTTATCTGCCACTGAAGCTACTCCAACATTTTCCCCAACATACTCATTTCACATTTTATCTCTAAGAGTAAAGCCACTCATCCACCTGAGCATCCTCATATCTGCAACACTTAACTTAGTCTTATGCTTCTCTTTTATTGGCCAACATTCTGCACCATAAATCATTGGGGTCTTAGCACCATCTTATAAAGTTTTCCTTAAGTTTAAGTGGTACTTTTCTATCACACAATAGCCGATGCATTCCTCCACTTCAACCATCCAACTTGAATTCTGCTTATAACATCTCCATCTATTTCACCATCATTTTGAACAATAGAGCCTAAATATCTAAATCGCTCACTCATTATAATGACTTGTTTACCTAATGTCACAACACTACCACTAGAACTTCTATAACTAAAATTACACTCCATATATTCAGTTTTAGATCTACTTAAATGAAAACCTTTAGACTCTAAGGTTGACCTCCATAATTCAAGTTTCTCTTGGACTCCCTCACTAGTCTTATCAACAAGAAGAATGTCATCAACAAAAAGCATACACCAAGGTACATCTTCCTATAAATACCTAGTAAGAACAACCATAACTAAAGCAAAAAAGATAAGGGCTTAAAGTTGATCCTTGATGTAATCCAACTGAAATAGGAAAATATTTTTTCAATCCTCCTTATGTTTGGACACAAGTAGCACCTCTAGTGTACATATCCTTAATGACTTCAATATAACCAATATTAACTTCTTTCTTTTCTGGAACTCTCCAAAGAACATCTCTTGAAACTTTATCATAAGCTTTACTAAATCAACGAATATCATATGATCCTTCTTACTTTCTCTATACTTCTCCATCAAACCTCTTAACAAATGTATAACATCCATAGTATATCTACCTGGCTTGAAACCAAACTGATTGTCAGAAACTTTTGTATCACATCATAACCTATGCTTAACTACACTCTCCCTAAATTTTAATGTATGACACATTAACTTTATTCCTCTTTAATTTGCACACTCTTGTGCATCCCCTTTATTCTTAAATATAGAAACCAACAAACTCTTTCTCCACTCATCTAGCATTTTTTTAGTCTTTAAAATAACATGAAAAAGATTAGTATGTCAAGAAATTCCTTGATCTCCTAAACATTTCCACACTTTTATTGGAATATCATCAGGTCCTACTATTTTTACACATTTCATTTTCTTTAAAGCTTCTCTAACTTTATATTTACTAATACGACTATAAAAACAAAATCTCTATTTTAATTTATGGTATTAAGGTTGCTAAAACTAATTATATTTTTAGATCCTTCATTGAAAAGTTTATTAAAATACCTCATCCACCTATTTTCAATATCCTTTTCAAAGAATGCACTTTATGATTTTCATCCTTAATACACCTCACTTGAACTAGATCTTTACTTCTCCTATCTTTTTGGTTGGCTAACTTATACATACTTCTTTCACCTTCTTGGGTATCTAATCTATTGTATAAATCACTAAAAGCTAAATTTTTTGCATCATATATTGAGAATACTTAATTAAGTTTATCATAAACATTCATTGAATTAAGCCAAACTTATATGGATAATTAAATCATTAACTTTTAATTAATTAAATAATCTTTAATTAATCAAATCATTTAAATCAAATTACTTTTAATTAAATCTAATCAGCTAAACATATAGCTAAAATAAACTTAACTTGAATAAATAAGAAAGGTTAGGAGTAAGCATCAATTAAATTCTAACTAGTTATGTTAGTTAATCAAAATAAGCATCTAATTATCCAATGAACCATCACTTAATTAAAGTTGATTTAATTAATCATTAAATAAATTAAAATTTTAGTCAAATTTATTACTTAATGAAATAGAAGCTTAATGAATTATCAATATGTTAATTGAGCCAATTACGTAATCATATTTAACATAGTCCATTAACTTCTAATTAAGATCCCCTTAGTTAATTTTGATAATAAAAAATCTAAACCAAATTAGTCGATCATTTAATTAAACTAAACTAAATTAAATAAGTCATATCAAAACCAATCTCTAAATTAAGCTTATTCCAAATCAAACACTTAATTAAATTTATTAACAAGTTTAATTAAAATTATCTCAGTTAATTAAATCATTGATTTAATCAACTCTTTTAGTCGAGTTAATCACATAATTAAGTTAATCACATTGAACCTAAACAATCCTTAATTTAATTTAATTAACCAGACATCCAAGTTAAATATAATATTAGCAAATTAATTTTCATATGATTAATTAAGGTAATTATTAATCAAATTCTAACTACATCAAGCTAATTAAATTAATCAATAGTCATATTTTGAATAAGTTAATAATGATAGAATTCAAAAATCTAATTAATTTAATCATCTAAATCAAATCTTGAATAAATAAACAAGATAACTAAGTCAACTATAAATCATTCAATCAATTCAGTTAATTATATTGATCAAATTAACCTAATGAAATCTTAATTAAATATTGAATCTTAATCATATCAAGCATTTGAATTCAATAAACAACAAACTAAATTGAACCTTGATTAACTAACAACCAACATTTAATTAACTGATTGAATTGACAATTGAACTTAATTTTTATTTAAATCAAATATGTCTAATTGAACTTCAAGTAAATCAATTAATCATTTAATTGAATTAATCAAGAAATGTATTTAATCAAACTATCAATCAAACCAACCAATTGAAATTCAAAGTAATACACATTAAACAAACCAAATATAACCATCAATCTCATCATTCAAATCAAATTCATTAAATCAACCTAAAGCATGTAAGCAATATATACCAAGTTAATCTTCAAATAGATCATTAAGTAAATTATTCAACCACACCTTCAACTAAATTAAGTTGATTTTATCTATCTTTATTAAAAATTGAAGTAATCAAACACTAACTTAATTAAGACACTTAAGAATGACAAGTCAAATACACTTAAACTAAACATAACTAGTCAATTGGCCATTCAAATTAAATTAATTGAATCAAACTAAATCATAAATTGAACATAATCAAATTCAACCAAAATAAAATAAACTAAAATAATAAATGAATTATAAATCCATAATTAATAGAATTTAATTATATAACAAAATCTCAAAGAAAATAGATATAATATCCTTTTAAAGATTTAAAAATAGATGAAGGAAAATATTAAATCAAGATAAGGATTCATCAAATCAAATAATAATGAAATTGGTTTAAACAATTTAACCACACAAGTTAATTAAAAAGAAAGAAGAGAGTATCAAATTGATTAGATGTTAATTAAAGATGAGACTAAGTATAGATTTCAAGATAGAATGGGTTTAAGAGAATTAAAATATAACTACAACTTAATTTGAAGTGAAACTTATCTTAATCAAATTATAAGTTAATTAATTATGTAAATCCATATAAAGAATATGATAAGCCTAAAATGAAACCTAAGTAAATGAACCGAAATTAAATGAATAATTGAATTGTAGATGAAATAAGCAATTGATTATGTCATTCATAATATAAGCATTCAAACAACTTAGAAACTTAGAATGACATAGCTTAGGGTTGACACTTTAAATATTTCATCTCTTTAGGTTCCTTATGTTGAAATCAATATCCCTGCATAAATAAATAAATAAGACCTTATCATAAATGGCTTAATTGAGTAATAAACCTTTAGTTACAATTACTCGGTTATTAACTATTCTACTAAACTTAATAAAATTCAATTGAGCTTAATGTTAATTAAGTTAACATAAACACACTGAATCAAATAAACTTAATGAACACCTCAAATCATAAAATCTAAATAAAAATATTTAAAAAAGGGTCAAAACAAGCCATTTGAATAATGAAGTCTAACGAGACTTAATTAAGTTTAATAAAGGAATTAAATTAATATAAGTCTTATAAAATAAATAAAAAATTAAACTCATTTTAAACCTTACTTTGATTAAATGAACTAAACTAATTAACTTAAAATATTTAAACTTAATAAATACTAAAATTAAATTTAATAGAAAGAATAAAAATGATACTCAATATAAAATACATGAAATCAAATAACCATAACAAATTTATTTTAAAACTTAATCAAATCAAATAAATATAAAGTTAAATATAAAAGTCATTAAATCATATCAATTCTAAACAACATTATAATAAATCAATCAACATAAACATAAATATAAATTAATTAAATGAAATCAAGGATCAAATTAAATCAAATAGTCATCTAAATAAAATTAATATGCAAATAAAATAACTAAATTCAATAAGCTAAGGAATTAAACCCTTAATTGGAATTTAAATCAAAACCATCCAATGGTAAAAACAAATAAATTTTGAATTCAAATCAAACTTAAAATAAAACAAAGTCTAGAACAGACTTGCCACACAAGCCTTCTTTTCACACACTAAAATATTAGGTTATCGACTTTAGAATTAGGTTAGGTATGTGTTGATTGTGATGTGATATTTTTTTCTTATTTTATGGTGTACTAGTTTTAGACTAGATGGCTATGATTGTTTCTTCTATAGTCTGGATATTATGGTGCTCTTTTTTTGGCTAACATTATTTTCTGCAGGGGCCTATGCTTAAATGGATTGCTATAATAAATATAAAATAAATATTATTTGCATGCAAGTGCTGGTTAAATCCATAAGCATAGTCCAATAGAATACATAGGCTTGACAATCACTAATGTTAAGCACGTATGTTTAAAATATAAACTGGTGGTGTGCTGCATGTTTTTCTTAATGTCTATTTTGCAGGATTTAGGATTTTATTTTAAAATTTTAAATTTTAATTTGAGCCTAGAATTAGGCTAAGATCTATAAGATTTATGATTAACATGAGTTGACTGTACCTCTTTGATGCTCCTCGGTGAAGCCTAAGGAGGTCCCTGAAGAAGGTGGCAATCTAGAAGTTGATAAAGATCCCATATATCAAACTTTTAGTTCTAGGCCAAACTATATAAGGGCAGAGCTTGATTGTAAACTTTTTTTTTTCTGGGTTGTATAGCAGTACCCGACCACACTAGCCTATTTTATTTATTTAAATTTGGCTTGATTTATTTTGGGGTGTTGAATAGAATTTCATATTTTTTATATGCTTATTTCTATGATTGTTGTAATTTGCAGTAAAGCCTGGATGCATTAGGCTCTTAGAAAAATTAAATTTTCTACTCTAATTAATAATTTTAATTAAATTTTAATCAACTCATAACTCACTTTAAAGCCTATGATCTTAATCAAGAAATAAAAGATTCAGTAACCCCTTAGCTGAATGGTTGTATGTTTCAATCACATGCATACATATTATTTCACTCCTGTAAATAAGGGGTCTCCATTCTTGCACGATAAGAGATAAGCTTGACCAGTGAGAGTAGTCCCTTGTAGTGGAGAACACTTCTTCTCTTTGATTTGGCCCATAACCAATTTTCATCATGCATTTTGGCATAAATCTTTCCAAGCTTGAATCCAAAAATGATGAGTCAAAATGAATAAAAGTTGTAAATTTCATTACATTAATCTAAATCATGGAATGCATACCACACATGATCTAGTTTCTTAGGGAGTAAGTTTAAGCTCTTGACTTTATTTCTTAAACAAAATAGCCTAGCCATCTTGCACTTGCATAAGACTGGCTTACATGGTTTCAAATCACTTAGGTGGTGTTAGTTGGCAACCTTTCCAGGCAAGAAGTAAGTCCAGAAGAGTCAGGATAGGTTTATTTTCTCAAGTGAGAAAAAGAACTGATAATTCTCTAATTTATTAAAAATTAGATTAGGTCGAACCTCTGGCTTATGTCAGAAGTAATTTTAGACTCATTCTCTGAAGCATCCAATTGGAATAAGTCTTCAAATTTTAGATATTTTCACAGTCTTGTGCTGTCAGAATCTAAGTCTTAGATTTTCAATAACATGCCAACTCAAAACTTCAATAATCTTAATCCAGAAATGTAAAGCCTAATAATAGGATAGTTGAAATGCTTACTGGGTTTGTCAGTATCCAAAAGCATTTCTTACTCAATCCCATTTGGCTTGCGAAAAGAACTCTTCCCCCCTTGAAGTGTTCTCACTTGAATTTCTAAATTAGCCATTCTTTTAATATACACTTTGAAATCCATAAGGATGAATGTTGCTTTCTTTAATCAAGAGTATTCTTAGGAGAAATTCTATTCCTTCTAAGATATCATTAATTATAGGGGCTCACCCTTATAGAGAATGTGAACCTTGCAATAAAATAAACCTTATTCTACCTCTCCATATAGTTCAAGGGAAGAATCTTTAGTACATCGAAGACCCATTAGCCTTAGGAGTCCTTATTAAACAATTAAATCTATTATAGGGTAATATATTTATCTTTTAAGATAATATATTTATCCTTTAATGACATATTTAATTACCTAAATAAGTACCCCTAAGATCTGCGTGGTGTTTCAAATAAAATTCCCACAAATTTTTCTAACTACTCCGCTGGGGGGTAGTTTCTTTCCCATTTTAGAAATAGACTTTTTATATCTATAAATTGGTAGTGCACTCATGCCATTCATGGGTTAAGACTACCTTCCTTTTGTTGGATGCCTCTCTATTTCATCTTTGGTATAGCCCATCTAACATCCTTAATTTAGGTTCTAGAACTCTTCATTTATCACAATCAAATGAATAGGTCCTAAAACCTACCCATTTTAAAAAATTAAAAAAAAGTAATAATATTTTAAGTCATTTCTATTAGACATAACTTTGGTCAAAATGGCTTTGACATCTTTTTGAATTAAAAAATAAAATCAATTTTTAAGTACCATTAAATGAAATATTTGAAAATTTAAATCTCTCTTGTCTTTGATTTAATCTTGACTATAAAGAAGGTCAAGACATGATCTAGAAATTGAAATCCCAACCTTATCATCTATATGATGAAGTTAAAAATTTCTTATATAAGCATTTTGAAACCTTTTCCTTATAAAATTCAAAAAAACTGATAAATTTTCTTTTGATAGAGAGAAAATTGTTGGACAATTGATTTTTGCTGTTAGATCAGGCCTCAACTTTTTCATTGATAGTGAAAGATTGTTGATGGTTCTCTTATCAAGTTTGGTACTGGGTTTAAAGATGTGAAAATGACTTTTGACGGAATTACCATAATTCCAATTAGTGATAGCTTTGCCCTAAGAAGAATACCCATTTTTGAATTCATTGTAGGTTGCGAGTCCTCCAAGCTTATTTTTTCTCCAATTTTTGAAAAGAAGAGAGCAGTTAACACTTGACATCTAAGCTTGCCTGAAGTTGGTAGCCTGATTAAGAAAGCTAAGTTACCCATGTCTAAGCATACTCCCTTAACTATTTCTAGCACCTTTGAAATTGGGTCAACTTCTGGAATCCTTCTTATGACTAAAACTGAAAAGATGAATAAAAATAGAAGAATTAGAAGAAAATTTATGAAAGAGAAAAGCAAAAGAAGTTCTAGAGAAAGCCAAGGCTGAGGGAGGATATACCCTTCTTGATACCTCTCCACTTCTGGGAGAGAGTCGGTTCCATCCACTCTCTACAGAGGGGAGAGTATAGCAAGGATAGTGTGTTCTCCACCTCGACCTTTTCAACATGAAGCCCAAAAATCATTCCAATGATTGGATAAGAAAATTTACACTAGGGTTAGACTGATCTTTCAGAGGACAGTTGAAACAAAAGGAGGATGTTCTTAGGATTATCAAGGGAAGTTTTCTAAGGGTTTTGAAAAGAAAATTATAAGAAAAGAAAGTGATATTAAAACTTGGAAAGAAATATTATTGGAAAAGAAAATGATATTAAATTTAGAGGAAAGAATGAGATAGCCCCTAGGAGCAGAGAACACCACACCAAGGCAATTTCAGTTATCACTAAGGGCTATTACCATTCTAAAATGCCTAAGTTTAGGCATAATGATAGAATAGTCCTTATACACTAGAGAAAAGTTAGAGATTCCCCTAGGACTTAAACTAAAAAGGTTTATTTACATGTGAAAGAAGTCCACTATCCATAAACCCTAGTTCATCACATGACCCACTAAGTCACTATCCTCTTCCACAACCCAACCATCCTGTGTCAGACCCCAAGCAGAGGGTCCACCATCATCACCTCCACCTTTTAAGAAAAAGTTAGCTTCCCCAAAGCCCTCTCTCTATTCTCGTGAAGTGACTGATGAAGAATGACTTGGTTTAGCAGTCGCTCCTGAACAAGAGGGTCAACCAATTGTTCAAGAAGAGGAATTAAATAATAATTAAGTTAATAATGATGAGAAAATATGAATAGAAGATATTGATGTTGAAGAAGAGGCATATGATATGATTTTGGACAGCGAGGAGTATACTCCTTATACTCCAGTCGATAAAAATTATGGAAAGACTGTCGAAGAGATTTTAGTAGAAATAAAAGCTCGCATTAGAGAAGAAGAAGAAGAAGAAGAAGAAAAGAGATTGGCTGAAAAGAGGGAATATGACGTTGATCAAGACAACCTCTTGGCGATGATCTAGGAATTAATGAAGCACATTATTTTATGGTTGACACTAGGTCATCTCATAGAGAATCTGAAGAAGTTCAAGAGGCTGTTATAGGGGGAAAGTCCTTCATCTGACTTAACCCAACAACTACTTCTTCAAATCCAAAAGAATGATGATCAATTAATTCGAATGGAGAAAATGATGGAAGAGATGGTTGTAATGCTATCACTCCAAAATCAAGTCCACACCATCACAGTCACAACTTATAGGATATCATTCATTCAGTGGAAACAAAGAAGTTAAATTTTGACAAACAAAGCCAATGAAAGAATATAGAAGTTGCTTTGCTTGAAAAAGATTTAAAATATTTAATCGAACACCAAGTAAAAGATGCAAAGGCCCAATCTCAAGGCACTACATTAATTCTAAAAGGTAGGCCCTACCCTGAAGAATTTAATGTGGTGCCCTCCCTTATGGGATTCATGCCTCATCCTTTAAAGTGTTCGATGGCACAACCAACCCTGGGCAACACTTAGCCTACTTTAGAGCCAATTGTTGTAATGGGGTAGTGATGCTCTTCTATTTAGACAATTCATTAGTAGCCTGATTGGTGTGGCCTTTGATTGATATGCAAAGTTGCCAAATGGATCAGTGCAAATATTCACTAAATTGAAAAAATATGTTTATTGATAGATTTGCTGGCACTCAACATCATATCACAGTAGGGGATTTGGTGGTAGAAAATAAAAACTTAATGAACTCCTAGTTGAATATATCCTTAGGTGGAAAATTTAAGCATTAAGTGCGAGCCCCAATTGCAAGAGCAACATGCTGTGAAATTCTCCTTAGAAATATTCATGGCCCTGTAGCTTTTTTTTGAAGGGTTTCATTATTAGAACTTTTGAAAAATTATTGAATAATGCATCTAGCCTTTAGGAAGAAGCTTCTAGGTTGTCCTTCTTGAAATATCAATCTACATTAGATTCAAGAAAACCTAAACCTCAAAAGGTGCTTGAGAAAAGGTCAGGGTTAATCTTAGCAATGGATAAGGGTAAGATTCCAATCAAAACACAGTCAGAAAGACCTCCTCCTTCGTACCAACAATCTCCTCCTTAGTATTAATAACCTCTTCCCCTATACCAACAAAGACCTTAGTATCAACAACAATAATAACTTCCCTTACATAGGCAATAGTTCATGCATATTGGAGGATATGTTTAATCAAGTTTATTTCTTCAAGAGAGAGTCTAGGAAAAATATATTAAAAATTTGTTAAAAAAGCTAGACTTTGTACTTCCTAGTACCAAAGAAACTTGAGAAGTGGATAAGGCCAACAAGTTCAATTATTGCCCTTATCATCATGGGTCATGTGAATGAAGATTATTTTACCTTCAATGATTGGCTTGAGAAGAACTTCAAGAGAGGGATGGTCATAATCCCAAAAGAGTACCTTGTCTATCAAGGTGATCATAGGTGAGTCTTTTATCCTAATTGAAGATGCTTCTCTTTCTGATGGATGGGATATAGCTTTGTTCCACTCATCTAAAAGGTATTTAATAAAAGCATTTAAAACTTTCATGTAGGTCCCAGAAGCCTGGAAGCCTATTATCCAAGTTGACTCAGGATCCAGGACATGACTCCGGGGTGAATCCTTCTCAGCCCCTCTCAAAAACATAAGTCATGGAGAGTTTTAGAGAGAGTGAGGAGAAGGGAAATAAAATTGTATCCCATATAGTGATATTTGGTGAGGATGGTAGGGCTAGACCCTACATCACCCTTTCTCTACATGCTTATCTTAAGCATGCTAATAATAAATCAATGAAAGACAGAGTTTCTTACATTTTGTCTTCTTTCAATGATAATGATATAAATAAAATCAAGGATGATAAAAATAATAACTATGATAATTCAAGTATCTATAAATATGATCCTCTAGTAGATTTGTGTAACATTAATGATCATAACTTGCTATATGAGTCAGAATCAGATAGTGATACTCCTACGATTGATTTTCAGGGAACACCCTTCAACATATAAGTAGAATTGTCAGATTCTGATTGCTCTACAAAAGAACAATAAAATATCATCAAGGGATGAGTTGACATGGCCCCTAACTCCAATTTAGAGGAGATTTCCAAAGTTAACCTTCAGTGGAAGTGTTTTACCACCTCAATTTCCACCTAAGAAAAAGGAAAAGTAAATCATCGACACTAATCAATCATCTGATTCTTCATAAGAAAATTCCTTTTCATAGAACCCAATACCTGAAAGTATTGTTCCTAAGGTAGATTACAATGTGCTAGCCCATCTTAGGAAGTTACCTACTAGGCTAAGCATTCATGACTCTCTCATTCTCTCAAAAAAAAATGAGAATCATTAATAAAAGAATTGCTCAACCTTGAAATATGCCTTGCTCAATTAGCAAACTTTCTCATGAAGCTCTTTATTTTAAGGAAGTCCCTAGGGTAACCTTCTTTGATGAAGATTTACTACTAAGGATTGTCGATCATAATTGACCACCTTATATTACTGTCAATGTGGATAACTTCAAACTCTATAAGGTGCTTGTCGATCTAGGAGCGTCAGTCAACATCATGAATGTGAAAACCATAGCTATCTTGAGGGTTGATGCATGTAGCCTTAGATAAGATGTTGCTATGAGGATTCAATGAAAAGGGAGAAAAATCTCAAGGTTCTATTACTTTGCTATTAGAAATAGGAGAATTAAAAATTGAAGCAAAATTTCATATAATTGACTTAGAGTCATCTTTTAATGCTATTTTAGGTAGATCTGTTATGAGTATAGAATGGTTCTCCGCTTTCCATCGTTGTATCAAATATACACGCTGCATCAAGGAGAGATGTTCAACCATTCTCTATTCATGAAGTTGGGATCTATGAGGATGTTGCATATTACTTACCTAAAAAAGCAAGCTACTTGTCCTATGAAATTAGACATTGGCGAGGCTCCAAAAAAAAGGAAAAAAAAAAAAAAGAAAGAAATGAAAGAAGAAAAAGTAAAGAGAGAAATGAAAGAAAAGAAAGAAATGAAAGAAGAAAAGAAAAGAAAGAAATAAGAGAAGGAGAACAAAACAAAGAAACAAGAAAAGAAAATTAAGGTGGAGAAGAAAAGGAAGGAAAAGAAAATTTTGAAAATAAATTGCCTATGATAGATATTGATTTGGAGTCCAGTTCTAATGAAGAATCAAATATACAAGCTATCTTGCCAAATTTTGAAATATCTTTAGAATCAGATAGAAAAGAAGACCAAGCCGAGAATTAAAAGATGAACTTGAATGGAGCACATATGAAAGCTTAAAAGGTATGTGAACACCTTAACTCTAACCCCACCCACTATCCTAGAACTGGATTGCAGGGTTAGAATTCAAAGTGGCTCCTAACCTTTCTGAAGAAGTTGAAAGAGTGCAAAAGTTTTATTCTATACCATAGCCTTCAAGCTTGGAAGCTAGTGTAGAGCTTGAAGATGACTCTTTTAATAAATAATAGAACTCCCTTTTTTGATGTCCTAATTGTGTCAAAAATTCAATTAAGCGTAGTTTTATTCCCATACTTGGTCCAAGGGTATAGCTCAACATCAAGAAAATATATGGGACATTAAATTTAAAAAGTTAAAATCCAAAGTTGGCATCAGCTTCGGTACCGTTGGACCTCTTCATGATGATTAATAACTATTGCTACTAAGAATCACGTCGACTCTTTATGGGTTCACCTAACTCATTTGGTGAACACTATTTAGAGATGTTGGATGATGTAGAAGACTTTCTAATTCAAAATGCACCTCCAGAGTTAGAGCAAAAAATGAAATCCACTTTTGATGAATTAAAAGAAGTTAATCTTGGAACAGAAGAAAATTTATGCCATACTTATATAAGTTCATTATTGCGTTAGAAGGATGCCAACAACTTAGTTAGATTACTTTTAGAATTGATGGAATGTTTTGCCATGATGAGATGCCTGGTCTATCTCTGGAAGTAGCAATCCATAAACTTGAAATTATACCTTATGTCATTCCGATAAAATAAGCTACCCGACGCATGCAGTTGGAAATTGAACAACAAGTAATTATTGAAGTCAAAATGTTGATTGAAGCTGGTTTTATTCGAGAAGAAAATATCCTTCTTGGTTGGATAGCTTCATTCTAGTAAAGAAAAAGAATGGTCAGATCCATATATGCATCGATTTTAGAGATTTAAACAAGGCTTGTCCCAAGGATTAATTGTTTCTTATACCATAACTTATGGTGGACATAGCATCTTTGCATGAAATCTTCTCCTTTATGGATGGCTCATCTGGTTATAATCAAATCAAGATGGCCTCTAAAGATGAGAGCCACACGACGTTCAGAAACCCAATAAGGATCTTGCTACAGTCATGCCATTTGGTCTCAAGAATGCTGGAGTAACTTATTAGAGGGTTATGACTAGAATTTTCAATGATTTAATCCATAATCAAGTAAAGTATTATATTGATGATTTGGTCATTAAAAGTAAAGAGAAAGAAAATCATCTTTATTATTTAAGAATTATCTTTGAACAGTTGTGCTATAACCCGAAAATGAATCATTTGAAGTGTGTCTTTGGGGTGACTTCAAGGAAATTCTTGAGTTTTGTAGTAAGACTTTGTGGAATCAAAATCAATCCTGAAAAAATTATAGCCATCTTGGAAATGCCTCCCCTTGAAAGCCTCACACAATTAAGGTCTTTTCAAGGTAGGCTAGCTTATTTAAGAAAATTCATATCAAATCTATCTAGAAAAAGTCAACCTTTCTCAGTCTTAACAAAACAAAATTCTAAATTCCATTGGAATGAAAAATGTCAGAGTGCATTTAAAAACTTAAAGTAATACTTAATGAATCATCCATCTTAGCTGTCCATATCCTAGGGAAATAACTAAAATCATCTTTATTATTTAAGAATTATCTTTGAACAGTTGTGATGCTACAACCCAAAAATGAATCATTTGAAGTGTGTCTTTGGGGTGACTTCAAGGAAATTCTTGAATTTTGTAGTAAGACATTGTGGAATCAAAATCAATCCTGAAAAAATTAAAGCCATCTTGGAAATGCCTCCCCTTGAAAGCCTCACACAATTAAGGGCTTTTCAAGGTAGGCTAGCTTATTTAAGAAAATTCATATAAAATCTATCTAGAAAAAGTCAACCTTTCTCAGTCTTAACAAAACAAAATTCTAAATTCCATTGGAATGAAAATTGCCAGAGTGCATTTAAAAACTTAAAGTAATACTTAATGAATCATCCCATCTTAGCTGTCCATATCCTAGGGAAATAACTAATACTCTGCACAGTAGCACTAGATGAGTCTCTCGGTGCCTTATTAGCTCAGGTCAATCAAGAAGGAAAAGAGAACACCCTATATTATCGAAGTCGTAGACTTATCCCAGTAGTGAATCACCTATTGAGAAGCATTGTCTGGCCTTAGTTTTCGCTTCCCAGAAACTAAGACACTACATGCTCTCTCACAAAATAAAACTAATTTCATGGGTTAACCCAGTGTAATATCTTATGACTCATTCGATGTTGTCTGGACGTTAGGCATGGTGGTCTATGATATTGTTACAATTTGAAATAACTTTCATTCCCCTTCGGAATGTAAAGGGTCAAGCTATCGCAGACTACTTGGCAGCTTACCACTCCCTCAAGATTCTTCTTTAAATAATGATCTCTGATGAATAGATCATGAGTTTGAGAGAACTGAATAGTGCAACTTGGGAGTTGTACTTTGATGGTGCACCATCTTCTAAAAGAAGCAAGGAACTAGACTCTTCCATCCCAGGGAAGGTTGGGATTGGGTTAGTTTTATAACTCCTGAAATGGGAATGATGTGATATTCCTACCATTTATTTGAGCCATGCACAAATAATGAAGCTGAGTATGAAGCCTTGATAACTGGTTTGGAATTAGCAATTTTAATGGAAATAAAAGAAATCAAAATCTTTGGAGATTTTCAACTGGTCATTAACCAAGGGGGGAGGAATCTACAAAGTACTAACTCCAAAATTAAGTAATTATTATCAATATACTATGAAGTTACTTGAACGCATCCCTATAGGATTCTAGATGGAGATAATCAGACGCCTTAGCTTTTAAAAGGAGATCACTTGTCCAGAAGAAGAATCAATTCTATAGAAGTACAAAATTGACAAGTTTTGTCTCCTATAGAATTAGAATTATCAAAAAGAAAATAATTAAAGAAATAGCCAATCTTACTGAAGGTCAAGAAGAGGCTGACTAGAGACATCCATTCTTTGATCTCATAAGTGAGGGGAGGCTTCCACTAGATAAATCATTAGCTAATCAAATCAAGAAACGTGCATTGTCTTATACTCTAATCAATGGTGTGCTATACTATCGGTCATTTGATCATATACAACTACGATGTTTGAACAAACAGGAGGCACATAAGATTGTGATCAAGTACATGCTAAATTATGTGGCGCTCATCAATCTTGTCTTAAAATGAAATTTAAAATAAAAGACCAATTTTAACCATCTGTTACCTTAGGGAAAATGGATTGATTGAAGCTTTTAATAAGACACTAATTCAAATTTTAAAGAAAGTCCTTGATGAAAATAAATGTTGATGGCATGAGAAGTTGGTTGAAGACTTATGGGCCTAACAAACCCCGTATATGACACTAACTCAGTCTACTAATTTTGCTTTAATCTATGGAACTGAAGCTATTCTCCCTTTAGAAGTGCAACTTCCATCTTTGGGAATCGCAATCAATAACCAAATCATGATTGAACAAAATGCTAGACTTCATTTGGAAGAGCTGGAAGGTCTTGAAGAGAAATGTCTACAAGCTCAACAAAATCTCAAACTCTATCAATTACGAATAGTTCAAGCTCATGATAAATTGGTTTGTCCTAGAACCTTTGAGTAGGAGAGTTGGTCTTGGTTCTTCAAAGACCAATTTTAGCCCATTGCAGGATGGGAAGTAAGTTTGAACTAACGTGGGAAGGACCGTTCATTGTAGAGAAGGTTTATGAGGGTGGTTCCTATCAATTAGTGGATTACAATAGAGAGCATCCTATGCTTCTTGTAAAAGGGAGATATTTAAAGAAGTATTATACATGATTGTACTTCGAATCAATTATGATCAATAAAATTAAGTGTTTGCAAAATGTTCAACTATTAATTGGGTCCAAATAAATATTTTCAACCATTCTTCTTTTGAAAATTTATCAGTTCATAATAAATTAAATATCAAAAATCTTTTTGAACTATAATTGAAATTGAAATCATTTCGTAGTCTCTACTACCCTCCTTCCTTTTTCAAGAGCATTCATAAAGAGTTAGGGATATGCTAAGGTTCTTGTAACCTCTTTCCCAAGTAGGCTACATATGTTGGGAGCAAGTCCTCCATGGAACCCTTTCTATAAATCTCTTGGGTGTGAAGGAAGCCTTTATGCACCATTCCCATAAGTTTGGAGTAAGCCCTTTGTGGCACCTTTCCTATAAATCTCTTGGGTTTGGAGTAATCCTTTGTGCACCATTCCCATGGGTTTGGAGTAAGCCCTTTATGGCACCATACCTACTTTTCATGGGATGGGATTTGTGGCACCTTTCCTATAAATCTTTGGGTTTGGAGTAAGTCTTTGTGTACCATTCCCACAGCTTTAGAGTAAACCCTTTGTTGCACCATACCTCCTTTCCATAGGATGGGAGTAAGCCCTGGAACCTTTCCTATAAATCTCTTGGGTTTAGAGTAAGCCCCTGTGCACTATTCCCACAAGTTTATAGTAAGCTTTTTATGGCACCATACATGCTTTCCATGGGATGTAAGTAAGCCTTTCATGGCACCCTTCCTATAAATCTTTTGGGTTTGGAGTAAGCCTTCAACATAATTCCCATAAGTTTGAAGTAACCTCTTTATAGCACCATACTTGCTTTCCATAGGATGGGAGTAATCCTTCATAGCACCCTTCCTATAAATCTCTTGGGTTTGGAGTAAGCCTTTGTGCACCATTCTTATAGGATTGGAGCAAGCCCTTTATGGAACCATTCTATTTCCTCATAAGTTGGGAGCAAGCCCTCTATGGTACCCTTCTAATGTCTTCCATAGGATGGTAGTAAGCCCTTCATGGCACGGTGGCACCCTTC
This sequence comes from Cymbidium sinense, assembly GCA_021442155.1. Classification (NCBI taxonomy): domain Eukaryota; kingdom Viridiplantae; phylum Streptophyta; class Magnoliopsida; order Asparagales; family Orchidaceae; genus Cymbidium; species Cymbidium sinense. The sequence goes on from CM038215.1 coordinate 200,001,040, forward strand.
CTATAAATCTCTTAAGATTGAGTAAGCTTTTGTGCACCATTCCCATGGGATTGGAGCAAGCCCTTCATGGCACCATTTTTATTTTCTGACAAGTTGGGAGCAAGCCCTTCGTGGCACCCTTCTTATGTCTCTCAGAGTTTTGGAGCAAATCTTCATGGCACCATTCCTACTGTTCATTGGGTAGGACTAAGTCATCAAGACCATTTTCACATTCTAGCTATTTAGATTATAATTAAGCCATTAAAGGCCCCTCCCTAATAGCTAACCAGATTAAGTATATGTATCCCAAAAGGCATCCTTCTCTAGTTGATATCAGTGTAGTTTTGTGAGGAGTAAGTATCCATAATAGCATCCTCCCCAACTACCATCCTTGACAATAGTAGGTATATATAATGGTATCATGTCTAGAAATCAAAAATAAATTCCTTTAATATTATGAGGGTAGGAGTAAGTATCCACATTGGTATGCTCACCAACTACCACCTCTAGATATGAGTAAGTATCCATAGTGGTATCCTTTCTAGAAAAGAAATTAAAAACATAGGATCTAGTCTATCACTACACATCTATTGATCCTCCCCTAAGGTTTGTTAGTCATCTGGGCTATCCCCTTGGCTAATTCCAGCTAAGAAGATGTGAGTCCCCGCACTTTCTTCTAGGCTAGCCATTAAAAATTGGCAGGAAAAGAAAATAAAATGCAGGATCTAGTCTATCCCAATATAAACATCTATAGATCCTCCATTTAGGTTGGTTAGTCATCAGGCCTATCCCCTTGACTAGCTCCATCTAGGAAGATGTGAGTTTGTGTGCTTTCTTCCTAGGTTAGTGTTGACCTCACTTTTGGAATGAGAATTAACCTTTCATCTTAGACTTAGGAACCTTCTAGACACTTGGATTTTCTTAGTGCTAAGACACTTCTAGTGATTAAGGAAACACTAAACCCAAGCTCAATTTGAAGAATATAACCCTAAGCCAAAAGTTTACCTTAGGACAAATAGGTTGCATCCTAAGGCCTAAACCAAGACTCATTCCCATTAACTCATCCAAACTTAAGCTCTAAGATTAGAGCTAAACCAATTCAGATCTATTCAATTAACCTTAATTGAATTTGGTTTTCCAATCCAAGATCCAAGTTAAATTAACATGGACCTTAACCCAATTAACCCATCACAATCCTATAACTCCATTTAAACATGTTCAAATAAACTAAATCCAACTTAATTTTTTCAACCTCTCCAATTATTCATTAGATCATTTCAAGCCATGCAAATACTTGCAATCAAGCCAACTAAACCAAACAAAAGTGACCCACCCAAGTTAGCCCATTTGACCTAAATGGTTCAAATGACCATAACTTAATTGATCCCAAATCAATTGCAATCAAAGCCACTAATCAACTCTAAATCCATCATTGAACCCCTCTCAACATTTAATTGACACCAACTCAACTCAATTCAACCCAATCAACCTAATTGGTTCACTTGACCCAATGAGACCTAAATGATCAATTTGATTCAAACTTCAATCCAAGCCAAAATGGATTAAATCAACTCATCCAATATCTTCCATAATGATTATTGATCATCTTTGATTACCATATTACAATCAATTGGGTCAAATCAAGTCAATTTGATGACATAACCCAAGTTAATCTAATTGGGTCAAATCTCATTTCAATCCAAAATGATTGCAATCAATGTCTCTAATCAATTATAATTGATTATTGAACACTCTACAATCATCAATTGAAGCCAATTTGACTAAGCCAAGCCAATTGACCTAAAAGATCAAATTAAATTGAAACTCATTCTAATCTAAATCAATTTGAACCAACTACTACAATAACTCCTAAATGATCAATCAAACATAGAACAACCCTTCATTTAACCCAGTTTAACCAATTTTACCAAATCAATCAACTTGCCCATTTAGCCTGAATTAACCCATATAAACCAAACCTAAATCCACTCCAAATTGAGTCAAACCAATTGGATTCACTCACTCCAAATGACCAATTGAACCAATTTGACCCATATTGGTCAAATTGAGCCAAACCCAACTAAAATAAGTCCAAAACCAACCAAACATGACATGACTCATCCTTGGGTCACCATCGGCCTGCCTAAGTGGGCCCAACCTATGGTGAACTTGATTGGGTCAAACCCATTAAACCAAACCACTCAAATGGGATAAAATCCACATTTTGGTGGACCACCTTTACTCTTGACAGGGACCTACTTGTTTTGGACCATGAGGACTCAATTCCTAATTTATTATGGGAGCCTTAGTAGTCCCTTGCTACCTCTGGCCACCTACCCCGATCAGACGGCTGTCAAAGGCTAAATCAATCTTAGCTCTTGGTTTAGGTGGGGAGCAAAGTATACTCTTCCCATGGATTCAAACTCAACACACACATTCCTAAGAGCATTCTTCATAGTCCCATACCATATCTCGAGCTCTTCGTGCACTCCACCACTGGCGAGACCAGCCCCTGATCAAACCTGAGAGCTTTATCCATCCTAGTTTCCAAAATCTCCACCAAACCCAAATTAACTCTTTCCACACCTTCATCTCACTCATGAGAACCAAAATGAATCATTTCCCAAGTGATTCGACTACCAGAAGAAATATCAAGACCAAGGTGAACTTTATGGTGTTTAGTCCATGGAGAAATTGATGGGGAGTTAGCTCGTGATCTTCTCAACAAAGATTCATCTCTTCAAGATGAAGCTACCTCTATTGATGGACCACCGATCTATATCTCTGACAAGATAAAATTTGATAACCATAGTTTCCCCACTACATGTTGGTCTTTTTTAAGTAAATTGTATTTTCATGTGATTTCCATCATAGGATCCCTTTAGATTCTTTCCTTGATCATTTTGGAGTCAATTTCACCATCGAACGAGCTCTGATGAGCTTGGATCGAGCGATGGAAGGCGAACGGTGTCCATCTTTCGATGCTCGTGGGATAATGAATCATCGAACGTTCATTTCATTTGATTAGAATGGACAATCGTAATTAATCATGCTAGAAATATCGATTTAATCCCTTTGAAATCACAAGATTAATCTCGGATCAGACGGTCAGGATGAAATCACATCCTCCGCCATTGAGTCAGCGTCAACTTTTAAGTAACCAATACTGCGACACCATGTAGAAAGTGTTGTTGTGTCAGCGTCCATGTGGCGCCGGTAGTTTAAAGAATTAATTAGACCTTAAAACTATAATTAAATGGTGAAACTTCAAAAAATCATAATTAATTATAGAAAAATAAACATGCAAATAACCCCATTTTGGAAATGCTAGACAGAGGAGAATTTAAGAAAAATAAAATCTATGATTTATGTCTAGTGAACTATGGTTAATTAAGGTTTGAAGCTTAGGCTAATTACCTAAATTAAGAACTAATTATTTGGCTAATTAATTTAACTTTGGTTAGATGATTCCATGTGATGTCCTCTGCCTCCCATAATTTCTTTGGAATTATTTGCCATGAAATTTAAAGAATTTGGAATTTCAATCCTAATCACCCTCATTACTTAATTTAATAATTATTAAAATTGATAAAAAGTGAAAATTAAATAATTAATGATAAATAATCATTATGAATAGTGAAAATAGTAAAGAGTTTTCCTAATTATTTTTTCAAATGTATCTCTTCAAGAAGGTTAATTAACATATATGATAATTTGGGATTAATTAGGAGAATTATTGATAAAAATGGAAGTCAAACAAAATTAATGATTGGTTCAAATAATTCAAATATAATTCATTAGTTTTTTTTATGTGTTTAATAAAGTTGTTAAGAAAATTATGGTTGACTCCTTGGTATGGGAAAATCATAAGAGTACTTAAATTAGATTCTTTCCTTCTTTAATCCAGTTAACTCTTAAGCATGAGCCTAATTGCATTAGATCTCTTTTAGGTGCATTGCAAATTTTACTTTTCTAAAAGCATATCATTGAAGGCTCATGATCTAGTAGTTAATTAAATTAAAAAAGCTTAAGGAAGGATAATCAAATCAATGTGCTTAATGATTTAAACCTAATCAAGTCATTAAAATCTATTTAATTGCTTTATGTTAACACTTTTAAAAAAATTCATATTAAGTACAAGTTAACCAAAGATTAATGAACCCAAGGTATGATAAATTTTGTGCTATAGTATTCTTACTTTTAATATTCATTTAATGTGGATATAAAATCTACCCAATTATCTTATGCTTAATACATGCATGAATGAATATAAATGTAATTGTTGATTATTTAATGTAGGTTGGAATCACATGATGCATGAACCTTTTAGAAAAAAAAGTTATTTTCTCCTTTATTTTATATCTTTTTAGCCTTATACTAACACATATATGAATATAGTAAATATTTGTAAGTGCGTGTCATTGTTGAACCAGGAAAGTGAGATAATGAAAGTCCTCCTTGGACTACTTAAAGTCTTATGTTCCTGGGATGTCTAGACTATATACTTGCTAACCCATACATACACACATGTGTAACCATAATGATAGACTTGTAAAAATTTCTTAAATTTGGTTAATGAAATTAATTTATCCCCATCACATAATTCATCATAAATCTAAAGGTACATGCCATTGTTGAACTAGGGAAGTGAGGTAATCAAAGACCTTCTTGGGACTACTTAAAATCTCGTATTATTGGGATGTCCAGACTATATACCTTTTTGACTTATGATTCATGCATGTATGAAATTAAAGTCTACATTTCTATTATTCATATTCATTTATGTTTTGAAATATTGATCATGTTTTAATTAATTTAGAGTAAACAATTTGAGATTTACTAGTAATATCCACACTATTTATTTTAAATGCATACAAAGGCTATAAAATTCTTATATGATTTTATTTAGAAAAAATAATTTGAGATTTATTAATGATAATAAACATACTATTCTTTTCAAACTCATGCACTTAATTTAATTTCTTTATGTGATTTTGTTTCAAGGACATGAATGTATATGCACATGAGACTTGAAGGTTTATAAACAAGTTAAATAAAGCAAGTGGAGCTTCACTAAATATCATACTTGGGTTTATCAACTCTTAAGGACTATTACATCAACATAAATACCCCAAACTTTATCAAATTTATCAAGTTTTAGTTTTAAGATTCTTGATTTGTTTAAACCTAAAAGGGATGTTTATCCATTAGGCTTACCCTTATCCATCTTGTTGATTAATTAGTTTAAGGTAAACCTAAGTAATTTGTATGTCTTAATTAACTTCTAATTGATTACTTAATCATTTAAACCCCACCCAGAAGAGTTTCATGGCTTAATTAATTCTTAATCATGAGCCTACATGACACGATGAGAAAGGTGAAATGACCCAACATAAAATTAACAATGCCCTAAGGATTCTAATGCAATTATACTCATGATTAAGGGTTAATTAAATTAAGAAAACCTAGTCTTAATTAATCAATTACACTCAAAATTCCCCCACACCAATGGATTATCTTGATTTCATTGAAGAACCTTTATGTTAGCTAAGCACATAAAGGGTTTTGAATAAGATCATTGATTAATCAAACTAAGTATTACAATTTTCTAAATTCTAAGTTAATTAAATGATTTAGTTAATTAATTAAGCATCCTTAAAAGTGATTTTAAGGAATAATTAAAATCATAGGTCTTAATCATTTTATTTGGTCATTCTTGCTATCATAATAATCAGCTAATCTTTTCTAATTAACTTTATCATTTCCCAATTTTTAATAATTATTAAATGCATAAGACTAGAAATTAGGGTTTGAAAAATTAGTTTTTTTAATCCACTTGGAAAATTAATCTAAGAAAATTATGAGAGGTAGAGGTCATCCCAAGGATTGATCACATAAAATTTTAGGTCAATTAGCCTAGTAATTAGGGCTTAATTAATTTAATTAGATAAAATTTTAAACCAGAATTAGTCAATATTCATTAGGAAAAATTTTGAGATTTTATTTTTCCTAATTATTCTCTATTTAAGCTTTCCAAAATGGAAATTTATTTATATATTTTTATATTTTTCTATAATTAGTTATAAAATATTGAAGTTTTAGTTAATTAAAATCTATTTTAAACCCTAATTAATTTATGTTCATAGTTGACACTGTGTGGTGACTAACGTAGCAGCACTTTCCACGTGGCATAACATAATTGGTCACTTAAATTGTTTGAAGTAGTTGCTGACTTAGCAGCAACGAATATGTTTTTATCTCAGCCCTTTGATCACATATTGAGTGGTTGAGATTGAACCCATGATTTCAAGGGGATAAATAAAAATCTAACATAATTAATCATGGCTATCCATTCTAATCATGTAGAATGAATAACCAATGATCTATCATTTATCCGTGCTGAGAGACACATATCCCCATTTAAACATTTGATCTAAGCTTGTTAGAGCTCATTCAATAGTGGATTCAACTCCAAAATGATCAAGGAGGATTTATAAGGGGATCCTTAGGTGGAATTCACACAAAACACATATTAACTTCACAAAAGATAAAAAATCCTATGGTTTTCTATGATTGGTCAAAAATTACTTCACTAGATATAAAAATTAGTGGTTCTTCTATTGAGGTAGCTTCGCCTTGAAGACTTGAAGCCATGTTGAGAAGATCATGAGCTACCTCCTTACCAGTTGTCCTCTATACCAAGCATCACCATGAAGCTCACTGAAGTTAGTTTTGGAGTGATTTTTAGTTCAAATTGAGTGCTTCTCAATTTATTTTGACTTTCCAGAGTGAGGGGAAGGTGTGGAAAGAATTAATTTGAGTTTGGTGGAGTTTTGGTGAAGTTGGACGAAGAGGTGTTGCTTTGGATGTGTGTGGTTGGTCTCGCCGGTGATGGGGTGCTCAAATCGCCGAGGGAAGCTTAGGGATTGAGGATGAGTCTTTGGTAAACATGTATGTTAAGTTTGAATGAGAGAAGAGGGGTATACTTCTCTCCTCAAGTGAATCAATCCATGGAATTGGTTCAACTTTTGGTTGTGGAGACTACTGATGTGGAGGTTCTCAAGTGGCTTGAGAGGTCTAGTGGCCTGCCATAGGGCCTACACCTCTTTTGAGGTAGACCAATGGCCAACCAAGGGGAGGAGGTCCTCCCTGTAGTTAAGGATGAACCCAATAGCCTTGTGTTAGGTTGGATTGGTGGGCTTATCTCCAAAGGGAGCCAAAGGTGGCTACCAAGGGTAAGAGGTAGGCATTCCAAATGGGGATTTTATCTTATTTGGGACCCTTAGTTCACTTGGATTGAACCAAACTGGGTTCACCATGGGTTGGATTCACTTGGCAGGTCAATGGAAACCTGAGGATGAGTTATGCCAAGTTTGGTTGGGTTTAGAATTGTTTTGAATTGGGTTTAGCTCAATTTGACCTATATAGTCAATATGGATTCAAATAGGTTAGGTTGACCAATTGACCTAATTGGGTCAAGAGGACAATTGGGGTATGTTCCAATGATCATTTGTAATGTATTGGTGCAATTGGTTTGACTCAATTTGAAGTAGATTTAGATTTGGCTCATGGGTTCATTTGGGCTAAATAAGTTAAATTGGGTTGAGTGAGGGGATAATCCATATTTGATTTATCATTTGAGAGTGATTGGAGGTTTTGATTGTTTTGATTTGATTTGATTTGGATTAGAATATGTTTTAGCTCAAATTTCCCTTTAGGTCAACTTGCCTAAATGGGTCAGTTGAGTTGGTTTGATTAAATTGGCTTCAGTTGATGATTGGAGAGCATTTAATAATCAATTTATGATTGATTAGGTGCATTGGTTACAATCAATTTATTTTATAATGAGCTTTAACCCTTTATCCCTTTAGATCAAATTGGGTCAACTTGGGTTGTGTTGGCTTGGTTAGACTTAATTGGTTTGGTTAGACTAAATTAGTTGCAATTAGATGATCAATGATGATCAACAAAATTTTGGAAGAGGTTGGATGAATTTATTTGGTCAAAATTGGGTTGGCTTGATGTTTAAACTAATTTGTCTTTTAGGTCAAATTTGGTTTGGTGAACCAATTTGCTTGATTGGGTTCCATTAGGGTCAATTGAATGTTGAGAGGTGTTCAATGATGAATTTGGAGTTGATTGATAGCCTTGACTACAATCAATTTGAGTTAAATTAAATTTTGACTCATTTGAAGTATTTAGGTCAAATGGGTCAACTTGGGTCAAATGAACCAATTAGATTGATTGGATGGATTAGGGTGAATTTGAATGTTTGATTAGATGTTTGGAATATTCATGAGACTTGGATCAATTGAATTGGGTTTTGACCCTATGGAACTCAAATAGGTTGAGTTAGGTCAACTTGATCACTTAACCAAATTGAACCATGATGGGTCATATTGAACATACGATAAAATGGTATTGATTGAGGTTTTATTTATAGTTGCTTAGTTTAAGTTTGAGATATTAGTTTGATATGGGGTTTGATTAAGTTTAGGTGGGCCCTATCTATCCTAAGTCAAGGTCTGAAATTAGGGTAGAACCATATGAGTCCTTAGGCTTGGGACTAGTGCTCTCTTAACCACTAAGAGTGCCTTAGCATTAGGGTGTCATAATGCCTAGATGGACCCTAGGTCTAAGAAAGGGTATTCAACCTCACTCCAAAGTGAGATCAATAGTTGGTTCAAACTTACCTCTTATCTTGTGATGGGTTACAATTGGTCTCCTGAATTAAAACATGCTCTCCAACTCGAAAAGCTTTTGGATGGATTGACATGTTATGAGCTTGAATCATCTGTGCTTTGTATAACTCAAGGTTTTGATAAGCTTGGATGTGCTTTTCCAATTGGAATCTAGCATTTTGCTCAGTTGTGTTCTTGTTGCCTATAACAACCCTTAGCAATGATAATTGAACTACTAATGAAAGATCAGCTTCAGACCCATACACCAAGGAAAAGGGACTGGATTATGTTGGAGTTTTATAAGTGTTACAATAGCCCCACAATGCTTCAACTAATCACTCATACTAGTGTCACTTATTATCATCAAGTGTTTTCTTTAATATTTGGATAAAAGTTTTATTGAAGGCTTCTGCTAGCCCATTCACCCGGGGATAGTATATGGTAGAGTACATCCAATATTTGTTACACCTTCTCACAAAGTTATTGATCTTCATGCTCTTAAAGGGGTGCCATTATCAAATATAATCTGATAAGGTATGTTGAATCTATAAATGATGTGACTCTTGAAGAGCTGAAGGGCATGATGCACCTTGATTTCTCTCAGAGGGATTACCTTTGCCCACCTAAAAAAGTAATCTAGCTATTAGAATGAAGTGATGTCCCTTGGAAGAAGAAAGTCAATTGGACCCACTATATTTATACCCCAGCACTCAAATGTCCATGAAGCTATCATTGGATGGAGGAAGTTAAGCTACTGATGTAAGACTACTCCATGCACCTTACACAGTGACAACAATGTGCTTCATCCATACAATCCGTAATCATTATTGGTCAATAGTATCCGAGCCTTTAATTTTACTTTCATCTTTGGATCTGATTGATGTGATCCACATAGTCCTGAATGTACCATAGTAATAAATTTTGGGCTTCGTGTTTGCCTAAACAATGTAACTACATGTGGTTAAATGACCATTGATATAGAGTTTCATCAATTAGATCATAGGAGCTCTTTGCTTAGCTTGATGGGCTTGCAATTTCTCTTGAAGTAGTTGCCTTTATTTAAGTAATTAATAAATGGTTGCCTCCAGTCTAATTCTTTATCCTTTTTAGTAATGGTAGCATTTCCTTCAAGAGTATTTTTATTGATGAGGTCAACATTAGTAGGAGAAAGGACCAAATGGATGTGTACTTCTATCTATATGAACTCATCATCCAAACATGTCATCTCTTTAGTGAGCTTGGCTAGAGCATCGTCAATGGAATTTTCTCCTCAATGGTGTGGGAAAAATTTTGTGACACCACATAGAATTTAAAATTTTCTTATTTAGAAAATCAAATTCATCATTAAGGAATAAACATATTATCTTGAAAGATAAACATGTTTTCTTATAATGGATTTGATTATTTAAACAAAGACTCCTAAACTTAATGAGTCTACTTAATGTTCTAATGATTCTTCCCTTGAACTACATGAAAATGTATGACAATGTTTATTTTATATTGGAATTATAGTTTTTTATAAGGGCAAGCCCTTATAGTTTAATTACATTTTAATAATGAGGACCACTTCCTAAGAATACTCTCAATTAAAGAAATATGCTCTTATTTCTATGGATTTCAAAGTTGGTTCCAAAGGATGGTTAAATTAGAATTTTAAAAGCGAACACTTCAAAGCAGAAAGAATTCTTTACAAGGACAATTGGGATAAAGTAGGAAATTCCTATAGATACTGGAATATCTAATAGGCATTTCAACTATCCTATCATTAAGCTTTATATTTTGACATTGAATTTATTGAGATTTGAATTGATATTTTATTAGAAATCTAAGACTTAGATTCTAGTAGCATATGATTGTAGAAATGAGGGTGAAGACTTATTCCTAAAAGGATCCTTCATAATTTAAGTTTACAAATGCATCTGACACAAGTCAGAAGTTTGACCTAGTTAGAAAAGGAACATATCCTTGACTCTTCTGGACTTATGACCCACATGGAAGGGCTGCTAGCTAACACCACCTAAGCAAATTTCTAAATCTATTATGCCAATATTTATGATATGCAAATGGCTGGGCTATTACATTTTATAAAAGAATCTAGAAAACTAAACCCACTCCCTAATCCTTAAGATCATATTAGGTAAGATTTGCACCTAACTAATTTAATAATTTTTAGCTTTTAAATATTTTGACTCATAATTCTTTAAGGACTTTGGGGTATGCAATTTATACTTACAATGAGATGCAGTTAGAAATGGTCATGGGCCAAATCAAAACAAGAAGGCACACTTCCTCACGAAGGTTGTCATCCTCAAAGGTTAGATACCCCATGTACAATGGCAGAGGCACCCAATTCAAGGATTTTGAGCAATATGCTAGCATAGTTGAAAAATCTAATTGTTTCTAGTTGCTTTTAAGTTGCACTTAAGGCCTTAATTTATGTATAAAGTTATGAATTTTCTTATTTTTATTTAAATTATTTATATTTAATTTGGGTAGAAAATTTAATTTTTCTAAGAGCCTAATGTCGATGTTCATCACAGTAACACAACACAGAAATAAACTTAGAAAAACTGGCAATTTTTATTACGCACCCAAAATAAATCACACCAAATTTAATTTAAAAGAACAAGCTAGTGAATAGGTATCAATGTCCACCCCAGAAGAAAATGTTTATATTTATTTTTATTAATACTTATTAACTTGAATGAACTAACTTATTTAAGTTAATATTTTAATTCAAACTTGGTTTTGATTTTAGTATTTAAAAGATATATTATATTTCAATTTCATGATTTTTTAATTTATGTATTCTTAATTTATCATTTAGGTTTATTTAATTTTAATTAATTTCATTTTGACGTTTCATTATGTTATCTTGATGAATTTGAGTAAGTTAACTTAATTAATTTCAAGTGATGATTTCATTCATTCATTAATGTTTATATATGAATTTAGATAAGTTGATTCAATTAGTTTCAATAATCTTTGTTAAGTCTTGATTTTATTAATTAAGAGGTTCATTATCTTATGCTTTATGATTTCTTATTCAAATTAAGCTTGATGTAACATTAGGTGTTAAAGTTTCATAACTTGATTTAATTTATTAATATAGAATTTTGTTTACTAATCATAACTCAGGAAACCTACGAATGAAATACTTTTGGTTTCCCAACTTAAAGCTAAGCCATTTCAAGTTAGGGTTAAGGATTATTTAGTTAATTTGATTCAATTAGTTTTTTTATTTAAATGTAGAATTATGTTGTTTATTAACTTAAATGAATTCAAAGGATTTAATGAATTTCATATTTATTTAAGTATAAAATTTATAGATTATTAATTTTATATTTTAATTGATTAATTTATTCATTATAAATTTGATAAATTATTGACTTAGGCTTTAATTAGATTTTGGTATTTTTTAAAATATTCATTAAACCCTAAGTTTATGATTAATCAAATTCCACAATTTTAGAGGGTTGAAATTTTTTCCTTAAGTGTTCTGAGATTAATAATAATGTTTTAAAGTGGTTTTATGAATTTTTATAATTTATGTAATTTTTTATTTAAAAGTTTCATTTAAATTAACATAAAGATTAGAAATTTGATAATATCAAATCTAGATATCATTTGCCTCTGAAAATGCTATAGCAAGTGGGGTTTCTTGACAATTTTAATTAACTAAATTTAACTTTAATAAGATGCATAATTTGAGACTAATTAAGATTTTAATTATTTCACTAAAACTCAAATTAAGCCTAAATTAGGAAAAATTAGTTAAGGGTTTTATTTTCCTATATTTAACTTTAGAAGATATATGTATCGAGAGTTTATTTCAAATTTTGGATATTTAGTTGATTTATTATAATTTGTTGAAATTTAGGTTCATTAATTGCATTAATTAATGCAATTAATTGCTTAATTAAGTAATTTTAGGGTTTATAAGATTTCAATGGGTTTTAATGATATATTTAGATTCATTAGGTTTATTTTGATGGTTTAACTTAATTTTATAGCTTTCCCTAATTTTTCTATTTCAATATTAATTTATTTCATTAAATCAAAGCCTATGGCTTCAAAATTTTATAATTTGAAATTTATTTAGCAATAAATCCTGAAAAATTTATCTAATGTGTGTTTTAACCTTAATTTCAATTCTCCAAAGTTTGAAATCAAGTAGATTAATGGTGTGAGTTTAATTTTTATTTTAACCAAATTAACTTAAAATTACTTAAAATTAATTAGGAATTTTGGGTTTAATGGATTCCTCTCACTAAGATGAATCTATAGAGCCCTTATTTGTATTATTTTGGCTAAGTATTTTATTTTGTATGCTTTTTTTTAAAATTTTTAAATTTATTGAATTCAAAAAATTAGCAATTTTCCATTTTAAATGGTCGGCACCATGCGAGGCCAACGTGACATCGCTTTACACATGGAAGTGTCTGAATCGGCCACATTGGATCTACGTGGATCCCGTGTTATTTCGGTAGTATATGTGATTTGATCCAAGCCATCTGATCAATATCAGATAGCTTGATCGTCCCACAATTTTCTATAGGGTCTAAATCACTTTACATGGCTATATCTGAACCGTCCATTCCTAACAAAAGGAATGGACGTTGAAGATTATATCTTCTTTAATGGTGCCGAAAGTCGAAGGTCTTTTGTCAAGTCAAAGTAATTTTATTGATCTGGTCGATGAAATCACTAGATTTCAATTGCAAATCTATCATGGACTCGAATGGAATGCAACTATATGGATTGATCTTACTTAAGATCAAGTTCATTTTGAAAAGGACTAAAACTAAATGCTTAAGGGGTCGGTTGGATTCCATACCTCATCGACGATGATCTTGGTGGTCAAAAAAGCTTTGTGGGAACCTAGTGAAGCTTTGGGAAGGAGGAATTGGATTGCCTCTTTGTGGAATATCTTATGGACCAAGCTACGTCCCTTTTCTAGCAACTTTGGTCAAACTCCGACTTGCCAGCAATGTGGGAATGGGGGAAAGGGTATACTCTCCTTCATTTCACTTGAGGAAAGTGATGGAAGACTTAAATTTGCTTGGTGAAAGCTCTCTCTTGATTTTCCACTCTTGGCCAAGAGGTATATCTAATGGGCAACCCACCATGGTCAGTGAAGGTGATTGCCATCCTTGGAGGCTAGATCCAAAGGGTGGTCAGTTGATTAGGAACAGTCCAAGATAATTAAGATGAGGAGTGGAGGTGAGGGATGGATTGGGTGAGGAGTTTGTCTCCAAGCTTCATTTCTTTTTTCCATGAAATATTCCTTTGCTTGGGTGGACTTGAGCTCATTTGTTTAGCTTAGTTTTTCCTGCCATTCACTTAAACACATCTTGGATGAGTTTAGAAGTGTTTCAAAGTGATTAGCCTAAGTTAACTTTCAAACATTTTGAATTATGACACTTTAAGATTAATGTTAGATTTAAGCTTTAATTATGTTCATATAATCATTTATGATGTCCCCAATAAATGGGCTTTATGGAATTTGAGTTGTTTGTTTGCCTTTTTTTAACACTTAACCCATTATGAATCAAATAGATTTAGTTGAATCTAATTGAGTCAAATGAACTTCTTGACTCAATTATAATGTATTTAGTTTTCAATTGTGTTAATCTAAGTATTTGAAATGATTTAATTCAATCAAATTTCATTTATTTTGGGTTTAAAACTCACTTTGACCCGATTTGGGCTTAATGGATTAAGATTAGTCTAATTGGATCAAATGATCATATTAGTCAAATTAATCCCAATAATTGATTAATTTATGTTTTATAATGATTTTTAAATAATTGAGGTAATTAATTTGGGTTGATTTAAATTTAATTTGGATTTGAATTGAATAAAGTCTATTTAGGCCTATTTAGGTCAAAATGGTCTAATTAGCCTAATTAAGGTCTTATTGGTTTTAACTTTCTTTTAATTCATGTTTAAACATGTTTATTTAATAATTTTGAGTCTTTGAAATAATTTCATTTGATCAAATTATGATGGGTTGATTCGAGGAGGTTGCTCCATCAAAGTACAATTCTAAATGGCACCCATTCACATTTCCAAAACTTATGATTTGCTCATCAAGGAGATCATCATTTAGAGGAGAATCTGAGGAGAGGTGTTGCGCTATTAGAATTTTCTAACGCTTGCCCTTTCATAGCCCGAAGTGGTATGAAAGTGATGCAAATTGTTACAAAATCATGGACCATCGTGATAACCACTTGGATAGTGTGGGCCATGTCATGAGATATTGTAATGGATTTATTCTAGAAATTAAGTTAATTATATGAGAAAGTATATAGTGCCTTAGCTTTTGGGTAGTGAATATAAAGGCTAGGCAATGAAACTCATTGGGTAGAGAGTTTGCCTCTACTGGAATTAGGTGATGACTCACTAGTAGAGTGTATTCTCTTTCCTTTTATCATTGGCCTGAGCCAACAAAGTGCCAAAGGAATCACCTAATGCAGCCATGTACAAAATAAGTGGTCTACCTAGGATAGAGTAAAATCCGAAGGTGTCATCAAGTATTATTTTAATTCTCTTAGAAGCATGTAGACATAACGTCCTATTGAAACTTGGCATCTTCCTTTGTAAGTGTTGTGAATGGTCAACTCCTATCAAATATATTCAATATAAAGTGTCATTGATATGCTAATCTTTCTTGGAAAGATCTAAGTTAGGATAGGCTCTTATGAGGTGGCATATCTAATATTGCTTTAATTTTCTCTAGATCTATCTTGATCCTACTGTATGACAAACCATTGAAACTTCTGAGGTTTCCTAAAATCACACTTCAAAAAATTCATTATCATGTTATAATGTCATAACCGTTCAAAGACTCCTCTCAAATCATAAAGGTGGTCTTCCTTTTCTTTGCTTTTGACTATGAGATCATCAACATAGCACTCAACCAAGTGATGGATGAGCTTATCGAAGATTCTAATCATGGCCCACTGATACATAACATAGCATTTTCAAGGCAAAAGGCATGACCTTATAGTAAAAAATTTTGATCGAAGTTCTAAATGTGGTATTTATCTCATCCTTAGGTGTCATCTTAATTTAATTATAACATTATAACCAGATGACCCATCCATGAAGGAGAAAATTGCATGTGAGGAGGCTATGTCCACCATTGGCTCTGATATGGGTAATAAGAACTCATGTTTGGGACATGCTTTATTTAGATCTCTAAAATCTATGCATATGCAAAATTGACCATTTTTCTTTTTAATTGGGATAATACTAGCTAATGAAGTAAGATACTTTTTCTCTAGGATAAAACTATTTTTCATTAATTTGTTTACTTCAAAAATGACGCTGTTCAATATCTAATCACATGCATCTATGAACTTGCTTAACGGAAGTTATGTTAGGCTAAATTTTTAGTTTATGAACTACAATATCAGGAGAAAATCTAAGCATTTCTTCATAATTCCAAGAAATATCAAGATAAAACTAGTTTCAATTAATTTGTTTACTTCAAAAATGACCTATTGCTTAATATCTAATCACATGCGTCTAGGAACTTGCTTAATGGGAGTCATGTTAAGCTAAATTTTTAGTTTATGAACTACAATATCAGGAGAAAATCCAAGCATTTCTTTATAATTCCAAGCAAAATCATCCTTAAACTTTGAAAGTAGCCTAACTAAGTCATTGGTTTTAGAATCACTTAATAAAGAACTAACAAATGTTGGACGTGGATTATTTTTAGTACCTAAGTTGATTCTATCAACTCATCAATGGTTGACTTTATTTCTTCCTCTAGTTTTAGGGGTGCATCCCTAACTTGGAGGTCATTTAGATTGCTTGAAGATTCTAGATAAACTTTTTCATATGAATTGGTGTTGTTTAAAAAGAACATATTACACTCTAAATTATTACTAATGATCAAACAGTATTCATCATCATCTATAAGGCCAATCGTACCAAATCCTAGCCCTAGTCTTAACTATGTCTTCTTGCATTTATTTCTCTATATTTTCTCAAAGTAGTTAGTCAAAAGATAATTTTATTATTTCTTTGTAAGATTTATCCTCAAGTTCTACATTAGCTCTTGAAATTGAGGATGATGCTCCTAGGTAAAATTTTTAAAGCTTTGAGTTTTCATCCAGTTGTGGTGTAGATTTAACTATCAAAACCCTCAAGAGTCTCTGAAGAGAGTGGGATTAGAGTTTAAGTGCTCACATACTGGTTGATCCTCACATACAATGATAATTTAGATATATTTTTGCTCTGCTTGAGGAACCTTTCATCATCGCTTTTTGGCTCTATTATTTTCTTTAACTTAATTTGTAAGTGTGGGGAGGCAACTAGTGCACTCACTACATAAGACTCATCCTTTGAACTAGATTCTAAGTCTATATAGATAGTGGGAGAGCCGTGAGGTAGTTGTGGAGGATCTTGAGCTAGGGATATCTATACTGGTCTTCTTCCTCTCATGCCTCCTCTAAGCTTGCTTTGTGCTCGCCCTACGATAGGTCAGAACATCTCACATACTCATTGGAAAGGAGAGGTAAGATGTGAATGGAAGGTGATGTCAAACTCACTTTCTTCCCTAAGTTTTCTTGTTTTTATTTTTGATATTATTTTTATTTTTATTTTTTTATTTTGTTTTAATTTTGTTTACTTTTCTTATTATTTTTTGATTGATATTATTTTGTACATAATGAGAGTATACATTTTTTCCTTTGGGGAGGTAGTAGGTTACATCTTCATATATCCCGACCTCATGCACTAAAAATGACTTCAAATCACCCTTAATGCAATACTATAAACCATTATGCATGAACTTAATGTACTGATGGAGTGAGGATGGCACCATGGTGTTCTCATGTATCAAGAGTCAATAAAATGTTGAAAGATGTATCTAAATATATAATATGAAATTTTCCGCCATTAAATCAATAATCTATAATAGTAGTGTGATTGAGCCTAAGGTCTTTTTATCATATTCATTGAATCCTTTCAACATCATCTCATCAGAACTAAGCCTAGTGATTGTTGATCCTCAAGTAGGCAAGGGTTCATAGACTTATGATGTTGACCAATGTACCCAGGTCAACAAGTACTCTGAATAATATGAAGTTATCTATGTTCATTGAAATGTAAAGTGACCGGTTGTGATTGGTAGTTCCTAGGAGCAAATCATCATCTGAGAAGGTAACTCCTGAGACCTTTAAAGTAGTAGGCCTCTCCTTCAGCTGTGGAAGTAGAGATCAGTTGAGCTAAGCATATCTTAGGATCTAAAAGGGCTTTGATCAAGGATTCCCTCATCTCTTTAAATAAGACAAGGGCATCATATATGCTTAGCCTAGCCGATAACTTTTAAGATGGGCTAGGACATTATAGTCAACCTTAAGCTAATTTCATATATCCTATGCTAGAGCATCTTGTGGAAGGTTTATCTGTTCACTGACACTAATAACATGTTTTTTTTTATGTTAAGGTGCCATCCTAGGAGGTAGACTCGCCACTATGAAGGCTAACTTCTACGATCTCTTCCATGGGAGAAATCATAGTGGCATCTACTTGCTCGTCGGGCACCTGAAGGTTCTCCTAATGGATCTAAAGTCAGATGGCTCCAACTCTATCTTGATAAGGGCTCCCTGAAGATTTAAGATAGGGATGTCACTATTAGAGTTGAAGCCATCATATGAAAGGATTTCATCAAAATCATTGGGATTATGTTAATCATTTTCACCATGAAAAGACAAGATGTAAGCAGAATTCTTATTTATTACTTTGTTTGAATCAAAGTACAAAATAAAAGTCATACAAAGTATGCTGCTTGAGTGGCTTGATGCTCCCATCCACATATACTATGCTCCTAAAAGTATATGTGGTATGAGTGGTAGGAGATGATGTTATTGACGTATCCTTGGTCTCCATTAGTTGCTTATGCTCAATATCCTTCATCTCTGAGTTATCCTTCACAAATTATACCCTACCAGTGTTGTGGAGGTATGAGCTAGTTTAGGTACCTGTAAAGAAAGTTTTGTCACCTTAGAAATAATTTTCCAAGAGGTTTGAGATAAAACAAATACCCCAACCTTCTTCAGTTTAAGAGAATTGAATGATTCTCTAGAGATCACTTTTATAAAACCAATGGTATGTTCTACTAAGTATTTGTTGACCTCATTGTTAAGATGAGCTCTCATCCCCTCCATCTTAAACATAAGTCTTATCTTAGACTTAAGAGATCCTTAGCCTTAAGACATATCTAATGATTAGGTGGACACTCAACCTAACTCTAGAGACTTAGAAGAGTTAGCCATAGGAATAGGTCATGCCTTAGGGGTGTTAGGAAAATTTACCTACCCTATAATTTGAATCAAATTCCTTACTTCCTTCAAGTCAAACTTAAATCAATTCCAACTTAATTGATTTTCTCCAAACTCAAATCAATCCCAAATGATTGAAATCCATGATCAATTCCAAATGATTGAAGCTTATAAATTCAAATTCTAAATCAAAAATATTTCATAAGTCCTTTGATTCTCTCTCATAGACTTAGCTTAAATCAAATCTCAATCAATTCAAATTCAAGGAATTTTCTCACAACCTATTTATATTCTCATTTATATTCACATATATAAATTAAATTTAAATTCAAATCAATCAAACAAAATCCAAAATCAAATTCAAATTTCAAATCAAAAATATTTTCTAAGTCCTTTGATTCTCTCTTATAGATAAAAATATTCTCAAAATAAAAATCACATTAAACAAACTTTGATTCACTTTAAACTTTCTTATTTTCATGTCTTTAGGAATTAATTAGGGTGAATGAATTTATATTGCTTTCATCACTTTATTTCTTTCCTAGCATGCTAAATGTGTATGTCATATGAAATTAATGCATTCATATCTTTTAAAATCAAAATTAAAATGAAATATTTTCTTTAAGTCAAATTGCATATTTTGGCTAAAGTAGAAATATGAATGGCTATTATCATTATTAAATTCAAAATTATTTTCAAAACTTATAAATCAAATATCAAAACTGAAAGGTATGCTACTTATACTTTATTTATAAGCTTGCATGTGAATATAAAAATGTGTCCTATGTTTGCTTCCTTTCTTTCCTCTTAACATGGATTTGGATAAGATTTGCAAAGTGTGTAATTCTTTTAAAAGAACATAACACTTGTTTAAAATCTACTCTTATCCTCTTCCATGTTATAACTTAAGAAGGATCTTTACATCTACACATATAAATTGCATAAACAAACCAAAAATTAAATAAACATAAACTTTGCATCTTTCTTTCTCCATTTATTTCTTTTCCACATGCATATGTATTTAAGGAAAGTGGTATATTAGTCTTGGCAACCCTGGGGTTGTGAGGGTTTAAGTAGCCCTAAGTAGGTCTTGTACCTTACACGCCTAGTGCTAACAATGGCATCATACTCATTTATGCCTTTCATACATACAAATGTGTATATGAATAAAGAATAAAAGGAAACCACCCCTCTTTTCTATTTAATAAAAATCATGCATCATAAGGCATTCTAATTTTCCTAAGTAACATTCTTTTGCATTCATCATAAAGTGTGCTAAACATTTCCACTTGTATGTATAGATATGCTTAGATTCATCCATATGCATGTTATACATCTTGGGAAAGAAATGAAGTGATGTGTGTTTTGTTATATTGTTCACTTTACTTAATCTTAAAATGTCTTTCTTTTGAATAAGTTTATTTAGTGAAGATTTAAACTTAGGATTAATTAAAACACATAATCAAACATTCACTAAACAAAATCAAATATGAATCTACTTTAGAAATTACTTAAGGTAGGGAAGGAAAGAGAAGTCTCTTCTCTTTTCCCTCTCTTTATAACTTAGTAATTAATTGTAGGGTTCACTCAAATCTAATCAAAATACAAAATAAAATTAACCCAAAATAACTAAGCATCTTAAATTGAAACCAACCTCTAAGTTGAACATTTTCATACTTAGGAAATCTAAACCTTAAAGCCATAGCTAAACATACCACACAAACTTTAAATGGCACACACTTTAGGCTAAGTCACCATTTCTAGCTTTAGGTTAGGGCAGTGCATGGCTTGATGTTTGCTTTATTTTGTGACATATTATTTCTAGTCTAGATGTTAGGGTGTATGTTCATAGAATGAATGGTAGGATGATTTAGTCTAATCATTGTCTTCTGCAAGGGATTGTGCTTAAGGAGTGTTGTAATAAAAATATAAATACTTTTGCTATGCAGGTGCTTATACCCCTAAGCATAATCCAATAGGCCAGGAGGACTTGGTTACTCATCTGTGGGGTGCTAAGTCCAATATACATGCCTGGAAATTGTATGGTTTATTTAGCTAATCTCTATTTTGCAGGTGTTAGTTAGATTTACTTTTCATTTTCAAGTAATTTTATAATTAGGATTTTGGAATGATTGTTATGGGGGATTAGGATGAACATTGGTCATAAGATCTCATCTTATGTACCATGTGAAGCCTTTGGAGCAACCACATTCCAACCATTGAAAAGAAGGAACCAAAAGAAGAAAGAAGAAAAAAGAAAGAAGAAGAGAATAAAGAAGAAATGAAGACCCTCATAACATGAATTCCTTACTTAATTATAATTAATTCATTTGTAATCTTGTATAAGGGTAGAGCTCAGATACCTAATTTGTTTTCAGGTTTGTGCGGTGGTGTCCGAACAAAAATGACATTTTATTCTTTTACGTTAGCTTTATAAAATATTTGATATTTTGTTTTGCTTATGCATTAAGATGGCAATATTTTCCTAGTTTTTTCCTTACTTTGATGTATGGCCTGGATGACGATTAGGCTCTTAGGGAAAATAAATCTTCTACCAAATTAATCAACTTAAAATTAAAAATAAATAACTCATAACCTTGTCAAAAGCCTAAACTAAAATCAAGAAAAAAAAGAATTAGTAACCCCTTAAGTGGATGTGTACTTTCTTTTCTAATATCATGCATAAAAGCATATTATTTCACTCTTGATTGAAGGGCTTCCACCTTTTCCAGAGAACTTGGCTTGACCTGTGAGAACTATGGTGGGAACACACCTCCTTATGTCACTGATTTTGGCCCATAATCTTATTCTTATGCCTTAGGCATATGAATCCTATAACTTGTGTCAAATGATTGTCCAAAATAAAAATAAAATATGTGAAATTTTGCATTAGATTTAAGTCATTTGAAACATGTCCTTACATGATCTAGTCTCTTTAGGAGCATGTTTAAGGACTTAGTCTCATTCTAAATAAATAATAACCTTGCTATCTTACATAAACATAAGATTTGCCTACATGAATTTAAAACCATAGGAGGAGTTAGTTGGCGGCCACCCCCTGACAGTTATAAGTCCAACAGTCAAGTGCTTTATCCTCTTTGTGAGGTAAACCAAATATCCATTTTCATCTTATATTTAGGCCATGCTTTTAGCCCTCGCCAAAGCTCCCTAGATTTAGGTTTTGAGGTTGCTTCTCTCCTTTGCGGGCTATAAGTATAAATCCTCACCTCTTAGGCATTTCCATAGCCTTGTACTATGGAATTGTAAGCCCTAGAATTCTAATGAAAATTCAACTCAAACACATTAATTTAATTTTAAAAATGTAAATCCCAACCATAGGGTAGTCTGGGGTGCTTACTAGGCTTCCTAGTATCTTAAGCAACCCCTACTTGTTTTCATTTGGCTTTGATAAGAAATCCTTCCTCTTGATCGATCCCACTTGACCTTTTAAAAATAAACCAATCGATTAATAGTACTACCTTTTTGAAATCTTTGGAGACAATGATCATTTACCTTAATTGAGAGTATTCCTAAGAAATCTCATTCCTTAGGATGTAATTAACTATGGAGGCTTGCCTCCATAGGGAACTTAACGAACTTGATTTAAAATAAACTCTACATTACTTTTCATGTAAAGTAGGGGATGAATATCTTGTACATATGTAGACCCATTGTCCTATGAGTCCTTATTAAGGTGAATAGGTTCATTGTAGGGTGGTGACTTCTATCTTTTGAGATATCGCACCTCTCTTCAATGTCATACCCAATCACCTAATAAAATAACTATGGATATACGTGATGTCCAAATGCAAAGAGTATATTTTTATCTTCATTTTGTCCATATAGATTGAAGATGGAAGTATACACTTAAGAAGATAAATGAAAAAAAAATTTCACCACAGATTTTTCTGCGACTCCACTGGAGAAGGTTCCTCTCTCCATCTTTGTAAATGATCATTGTCTCCAAGTATCGATAGTGGGTTTATACTTTTGTATGAATCCAAGATATTATTTAGGTATTACTATGGCTCCATACTTGTAGCTTCGCTCGACCCAATCCTTGAAGGTAATACAATCCTCTAAGACATTTTCAAGCATGCGATGGTAGGGAAAATTAGGATCATCACCTTGCCCACTTCCTTTGACCTTTTGGGTTCAAGTATCTAAAAATTTTACTAATTACCTCCCTCTTGATTGAATAAGGCTTGTTTAACTTTATTAAGAGTAGGTAGAACGTAACTACTAGACTATTGGTGGGGGTGCTGATATCTTTGAGGTTGATAAGAGCATGGAGATGGAAGTGGAGGTGGCTGGGACCTAGGTCTCTTGGGTTGAGCCCACATGGACTGTTTCCTTTTGTCGATTGCAGACTATCTTAGGTCTTTTCTCTAACACCTTCTATAATTTTGTCTTGCAAGAATGATCTAAAAATAATAATTATTTGGTTTCCTCCAAAAGGTTGGCTACTTTACTAATTAACTTTTCAAAGGTTTTAATGGTGAAGCCTTTAAGCATGAATGCCACTAAGCCATGATTATTCTTGAGTAGAACCTCAATGGCATGATGCTCCTAAAGTTGAGGTTCACACTTCATACTAAGGTTCCTCCATCTGAGAATATAATCAACTAGGGACTCATTAAGTTTCAACTTTTCAACTACTAGGTCCCCTACAGTCACCTTCTATTAGACTCTTACAAACCTAGTGATGAAGAGATACTCTAACTCAGTGAAAGTTTTCATTAAATTGTTGGGCAATTTGGTGTACCAATCAAATGTTATACTTGTTAGGCTACTAACAAACTATCTAAACAAAAGAGAATCACTATCTCCAGCATTGCAACAACTAGCTCTGAAATGGGCAATGTGTTGTTGTGGTGTCCCACTAGCATCAAAAATCTTAAAGGATGGTGTCATAATCCCCTTAGGATATCAAACTACATCAAATTCCTTTGGGTAAGTTCTTCACTTTGAAACTGATGAGGCCCCTTGGGTTTATGCCAATGTCTCCTTAACTTGTTGTTCCATTAACTGCTGTTATCTTGCTCTTAGAGAGTTGCACTTTATGTACCCTTCCTATGCAAACTGCCTACTTCCTTATATAAAGGAATCATACCTTTATTTCAATCCACTATATGCACTAATTCATGCTTATCCACCTCCATAGGTGTGGCTTAAGGATTGAAGTTTTTCCTTGAAGGGACATGATCGCTAACATCAACTCTTTCACGCTTTGCTCCGCACAAGGAAGTTGGTCGCCCTTTTATCTTAGATGATGTAACAATCGCTGAGTTAAGTCTAGTGTCTCACCTTCCTCAATTTGAACATCATGTACATCTTTGGGATGTTGATGATCTCTATGTAAGGACCCTTTAATATCAACCATATGTATTTCGTTGTATCATCTAAAAGGTCATCCTCATCAGTATTCAAATCTACCATATCACCATCCTGATCAGAATGATCATCCTCAACTATCTGCTTTACTGGCATGATAGCCCTCCAATATATCATCTAAAGATTGATCATTTACCTAGCATGGGACTACTAGAACATATACTAGGTGACCACTACAAGTAATTGGATCTTCTACCTACATCGTCTCTTTCTCTTGAACTACTTGCTCTTTACTAGTTTAAGCTATGTGCAAATTGGTTATTCCTTTTCTATCTCCTCTCATCCATCAGGTGATCATAGTGGAGCCATGACTACACACTTGGGCTGCCACACCCTCTTCATTCTAGTAAAGTAAGCGGTTGAATGGGCAACTCAATTATACACCACTAGCACTAGAAGAAGAAGGTTGGCCCTCAAGTTTTAGCTAATCACGAGAGGTGGGGCTTCTCTTTCCTTGGGTTGCTTTTGATATTTTATGGGGAGATATGTTGTCACTTAGACAGGAGAGGAGAATCTATGAGTTGAGAAATGCAATGGTGATCACATTAACTATGGTTCCATAGATGCCTCTTTTAAGTTGGTGAGTATAATCCCTAAATTGCCTCATGTGGTCAAACTATGACCTGTGGTGTCTATCCATCAATGCAAAGGCCACCGACATCATGGAGAACCTCCTCTTTTGCTCCTAGTAGCCTAAATAGTTACCTTGGCCTCTATGGCCCTCCCTCTCCTCATCTAATCTCACATAATTTTTAGGATGGCTATTCTTAAACTTCTAACTTCTTCAGACTCATAACATTTATGCTTTATTTTCATATGTTTAAGAACCAGCCTTAGACCAGCATAGGGTGTTTCTTTCGTTTTTCCCTAGCCGATGTCTCATACTTAAATGGATGTGGTGTGTATTATGATGATGCTCCAAATATCTTCTTCTCCCTCATATGCAAAGAGTGGGTGAAACATACTTCCAAAGAAGGGGAGAGGTCTTGTAAGATGGCCCACCCTCAGCCATTTGAGATGAGGTATCTACCTCCTGATACATCCTCTCATATAACATTTTTTACTTTCTATTCTTGTTCCTCCTCTAGGGAATGTGACAATAGGAAGAACATACCTCAAAGATAGAAGTGACAAAGACTAGCTCAACCTTGAGCTTTCCTTTAGAGGCTGAGGCTATCTTAGGTGCCACCTTAATCTTAGCCATTTTGCTAGTGGTGGAAACAATGGATGGTAGTGGTAAAGTGGGAACCCCAACATACTTTCTTTTTAATAAGAGGAACTCTATCTCGACCTCAGGTCAAACTGCAAAAGGGGTTTTTTATCCACCACCTCTTCATGGTTAACCACAGTGATAGTTGGGCCATCACAAGTGACCTTGAAAATATCAAAGTTCAGCTCAAACTTAATGATGGGAATTAGTGAGGAAGGCTTGATCCATGGTCAAGTCCACACTAGTGGCAAAATAGAAAATAAGCTTGTCGGATGACATAGTGCATTAATATAAAGTTGTTGTTATAAGAGTGCTTGATCTTGTTGAGAGAAAGAAACATTAATTATCATATGAAGTTCATAGATTTAATATTTTAGACCCACACTCATCATATGAAACTATGATGGGTGGGATCAAAAAATTTAAAAGAGATCTTATATGAACTTTAAACCACACCACGAAGTGGGTTTGAAAATTTTATGAATTTGAGAATTTAGATTTTATAAACCTAACTTACCATGCTTGAGCACGAAAATTAGTTTGTGGTATTTTATTTCGAATGCATCGTGTGGACACCAAGCGGATTGTAGAGGGTACTTACTGAAGTGATCAGGTGTGACATTGAGGAATGATGTACTATCTCGAAAGATGGAGACATCACCCTATAATGGACCTAACCACCTAATAAGGACTCCTAAGGCGTGAAGGGTCTTCGTATATACTAGATATTCTTCACCTACTTTACATGAAAAATTAAAGCAGCGCCTATTTTATGTCAGGTTCTTAAGTTTCCTATGGAGGCAAGCCTCCATAGTTAATTACATCCTAGAAAATAAGAATTCCTAAGAATACTCTTGATTAAAGTAGTTGTTGACCTCACTTTTGGAGTGAGCTTTCAACTTCTTCATCTTAGACATAGGACTCCTCTTAGACATTAAGAGTTCCTTAGTCTTAAGACACTTCTAGTGATTAGGTGATCAATTAACCTAACCCTAAAGACTTAAAGGAGTTAGCCATTATAGGTTAAGGGGTGTTAGGAAAACTTGCCTACCCTATAGCTTAAACATAATATTCACTTTCTTCTTACAAATCAAACTTCAAATCCAAACCAACTCTAAATTCAAATCAAATTCCAACTTAAATGACTTTTCTCAAATCAATTCAAACTCAAAAGATTTTTCATAACCCATTTATATTCTCATTTATATTCATAAATATAAATGAAATATGAATTCAAATAACCAAAACTAAATTCAAAACTCAAGTCCAAATCTAAAATATTTCCTAAGTCACTTTGATTTCATCTTATCAACTTAGCTCAAATTAAAATCCAAATCAATTCAAACTCAGAATATTTTCTCATAACCCATTTATATTCTCATATTATATTCACAAATATAAATGAAATATAAATTCAAACAACCAAAACCAAATTCAAAACCCAAACCCAAATCTAACCTAAAACCAACCTATACCCTTTCAAGTCAAATTCTTGAACTTCGCCAAATCGAACTCAAATTTATTCAAACCTTTAGATTTTCTCTTCAAACAATCAATCCTACAATCACAAACCAAATATAAACACAAACTTCAATCATCAAGCAAAAATTGAATCAAACCCATGTTCATCCTTTGAACTAGAAATTGTCAGATGGATCAAAACCTATTTAACTCCAAATCACTTGCAATTAGATTTATATTTCAATAATAAGTCCATATGTGAGTTCAACCAAACTTGAATCAAGCCTTGATCAAGTCAATTGACCCACTTATGCTCACTTGACCCAAAATGACCTAAACCACCTTTTTGAGCCAAATTCTAATCCTACCCAAATTGGATTGAACTAAGCCCATCTAAGCCTCACATTATGAGCAACAATCATCATAAGATGATCAATCACTCAAATTGGGTCAAATAAAGTCAAACATAGCCTTTGACCAAGTCAACACTTAACCTAAATGAAACCCAAACTATCCAAAATACACCATAGGCCAAATTGATTGAAACCATTGATCTAAACCAATTTATAATCAATTATTGAACATGATCAAGTCATCATTTGAGCCAAACCTAGCCCAATTGGCCACCTGACTCAAGTTGACCTAAAAAGCCAAAATGTGTCAAATCTTGATCTAAGCTGAATTGATTGCAACCAATGGGTCAACTTCATTTTAAATCACTTGTTGAACTTGACCAAGCCTCAATTGCCCAACTAGACCCAACCTAGCCCAATTAACCATGAATCCAACTTAACCTAAAAGGTCAAATCAACTTGAAACTCAAACCAAATCAAAATTGATTGAAATCAAAGCTTGAAAAACATTTTAAATGACCAACCAAACCTAACCAAATCCAATTGGGTCAAATGAGTCAAATTGGTCAACTTGACCCATTTGACCTAAGTGAACTCAAATGAACCAAAACTAAATATAAACCAAATTGAACCAAACCAATGATACTAAAATACTTCAAATGGTCATATGAACTTGACTAACCTTGGTTTGACCCACTTGACCAATTGGTCAATTTGACCATTTTGACCTAAATGGGTCAACATGAGTCAAATCATATCAAACAAACTCCAAATTCATTGAAAATTGGCACAACCAATTTTTCAATCAAATCTACCCAAATCAAAATAAAAGCTAAATGACTATTTTACCCCTAGGTCAAAAGGTAACCTATGGTCAAATTCACTTGGAATTTGATCATATTCCAACTCAAGCCCACTTGGCACCCTCCCAGTGGACTATTTGGACAGTAAAGGAGGTGGTGCACATGACCCAATGGGTTTGGGTCAGCCAAAATTGACCTACCCAATCAAAATTCCCCACATGGAATCCCTCACATCCTCATTTAACACAAGTGCAACTCCACACCACCACTCCTCTGCCAAAATTGAATCACATGGAGCTTGTAAAAACCCATCAAATTAAACCAATTTGATCAAAATGACAAGGAGGCTCACGACCGTCTGATCCAAGTAGGAAAAGATATACTCCACCTCATTCAATTCTAATTCACATGACTTGCATTTGATTGAGCCCTAGAAACCCAAACAGATCTTCCCCAAGCTTCTCCAAGGTTTCCCAAGCTCATTCAAATTTCTCCTTCTCAGTTTTCCTTAACCTGAAATAGGGGAAGAAAACTGAAACTCAAACTCACTCAATTCTCCATAGAATCCAAATTCTTCTTGCAAGCACCATCAAGGGGCCTCATCGAGCTCACCCAAATCATTTTCCAAGCATCCAGGCCACGAGAAGGAGGAGTTCGATCAAAGCCGCAAGCCATTGAAGGGGAGCTTGGCTAATTGGAAGATCCACTTCATCTCAAACCTTCAACAGGGCTTCATCTCTACTGGACGAAGCTACCTCAATGGTTGGAAGCACTGGTGATAGCCTCCGGTGAGGTATGCCTCAAAACTGAGCTTGAGTTCAAAATTCTTTGGTCCTTTGTGAAGGGAAGTGTAATCCCAATTGAATTCTACCATTGGATCATCTTTTCCTTGCTTTTTGATGGTGTGGGTTGAATCCTAGCCCAATCCAAGTTCAAGGGAGCTCGGATCAAGACATGGAGGACAGACGATCTCCGTCTCCAGTAGGCGAGGGTAGGTATGAATCATGGACCGTCCATCCCATGTGTTTTGGATGGACAGTCTTGATTAAAACACGCTAGATCCCATGATTAATCCCTTTGAAACTGTGAGTTTAATCCTGACCGTCCGATCTTGGATTGGACGATCCAAGGAGAAAACATGTAGCACCGCCGGCTGACGCAGCATAGGATGTGACAACTTAAATAACCAATCCTATCATGTCACATGGAAAGGCGTCGGGCAATCGTGGTGTATTAGATGATTAGTTAAGTGGCTATTTTATCCCCTAAACCTTCCTAAATTCATAATTAAATATAGAAAAATTAGAAAAATATAAATGAGGGCCCATTTTAAATATAATTCAAAGGGGAATCTAATAAAATTATTTCTAATTGATTTTAAATAGTGGATTTCCCTAATTAGAGTTTAATTAAAATCTATAACCCCTAATTACTCCCAATCATTTTATTTAATTCCAAACTTCTGACATATTTAGGGATGACTTCACCTCCCTAATTTTCTTGGAATTTATTAATGAGTTAATTAGAAAAATATTAATGAATCCCCCTCTTAATGTAAGAGTAATTAAGCATGTGAACAGTTTAATCACTTAATTAAGGTAATTAAACATTATTTAAGTGAAGAGGAGGTTTATGGAATGGGTTTGAGGTATTTTTCCTAAGTTATTCTCTAAACCCCTTTCTTCCTTAATCCAAACCTAATTAAGGACTAATCCACTAATGATCTACTTAATTAGCTTAATAAAATTTTCAAAATCAATCTGAACTTAATCAATCTCTTGGTGGGTAGATCCTTAGGTGTTCAAAAGACTAAGGTTAATTTAAAGAAATCATATCCAACTCACATGTGTGGGAAGGTTATGAAAGTATTTAATTAAACCCTTTAGCTTAATTAATTAATAATTATGAGCCAATTGCATTAGGCCCCTTACTTTCCTAGGTACATTGCTGATTTAAATTTTATGTGGTTACGCATCATATGTTGGCATGGGCGGACCTGCCCTTACCCGAGGGTGGGCAATTGCCCACCCTGAAAAAAATATTTATATATATATTATAAGGGTATTTTAGACTTTTAGTATATTTGCTTTAATCTCTCCTCCCCCAAAATAAACCCTCTGAGAAAATTCACCTCTTCAAAATCTGGCCTGACTATCAGATCTCCCCTCTCTCTCTCTGCTTTGCCCAGGAGCGGATATTCTCCTCATTTTAGATGTCGATGCCATCCCAGCCATCCCGCGGGACCGCCGATCCACTTCCACTGCGAGTTCAAACTTATAGATTCCTTCCTATTTAGGTTGGTTTTTATTCTGGAACTCTTAGTTTGTGAAAAATGAGTTTTCTATTTATTTTGAGTGCAAATTTTATTTTATTTTTAGTTATTTGTGTGATTATTTCATAGTATCCTTTGAATGAAAAGAATTTTAGGAATTTTCTCAACAAAAAAAAAGGATAGAACCTTAATTTTCAAATTTATTTTGTTAGTTTATTTTAGTTTGGCTTTGGACATGAGGTGGTCTGGATTTATTAATTTCTAGTTTCCATCTTGATTATTTTGTTTTGTGAGAAGTTTTTTTTTGACTCAAACTCCGAATATTGAGCCAAGGTTGTCGGATCCTTACCTTGGGTTTGGTCACTTGGAATGTCATGCGTTTGACGGTGGCATTTGTTGGAATGTTGGTTTTTCTTGAATATGGATGAACCAATGGCCATCACCATATCCCGGAGATAGCCTCGTTGCTTTATATTTTGGGATTATTTCGTATAGATAGTGGAAAATAAGTGATAAAGAAAAAGGTTTATTTATGGAGAAGATTGCATCGCTTTGAATGCTTCAGTGTTTGGTGTTTCTCTTCTTTAGTGTTTGAGCACATAGTGGAAGATATATTAATCTATTTAGATTATTTTTTTCCTTTATGATAAATTGTTCTCTTAGGCATAGTTAAGGGTCCAGTTTTCATCCCTATGAGCCTACTCTCTTTTTTTTGGTAATAAAGAGAAGAGGGAAGGTGAACGGACTCGTAGTCAAAACAATGCTGAAATTTATAGTGGGCCATCTTTGTGTAAACATGAACATGTATAAAGTTTTGTTTTATTTTTGTATGTTGATCTTCTTGCTATTTTATCTTCATTTTTTGTTCTGTGATTGAATATATTACCAAACATAAGATGGGTGTTGTGATCAAGTAGATTATATGTTTTAGATCTAATCTTTACATGTTAACTATCACCCTTTGTCTAAGTCAAGTTTGTACCACCCTCTACAAGTATGCTAACTATGAACATTGACCAAAACCTATATAAATTTGTTACCCATCATCTCTAAATATTGTATAAGGAGATGATTGTATGTTTAGGAGAATGCCACAAGCAGGAGTAAATTGAAAGAAGAGAGGAGAGTAAGAGAGGAAATGGAGGAGTTTTTTGCTTGAAAGAGATTTTCTTCCTCCAAAAGGTGTTGTTAGTTTTGGATCTATTAAAGTAGAAGCTTTTGGACATAGTAGGAGAAATTCTTTACAATATGGAAAGAAAGTAGTAGTAGCTGTGTTTTCTCTAGGTTAAGCTCTCATTTTTGTGGTATTGTTTCTTTCTTTCTAAATTATTGTCCTAAAAGAAAGTGATATTTCTATCCTTTCCTTTGAAGAGAAATTATTAAGGAATCCCATAGAGAAATATTTGATCATTATGCGATCATGGGTGTTAGTAGATATCACTGGTAACATGAGCTTATTTGCCTTGAATTTGAATATTTAGTGCATTTATTCTCTCATTTTCTCAATGTTTTATCATTATCCAAATAATTCAGACTTTGTTTGGCATGTTAATTGGTATGAATCATGTATGAGCTTACAAAGCCTATATTTTTCTTTTGGATAAAGAGAGATTTCCTTTCCCAAATAGATACCACGAGAAGTAAGACGCCTCATCAAGTAAAGACTTCTTTTCTGTGCATAAATTTGTCCTCCATGACTCCCACCTCCTTCATACCTAGAAAATAGCAGCACAAAATTCTAAGTTGTAAAATGTCATACTTTTGGTACTATAAATGCTACCCTAATCTATCTTATGCTTTGTTGTTAGAGCTTTTAAACTTTCATTTTATTTAAAGGATTGATGACAAGCTTGTGCGCAGTTATCCTGCAGCCAAGTCTAACACATATTTGTAATTACAAGAAAAGTAGTCCTTAAATTTGTGTATTAATCATTAGATTAGGGCATTCAAAGTTAATTTTTTATCACATGTAGTAATCATTAATTATATGCTTTATGCAGGTGATATTGAAGGATTAGGCTATTCAATAATATTTTTTTTGCAATATTCTTCTCAATCAATTAAGGTATGTGAATAGCATTTTTAATTTTAAAGCAGTAGAAGGTGCCTTTTTTAAGATATTATTGGTTTAATTTTATTTTAAAAAGGCCGAAGGTGTGCCATTATTTTGGAGATATTATGTTATTCTTGAGATATTATGAATTTGTTTTGAAAAGGTTGAAAGTGTGTCATTATTTATTGATTTATTTTTATTTGCATTCTACTATCATATTTAGGATTTTTTAAATGGATCAATATTTAAAGAGAAAAGAACGAGTTGATCTTGATATCGATAATCTTCCGGATGATCCTGGGCTTCCTCCTCCGATTTGGACTTATGATGTTAATGACAGAGATAGAATACATAGAGCATATTTGGTAAAGGGACCCAAAAGTCATAATTTTCCTCAAACAATGATATGGCAATGTTGCGCAGATTTAATTCAAAGTGGTTTGAGGAATATCCATATTAGAATATAGCACATCTGAGAAAGATCGCATATTATTTATATTGCTATTTATTTAAGCCTCAAGAACAAGTTACTATAAATCAAGGAGGTGGAGATTCATTTATCGAGAAGGATTTAAAATTGGAAAAGAAAAGAAAAGTTTTAGCCCGTTGGTGAACACAATAGTGCTCATAATAGGGCAAGACAAAGTGTGAAGAAGATCAATGAAGCCTCAAACACAAAGTATCTACTATGTGGTTGACTAAAGATGAGAAACAAAAAAAGTATAGGGGTAATGTTGTGGCCGGTTGATTGTGTTGATTTCTTTTTTAGGATTACCATTCGTGGTCATGATGAATCTTTTAATTGATTAACCAAGAAATTATTTAGAATTATTCCATTTTCTTGTGAGATCTGTGAAATTAAAGTTACATTTGAAAATCTTGGTACAAATTACAATTGACTTCACCAAGGTACAAAAACTTTGTCCAAAGGCATCATGCAGGACTTTAGCTTACATCATCTGAGACTTTGGCTTCTATCATCAAAGATATCGGTGATTCTTACTTTTCTATTATTGTGGATAAACTCGTGATGTATCAACAAAGGAATAATTAGCTATCGATGTGAGATATGTTGATAAAAAAGGTCAAGTTATTGAAAGATTTATTAGCATTAAATATGTTTCTTCAACAAGTGCAATTGCACTCATGACAACACTTGAAGCTTATCTTAAGCATTCATTAAGCTTGCATAGGATGAGGTCAAGGCTATGATGGGGCATCCAATATGCGAGGTGAATTTAATGGTTTGAAGGCACTCATTCTTAATGATAATCCTCAGGCATTTTATGTTCATTGTTTTGCCCATCAGCTTCAATTATGTTTAGTGGCTGTAGTAAAAAAACATTGGCAAGTGAAGCATCTTTTTGAAATCACTTCAAGAATTTTAAACACAATTGGAAGTTCTTGTAAGAGAAGTGACATTTTAAAAACTATTCAACATGAAAAGGTTATTTTACATCTCCAAACAGGGGATTTAATTAATGGACGTGGTTTGAATCAAGAAACTAACCTACAACAAGATGGTGACACTCGTTGGAGTTCACATTTTCATAGTTTTACTAGTCCTATGAAGATGTATGCATCTGTGCTCGAAGTGCTTGAGATAGTAAAAGAGGATGGAGTACATGATCATCGTCAGTTGAAGCGGTGTTTTAATCGATGAGTCTTTTGATTTTGTATTTACTATGCATTTGATGATTGATATTTTAGGTAACACAAATGAATTATCACAATCTCGCAAAAAAAAGACCAAGTTATTGAAAAGGCAATGAAATTGCGATATCCAAACAGCGATTACGAATAATGAGAAATAGTGGATGGGATTCCTTATTACATGAAGTGTCTCTTTTTTGTAATGTTTTTTGAGATTGATATTCGAGATATGAGTTCTACCTTTAAAACTCATTGATGAGCTCTGAGGAGGTGAAGAAATGACAAATTTGCATCCTTATTGCGTTGAGTTATTACTTATATTGATATGCAACTTGAAGCGAATAATCATTTTTTACTCAAGCAAGAGTTACTTCTTTGTGTGGCATGCTTAAAACCAAGTGATTCATTCTTTGCTTTTGATAAGAAAAAACTTATTCGACTTGCAGAGTTATATCCTATGTTTTTCTCTAGCTTGAGCTTGGCCCCTTGAACATCAGCTTTTCACTTATATTATCGATGTGCGTAGTAGTGATGATTTCTCATCTTTAAATGGTATTGCTGATCTTGCCAAACAGCTTGTCAAGACAAAGAAGGATGGTGTGTATCCTTTAATTTATAGACTTATTATTTTGGCACTAACTTTACCAGTTGCTACAGCTACAGTGGAGAGAGCATTTTCTGCAATGAAGATTGTTAAACATCGACAAGGTAGTGTAATGAGTGATGATCGCTCAACGATTGCCTTATAATCTTATATCGTGATTAAGATTTTAATCATTTAACCCAATCTATACTAAATATTATTTAAAAAATAGATTAAGATGTTTGTAAATATTTTTATTAGATTGATGATAATGTAATACAATTCATCCTTTTGGTATATTCATTGTTAAATTCACCTTTTTTTTTAAATTACTTTTTGTCCACCTTGAAAATAAAGGCTGGTTCCGCCCCTGTATGTTGGCTCAAAATTGTTAGGTTAACTATGTTAAAGTTGTGTAGGTAAGGGGTAATTAATGGATTTAGTTTACACCTTAACCTAAACAAAATATAAAATCAACTTAATGGTTCTAAAAATTAAACTAAAATAATACACACATGAGGGAAATGGGTTAGGACCAGCATACACCCTTTTCATATTTCCTAAATCAAACTCAAAAAAAAAATCTCTTTAACAAATGTTGATTCACTTTAAATGATCTTATTCCATAGGATTGTCTTTAGGAATTAATTAGGGTGAATGAAGTTACATGCTTACATCACTTTATTCTTTCCAAGCATGTTAAATTTTATTTGCCATGTAAACTCATGCATTCATACCTTTTGAAAAATCAAATTAAAATGAAATATTTCCTTTATGTCAAATTGCATATTTTTGCTAAAGTAAGAATATGAATGTTTATTATCACTATTAAATCAAAAATTATTTTCAAAAACTTGTAAATCAAAGACTACAAATGAATGTATCCTACTTATGAGTATTTATAAGCTTGCGTGTGAATATAGCTTAAAATGTGCTTTATGTGACTTCCTTTTCTTTTCTTAACATGGGTTTGTATAGGAGTTGCAAAGTGTATAGTTCATTTGAAAAGAACATAACTCTTGCTTCAATTTATTCCTATGCACTCCCATGTCATGAATTAAGAAGGATCATCATATTGCACATGTAAATTAAACAACCAAAACCAAACAAACAAATATAAACCTTTTGCATGACTCTTCATCCATTTGCTTTCTTTTTGTACATTCACATGTATTTAAGAAAAGTGGTATATTAGTCTGGACATCCCAAGGTTGCGAGGCTTTAAGTAGCCCTAAAAAGGACTTGTACCTAATACCCTTGGTGTAGAAAATAATGGCGTCGTACTCACTTATGTCTTTCATACATTTAAATGTGCATTTGATTAATGGATAAAAGAATCCATATTTTCTACCTAATAAAATCATGCATCATGAAACATCCAAATTTTCCTAAACAACATCTCTTAGCATCCATCATTAAGGTGTGCTAAATATTTGCATTGCATGAATAGATATGTTTAGGAATTGTTCATGTGCATGATACACATGTTGGAAAGAAATGAATGGTTGGGTGTTTGTGATAGTAAATCACCTTAATTAATCTTAAAATGCCTTTCTTATTTGAATAGGTTTTATTTAGAGCAAATATAAACTTAGGATTAATTAAAACACATAATAAAGCATTCATTAAAGAAAAAAATCACTAATGAATCTACTTTAGAAATTACTTAAGGTAGGGATGAAAGAGAAGTTTTCTTCTCTTTTCTTCTCTTTACAACTTTTAGTAATTAAATATAGGTTCACTCAAACCAAATCAAATCATCCAATAAAATAGACAAATCAACTAAATCACCTAAAATGAAATCACCCTCTAAGTTGAAACTCCTCACACTTAGAAAATTTCAACCTTAAAGCCTAGTTAAGACATACCACATAAGCCTTAAATGGCACACACATTAAGTCACTATTTCTAGTCCTATGTTAGGGGCTGCATAGTTTGATGCGATTTTTTTTGTGATGTAATGTTTTAGGCGGATGTTAGGATGTATGTGCGTCCGAATGATAGGATGATCTTAGTCTAATCATTATCTTGATTGTGCTTAAGGGTATAATAAAATTATAAATTCTTTTTTGTGCGGTTGCTCATATAAAGCATAATCCAAAAATAGGTTAGGTGGACTTGGTTACCCATATGTGGGGTGCTAAGTCCAATTTATTCATATACATGCTTGTGATTATGTGGTTTGTTTAGCTAATCTCTATTTTGCAGGTTTTAGTTAGATTTACTTTTCCTATTTTCATGTATTTTTTGCAATTAGGATTTAGAATGAATGTTATGGGGGATTAAGATGAACATTGGTCATAAGATTATATCTTATGCATAATGTGAATCCTTTGGAGCAACCACATTCCAACCAAGCCAAAAGGACGAAAAGAAAGAAGCAAAGCAAAATATGAAGAAAGAAGAAAGGAAGAAAGAAGAATGAAGACCCCCATAACAAGAATTCCTTTTTGATTGTAATTAATTCATTTGCAATCTAGGTTGTATAAGGGTAGAGCTCGGCTATGCACATTTCTTTTCAGGTTTGTGCGATGGTTCCCGACCACAAAGGAATTTTATTCTTTTGCGCTAGCTTTATAAAATTGTTTGATGTTTGTTTAGCTTGTGCATTAAGATGGCATGTTTTTCCTAGTTTCTTCCTTTCTTTGATGAATGGCCTGAATGCGATTAGGCTCTTAGGATAAAATAAATTATCTATCTAATTAATCAACTCAAAATTAAAATTAAACAACTCATAACCTCACCTAAAGCCTAGGTTATAAATCAAGATAAAAGATTTAGAAACCCCTTAGTTGGATGTTGTATATTTCACATCGTACATAAAAAGTATCTTGCTTCACTCTTGCTTATGGTAGCTTGACCTTTGAGAGCCATGGTGGAAATACACCTCCTTCTTGCTGATTT
This sequence comes from Cymbidium sinense, assembly GCA_021442155.1. NCBI lineage: Eukaryota > Viridiplantae > Streptophyta > Magnoliopsida > Asparagales > Orchidaceae > Cymbidium > Cymbidium sinense. Next base: position 200,038,684 of record CM038215.1, read on the forward strand.
TGGCCTATAACCAATTTCTCATGCATTAGGCATATGAATCTCATAGCTTATGTCAAATAAATTGTCCAAAAATGAAAATAAAATATAACAAAATTTGCATTAGATTAAGTCATTTATTCATGCCCTACATGATCTAGTTGCTCAAAGAGTGAGTTTAAGGACTTAGTATTCTTTCTAAATAAACAACATCTTAGCTATCTTGAAAAAGCATAAGACTTGCCTACATGAATTTAAAATCATAGGAGGAGTTAGTTGGCGACCACCCCCAGGCGATTGTAAGTCCAACAATCGGGTAGTTTATCCTCTCTTGTGGAGGTAAATCATATACCCATTTTTGCTTTAGATTTAGGTAATGGTTTGGCCTTCACCAAAGCTCCCTAGATTTAGGATTTGAGTTTGTTGTTTCCCTTTGTGGGCTACAAGCATAAATCCTCACCTCATAGGAATCTTCATGATCATGTATCATGGAATTGTAAGTCCTAGATTTCAAATAAAAATTCAGCTCAAACAAATAATTCTCTTCAAATTCAAAAATATAAAACAACCATAGGATAGTTTGGGATGCTCTCTAAGTCTCCTAACATCGTGAGCATCCCCTACGTATTCCCCTTTGGTTTCAATAATAACTCCTTCCTCTTGATCAATCCCACTTAATCTTCCAAAAATAACCAATTGATTGATAGTCCTATCTTTGAAATCTTTGGAGACAATGATCACTTACCTTAATTGAGAGTATTCTTAATGAATCTCATTCCTTAAGATGCAATTATCTATGGGGGGCTTGCCTCCATAGGGAACTTAATGAACTCGATTTAAAATAAACCTTGCTTTATTTTTCCATGTAAAGTAGGGGAAGAATCTCTGGTACATCCGAAGACCCATTGTCCTTAAGAGTCCTTAATAGGTGATTAGGTCCATTATAGAATGATGACTTATGTCTCTTTAGATAGTACATCATTCCTCAATGTCATACTCGATCACCTCAATAAGAATATCTGCGAATCTATGTGGTGTCCTACCAAAGCATTTTTATTTTTTCTTCATTTAATTCATTTAGATGAAGATGAAAATATAACACCACGGTAGTAAATTATTGTCTCCAAAGATTTTAAAGTTAGACTATCAAAAGATTACTTATTTTAGAAAATAAATTAGGAATGTTCAATTGAAAAGACTTATTTTGGGGTCCAAAGGAGAATAAGTAGGAAATACTTATGATACTAGGAAGACTAGCGAGCACTCCAACCTATCCTATGGTGAGGCTTTATATGTTAGAATGTGAGGATTTATTTTGAGTTGAAATTTTATTAGATTGTTAGGGCTTATAATCCACCAACACAAGATTGTGGAAATGCCTAAGAGGTGAGAATTTATGCTCATAGTCTGAAGGAAATAAGCAATCTAGGATCCTAAATCTAGAGAGCTTTAGCACGAGTTAGAGCATGACTTAAATCTAAATGGAAAGGGGACATAAGGATTTACCTCCATAAAAAAGAATAAATTTGTCAAACTCTTCTTGAATTACAACCGCCTGAGTGGCCATCAGCTAACACCTCCTACGATTCAAAATCATGTAAGCTGGTCTTACGTAATTACAAGATGGTTAGGCTTGTTACTTAATTTGGAAAGAGACCAGAGTCCTAAACTCACTCCCTAAGAGACTAGATCATATTTAGTATGAGCATATAACTTAGTCTAAAAATGTAAAATTTTCTCAAATTTTATATGATTTTAAAACATTCATTTGGACAAAAGCTTTGAGATTATTATGCCTAAATGCATGATAAAATTAACTTATTGGCTAAATTAGTGAGATGAAGTATTCTCCACTACAAGGGATGCCCTCATAGGTCAAGCATTCTCCCATTGTGTAAGAATGAAGACCCTCCCTATTCAAGATTGGAGATGATATGCATGATATTATCATATACATCATTCAACTAAGGGGTTGCTAAATCCTTTAATTGTCTTAATAATGACCAAAGATTTAAAATGAGATTGTGAGTTATAAGTTGTTAGTGGATGTAGAAAAATTAATTTTATCCTAAGAGTCCACCACATCCAGGCCACACATTCAATCATCAATCATTAAGATGCTATAAAGAAGATGCAATTCTATATCAATCAAACATGAATAGATTCCGTAAAAGAATAAAAGGCTAGTGCGGCCTACAAAATAGAGGTTAGCTAAATATACATACAATTCTAAGCAGTTTATATTTCATAATTTGGACTTATCACCCTGCACATGGGTAACTAAGCCCACCTGTCTTAGCATGGATTATGCTTAGGGGCATAAGCACCCTATAAGTAAAATATTTATATTTATTTTTACGATGGCTCCATTAGTACAATCCCCAGAAAATAAGATTAAACTAATAACGGCCTAACATCCAATATATGAGTTATACACCATACCATCTAGTCTAAAATATTACATCACAAAATAAAAATATAACATCACACATACACCATCCTAACTTAGGACTAGAAGTGGTGGCTTAATTTATATTTTTTTATTTAATTTGATTTATACTTAGTATCTAAGTGTTATAAAGAGAGGAAAGAAACTTAACCTCTTTCATCCCTAACTTAAGTCACTTTCTAAAGCACATTATTATAATTTGGTTTTCCTTAGTACCTGAGTTATTAAATGTCTTATTAATCCTAAGTTTGGCTTAACCTTAAAGAATCCTATTCAACATGAAAGGCATCTTAAGATTAATGTAGTTAAATTACAATCATACAGAACTTGTTATGGCATTCCTTTTCATCACCCATAATATGCATATGCCTTAATACATAGCATACCTATACATACAACATATTTTGACATGAATGATCATGGATGCATATATTTAGAATTGTATTATTATTTGATTGATTTATTTGTACATATAAATTAAAGCTCTATCTGAATTCTAATAGAAATATATATAAGGATAAAATTTAATAAGTACGTGCCTTTGTTAACTAGGGAGGTGAGATAATCAAATGACCTCCTTGGGGCTACTTAAAGCCTTGTATTCCTAGGATGTCTAGACTATATACTTATTATCATTCAAACACATATAAATTCATATAAGGAACTTAGGAAAGAAAGCATTATCTCTAGATGTAATGCATTTTATATGCTTAAATGATTATGGATGCATGTATTTTTAGTAGAAAAAGAGGATTCTCATTCTTTAATTAAATACACATACACATGTTTAAAAGGTGTAAGCACGTACATGCCATTGTTTAAATTAGGGAAGTGAGATAATCAAATGACCTCCTTGGGGATACTTAAAGCCTCACATTCTCGGGATATCTAAACTATATACTTGTTATCTTAAATACATATGAATGTATAAATAATTAAAAGAATAGTAATCATGCAAAAGATTGTATTTTATTTGGTTGAATTATTTATACATGTAATTTAAAAATCTACCTAATTTTTATTACAAATATACATAAGAATAAAATTAAATAAGTATGTTCCTTTGTTAACTAGGGAAGTGAGATAACCAAATGACTTCCTTGGGGCTACTTAAAGTCTCATATTCTTGGGATATCCAGATTATATACTTATTATCAATCAAATCTATGTAAATCTATATATAAATATAGGAAAGAAGGCTTCACATTTACAAGCTTAAGCTATAAACACATGCAAATCCTATATGTATTCATAACTAATATCACTCCAAATATTATTATCAACTTATAGTTTTAAACAATAAATTTGGATTTATTAGTGATCACATATGATAAAATTAAACTAACACATGCAAGCTTACATAAGTAAATTCCATTTGATTCATTTGAATTTAAAAATATAAATGCATGAGATCACATGGCATGCAACATTTAAAAGTGATTGAAATGGAATAGAACATAACTCAACTATACTATTTCCTAAGGACAATCACATTAAATAAAATCATTTAAAGAAAACCAAAATTTATTATTAATTTGATTTTTGGATTTTGATTAAGCTTAAAGAAGAGGAATCATTTGTTATTTTAATCTCATTCTCATGTTGGTAATCTTAATTTGTTTAAGAAAAGATAATTAGTTGACATTTATGATTTAATTAAGTTAAATCATTAAGCAATCCATTTAATTATCCTTTTCTATGCTTCTTTAATTTGATTAATCATTTAATAGCCAAATGACATGAACATGAGAAAATAAAAGTGCAATGCTCCAGGTCCTAATTGGCTCATAAAAGATTAATTAAGCTAAAGAATCTAATTAAGTACTTTTATGATTTTCCAACCCTTATGGGTTAATCATAATTTCCTTTAAGATCTTTATGTTAATGAACACATAAAGAGGAACCCATAATTTGAATGTTGGTTATCTAAAGTGATTGATATTTTAGTTCGATTTGAATTGAACATTAATTGATTAATTAATCTCTTAATTAAACCTCACATTAATTTACTCTCTTTAATGAAATGAACTTGGAAAAGAAATTAAGAAAAAGGTCCTAATCACTCTCCATCATCATCTCATTATTAGTGATTCATGAAGTTAAACTAATTAATTATTACTCTTTAGAACCTTAATTAATTATTAAAGTAATTAAGAGAGTAATTAAAGTTTAAATTTCAAATTTTCTTAGTTACTTAGCCAATAAATCCCAAAAAAATCATGGGAGGTGGAGGTCATCCTAGTAAATCGACATGCCAAATTTGGGCCCAAGTAATTAGGGCTTAATTAATATAATTACAAAATATTCAAATCCTAATTAAGCTTTAATCACTATTCAAAATTAAATGAAATTATTTTTATTACATTTGCCTCTATTTTACCTTTCCAAAGAGTATTTATTTCATTTTTGGATTTTTCTATAATTAGTTATGAATTTAGGAAGTTTGAGTGATAAAAATACACTTTTAAGCCTAATTAATCCTTAATCTTGTCGATGCCATGTGGGCGGCTGACATGGCAGTGCTTTTCATGTGGCGCCGTGTGATTGGCCACTTAAACGATCTGACGTGGAGCTGACATGGTGGCAATGGATGGGCTTTCATCCCTGCTGTCTGATCTAAGATCGGATAGTGGGGATTAATCATGTGGTTCTTATAGGATTAAATCAAGTGAAATCAAATAAATTAATCATGATCATCCATTCCAATTATGTGGAATAGACGGCGGATGATCCTTCATCCCTTGAGTGATGGAAGACGGACACCGTCCACCCTCGACCGCTCGATCCGAGTTCACCGGAGCTCATGAGACATCAGATTAATCCCAAATCATTCACAAGGGGATCTAAAGGGATCCTATGGAAGGATTCACATGCAATCACACTTTCCTTCACAAAGACCTAAAATAATTGAGAAAATTTTAGTTTGTCAAAATATACCTCACCATAGCTCAAAACTAGCGGTGAACTGACTAAGGTAGCTTCATCTTGAAGAGATGAAGCCTTGCTGAGAAGCGCATGCCTTGCCTCCTCGTAGGTGGCTCTATGGATCAACCGTCACTAGAAAACTCATCAGAGTTAGGCTTGGAGTGGTCTCTGATGCTTCAATCGATCATGAATCGATTCGTTTCACCACGTTAGAGCTTGGTGAAGGTCTGGGTAAAGTTAATTTGAAAATCATGGAGTTTGGAGAGGTTGGATGGAGATTGGCCTTATCCTTTTTTTAGCTTGGCATTTCTGACAATGAGGAAGCTCTAGGAACTTGGGAACATGTTCAAGGAGGTCATCTTCAGTTGTCAAAGCTCTGAGGAATGCCAATGTGTCATTTTGAATGGGAATGAGGGGAGTATACCCCCTCCCCTCTCCAATCTGATGGCTAGGATTATCTCTACCATTTGCAGGCATCCAGCCACCGCATCTGGTCGTGGGTGGCAGAGAATCAATGATGTGGATCAGTTTGAGTGTCCAAGTGAGGGGAGAGGCGCTAAGGGGAGGAGGTTATTGTCCTTGGTTTCCAAATGTTACAATGATGAGAAGTGGGTTAGCTCACCTCCACTTGGCTCATGGCTGACCCAAACAACTTTAGGTCAGTGAGCTAGTGGTCCTCATGTCCATTTTGAGCTTAGGGTGGCTGACAAGGGGAGGAGAGTGAGTTTGACCATCCAAATGTCAGTTTTGTCCCATTTAGAGGGATTTGCCCATTGTGTAATGGGTCAATCCGGGTTTTGTTTGGGTTGGATTTGATTTGGGCTGACCCATGGAGACCCAAGCATGGGTCATGCCAAGTTTGAATGGGTTTGGAGTTGATTTGGTTGGGTTTGGCTTAATTTGATGCATGTAGGTCAAATTGGGCTAGGTTGGGTCAAGTTGACAAATTGGTCAAATTGGGTCAAATAAAGGCTTGGGTCAAGTTCAAATGAGTATTTGGAATGTTTTGGTGTAATTAGTTTGGTTCAATTTAGTTTTGATTTGCATTTTACCCATTTGAGTTCAAATGGGTCAAATGCGTCAAGTTGACCAATTTGGTTAAATTGACTAAATTGGCTTAGATTAGGTGTTGATTTAGGTTTACATGATCATTTGAAGATGATTGTAGGTTTTGATTTCAATCAAATTAGATTTAAGAATGATTTAGACTAATTTTGCCCTTTAGGTCAATTTGGGCTAAATGGGCCAATTGGGTTCAATTGATCAAATTAGGTTCAACCAAAGGTTCAATCATATTCAATAATCAATTTGAAATGGATTTGAGTCATTGGTTGCAATCAATTTGGATTAGAGTTGATTTGGCCCAATTTGGCCTTTTAGTTAAACTTGGGTCAGCTTGGGTTTAATTGATCAAATTGGGTTCAACCAAAGGTTTGATCATATTTAATAATCAATTTGATATGAATTTGTGTCATTGGTTGCAATCAATTTGAATTAGAGTTTGATTTAGCCCAATTTGGCCTTTTAGGTCAAATCTTGTCAACTTGGGTCAAAGGACCAATTGGGTTTGGTTTGCCTCAATTGATGGTCAAGTCAAGTTCAATGGTTGATTTGAAGTTGGCTAGGATCATTGGTTTCAATCAATTTAATGTAAGATGAGATTTAGTTTAATTTGACTCATAGCAAATTGGGTCAACCTGATCAAATGACCAAATTGACTTGGTTTGATCCAATTGATTGCAATTGATCAATTAACGATGATCAACAATCATTGTAGGAGATTTTGGATAGGTTGGTTCAATCCAATTTGGGTTGAATTGAAGTTTAGTTCAAATGGGCCCTTTAGATCACTTTGGGTCAAGTGAGCCTAATGGGTCAATTGGGTTTATTTTAGGTTTAATTGAGTTTGATAATTGATTTAGGATTGATTGATGGTTTTGATTGCAATTTATTTAGGTTTAATTAGATTTTGGCTCACTTGGACATTTTGGGCTCAAATGGGCTAACTTGGGTTAATTGAATTGATTTTGGCCAATGGGTTTAATTGTCTTGATTATAGAGTTTGGAATGATGGTTTGAGAAAATCAATTGAGTTTGGTTTGATTGAAGGAGGTTTGGGATCAAATCCATATGATTGAATCATAAGGTTAAAAATGGGTTTTATTTTGGCTTGGAGTTTGGATATGAGATTGGATTCAATTGGTTTTGGTTTGATTTGAGGTTTGGTTTTATAATGATTTAAAGTTGGTTTTGGACTTAAGGCTAGGCATAAGTCATGGGTTAGGCCATAGGGTAGGTATGTTTCCTAAGTCATAACCTAATCTTATGGTGAATCTTCTTAAGTCCATGAGTTTGGGTTAAGTGTTCACTTAGCCACTAGAAGTGTCCTATTGTTTAAGGAAGTCTTAGTGTCTAGAAGACTCCTAAATCTAGGATAAGAAGATTAAATCCTCACTCCAAAATTGAGGTCAACATAGTTTAAAGAGATGGTCAGATATTTTGATGATTGGAGAATCTAATGGGAGGTTCTATAACCTACTCATTGATGGTGATAAATAAGAGTTTCTAAAACAAAACAAAAAAAGATATTGGTAACACTTGGCCAAGAAAGAAATGAACAATACATCCAACACAATGAATAACTATGGTATTTTAATTTGGAGTCGTGTGGACACCAAGCAGATCTTATGAGGTACTTATTGAAATGATCGTATGATATTAAGGTATGATGTACCATCTTGAAAGATGGAAATATCATCCTATAATAGACCTAATCACCTAATAAGGACTCTTAAAGTAGATGGGTCTTTGTATATACCAGAGATCATTCCCCTACTTTACATGTAGAAGTAAAGTAGGGTTTATTTTATGTCAGGTTCTTTATTTCCCTATGGAAGCAAGCTTCCATAGTTAATTACATCTTAGTAAATGGGAATTACATAAGAACACTCTCGATTAAAGTAGTCAATAAATATCTCCAAAGTCTTCAAAGTTAGAATATCAAAAGATTTGGTATTTTTGGAAATCAAGTGGGAGATTTCAAAATAAAAAGACTTATTTATGGATTCCAAAGGAAGATAAGTAGGAAGCATTCATGATACTAGGAAGCCTAGTAAGCACTCTGGTCTACCCTATGGTGAGGCTTTATACATTTGAAGGAGAAAGCTTAATTTTGTATTTAAGTTAAAATTTTATTAGAATGCTAGGACTTATGTCCATCAACACGAGGTTGTGAAAATGCCTAAGAGGTGAGTGCTTATGCTCTTAACCTAAAGGAAACAAATAACCTCAAATTCCAAATCTAGGATGCTTTAGCATAAGCTAAAAGCATGACCAAAGTCTAATCAAAAAATAGGACATAGTGGTTCACCTCCACAAGAGAGGATAAATCCGTCCCAACTCTTCTGGACTTATAACCACTTGGAGTGACTGCCAGCTAACACTTCCTATGCTTCGAAACCATATAAGTTGGTCTTATGTAAGTGCAAGATAGCTAGGTTGTTATTTAATTAAGAAGGAAAACTAGAGTCCTGAACTCACCCCCTAAGAGACTAGATTATGATTGGCATGAAAGCATGACTTAGACTAATGCAAAATTTATAATCTTTTACACCATTTTGACACATTCATTTGGACAAAGGCTTGGGATAAATATGCTTAAATGCATAATGAAATTAGCTATGGGCTAAATCAGCAAGAGGAGGTGTTCTCCACTATGAGGGATGCCCTCAAAGGTTAAGCATTCCTATCATGCAAGAATGGAGACCATCCCTATTCAAGAGTGAAATAAGATGATATGCATGATTGTTAGAACATACATCATTTAGCTAAGGGGTTGCTAAATCTTTTAATTATCTTGATTATAAACTTAGGCCTTAAAGTTAGGTTATGAGTTATTAGTTGGGATAAAAAATTAATTTTATCCTAAGAGCTTATCCAATCCATGCCACACATTCAACCATTAAGCTTTAAGAAACCTATGAAAAATATGTCTTTTCTATTGCACAATTTAAACACAACAATCAATCATTCATAGATTTTGGTAAAAGAATTAAAGGGCGGTGTGGTCGGGTACCGCCAATACCCAGAAAATAAAGAAATTGAGTAACCGAGCTCTTCCCTTATACAACATGGATAATAAAAGAATATTAGAATTACAATTATAATTATGGGAGTCTTCATTCTTCATCTTTTCCTTCTCTTCTTCTTCCTTTAGTTTTGATCGAGGTTTCACAGGGCCTCCCAAGCCTTTGCCTTCTAGCCAGTGCTCATACTAAATCTTCTAGCACTAACCCTAATTTCAATTGAAAAATTATATGTTTATGGAAAATAAATCTAAGTACACCTGCAAAACATATGTCAACTAAACAACCATACAAACCAAGCAGTTATATTCTATAAGTTTGGACTTAGCACCCTGCAGATGGGTAATCCAAGCCCACATGTCCTAACATGGATTATTCAAAGGGACGTAAATAACTTGCAAGCAAAAGCATTTATATTTATTGATTATTTCAGTGGCCCCTTTAGCATAATCCCCTACAAAAAAATATCATTAGGCTAATAGCAGCCTAACATCCAGTCTATGCATAAAAAATCCTAACATCTAGTCTAAAATATTATATACAAAATAAAACATAACATCTCAACATACACCTTCTTAACTTAGAGCTAGAAGTGGTGACTTAGTATTCTAAAGGTGTACTAAGATTTGGTTTGGCATGTCTTAACTAGGCTTTAAGTATATGATTGTCTAAGGTTTAGGATATTCAAGTTAAGCATGAGGCGAGGTTTCACTTCAAGTTATTAAAGGAATTGGTGGATTTTAATTTGTATTTTCTTTTGTTTCACTTAGTAGCTACTTAGCATCTAATTGTTATAAAGAGAGGAAAAGGCTATGACCCCCTTCATCCCTACCATAAGTTATTTTCTAAAGGCATGTTGTTATGATTTTTGGTTACTTTAAGTGAATGATTTATTAAATATTTTATTAATCCTAAATTAATCTTAAAGAATCTTATTCGAACATGAAAGGCATCTTAAGATTAATGAGATTGAATTACTATCACATGGATAATATTATATCATTCATTTTCATCATCAATAGCATGCATATGATATTAAACTTAACAAACATATACATGCAATGTCCATATGTTTATTTTTGGCACACTTAAATGATTCCTTAGTTAAGTATATATGCACATGTATTAGAGATTTAAGCAAGTACGTGTCATTGTTAAACCAGGGAAGTGGGGTAATCTAAGACCTCCTTGGGGCTACTTAAAGCCTCTTGTTCTCGGGATGTTCATACTATATACTTGATATCTTAAATACATATAGATGTATACATAAACATAAGAAGGAAAATCATGCATAAGATTGTATATTAGAAAATTATTTACTTATATAAAGTAAAGCTCTATCAAAATTCTAACACATGTGCACATATGAATGAAATCAAGTATGTGCCTTTGTTAAACTAGAAAAGTGAGGTAAGACCTCCTTGGGGATACTTAAAGCCTCATATTCCAGGGATTTCTAGACTATATACTTACTAACATTCAAACACATGTAAACATAAGCACAAACCATGGAAATAGAGCAACACTTTAATTTGCTTAAGCTATAAGTGAATGTAAATCATATAGAACATTCATAGCTAATATTAATTTAAAATTTCACCATTCATTTATAATTTTGAAAATAATTTGAGAATTATTAGTGATAATAGCCATGCCATATAATTGGATTAATTCAACACATCCAACTTATACATAAATATATTCATTTGATTCTTTTATTTGAAAACATGAATATATGATACAATTGACATACAAGTTTATAATGATGGAAAATAAATGATTAAATATTACCACATAATACATTCAACCACATTAATTCATAAGGACAATCAAGCCAAATAATATCCTTTAAGAATAACCAAATTTCTTATGGAATTTGGTTTTGTGTTATAAGTCATTAAAACCTAAAGAGGAGAAAGACATTTGCTATTTAGGCCCATCCCATGTTGGTAATTTATTATGTTTAAAGAAGAATAATTAAGTAAATTTTATGGATTGATTAAGTTCAAGTTATTAAGAAATCAATTTAATTACCCATCCCTAAGCCTCTTTAATTTAATTAACTACTTAATCATGAGCCTCCAATGATATGCATATGAAGAATTGAAATTTGCAATGCTTCTAAATGGACATAATATAGTTAGGCTCGTGCTTAAGGATTAATTAAATTAAGGAAGAATCTAAACTAAGTACTCTTATGGTTTTCTCACACCCATGGGTTAACCATAATTCCTTTAATGATCCCTATGTTATTAAACACATAAAGAGAAACCAATGAATTGAATTTTAATTATTGAAACCAATCATCATTTTAATTTATTTTTTACTTTATCATTAATTGCCTAATTAATCTCTAATTAAGCCATGAGTTAATTAACCCTCCTAAGGAAATATGTTTAGGAAATTAACTAGGAAGGTGGCCCCAATTATTTTCCCTCATCATTCCAATTGTTAACAGTGATCAACCATCATTAATTATTTAAATTTTACTATTTAGCATTTTTAATAATTATTAAATTGATTAAAGAGGATAATTAGGTTTGAAATTTTAAATTCCTTGAATTACATGGCCAATAAATCCCAAGAAAATTATGGGAGGCAAAGGACATCCCATAGAACTAACCCACCATATTTGGGATCAATAGGCCAAGTAATTAAGCATTAATTATAGTAATTAGCCTAATTTTTAATCCTAATTAAGTACTATTCATTGATCAAACATTAGAGAATTTAATTTTATTAAATTTTCCTCTATCCATTTGCCAAAATGGGTTTACTCATATTTTTTTGGATTTTTCTACAATTAGTTATGAATTTTTAAAGTTCTAACCATTTAATGACATTTTTAACACTTAATTAACCTCTAAATTGTCACCTAAAACTTGACATGGTAGTGCGATAGGTTATTTAAAACATCTGATGTGGCAGCTGAGTTAGCAACGACGTGGTTTCATCCTCAGATCGATGGTGGAGATTAATCTCGTGGTTCCTAATGCATTAAATTAAATTATCTAATGAATTAAATCATGGTCGTCCATTCTAATCATGCAAAACGGACAACCTATGATCCTTCATCCCCCGAGCGTTGAAAGAAGGACACCGTCTGCCCTCCGTCGCTTGATCTGAGCTTACCGGAGCTCGTAAGAAGATGGGATTGACTCCAAAATGTGCAGGGAGAAGGTTTAAAAAGATCCTACAATGAATATTGCATGCAATCATAATTTTCTTCATAAAAGACCAACACTAAGGGGAAAATATATGGTTTACTGGAGTTTTACCTTATCAAAACTAGAGACAAGCGGTCTGTCGACTGAGGTAGCTTCGTCTTGAAGAGAAGAAGCCATGTTAAGAAGAACTCGAGCTGTCGATTGCTCTATGGACCACGCACTACCATGAAACTCATTGGAGTTAGTCTTGAAGTACCTTTTGGTGATCAAATTGATCAGGGTTTGATTCATTTTTACTCGCTAGAGTGAGGGGAAGGTATGGGAAGAGTTAATTTGAGATTGGTGGAGTTTTAGTGAGGTTAGACGGACAAGGCTTTTAGTTTCGAATGGTGGCTGGTCTCTGATGATGAAGAGCACTAGGGATTTGGGGAATGGCTTAGGACTGGTCAGAATACTCTAAGAATGCTCTCTATGAAGTTCTAATGGATGGGGAGGAGTATACTCTCCTCCCTAGGCTGGCTAAGATTGGCTCACTTTGGCGTCGTGTGGGGTAGGTGGTGAGGTGGTAGTGGATTCTTGAGGTGGAGGTGGAGTATGGCATGGTGACATGGGGTGTACCTACTCAACTTCAATGGTGTGTCATGGGGTAAACTCACCTCTCGATGACTCAATACAATAGCCGGTCGGGTTAGTTAGTGGCCCTAGTGTCCAAGAAGGGTTAAAGGTGGATGCTATGGCTTGGAAAGTGGGTGAACCCCTCCAAATGGGGATTTTATCTCATTTTTGTGGGTTTGGGTGTGTTCAAATGATGATTTGGAATGTATTGGTTTAATTTGGTTTAATTTGAAGTGGATTTGACTTTGGCTCATATGGGTCAAATGGGCTAAGTTTACTAATTTTTTGGGTGGAGGGTTTATTTAGGTTCAATTTAGCATTTGAGAATGATTGTAGGTGTTGGTTTGAATCAATTTAGGTTTGGGAATGATTTAGTTCAATTTGACCATTTAGGTCAGATTGGGCTAAGTTGGTCAATTGGGTTAGGTTGACCCAATTGGGTTCAATTGAAGGTTGTATCATGTTCAATAATCAATTTATGGTTGATTAGAGGCGTTGGTTTCAATCAATTTGGTTTAGGATTTGATTTGACTCAATTTATCCCTTTAGGTCAAATCAGGTCAACTTGGGTCAAGAGACCAAATTGGCTTGGTTTGGACCAATTGGTGGTTTAGTCATGTCTCATAATCAATATATGATTGATGGGATCATTGATTGCAATTAATTGGAGTTGGAATGAGGTTTAGTTCATTTTGGTCTATATGGGTTAATTGGGTCAACTCATATCAAGTGATCAAATTGGTTTGGTTTGGCCCAATTGATTGCAATTTGACTATCAAAGATGATCAATCATTATAAAGGATGTATGGGTTGATTCAGTCCAATTTGGGTTGGATTGAAGTTTGACTCAATTTGGTCATTTAGGTCACTTTGGGTCAAGTTGACCAATTATGTTGATTGGGTTGAATTGGATTGAGTTGGGTGTTGAGAAGAGTTTGATAATGGATTTAAGGTTAATTGATGGCTTTAATTGCAATTGATTTGGGTTTGATTAGATTTTGGCTCATTTGGACCTTTTGGGTTCAAATGGGCTAACTTTGGTTGATTGGATTCATTTGGTTCACTTGATTTGATTGTAAGTATTGGAGGAGTTTGAATTGGTCTATTGAATGGTTTGGGTGCTTTTGTAAAAATCAATTTGAATTTGGTTTACTTGAATGGATTTTGGGTTGGATCCATAGGATCATGATGGAATTAACTTAGGTTAGGGCTTACGTTAATTTAGCTTGGAGCTTGGATATGAAATAAAATCCAATTGATGTTGGTTTTGGATGAGTGGACAAGCATGGGTTTTAGTTTAGGCCATAGGATAGGTAAGACCTATTTGACCTAGGGTATAACCTAAGCTTAAGGTATTTCTTCTATGTCTCTAGTTTGGGTTTAGTATTCCCTTAATCACTAGAAGTGTCCTATGACTAGGGAAAACCAAGTGCCTAAAAGGTTCCTAAGTCTAAAACGGGAATGATGAGTCCTCACTCTAAAATTGAGGTCAATAATAATAGTCTAAGCTCATGAGTGGCATAAGCATAATATCGATACATAGAGATATTAGTCAATTACTAAAGATGGAGAGATGAACTTCCCCAATATAGTTACCAAAAAAAATTTATGGTGTTTAAAAATGTGATGAGGGACACCATCCAAATCATAAGGGGTACTTATTAAAATAATTGAGTACGACATCAAAGAATGATATACCATATATAAAGGTAGTGATATCACTCTAAATCATCTAATAAGGACTTCAAGGTTGATGGGTCCACATATACAGGAGATCTTTCCCTACTTTATGGATAAATTAAAGTAGGGTTTATTTTAAGCTGGATTTTTAAGTTCCCTATAAGGGTTAGCTTTCATAGTTAATTACATCTTAGGGGACATATATCCCTTAAAAAACTCTTAATTAAAGTGATTGGCTAACATCTCTATGAATTTTAAAGTTTAATATCAAAGGATTGGTAAATGTTGAAAATCAAGTGGAAAAGCTCAAATGGAGAGAGTTCTTAATAGATTCTAAAGGAGGATAAATATGAAGCACTCATGATATTAAGAAACTCAGTGAGCACTTTGATCTATCCTATAAAGGCTTTATATTTTTTAGGAAGAAAATTATATTTATTTGAGTTGGCATTTTATTAGAAGATTAAGACATAAGTTAACAACATAAGATTATGGAAATATCCATGAGGTGAGGACTTACACTTATAGCAAAAGAGAAACAAATAGCCTCTAAACCTAAATCTAAAGTTCTTTGGTAAAATCCAAGATCTAGACCTAATTTTACTCAAAGAAATGAGATATAATGGCTCACTTTCACCGAAGAGAGTGAATCGATCGTGACTCTTCTAGACTTACACCACCTGGAGTGGTTACCAGCTAACATCTTCTATGATTTAAAATCATGTTATCCAATCTTATATAAATTCAAGATAGCTAGGATTTTATTAATGAATCTACTAAACTCACTCCCTATGAAACTATACATGACTATGAAAGTTATGACTTAGACTGTAACAAAATTTAAAAATTTTAATTCATTTTGACTCATTAATTTTGGACTCAAGCTTAGGAGGAGTTATGCCTAAATGTGTGATGAAATTGAGTTATGGGTTAAATCAGTAGGAAATGATATTTTCCACTATAAGAGATTGCTCTCACAAGTCAGTCTTATCTCTTATCGTGCAAGAGTGGAGATCCCCTGTTTTCAAGATTGAAGCAGTATGCATGCATGATGTTGAAACATATAATTATTCAGCTAAGGGGTTGTTAAATCTTTTATTGCTTACATAAAAATTTTAGGCTTTATGGTGTGGTTATGAGTTGATTAAAATTTTAATTAAAGTTAATAGTTAGAGTAGAAAAATTAATTTCTTTCTAAATAGCCTACCACATTCAAGCCACACATTAAATATTCATATTTTAAGAAACCTATGAAAAGAATGTCTCTTATATTGCAAAATCAATGTAAACATAATAACCAAACATTAATTATGTAAAAGAATAAAAGGTCAATGAAGTCTAGGTACTGCCATACACCCTGAAAAAGAAAGGAAATTGGGTAGCCGAGCTCTATCCTTATAAAACTCGAATTAAAATTTATAATGATAATAGGGCTATATGGGTCTTCAATCTTTGTCTTTATCTTCACTTCAAGAATTGAGCACTCTAGGCATTATAGGGCCTCCCAAGTCTAAGCCTTTTAGCCACTGCTCATCTTAAACTCCATAGCTCTAATCCTAATCTTATTGCATAAATTATATTTTTATAAAATGAAAATCTAAATAGTGGTCAACTTAACATACATTCATACTAAATAGTTATATTTCACATATTGGGCTTAACACCCTGTCTTAGATCACCAAACCCACTTGTCCTAATGAATTATGTTTAAGGACTTAAGTAGCTCCTGCAAATAAAGATATTTATAATTTTATTATTACAATAGTCCTTTAAGCACAAGCTCCTATAGAAGGCATTATTAGTCTAATAAATAATGCCCTATCATCCAGACTAATGCACAAACAATCCAAACATTCAATCTAAAATATTATATCACAAAACAAGAAAATTAATACACTATGACAAAATGTTGACCTAACCTAAGTCTACGATTGGTGGCCTAACAATCTAGTGTATAAAAATCAGGTTAATGAGGGATTATTTTAGTATGGTTTATTTGATTTAATTTAATTTAATGGTTGATTAGTTTATTTTGAAATGTTCATTATCAAATTGATTAAGGGTTTATCTAAACTAGAAGTTGATGGATTAATTATGTTTAATTTGATTTGATAATTAATTCAGGGATTAAGAATTAATCAAACTCTAACTTTATCATTTAATTTAAGAATTATGAATAATTTGTTTAAAAGTTGAATTAAAGATTAGTTAAACTTAACCTTATTAAATGATTTATTTGATTAGGAATTGATTAAATAATTTGTTTTATTTAATGATCAACTAAAGCAATCTCAACTAAGTGTGTATTTTAGCTTCTTTGTCAGTAACTTAATTAAGTGGTTATGAGGGTGAAGGTTGATTGATTATTAATAGTTATTTAGGCTTTGGCTTAATCGATTGATTTGATTTGATTAACATTTGACAATTAGTCGATCTGGATTTGATTTATAATTATTTTAATTTAAAGTTCAATGATTAAGGGTTGAGATTTAATGCTAGTCAAAGTATAGTTATGAGTTGATTATATTATTTTAACAAGTTGATTAAGGTTTTATTTAGTTTAGATTAATTATTTGTAGGAGCTTTTAATTTTATTATTTTATTATTTAGATTATTGATGTTATCAATAATTTAATGATTCAGGTCCACTCAGTTAAGTTTAATTTGAAATTTAAGCAATGTTTAATTGAGTTTCAATAGTTAAATTAAGTTTAAGTTTATATTTGATTATATTAAGTGTTAAGTTGAATCTTGGTGTTTTAATGACTTTAGAGGTTTTACAAACTTTCTTAAGTCCTTTGATGCCATGGGAAACGTTGTAAATTGGTTTATGAATTTTTATAATTTCCTTGATTTTCTTTTTATTTCTTCATTTAAAGATTTCAAAATTTTATATCTTTTGATTCAGATGTCTTTTTGCCTTGAAATGTTTATAGGAAATTGATGTCACTACCAATTTCATTCTTCTAAGATTTCATCCCAATCAAATATGTATTTTGGGTGTAATTAAAGTTTTAATGTTTCCAATAAGACTTAAATTAAATCTAAAATACTAAGAATTTGATGGGGCTTTTAGTCTTTTATATTTTGCTCTGAAAGATAAATCCATAGAGGGTTAATTTGAATTTTTTAAACTTCATTTGAATTAGTATGATTTTTTCTAAGTTCAACCTATTTAAGTGAATTAATTTATTTATTTAATACCCTAATTAAGTGGTTTTGGGGTTTCGTGAGTTCCAAGGGGTTTTAATATTTTTATGAGGTTCATTGGAGTTATTTATAATGGTTTGAGCTATTTCGACAATTTTTCATAAATTTTTTTATTTTAAATTATTTATTTCACAAAAATAGGCATTTTAATTTTAAAATTCAATAACTTTTAATATACTCATCATTTGGACTTGAATTTTTTATGGTATATTTGTTATTTCATTCTCTAAAAGTTTTAGGTTATTTTGATATATATTTTGGGATTAATTAAGGAAATTTAATTTCTATTCAAATTCAAATTAATCTTAAAATAGTCAATAAAAATTGAGGCTTTTGAGTTCATTGGATTCTTCTCGAAACGATGAACATAACGAGCCCTTATTTATAAGTTTTATTGGGTATTTTATGCTTTATGAAAATTTGAAGCTTCATGTGATTTTTTATAATTTATAAACTAAGAAAATACCCTATTTTTCTACTTAACCTAGTCAGTGCTTTGAGTGGGCTCCGCCTTCTGCGTGTCAAATGGCTATTGGCCTAGCTGACGTTGCGATGACATTTTGAATGAGAAAATGCATTTAGGCGGGATTGATCAAGACCGTCTGACCAGATCTAATCTGCTGATCCAAGGGTGCAAATCGATTTCTAGAGGAGTTCTAATCAAAGTTGTCCATCCTTATTAAGAGGGATCGAACGGCTGTTATGTTGTCTCCCTCAAGGACAGCAAACTGAACCTGAACGGATAGGTTTCCCCACCCCTACCATCTGTCTAATCCCTGATTTTTCAACGATCTTCATTGGAAAATGGGGTATTTCACGTGGGGGCACTTCCAAATGAAAAATAAAGGGATTTCTAAGAGAAATTCTTAGAATTGTATAAAGATTTTTACCATGAAAGAGAACCTATCATTTTCTAATTTTTTTTGGAGAAATTACCTGGTTGTGGTGACGTCTGATAAATTTTTTAATCTGAATATGCTCCTAGGAACGAGATGAAGCTCCAAAATGGGTATGCCTTCTTACCTCCTCGCTGATCACCTTTTTTGTCAATGACCGCCGCATCCTCATCAAAATTTGGCCCAAATTGATTATTTTATGCATTGAAAGAAGGGAGGGTGGTATGATTTTGATCAAAGGAGCTCCATGAATTATTTTAGCCAACAAAAATGAAGGAGCTCTAAGAATTATTTTTAGCCAACAAAAATGAAACATGGACTCTCTTGTCCCCTCTTTCTAATGGTGGCCAAAATTCACCATTAATGGTGGTTGGGGATGATGACCAATTGTGAAGAGGCTTGGAGAAGTCAAATTTGGTGATTTAGCCACTATAGAGCTTGCTAGATGTCAACCAAATTGAGATATGGCTTGTGTTTAAATGGATTTTAGATTTTGGCATCTTGTCATTGATTCTCCTCTCTCTCCCATGGCCTCCATTGTTGACTTGAAGCTCTACTCCACATGAGCTGAAATGTTAGCCTCCATGTGACATATTTTGGTTGTGGTTTGTGTTCATTTAAGTTGGGTTGAGTTGGTTTAAACCTTTCTTGACTCATTTGGCTTAAATGAGTCAAGTTAGGTTCAATGCATTGATTTAGATTAATTGAGTTTAAATTAGGTTATAATTATGTTTGATTTGATATTTGAAATGACTTAGAGCAATTGATTTTAATTAATCTATAGTTGGTTTTGATTTGAACCCATTTCAATCTAAATTGGGTCTAATGAGTCAAATCAAGTTTTTTTGGATCCAATGAGTGATATGACCCAAATTGAAGTTTGTTTGAACTTTGATTATACTTGATTAAGTATTTAAAGTGATTTGGAGTAATTAATTCTAATTAATTTGGATTCACTTTTGATTTAGGCCCATTTTGGCCCAAAGTAGACTTAATGGACAAAATCAGGTCAAATGGCCAATTCAGTCAAATAAAATTTAAGAAAGAGTCAAATTATGTTCAAATATAATTTGAAAGCATTTTGAAATATTTAATCTGAATTAATTTTAATTTATTTTGAGCTAGGTTTAATAAGGTGCATTCGGGTTTACTTAGACTGGGTGACCTCATCAGTCAATTAGACTATTTGAGTCATCATTAGATTCAAATTTGTTTAGTTTTATATTCTATTATATTAATTTGATAAATATGAGCATTTAGATGACATAAATTGATTAAATTTTTGGTTAGTTTGACTTTTGACTTGATGAGACTCACATAGGTCATTTTAAGTTAGATGACTTAATTGATCACTTTGGACCTCATCTAGATTTACTTTTGGGTTCATTTAGATTTATGCATCAATTCTGTGTTATTAATTTGGCTTGATTTAATTTAATTTTGATTTTATATGATTTTTTGGATTTAGATGATTCTTAGCTCGAATGGGTTAATTGAGTTAACCAAACCCAATTACCTCAATCTAAGTTTAGTGTAATTTAGATTTTAATTCAAATATATTTGAATTATACTTCTATTGAGTTATATTAAATTTAGATTTTATTTATATTTCATCAAATCTAGTTGGGTAAGGCGGTCTACTAAACTACCCTAAGTATTCTTCTTAAAGTATTGGATTTTTTAATTTAATTTTAATTCCATATTTATTATTTTCATTTATGCTTTAGTTTAGGTTGTACACTTAGTTACCAATCGCAGTATCCAAAGTGTCTTGTTAAGAAGCTCTCAATCTAAGGTTGGAGATCCTAATTACTAATATTAGGGTGATTGTCAACCTCACTTGAGGCTAACAGAACCTTAATGCATATATCAAATCCTAGGTCTAAGAGGAGGGTTTTCAATAGGATGTTACATTTTTTTTCAAGCAAAAATTAACCTCACTAGTGCATAGAGTTGATGGAGTTGACTTTTATAAGTCTATTATACATAGTTCTTAGTGATCTCTTTCTCTTAAGGTTGTAAATGAGAAATATTCCATATTTTTGTTAAAGAGTGTTGTGGTTAAGCTAAGAACTAGAGGAGATGCTCATGGTGAAAAGAACCAAGATGAGTCCACGTCCTCCTCAAATTAAGTAATAGCTTTTTAATTATAGTAAGGGAATTAAAAAACTATCAATTTAGAATTAATTAGAAAGAGAATACATTAAATGAGTTTGTATATAGAAAGATTAAAAGGATTTTTTTCCACCTAAGTGACCCATGATGGTGAATTAATAAGCCATATAAAGAATAAAAATGATGCTTTCATGGAGACCCATCACATTGCTTCATTTATTGAGATTATAAATGAGGTGAATGTATAAAAATCTTTGCTTAAAAATAAAGAGAATACATAAGGTTTTGAAATTATAAATAAAGTAGATACACAATAAGTTGAAGTTGTTAATAAAGAGGATGCACAAAATGGTAACAATATAAATGAATATCACAAGCTTAAGATTTTAAATAAAGAAAATGTAAAAGAAATTGCAAATAAGAAAAGGCTTAACAAGAAATAAGGCATTTAGCTAGTGATTTCATTAATCAATATAATAAGAGGCTTAAGCTAATAAAATGCATGTGCTATTGATCCTCTTCTTCTAATGAATGAAAAAATTATTCTAGTTCAAAGCTTAAATATCAAAGATTATAGGCAACTTAGCATATAGGGAGATTGGAGTGGGAAGTGCTAGCAACACAATTTCAATAGCTAAGTACTCTCTAACTTCATTTGATAATAAGGTAAAAATCCTAATACGAGCTTATAATATGGCAATAATTTTATTTGTCATATAACTTATTATTTTGTAGCATATATGTGCATTTTACATTTTTAATAAGAAATTGACTTTGGATCCACTACAAGACATTAGAGGTATATATTGTTATCTTATACAAACTCTTTAATCCATACTATATAGTAATAGTTTATGTTATTATGTAGTAAAAGAAGTCAAAAAAATCTTATTAAGCAAGCTCCATCTATTAGAATATAACATTAATGATGAAGACAAGTTCTTCAAGCATTGATCAAATGTAGAATTCATGTAATATGTCCAATGAACTAGAATATGTTTTAATGAATAATATGTAATACAACATTATATAAGAGGTTGATACTATTATAGCCATTCAATTATTGCATCTTATATACTAGTCTAAATAATAACCTAACTCAATAAGTAATTTTGACCTCACTTTTGGAGTGAGGATTCATTCTTCCTATCTTAGACTTAGGAGTCTTCTAGACACTAGAACTTCTCTAGTCATAGGACACTTCTAGTGGTTAGGTGACACTAAACCTAAGCCTAGAGACTTAAGGATAACATGCCCTTAATTTAGGCTATGCCTTAAGACCTAAGGAAACCTATTTGTCCTATGGCCCAAACCAAAACTATTCATATCCCCTTAACTAAATCCAATCTCAAATCAATCCAATCCAAACTCAATCGAATCCCATTTCATATCCAAGCACCAAGCCAAAATGATCTAAACACAATCATAATCCCATAACCTAATCCTATGGACTTAACCCAAACCTCCTTCAATCAAACCAAATTCAATTTATTTTCACAAAAGCACTCCAACCTTTCAAATTATCATTTCAAACTCTTCCAAAATCTACAATCAAGCTAATTGATCAAAACCAATTCAATCAACCCAAGTTAGCCCATTTGAACCCAAAATTTCTAAATGAGCTAAAATCTAATTAAATCTAAATCAATTACAATCAAAGCCATCAATCAATCCTAAATCAATCATCAAACTCAACTCAACCTAATTCAACCCAAAACCAACTCAATTGACCCATTAGGTTCCATGACCCAAAGTGACCTAAAGGACCAATTTGAGCCTAACCCCAATCTAACCCAAATTGGATTGAACCAACCCATTAAAAACCTCCTACAATGATTATTGATCATCCTTGATTAATCAATTGTAATCAATTAGGTCAAATCAAGTTGATTTGATCACTTAACTCAAGTTGACCCAATTAGCCTACATGAATCAAATTAAACCAAACTTCATTAAAACTTAATTAATTGAAACCATTGATTCCAACCAACCCTAAATTGATCCTTGAATATGACTTGACCATCAATTGAGCCAAACTAAGTCCAATTAGCCCTTTGACCCAAGTTGACCCAATTTGACCTAAAAGGCCAAAGTAGACCAAATCTCAGTCCAATCCAAATTAATTGAAAACAATGGCTCAAATCCATCACTAATTGATTATTGAACATGATCAAACCCTTGGTTAAACCCAATTTGACCAAGTCAACCCAATTGACCCATTTAGTCCAAATTGACCTAAAGGGTCCAATTGGTCTAAATCATTCCTAAATTCAAATTGATTGAAATCAACACCTACAATCACTTTAAAATTATCAATTGAATCTAAACCAACAGCTAAACCAAGCCAATTTGACCAATTTGACCAATTAGTCAACTTAGCCCATTTGACCCATATGGACCAATATGAGTCAAAATTCACTCCAAATCAAATCAAACCAATTGAATCAAAACATCCCAACAAGTTATTTGAACATGTTTCAACCCATGGTTTGATCCAATTTGACCCTATGGGTCAACCTAACCTAACCTAGCTCAATTTGACCTACATGGGTCAAATTGAGCAAAACCCAACCAAACCAACTCCAAACCCACTCAAACTTGGCATGACCCATCCTTGGTCACCATGGGCTAGCCTAAATCAAACCCAAACCATTTCAAATCCAAATTAGCCTAATACCCATTGGGAGAACCTCTCCAAATAGGATAAAATTCACTTTTGGGTGGTCTTACTTACCCCTTTACATTTGGCAACCCCCCTTAGCTTAGTTTGGACCTCTGACCCACTAGTTAACCTGACCCAAAGTTGGTTGGGTTAGCCATGGGGTCATAGGGTGTGAGCTAACCTTTCCATACTCATTGGATCACCTTTGGGGCCTCACCATGGCAATCCACCTCCTTTCACTCGTCCACTCAAACTAAGCCAGCTCAGCCACCCTCTAACGTCCCCAACCGCCTATGCCGATCGGATGTTTGCCAAATGCATAGCAAACCTGAGCCATCTGATTTTAGTTGGAGGAGAGTATACTCCTCCTCATCTCAATCCACCCAGATCAGATCATTTAGAGAGCTTCAATGAGTGAAAATGAGTCTCCCCATTGCTTTCCCAATACCCCTTGGCCTCCCATCACCACAGACATCAAACCCAAACATGATAGAGCCTCTACTCTCTCCAACCTCACATAAACTCCACCAAACCCAAATTAACTTTACCCACACCTTTCACCAAGCTTCGGTGATCCAAAACGAATCGATTCCCGGTCGATTCGAGCATCGGAGACCACTCATAGGCTAACTCTGATGAGAATTTTGATGATGTTTAATCCATAAAGCCACCGGCGGGAAGGCGGCTTTGTCTCTTCAAGATGATGCTACCTCAATCGTTGGACCATCATTTTTGAGCTTCTGTGAGATAAATTCTGGCAAATCATAGAAATTCACTAAGTTGTTTGGCCTTTATCAAGGAAATCTTGATTCCATGTTTTTTCCACCATTGGATATCCTTGGATCTCTTCCTTGAAGCATTAGGGGTCGATCTTGATGCCTCACAAGCTCTAGTGAGCTCAAATCGAGCAAGGGAGGGTGGACAGTGTCCATCCTCCATCGCTCGAGGGATGAAGGATCATTCATTGTCTGTTTCACATGATTGGAATAGATGGCCAAGATTAATCTGATTAGATTTATTCAATTTAATCCTTAGAAACACTAGATTAATCCCCATCGCCTATCAGAGATCAAATAGGATGAAAGCATGTCCACCACCATTGACTCAGCATGCCGTGTTGGATCATTTAAGTGGCCAATCCCATAGCTCCACATGGAAAGCACTACCATGTCAACTTCTACGTGGTGCAGATGGGATTAGGGAAAAATTAGGGATTAAAATATGTTTTAATCACCCTGAACTTCATAAAATTATAACTAATTGTAAAAAAAATCAAAAAAATATAAATAAACCCATTTTGGAAAGATTAAATAGAGGAGATTCTATTAAAAATAATTCCATTAAGTTTTAAATAGTGGACAGAGCTTAAGTAGGGTTTGAATGTTTTTTTATTTAGCTTAATTAAGCCATAATTACTTGGGCATCTAATCCCAAACTTGGCATGTTGATTTGATGGGATGACCTCTACCTCCCATGATTTTCTTAGAATTTATTGGCTTTGTAATTAAGGAAATTTAAAATTCAGATCCTAATTACTCTCTTAAGTGATTTAATGATTATTTAAAACTCAAAATAATAAAAATTGATTAATTAAACTTCATTAATCACTGATTAATAGTGAGATGGTGAGGAAGAGTGATTATGACATCTTTCCAAATTACTCTTCCCAATTCATTTCATTAAAGAGAGTTAATTAATGCATAGGGTTAATTAAGAAATTAATTAAACAATTAATAATCAAATCAAATAAAATTAAAGTGATAATTACTTCAAATAATCAAGACTTGAATTCTTGGGTTCCTCTTTATGTGTTTAATAACATAAAGACCTTTAAAGGATTATTAACTCATGGTACACTCATAGTGGCAATCCACCTCCTTTCACTCGTCCCACAAACTAAGTCCACCACGTGATTTACAATCTAATGTTTGCCAAATGCATAGAACCTAAGCCATCGATTTTTGGTTGGAGGTATACTCCTTCATCTCAATCCAGTGATCATTTAAGAGCTTCAATTGAGTGAAATGAGTCTCCCATTGCTTTCAATACCCCAATGATCACCACATCAAACCCAAACATGATAGAGCCTCTCTCTCAACCTCACATAAACTCCACCAAACCCAAATTAACTTTAACACCTTTCACCAAGCTTGGTGATCCAAAATGAATCAATTCTTGGTCGAAATGAATGTAGGCTAATGGCGAGAATTTTGATGTTTGATCCATAAAACCAGGCAGATGCGGTTTTATATGATATCTACCTGCATTGGACCATCATTTTGAGCCAAAATAAATTCTAGCAAATCTTAGAAATTACTAAGTTGTTTGGCCTTTATTAAGGAAATCTTGATTCCATGTTTTTTTTCATGATTGTCCTTGTCTCTTCCTTGAAGCTTTGGGGTGATCTCGATGCCTAAGCTTAGCTGTGAAGGTTTTCTTCCATCGCCGAGGATGAATTCATGTCGTTCATTTCATGATTGACAGATGGCCATGATTAATATTGATTTATTCAAATCCGAAAACACTAGATTAAAGTCCATCGAGATCAAATAGAAAGCTCCACCATTGACTGAGGTTGATCATTTAAGTGGCCAATCCATATACTAAAAACTACGCAACTTCTATATGGGATTAGGGAAAAATTAGGGATTAAAATATGTTTTGATCACCCTGAACTTCATAAAATCATAACTAATTGTAAAAAAATCAAAAAAATCTAAATAAACCCATTTTGGAATGATTAAATAGAGGAGATTCTATTAAAAATAATTCCATTAAGTTTTAAATAGTGAACAGAGCTTAAGTAGGGTTTGAATTTTTTCTTAATTAGCTTAATTAAGCCCTAATTACTTGGGCATCTAATCCCAAACTTGACATATTCATTTGATGGGATGACCTCTACCTCCCATAATTTTCTTAGAATTTATTGGCTTTGTGATTAAGGGAATTTAAAATTCAGATCCTAATTACTCTCTTAAGTGATTTAATTATTATTTAAAACTCAAAATAATAATAATTGATTAATTAAACTTCATTAATCACTTATTAATAGTGAAATGATGAGGAAGAGTGATTATGACATCTTTCCTAATTACTCTTAACAATTCATTTCATTAAAGAGAGTTAATTAATGCATAGGGTTAATTAAGAAATTAATTAAACAATTAATAATCAAATCAAATCAAATTAAAGTGATAATTACTTCAAATAATCAACACTTGAATTCTTGGGTTCCTCTTTATGTGTTTAATAACATAAAGACCTTTAAAGGAATTATTATTAACTCATGGGTGTGGGAAAATCATAAAAATACTTAATTAGATTCCTTAATCTAATTAACACTTAAGTATGAGCCTATTGCATTAGGTCCTTTAGGGGTATTACAATTTTAATTTCTCATTTGTATATCATTTGAGGCTCATGAATAAGTGATTAATTAAATTAAAGAAGCATAGGAAAGGGTAATTAAATGAATCGCTTAATGATCCAAACTTAATTAATTCATAAAATTTATCTAATTACCTCTCCTTAAACATACTAAATCACCAACATGGGGTGGGGTAAAAATAGCAAATGATTCCTCTTCTTTAACTTCAATTAATATCCAAAAATCAAATTAATAAGAAGTGTTGGTTTTTTTTAAATGATTTTATTTAATGTGATTGTCCTTAGGAGTTAATGTAGTTGAATGAATTATGTGGAGATGTTTGGCTTTTTCTTTTCAATCACCATAGATGTTGTATATCATGTGATATCATGCATTCATATTTTCAAAATCAAATGATCAAATGAAATTTACTTATGCAAAATTGTATGGGTTGGCTTAATCTTATTATATGTGTGGCTATTATCACTAATAAATTTCAAATTTATTTTTAAAATTATAAATTGATACAAAATTTGGAGTGATATTAGCTATGAATATATATAGAATTTGCATGTGCTTATAGCTTAAGCATGTGAAGGTATTTCTTTCTTTCCTATATTCATGTATGGGTTTATATATGTTTGAATGATAATAAGTATATAGTATGGACATCCCGAGAATACAGAGGCTTTAAGTAACCCTAAGGAGGTCATTTGATTATCTCACTTCCTTGGTTAACAAAGGCACATTCTTATTTAATTTTATTCTTATGTATATTTATACTAGAATTTAGATAGAGCTTTACTTTGCATGTGTAAATAATTCAACCAAAATATAATATTTTGCATGATTTTAATTTTTATGATTGTATATACATTCATAGGTATTTAAGATAGCAAGTATATAGTCTGGACATCCAGAATATGAGGCTTTAAGTAGCCCCAAAGAGGTCATTTGATTATCTCACTTTCCTGGTTTAAATAACGGCACGTACTTGCTTACATCTTTTATACATATGTGTGTGTATTTGATTAAAGAAATAAAAATCTCCTTTTTAACTAAAAATATGTGCATTCATAATCATTTAAGTATGCTAAAATATATTTCATGTATAGGTATACTAAGTGTTAAATCATATGCATGTTATGGGTAATGAAAGGAATAGTGTAACATGTTCTAAGTGATGATAATTCAATCACATTAATCTTAAGATGCCTTTCATGTTGAATAGGATTCTTTAAGATTAACCTAAACTTAGGACTAATAAAATATTTAATAAATCATTCACTAAAAGAAACTAAATCATAAAATGTGCTTTTAGAAGATAACTTAGGGTAGGGGTGAAGGAGGTTAAGCCTTCTTCTTCTCTTTATAACACTTAGATGCTAAGTGTAAATCAAATGAAACAAAATAAAATACAAATTAAAATTTATAAATCTCTAAACAACTTAAATTGAAACTATCTATCATGTTAAGTTAAATATGTTTCCAAATTTAAAAAATCATAATTCAAAGGACTAGCTAAAGACATACCACACTAAGCTTAAACACATATTAGAATGCTAAGTCACCACTTCTAACTTTAAGTTAGGATGGTGTATGTAATGGTGTTGTGCTTATTTTGTGATATAATATTTTAAACTAGATGTTAGGAATGTGGATCATAGACTGAATGTTAGGTCGTTGTTAGTTGAATATTATTTTTCTATGAGGTGCTAAGTCCAAATTATGAAATAAAACTACTTGTGTTTTTTGTATGTTTAGCTAACATCTATTTTGTAGGTGTAGTTAAATTTTACTTTTCCATAAAAATTTACTTTTATAATAGGAATTAGGATTAGTGTTATGGGGTTTAGGATGAGCAGTGGCTAGAAGGCTTAGGCTTGGGGTGCCTTGTAATGCCTTGGAGCAAATCAAATCAAAGGAAATAAGGAAGAAGAAGGGAAAGAAGTGAAGGTCCCCCCATAGTATGTATTCAGTTCTAAATTATAATTATTCATTTATAATCTAAGTTGTATAAGGGTAGAGCTTCACTATAACTTTTCTCTTTTGGGTGTACTGATAATGCATCGGCCTTTTATTCTTTGAATCTATGTATGATTGATTGTTGTTTTGTTTAGATTGTGCAATATAATCGCATCTTCTTCATAGTTTCTTAAACTTGATGTTTGAATGTGGCCTGGACACGATAGGCTCTTAGGAAAAAAATTTTTTCTACATAATTAATAACTCATAATTAAATTTTTAAATAACTTTCAACCTCACTTTAAAGCTTAGGCTATAATCAAGATAATTAAAAGATTTAGTAGCCCCTTAGCTGAATGTTGTATGTCCAACATCATGCATATTATATTATACCACTCTTGCAAAATGAGGGTCTTCATTCTTTCACTTTAGGGATCGCTTGCCCTATGAGAGCACCCTCTTATGGTGGAGATTCACCCTCTTTCTTTCTGATTTGGCCAATAACCAAATTTCATCATGCATTTAGGCATAAAAATATCTCAAGCCTTTGTCCAAAATATTATTCCAAAAATAATATAAATTCTAAAAGATTTTTCATTTACATTAAGTCATATGCTTATGCCAAATATGATCTAGTCTCTTAGGGAGTGAGTTTAGGACTCTAATCTCTTTCAAAATTAAATAATAGCTTAAACTATCTTGCAATTACATAAGACCGGCCTACATGGATTTAAAGCATAAGAGGTGTTAGCTGGTGGCCACTCCAGATGGTTGTAAGTCTAGAAGAGTCAGACGAGTTTATCCTCTCTTGTGGAGATAAACCTTTTATGTCTCCTTTTTCGCTTAGATTTAGGTCATGCCTCTAGTTTGTGCTAAAGCTCTCTAGATTTAAGATCCGAGGTTACTTATTTCTTTTGGGCTATTGGCATAAATCCTCATCTCTTTGGCATTTCCATAATCTTGTGTTGATGGATTATAAGCTCTAGCATTCTAATAAAATTTCAATCCAAATTAAAATAAACTCTCTCTTTCAAACACATAAAGCCTCACCATATGATATATTTGAGTGCTCACTAGGCTTCCTAGTATCATGAGTGCTCCCTAGTTGTCTTCCTTTAAAATCTAAAAATAAGTCTTTCCAAATTGAACATTCCTACTTTATCTTTTAAAAATAACCAATCCTTTGATAGTCTAAACTTGAAATCTTTAGAGATAATTGATTGATTATTTAAATCAATAGAATTCTTAAGAAATCTCATTTCTTAGGATGTAATTAACTATGGAGGCTTGCTTCCATAGGAACTAAAAAGAACATAAAATAAACCTACTTTACTTTTTGTAAAGTAGGAAAATATATATGAAGACCATTTGTTAGAGTCCTTGATTAAGTCCATTGTGGGGTGATGTTTCTATCTTTCTAGATAGTACATCATACCTTAATGTCATAACCGATCACTTCAATAAGTACCCCCTAAGATCTGCATGGTGTCCACCTGGCATCCGAATAAAACACCATAGTATTTCATTGTTATTTTAGAAGAGTAAGAATTATATGCATGTAGGAAGGATATTTCCTTATCACCGTAATAATGGAGGAAAGTTAGCACATATAAAGTGCCAAAAGCAATAATCAAGTAGTAATCTTAAAATTATAAGTTAATATATTTTAGCATTTCATTTCTATAATTCAATCAATAATAAGTTTTAAATTATATTGCTTTATAATATAAACTATGGAGTGTACATGACTAAATACTTTATATTTTTGGTTTTTAAGAAGAATCTCATTGAAGTTACAAATGATTGCTTATAGTTCTTTAGAGACCCTTTATATGGCCTTATTTAATAACTTAGATTATTAATGTATTTTAAAGCATTCCATGTTATTATAAAGTGATTTATATAAAATTCTATAGGAATTTTATGAATGTAGCTATATGCACATTTGTTTATAAATTCTAAAGTTATACCATCAATATTTTGTGTAGACATGTTGTCATAGATCTTTATTGAATTCTAAAATTCTCTAGCTATGTAGATCATATGTGATGTTACTATGAATATAAATATGTAGTTATATGTAATGATGTTTTATCATTGATATTCTAATTTAAGTGTTGTCATTATGAACAATGATCATGAAGTTGCACTTCTTTATCACAATCTTACAAAAGATTAAACCTTGTCCAAACCACTGTGAACCTTCATTTGTATAAAATTGAGTGGAAAGAGAGAGTCAAACATGGCTTGAATCTGGTTGAACCAATTTCAATCCTTGATGAAACCTTATTTG
The DNA here is from genome assembly GCA_021442155.1 of Cymbidium sinense. Taxonomy (NCBI): domain Eukaryota; kingdom Viridiplantae; phylum Streptophyta; class Magnoliopsida; order Asparagales; family Orchidaceae; genus Cymbidium; species Cymbidium sinense. Next base: position 200,070,089 of record CM038215.1, read on the forward strand.
AACCTTGCTCTATATTAAACTATAACAAAAATAGAGATTCAAACATGGTTCTTGTATATTTAAATCAATTTCAAACCTTGAAGAAACCTTATTCAAAATTTGTTGGAATCTTTTCTAAACCTTGCTCTGCATTAAATATGAACAATTAAAGAGAGTCAAACATGGTTCAAACTTAATTGAACTAGTGCAAAAATAATAATAAAATCTAGCTTGAACCTTCTTTGAACTGTTTTCATTCATGAAGTTCTAATCAAGTCAAACAAAGGTCAAACCAAGTTTTATTAGGCTAAAACTTAAGAAAACCTTAATGAAATTTGTTCAAACTTGTTTTAATCTTGTTGAAACTAGGTTTAAATGATATTTAAGCCATGTTTGAATAATATTTAAATAAGGTTCATACCACTTCATAACATGGAAATGAATAAGGTTTAAGCAAGTTACGAACCATAATTTTTTGCATTATGAACATGATATCAATCATATTCTGAGCAAGACATATGTTCTTTTAAGGGTATTCCATCTAAAATGGAATTTGGGGATATTTTAAGAAATAAAACATTAGAGATACATTTATCTTTATTAGTCATATTTTTAAATAATATCAATTATAAAGTTAATAAAGAGCATGCACATCGAATCATAATTTTTGGATTAATTTTAAGTGAGTTTATTTTAACTTTATTAGAAAATTTTGACTTTATAAGCCTCCACAATCAATTTTCATGAGAAAAATCTCTGAAAGTGTATTTGGGATTAAATACCCCTACTATTGGTCATTAACTACATATTTAGGGTGCATTTGAGACATTTCTCTTTACTTTTTTTAAACTAAAAGTAAAAATATTTTTACCAACTTTATGGTATTTTAGAAAGTTTTATGATGAAAAAGTTGTTTTGATAACTAGGGCTGTTAGAGTGTGGTGACTGTTAGAAAGCTATTTTTTGAATTTTTCAAAAACAAAAATATTTATAACACACAAAACACCTTTTTCAAAAAGCTACATTCTCCACAACAGCTTTATAACTAGCTTTTCAAAAAGCTATAATTGCCCCAAACAGACCCTTAATATCTACTTAAGATGGCATAGGTTTGATTTAGAATTGAGTTAGATTTAAATATGATCTAAATATAATTTTAATATGGTTGAAACATGATTTACTTGTAACAAAATACAATGTAATGCTTTCCAACTACTTTAACGTAAGATACTATAAGGTCCAATTACTTTAACATAAGATACTATAAGGTTGATTAGAAGATGAATTTAATAGGTATGATGCAACAAATTGTAAGATAGACACAATATAATGTATAAACTAATAGCTATAACATAGCATATTAAGTCCAACAACTATGTATAATTATATCAAAGTAGAAAATAATCAAATAATTATATCACATCACGGAGTATTTATAAAACTATGACATAATTTATCTGAATAAAAATCATCAATTAAAGAATAAACATTTTTAGCAACTATTGTAGAAATGAATTAAAGTAATAGAGTGTATACAATGTTTCAATCATATTTGAATATACATATAAATCTTTATTTGTGAAATAAGTCTACATATGGATGGTCTCTATAGAATTGTATATGATCATATGTAACTTCCAAAAAAAATTTCATTGTAGTTAAGTAGATTATGTGTTATTTTGCATACACTTAAGGCCTATTTGAGATCAATTTCATTTTTAATTTTAATTTTAAATTATTTTTAAAGACATGTTTGCTTAGTCCATCTTAAGTTTTTTTTTATTTTTACTTTGAAAATATATCACATTATTTTTAAAAATACCTAAAGCTTCTAAAAGTTATTTTTATGTGTTTTAAAAAAAATAACTATTACATTCAAACATTTTTATTTCAAATCAAAATAAAATTAAATTTAAATTTAAATCAAAGAATAAAAATGATCCCAAATATAGCCCATTATGCTCTCTACTAAATGCAATATAATATACTTATTAAACTATATGCAATAATATTTTGCAAATTTTTATTTTAAAAATTTTAATGGTTTAATTAATAGTAGAACTTAAGATCTCATTTGTGGAGGCCGTCCTCCACTTCTATGGATATTTAAAGGAAAAAACTTCATGCTTTTTATCTAATAACCCAAATATCTCAAATAACTTAGAGAAGTACTTATGGAATGGACTCATCATTGTCTATAAGGTCTACATTAAGGTGTAATATGTGATCAGAGTCATATAATATTATGGTTTTTGCAAGTAGTATGATCGCATACATTATCTATTATACTTTAGTCCAATTCATTAGAAATATGTGAGTTTGATATCAGCTTGTACGTAAAAGAACTTTTCCTTCTTTATAATGGCATACATTAAGACTTCTTCAAGCCACCTTAAGGAGTCATTCTCTTTACTTAATTGTATGTGGAGATTCCTGATCTGCATTAATGATTAAAGAATGTATCCAATAATGATGCTCAATCCATAATTATTTAGGTAGTACCATATTCACTGTCTTATTAGGTAACATAAATAGTCGATGTGTAGTAAATAAATAAAATAAAAATTAAAGTTAGTCGATATAAAGAATCAATGGACTTAAAAGAATCCTAGAAGTGTTTAGTGCTGATATTCACTGAAAACTCTACTAGTTGAAGCATGAATCTTGATATCGAAAGTAATCGATTCAGTCTCGCCCATCAAGAAATATAATTAAAAAGATATCATTAATCCCTAAATAGCTCATAAACATGGAGTGTTTATAGTCAAATTCGTGTTGTGACTAAGATCTAACAAGCTAGATCTCTTAATTCTTCATTTGAGCATCCAAATACTTAAAATACATTAGATGATCGAAGTTATTTTGAGTCGTCGATGGAGTGGTTTGGATTTTGCCTGTATTTACAGAAATGTCACTCCCATAATCTATAAATAGCCCATCATTTTTCACATGAGGAAGGGCCCAAGCTAAAGAGAGGAGAGAGCTCTAAGACTCGAAGAATCTCGAGGATAATCAAGGTAAAATGTATCATTCTATCGCACCACGCTGGTCATCGTCACCAGATCACCGACAATCATCATCACTTGCCGCCACCGATCATCATCGCGGTCACCATCATTGAGCTCAACTTGCCGTCGACACCACAGCCGCAATACATTGCATGCCGACCACCAATCACCACCACTCGTCATCACCAAGCGCGGATCTACGCCATATTGGTCACGCCATTCATCATCCTGCTACCACCGCTTCATCTCCGATAGTTTACGGGATCATGATCACCTAAAGCCTCATCAAGGTGACTTATCACAAAACTTACTTTGTAAACTATCCTTCTCTAACTTTGGAGAAAGGATAATAATTGTAACAAAAGTTGATATAGTAAAATTATGTCTAAGTGGGCTAGGCCTCGTGGTTTTTCTCTTCTTGGGTTTACACGTAAAAATCTTGAGGTCTCTCAAACTCTTTTGTTGTGTATGCGAAACTTTTGTGCAACACTAAGACATTGAATTCTCCTACCTGAATCTTCCGCATGCAATAGTTTGCACTATGAAGAGAATCCTGTGCAATCTCTATGAACACCTGCACTATGGCTAACAAGTGCAAAACTTGCAACAACGGAGCCTCCTGCTCCAACTCCCATCATTCTCGAAACTAATCCTTAAACCAAGGACTTCAAGCTTCTACCTCATGTTCCCCCGATAGGCATTACCCTATTGGTGAAGGTGCGATAGGAACCTCTATAAAGATCATGTTTGAAGAGTCTTAAAATGAGATAATTCAAGTTTTATGAGAAACACGACAGTCACTACTGCAACAAACACATATTTCCCAAGATCAATCATTAGCCAGGGGAGGTCAAAATGCTTGCGGGCCTACCATCATTGAAATTCCTCGCGCCAAACCATGATCTTGACCTCCACTAATTCTACTCATCCATCACTTTACTCACCGTTCACCCACCAATAATTGTAGATCGCTTGGTACATTCTTGTCATGCTGATTTCACCTGTCATGTTATACGTGTGAAATTACAACGTTTAATGTGAGAAAAATTTCACCTCAAAAATATAAATCATCTTCCCTCTTATCGTGACTATAAGGAGTCTTCACCTTTAGCTGAAGCAATTCTTCAACATCATATCCCGATAGGTTTCAAGCTTCCAAGCATCGACTCAACATGGGGTAATAACATATGAACACATTAACCATTACCATCATACATTCAATGCGCTCTAACACAATGCTTTGTCGTTTCCGTCTAAGGGTCAAGCTCGCACTTAGTTCTACTCTCTTACAAGGAGATCTATCTATACTTTTGATGAACTCACTAAGATTTTTTTAGAACAGTTTATTGTGAATCAAAAGATCATTAAAGATTCCTCTTATCTCTTAAGAATTTGTCAAAATAAAGATGAATCACTTAATGAGTACTTCTAGAGATTCTCCTTAGAAGCTCGTCTGATACCAGGGGTGGACCTTGAATTATTAAGATGAGTTTTTTCTTGGAGGACTCTGCTCTTGGGCCTTTCTACTCATCACTAATGTGTAATACAATTCGCTCATATGCCGACTTGGTTCATCATATGGAAGCACAAATTTTTGCTAACGAGGCTATCAATGTATAACGAAAGCAGTTTGAACAATATATGTGGAACAATCATGAACTGAGGAGGTGACCCACTTGATTACCAGTCCTAAGATAAACAAGTCAAGTTTGGGGAGCAATTCTGATTGCAACATTCAAATGATGATAATCTGGCATAATTATGATTACAAAGCTCATTTCTTCTATCATCTAATTTTATATATTATATGTATGATGAGTAAGGCAATATGAAGAGGTTTTCTACAAATATATAAGATGTCATAAGAAACTCTTGGGAAAGATTAAAATTCTTCATAAAGTCTTCAACTAGACTTCTACTCATTGGCAAGACTATAATTTTAATCCTGAAAGTGTAGTAATGGTCTAAATACAAACTAAATTTTCATCTTTGATTTAGATACATGTGGCAATCACCTCATTCTAATCAGAGTATAATCAATCCGGGGATTCGATTCAACCCCTTACATACAGATTAATGTCATCAAGTAATGCTTTGATAAACAACCTCGGATGGGTCAAAAATCCTTGGTGGATTTCATTCGACCTATTCTATACAGGTTAACGTCATCAAGTAAAATCATGAAAAAACAACCTCAGATGGGTCAAAAATTCTTAGCATATTTGATTCGGCACCTTCCATACAGGTTGATGTCGTCAAGTCACTTTAGCAAATAATCTCGGATGGATCAAAAATATTTCACAGAATCAATTCGACACCTTCCATACAGGTTAATGTCATCAAGTGACACTTTGAAAAACAACCTCGGATGGGTCAAAAATCCTTCACGGATTCAATTCAACCCCTTCCATACAGATTAATATCATCAAGTAACACTTTGAAAAATAACTGGATAGGTCAAAAATCCTTGGTGGATTTGATTGGACCTCTTCCATACAGGTTAATGTCATTAAGTAATACTTTGACAAATAACCTCGATGGGTAAAAGATTCTTGACAAATTCAATTCGACTCCTTCCATACAGGTTAATATCATTGAATAACACTCTAACAAACAACTTCAAATATGTCAAAAATCCTTGCCGGATTCGATTCGACCCATTCCATACAATTTAATATCATCAAGTAACACTTTGACAAATAACCTCGGATGGGTCAAAATTTTTTGGCAAATTTCTTTCGACATATTCTATACAGTTAACAGTATCAAGTAAACATCGTGACAAATAACCTCGGATAAGTCAAAAATTCAAGATAAATTTCTTTCATCATGACAAACAACCTCGGATAGGTAAAAAATTCAAGATAGATTTCTTTCGGCATGATTCATATCGTAAATACCATGAAGAACAATCTTGGATGGGTCAAAATTATCAGTGAAAAATTGGAGCCTCATCGTATGAACTATGGACCTTGATCGCCTCCAAACTTGGTCAATCCAACAAATATAGTTGACACCTCTCTCAAGAGAAAATCGGAGCCTCGTCTATGAACTATGGGCCTTGCTCACCTGACAGTGGTCCAGATGACTGATGCCTCTCTCGAGAAAAGCCTCATGAATCTGCCTTAATCACCTCCGCTTCGGGCGAGGCGATGGCCTCTCTCGAGAAAATCAGAGCATCGCCTATAAACTATGGGTCTTAATCAACAAAGCAAATAACCTTCTTTATAGAAGAAAGTCAAAACCTTACTGATAAAAGAAAAAAATATTACTCTTAGCCCCTGAACTTTTGCTGGATAATTTCTTATCCAATACAAAAATATTAGAGCATATCAGAGAAAATCGTGTCTCCTTACTTGACCCCAAGTGGTGGTTTTTATAGATCCACAATAGGGGCAAAAAGGGAATAAATTTTGGGAAGAAATTTGAAAATATTTAAATAGATTTCAAAATTTCTACACTCAAATATATCATTCATTTTCTAAAAGAGAAAAAAGGAAGAAAATAAGAAAATATCAGAGAAAATATCAAAAAATTAAAAAATATAAAATTTTCATCATTTGCACTCAGCAGTGCGCGTTTACTGCACGGTGCGTGTCATGATACAAATTATTGCGTCGACGCCGCGACCCAGCGCGTCATCCATGGCTGACCACTGCTGTTCACTCAGCTGTCACATCCCAGGCCTCACATGGGCTCTGACGGCGTGCCCTATCGTCTTTCGCACCTTCGCCAACGTTCTCGCATTTTAGCATATGCGCGCCTACACTAAGTTATTGATTTTGCATGTTACTTTGCTTGCTCGCGCATTCTGGCCTCATGCGTAGGTATTTTGTGCCGCCGGTGGTCGTGATCTTGTGCGTGAAGATCTATCTCTCAAAGTATCGATGCAAATATTCATGAACGTAAATTTCATTAACATTGAAGAAGTTATTATTTTCAATTATTTATGTATTTTGGATGATAAAAAATAATATCATCCAAAAAATAGGTGATATGTCACTAAAACAATACTAGTTGAAGCACTCTTGATATCAATGTCGATTCGAGTCTGATTAAGCATTAAAATATATTTGAAAACTTTATGATATCAGTCGGATCCCTAAATAACTCTTAAATATAGACTATTTATAGTCAAATCGAGCGTCTTGACAAGCCGATCTAATAAGCCTAAGATTTTAATTTTGACTTCATTTGAGCATCAAAATACCTAAAATACATCAGATAATCGAATGTGTCATTTTGAGCTGTCCGATGGAGTGGTTTGGATTTTGTCTGTATTTACAAAAATACCACTCTTGTAATCTATAAATAGTCTTTCATTCTTCACATGAGGGAGGGCCCAAGCTAAAGAGAGGAGATAGCTTTGAGACTTGAAGAATCTCAGCATAATAATCACCGCCGGGTATCGCCGGATCGCACGACCACGTCGCGATTGCCACCAACCAATCATCGCCAGCATCGTCTTATGCCACCGCCAGCCGTATTATACCACCAGGTCATCGTCGTTCTGGTCACCGCGATAGTGGATCACCATGCAATCGGACAACTAAGCCGACGGTACCGCCACCAATCACCACCACTGCGCACCCAGCGGTTAACCGTCTCCACCTGCTTGTTGGTCCTATTCATCGGCGCCATATCAACCACCGATCTTTCGATAGTTTGCGTCAGATCATTAGACTACCACCTCAAGCAAGGCCTTCGTCGCTAATCCAATGAAGCTTGTCACAAACTTCTGTTTCATCTTCTCCAACTTTAGAGAAAGGATAATAATTTAACAAAAGGCGATATAGTGAAATTATTTCTAAATAGCTACCTCGTGGTTTTTTCCTTCTTGGTTTTCTCGTAAAATCACGGTCTCTCAAACTCTTTGTTATATGTGCGACTTTTGTGCATCTTAATTCTCTACTCTAACAATATTCCTGCACATAACAAGCGCAAATATAGTGTCCTTTTTAGTGTGCAACATAATAGAGTGGACTTTACTCTCATCATCATCACTATCTTTGATAATTATTAATTAATCAACCATAGATGTTTGAAAAATTGGCTAAACTGGGATGTCTTAGCATTGATTATGAGGCTATTAGCTCACAAGTTACCTAACTATTTTTCATCATAACCACAACTTAATCTGTGACTTGAGCATTGTAATGTCTCTTTATAGATATGATTAGAACATATATCTGTATACATAGTAAGATAACTAACCCGAGTCAATTACAAAAAAGATGGTGAGGACAAAATAATACAAGTTGAACTATGATCAAACCATGATTGAACCCTATAAAATTATGTCTGAATTATATTTGAATCTTGTTCTAAACTTGATAGAATCACATTTGAATAAAATTAAATCACATTCAAATCTTGATCACAACCTCTTTAAATTTTGTTCGAACTTTCTTCAAATATAATTTAAATTTATTTGAACCATGCTCTAACTTTGATCATACCATCTTCAAATCTTGTTCTTTTCAAATATTATTTAAACTTTATTTGAAATTTTATTTGAACCATCAACGAATGACATTTGAACCTTGATTGAATCTTGATCAAACATTCTTCGAATATTATTTCAATATTATTTAAAGTATAAATAAGGTTCAAGTCAGGTTTAAATAGTGTTAAATTACGATTTGAATTTAGATATGAATTTAGTGAGATTATGTGCTTAATAATGTCATTCTTGGTTCAAAGTTTAGAATATGAATGCTATTTTCAAATTTAAATAGTCAAATATATAATATTATTAATCTTGAATAACTAATCAAAGGCATAAACATAAATTTATAACTATTATGCAAACTGAATATATAGAAATGGAAATTGTTGAAAATGGAGAAGTCAGCTGGAAGAAAGACTACTACTTCTTATTTTAAAGTTTTTATGAGAGTAATTTTATCTTAAATGATTTTTTAGTATATATTTTTAAAATATAAGAGGTATTTACATAAATAGCACACAATTTTTATATAATTATATATATAGTACCTAATTTTTTATATTTATATAAATTTAATATTATATCAAAAATAATATTATCATTAATTTTTAAAAGAGAAATATTACTTTTTATGTTTAGAAAAAAATGTTAATTTATAAATTTTAGATGTTTGATATGTAAATGTATTAGGATTGTGTGTGCTAAAGTTTCTAAAATATAAAGTGGATATAATTGATTAATTTAGAAATTGACGAGATATATAAATTCTAAATTTTTTATTTCTTATTAATTTGTACTTAATCCTTATTTTCAAACTAAACGACATCAAATCAATAATCAACAAATCCTTATTGCCAAGTGTTATCGACATAGAAGCAGTCGCATTGTAGTAAAAAATTCTAGTTTTCCCGTCACCTGTTCTACTTTCTCCCTACTTCTGAGAGTCCAGATAGCAATCGCGAGAGAGAGAGGGAGAGAGAGAGAGAGAGAGAGAGGAGAGCTGGAGAGGGAAACACGATCGCCATCTTCCTCTTCCTCGTTCTCTTTTCTGTTCTGCTGTGATCTGCAGATTCCTTCCCTTTTTCCCCTCAAAAAAATGTTAGAGGCCTTCGTTTCTTCTATTGATTGGGAGTCGGAATCATACCCAGCCTACGTGGATTTCTTCGTCCTGCCCTTCCTCGTCCTCTTCTTCCCCTTTGTTCGATTTTTTCTTGATAGATTCGTTTGAGGTTAGTGTTTCCGAATTTCCTTGCTTATTTTTGAATAAGAATGGACTAATTTGAAGAAATCAACTCTCGCGTGGACAACCTGGGGATTTGTTCCTTCGTTTGTGAGTCTGTATTATGTTCTTTTGCTGAAATGGTTGGTTCGGCCTAGCTAGTGTGATTAATTTTTCTGATCTGTTATGATTTGGGACGACTGCCCAATCAAATTAGAGAGTTGAGTAAATATGGGGGGATTTATTGCTAGAAAATTGTGGTTTTTTAAAAATCAGTTTGATTTGGATAAGAAACAATTTGTTTGGGTGAGATCTTGATTATAAGTTTATTATAACTGCAATAAAATAGATATGAAAAAGGATCATCAGTTTAACTTGTTTTTAATCGGACAGTAGAGTATCAATCTGTTATTTGCCATTTGGCGACCGCAAAGAAACTTCATTTGTGTGGGAAACTGATATGCTCTTCTTCTTCTTTTTTTTTTTCTTTTTTTTTTTTTTTTGTTGTTTTTAGTTAGTTAGTTTTGTATTGTTTTTTTTCATTGGCCGTATCATCTTTAAATGCAACATAATTATCTTGGGTTTCCTTTCTAATGCTATCATGTATCTATGAAATGAAGGTTAAATTGTACTAAACAAACCCTGCAATCCGGATTTACGATTCTAGCTACAATGTATTTGCCGCTATCTATGCAAGCATGGTTGATCCTAGGTTGACAACTGTGAGTCTTGCATGATAGTTACATTTTATGCAAATTGTACATTGATCACTGAAGTTATCCGTCTTGGCAGGCTATTTCTGTTTGAGTTTGAAGTTAGATAAGTGCAAAACAGAAAGAATCTGTTTTTGGTATTGACTTTAATTATGTGTATTTTGTTTGTGTAGCAAGTTGCAGGCCGTTTTATAATTGGAAGTAAATCTGAAAAGTTTGATTCGGAAACAGAAGAGGGAAGAAAAAAGATAAAAAAATTCAAAGAGTCAGCTTGGAAATGCTTGTATTTTCTTTCAGGAGAACTGCTATCTCTATATGTTACTTACAATGAGCCATGGTTGAAAGACACAAGATATTTTTGGGAAGGACCTGGAGACCAGGTTTGGCCTGACCAAAAGATAAAGTATGTAAAATGTTTACAAAAGCTACTCAAGTTTATTTTATTCAAACTTATATTTGCTAGGAATTTTTCAGATTGAGTTCGCCATTCTTTTCTCAGGTTAAAACTTAAGGCTTCGTATATGTTTGCTGCTGGATTTTACACATATTCAATATTTGCATTGATGTTCTGGGAAACAAAGCGGTCTGACTTTGGGGTTTCAATGTCTCATCATGTTGCGACCGTTGCCCTTATATTGCTGTCTTACATATTCAGGTGTGCTTACTACTTAATCTTTATGCTACTGCTCTCACTAATGCTCATTGTGAAGCCTGCCTTTTTATCTATGTTTGTTTCTTCCATAGCCTGATTTTGTTTTAATAAGTCCTCTCTCTTTCTCTCTCTCTCTCTTTTTTTGCTTGTTTCAATTATTTTGTTCCAACTGTTCAGCTACTATATACTTTTTGTTACATATGTGTGAGTAATGGAGATGCATGTTTCATGGGACAAATATTCACTCTTATGCAACAGATTTTTAAGATAAAATATTTAAATGTGAGATTGAGTTCATTGATGTTGATCAATGACATGGAGATAATTGAAGGGTTGATTGTTTTTTTATCAAGGTATTGCCATTGATCAGCAATGACACTAGCTAGGTTTAAACCTCATTGTGTAGGTTTAGGTCTCTAGATCTATTATACTAAAGAGTGGTGATACAAATGAGGATATAACTACTGGAGTCAAGACCGATTGGTTAAAATAGTGAAGTGCTTTAATAGTGTTGACATATGATATATTATTTAACAAAGCTATTCTAAATATTGCCCACTTGAGTGTGTGTGTGTGTGTGTGTGTGTGTGTGTGTGTGTGTATGTATAGTGAGAGAGAGAGGGGTCCTTTGCCAAATAATATATAAGAACTAATTTTCCCTTAGCATGGTATCACAATAGGGTTAGTCCTAATCCTACTCGCCGACCTCCCTCTTTCCTCATGTTTCTCATTCCTATCCACAGTTCCCAGCTCGATCCTTACAACCTCCACTCGACCTCACCCTCCTAGCAGTCGTGCTCTTGCACCAATACTCCAAGTTCATTCCCAACGCTCACAATCCGAGTCCTTATTGAGTTAGTCCATTTTAATATTTGGTCCCAATCCCATTCTTATCCATGAAAAATATAAGTTATTTGTTATTTTTGTTGATGATCACTCTTGAGTCGTATGAGTATATTTAGTAAGGTACATATTTGAAAGTCTTCTCTATATCTTGCACATTCTATTAGAAATAAAGTTTATTTTTTTGGCTATGTTTGAAACTCTTTGTACTTAATGTTTGGAGTTTATAATCTCACTGTAATTCATTTTATGTTGGTAATTGAATTATTCATAAGACTTCATATTCCTATTTGTTATTGAATGAAGCCATCATTATATAGTTTATGTAGCCTAGGCCTTTATCTTACATATGAATATTCATCAATTTTTGGGTATGCAGTTTGATTGTATGTTATATTATTAATCTTATTTTATGTACTATCTTTGGCAATGCCAACCTTTTTTCCGTTTTGTATATTCCTTTAAACTATGTTAAGTTCTTTCTTCAGGCAGTTCAATGCATCTTTTTAAGATACTCTCCTTCCCAGAAAAGCTATTATTATTAAGATCTCACTACCATGTGTGTTTATACTTCAACAAACATTACCTTTTATGACTCTTCACCCTTCTCTATCTCCATCTTTTGATTCATCAATGTAGATTGTTCCTTTTTCTCATTAAGCATCTTATACTTTATCTCCCCACCTCAATAAGGGTACACATGATAATCTCATCCTCAATCTACAACAATACCTTCCACCACATTGTCTAAACTAGTAGAGAAACCCCTTCTTGGAGAGCTATGGGATTTCTGTGTTCCTCTTTCCTTTCAGCAAGGTAATAGCAGTGTACTGATTATTTTATTCAGTCTTTTATGTCCTTGTAATAATTTTTTCTTTGACTTTAAACTTTCATCACAATCTTGTATTTTGTCTATATTCCAAGAGCATACTATAAGGCACTATAAAATATTTGGTAGAAATAAACCATGGATATTGAAATGGATGCTTTGCTTAGTTAACTACATGACATATGGTTTCCCCTCCTAGCATTAACCAATTTCATGTGGATGGATTTATATCATCGCTAAAAAATATGTCACCAATTTTTTTAAAAAATTGATGCATTACTCGGATTGATACTAGGAATGTTGGTAATAAAGAGAAATTTTTTGAAAATGTTGAGTTTATAAAAGGGTGGTTAGTAAATTGATCAATTTTATTGGCCTCAGACTAAATATCTTCTTTATTGCAGTTGTTGTGAGTCAACACATGCAAACTATTAAATAGAAACATTCAACAATTGCTTTGGCCTTTGTGTTTTCTCAAATATATCAACAGCCTTAAGAAAAAGGACTACCATATGCCAAAAATGGACATTAATGCGGAAGTTTTTTTATTTTATTTTAACTATGTTGAAGTATTTTGATAAACTTTTCAATGAAGGATCTGAAAATACCATTGATTTTAGCAACCTTAATACCCTAAATAAAAATAGAGAATTTTGTTTTTATCGTCGTATTAGTAAATCTAAAGTTAGAGAAACTTTAAAGAAAATAAAATGTGAAAAAATAGTAGGATCTGATGATATTCTAATAGAAGTGTGGAAATGTTTAGGAGATCAAGGAATTTCTTGGCTTACAAATCTTTTTAATGTTATTTTAAAGACTAAAAAGATGTCAGATGAGTGGAGAAAGAGTTTGTTGATTTTTATATTTAAGAATAAAGGTGATGCACAAGAGTGTGCAAATTATAGAGGAATTAAGTTAATGTGTCATACATTAAAATTATGGGAGAGAGTTTGAGCATAGGTTACGATGTAATACAAAAATTTCTCATAATCAGTTTGATTTCATTTTAAGTAGATCTACTAAGGATGATATACATTTGTTAAGAGGTTTGATGGAGAAGTATAGAGAAAGCAAGGAGGATCTACATATGATATTTATTGATTTAGAGAAAGTTTATGATAAAGTTTCAAGAGATGCTCTTTGGAGAGTTCTAGAAAGAAAGGAGTTAATATTGGTTATATTCAAGTCATTAAGGATATGTATACTAAGTATTTACTTGTGTCCAAACACAAGGAGGATTGACAAAATATTTTTCTATTTTAGTTGAATTACATCAAGGATCAACTTTAAGCTCTTATCTTTTTGCTTTAGTTATGGATGTTCTTACTAGGCATTTACAGGAAGATGTACCTTGGTGTATGCTTTTTGTTGATGACATTCTTCTTATTGATAAGACTAGAGAGAGTCCAGAAACTTGAATTATGGAGGTCAACCTAGAGTCTAAGGTTTTCATTTAAGTAGATCTAAACCTGAATATATGGAGTGTAATTTTAGTTATAGAAGTTATAGTGGTAGTGTTGTGACATTAGGTGAACAAGTCATTAAAAAGAGTGAGCGATTCAAATATTTAGGCTCTATTGTTCAAAATGATGTTGAAATAGATGGAGATGTTATTAGTAGAATTCAAGTTGGATGGTTGAAGTGGAGGAATGCATCGGCGTTGTGTGATAAAAAGTGCAAACTTAAGGGAAACTTTTATAAGATGGTGGTAAGATCTGCAATCATTTATGGTGCAGAATGTTGGCCAATAAAAGAGAAGCATGAGACTAAGTTAAGTGTTGCAGAGATGAAGATGCTTAGGTGGATGAGTGGCTTTACTCTTAGAGATAAAATGCGAAATGAGTATGTTTGGGAAAAAGTTAGAGTAGCTCCAGTGACAGATAAGATTAGAGATAATCTCGCCTTAGATGGTTTTTCCACATAAAGCGTCAGCCGTCCAATGACCTGGTTAGGAGAGTAAATGCATTAGATTTGCTTTATGTTAAGAAAGGTAGAGGTAGACATAAAAAGGCATGATTAAGATATATAAAAAATGACCTTAGTATACTTGTATTAAATGAGAATTTAACACATAATAGGACACCACCCCAGGTCTACAAGGATCTCTTTGGTGACGTAACTCATGTGTTCGATAGGATCCTTCTAGGGTTAGGTCGACTACCCTTCCGTAGACTTTACTGGATGAGGACTATGAGATCTAGATCGGGCGCTTCATCATTCTCCCAACCATCCACTTTAAGTTAAATATAATGAATATCATAAATCTCAATTCCAAGACTCCACATGTTGCTATTATACGCTACGCACTAAGCGACCTAACGACTAATCTTAATCGAAAGTTCTCTCTCAGCACTGAGAGGGGTAATTAATTATAGGTGCTTGCACTTATAGGAAACTTGGAACCAGATCTAAACTCCTCACAAAATGAGGGCGAAATCTCTGGGTAGTGTCTTATCTATTATTTCATCTGCCTTTTGAAAATTATACCGCACTTTAAATCACTCTCTTCATCGAGAGGTCGGTGGCGAATTTTTGGAGCCCATAGTTATTAAAATTTTTTTTGCAAAAGTATTTTTTCATTAAAATTTTGGTTTGCCCCATATACTTTTTGGGAATAGAATGTCTATATCACGGGGTTTCCCTACTTAAAAAATATGCCACCAACCTTTTTAAAAAAATTGATGTGTTACATTACCTGCACTCAGATTAATACTTAAAATGTTACTACTAAAGAGAATTTTTTTTTAAAAATGACTAGCTAATTTTAAAATGGAGGCCGGTGAATTGTTCAATTTTATTGGCATCAAATGAAATATCTCCTTTATTATAGGGGTTGTGAGTCAACACATGCAAAGTACTAAATAAAAACATTCAATAGTTGCTTTGGCCTCTGTGTTTTCTTAGATATATCAATAAGCCTTAAGAAAAATGACTCC
The DNA here is from genome assembly GCA_021442155.1 of Cymbidium sinense. Taxonomy (NCBI): domain Eukaryota; kingdom Viridiplantae; phylum Streptophyta; class Magnoliopsida; order Asparagales; family Orchidaceae; genus Cymbidium; species Cymbidium sinense. The sequence continues at coordinate 200,085,717 of CM038215.1, forward strand.
ATATGCTAAAATGGATATTAATATCGAAGCTTTTTTTATTTTTAACCATATTGAGGTAGTTAATAAAAAGATTTACATTTAGGCATTGCATATTATAGGAGAACTTAGTTAATGGATTAGTAAGAAATAAATAATGGTGGCCAAATCAAACATTGAAGTAGAATACAAAGCCATGTCACTTAAGACTTACTTGGTGAAATTAGTTTTTTTAATTGCACAGACCAATCTTAACTTGTGATAATTTTTATTGCAATCTACATAGATAGTAATCTCGTGCTTTATGAAAAAACAAAATATATTAAGATTGGTGGTTTTATTAGGGATGCATTTTTATAAAAGAAGATCGTCATAATTCAAGTTCTTAGCATGAAACATAGGGCACAAATTTTTGCCAAGGCTTTGGGTTGATTTTAGCTTTCTATATTATGTAATAAGCTAGGGCTAATTGACATATATATTTTATTTCAAGAGGGAATATTGGCGTAGTTAATATTATTTTAGGAGATTAGATACTAAATAGCCCCTTCAACTAGTTGTGTGTGATCTATTTAGTTTAGAATTTCACATTTCTCCAATTGAGTCCCCTAACTATATAGCATGGATCCAAATGATCCTCATATAGAAATTATGATAGAAATTTGATTCCAATTTAGTTCTTTGATTATATGAAATTGATTTCAATTTAGCTTTCAAGTGATCATTTTGGATGAATTTTATATAGTTGGGTGACCAAATTGGAGAAATGTAATATGAGCACCAATTTGGTTGCATATGAATGGTTAGGGGATTATTTTAGAGATTACCCTTAGTTTAAGTAATGTCTCCAACTTTGGCTAGTTGAGTATGTTTATTTTACTATATTTAGGTTTATTTTATTGATTCCTCATTTATATACATATGAGTCCTTTATTGAAAAATACACTTGAACCAATCTTCCTTTTAACAAAGAGTTTTATGCAATAAATGATATCATAAATACTTGAAGGTATTTTTATGAATTGCAAGCAGGTCAGTGTTGTTGTATGAGTCTAAGTGTTGGAATAAATGTCACTAATATTTAGTTTGAGTGTGATGTAAATGAGAATATTTAGATGTATGTTTGGTAAAATTAAAAGGGATATATATTAATGAATAAGAATATTTAGAATGATATTATTAAAGTTAAGATAATTGAATTTAACTTTCATGTTTAGAGCATGTAAATTGAATTATAGAAAATGTAATTAGATGAGTAGATGAGTTTTTTGTTGGAGGATTAGAAAGGAGAATGGATAGAACTAAAGTAATATGGATTTAAGTTTTTCAGAATGAATTGTAGAGAATTGGTTCAACACCTCTGGTAATAATAAATGGAAAATATGGATTTATAAAATCAACCTCAATAGTTAGGCAAGGCTAATGAAGATGATGATGAGTGCCAATGATCTAACATAGTCAAATAATGTTATGCAGTGCCTTGAATAAAAAAGGTATGACTTTTTAACAAATTTTAATTGATATGAAAACCATGAAAATTATTTTGATTGTTGAAGATGTACACTCTTGAATTTTTTTTATTTAGATTGAGTACTCTAACTTTATACAAACCGTGCACCATTTATTGAACTATTTAGACCTTCCTTTGTGCTATTAACTTTAAGTGCTTGATGCAAGACTATGATGTTATGAAACATTAGGTAAGCTATGTCCTTGAGTTTTTAATGTTATATTTTAAAATGAGAAATTTTGATATTCCGTTTGAATATTGGATCATTTACATGCTACATGCCTTATTATGCACACACACCCATACACTGTGGGCATATGCATGCTTTTGTGGGTGCCTATGTTACTTGAATACATGCTAATATAAAATAATAATAGGTTATATTTAGATAGAATCTAAGACTACCACATGATTTGTTCACATGTAAATATTCAATCACATATTCATGGATATTGTAGTATGAAGTTAGTGATGTGGAACAAAAGCTTAATTTTTAAATTAGCATGTCAAAAATTCAGCTACATGAGCTTGAAATTTATGACAAACTAGGCCACATGAAGATCAAGATTCACCTTTCCTCATTAAAATCACCTTGATTTCAAGTGCTTTGCTAAAATTTTGTGGTGACTCATTTTTGCAGAAGATTATTAAAACTTAACAAATGATTGGATAATACATAACTTTTTTCATTCCATCAAGATGATTCGATTAAACTAGCTAGAAATGCATGAAAATAATGCTAATTCAAGTTACCATGCATGTGGAATTTCAAGCCATAGTAGTTTCTATTCAAAATTGTATCAAGAATTTTTTTTTTTTACTTTTCTTCTAGTTACCATTCATTTGGAATGTTAGTCCATGCAAATTCCATTCTAATTTGCATCATGAAAATTTTAATTTTGTACTTTTTTTCATATATGGGATAGCAAACTACCACCAACCCCTCCTCGCAAAAAAAAAAAAAAAATCTTCCTATGCTTTGTAATACTTATCAATACTCATGTAATACTTGAAATGAAATAGAAATGAATTAAATGATTTTTGAATGGGTTTGTTTGTTAAAGTTAGACTTGGTGGTCTTCTCCTATGGAGAGCTTGATGACTCTTTCATAAACAAAAATTATTGGAGCTATGTTCATGCTTCCACACTTGAATGATATATGGCTATTCTTCCTCCACCTCCAACCACACTCTCTATCAAGCTGGATTCTCTTTCCCTCCTTTGATCCTTCTTCCCTGGCTCCATGGATCACCTATTCATATATATGCACAAGTCTCAAAATGCATGTGTATGAAAAATATAGTCTCAAAATGCATGTGTATGAAAAATATAGACATGAAGACACGCACACAAACATACACTCCTGCCTAGGCCACATATGCACTTATGCACCTGATTTTTGGATAAACATGATAAAACTAATTTATCATGAAAAAATTTAACCAAGAATTTGGCTTAATCCTCCATAGTTGAACTGTCTGAGGTGATCTTTGAATAGGTGAAGCTCCATCATATTAGTATGATGCAGTTTGTTTTATGGTTATTTTAGATGTGCTTTTTTATCTTTTCTAGTTAAGTGTCATGCTCTTTCTGCTTTAGAGACCATTAAGTATTTTGGTTTGTGATCCTATATTTGGACTATTGATAATGCTCGTTTCTCCAAAAGCCTTAAGATATTAACTGGTAATGCCGATATCTGACATAGTGACAAACTGATTTCTGCTCCAATCTTTGTGATGTGATTTACTAACCTTCATTGCTACTTCTTTCTTTTATATTTATGACCTTGTTCGAATTCTCTCCTCTATGTAGGTCGTTGCAGGTCGCTGGGTTTTTAATGACTTCTAAAGCGAACAAATGTGTTGTACAAATTTGTATTCTCTTCCTCTAGAAATGTTCTACTTAAATCTTAATGATCAAGATTTTCCTATGTTAAAAACATGATGAAAGTTATTATTTAGAATTTTATGTAAACTGCTTCTTAATTTATTGTTTTATGAGGTTCCAAATTACGTATTTTACTTGTGAGAAGTGAGTTCTATTAGAACTTAAACTTTAGATACATCTTTCCTATTATTGTCTCATTTTGAAGTTTTTATGCTAAGAAAACTTTCAGGTGTCGCTCATCTATGAACTTCATTGCCAATTTTCAATCTTTAGATGAGGAGAGTCAAGTATTTGCAGAGAACCCAGGATATAAAACAGTTCATATGTAGGATCATGATGTTCTTTTGATACTTTTGAAAATAAAAGCACTAAGAAAAGTATTTTATGAGTAGACTTTTAAGTATGGTTAGACAAAGAATTGCAGATGCTAAAACTGGTACAGCACCTGGATCTGCGATGTTGAACTTCCAAAAATAGCACAATTTCATATTTTGGATTGATGAGTATGTTGAACTTAATAGAAGGCTTTCATAGAAACTCTGTGGCTCATTAATGTCAAATCTAGAAAATACATGGAATTTCTCATGTTGGTAGCCGTTCATGCATTCAGCGATGGTGTCTGCACAAAAAAAATTATGGGGTTCTCCGTTTTACTTTTATTTTCCCTTTTTATTTATTTTTTTTAAAACTCAGGTGGTCTGACTAGTCATTTCTATTAAAAGCCTGATTAGAGTTATTTCTTGTTATTTAGTCCCATTATTCATGGTTGGTTTACTCTAAAGATATCAGATGTTTTCAAATTCACATTGCATTATGTTTGAGATTGTGAACTAGAATGGTCTACTAGTAAGAGAAATTATCTATCTTCAACTTGTTTTCTAACTTCCATTACAGGTTTGTTTTGAATTTTCAGGAAAGCGTTAGTTTCTTAATTTACAGATTGTGTATTCATGCATAATTGGCAGGTGAATTATAGTGAACATGTCAATAGAGAAACTTTGAATAAGCATGCCTGTGAACTGCTTGCGTAGCTGGCGTTTATACTGCTCTATTGCAGATTATGCATTGTTTATTAGAGAATGTATACAATTAAATTGTCAAATGTCTTTGGAAAGTGCTGGAACAAATAAAAAAGATTATCACGTACTGACTGTTGTTTCTTGTGCTATGATTTACAAGGCCGTATTCTATGGGCTTCCCATATTACATCTGGAAAACTGCAGACCTAGCTGTGGTGTATGGATAATAATGTTGCGCAAAAGGCCTAAAAAGGAAGTTGCACAGCACAAATAAGCGTAGACTATAGGTATGTTTAAAACCAGAAGAGATGAAGTGGCTAGGATATATTTGACAAAAAGGCTAGTAAAGTTAATATGAAATGGCTAGGATGGTAATTGCCAAGTATACATAGTGGTGGAACTAGGGAGATGGGGAGGAGGTCATCACCCTCGTGAGTTTGAGATAAACACTCTTAACTTTCAGTCTGCCTCCTTTTAAATCATGGTTTTTCCTGAATATAAAGGACTTGGGACAGTTAGGTTTATTATTGAATAAAAGCTATGGCGATGAATTTGATGATGGTGGTAGGGGTGGAATACCGTGGCATGTTTTTTTCACTAAAAGTTGGATATAACTAGAGATACGTTGTGGCTCCAAAAAAAAAAAAAAAACACGAAAAAACCTGTAACAATCATGGTTTTCATTTCATGGTAATGCTTGTTTTGTTTTGTTTTGTTTTGTTTTTCTATTAATGAATTTATTTATTTATTCTGTTCATTGCAGTTGTCGACCGAGCTATTGCTTGTTTTTATATTTTGTCGTTATTCTTTTTCTACAGGTTTGCACGCGTTGGTTCAGTTGTTCTAGCCATTCATGATGCAAGCGACATATTTTTGGAGATAGGAAAGATGTCAAAATACGGTGGCTATGAGCAACTTGCAGGCTTCTCATTTTTTCTCTTTGTTGTTTCATGGATTATACTTCGCCTGATATACTATCCTTTTTGGATCCTTAGAAGTACAAGGTGAATATAAATGACTACACATAGATTTTAATTTGTTTTACCCTTAGCATTTATTTTTTTATTGCATTCATACTGATAATCAAGTTATTACTAATTCGACTCCTAAATGAAAAGGCTGAGGTTGAGGGTTGATATTTCGTTGATGATGCTCGCAAAACTTAAGCCAGATTTTATAAAGTGAAGTGAAACCATTCATTTGCAAACAATGAACCTCTAAGCTTACTCTTGGCCAGTCAGTCAACGAGAGGTGTGCATGAAAGCTGATTAAACTTAAATAATGAGAAAAACTGATTTATGTTTGGTATCATTCTCATTTTGCAAAATCAGATTAGTTTGATTTGTTCTTAACCTGTATATTGAGAAAATGTGAAGGAACAAAATTGAGTTGAATTGAAATTGTTTCAATCAACTATTTTAGACGAATCTAAGCAACCTGAGTTAACCTGACCGTTATGATACTAGACTAGACTAGATTATGCCTATCAATGCAGATAAACCTGACAGATGCTATATACTTTGGCAGATGCTAGTAGCCAAACATCAGACAACAATTATTTATGAATAATACCAAATTATACCAACAGGTTCATAAGGGAAATGTTTAGCACGTGAATAAGGAACGTCCCAAGTGATGCATTTTGTATAGAAATACCAAGCAAGCTATCTGCATAAATGTGATGACTTGATATGTAAGTATCTTCGATAATTCAGTTGGATCTAATTACTAGCCAAAAAAAAAAAAGAGCTTTGAAACAAGGGAACAAAAGCAACAGGCCATCTCTTCAGTAAGATCAACAATACTGAGCGCCAGTATTAAAGATTCAAGCTATCTTCTTAATGAAGTCCACATCTCTTAGGCGGAGAAAAAATAACAAGATGTGCATGCGGTCAAAGCATACTTAAAATATTTAGACATATAGGTATAGTGTCAGACTACCTATATGGTCTCATTAGTGGCATCCATGACTACATCAAGTTTGGCATCTCCAATGATGAGAGGCAAACATAACATATATTCCATACCCATAGATTAGGATCTTGATAATTTTATAATATTGGAGCTTCTAAGGCCATTTTACTTGAGACAAGTACCAAGATTTTCTCATTAAAATCTGACTGAAATGGAGCTAAACTCGATTCTGCTTACATGTCGTAATACTTAGCCTGAAAATTTTCACTAAGTCTATAAGTATGTTCAACGATTATAAAATCACTAAATGACTACCTCGGTACAAGATCAATCAACAACAACAACAACAACAAGCCTTTATCTCACTAAGTGGGGTCCGGCTACATGAATCCTTTGTCTCTATTGTGTCCTATTATGTGTCAAATTCTCATTTAATTCAAGTATCGAGGTCATTTTTTATACATCTTAACTTGTCTTTTAGTCTACTTTTCTTTCTTAACATAAGGCAAATTTAATGCAACTACTCTCCTAGGTCTATGATTGACGCTTTTATGTGGCCCATTGACTCTCTAATCTTATTTCTTATTTTTTTTAACATACTATTTTATTTTATCTCTAAGAGTAAAGCCACTCATCCACGCATCCTCATCTCATAACTTAACTTAGTATGCTTCTCTTTTGTTGTACATTTTCATAAGTCATTGATCTTATCACCATCTTATAAAATTTTCCCTTAAATTTAAGTGGAACTTTTCTATCACACAACAGGCCAGATGCATTCCTCCACTTCAACCATCCAACTTGAATCCTACTAATAACATCTCCTTCTATTTCACCATCATTTTGAGCAATAGTCTAAATATCTAAAATCACTCTTATTAATGACTTGTTCTAATGTCTATTAACTTCTACAACTAAAATTACACTCCATATTATTTTAGATTTACTTAAATGAAAACCTTTAGACTCTAATGTTGACCTCCATAATTCAAGTTTCTCTTGGACTCTCTCTAGTCTTATCAATAAGAAGAATGTCCAAAAAAAGCATACACCAAGGTACATCTTCCTAAATGCCTAAGAGCATCCATAACTAAAGCAAAAAGATAAGGGCTTAAAGTCGATCCTTGATGTAATCCAACCAAATAGGAAAATATTTTTGTCAATCCTCCTTGTGTTTGGGCACAAGTAATAGCTCAAGTATACATATCCTGACTTGAATATACCCAAGATTAACTCCTTTTCGTTAGAACTCCAAAGAACATCTCTTGAAACTTTATCATGCTTTCTCTAAATCAATAAATATCATATGTCTCCTTACTTTCTCTATACTTCTCCATCAAACCTCTTAACAAATGTATAGCATCCATAGTAGATCTACCTGGCATGAAATCAAACTGATTGTGAGAAACTTTTGTATCATATCGTAACTTATGCTCAATTACTCTCTCCCATAATTTTAATGTATGACACATTAACTTAATTCTTCTATAATTTCTCTAAATTATCACATAAATATAGAACTAACTCTTCCTCCACTCATCTGATCATCTTTTGTCTTTAAAATAACATTAAAAAGATTAGTAAGTTAAGAAATTCCTTGATCTCCTAAACATTTTCACACTTCTATTGGAATATCATTAAGTCCTACTATTTTTTCACATTTCATTTCTTTAAAGCTTCTCCAATTTCAGATTTACTAATACGACGATAAAAACAAAATTCGTTATTTTTGTTTCGGGTATTAAGGTTGCTAAAATCAATCGTCTTTCGGATCTTGAAAGTTTATCAAAATATCTCATCCACCTATTTTCAATATCCTTTTCAGAAAAGCACTTTATTATTTTCATCCTTACACCTCTACCTCTTTCTTCTCCTATCTCTTTGGTTGGCTAACTTATACATACATTTTTTACCTTCTTGGTCCAATTATGCAAATCACTAAAAGTAAATTGTTTGCATCATATATTATTTTTTTAAATTTCACCATTTTATATCTTTCCCAATTCTCAGTTTTTACATATAAACCAAACTTTATAATCTTCTTATTTCTTATCTTTTCGTATCGACTCCACTAACTATTTTATTAAAAGAATTTTTCTTTTGATTCTTCGACATTTTAGCCTTAATTTAATTTCATTTTTTTCATGCGTTACTTTATATCCAAATTTCTAATTTTGTAGCTTGCTCTTAAAAATATTTTTATTTGTGTTCTTTAAGTGTCCACATAACATTAGCTTTAGTACAAGATCAATCAACTGAACAAAAATGGCACTTTGCATCACCAGGTCTCTTATAATTGGTGCTTTTTGGAAAATCATACTGTGATACTGTTGAAAGGTGAACTGGACCAAAACAAAAGATTGTTCTGATTAAATTCAATCTCAAAGCCAATCAAATGGTTTAGTATGGGTCAGTTTCATCTTTGGCCAGTTTAGTTTGATTTTGCAATGTAATAGTTTTGTTCATTTCATATGGATTCCAGATAGTCTATGGAGTCAAACTGAGCACATCATGTTAAGCTTTTATTTGATTTTGAAGCAAGCTTGTTGAGCTGAAATATTCTCGACCTAATAATTCAAGCTCATGTAATATATATTTTATATATATATATATATATATATATATATATATATATATATATTTATTTATTTATTGCAAGCAAGCTCATATAAATTTTAAGTAAACTCAAAAAATAAATATTATAAATTGACAATTATGTCACAAACTTTTTCTGATCAATTACTCACTACTAACAAATAGAAATAAAAATAATGCAGCTAGCAAGACGATTGATTAACAAATAAATATTAAATGTTATTGGCTAACACTTAACACCAAAGCTAGAAAAGATTCCCAAAAATAAAATAAAAAAATGACAGAATCTACAGTGTCATGATGATCGGAGTAGCATCAATGCAATGTTTAAAGTTGAACGTTATGATAACGAATGTATAACCACAATATTATAGCATGGAAAGATTTAACTAGACATGGAATTTTTCTCCGTGGAGGCAGAATAGACGATATTGTTAACTGCTGATTTGTGAATTATGACGATGGGGATTTTGTTTTCGAATGGTTAGGAGGTACAAATTCAAATAACACTAATATACTCTAGAAAGAATCCATAAAATGATGCTAATATGGTTGGAACTGTAAGGTAATTTATGTGCAACTGACAAGCTCAGGCTCAGCCAATTGTTTCTTGCCAAAGAAGGGTATGCAGAACTTACTAGCATATTTAACATAGAGAACTGGATCGGGATAACACTTTAGATCATTTCTCGAGATAGTACATCCATCTGAAAGGCATAATTTTCTGATCTAGGCATTCCTTGCCATACTATTGTGTTATTAGTTTATCATTATTATTTTTTAAATAATGGATGCTACATTGGATATCCAAAGATTATATGAATAGCTCCGAGCAAGCTCAGCCTTGTATGCTATAACTTATAATGAGGCTTGAAGTCCTGCAAAGTAGGTATTAAAAAAACTATAATATTTGATCTTCTATATAATATGCTAATTACTAAGAAATAATATAAATTGAAGGCAATAAATAAAAGATATAGAGATTTTGATTAAATTAGATACTGATAATAATATCTTAGTTAAGATGAGGATGTAAAAAATGAAGAAAATGCTATTTCAAAAAATTATTAAATTGTTTTTTAAGGATTTCTATTTTGAAAGAGTATAATGTAATAGTTATAATGGGGTGTACTAAAGATTGCTTTAAAAACTTAATGTAGATTTAGCTTTGAAGAAAATGCTTGAAGGTAAGCTTGGGGGTTGATATATCTTTTGAGATTTGAAGAATAATGGATGATACTTGAATAGGTTGGTTGATAATATTTTCAATGAATATTTGAAGACTTAAAAAGATAAATGATTGAACAAGAATTATGTTGATACTTTTTGAATATTAGTATTGAGTATAGATTTATCGATAAAGGATATTTAGAATAAGGCACCTTGGTGTATAAAGAATATTCAAACAAATGCACCAATTAGGTAGATAATAGTGTTATTAAAAGCATGCTTTAGAAGTGAAGCATAACAATGCCTTCACCTTGTGCATGATTGGTTTTGGTCACAACGTTGTTCATTTGATCTAGCTTAGAACAAAACCTTGGTTCAAATTCATGATTTTTTTAGTTTCTATCATAATAATTAGGCATGAATGTGCAATTCTTCTCACTATTTCTTGTAGTCATTGAATCGTTACTCATTAGTTATACGTTCTCTATTGCCGGAGCTTGATACTTCTTAGCAGTTTTTCTTTTAATGCTCTTGCTTATTAGGTTTTCCTTTACACTTTTCACAAGTTTGTTTTGCTGGTGCTAGTAGCTTCTCACTCACAACCTTCTTCCCAATAATGCTTCTTGATGTCTTATCCTTACGCTCTCGTCCAATCTCGCTTCATATTATATTCTCCTTCTGTAGTTCTTCACTCATTCTCATTAATATTGTTGATTTTTAAATATTTTTCATGATTTCATTATTTATATCTTTATTTTTTTTAAATAACTAGATGTTATTGTTATTGAATGGATAATTATATATATTGAAAATTTTTCTTAATATGATTTAAGTATGGCTAATTAAATGACTATCATATGCACATAATATATGCATATACAAGTTATGAACACTCTAGTTTATGAAATGCCACTCCATTTTTAAGTCTTGCACTTTGAAGCAAGAAGTAAATCTTATGCAGCACATTGCGCTGAACATTTTAAAAATATTAGCTGATGGATAATAGTAATATAAGAGGATTAGAAAGTAATTTGAATATACCGAAGTTAACTTTGGTAGAAGTTGTGTAAAAAAATTGCCTTAAATAGTTATAACAACACATGCAACATATTGTAGTTACTGATGAAGAATGAGAATTCAAAAAGTTATCCTAAATTATTAGGATAAGGCTAACTACACTAATAATGAATCAAAATGCAGCCTTGTCTAATAGTTTTAGCTATTGATCATCTCCGCTCTCCTGTAGTTGATGAGTGTCCCTAGGAGACTGGTTTTTTTTTTTAGGTTTTTGCTTGACTAAAGCCTTATAGGCTTCGGTTTTACCTTATTAGTCATTACTCTTTTGATGGTGTCACCATATATAAAAAGTCATAAAGACTGGTTTTGCTTTGCATTTTGTATATATGATACGTTGTTTACTATAGTTTAGTTTTTATTTTCAAACTTACCTCTTCTGAGGAGTTACTTTTGCATTTATTTTTCCTTGTCCAGTTGAAAACTTTAGCAAGGATTTTGACTACGCTTGATAGCATGTTAATGTAGATTGCCCTATGAATTGCCAACACAGCTAGATTTTTTTATGTTATGGCTTAGCAACATAGCTATTTTGTTCTTCTAATTAGATTTATCTCTTTGTTTTTGTGCCTTTCTCCGCAGTTACGAAGTTTTATTAACGTTGGACAAGGAGAAACATAAGTTTGAAGGTCCAATATACTATTATGTGTTCAACACACTATTGTTTTCACTACTTATACTACATATATTCTGGTGGGTGTTAATCTACCGAATGCTTGTAAAACAAATTCACTTGAGAGGCCACATTACCGAGGACGTTCGCTCTGGTAAAGCTCAACTCTTTCAGAAATTACTTGAACATTATAAATGTTTCATGAATAAAATAATAAATCTTAAGATGATCTTTGACTATTTGTATGTGGCCAATTTAGTCCCAATCTCTCGGAATATCATATTTCTCTATTTTAATCTCCAACTATATAAAATTGATCCCATATAGAAAAGGAGATATTAAATTGTTTCAAATTTAATCTCTCAATTATGAAAAAAATAATCCCAATTTAGTCCTCAAGAGCTCATCTTGGATCATTTGTATGTAGTTAGGGACTAAATTGGAAATATGCAATACTCTAGGATTAAATTAGAGAAATGTTATACTCTGGGTTGGTCACATGGGACCATTTTGGAATGTAGCCCCATGAATATATCACCAATACATTACTGACTTAGTAAGCTTTTCCTTCAAACATTTATTTCCGTATCTGTTATGCAGATTCTGAAGGTGAAGATGACCACGAAGATTGATTAAATGAAATGATCTACAAAATGTTTAGGAGTTCATCGAACTAATCATTTTGTTTGAGAGCATTATTTATTTGTTTTCGCTGATTACTAGATCTTCATCATCTGCCAGTAGCGGAAGCAAATGAAGCTTCCTGTTTTTTTGCATCAGAAAGTTAATAACCAAGCTCCCGTGACCATGAACTCAACTGTTTGTATTGTTTAGTTATGAGTGCTTGTTCGTTAGATGCCTGATAGGTCTAGGTTTTTGTACATCAATTTTAGAGAGTTTTCAGAGGGCAGTAGGTTTTGAAGGGAGTGTGGATTCAACTTGAACTCATTGTTCTTTCGTTTTTCAACAAGAATGTGTGTTCTTGTGTACTTGCTGATTGATTGCATTCTCAGCCTTAAAGTTAGCTGGATTATCATTATTTTATTATAATTTAGACATTTAATTTCTGTTTAACTGATAATTTGTTAATAGGAATGCACTGAAAAGACAGTTAAATTCTTTGATGTTGCTGTTGATGCCATTTCTGTGTTGTAGATTTTAATTTATCTGTTCTAAGTTTGATTTACAAAGTGTACAGTTCTTCAATAGTAAACAATGGCAGGCAGATATTCTGTAAGATAAATAATCTATAACACTTTTTATTCAATGATTGATGTTCTGTTTTTTTCAAAGGTTATCAAGCTGGTTTATGGACTCAGATTCACAAATTACTTTGTTTATTTTTTTGCTTACCAGAGTTCTTGTAATAGAATTTATTATGAAATATGTGGGATTTGAATTCAAGATATTGATAATAATTTACAAGGCTCTGATTTGATTAATTGACACTCATATATGGATGTTAATTGCAAGATAAAACATCTCTTCTGAGTGAAATTTTTAGCTTCTGGCAGAAATATCAACCTCTGAAATATACTTTGGTATGGTCAATCTTGTCTTCATCTTTTTTTTTTTTAAAACAATGAATATCAAAATATAAATCTAATATTGATGAAATTTAAACTTAAGAATCTAACAAAATTTATTAAAATTTTTATCAATCAGGTTGGCATTAACTCATGATTTTTTATGTATAACATTTGGCATGATTATTTATTAAATATTTTAAATTTATTACTTTGATAAATATTATATATATAAGTATTAATGTTTATACACGTGGCCCTTGTTTGCCAGTGGTATTGCCTAAGGTTTTATTGGGGATATCGTTGTGATAGTATATCCTCAAGAGTCACCTGTTTATAATGAACTATTTGGGAGATTTTGCCATCCATCAATCAAGGTATTTGCCTAGGGTTTCATTGGCTAATCCAATTGTTGATCCACCTTAACGGTAAATGTCTAGCCAGCTTGTGACGGTAACCGCACACGTGATCTAGCATTGGCTTGTGGATTGTACTCTAGCGTTACTACAGCTCACACCTTGTGCAGAACAATAAATGATGCTCATACCGAGCTAAAGCAAGCTGTTCGTTCGTATGTAGGACAAAATTCATTTAAGTATTATTTGATTTACTGCAAAATAAGTGTACCTCACATGTAAAGAGGTAATAATAACATATAAAGAGGCTAAAGATAGGTTTAACATAGCTCCTTCTTGTCAGAGGGGCAATGGAGGTATTATCTATTGCCCTTAGTGTACCTCACATGCAAAGCACATGAGCAATGGATAGGGAGACTAGTTATTGTATTCTCCTAAAAATCATTAACATAAATAAAGATAAATAAGTATTATTAAGTAGGTTAATTAATCTTGTTTAAGCAATTAATTTGATTAATTATGCTAAGTAATTATTAAAAATAATTTTGAAGATAATTAGAGATTAGTGCTCTTTTATCATAAATATACTTAAAAAAATAATAATAACATATATTTTAGGATAATGTTCAAACCCATTTAGATTAATATATTTTAGCATAATTATGATATTATTTAAATGAGGTTTATATTTATAATAAAATGTTCTTATAATATATATATATATATATGCAATAATAATATCTAAAAAAAACTAAGTTGATATGCTCCACAACTAACTAATTATTAGCCCCATGAACCTTCACTTAATATTTTAAGTTTTAATGATAAAAAATATTTCTGATTGATAAGTTATTTTTTTACTGATCATTTGTATATGTAGACTGTGTTAAATATGCAATGCAGGAACCAAAATCATGTAGCAAAATCAAGATTCATTGTGAGGGCACGAGCTATAGTTGATTTTCAAAGTGCTTAATCAAGGATTCATGAAGATTGTAAATAACGAATGATTGTTGCTAGAAGATTTGAGACAAGTTTAAAATTTGTATTGTCACGTGATATTGGTATTTTATTTATGCTAATGTATCTGGTATATGAATGATAAATGAAAGTTAAACACATACACACATTTGAGAGAATATTAAATTAATTTTTTTAAAAGAAAATCGTACTATACAATAGTCCTATTTTGCTAATTACTTCCACCATAATTATTAAGTTGGCTACATCAAAATTTGCTAAATTGTGCTGATCATACAAGACAATTTGAATCATATTATGATTATCCTTTTTTATTAAATTTTCAGCCAACTTAATTAAATCGATTATGCCAAAAAATTTGACAAATTAAGCTAATCGTATAGGATGATTATGTTCATATTGTACAATTAATTTTGGTTAATTATGATAATCACTAGGATTAATTTGGGTAATTATAAATCATGCCTAAATCGATTAATTATACAGTACAATCCTAATTTATTAATTACCTAATTATAGTCTTGAATTTGAGGGATTTGATTTTTGAGTATCTTTTTTTAAATTGACTTGTACTATACAATTGTATCATACATAATGAACAAACAGAGAGTTATTTTTTAATTTGTATGGTTCGTATAACACGATCCATGACATATAGTATGAATAGTTATGACTGTTTGGGACAACTTGATTGTCTAGGGCTCTAACCCAAACAACTTGAACTGATCATACAGTACGATTGGACCGACCTTTTCAAAGAATAAATTTAATAATTTTTTATGCAGCCTCCTCCCTATATATACCCTCTTTGGTGGGACTTAACTTAATAATTTTGAACATGAAAAATTTTAAAGAGGCTTAGAGAAGAGTGCTTTGCTTAGGAGAAAGGTGGGCAGATCTCTCTCCTCTTCTAAAGGATCATTGTTGATAAGGTTGCACTTGGTTGTTTATTTCTACCTTGCCTTGAGTTTTGTGTTTCTTTAGTGTGAGAACTTGTGTAAACTTAGTTTTCTTTGAGTGATTTTCTTTTGTACGTCTTGTGAGAGAGTGACATTCTTCTTCCCTTAAAAGAAAATGGGAGTGGGTGTAGGGTTTCTCCATTACCTGTGAAGGAGAGAGACTTCTCCATCTTGACAAGTTGTATCGAATTAGAGATAGTGGATTTAGGAGGAGATCTGGAGAGTGGACATATGTCAGTTGGACCAAACCATTGTAAATCTTATGCCTCACTTTTTTTTTTTTTTTTATCACTCTTTCACTTTGATTGGATTGATGTGTTTTTCTTTTATTTTTTATGTTTCAAATTGCCTTTATTTTAAGAATTAAAAAGTACATTAATTCTACCTCACCCCTTCTTTGGTGTGCCAATACTTACAAGTAGTATTAGAGTGAATTGTTTGTTTCACGGTCTAACAATCATAAGCATATATGTTAATGACACATCTAGGAAATAGAAACACCGTAGAAGGGTACTATATTACCCGACCAGCACCCTTTAGACATTCTATTTGATTTTTAAAAAATTCCTATGTCAACTTTTATTCAATTGATCGTTTTTGTATGTGGAATATGATTGAAGTGGGATATTCACCTCCTTATCAGATTGTCAATGACAAACAAATTGAAACTCCTTTAGCTCATAGTCACTAGAAGAGAAGAAATTAGCCCAATTAAATTCCAAATGTTTAAATTATTTTTTTATGTTTTAAAACTTGAAGACTATATGCATGTTTATACTTACAAAATGATCAAGAAAATTTGAAAAAAAAAAACTACTTGTCACTTATGAAAGACCAAATGAGGTTAAATAATCCTATATCAATATGTTTTTACATGATTATGAGTTCTTTTATATATTACTTCATGATATGTATATACTCTTTACTAAAACAATTACTTTATTACATGGTTTGAGAAGAGATTTTATTAATACTAAAAAGTTAACAAAATCCTGCGTTGCTTGCCTAAAGCTTGGGATGCCAAGGTTTTTGTTATCTCTGAATCCAAAGATTTAATCGTTTACTTGATTGATCACTTGCTTGACTCACTTATTTCTTATGAACAAAATCTTACAAGGAACTACTGACATAGGTGGCGGAGAAAAGAGAAGACCATTGCCCTTAAAGCTAATATTTCTAATGGTAGCAAAGAAGATAACAACATTAAGGAGGAGGACGTCATACTTATGACTAAAGTTTAAAATCTTCCTTAAGGATAAGAAGATATTTAACCAAAGAAAAGGCAAAAATAAATCTAAAAACTCCTCTAGAACTATTGTCTTTATTTGCAATGAATGCAAGAAATCATGTTGTATTAAGTGAGAATGCCTAATGCCCCCAATGCTTAAGAACTCAAACCAGAAGGATAAAAAAGAAAAAAAAGGCAATACTAAGAAGGGTAAGAGAATGACCAAGCATGCCTTTTGGATCAACTCTGACTCTAAATTTTAAAAGAAGAAGTCATGCAAGAAGCCACAAATCTCTATCTGATAATAAAAGGTAGCTCAAGTGATTTGAATGACACATCAAATAATCTCATATATGATGAGCTTATAATTATTTGTGATAAACTACATGATACATTCAATTTCATAAAAAGAAAACATTCTTCCTTAAGGAAAAATTTTATCACTTTGAAAAAGACTCATAGCACATTTTTGAATGAACATGAAAAGTTAAGAATTGACTACACATTTTTGAATGAACATGAAAAGTCAAGAATTGACTACAAAGAACTGAAAAATATAAAAGACTAAAATAGAACATGATTTATCCAAAAAAGTACACATTTTTATTAACAAAACTTTTAAAAATGGAATTTAAGGTCTTGTAAAAGAACACATATATTAAAAAAAATTAAGTTGATAGGTTCATGCATTCTTTCCCCAACATTTGTTGTTTCTCTTTTGGTAGTTTTGGACATACTACTAATCTATGCATGCATCATTCACATTTAAATTTAGTATATGCATGGATTCCAAAAGCTCATTCTAAATCTATGAGACCTAAGCAAGTCTGGGTTCTCAAAATTCTAACTTGAATATGTTTTGTAGATATGCATTAACTCAAGGGCCGGTTGAGGCACATGGTACTTAGACAGTGGGTTCTCGAAATATACGACTGAAGACAAAAGCAAATTCATCTCTTTGGAACTCAAAAGTAGAAAATGTCACTCTTGGAGACAACACAACATGCAAAGTACTCAGGTCTAGTACCATTGGTATTAAAAAATTCTTTATCCATTGAAAAGGTCCTTCTTGTTTGATTTAAAACACAATCTTCTCAATATTAGTCAATTATGTGACAAGGGTTTCAATATCAAAATTTTAAACAACAAATACATGCTTGATTTACATGGAAATTTTATTTTTAAAGGTGTTAAGATTAACAACATTTATGTGATTGATCTTGATAATCTTGGTTGTTCTTCAATTGTTTGTTTAAAATCCACATTAGATGAATCATGATTTTGGTATAGGAGACTATGCCACGTTAGTATGCACTCTTAGGAAGATTACTCAAACTAACATAGTTAGAGGTGTACATAAACTAAACTTTCTAATGATCATTTGTGTAATACCTGTCTGCATGGTAAGAAAACTAAATCCACAACATGCATTGTGACTTTGCGACCCTTGGAAACTCTTCACATGGACTTATTTGGCCTTATTAACTCCAGTAGTTTAGGGGGAAAGTCATACAAATTGATTAAGATTGATTATTTAACTAAATTTACTTAGGTGAGATTTTTGAAACATAAAAAAGAATCTTTTTCTGAATTTAAGATCTTCGCTACTTGGATTTAATGAAATTTGATTGTAGTATTGCATCTATTCATAATGATCATAGTGGTGAATTTAAAAATGATAGATTTGAAGCTTTTGTAATAAGACAGGGACAGAGCATAATATCTCAGCCCCCAGAACTCCACAATAAAATGAAATTATTGAACAAATGAATAGAAATCTCATAGAAGTTGCTAGATCCATGCTTAGTGAATACAAGCATTCAAGATACTTTTGGGCTGAGACTGTCAACACCGCTTGTTATGTGGTAAATAGAGTGAATATTAAATCTAAGCTAAATAAAACTACCTATGAGTTTTTGAAAGGTAAGACTCCAAACATGTCACATTTGTATGTTCTTGATTGTAAATGCTTAAATAATGAGAAGAACAAGTTGGAAAATTTTGATTCTAAGTCTAATGAGGGAATTATTTTTTTTAGGTTTTTGATATAGCACATCAATGGAGAAAATGACCTATCACACAATCCCAAACCAAAGCTTGAGCTCAAAAGGACTTTTAGTAGAGTTTATGTGTTTTGAATTTTTGTTTTTTATGTTATATTATGTAGTGATGGGTGCATTTGATAATGTCTAAGTTTTGTATAAGAATTGTGGTTGAAAATATGTGAGTTCATGTGTTAAATTTCATATGTGTGGATCTAACGCCCTCGTTGCACTCTATAAATTTTAGTGTGTTGGAACCGAGAAGGCGGCCTTGGTGTTGGATTTATGGTGTATCGATGCTAGACTGTGGTGCCGTTGCACTAGTTCATGGCGCCATGGAACTGTGAAACGATAATTCTGGTTTTTTTTTAAATTTTGTTGATTTTCTCCCTAAGAGACGCATCCCTTGGAGTATTGTACATATTTAAACTCTAATTCTGACCTAATGAAGAACTTTTGACTTTTATGTGTGAAATTTGAGTGAAAAAATTCTTGGTGGGAGCTTGGTGGTCAGCCGTTTGATGGATTTGATGATCCTTTGCAGTAGTTCTACTTTAGTGAGTAGAACAACTTCAGACTTCCTCCACTTTAATGAGTGTAAAAACATTGGAGCATCACTTTCTTCATCCATCTATTGTGGTCCTTCACCTTCACCAGTTACTCTTATGTAGGAAAAGCTTATATAATCTTTAATAGGAAGACCTTGTTCATAGACAAGTCATTCTATATTATTTTTAATGAATATGTTGTCTCTTCGACTCTTAAAGAACCTATAGATGAGAATGATTTAATGCCTAAAATTTATAATCTGAGTTTGGAAGAAAATGAGGAGGCCAAAGGGAGACTACCTAGAGAGTGGAGATATGCATCGAGTCATTCTCAAGATTTGATCATAGGAGACCCATCTGTAGGTGTCAGGACTAGGAATTGTCTTAGAGAAGAGATTAGCCATATAGCCATCATTTCTATGATTGAACTTACTAGTGTAGAAGAAGCAATCTTTGATGAATTATGGGTTGAAGCAATGTAAGAAGAGTTAAATTAGTTTGCTAGGAATGATGTTTGGGAATTAGTTCTTGGACCCTCATCTTAAAGTGTGATTATAAAGTAGGTTTTCAAAAATAAAGTAAATGATTTTGGAGTCATTGTTAAGAACAAACCAAGTCTTGTAGCTAAAGGATTTGATCAAATCGAAGTCATTGATTTTGATGGAACTTTTGCACCTGTTGCTTATTTGGAAGATATTTGATTATTACTTGCCTTTGCTTACTTTAAAGGTTTTTAAGTTGTTTTAGATGGATGTCAAAAGTGCATATTTAAATGGTGTCATAGAGAAAGATGTCTTTGTTGAAAAATCACCAAGATTTGAAAGCTCATTACACCATGATTAAGTTTACAAGCTAAAAAAGGCCTTATATGGTTTGAAATAAGCACCTTGTATTTGGTACGATAGACTTAGCTCTTTTCTCTTGAAAAAGTCTTTTGTGAATGGATCTGTTGACACTACTTTATTTATTAAGAGAAAAAATTGATATCCTTCTTTTTCAAATTTATATTAATGATATATTATTTGGATCTACCAACTCTTTGTTGTGTGAAGATTTTTCAAGATTAAAGAGCAAAGAATTTGAGATGAGCATAATAGTTGAGCTTACTTATTTCTTGGGATTCAATGTTAAGTAAAGTCAAAAAGACATATTCCTAAATCAAACCAAGTACACGAGAGAGTTAATCAAAAGATTTGAAATAAAAGGTTGTGAAAGCATTAGCATCCCTATGAGCCTTAGCACTCAACTGGACAAGGATCCTTTAGGTAAGCCTGCTGACCCTAAGATATTTTATGAAATGATTGGATTTTTACTTGACTAGCGGACCTGATATCATGTTTAGTGTATAACTTTGTGCATGATTTCAAGCCGACCTTAATGAATCACATCTGAAAGCTGTAAAAAGGAACTTTTGATATTTGATTAGTATACCTGATCTAGGAATTTGGTACCCTCGTGATAGCACAACCTTTGATCTTGTTGGATATTTTGATTCTGATATTGCATGGTGCAAAGTTGATAGGAAATGCACTTTAGAAATGTGTTAGTTTGTAGGTCACTCACTATTCTCTTAGTCTAGTAGAAACAAAACTCCATTGTCTTGTCAACTATTGAAATTGAATGCATTGTTGTTGGAAGCTACATTGCCTAAGTCTTATGATTGAATCAACAACTTCTTGATCTTGGTCTACAAGTAGGTATGATTCCTATTTTAAGTGATAACAGTAGTACTATTTGCATAACTAAGAATCCCATTCAACACTCACACATTAAGCACATAAATGTTCGACATCACTTCATTAGAGATCACGTACTGAAGGGTGATGTTAATGTTCAGTTCATTGATATAGAAAATCAATTAGTAGATATCTTCACGAAAGCCTTGAATTTTGATAGATTTAGCTCACTTAGATCATAATTAGGTGTAATAAAACCTTGTGATTAGGTTCCTTTTTATTGTCTTATTTGTTGTTATATTTTTTTCCTTTTTTCTCTTTCATCTTCTTTTATTTATTATTACATGTTTCTTCTGCTTTTGCATATTTTGTGCTTTGTTAATTTAATCATTTTATTTTAAAAAAAAGGGAGGGAAAATTTTACAATCATAATGTACTATATTCATCATACTATATGATTGACCTAATCTGATCATCAAAATAGGCTAGACGATTGATTGGATGATCCATTATCAAATAGATCGCACTGGATGATTTACTATTATACTATACAATATGTTTGTAATGGGATGATTGACCCATCAAACTTGCTATTGATATGAACATTGGGATGATTAATGTTGCTTAATTGTACTTTATGATTTGCTAATCGTACGACACGATGGACTCAATCAATATAACTGCTCAAATGACCGTTGTGATGATCTAAATCATACTAGATGATTTTGTAATCATAATGTATGATTGACTCAATCAAATATAGCCTTTTAGATAGCCATTAGGACGACCTCAATTATCATGTTCAAATCACAATTCATACTGAACGATCGTCCAAAAACTTTATAAATTTGCCTCATCTCTCATTTTATTCTCACCGAATTTTCTTTCCCCTTCGCTCTAACCTTTGTTCTTGATTTTATGTGTGTGCAAAGCTAGTCCAAATAGCAATGAAGAGAGCTCAAAACAATAAAAGAGAAAATCGCTTCCAATCAAGAGAAGTTGTTGGCTGAAATACAAGGAATGTGGGATCATTAGCTCAAAGCCACTTGCACAAGATAAGTTATCCTTCATCATTTATGATCTTTTTGCAAACATCATAATTGTTGGCCTTCACAACTACCCCCACATCTTAAACACAGGTCCATCCGCCCGCAAATGACTAGACCTATAACTGGACCACTGTTAATGAGGTCATTAGAAACTCAACCCTTCACCAACATCAACCTCTAGTTAATGGCCTTATGATTAACAGTCATGTTATCCCACACGTGCTAAGGCATAATGTCATCCCTAAAACTAGTGACTACATCAATATCACACCACTCCTCTCTATTGTTACCTACTTTTGTATCACCTGCACTCAGTTTAATGTGGTGGATCTTTTGATTCATTACATTGAAAATCTCACCATCTTTAAGAACCCAAAATCTAAACATTAAGTATAATTTGGGCTTAGGACATATGATTTCCTATCTATTTGCTCAAATATAATATTTCTTATCTTGAGGAGCTAGACCATATTTCTTCTCACTTCACATATCACTCCACACTTCCTATAATAAGAAGCGGTAGCTAGCTCAAGCTACGATAGAGGCCGGGAGGAGGAAGCACCTAGATAGTGGGAGTCTTCAACTAATTACTGCTCCCCCAAGGATGCATGGACAGAGCATTTTGTGTGGCTGGAGTTGAACATTAACAAGCACTTTGATGAGCAGAGAGCTTACTAGACAGAGTACCACCAGCAACGTGTAGAGGACTGAGCTTGATTTCAAGCTCAATCTGATGCTCTACAAGCCACTTTCCGACCACCACCACATGACGAGGGACCTTCTAGTTTTTAGTTATTTTTTATTCTTTTCTTATGTGCTACAATATGTGTTAGTTTTTTCTTACATCTAATGTAATGTGTTATGCACTTCTTGTTAGTTGCATTAGTTAGCATTTGATATATTGTACTTTTTTATTAGCTTCTGTTGTATTTTACTAATTGTGGCCTCAATTTAAAATTATTGAGATATTTTCTTTAAAAAATTTCACTTTTCTTTTATATTCAAGTAGCATTTAGAATCTGTGCAGTTAAAGTATGCATCATTAACTTAATTCAAACATCTAAATTTTTTTATGATAATACATATATTTGTTTATAATATGAATTTTCTTGGGTAAATCACATCTTTTTCTTTACTCTATTTTCTTTACATTTTGTAATAAAGTACTTTGTGCATAACATTAGTGCAGATGTATGTGATATTTGATAATTGTAGAATGAATCAAACAACAATTGTGAGAATGAGATATTCAAATTGAGATAAAAACTCAAAAAAAAATAATAATCCCAAAATGAGGAAGTATCAATAAAAAAATTCTCAAAGTTGGGATGTATAAAATAATTCATGCTTCCCCAATTTGATATTAAATGATCCATTATAACAGTTGTTTGATTGTTTGAATCATGCAATATTATCTCTATTCATCCAAATGACATTTAAGCAACATTTTATTTTTGTTACAAATGTGTCTAGAAAATTCAGTAAATTGACTAATATTGTTTACATATGTTATGAAGTATCAATAAATGGATATGTTGCATATAAATCAAAATTTTGAAAGGGTTGTTAAGGTAATAGATGATGATGTATATCATACCATCATTAAGCATTCTAAATTTACTTGTTTTATAAGGATATGTGCTGAGAGTATTTCAAGAAAATTTTCTTGATTTCAAATTCACAAATTGCCACTAGTATTTGACATGCTCATCTTTTTTTACCCTTTTTTATGTATCAAAATGGGGAGAAGAGTTTAGTGTTTCATTCATATATTTTTTTGACAGTTTAGTGTTCCATTCTTATTTTCTTTTTTTACTTTGTGCATCTTTTTGTATATTCGTATCAATTATTTAAACTCCCAAAACTCAATCATAAATGTTTTCTATCATAAAAAAGGGGAAAATTATTAATCTCATGAGCCTTCACTTAATATTCTAAGTTTTGATGATCATAAATATTTTTGATTGAACAAATTATTTTTTCATTGATTAATTGTGTGTGCAGATTGTATTAAATTTGCAATGCAGGAACTAAAATCAAGCAACAAATTCAAGATTCATTGTGAGAGTATGAACTATGGGTGATTATCAAAATGCTTGATCAATAATTCATGAAGATCACAAATAACGAATGATTATTGCTAGAAAATTTCATTTGAATGATGAATGACAACTCAAGTACACACACTTGAGAGAATATAAAATTAAAAAAAATTAAGAAAATCATATCGTACGATGGTCATGTTTTGATAAATACTTCCACCATCATAATTAAGTTGGCTAAATAAAAAATTTGCCAAAATTATATTAATCATACATGATGATTTGAAACGTATTATACAATTATTCATTTTTGTTAAATATTCAACCGACTTAATCAAGTCAATTTTGCTAAAAAATTTATTAAATTAACCTAATCGTATAAGACAATTATATTTGTACTGTGCGATTAATTTTTGTTAATTATGACAACCATCAGGATTAATTTAGGTAATTATAAATCATGCCTAAATTGACCAATCATATAGTATGATGTTAATCATATAATATGATGTTAATCATATAATATGATGTTAATCATACAACATGATCATAATTTATTAATTACCTAATTACAATCATGAATTTGAAGGATTCAATTTTTGAGTATTTTTCTTAAATTGATTCAAATTGTATGATTGTATCGTACAGGACGAGCAAATAGAGAGATTTTTTTTTTTTAATTTGTACTGTTTACAATATGATCCATGAATGGTATGAATAGTTGAAGCTGTTTGGGACGACTTGATCGTCTAAGACTTTAATCCTAGCCAATTGAACTAATCATACACTACGATTGGACCGACTTTTTCAAAGAATAAATATAATTTTTTATTTAACCTCCTCCCTATATATACCACTTTCGGGGGTCTTAACTCAATAATTTTGAACGTGAAAATTTTCAAAAAGGCTTAGGAAAGAGCATTTTGCTTTAGAGAAGTGTGAGGTCTCCTCCTATTTTCTTATAAGGGATCATTATCAATAAGGTTGCATTTGGTTATTTATTTCTCATTTATCTTGCTTTGAGTCTTGTGTTTTTAACTTGAGATTGTATTCTTTAGTATGAGAACTTGTGTATTTTTTATTTTCTTTGAGAGATTTTTTTTTGTACCTCTTGTGAATGAGTGGAGTTCTTTTGCCTTAAAAGTGAAGGAGAGTGAGTATAACATTTCTCCATTACCCATGAAGGAGAGACTATTCTCCTTTTATTGTGCCGAAAGAGAGTGAATTTTGAAGGAGATCTAGACAATAGGCATAGGTCAGTTGAACAGAATAAATCTTGTGTCCTCCTTTTATTTTCTTTTCGTTTATTGCTCTTCACTTTATTGGATTGATGCATTTTTTATGTTTAAATTTAATTTTTTTTTAATTTTTAAAAAAGCACACCAATTTACACACTCCGTCTTCTTATGTGTACCGATACTTACACTAATAGAGTAAAAGGGAAACCAATTATTAGCTCTTTAAATCAATTGCAAATGATTAATGAGAGTGACGATATCACCTCTCATTAAGGCATGAGTTGTAGAGAAGAGAAAAGAAGAGAAGAGAGAGAGAGAGAGAGAGAGAGAGAGAGAGCGAAGGTGAAGGCGTAGGCATGGGTAAGCACGTGTGAGAGGGTGTAGGAAAAAAAACAATTAACCTAACGTAGGTTTACATCAAATTAAATTCATCCTCATTTCATTATCTCACATAGCAGTGCAGCTTGTCAGATTGCTCTAAAATAACTAGTCTATGCAACAAGCAATGAAGACTGACCTATAAAGAGGAGAAGCTTGAAGAAAAAATAAAAAATAAAAATAAAACACCAAATCTTATCCTATAATCTAGAATTAGATGTACAATTTTGAAAGTAAAACTAAAAAAAAAAAAAAAGAGATAAACATGACATAAATCAAAGACTGTTTCTAATATGTAAAAATTTTATGAAATTTATTAAAAATTCTATAGTCTATCTTGTTGATTAAAATTATATATGTTTTCATAAAAATAACTCTAATGAATCTAAGTGGATGATCATGAAAATGTAGAAAATATATTATTATGGTTTAAACTAATTTTCTACACACTTGACCTTAATTGATGAAATCAAAGATTTATATGGTGAGGAATATATATGATTAGATTGTCCATCTCTATCACGTCCCATGCTTGCTTAAGAGGAAGACTAAAATAGAGCATGACATTATATAATATTGTAGCAAGCTCATATGTCAGGGATTAATAGATAATACTCTTTACAAATGCATTTTAAATTTTATAACATTTAAAAAAATAAATACAAATTTAATTAAATTTATTCACATTCATCCTTATTCTATTATCTTGGTTCTCACATACATTGACTAATTACTCTAAGTGAACTAGTCTATGTAAGAAGCATTGAAGATTTGCATGCAAAGAGGAGAACCTCAAAGTGTATGAGGAAAAAAAAGAGTACTCAAGAGAGAGAAAATAAAAATTAAAGCATTGGCTAAAGAATGATGTGCAAACATGCGAAGCATAAGGCCATGCTACTTCTTAGCTTGAGATCCATCGTCTCTTAGCTCGGGTTGGCGAGCGAGGAACTTCCTGACCGAATCCTTCCGGTGGGCCTATACTTAAAAAGTAAGTGGAGACGACACGTGTGGGTGATGAATGTGGCGCTAGGCCTCCGTGGGATTAGTCACAATGACATCCCCACTCACAATTTGGGTGGGGTGTTGGGTGGATACCCATTGCAAAAAAAAAAAACTTCTTAGCTTGAGAACTCCATGTGAAGATCATGTCACAATCCAACTTGAAAGTTTAGAATATCAAGACGAAAACAGTTGGACTAAAAACTTTTTTTTAACTACAGTATATATCTCCAAAATCTAAAAAGAGTCAACTAAAATCTATAAATTTCATTCATAGATATTCATAAATACACATTTCCTAAATACAAATATTTCTTTATCGGGACAAAATTTCATCAAAATACATATTTATCAACTATTGTGTGAGTTAAATAACTTAATTGGCTAAATATATTTCTAAAATATAGTAATTTAAGACTTGGAAAATAATATCATTATGAAATATAAAATAAACTAACCATTTTTATATCATTTATTATCTTCTTTTATAATATACCAATGATAAGAGTCATCGTTTAAATATGCACTCAAAGGCACACCACAACATTTTCAATACCAACCTTCTTGAAAGAGAGGATATCAATTTTCAGCCTAACCTATAAAGGCAAGCAACTTTTTCCATTCTTAATTATGTGCAATGATACATTCAAATATATTTACACACAATTAAATTCTTATATATTTACAAATTAACAATTTTGAGGCTCAATTTTTCAAATTGACATTTAAATATTGAAATTCATAGCAAAAGTTCAACTCATATTTTTTCAATTTAGTAAAATTTCTAATGATATGATTATGGCATGCAAAAATACACAGTTTGATAGCTCAAGAAAATAAGGAATGTGATTAAATTGTAAATATATATAAATTTGGTGGTTGATTTGTAAAAATCCCTAAAAGTAAATATTGAAGTTGAGGTATTACGATTTTAGTTATATCAATTACAGCTCTTTTTTATGAGAATGAAATGTTTATACTGATAATCATAATCCTTTTCATATGTCATTATTACCTTAGCATTAGCAAGATAATTAATGTAAATATATGCTCTTAAACATTTTATGCATGTATAATATTACATATATTCGTAAATAAAAATATATACATCACATTAATGTACAAAAAAAATATTTTGCATATTAAATATAAGAGTTCACCTCTTTATGATACTAACCAAAAATATTAAAGTACTCATGTGCCTAAAATATAAATGAAATTAAAAAATGAAGTACTTTTATAGTACTATGCTTGAGATGCTCCTATAGTAAAAGAAATTAGTGAGATATGATATAAATTCAATAGCCTTCATATAAAAGTTATTATTAAATGATAATTAATATTATACACCTTCATAAAATTTTTTAATAAAAATGAGATATTATTGTCTTTCATTTGCCATATAGGCAAGTTATCATATATTTTGTAATTTTTATAGGAAAATTATAATTATTCAAATTCATTGTATAACTCACCTCTATGTACATACACTATTTTGTAGGAAATGTTTCTTGGTTGTAAATGAATGATAGCAAAAGATTGATGTATCAAGAAGAACTAGACATTATAATTTCTTGGTTGTAAATGAATGATACTAATAAGCCACTAATCACAAGCACAACTTTTTTAGTTTATTAAATTAATATAATCACTTTAACCTAATAATCCATAATACACCTACTTAACACATCACCATTTGGGCTAAGATAACATAAAGAACTTCCTAAATTACTTATTTCTAGATGTTTTTCTTATCTCATATACTAATATTTCACTATATCTCAATCAAAGTTGAAGAATCTTTCTTGAAAAATAATACATGTACATAGGTATTGAATCTAAATTTGTTCATGGAGTAATGAAGTATCTTTTTATAGCCACTTGGAAAGCAGAGCTAGTTTAGGTGGGACAAAGCAAATAGATAAGAAAAAAGTGCAAGAAGATAACATAAATTCTACTATGTTAGAATAACAATATAAACATAAGATCAAAGTACAAAAATCTCTCTCTACCTCTCTAAGAAAAAGTATAAGAGCTAAAAAGTAAGGAGTCAAAACTTTCTCCGGAAGCTGGAGGAAGCTGGAGGAAAAACTCGGGGTGTTGACCGAAAAAACTTTCTTTTCTCTCCATGGTGGGGGGTGGCCGGTGGTCACCTCCTCATACAAGGGATTAGGCTAGAAGGGGGAAGGCCGAGAATGTGGCAAGAAGGAGAGGGGCCATGGCAAGGTGGTGCTAGGGATGGACAAGGATTTTGATGCAAAGGATGGTCGGTGATGTGTTTGACATGGAAATGCATGGAGAAGGTGGCAACCTCCCAAGGACCATGCTTCGCAAGAGGAGGTGCTAGGGATGGCAAGTGGTGGTGCCGATTTGGTCGAGAAAGGGATTTTGAAAAATCCAAGCCATCTATCGCTCACCGCTGGCAATCAGACCCAGGGCGGCGACGTCCTGCCAGCTACTGGCATGGGCTGCGAACGACCTGCTACCTGGGCGAATAGCTGGGAGATAATTGAAGGCGATCAAGATGGATGGAACGCCATGGGAGGCTGGCACGAGCCGGCTAAGGCAAGGAATGGTTTAATAGCTGCAATAGCGGAAAGCGCAAATAAAGCGCATACGGCAATCGTTTCACCGCTCTCTGCGCTACCGAGGAAGCCAAGACAAGCCGCCAGTTTCATCCAGAAAGCACTTCACTGGGTCGCCGATTGCACTTTGGCTAGACATGCTAAATGGCCGATCAAGTGGCCTATGGGGATGATGATATGGATGATGGTGAAGACTGGCCGGCCTTAAGGCCAACAACACACACAAGGGCAAACCAAAAGCATGGAGGGGCTTCAACTTGGCCAAGGGTATGTTCTATAATGAGCATGATATGGGTGATACTAGGCTTGCTGCCGCCATATGGATGATTTTTCGTGGGGATCATGTGAACACCCAAGGGAAAGGGGGAGGCTGACCAAGATGTCTCTATGGATGATGACATTACAAGACAATGCACACAAGGTGTTTGCACAAATGCCAAGGAGAACCCAGCACCTTTGCTTGGGGTGTGCTTCAAGGATTGAACAAAGGGAAGGGCAAGGCTACTACCAACCCCTTGTTTGAAGATAATAGCCTTCCCTAGAGAGGCTCTTCCTAGAACTTCAAATGGTGCTCTCAAAGGGAGGGCAATGATCAAGCTAACCCTTGGAAGAAGAAGGAGTATGTTAAATTGGGGCTTGATAAAAATGCAAAGACTCATGAAGGATGGCATTACTATTCAATGACCAAGTGGGATGACAATCAAGTGAAGCTTGAAAGAGCACTTGTAGGAAAGGTGTTGGGAGAAGACCACCCTATTTCTACCTTAATGCACTGCAGAGGAAGTGGAGTAGATGGGGGCTTTCAAATTGATTATGGTTGCTCCAGATTGCTTTTGTCTCCATCTTTGAAACTACCGAGGCTAGATGCGCTTTGATGAATGGGCCTTGGTCTGCTATGGAAATGTCATTGGGTTGGACTCCCACTTTCAATCCCAAATCTTTGATGGGCTCTCCTCTCCGACCGTACGCTTCCCTAACCTCCCCTTGCTTTTACCGGGACAATACTAATATTGCCGTGATCGCCTTCATTGAGAGCCACTGGTGGGTGGACCACCCAACAAACTCACAAAGCATGTTTGCCAGAGTATGCATCAGGCTTAATCTTTCACAAAACTCCCCACAGGTTTGGATCCATGGAAGAAATGGAAGGTTTTCCAGCGGGTTGAGTATGAGGGATTACTCAACTTTTGCTTGTGGAAAGGTGGGACACAAGGTTGACTCTTGTCCCACCAAGGGAGTTCCTCCATTGCTACCACTCATGGTAAGACTTCCTCTCCTTCTCCTGTTGGACTAATGTGCGTCATCTTAGCCCAGCCACTCACTGGCGAGAAGGGGAATGTAGCACTACTAATCAAAATCCTACCAATGGAAAAATCTTTGAGACACAGACTACTTCACCACCATTACCTACACCCATGAGGTCCACTTCTTGGTATGGTCAATGGGTCTGTCAAAAGAGAGAGAACTAACAAGCGTGATTAACTTAAAGAAGAAGGAAGGTGGGAAGCAAGGCCATAGGAGTGGCCAACCTGACTACTCAACCCAGGGAAGAGCTCCTCTTCAAGGAGCACCTTCAATCCCTCCCTGCTGAAGCCTCCTCGACTCCTATATTCCAAGCCAAAGTCACAGTGGAGAAGCTCAAAAGCCGGTGAGGAGAAGGCAACCACCCAACCTACCACAAGGTCTAGGATGTCTCAGCCCACTTTGAGGGCGGGAGCAGAAATTGAGGCCAACTCAAAGAAGAGGAAAAAGATACACCTTTGAATGGATAAATCCCCATGGTGACTTAATGTCATCGATTCTATTTTGGAATTGTAGGGGTGCCCAAGAAGACTACGGCAACTACCCACATGGTGGTGGTAACGATCTCATTATTGGCTTACTTGAAACCAGATTGAGTGCATCTCAAGACATGAAGTGGACAAAATGGTAGGGATCAAGCGGGTTTTTGTAAACCCTCAAATGGGCTTTCGGAGGCATTATCATCCTTTGGAGAAAGGATATTGTGGACTTCTCCCCTCAGTTATTTCGACCGACTTGTTTTGGGCACTGTTCCTTGCCCAATGGCATTAGGTGGACTATTGGTTGGGTCTATGCCAAGAGTTATCTTCTGACGGGACCTCGGAAAACCATCAAGGACAATGTGGATCTTCAAGCTCCCATGGCTATTGGGGTGACTTTAATTGTATCTTGGCTCAAAGTGATAAGAAGGGTGGGAGGCCCTTTCATTATACACTTGCAACACGGGAGATGGAGGAGTGTATGGCTTTGGCGGTGCATGAGTTGGAGTTTGTTGGCCCAAAGTTCACTTGGACCAACAAAGATGGGGCTGTAGGATGCAGGTGGGGATGATCACTCATGGCTTCAATTCTTGGGGATACCAAGGTTAGTCACTTACCCGGATGCTTACGATCATGCTCCTCTTCTTCTTCCTCTTTACGGGCCTTGAAGCCCCGAGATGGTTAAGGTTTGAAGATACTTGGCTCTCTTATCCCCATGAGTTGGAGGCTGGTTTGGAAGAAGGAAGACTTTGGCTCAAAGGCAATTCTCCATAGAAAGAGTTGGCCAGTACCCTAGGTCTCTCTTGAACTAGGTAAGTATGTTGAAGAACCTCCACTCTCTCAGTTGACTTGGAAAGGACATTACCTCTCTCCAAACTCTTGATTGTTGATGATGGACTCTCCTACCCAAGAAGGGGGCTCAGCTCTAAGGTTATTGAGCTTAACTCTACATTGGCGGGCTCGGTGCTTGGTGGAGACAAAGGGCTAAAGCTAGATGGCTCAAGGATGGAGATGGGAACACTCATTTTTCCATCTGTTTGCTCTGCGGGACCAACGATTGATGCTTGCAATCGGTGGATGGAGGTATGATTGAGAACCCTTACGAGATTTCGATATTTTCACTTCCTTCTTGAGGCAAAATGGGTTGAGGGGATGTCTCCCTTGATGGTTGGCCTATTACGCCTATAGAGGTTCCTCTCAAATCTCTTCTTGAAGCCGGTGATCAAGATATTTGGGAGGCAATTCATTCTATGGGAGTAAGTTCACCACGGACTCGATGGGATCGCCTCTTTTACATTTCGGCCTTGTGTGAAGAAGGATGTCGTTCTTCGGAGTTCTTTGAACTTGATCATATGGAGGATTCATGGAAGGAGACACTTATTGTCCTCATCCCCAAAGTTATTGGGGCTAGCACTCCTTCAAATTTGCCCATTAGCTTGCGGGGCGATCTATAAAGTGGTGGCCAAGATTTTGGTGAACAGGTTGAAGCATTTACTACCTCTCCTTGTTTCGAAGAACAAGGTGCTTTTTTATGCTGAGAGGAACATCTCTCACCATGCTCTCCTTGCCCAAGAAATCATCAACAAATTCCGACATTCTTCTTCCCAGGGTTGGTTTCATGGCGATTAAAGTTGATATGGAGCAAGCTATGATAAGATGGTGGCGTACATTGAGCAAGATGCTCACCTTGATGGGGTTCCCGATAGATTGATGAGTGGATTCTCTGATTGTGTCACTCACCTAGATTCTCCATCTTGTTGAATGGTAGAAGGTCTCTGATTGATTGAGTGTGGATTTAGGCAGGTCCACTCTCTCACTTTTATTCTATGTTACATGCTTTCTTTAGCTTTTAAGCGAGAGGGACCCTGGTATGACTATGAAAGGGGAGGTACCTCTATCTCTAATCTCTATATATATCGATGACATTGATTACCTCTCGGGCCTCATTGCATGCCAAGCAAATTAAAGCCATCCTTGATGATTATTGTGTTTGGGCAGACCAGCAGCGGTGCTAAGTCCGCCATTCTCTTTAACAAATCTGCTAGAGATGGAGGACTAATTCTAGGCTTATTGGGTTGATGGGTCCAAGAGATGGAGTATCTTGGCCTTAAGTTGGCTATGAGGAAGCTCTACAAGCATGATTTCAGTTCCAATTTAGCGGGCCAAGAGAAGATTATGTCTTGGGAACTCGACTCTCTATGGGGCGGGCTACCCTTATTTCGACTCTTATACAGTTGGTTTATCGGCTAACACATACAATTATTCCCTTGAATGTGTTGCGGAGATTGGCGGTTATGTAGGTCCTTCTTATGAGACAAGAGTCCACTCAGGAGGGGCATTCACTATGTCGGTTAAGTCTTGTTTGCTTTATTAAGCATGGGGGCTTGGTTTTCACTCTACCCCACAGCAGGCAGCCCTCTCAGGCAAGGTTGGCTTGGGATTTTCTTGAAGCCCACTTCATTACTTCACGTTGCATTGGGAGCTATGGGGAAGATATTTGGAGTGGAAGCTTGAAGAGGGGACTCAAGACTTGGGTGTCATTCTTAGTGGGGCTCAAAGTCTTGAACCTCTCATTGTGATGGCGACAAAGTTGATTTTGGATCACACATGGTTAGTTAATTGTTCCTTGGCAGAGGACTTTCTTAGATGATGCCTTGAGGATCAAGCGTGGCAGCTTCATCCATAGGGGGACATGGGATATTACCACTAGCGACATTTTGGCGAGGATCTTGTGAAGCACATTACCAAGGTGGAGCTTCATTCGGACTTAGATGAAGAGACGAGCTTCTTCACCTCCCTTTGGGAAATCTCCGTGGCCTTTGATGCCCTCTTCCCCTTCCCAGCCACTCTTGGCTACAAAGTTCGTTGCACCCTTGAGAGAAGTTTTTCGGTGGTGCATCTGAATGCCTTACCAACCTTGGCTCCACTCTGAGGGACTTCTTGAGGGAGACTCATTGCCCAGGGCATGGAGAGAAGACCTGGATCATATCCTCACTACACCTCTCTTACTTCCTCTATCATGTTTTGTCTTGGGAGTTAACCTCCCCTCTTTTCTAATGCTCATGATCTGTTTGGGGCATTGAGCGGACCACCAAGTCGACATGGCTTGGGGTAGAGTTTATTGCGACATGATATATCAAGTTTGGAGGACACGGAATGCAAGACACATGGTAGCCAACATGGGACACCAAGGTCATTCTACTACTTTGGAGGCTTTTACAAATGCATCTACCTTTCTATTCAGGGGGTGGGGCTCCACCCGGCCGCTTAGGTCCACTCCCTTTCACGGACTCCCCCCCCTCGGGATGGCTAAAGGTGAATGTAGATGGTACTCTCCTCTCCTCGGCTTGGCGGCATTGGAGTTATTTTTAGGGGATGATCTTTGGTGACTTCATCAGCTGTATCCGGTTTCTCCATTGGGATAGTGCTTTCGAAATGCGGCTATGCTTGTTAGAAGCTTGTTGACCCTTGGATGTATGATGAGTACAAGGGCATCATATTGG
The DNA here is from genome assembly GCA_021442155.1 of Cymbidium sinense. Classification (NCBI taxonomy): domain Eukaryota; kingdom Viridiplantae; phylum Streptophyta; class Magnoliopsida; order Asparagales; family Orchidaceae; genus Cymbidium; species Cymbidium sinense. The sequence goes on from CM038215.1 coordinate 200,120,367, forward strand.
AGGGACAACATTAGTGTTGTCAATTTACTTAGAAGACCATGCGCAGACTTTCGGTCTTCTCTCTCTAACTCGGACTTGGGCTTTCTTCTAGCCTTCCACCAAGTTCTTCTCACACGTTTCCCGGGACTTCAATCGGGTGGCGGACCTCTTCGCAGCTCTGCAGACTTTACTTGGTTGTCTTTAGATGTTTCTACTTTACCTTCTATTTTATTTCGTTATTTGAGGATGATAAGAAGCATGTTGCTTCTATTTAGCTTCTTGTTTTAGACTCTCTAGCCTTTGCTAGTTCTTGTATTACTTTTTTACTATTATTAAATGCAATATGCAAGTTTCAAAAAAAAAAAAAAGATCATCGCCACCTTGAGAATTCCCCTTTTATATGACTGAGAGGTGAGTACATATGGAAAGTATACATCAGCTATGCTGGTTACATAAGAAGAGGCACGCCAATGATCTAGAGAGTAGGTGAGTGATGTATACCGAATGACAACTCTTCAAGTATGGTTGCCCGAGCTAGTGGGTCAACTTGTCTGATGAGTATTTAGCAATGTAGTCATTTGTATGTGAGCAAGTCATCATATGCGAGCCGAGTCGCTTGGTGTTGATCACTTGACAGGGAAGGTCTTGTGGGCTCTGAAAATTCGCCACCGACCTCTCGATAAAAAGAGTTTGATTTAGATGTTGGTCAAACTTTCAAAAGGCAGATAGAATAGTAGATAAGACACTAGCCAGAGATTTCGCCCTCATTTTGTGAGAACATTAAATCTGGTTCCAGGTTTCCTATAAGCACAAACACCTATAGTTAATTACCCCTCCCAATACCAAGAAGGAACTTTTGATTAAAATTTCATTAGATCCTTGTTGTTATAGCCATGGGTTCTCATCCTTATAGACACAGGGTGGTGTTTGTCCAAGGAGAATATCTTAAGTCTACCTTAGCTGACAAAAGGGTTTTATTCTTATCAAATATATCTTCTGATTCATAACTCAAAGGGCTAAGCCATTGGGGAACATGGGCTACAGTCATGATAATAATATAGTGGCGCCATTTGGCGACAGCCACCCGATCAGAGGACTCTGGTCGTAACTGCATTATATGTGGAACCTACTGGCCAAACCGTACGGGCAGAGGACATGGGCCACATCCTTACTGACATGAGATTATTTGAGTTTGAACATATCGATTTATTTGACTTGATATTAGCTTTGGGTATTTAAATAGATTTATGTTGAAAATTAGTCTTTTGATGATAATATCCCCTCCGATTGAGATTTCAATCAACGCAGCATCATCGGGGTATATAAGTCTCCTTAATCATTTAGTTTATTTTTCTGGATCCTGTCGACTTTATTAATTTAATAATAGAGGATCAGATATAGATTTATATTTTGGGAATTTTGAATTTGAGAATATTTAATATAATATCTTAAATATTTTGATAATAGCTACCCCTTTAGTTGATATCTTCAATAGACACAACTATCATTGGGGTAGACCTTGTCAACTCTACTTATTTGCTTATAGAGGATCGGGTTTATGACTTATGTGCAATTTGAATTCTTTAAAAAATTGATATCATAATAGACCTTGTCAACTCCATTGCAAATATAGAGATTGGATCTTATGATCTAATATAGTTTAAATTCATTTAGAAGTTGAGCATTTAGTAGACCTTGTCAACTCTGTTTCAAGCATAAAGGATTAGGTCTACTATGATCACATTCCATGGAGCTGAACATTTATATCCTTCATTAACTTGAATTAGCATGTGAAGACATTCATTAGCTTTGCATCACTATTCCTTTTTTTCCTCAGCATCCTCAGACATTAAGTTTAGGTATTTAGTATAAGTGTCGGGGCCCATGCAGGTGTTTAATAATTCAGATAATTTTATTTCTAAATTATGAGATTAATTTTGTATGTTTATTTAATCTCAACTTACCCTACGCATTCTTTTTAGATATTAAAATTTGCACTCTAAATCCTTATGTCTGAGCACATGCAAGTATTTTTAACTTAGATAATTTCATCTAATTAATGAAATTATTGATTTTTAAAAATCATAATTAGAATGAAAATTTTTTAATTTTTGGATTGAAGGAAGCTCCATAATTCGTGTAGAATTTAATTTAGTATCGTCTTCTGTCTGCTTGTACAAATAATTGCAGATCCGATGGCGATGATTTAGATTGAAATCCAAAACATCGTAGTTTTGCTTGCAATTAGCTTGCTTATTGAATTTTTCAATTCTCAAATATTATTAGTCTTGTAGTCTTTAATGAGCTTTAGTTATACTTGCCAACATGTTACTCGTCTTTAGTGAAAATCTCTTTTGAAATTCATTTGATTTTCACTTTAACTAGAAAATAACACTCAACAAACTGAATATGTATCAATTTTATATTTAATTGAAGCCTTCTTTAGTCCATCTTAAATTAGACATTTCGATATATGAATTAAACAAGAAGGCTTATTCCTTGTGAATCTCACTTCAGAGCTCGATTTGAGCTCTATCTCATTTGAAAATTATCCTTCTAGCTTCATGCAACCTTTCTATAACTATTCCATGAATTCAAAGTCATGATTGCATTGCATTTATATTTCAAAGCTAGATTTCAAACTTGTTGCAAATCTCAAGTGATCTAATCATTTGTTTAACTGAGATTTCCTCTAAGATTACTCGAAGTAAAATATTACAAGAATTACATTCAAATTCATTGGCAAGCTACCAAATTCTTTGTAAATTTTACTCAAATTTCTTCAACTCTTCTCAACTTATGCAATTGGAATTAAGCATGCGGCATTTATTCAATGATAATCAAAGCATAACCCACTTATTCATTGAGGAGTCCTTCTTATGTTGGTCAACAAGCCATTTGGATTCACCAAAGGTCCTTGTTTGTACTCACTAATGAAAATGTAATAAGTTTCATTTGGGAGCTCTTTTTTATGATTTTCACCTATTAGATGTCTTGTATATCAACTTGATCATTCGTTAAAGGCTAAATTTTATTCTCTCTATCAAACAATTATCATTTATGATATTATTTTGAAATTCTTTGTTTGATATTGAGCCCTTAAATTTATGACATGTTTTCTTCATGTTCAGTCATAAACTATCAAAGTAATATCCTTATTTTGCTTTAAAATTCATGCAAGGCCATATTAATACTCATAAGTGAACATTAGATATATTGTAGGTCTTATATGCTTTAGTCTTGAATTCAAAGGTGAATGTAAGCATTCTTTGAAAGTGTGACCTTCATAGTTATGCTTATAAAGAGAATGTTGTATCCTTTATGAGTTGTGCTTAAGCTTAAAATAGACAATTAAATCCATAAAATGCCAGCTTTTATTATTGCTGTAATTTTTAATATTTACTAAAAAGCCCTGTTGATTCTTTTTACTTCTATAAATTAAGGCAATAGGAGTTATTCCCTTTCACATTCCTCATTTGAAAAGGAGAGGGTAGAGATACTCTTATCCAAAGTTCAAGTGTGCATTCAAGTCTCTTTGAAGATTGTAAGCTCTTCTCTCTTTCTCTTTATTTGATTTTTTTTTTGAAATTCAAGTTTATATTTGCTTTATGAAATTTTACAATTTAGCACATTCAAATTTCATTTTAGATTATTTATTTTTGATATGCTTGATTTCTTTTTAAATAAATCTTGATTCTCCCCTTTTTTTCTAAGTCCAAAATTTAGTCAAAATTTTTTGCGACATTTTGTGTACATCTAATAATTTTGGCTCTTGTCATGCGATTGAGGTTGATGTTTTGAAACACCTCAGCTGATTTTTTATCTCATCGTGCCTTGATGAGCATGACAAGACCTTTAAACCTGTTATAAAAACTAATACAATGCAATCTATACACATTCAAGCCTTTTTTGTTATTGCACTTTCATCAATACCCATGATTTCGAGCAATAATAAGTATGAATGACTTTTCTGTTTTCTAAAGAACAAGAGAGTAATGAGGAAATTAACATCAGCTGAAAGGTTATGGGCTCGATGAAGCTTGAGAGGATGAGGTGAGGAGGGAAAGAAAAGAGTAGCCGAGACCGAGAACGTCTGATGACGAGTTCCTTCTGCCACGATAAAGGAATGATCTAGGAATCGTGAAGGGCATGCCGAAGATTTAGGCAGAGACAAGATGAAAGGAATTCCTTCACTAAAAAATTCTCTTATGAAGATCAAGGCACTTATGGAGTTTCCAAAACTTCCGTGTGCAGTATCAATGTTTAGACAAAAAAAACCGATGTTGTTGAACCCGAAGCGTAAGGACAAATTAATACAACTTAATTCAAAGATTTACGTAGTCACGAAAGCTAAGAAAAGGTTAAAATTGAGTCATCTAGATCTTGGGGAATACAGAGATAAATGGAGATCAAGAGAATATCAATCCTCGACAATTCAAGTTTCTTTGAATGACGCTCATCATGAGTACAATGTCGCAAATATTACCAAACATGTCGAGAAAACTAATAGAGGCCAAACTATGATTAAAATTTCTTCCTCCAAGGATATCTCTAACCAAGAACAAGTCTCTCACTTGAATTCAATCCTCCAATCAATATGCCTCATAGTTTGAGTAAGTATCGCTTGTTGAACAAGCTTCGTGAGAATAGAGTTACTACAACTAGATTTTGAGGTTCAATCCAGCCATGGTATAAGAAAATGTTGAATAGTGAACATTCCATCGGATCTCCGTGAGCAAGTGATGTTGTGTAGTGAAAATGAGGAAGTAATTGGATGCAATGAGGTAGGGGGGTTTGATCCATCAAAACTTGCCAACGGATCCAATCAGAAATTAGTACAGCATTGCATCTATAAACTACTCGAAGTGATGATAGTTCAACTTCTAATGGAAAAACTGCTTCGACTCCAAAAGTTAAATCATAAGGAGTGGCTTTAGTTGGCATTTTATAAGTAGTTCTATATGCCCATAATGCCTTGAGCATTTTGATATGCCACTCTTTTTTTCCTCGTGAGGATCTTTTTGAGTAGCTTGATCAATATTTTATTAAAAGCTTCTACCAAACTATTTGCTCTTGGATTATAAATTGATGAATATCACCAATCAATTTTATATCGATCTGCAAATTTATAGATATTTGCACTCTTGAACGCGGGGCTATTGTCTGAGATGACTCTCATGGTATACTGAATCTATAGACAACATTATAGTGAAGAAGTCGACTTGATCGAAATAACTTTTTTTTAAATGGAGCTCACCTACTTAGAAATAAATTCTAAGATAAAGTGATGACTTACTAATGATGGTGGATCAATAGGTCTAATTATGTCTATTCTCCAACACTCAAATGGCCAAGATACGACCATTGGATGCAGCGGATTCAGAGCTTGATGAATGATATTGCCATGGACTTGACATTCATAACACCTTTTTGCATGGTCGATACAATATTTCACCATTGATGACCAATAATAACCCATCCTTTTAATTTTGATTATCATCTTAAGACATGATTGGTGTGCACCACAAAGTCATTCATGAATTTCAGATATCACTTTACTAGCTCCTCATTTCCTAAATATCGTAGCCACATTTGTTCAAAGACTTGTGATATAAAGTATCATTGACATAAGCATATCGTAGTATTCTCTTCTCCATTTGTGGGATTTAACGATATGTTGTTTGCCAATTTGCCTTCTTTAAAATAGTCATGAAGGGTTGTCTCCAATCATCTGGTTCTTCTACTATGAAGGCTTCTTATTATACTTCTAAAAGTTCTTCGGATTTGCATCCCTTTTGAGTATGCTTCTATTTTTTAGTTTTAAATATTTTTGACAGAGTGCGAGGATTAATCGAAATTGCATCCTATTGGTTTACACTTGATGATCCCTCTTCCAGTGGGGAATATGGATTCACTGGCTGTAGAACTCGACGGGTGAAAACTTCTATCAATACATGCTCATCGTTCATGCTTGCCATCTCTTTGGTTAGTTTAGCTAAGCAATCTACTTTACTATTTTTGGATCGAGAGACTCGAGTCAATGTAACATTTGAAATTTATGTCATTAACTCGAGAACTCGTTAATGATAATAGACTAACTCAAGCTTAGTGATATTATAGATTCACAAAACTTGATTGATGATCAGCTAAGAGTCTCCAAAAATTTGCAAATTTTGGATACCTATGGAAATAGCTTCTTTAAGACCCGCTATCAAAGCCTCATACTCAGCTTCATTATTAGTTTGAGGTTCAGTCAAGCCATATGAATGTTTTATGATGCCTCCTTCAGGTGTTATGAATACGAGGCCAATACCGGCTCATGCCTTGGGTAGTTTCGGAGATTGTGCTGGCTTGATCAACGACGCTCCATCAAAATACATCTCCTAGATTTGCAGGTTTTCTCTTTCATTAATAAATAGAATCTGCTCATCAGGTAAGTTATCATTAAGTTGTGAGTCAGCTAGGATAGGATGTGCATCAAGGAAGTTTGCCAAGATCTGTCCCTTCACTGCTTTCTAGGGTACGTATGTAATATCGAATTGTAATAAAAGTACAACCCATCGAGCTAAATGACCTGTCAATATTGGTCTCATCATAAAAAAATTTAACAAATCGACCTTTGAGATTAGTGTGATTTTATGAGAAAGCATGTAATGATGAAGCTTCTGAACTGTAAATATCAATGTTAAACAATGCCTCTCTATTGGTGAGTAGTGTACTTCAGCTCCTACTAATCTTCAACTGAAGTAGTATAATGCATTTTCTTTATTTTCTTCATTATGTTGTGTAAGTAAAGCTCTGAGGGACTCCTCTAAGGATGTAGTGTATAAGATAAGAGGTTTCCCTGGGATAGGAGCTGCTAGAATTAGTGGATTGAGTATATACTTTTTAATTCCCTCAAATGCTTCTTGGCATTCCTCATCCCATTTCAATGGAGCATTCTTTTCATTAACTTTGCAAAAGGTTGGCATCTTTCTGACAGATTTGATATAAAATGTCGAATGAATGCGAGTTGTCATTGCAAAGAGCAAAGTTGGCGAAGGTTCTTTGGTGGAGGCATCTCCACGATCACCTTGATTTTTTTAGGGTCAATCTCAATTCCTCTATGTCTTACAACATATCTAAGAAATTTTCCTGAGGAAATCCCAAAAGCACACTTAAGAGGATTCATCTTGAGATCGTTCATCCTTTCAAAGATAATCCTTAAATCCTCTAGGTGATCTTTTAGATCAATGCTTTTAAGATGAGGTCATCAACGTAGCTGATGAATCAACTCATCGAAGATGCTTATGGCCCTCTGATATGTAGCTCTAGCATTCTTCAATCCGAACAGTATGACTGTGTAACAAAAAACACCAATTGGTGTTCTGAATGATGTGTGTTTCTCATCTTCATGGGCCATCTTGATTGATTATAGCTCGATGATCCATCCATAAAAGAGAACATGTCATAGTTGGAGGTGTTATCCACTAGCAATTCTGATTTAGGGAGTGAAAAATCATCTTTTGGGCATGCCTTATTTAAATCTCAAAAGTCGATGCAGACTCGAATCTGACCATTCTTCTTCTTTACAGGAACAATGTTGGCTATCCAATCTGCATACTTCTTCTCACGAATGAAACCAGCTTCAATTAGCTTTTTTATTTTCATAACCACTTGTTCCTCAATATCCAATCTCATTCTTCTAGTAGCTTGTTGAACTAGTATTGAATTGAAATTAATAGCTAGCTTGTGAACTGCCACATTAGGGGATAAGTCAGACATCTCAGAATATGTCCAAGCAAAGCAGTCCCTGAATCTACAAAGCAATATTTTTATTTCTTCAACCTTATTGTCAGGCAAACGGGCACTAATGAAGGTTGGACGGGGTTGTTATTCAGTCCATAAATTAATTTCTTTCAACTCATCCATGGTAGACATCTGCCCACCATCTTCAAGCTCTTCAAGTACTGGTTTGGCTTCTACTTCCTCATCGATTATGAGAATGACTTCACAAAAGTCATCTTCATTTTCACTTTCAATTTCAATCTCACTTTCGATTCCTGTATAGCAAGTATTCCTTTGATGATGCTTTTGTTGGATGTATCTGAGACCCTTAGTGGTATAATTATTGCTTCTTCGAGAGGTCTGTGGACTCTTCGAACTCCATAAGTTATCAAAGAAGAGAGTTTGCCATATATTAGTTCCAATGTTGATTCCAAGTTTGTGCATCATCCTTCGGATTTTTAGAGGATAGTATCTCGGCATTCTGGTGGGTACCATCTCTTCAAACTCTGAGTATTGAATAAGCCATTCAGAATTATAGTGTTGACATTCCTCAGATATATATAATGAAGTATCCAATCTATTGCTCCCGGGTAGTGAAGGTACATAAAAGATTTTTGATTCCTCAATGTTGTGAACATGACGTGATGTGACTTCTTTGAAATATTAGAAAGAAATTAGTGTAACTACGAATGAATCATTCGATACTAATAGATTAGCAGCCCTTCTAAAAGAGACACATTGAACTTCGCATTGATGGACTCAAAATCATAATCAGAATCAGAGTAATTTATCTCATTTGCTTTTGTTGGAAGCTCACATTTTTCCTTGAGTTCAACTAGAATATCTTCTTCTCCCTCTGTATCACTACCCAAATGAGGAACATGCCTCTTCAGCTTTGGTGATGTGTCATAAGTTCTAGAGAGATTTAATGCAACCTTCTTTCTTCCTTTTCGCTCTTCTTCTTTGGGTTGTTTCATATTTTTTGAAGTTGGAGCTATAGACTATTGAGGCTTACTTTCTTTTGAAAGAAAATACTTTACATCCTCATAAATTTTTGCCTCATGAACTGTAAATGGCTGAATAGTGCTAAGAATCTTGTGTTCTGCTCCATTTATCATGTACTTCATACATTGATGTAGAGTAGACAGAACCATACCATATTCATGAAGCCAAGGATGGCCTAATAGAGCTTTGAATGAGGTGTTGGCATCTATCACATGAAATTTAGCTTGGGTATAGAGTTCTCCAAACTTAAGCGTAGAATGAAAGATCTAAGAGTCCTCTGCCCCATTTCATTGAAGCCATGGACCATAAATTTATCTCATTCAAGATGTTGAATGTCTAGGGACAACCACCTAAGTGCTCATAGACTAATAAGATTTACTGATGAACCTGGGTCAATCAAAATTTGATTGATTATAAATTCATCACTTTCTATAGTTACATATATAGGGAGATTGTGTTCCAATATCCCAAGCATAAGATCTTCTTCAGAGAAAGTAATCATCGGAAGATCTTGAGCTTGCAAAACTTCAGTCATGCATCGTTTAACAAAATAAGCTTTATATCTCTCTAGATCTTTAAGATCTTGAATCAGCATTTCTCGGAGGTCCTTCGACAATAAGAGAGCCTCGTGCACACTTAGTTTTGTATGGATCTCTCTTAGATGTGATAGGATATTATAATCAATTCCTCCACTTGAATTTACTTTCTTCTTAGGGTCTTTAGGGATGATATCTTTATTAACTTCAATATTTTTGTCTTCATTTCTAGTTTGGTGCTTATTTGATAGCCCTTTCTTTAATGGAGGTGGTAGTATCTTTCCACTCTTTAGTTGCACTTGGACTGCTTTATTTGACTCAGATTCTTCAGATGAGGTAGCTCCTTCAAAGTCACCATCTACCTCAGAGGACTGTACGGATACTTCAGAGTCACTGTCAGGCTTCAAGCAGCCCATTTGGGATATCTTTGAAGGCTCAGACTCATCTTCATTAGGAAAATGTAAGTCTTCTTCTGAACTGTCTTTTATTTGTCACACCACCAAGCACAACTTTGATATTATATGTTTAGAAATTCTCCTGCTAGGTGGGATAAACTTTTTGAGGTCATTTTTACATATTGCATTTTTCAAAGTAGGATTCCAATTATCCAGGCATGGATCAAATTGGAGGCTATTCAACACCATAAAAATAGCTCGACACATCTCTCTAGGAAGCAAGTCTTTATGATTATTTTCTTCATTTGACTTAGCGATCAGAAGTCCTGACATGTTATCAATAAGCCTGATAGTCTATCTCATTGATTGATGATACTCCTCTAGATTATTGATGATCTTTTGAATTATAATTCTCTTCTTACTCTTCTTTTCCTTAGCCGACTTCTTTGATTTATGAGGTATACATTTAGCTGACTGCTCCTCATGCCGTGATGAAGTAGCCTTATCAAAATGCTACTGAGAAGCTAAAATACTTGATTTTGGCATTTCTTTTAAGTCCAATATAGGTTCAAGTGGTGATTTTTACTTAACACTAGGGACATCTTTTAGCTGCTTCAACATTTTCACAGTCTTCTTAGAGACTGTTATCTCCCATTTTTCATCTTGTATTGCTTTTCCTTTTGCCTTCTCTTTCATCAATGGTACTGAAGTGGACATAACCATCCTGACAGATTCACTTTTAGGATGAGTGAGAACAGTATCTGACAGTGTGAATTCACCATTTCTATAGTTTCTCTCCAGCCAATCCTTAAAAACATAGCAATCTTCAATTAGGTGGTTAATTACCCAATGATATGGACAATATTTTAGATTATCAGTTTGACCTGACTCTTCATGTCATTTGGATTCTGGCAATTCTAATTCTGCTTTAAGCAATTGGTAGAATAACTTAGCCACACTTACCCTCTTAAAAGAGTATTCCTTACCCATCTTATCTTTTAGAAATTAGTGCACTCGCTCATCATCTCTCATTGATTACTTTGATTGGGAGTTAACTAATTGCTTTCCCCCTTCATCTGCATAATCACGTTATTTTCCTTTATCAATATTATAAGTTATTCACTTTCCACTACTCGAGTTGTAGGAGGTTGTGTGAGACTCATTCCTCCTTGAGTTTGAGAATTTATTCTTCTTTACCTTTTTTGAGTGACCCTCAGGTTTTGAGTGATTCAGCTTTTCAAACATTGCCAATCAGTCCAATTAACTCTTAAAATGTTGAGATAGAGGCCATGCACAAATATGGTGCCATCTTATCATCGATATTAGCCATCAATAATTATATTACATGTTCTTCTTCTAGCTTCTATTCACATTTCATGCTCATGTTTTGCCAACATGAAATATATTTAGTCCCTGACTCATCTTTCCTTCTTTGTTCAAAGGCGAGGTCAGCAATTATAATCCTATCAGTTGCACTAGTGAATCTCTTGATGAACATTATCTCTAATTCAGCAAAAGTCTTGATCGAGTCATTAGACAATTCAACATACCATTCAAAAGTAGTTGAGGTTAAACTACTAACAAACTGGTATAATAGTGCATCATTGCCTCCTATATTGCCACATGTTGCTTTGAATTATGCTAGGTGTTGTATGGGATTTCTAGTGTCATTGAATATATTGAATTTAGGTACCAAATAACCCTTAGGGTATGGCACCTGATCATACTCTATCAGGTATGAACGACCTTTGCTTACCAATATTTCTTCCTTGTCAGTGGTAATGATAGGTTTTATCTTTTCATTTATAATTATTTTCAATTGAGCTATTTTCATGGGCTCATATATGTTAAGCACATCTTGAGGGATGGGTTAAGGAACTAATTGATTGAATTCATTTCTTCCTTCAAGTGCATCTATGCTACGAAAGCTTGAGGCACTGAGTCAACTGGTGAATCAATAGGTGTAGCATTTGTTGTCGGATGGTTGAAAGGTGGAATAAATCCTGGCACTGCTACCACATTTCTCTGCATCATCTACAATATTAAATTCATTTGATTCATCTTTTCATTTAACTGGAGGATCTCCTTATCCTTTGCCTTCATATATCATCACATTTGTTTCTACATTTGGGCTAATGTAGTAGTGTCGACAAAGAAAGAGTTATCCTCTTCTCTTTCTAGTTCTTCTTCCTCTTCATCACCTGAGGACATGCTTGAAGCTCCCCCTTCTATTTGCTCAAGAGCTGGTTCTTCAATGTGAACAAGAGGTGCAGCTCCATGCCATCTATGTTGATGCTGTCGTGCACCAGATGGTTCTTCGACGTGTTGTACCACATACACTACTTCCACTTCCATAGCATCCTCATCATATTCTTCATCTTCTTATAATCTGACTTTAAAATATCTCCTCCAATGAATTTATGTCTTTGGATTCGAGACAACCCTTTCTTCAACCGAAGGGCTATGATCAAAGTCAACTTTCTTTCATGGTGATTCAGTTGATTAACGATGAAATTCCCTAGAATGTTCACCCGGGTGTCTACCATCCTGTAATTTATCATCAGAAAATTTCTTCTTTTGAACCTTTTTGTTCTATTATTGGTAGATTTCTAGAAGTGTGAACCAGATGTCACCCTTTTTCTTTTATTTTCAATAGTTTCTCTTCTAGGTCTTAGCCTCCAAGCTTTCTTGCCCTTTCGTCGAGACATTTTGAAAGAGGATTCCTTGACATATGGTCTGGGTGTCACGCTTCGATGCTCACCGTATGAGATTTGCATGAATCGATCACGAGCTCTCACAACAAGTGGTAGTCTACTAGATGTACCATTATTAGCTTCGATTATCATAGGCCTTTGGATTCTTCTTTTTATTAGGTCTATTTCCTTGGCAACTTTCAACACTCGATGCACTCTAGCAGACAAGGTTTCAGGAATTTTGTTTAAGGGAACCAGAGCTTCATGCAGTGGTCGGTCTTAAAAAAATTGCTTCAGCTTTCTAGTAGAGCTATTCCTCTTTACCCATTTTTGGTTCTCAAATTTATTCTGTGCTGGAATACTCACTTCTAATTTTGAGGTTAACTGTATAATATGTTGTTCAGACAGTAGTTGTTGAGCTCGTAGTCACTATTCATCCTCTTTCTCTGCCTTTGTTGACCTCACTTTTAGAGTGAGTTCTCAACTCCTCATCATAGATCTAGGACTCTTATAAACACTAGGAGCTCTTTAATCTTAAGACACTTCTAGTGATTGGGTGAACACTTAACCTAAGCCTAGAGACTTAGAAGAATTAGCCATAGGGATAGGCTATGCCCTAGAGACTTAGGAAGACTTGCCTACCCTATAGCTTAAACCCATTCCATGCTTTCCTTCTCAAACCAAACCTCAAATTCATACTAAACCCAAACCAAATTTCTAAGACTCATAATCAATCTCATGATCAAATTCAAACTCAAGATTTCTCCATGAAACCTCATGATTGAATTCAAAACACTTTTTAAGCTCTTTGATTTCAACTTATGGACTTAACCTTAGCCAAATCCAATTAAAATCCAATTCAATTGATTTTCTCAAGATCAATTCATCACTCGATTGTTTATTAAATCCAATCCAAATTCCAAACCGAATGATTGAAACCCATGATCAAACAATTTCAAAACTCTTCCTAAGCCCTTTGATTTCATCCTATGGACTTAGCCGTAACCAAAATCCAAATCAATCTCAATTCATTTAATTTTCTCAAATATCAATTCAATCATTCAATCAAACTATCAAATTCTAATTCAAATCCAACTTCAAATAATTCAATACCAAAAATAAATCAAACTAAATCAATTTCCTACTTAGCCCTTTTGACCTACATACTAAAGCTTGGTCAAATTTGCTTCCAAATCACTCCAAACTCAAGTGATTTTCTCATGAATCATTTATATCTTCATTTATATTCCCAAATAAATGAAATATAAATTCAAATAGTGAAAACCAAATGCAAAATCAAACAAAAATCTAATTTATACCCTTTAAGCTAATTTCTTGAACTTGGCCAAATCCTATCCAAATCACTTCAAAAATAATGGATTTTCTCTTGAATCAATCATTCCTTCAATCATCTATCCAAATATATATGAAATCCACAATCATCAAGCCAAATCAAAATCAACTCAAGTCAAATCCAACCTAGCCCATTTGACTTGAAATATTCAAATGAGCCAAAACTCGTTTGAACCCAAATCAATTGCAATTGGATTTATATGTCAATCTCAAATCCATATATAAACTCAACTATATTAAACTCAACTCAAAATCAAGCTAACTAAACCCAATTAGCTCACTTAACTCAAAGTGGCCAATTTGACCTACATGAGCCAAAAATCCAATTCAATTCAAATCAAAGTGAATTTAAGCCAATCCAAACTTCATGTCATGATTGTTGATCATCTTAGGTTAACCAATTATCTTGAATTGGGTCAAACCAAGTCAACCTAGCCCATTGAGCAAGTTAACCCTTTAACCCATATGAACCTAAACTAGCCAAATTATAACCTAAACTAATTGATTATGACTAATGGCTTCAGTTCATTTCAAATTGATTATTGAACTTGACCAAAGCCATAACTGAGCCCAATTTGACCAATTGGTCAACCTAACCCAACTTAGCCTAAATTGACCTTAAGGGTCAAATCAACCTAAAACCTAATAAAATCCAAATTGAACTTAAACAAAGCCTACAATATAATCCAACTGATCAACCAAACCCAAATCAAGCCATGATTCAAGCCAATTTGGTCAATTGGATCAAATTGGTTAACTTAGCTCAAATTGACCTAAAGGATCAAACTGGCCAAAATCCAAATTAAATCTAAATTAAATCAAATTGATTGAAACCAATTAGACCAATATACTCTAAATGATAATTTGAACTTGACCCAAGCCTTGGTTTGACTCAATTTGACCAATTGGTCAATCTAACATGATTGGATCCAATTTGGCCCAAATGGTTCAAATTGACCCAAATTAAACCAAATGAACCCCAAATGACATGAAATTTGGTCCAACTCACTTTTGACTCATTTCAAATCTGATCAAATCAAATTCAATACCAAATGACCATTTTGTCCTTGGGTCAAGGGCATCCCTTGAGAAAAGACACTTGTCCAAGTGGTCATTTCTCTTCGTTGGCCACTTGACACTCATCCATTGGTCCACATAGGCACCAAGGACACTGATCATCTGATCTAGGAGGTGGTTGGGGCAGCCATGACTCATGAGAAGGTGAATTCACCTCACCTCTCCCATTGGAACACTTGGCATGAAGGACTTCCACCTCCCCTTGCTAGGACACTCATTTTTCCTTCATGACAGCCACTTTCCATACCTTAGCCAACCAAAATGAGCCACCTAAGATGATTCTCTTCTATTCCCAACCACCCTAAGCCAAAGGACACCCTTTTGGAGCCAAAAAATTTAAAATGAAGAGGAATTTTTGGACAAAACCAAAGCACAAAAAATTGAGACCCTTATTTTCATCATATTCCTCTCATTTCATTCCCTATAGCTCCCAAACCAACCAATGACCATTCCCACTTCATTTTGTGGTGAAAACCACCAAAACCAAGTGAATTTTGGCAAAGAAGTGACGACCACTAGTAAATACATCATTCCAGAGTGAAGGCGAAGGTCTAGGCTCATTCCAAGGCTTCTTCCCCAACTCAAGAGGGTGCTCGGATCATCACTGCCACCGTACACTATCCCCGATAGGGTCATTTTTAAGAATCGTAGCTCGCCTTAGGATTTCTTATTTTTGTGATGATTTTCGTGCGATTTTAAAATTTTTCCTTAGAAATCCCTTGCATTTTTATTTTATACAATCCTTATGTACAAAATTTTGTTAAGATTTCACATTTTCCCTATAGGCGTGACACACGGCGTCGATCCATAATTGCGATCGGACGGCTCAAATCACGTGTCGATCCTGCATTTTGGCCCATTAGATCACGCAAGTCGACCATGCGATCTCGATGGTTCGGATTGTGCAATCATTGAGCAATTCCAGATCCCGAAATCGATGGACCGTCCGATCCATGATCGAATGGTCGGATCTGATCCGCATGTCGCTTTCATGTTCACCCACTTTCGCCATGCACGTACCAATTGCATCCAAATGCGATGTAGTGCGTGTTGTAGCTTACCACGTGCTACCTAGGTTAAGTGGAAAATTAGAGTATTTTTTGATTTTAAAAATTATTTAAAACACTTAAAATTTAAAATTCATAGAAAATAAAATATTTAACTAAAAATTTCAAATAAGTGCTCTTTGGATTCGTCTTTAAGAATCCAATAAACCCAAAATCCCCAAAATTTCATGAAATAGTTTGGGTTTACTTTGAGTTTTAGTAAAATAAAATTTCATTAATTAGACAAAATATACACATTAGATTAAGTTGAAATTTTCAGGGATTGAAACTAAAGTTAAAATTACCTACCATAAGAATTTCAAAGTAAAATAACTTCTGGATTAAAATATATTGAATTTTAAAGTTCAAATGATTTATTTTAATAAAATAAATTAACATACTTCATGAAAATTACTTAAATCAACTAAAACTTTTAAAAATCATAGGAAAATCATAAAAATTTAAATAAAAATTTATTTTTTAAAGTATTTTAGAGGAGATTAATTTAAAATTAATTCTAATTAATTTTGAATAGTAATTAAGGCATAATTTTAGTTTAATTAAAATTTAATTAGCTTAATTACTCCCTAATTACCCAAGTAATCAATCCCAAACTTTCAAAGGTTGATTAATGGGATGACATTTTCTTCTCATAATTTTCTTGGAATTTATTTCTTTGGTTAATTAAGGAAATTACTTGTCTTAGCCCTAATTACTTTCTTAATTAATTAAGTGATTAATTAACATTCTAAATTGTAAAATAATAATTAATTAAGCTTGTTAATCATTGTGAGACAGTGAATGGATATGAGGAATGAGATTGGGACCTCTTTCCCATTCTTTTCCCTAAGTTCATTTCGCTTGACTAGAAACTAATTGATTTGGGACTAATTAATAATTTAATTCATTAATTAAAAATAGCTTAATTAAGTAAATTGAAATCACAATTATTCCAGAACTCATTTAATTAAGTTTCTTGGGTATATCTTTAGGTGTTTAATAACCTAAAGCTAATTAAAGAAATTATGGCTAACCTACATGTGTGGGAAGCCATAAGAATACTTAATTAAGTTCTTTAATCTAATTAAAAACTAATTGTGAGCCAAATGCATTAGGCCTTTTATTTCTTAAGGTTATTGCTGATTTAAATTTCAGTTCATGTGCATATCATGTTGGCTCATAATTAATTGGTTAATTACTTTAAGGAAACATAGGTAAGGGTTAATTAATTGATTTAATTCATATCACAACTTAATTTATCCATGAAATTCACCTGATTATCTTTTCATTAAACCAAATTGATTAACTAATATGGGAATGGGTTAGGAGAAGCAAATGATTGAATCTCCTCTTCTCTAAATCAAATGAGACATAAAATTAAAAAAATGGCATTAAGGAACTTTGGTTTGTTTTAAATGATCTTATTTAATATGATTGTCCTTAGAAATTAATTAGATTGAATGAAATTATGTACTTATTTTCTTTTATTTCTCTCCAATTATATTAAATATTGTATGCCACTTGTAGTCATGCATTCATTACTTTCAAATTAATTAAGTAAAGAAATAATTTTTTATGTTAAATTTTCATGTGTTGACTTAATTAAGAATAAGTGTGTCTATTATCACTATTAAATTGCAAACATATTTTCAAAACCTTATTAATGAATAAATATATATATATATATATATATATATATATATATATATATATATATATATATATATATATATATATATATATATATATATATATATATATATATATATATATATATATTGTGACCTTAGTTATATAAATACATAGAAAGTGTATGTGAATATAAGCTTAGTGCATGAAGTGAATGTTAGTGGGTATATTAGTTTGGATATCCCAGGGACGCATGGGTTTAAGTAGCCCTAAGGAGGTTCCTACCTCACTCCCTTGGTGTAGAATAATGGCGACGTGCTTGCTTCATTTCATTCTTATGCATTTTTGACATTAGGATTTAGTTGGAGCTTTAATTCATTTACACAAATAAATCAATCAAATTGGATCCAACGTTTGTATAGTTTTCATTTCTAAAGTTGCTTGCACATTCATATATATATATAAAAGAGTAGTGGACATATTTGTCTGGACATCCCAGGGATGCATGACTTTGAGTAGCCCTAAGGAGGTTCCTACCTCACTCCCTTGGTGCAAATCAATGTCATCGTACCTACTTAAAACTTTTATATCTATATGTGTGATACAACTAGTGGATGAAAATTATATTTTAATCAAATCAATTCTACTTTTGTATGATTCTCATTCTTGTAGTTGCTTATACATTCATATATATTTGAGGATAGCAGGTATATTAGTTTGGACATCCCAGGGACGCATGGCTTTAAGTAGCCCAAAGGAGGTTCCTACCTCACTCCCTTGGTGCAGAATAATGGCGATGTACTTGCTTAAAACTCTTATACATTTGAATGTGTATTTAACTAATGAATGAAAATCCCATTTTTCTATTAAAAAGACATGCATTCATATTTTGTTCAAGTGGTGCATGATTTTCTATTCTTATAGGTGCTTATACATCCATATGTATATTTAACTAATAAATGAAAACCCCCATTTTTTCTATTAAAAAGATATGCATTTATATTTTGTTCAAGTGGTTGGGTTGATTAGTCATATGGTTTAGAGTTCTTTTCTTATGCTTTTGTATAAGAATTTAGATGGAGCTTTAAGTTAATATGACAAAATGACTCAACCAAATGAAACATCAATTCCAAATGCATTTGCTTACATTCATCATTTTAAGTGTGCTAAGATACAAATTTCATGTATAGGTATGTTTAAGGCTTAATCATATGCATGTTATATATGATGGAATGAAATAAACAAATATGTGTCATGTTATAGTAGTTCATTCCAATTAATTTTAAGATGTATTTCTTATTGAATGGGATTATTTAAAGTGACTAAATTTAAGATTAATTTAAAATGTTAATAAGCCATTCATCAAAGAGAAATTAATTAAATTAACATGCTTTAGAAATGGCTTAGGGTATGGATGAAAGAGGGTAATCCTCTTTCTTCTCTTTACATCGCTTAGAGATTAAGTATAGGTCATATGAAACAAAATAAGTCATAAATTAAAACTTGCCAAATTAATTAAAGCATTTGAAGTAAAACCACCCTTTAAATTGAATCTTTCTACACTTAGAAAATCTTAACTCTAAAGTCTAGTTAGGACATAGCACATAGGCCATAACACACACATTAGAATTAATTCACCACTTCTAGCTTTATGTTAGGGAGGTGCATGGTTTGATGTCTATTTTATTTTATGATGTATTGTTTTAGACTAGATGTTAGGGTGTATATTTCATAAAGTGATGTTAGGCAGTGATTAGCCTAATCATGTTTTCTATAGGAGATTATGCTTAAGAGACACTAAAATAAATATACATGCTCTCTTTTATAGTTTGCTTTACTCTTAAATATAATCTAAATTAGGACAGGTGGACTTAGTTACCCATGTTCAGGGTGTAAGTCCAAATTATACATATAACTGCTTGGGTTGTATGGTGTGTTTAGCTAACATTTGTCTTGCAAGTGTAGCTAGATTTATTTTTCTCATTTTAATGTAATTATTCATTAAGAATTAAGATTATTATTATGGGGATCATGATGAGCAGTGGTTAGAAGGCTTTTTCCTAAGAGGCCCTCTGATGCCTTTGAAGAAAACACATCCAAATTAAGTCAAAGAAGGAAAGAAGTAAATAATGAAGAATGAAGAATGAAGACTCCTATAATATTTATCATTTGAAATTATAATTATTCTTTTATAATCTAGGTTATATAAGGGTAGAGCTTGGCTACCCATTTTCTGTTTGGGTTATGCGACGGCACCTGACCGCACCGGCATTTTATTATTTTACAGTAGCTATAAAATGTTTGATGTTATGTTTAGCTTGTGCATTAGAAATGTCATGCCTCTTTATAGTTTCTTTATGATTGGTGTTTGTTGTATGACATGGATCCGATTAGGCTCTTAGGAAAAATAAATTTTCTATAACTATAGTTCATAATTAAAATTCTGAATAACTCATAACCTCACATAAAACCTAGGACAAAATTAAGATAATTAAAAAATTTAGCAACCCTTAGCTGAATGGTTGAATGCTTTACAACATGCATATCATATTATTTCGCTCTTTAAAATAGGGCATTTCCATCCATGCATGATAGGAGAAGGCTTGACCTTTGAGGGCCTCTTATGTGTTGGAAAACACCTCTTTCTCACTGATTTAAAAATCTACTTTCATCATGAATGTAGGTATCAATGTCCTAAAGCCTTTGTCAAAGTGAAGTGTAAAAAATGAACTAAAATTTGAAAAGATTTGTATTAGACAAAGTCATAAACTCATACCACTCATGCTCTAGTCTCTTAGGGAATGGGTTTAGGACTTTAGTTTCTTTCTAAATAAATAACTACCCTAGCCATCTTGCAATACATAAGACTTGGCCACATGGATTTAAAATTATATGAGGAGTTAGCTGGCTATCACTCCAGGCAGTTGTAAGTCCAATAGCAGAGTAGTTTACCCTCTCTTGTGGAGGTAAACCATATACTCATCTTCGCATAGATTTAGGACATGATTTAGCCCTCGTTAAAGCTCTCTAGATTTAGGATTTGAGGTTATTATTTTCCCTCGGGCTTTGTATTGTGAGATTATAAGTTCTAGCTTTTAATAAATTTTAACTCAAATACATAATTCTCCTAAATTTCAAACATATAAAGCCCAACCATAGGATAGATTAAGATGCTTACTAAGCTTCAGAGTATCATAAGCATCCCCTACGCTTCTCCTCTTGACCCTGATAATATGTCTCTCCATTTGATCCATCCCACTTGATTTTCTAAATATATCCAATTTATTGATTGTCTTATCACCAGATCCCTTTTGCCAGTCAAACTAAAAGTTTGGAGCACACTAGAACCACTGACATCCACCACAGGGTAAACCACCGTCTCATAGGCCTCTCCAGCTGAGACAGGGATGGGAGGTTAGAAGGGGAGGGGGCTCATCTAGGATTGCAAGTCTGCTCGAAAGACTGGCCTTAGCCAGTTGAAATCTTTGGAAACAATAATTGCCTACTTTAATCGAGAGTATTCTTGAAGAACTCATCTTTCTCAGGATGTAATTAACTATGGGGGCTTGCCTCTATAGAAAACTTTTGAACCTGGTTTAAATAAACCCTATTTTATTCATCCATATAAAGTAGGGAAAAAATCTCTGGTATATCCCAGCATGCCTTAGGAGTCCTTATTCCTTAGGTCCATTGTAAGGTAGTGATTTCTATCTTTTGAGATAGTGCATCATTCCTCAATGTCATACCCGATCACTTCAATAAGTACCCCCTAAGATCTGCGTGGTGTCCCACCATTCCAAAAATAAACACCATAGATTTTTCTAGCGACTCCCCTGAGGAAGGTTCCTCTCTCCATCTCTAGTAGACAATTGTTATCTCCAAGCATCGATAGTGGACTTATATTTTATATGAGTCCTAGACTATCTCTCTTTCCATTGGCAGTTAGCTTATTTCATTCTTAAGCAAAGCTAGCCAACATCCTCTAGGCTTTAGGACCCCACTCCTTGTAGGTTTTGAAACCCCTATTGATTCCCCCAAATGGTCAAAAATAAATAAAATTTAACTAATGAAAGGAGATGAAAAAATTTAGAACCTCCTTAACACTAGCTTATAGAGGTAAGGTTCATCTTAATATTTTAGGAAATAAACTTTTTAGCAAAATATCACTATCCAAAAGCACTTTTTCAAAATTCACATAATAAAATATCTTGCACAAAATTCATAAGAAACTTTCAAAAAAGCAAAAATTCATATAACCAAGCTTGATATAACAATCCCCATGATTGTTATATGGAGGTTCTTTTTCAAAATCAAAATCAAAATCATTTTTCAAAAGTATCTTTTTGAAAATAGTTACTCCATTCAACATGCTCAAATTGGTTGAATGAATATTCTATTTTCAAACAAAATCATAACATAAAATTGAAACTCCACTTAACATATTTTCTCATATGCTAAAGTTGGAGTTTTCTCTTTCAAAAGCACACTTTTTTAAAATGACCACCTTCATTCAACATACTCAAATTTGTTGAATGAAGATTCTATTTTCAAATAAAATCATAGCATGAAATTGAAACTCCACTTAACACATTTCACATGTGCTAAGGTTGGAGTTTCCCTTCTTTTTCAAAAGCACACTTTTTTTGAAAATGATCACTTTCATTCAACATACTCAAATTTGTTGAATGAAGATTTCAAATAAAATCATAGCATAAAATTGAAACTCCAATTAACATATTTCACATATGCTAAAGCTGAAGTTTCCTCTTTTCAAAAGTAAGAAATCATACACATAAAATCAAGACATATTTTGAGATCCATTTTACATACCCAAATTTGTCAAATGAGAATTCCCCTTTCTTTTGGAAAATCAAATAAGTTGAATTCTATTTGACACACTCACATTTGTCAAATAGGTTCCTCTTTTCCAAAGTCTTGAAAATCAAAATACATTTGGACTTCATTTCACATACCCAAGTTCATCAAATGAAGGTCCCATTTTCAAAAATCACAAAAAATAAATTGAACCCTATCTAACATACCCAAATGTGTTAAATATGTTTCTCTCTCTTTCAAAAATCTTAAATAAATTTGACTCCTACTTAACATACCAAATTTTTAAGCAAAAGTCTCATTTTCAAATCATAACACACTTGATTCCTACTTAACATACCAAATTTGTTAAATAAGAATCCTATTTTCAAACCATAATCACATTTGACTTTCACTTAACATACCAAATTTGTTAATTGAGAGTCTCATTTTCAAAACAAAAAACAAATCATATCACATTTGATTCCTACTTAACATACCAAATTTGTTAAGTAAGAATCTCATTTTCAAAAATCAAATCACATTTGACTCCCACTTAACATACCAAATTTGTTAAGTGAGAGTCTCATTTTCAAAAATAAATCAAATCATGTTTGGTTCTTACTTAACATACCAAATTTGTTAAGTTAGAGCCTCATTTTTAAAAGCAAACAAACACATATCAAACACATTTGGCCTCTACTTAATATACCAAATTTGTT
Organism: Cymbidium sinense; assembly: GCA_021442155.1. Lineage (NCBI taxonomy): Eukaryota > Viridiplantae > Streptophyta > Magnoliopsida > Asparagales > Orchidaceae > Cymbidium > Cymbidium sinense. Next base: position 200,143,381 of record CM038215.1, read on the forward strand.
AAGTAAGAATCCACTTTCAAAGCAAATCAACATATATCACACACATAATAAACAATCTTCACAAGCAAAGATATGTTTCATAAAAATTTCAAAACATATAATCAAAACCTCTTCTTAGCATACCTAAATTTGCTAAGTAAAGGTTCTTCCAAATCAAAATTTTCAAACAAGATACAATGCAAATATCTCCAAAAGTCTCTCCAAATATTTGAACCCCGCCCAACCTACTTAAATTGGATGAGTATGGGTTCTAAATCAAAATTATATGGCAAAGTCTCCCCTTTGAATATCAAAAATCTCTCCAAAATTCAAATAAACCCCACTTAGCATACCTAGATTTGTTAAGTGTGGGTTCAAATTCCAAATTAAGTATAGAAATATGTGATTAAAGACAAACATCAAAGAAAGGGTCTGATTTAATCTTATTTCAACAAATGCATCAACTTTAGTACAGTGATCATGGCTCCCAACAAGTTCGTCTTTACTTTCCCCTATGGTATAGATCTGGCCTTGGATCAAGCCAATCTTACCACAAATGATGTCGTGCACTTGATCCATTTTAGCTGTGGTTTTGAGGGGGCCTTTATCACCTGTGAGATGGCAGTCCTCACCATCATTAGTAGGGAGGAGGTTGCGGGACAGACACCACTCATCCACTTGGATATCCCATCTGACTTTGAGTTTCCTCCACTGAAGAGGAAGGCATAGTGGTTCCCATGCCCCATTTAGTGTAAATTTTAGTACCTGCCCATTCAATTGCTCCTGCCATAGCTCCAGTGAGAGCTGCTACCTCCTCATTGGCCACCCCAAAGGGGAAGGCTATCTTAGCCTCTGAGATAGTCTCATCCACTTTCAAGGTAGATACAGTTCCTCTCGCCTTTCACTCATACTCGGCCTCATAAAAATTAAAAGATTGCGAGCAAGTGGCGAGAGCTTGATGCTACTTCCCATGTAGCTAAGGAGGGTTCTTCCCGTGAGACCTCTCCACTAGTGTGGTAGGTTCCACCTCTCGACCTGAGGAGGAAGATTGGAGGATTGTTACTTCTCCTCCACTACCAACATACCAAGAGACACTGACTAGAGAGCACCGGAGGCCCTATGCCGAACTTAGGACTGTTATATGCTAGGTCGGTAGAGCATACAGATGATAGGAGTTTGGTACCTTGTTTGACTTATGATCCATGATCCCTAGAAGTGTTAGGGGTCAGATCCATAGAGACAGAGTTGTGGAGGCTCGAGTATCTTCTAGAGAGGAGAGAGTGGCGGTATTTGAGTGTAGCCTCGCCTAATGGATTTTTGATCATCACCAATCAGCGATCATTGGATAGATTATTCTTACTTGTAACGCCATGATAGAGATCCCGGTTGAGAGGCAATTGTTGCCATCACCGCTCTCCTCGTCTTCCACCATAACCCGTACAGCTCATAGCATCTACCACTCCCACCAAGGTTCTGAAGCCCCTATCCGTGGAGAAACCTTCCCCTCTGGTGATCTTTCCCGCTCCATCCATTCCACCTGGTGAGGTGAGATTGAGTAGAGGTGAGATCGAGCTCCCATGCTCGATCCCCTACCTCAGCTGTGGTCAGGTAGGAGTGGACCAAGAGCATCTTCGTCTCACAACCACCACCACAACATATAGAGACAAAGAGAGGGGTAGACATAGGCATGGTCCCATTGGCAGTTGATCCTCCCGGTGAGAGGATATTGACAGTAGGTAGTGTCCATTGTATTGAGAGGAGCAGCATATCTAGATCATGGTGCATTGTCCCACTAGCAGAGTAGATCGATCACTTGATGACATATTAGCTAATTACTTTGTCGAAAAGAGAAGGATACTCATGAGTGACTACTCCGATTAGGATGAGGGTAGGGTCATCTTCGATCCCGATGAGGATGACATGTTGGATGATACAGCTGAGGTCCACATGGTTGACACTCAGGCATCCTTATAGCAGGATAAGACTAGCTAGGAAGGTGTTGTGCTTGAGGAGGGTGACACTTCTCACTTGACTCAACACCTCCTTCGATAGCTCAGACGAAGGGATGATCACATTGACCAGATGAGGAAGAAAATTGAGAAATTGATGGCGTGTTTCATTGCAAAACAACCCGTTTCACCCTTCTCCCATGATGATCGATGAATTAGTACATACCCTATAACATCCTAGGTGCACTCCCGTAGAGGATGATGATGGCAGTTTGCATAGGAAGGTTACAGATGGTACCTCCATGCATGAAAAGGATATTAAGCACATGGCAGAGATATAGGTGAGGGAAGTGATGGCTCAAGCCCGGGGGAGCTCATCTATTTTGAAGGGTAGACCGTACCCAGAAGAATTTGATGTAGTTAAATACCCCAAGGGTTTTTTGTCACCTTCCTTCAAAATCTTTGATGACAGTGGTAACCCGCATTAGCATATTGCACATTTCAGAGCTGGTTGCTCCAACGCCAGTGGTAGTGATGCATTATTTTTCAGACTTTTTATTAGCGACCTAGTAAGGGTTCCATTTGGTTGGTATGTCGAGCTGCCCAATGGCTCAGTAGGGACTTTTGTTGAGTTAGAGCACCTCTTCATCAAGAGGTTTGCTGGAGCTCATTTGTGGTGATATTTTTATAGTGACATAAGCTCTCAATGAGTCCCTTGTTGATTATATTCTTAGGTAGCACAACATAAGCATGAAATACAAGCTGCAGTTATCCGAATAACATACCATTGAGATTCTTCTTAAGAATATTCATGGCCCGGTCGCCTTCATGCTTAAGGGCTTTACCATCCAAACATTTGAGAAACTAACTAACAAGGTGCTATCCTATAAGAAGAGGCCAAACAACTGCCCTTTCCCGACCAATCATCTTGGCCCAAGCCGCAGAAGGTGTTCGAGAAGAAGCCAGGAGAGTTGTATTAGTGGATAAAGGGAAGCAGCTAGCCAGAGTCCAATATGAGAGGCCCCAAACTCAACAGTCTCCTTTATCACCACCTCTACCATCGCCTCGGCCATCATATCAGCCACCATAATAGCCTTTCCCACCACATCAGCCTACCCAACAGTATTCCTACCCTCCAACCGTAGCTATTACTCACCTACTCTTGTTGATAAATTAAATAAGCCATATTCATTCAAGAGGGAGATAGTTAGGAAAATCTTTAAGAATCTCATAAAGAAACCTGACTTTCAGTTACTAGAGCCCAAAAGGCTAGAGGATGTGGGCAAGAGTGATGATCCTAACTATTGCCCCTACCACCATATGATTAGTCATGTCTTAGAGGATTGTATTACATTTAAAGATTGGCTTGAGCATAGCTACAGGTCAAGCATTGTAGTTATCCCCAAGAAATACTTATTAGAATAACCTTCTAGTTTTATTAAGATAATTCTTGGGGAAACATGTGATCCTCTTAAGATAAAGAAGGTTAGGATATTGCCTTATCCCAAACCTCAAAAAAGGTAGTTTTTAAAATTAAGAAACTCTCTTTATAGGTGCCTGAGGTAGTTCAAACCTCCAACATCAAGGAAGGTTTACAAGTTGCTAAAGACAACTTGAAGAAGGTGATAGCCCAACTGCAGCAGCAACAACAGCAGTCCACCTTACTTGCCCAGGATAGCCCAGTAGTGAACCACCATCCGAGTCCAACACTCTATCGACAGTTGTAGCTACTACTTCTTCCTCCACTAGCTCCTCTTCTACCAATAAGAGCGTTGTATCAGTGGACAAGGGCATTAAATTCCTTACCCCACTTACTTTATTCGATTTGTATCATGTACCTCCACCTAAAAAGAAATCAATGAAGAAAGCTTTCACTTACATCTTGTCCACTTATGATACTTTAGATTTTATTCTTCTTGAAAACTCTCCAAGTCTAGAAAATAATAATGATAGCTCTAGTCATTCTGATCCACTCTCTTCTTATTTAGAATCAAACTTTCCTTTTCTGAATCAATCCGGTTCACCTCTTTAGATCGACTTGGAGTCAACTGACTTTGAGGATCCTATAGGAGAAGCTATAGGTATACTTGATAAGAAGGTAAAACTTTCCATAAGTTCATCATTCCAAGAGTCACTGAAGTCAACCTGTGTAGTGACAATATTCTACCTCCTAGGGTAGCTCCTCTCGATAAGGGTAAACAAGTCATTGGTTCCAGTGAGCAAATGTCCCCTCCACAGGATGCTCTACCCATGGACATGCTTGTGGAAGACCAAGTCAAAGTTGATTATAACATTCTAGCACATCTTAGAAAGTTGCCAGCTAAGTTAAGCATATATGACACCTTTGTCTTATCCGAAGAGATGAGAGAATCTCTAATCAAGGCTCTTCTTGACCTAGAGATATGCTTAGCTCAGCTGATCGCTACTGAAGAGGAGGCACATAGCTCAAAGGACATCATGGGAGCTACATTCAGTGATGAAGACTTGCTTCTAAGAAAGACCAAGCACAACTGTCCTCTTTACATTACAATGGATATTGGCGGTCTACAGGATATCAAGAGTTCTGGTTGACCAAGGTGCATCGATCAACATTATGAGTTTAAGAACCCTTGCCTACTTGAGTATTGACATCTCTAAACTCTGAAAGGAGAGGATGATGTTGAGAGGATTCAATGAATAAGGTGAGAGGGCCTTAGGCTCTATAGTGTTGCCATTAGAGATAGATGATTGGAAGATTGAAGCCAAGTTTCATATCATAGACTCTGATATATCTTTCAATGCTTTTCTTGGGAGACCATAAATGCATGAGAACAACATAGTTCCATCCTCTCTACATCAATGCATGAAGTTCATGAGAGGTGGAATTTCATATTATCCAAGGAGGTCTCAAGCCCTTCACAGTTCATGAGGTTGGGATATATAAGGATGCAGCCTATTTTCTTCCCCAAAACCAACAAGTCCAATCTCGTGAATCTAGCCAAGATCCCCAAGAGGGACAAAAGAAAAAAAAAAAAAAAAGAACTAGAAAAAGAAAAGAAAAAAGAAATAGAAAAAGAAAATAAAAGAGAGTGATACATGGACTTGGGGAAAGATATAGAGCCTCACATTAGATTCCACCCACAGTTTATTACTCCATTCAAACATATGTGTAGGATGACTCGACCTCCACTAAGCAGGGAGGAAGTTCAGTAGCCAGGTCAAAACCTCCTTATTGGCCACCCAGTAGGAGGTATGCCTCAGCCACCAAGAGTTCACCTGCTATCCACATAGACTTACAATCTAGTTCAGATGATGAGTCTTATGTGGTTAGCACACCATCCAGCTCTTCTCAATAGTAAATCCCTTTCAAGGTGACATTGGAGCATGATAGTGATGAAGATTGCACTCCAAAGCAAAGCATAACTGTATCCAAGTATGCATATGAGACAGTGAGGGGTTGATGGGAACCTTAGCTCTAACCCCACTTTCCTCTCAAAAAGTTGAGGGTTTGGTAGTTAAGGAAGCCTCTAAGTCATCCATATATAAGAAGACTCAGAGTATCTTTTTGGGAGCATCATCCTCAAGTCAAGAAGCTGATGTAGAACTTGAGGATGATTCATATAAATATTTAATACAATTACCTTTTGATTGATATTCGCATTGTGTTTGTAATTTAGAAAAGAATGGATTAATCCCACATACTTAGTCTAAACATAGACTACTTTGAAAGGTTATGGGACAACCAAAGTAGGCATCCTCAATCAAGACCAGAACTAGGATTTGGTATAGTGGTCAAGTCGATGATGACAACCATTTCTAGTTATCACCAATCATTTGGAATCTGATATGTTCTTTTCAAATCACATTAACTCATATGAGGAGGTGTGTTTAGAAACTTCAGATGATCCAAATGACTTTGAAGTCATATGCACCGCCAGAGTTTAAAAAAGAGATCAAGTTAACCATTGATGAACTTAAAGAGATCAACTTAGGGACAGAAGAAAATCCACACCCGACATATAATATTTCTTATTGAATGAAGAAGAAACTAATGACTTAGTTAGGCTATTGAGTTTAAAGACTGCTTCATATGGAGTTATGATGAAATGCCTAGTTTATCTCCTGACGTGATAGTCCATAAACTAGCAATAGAACCTAATGCTAACCCTATCAAGCAAGCTCCTAGACGCATGCGATTAGATATTGAACAATAGGTCATTTTTGAAGTCAAGAAATTGATCGATGCTAACTTCATCAGGGAAGAAAAATATCCTACCTGGTTGGCCAGTGCTATTCAGGTTAAGAAAAAGAATGGCTAAATTAGCATACACATCAATTTTAGGGATCTAAATAAGACATGTCCAAATGATGAATTTCCACTACTTATACCAGAGCTGATTGTGGACATTGTCATCTCTCATGCAACCTTCTCTTTCATTGATGGCTCATTTGGTTATAACCAAATAAAGATGGCCCCTGAAGATGAAAGAAACACTATATTTCAAACCCCGATCATAATTTTTTGCTATAGGGTGATGCCTTTCGACCTTAAAATTACCAGTGCTACATACTAGCGAGCCATGACTCAGATTTTCAATGAACTCATACATCATCAAGTCAAATGTTATGTCGATGATCTTGTAGTCAAAAGTAAAGAAAAGAAGACCATCTCTTTGACTTGAGAGTAGTTTTCAAATGATTAAGATAATTTAACCTTAAAATGAAACCCTTGAAGTGTGCATTCAGAGTAGCTTCAAGGAAATTCCTTAGGTTTCTTGTCTGGCACTGTGGGATAGAAATCAATCCAGAGAAAGATCAAGGCGATATTAAAAATGCCACCCCCTAAAATTCTAACTCAATTTTTGACCTCATTTTTAGGATGAGCTCTCAACCCCTCCATCTTAGACATATGACTTCTCTTAGGCTTTAAGAGATCCTTAGGCTTAAGACACATGTAGTGATTAGGTGGAGACTCAACCTAGCCCCAGAGACTTAGAAGAGTTAGCCATAGGAATAGGTCATGCCTTAGGGGTGTTAGGAAAATTTGCCTACCCTATAGGTTGAATCACATTCCTCACTTCCTTCCTTCAAGTCAAACTCTAAATAAAATCAACATCAAACTTAAATCAATTCCAACTTAATTGATTTTCTCCAAACTCAAATCAATTCCACATGATTGAAACCCATGATTGAAACCCATAATTGAAATTCCAAGTACAAAATATTTCCTAAGTCCTTTGATTTCTTCTCATGGACTTAGCTCAAATCAAATCCAAATCAATTCAAATTCATGAAATTTTCTCATAACCCATTTATATTCTCATTTATATCCATAATATATAAATGAAATATAAATTAAAATCAATCAAACTAAACCCAAAATCAAATCCAAAATACATGATCAAATTCCAAATATTTTTTAAGTCCTTTGATTCCTTCTAATGACTTAGCCCAAATCAAATCAAATCACTTCAAATTCATGAAATTTTCTCATAACCAATTTATACTTTCATTTATATTCACATATATAAATGAAATATTAATTCAAACAACCAAAACCAACTTTAAAAATCAAACTCAAATTTAATCAAAATCCAACCTAAGCCTTTCAATCAAATTCTTAAGCTTAGCCAAATTAAGCCAAACTCTTGATTTTTCTTCATGATTCAATCAATCTTTCAATCATGAATCCAAACATAAACATAAACTTCAAACATCAAACCAAAACTAAATTCAAAAGTCAAATCCAAGTCAAGCTCATGTTCACCCTTTGAACTTGAAATTGTCAAGTGAATCAAAACCCATTTGACTTCAAACCACTTGCAAATGGATTTATATTTCAATCATAAGTCCATATGTGAGTTCAATCAAACTTAAATCAAGCTTTGACCAAGCCATTTGACCCACTTAGGCTCACTTGATCCAAAGTAACCTAAAGTATCCCTTATAAGCCAAATTCTAATCTTAACCAAATTGGATTGAACTAAGCCCATCTAAGCCTCACATTATGAGCAACAATCACTATAAGATGATCAATCATTCAAATTGGGTCAAACCAAGTCAAACCTAAGAGTTGACCAAGTCAACACTTAGCTAAAATGAAACCTAAACCAACCAAAATCTACCATAGGCCAAATTGATTGAAACCATTGATCAAAACTCATTCATGATCAATATTTGAACTTGATCAAGTCCTCATTTGAGCCTAACCTAGCCCAATTAGCCACTTGACCTAAGTTGACCCAACTTGACCTAAAAAGTCAAAATGTGTCAAAACTTGATCTAAGCCAAATTGATTGAAACCAATAGGTCAAGTTCATTCCAAATCACTTAATGAACTTGACCAAAGCCTCAATTGGCCAACTAGACCTAACCTAGTCCAATTGACTATGAACCCAACTTAACCTAAAAGGTCAAATTGAGCCAAACTAAAATATAAACCAAATTGATTGGAAACAAAGATACCACTCCATTTCATATGACCAACCAAACATGTTCCAATCCATGACCTAACCCAAATAGGTTAAATGGGTCAATTTGGTCAACTTGACCCATTTGACCTAAATGAACTCAGTTGAACCAAAATCAAATATAAACCAAATTGAATCAAACCAAAGCTACCAAAATATTTCAAATGGTTATATGAACTTGACCCAACCCTTGGTTTGACCCAATTTGACCAATTGGCCAACTTGATCCAAGTTAACCCATTTTGACCTAATTGGGTCAACATGAGCCAAATCATATCAAACCAACTCCAAATTCATTGAAACTTAGCCCAACCCATTTCTCAATCATACCAAATATGCCCAAACTGAAATCAAGGTCAAATGTCCATTTTACCCCTAGGCCATAGGGTAAACCAAAATCAAAACCACTTAGAATTTGGTCAATTCATTTCCATGGACACTTGGCATCCTCTTAATGGTCCAAATGGTCAGTAATGAACATGGTGCACATGACCCAATGGGTTTGGTCAACCAAACCCAACCTAAACCCAAAACTGACCACCTCCTTTAAAAATGGCCACATGGAATCCTCCCTCCACCTTGTTAGAGCACATGGACACCTCACTCACTCCTCCTCTGGCCAAAATTGAATGCCATGCCACTCTAAATACTCAAACAACCCATTGAATAAGTTCAATTGGATCAAAATGGCAAGCTCCTTCATGGTCGTCTAATCCTTGAAAGAGGAGATATACTCCTTCTAATTTGATTTCATTTTGACACTCACGCATTCGATTGAACTTAAGGAAGCCAGGGAAAGCATTTGGAACTCTCCCCAAGCTCTCTTAAGCAACTTAAACTTCTCCATTTTTTAGTTTCCTTAGATTGAAAATAGGGGAGCTCAAGTGAAAAGCCAACTTACTCCACACTTCAAATCAAGCCAATTCCTCCTCTAAGCTTCATCAGAGGATCAAATTGAATTCACCCAAGCTCATTCCCAAGTTTCAAAGGCAAGGGAGGGCCACTCTTGATCAAGACTAAGCTCAAGTGAAGGTGGACTTGACTTATAGAAGGATCAATCCAATTTCAAGGCCTCAAAACTCCAACAAAGCTTCATCTCCACTAGATGAAGCTTCTCCAAGGGAATCAAGCATCGGTGATCACCTTCGATGAGGTAAGCCATTAAACTAAACTTAATCTGGATGTGGTCTGGTCCTTTGTAAAGTAAAGTATCACCCCCATGAGATTATATCCATTATATGTGATCTCCTTTGCATGTTGATGGTGTGGGTTGAGTTTCATCAAGCTCAATCTTGATCTTCTCCTAGAGATGATGTCCATTCAGAGAAGAAGGAAGGATCATGGGCCATCCACATTTTGGATGGTCACCTGATCAAAGACACATCCCAATTATCCCTTTAGAATCAGATATCTATTTAGTCGATCCTTGACGATCGAGGAGAAAGATAGTACCACCAGGCGCGGATATAATGTGATAACTTAAATATCAATCCCAGCGTCAGTGAAAGTACATGCCACGCCGCCACAATGGCGACGGGATTAAACATTTAATTAGGCTATTAAATCACCTAATTAATCATGAAAACTTCCTAAATTCATATCTAAGCCTAGAAAAATAAAAAAAATATGAAATAAATTACATTGGATAGATAATTAAACATAGAATATTTTAAAAATAATTTCAATGGATTTGAATAATGCTTTTCTCTAAATTTAGGTTTTATTAGGAATGTTATTTTGCTAATTACCCTCTAATTACTCTATTGATTAATCCCAAACTTTTTGTACATAATTAGTGGGATAACTCCTACCTCCCCTAATTTCCTTGGGATTTATTGGAAGTTTAATTAGAGGAATTACTTATTCATTCCTTAATCACTCTCTTGATATAATTAAGCTTAATTAAGGGTATAATTATTTTTCTAACCCTTTGATTGAGTCAATTAAATTTTTATTAAGTGAATATGAGGTTTAGGGAATAATTTTGGGATACTTTCCCTAAGATATTCCTTAAACCCCCTTTCTTCTTTAATCCAACCTTAATTAAAGGTTAATTTACTAATTATCCCCTTAATTAATTTTATAAATTCTAAAACATTCTAGAACTTAATTAATCTATCATGGGTAGATGCTTAGATGTTTAAAAACCTAAGTACATTAAGAAAATCAAATGCCAACTCACAAGTGTGAGAGGGGTTATGAAAGTACTTAACTTAAACCCCTTAGTTTAATTAATCATTAATCATGAGCCAATTGCATTAGGCCCTTTTCTTTCCTAAGTACATTGTTGATTTAAATTCCATGTGTGGTTTTATGTCATCTCATTGGCTCATAATTATTTGATTAAGTATGCTAAAGTGGTATAGGTAAGGGATAATTAACACACTTAATTCATACTTTAACCTAAGTAAAATATAAAAATCACCTAATAACCCTAAAAACAAACTAAATCAACTCACACATGGGGGAAATGGGTTAGGACCAGCAAACATTCTTTCACATTTTCAAATCAAACATAAAGCAAATTCAAAACAAAAATCACATTAAGTAAACTTTGGTTCACTTTAAACTTTCTTATTTCATAGGATTGTCTTTAAGAATTAATTAGGGTGAATGAATTTACAATGCTTTCATCACTTTATTTATTTCCTAGCATACTAAATGTGTATGTCATATGAAATTCATGCATTCATACTTTTTAAAATCAAATTAAAAATGAAATATTTTTTTATGTCAAATTGCATGTTTTGTCTAAAGTAAAAAATATGAATGGCTATTATCACTACTAAATCCAAAACTATTTTCAAAATCTATAAATCAAATATCTAAAATTGAAAGTGTGCTACTTATAATTATTTATAAGCTTGCATGTGAATATAAATATGAAGATGTGCATAGTGTATTTTCCTTCTCTTTCTTTTAGCATTATTTTTAATAGGATTTGGCAAAGTGTATAGTTCATTTGAAAAGAACACAACACTTGCCTAACCTCATTCCTATTCATTCCTATGCTATTACATAAGAAGTACATCCACACTTGTACATATAAATTGCATAAACAAAATAAACAAACAAATACAATTTTTTTGCATCTTTCTTTTTCCATTTATTTCTTTTGTACATGTGCTTGTATTTAAGGAAAGTGGTATATTAGTCTAGACAACCCTAAGATTATGAGGCTTTAAGTAGCCCTAAGTAGGTCTTGTACCTTACACGCCTGGTGCTAACAATGGCGTCGTACTCACTTATGCCTTTCATACATATACATGTGCATGTGAATAATGGATAAAGGAAACCCCTCTTTTCTACTTAATGAAAAGCATGCATCATAAAGCATTCCAAATTTATTAGGTAACATTACTTAGCATTCATCATAAAGTGTGCTAAATATTTCCATTTGTATGTATAGATATGCTTAGGATTCATCCATATGTGTGTTATAAATGTTGGAAAAGAAATGAAGTGATGTTTATTTTGTGATATTAATTCACTTTACTTAATCTTAAAATTTCTTTCTTTTAATTAGGTTTGTTTAGAGAAGATCTAAACTTAGGATTAATTAAAACATATAATAAAATATTCACTAAATAAAATCAAACATGAATCCACTTCAGAAATTACTTAGGATAGGGAAGGAAAGAGAAGTTCTTTTCTCTTTTCCCTCTCTTTATAACACTTAGTAATTAATTGTAGGATTCATTCAAACCTAAACAAAGCATCAAATAAAATCAACCCAAATCAACTAAACACTTAAATGAAACCACCCACCTAAGTTGAACATCTTCACACTTAAAGAATCCAAACTTTAAAGCCATAGCTAAGCAAACCACACAAACCTTCTAAAGCACACACATTAGACTAAGTCACCACTTCTAGCTTTAGGTTAGGGTGGTGCATGGTTTGATATTTACTTTTGTCTTGTGATATTTTATTTTAGTCTGGATGTTAGAATGAATGTGCGTAGAATGAATGGTAGGATGATTTATTCTAATCATTATTTTCTGCAGGGGATTGCGTTTAAGGGTGTTGTAATAAAAAAATATAATTGATTTTGCTGTGTAGGTGCTTATACCTTTAAGCATAATCTAATAGGCCAGGTGGACTTGGTTACCAATGTGTGGGGTGCTAAGTCCAATATACACGCTTGGATTTGTATGGTTTATTTAGCTAATCTTTATTTTGCAAGTGTTAGTTAGATTTACTTTTCTTTTTTATGTAATTTTTGCAATTAGGATTTTGTAATGATTGTTATGGAGGGAGATGAGCATTGGTCATAAGATTTCATCTTATGCACCATGTGAAGCCTTTGGAGCAACCACATTCCAACCATCAAAAAGAAGGAACCAAAGAAGAAAGAAGAAAGAAGAAAAAAAAGAATGAAGACCCCCATAACATGAATTTTCTTGCTTGATTGTAAATTAATTCATTTATAATCTAGGTTGTACGAGGGTAGAGCTTGGCTACCCAATTTATTTTCAAGTTTGTGCGGTAGAGCCAGACCACAAATGGACTTTTATTCTTTTGTGATTAGCATTATAAAATGTTTGATGTTTTGTTTAGCTTGTGCATTAAGATGGCATCCTTTTCCTGGTTTCTTCCTTGCTTGATGTATGGCCTGGATGACGATTAGGCTCTTAGAAAAAAATAAATCTTCTACCAAATTAAATAACTCAAAATTAAAAGTAAAGAACTCATAATCTCATTTAAAGCTTAAGTTAAAAATCAAGATAAAAGAATTAGCAACCCCTTAGCTGGATGAGTATTTCTTTTGCAACATCATGCATAAAAGCATATTGTTTCACTCTTGATTGGAGGGCTTCCACCTTTGCCAGAGAACTTGGCTTGATCTGTGAGAGCCATGGTGGAAACACACCTCCCCCTTCTCGCTGATTTTGGCCCATAATCTCATTTCTCATGCATTAGGCATATAAATCCTATAAGCGTGAGTGAAATGATTGTCCAAAAATAAAAATAAAATATAATATGTTTTGCATTAGATCTAGGTCATTTTTCATGCCCTTACATGATCTAGTCTCTCAGGGAGTGAGTTTAAGGACTTAGTCTATTTCTAAAATAAATTACAATCTAGCTATCTTGCATAAAACATAAGACTTGCCTACATGAATTTAAAACATAGGAGGAGTTAGTTGGCCCACCCCGCTAGTGAAGTGGGTGGTTTTTCCTCTCTTGTGGAGGCAAACCAAATACCCATTTTCTCCTTAGATTTAGGCCATGCTTTTGGCCCTTGCTAAAGCTTCCCTAGATTTAGGTTCAGAGGTTGCTACTTTTCTCTTCGGGCCACCAACATAAATCCTCACCTTCTAGGCATTTTCATAACCTTGTATTGTGGAATTATAAGCCCTAAGTTTCTACTAAAAATTCAACTCAAACAAATTAAATCAATTTCAAAAATGTAAAGCCCAACCATAGGATAGTTTGAGAGCTAGGTTTCCTAGCATTGTGAGCATCTCCTACTTATCTTCCTTTGGCTTTGATAATAACTCTCTCTCTCTCTTTGATCAACCCCATTTGATCTTCTAAAATAAACTAATCGATTTATAGTCCTACCTATTAAAATCTTTGGAGACAATAATCATTTACCTTAATCGATTCTTAAAGAATCCCTTCAGATGTAATTAACTAACTTGCCCTTATAGGAACTTAACAAACGATTTAAAATAAACCCTACTTTACTTTTCATGTAAAGTGGGAAGAATCTCAAGCACATGCGCATATTGTCCTTAGTTCTTATTGAGGTGATTAAGTCCATTGTAGGTGGTGACTTCTATCTTTGAGATAGTACACCTCTAATGTCATACACAGCACCTAATAAGAACATCTACATCTATGTGGTGTCCAAATGCATAAGAGTATATTTCTCTCATTTTATCCACATAAGATGGAAGTATACATCTTAGAAAGATGTAAAATTTTCATTTGGGATCATTTTAAGCACATGATCTAAGAAGTTTCATTTTCAACCTATCAGGAAGATGCCAACCATTCTCAGCACTGGTCAAAAAGGATGTGAAGTTCAAGTGGGATGACAAGTGTCATCATGCTTTTGTAGACATCAAGCATTACCTAGTGACCGCCATTCTAGTATCTAAGGCCGCCATACTATATCCGCTACATTACGACTCGCTCTTGTTGGCTCCAATGAAGAAGGGAAGGAGAATGCACTCTACTATCTTGATCATCTTCTAATCCCTACTAAGACAAATTACCCATGAATTGAAAAGCACTACCTAGCTTTAATCTTTGCATCCCAAAAGCTAAGACACTACATGCTTTCTCATAAGGCGAACTTGATCTCTAGGATCAATCCACTGTAATATCTCATGACATGGCTGACACTATCTGAATGGTTGGTGCATTGGTCCATATTTTGCATTTGACATCACTTTGCATCCTCTACGTGGTGAAAGGAAAAGCACTTATTAAGAAGACACCCACTTCTATTGACTCGTGGATGACCTCCGATGAACAAATCATGAACTTAGAGGACACTAACATTCACCGCTGGGAGATGTATTTTGATGGTGTGGCTTCCTCTCAAAGAGGAGAAGAACGACAATCTACTCTCTCCAAGAAAGGCAGGGGTAGGAATAATCCTCCTAACTCCATACCGTGATGTGATGAGATTCTCATATCATCTGTCCAATCCATGCACCAACAATGAAGCCGAATATGAGGCTCTGATTACTGGTCTGGAGTTAGCCATTACACTATGCATCTAGAGCATCAACGTCTTCAGGGATTCTTAGTTAGTCATCAATAAAATTGCTGGGACTTACAAAGTTCTAAATCTTAAGCTCCATAATTACCACAAGAATACTATAGAATTGTTGGCCCAAATCCCAGAGGTTACCATCTACTAGATTCCCCGAGAAGAGAATATAATAGCAAATGCATTAGCCAAGCTTTCCAAAGAGTTTGCATGTCCCAAAGATGAGTCCATACTAATTAGGGTCTAAAATAGATAAGTCTTAACCCTTATTGACGTTGAACTCATTGAGAGACACTCTCTTGAAGGGGAGGTTATCATTGCCAAAAAAGATGATGAACCATACTAGAGGCAACCATTCATGGATTATCTAAATATAGGCAAACTACCTTAAGAGAAGTCTCTAGCACATCAAGTGAAGCAGAGAGCCCTTTCTTATGCTCTCGTGGATGGCACATTATACCGACGGTCTTTCAATCATATGTGGTTATATTATTTGGACAAACATGAAGCCCATAATCATCAGGTGCATTGTTTATGCGGTGCATCAATCATCAAAGATGAAAGCCAAGATCAAGAGATTAGATACTAGCCGATGATCACAGATTGTATGGATGTAGCTAGGAGATGCCACCATGTCAGGTACATGGTGTGGTCTAACATCAACCAACCAACATTCTATATCCTACATTGGCCTCGTGGCCATTTGAGTGTTGGGGTACTGACATAGTAGGTTTGATTGATCCTCCTTCTTCCAAGGGTCATCGGTTCATTCTAGCTGCCACTTTTTTAAGTAGGCAGAGGCAATTCCACTCAGAGAGGTCACAGCTCAGCATGTGCTCCAATTTTTCAGGAATCATATCATACATAGGTTCGGGGTGCCTCGATAAATTATATCTAATAATGGTACTGCTTCAAGAGCACTAAAATCAATAGCTTTGCTCAAAGACACAACATAGATTAGAGATATTCTATCATCTACTACCCAAGGGAAAATGATTTAGCAGAAGCCTTCAACAAAACTCTCATCTAAATATTAACGAAGACACTCGACGATAAAAAATGATAGTGGCATAAGCAGTTAGTTGAAGCCTTGTGGACCTACCACACCACATACAGAACTCCAACTCAATCTACCCTATTCTCCTTAGTGTATGGGTCTTAAATAATCCTACTATTAGAAGTCCAACTCCCATCATTAAGGACAGATGTGGGTAGTAAGATCATAATGGAGCAGAATGTCAAGTTTCGGTTAGAATAGCTCAAGGTTTAGAGGAGACACCTCTGGGCATGCCAGAACCTCGAGTTGTACAAAGCCAAAATGATTCAAGCTCATAACAAGTTCATCTGTCCTATAGCTTTTCAAGTAGGAGAGCTTGTTTTAGTTCTAAGGAGACCAATTGTTGCCCATCAAAAGATGGGAGGCAAGTTTGAACCCACTTGAGAAGGCCCTTTTTTCATAGAGAAGGCCAACCATGGAGGATCTTATCAGCTTATAAACTATAATGGAGAGCGTCTAATGCTTCTAATCAATGGGCTCTACCTAAAGAAATATAATCCATAAATCTTATTTTAAATCAATTATCAATAAACTTCCTTTCATTTTAAACTCCATCTCTTCTGTTTAGAAATATCTTTGTTTGCGAATTCGATACGATGTGATTAGGGTAGGTGTAAGAAACCCAAGCAGCATCCTATCTTATGTCTTCACAACACCAACACAAACTACACATAAACACAAATATAAAATAAATACATATCTTTTATCTCTATTTTATGCAGATAAAGATCCCTTTGGCACTCACTCATTAGTTGCTCTAGGATGGGCTAACATGCTACCTTATTAGTGCATCACCCTAGTGGTTACTTATCTAGAGAATGTTAGTCTACAAGATTTCTTCCTAACTTGACCATTGCAAACCAATAAGTGCCTTGTTAGTTTAGTAGGCCTTACTGTGGATAAGCTACCCCATGTTGACTTTATTTAAGAAGATGTAAGTCTACACTCTTTGTTCTTGGACTAGCCATTATGATTTAACTAGGTCAAGTATATTTGAGGCTTAGGGTAAGTCCCCCGTGGTTCCTTTCCTCTTGACTACTTTAAATCTAGTCTAGTTCTTACACAAAACTCCCCGCTTAGTAGTCTCCCAAGTGGGATAGCTTCCCCATGATATCATGGTGATCATTTTCATCTGTGAGGATGTAAGTCTACAAGCCTTCTTCTTAGATTGATCATCATAAACTGACAGGCACCTTTGGTTGGTTGGTCATCGCCATCTTGGATCCACTGGATACACCACTCATGCGATGTAATTACAAGCTTTCTCCCAGTTGTACGTATACTTATAGCTTTCTTTTATAGGGTCTGGATAAAGCCCCAACTCCCAGGCTCTATTTGGATGACTTTCTTAGCGACCTCATTTAAACACTACCCTAATTACTCTTGGATTGGACAAGCCCCCTTTCCTAGGAGCCACTCATATGGTTAGAGTATTTATCTTACAGATATATAGATTCTCTTTTTGTAAGTAAATGCGAGATAGGACTGGGATATAAGCTCCTTCTTGGTGTGGTCCCTCAGTCCAAACAAAACAAAAATATATATCTTCGCTTGTGGATTAGCAAAACCCAGTGTACCTTTTCAAGCAAGCATCCTATCTTTAGCGTGTCATAAAACTCCCATAGAATTACTACTTTTGAGTTGACATAAGTCCCCAAGTGGCACTCTCTCATAGTCTCTCCCTTGGTGGTCACTTGTTTACCAATAGTCACCCCAGCAGTCATCCTTGCTTTGGGAGATATAAGTCTATCACGTAATCTCTTTAGCATGACATTTCAAACTGACGGGCAGCCTTAGGTCGGGTTCAATTTATTGTGTTATTAATTGATCACCCTAGTGATTCCTTATTTAAGAGGATGTAAGTCTACAAGATTTCTTCCTAACTTGACCATTCCACACCGAAAGGCACCCCTTAGGTTGGTTAGCTCGACCTCGCGGCTAGTAGACTATCCCTTTGGATTTGTAAATGTAAAACAAGTCTAGGCTGATATTAGTTCCTTCTTAGTAGATCCATCGCACGTTGATAAGGTCCATATAAAATTAAATTGATCTTGGCTATTCTTGAGTCATATGAGTCCACAGTGGCATTCGCTCAAATAGTCGCCTTAGGTTAGGTTCAATCTATTGTGTTATCAACCGATCACTCCAGTGGTTCCTTATTTAGGCAGATGTAAGTCTACAAACCTTCTTCCTAACTTGGCCATTGCACACCTAATGGCAACCCCTAGGTTGGTTAATCCTACCTCGTGGATGGTAGACTTTCTCTTTGGATTTATAAATCTAAGATAGGTCTAGGCTGATATTAGCTCCTTCTTAGTAGATCCATCACACACCGACAGGTTCCATCTAAAATTAAATTGATCTTGGCTATTCTTGAGTCGATATGAGTCCACAACGGAATTCACTCAAATAGTTTCCTTAGGTCAACCGATCATTTGTCTATTGATTGATCACTTGGTTCCTTATTCAAGATGTTGTAAGTCTACATGCTTTCTTCATGTCTTGACCATTGCACACTGAAAGGAACCCCTTAGGTTGGTTAACTCTACCTCACGGTCGGTAGACTATCCCTTTGGTTTTATAAATCTAAGATAGGTCTAGGCTGATATTACCTCATTCTTAGTAGATCCACCGCACACCGACAGGGTCCATTTCATCAATTCTATAATCCTCCCTCTAGTGGAGTCCAAATTAAATCCATCTTATCCCTGGATCTGAGCTCATATCTCTAGTAGATGAGTCCTTGTTGATCTCATTTTTAGGATGACCTCTCAACCCCTCCATCTTAGACATAGGACTCCTCTTAGACACTAAGAGTTCCTTAGTCTTAAGACACATCCAGTGATTAGGTGGACACTCAACCTAGCCTTAGAGACTTAGAAGGGTTAGCCATACGAATAGGTCATGCCCTAAGGGTGTTAGGAAAATTTGCCTACCCTTAGTTTAAACCATTCCTCACTTCCTTCCTTCAAGTCAAACTCCAAATCAATCATAATTGATTTTCTCAAACACCAAATCAATCTTATTTTATTTTCTCCAAGCTCAAATCAATATGACATGATTGAAATCCATGATTGAAACCCATGATTGAAATTCCAAGTCCAAAATATTTCCTAAGTCCTTAACTCCCTCTTAAGGACTTAGCCTAAATCAATTCTAAATCAACTCCAATTCAAGAAATTTTCTCATAATTCATTTATATTCTCATTTATATTCACATATACAAATGAAATATAAACTCAAATCAATCAAACTAAATCCAAAATTCAAATACAAAATTCTAAATCTTTCCTAAGTCCTTTAATTTCCTCTTAAGGACTTAGCCTAAATCATTTTCAAATCACTTCAAATTCCTGAAATTTTCTCATAACCCATTTATATTCTCATTTATATTCACATATATAAATGAAATATAAATTCAAACAACCAAAACAAATTCCAAAAAATCAAACTCAAACTCATTCAAAATCCAACCTAAGCCTTTCAAGTCAAAATATTGAACTTAGCCAAATCAATTTCAAATCAAGTCAAACCGTTGATTTTTCTTCATGATTTAATCAATCCTTCAATCATGAATCCAAATATAAATACAAACTTCAATCACTTAACCAACACTCAATTCAAAATCAAGCCAAAATCAAACTCATGTTCACCTTTTGAACTTGAAATTATCAAATGAATCAAAACCCATTTGACTTCAAACCACTTGCAAATGCATTATATTTCAATCATAAGTCCATATGTGAGTTCAATCAAACTCAAATCAAGCTTTGACCAAGCCATTTGACCCACTTAGCTCACTTGACCCAAAGTGACCTAAAGTACCCTTATGAGCCAAATTCTACTCCTAACCAAATTGGATTGAACTAAGCCCATCTTGCTCTCATCATGATCAACAATCATCATGAGATGATCAATCAATTAAATTAGGTCAAACCAAGTCAAACCTAAGGGTTGACCAAGTCAACACTTAGCTAAAATGAAACCCAACATAGCCAAAATCCATCATAGGCCAAATTGATTGAAATCATTGATCAAGACTCATTCATGATCAATGTTTGAACTTGACCAAGTCAACATTTGAGCCTAACCTAGCCTAATTAGTCACTTGACCCAACTTGACCTAAAAAGTCAAAATGTGTCAAGACTTGATCTAAGCCAAATTGATTGAAACTAATGGGTCAAGTTCATTCCAAATTACTTGTTGAACTTGACCAAAGCCTCAATTGGCCAACTAGACCTAACCTAACCCAATTTACCTTGAACCCAACTTGACCTAAAGGGTCATATTAAGAAAAATTCAAACTTAATCAAAATTGATTGGAAACAAAAATACCAATCCACTTCACATGACCATCCAAACCTAAACCTACTCATGACCTAGCTCAAATAGGTCAAATGGGTCAAATTGGTCAACTTCACCCATTTGACCTAAATGAAGTCAAACGAACCAAATTGAATCAAACCAAAGCCACCAAAACATTTTTAAATGGTCATATGAACTTGACCCACCCTTGGTTTGATTTGACCTTTGTCAACTTGACCCAAGTTGACCCATTTTGACTAAATGGATAACATGAGCCAAACCATACCAAATGAACTCCAAATCCAATGAAACTTGGCCAAACCTATTTTCCCAACATACCAAACATATCCAAATTCAAAAAGCAGCCAAATGACCATTTTACCCCTAGGCCATAGGGTAAATTTTGGCCAATTCCACTTGAAATTTAGTTAAATCCTCTCCATACCCACTTGACACTCTCTTAGTGGATCAAATGATCACTAATGGACCCAGTGCACCTAACCCAATGGATTTGGGTCAGCCAAACCTAACCCAATGGCCAAATCGACCATGTGCATGGAAATGGCCACATGGATTCCTTCTCATTCCTTTGTTTTTCACATCCCAAGCTTCTCCACTTCTTCTCTGATCAAAACTGAACCATGTGCAATTAAAAATAGCCTAATAAACCATCTAAATTAGGGCAATTGGATCAAAATGGTAGGCACATGCTCAGCGGTCTGATTGCTAAATTGGGAGATATACTCCCCCTAATTCACTGTCATTCCAACATTCCTTAAGTCGATTGAGTGTTAGGCGGAGTCATTTTTCTGATCCCAAGCTCTCAAGCATTTTCCAATTCCCATTTCTTGGTTTTCACAAGGTGAAAATAGGGGAACTCCAAGAAAGTCCATTTGACTCCACACCAAATCAATTCCTTTGCACACTCCCTCGGGATCGAGCTTGCCCAAGCTCTCTTTCAAGTTCTTGAAGCAAAGGAGGAGTCACCTAGACCAAAGCGAGCTTAATTGGAGGAGGATTTGGTCCATAGGAACTCAACCTCCTCAAACTCCAAAGTTTTGTCTCAACCAGAGGTTCTCCAAAAGCCGCCGGTGATCCTGAGGTTAGCCATTTTTTTGAGCTTAATTTCAATGTGTGTTGGTCCTTTGTGAAAGGAATTTTAATCCCATGAAATTTCACTAGATGTGCCATTAGGTTTAGATGGTGTGGGCTAGCCCAATCAGCTTAATCGAGCTCGGATCTTACCCTGAAATGGGCGGCCTCCATTGTTCACGGGGATCAGGATGGATCTCTGGCCATCCATCCACGTGTTTTGGATGGACGAGATTAAAATGTGTAATATATTTATTTTTCTCCCTCAGATCCACCGCTTTAATCTCGGCGTCCTTGATCAACGGTGAGGCGTGCGCCGCCACCATGCGCCATGATGTGATGGGTTAAATATCCAATTAGACTACATCGTGTGCAAAGTGCATGACATGTCAATGGCATGCGTGGCGCCAGTGGGATTAATGATATAATTAAGGATTTAAATAATTCTAGTTAATCACCTAAACTTCTAAAATTCATATCTCAACATAGAAAAATCAAAAAAAATGAAATAAATTACATTAGAAAGATAATTGAACATAGAATATTCTAAAATTTATTTTGATTAATTTTGAATAGTTCTCTTCTTTGAATTTGAATTTTATTGGAACTATTAATTTGCTAATTACCCTTTAATTAATCCTCTGATTAATTCCAAACTTTTTGTGCTTAATTAGTGGGATGACTCGTGCCTCTCCTAATTTTCTTGGGATTTATTGTTGGCTTAATTAGGGAAATGGCTAGTTCATTTTTTAATTATCCCTTTAACATAATTAAGCTTAAATAAGGGTATAATTAGTTGTTTAACCCTCTGATTGAGCCAATTAAATTTTGATTAAGTGAATATGATGTTTAGGGTTATTCCTTCATCTTACCTTAATTAAGGGTTAATTCACTAATTATCCCCTTAATTAATTTCATAAAATTCTAAAGCTTTTCAAAACTCAATTAATTCTTCTTGGGTAGATGCTTAGGTGTTCAAGAGCCTAAGTAGAATTAAGGAAATCAAAATTCAACTCATATGTGTGAGGGGTGTTTTGAAATTACTTAAGTTAAACCCCTTAGTTTAATTAATCATTAATCATGAGCCAAATTGCATTAGGCCATTTTCTTCCTAGGTGCATTGCTAATTTAAATTTCTTGTGTGATTTATGTCATCTCATTGGTTCATAATTATTTAATTAACTATGCTATGGTGGTGTAGGTAAGGGGTAATTAACATGCTTAATTCATACCTTAACCTAATCAAAATATAAAATGAATCTAATCATCTAAAAATTGAACAAAAATATCAAACACATGTGAGAATGGGTTAGGAATAGCAAACTCACCTCACATTTTCCAAATTAAATCAAACACAAAATCAAACAAAAATCACATTAAACAAACTTTATTTTTCTTTAAGCTTTCTTATTTCATAAGATTGTCCTTAGAAATTAATTAAGGTGTATGTGTTTACATGCTTTCATTACTTTAGTTCTTTCTCAACATGCTAAATATGTGTGTCATATGATTTCATATATTCATGCTTTTCAAAAATCAAATTTAAAATGAAAATGTTTCACTTATGTCAAATTGCATGTTTTGGCTAAAAGTAGAATATGAGTGGCTATTATCTCTATTAAATCCAAATTATTTTCAAAGTATATGAATCAATTATCAAAATTGAAAGAGTGTTACTTATATCTTACCTATAAGCTTGCATGTGAGTAAAATATAAGGATGTGCTTAGTGTAGTTTTCCTTCTCCTCTCTTTTGGTATAGTTTTGAATAGGATTTGGCAAAGTGTATAGTTCATTTGAAAAGAACACAGTACTTGCATAATTCCATTTCCTATTCACTCCTATGCTCTGACTTAAGAAGGACACTTACACTTACATATATAAATGGCATAAACAAACAAAAATAAAATAAATACAAACTTTTGCATCTTTCTTTTCCATTCATTTCTTTTGCACATATGCTTGTATTTAAGAAAAGTGGTATAAGTCTGACAAATTGTGAGATTTTAAGTAGCCCCAAGTAGGTCTTGTACCTTACACCCCTAGTGCTAACAATGGTGCTCACTTATGCCTTTCATACATTCATATGTTACATGTGAAAATTGAATAAGAAACTCATTTTCTACTTAATGAAAATCATGCATCATAAACATTCAAATTTTCTTAAATAACTTACTTAGCATGCATCATAAAGTGTGCTAAACATTCCCATTTGGTATGTATAGACATTCTTAAGTTCATTCATATGCATGTTATACATGTTGGGAAAGAAATCAAGTGATGTGTGTTTTATGCTTTTTGAATAGGTTTGTTTAGAGTTCATCTAAACTTAGGATTAATTAAAACACATAATAAAACATTCACTAAACAAAACTAAAACATGAATCCACTTTAGAAATTACTTAGGTTAGGGAAGGAAAGAGAAGTTCTCTTCTCTTTCCTCTCTTTACAACTTAGTAATTAATTTTAGGATTCACTTGAACCCAATCAAAACATAAAATAAAATCAACCCAAAATAACTAAACCACTTAAATGAAACCCTCCTCTAAGTTGAACATTCTTCATACTTAGAAAATTCTAACTTAAAGCCATAGCTAAGCATACCACATAAATCTTAAAAGCACACACATTAGGCTAAGTCACCACTTCTAGCTTTAGGTTAGGACGGTGCATGGTTTGATGTTTACTTTTATTTTGTGATGTAATGTTTTATCTGGATGTTAGGGTGCATGCGTAGACTGAATGGTAGGGTGATTTTAGTCTAACCATTATATTCTATAGGGGATTGTATTTAAGGGATGCTTTTTACTGTGTAGGTGCTTATACCTGTAAGCATAATCCAATAGGCCAGGTAGACTTAGTCACCCATGTGTGGGGTGTTAAGTCCAATATACATGCTTGGGATTTGTATGGTTTTTTTTAGCCAATCTCTGTTTTGCAGGCATTAGTTAGATTTCCATTTTTTTCCTTTTCATGTAATTTTTATAATTAGGATTTTAGAATGATTGTTATGGGGATTAGGATGAGCATTGGTCATAAGATCTCATCTTATGTACCATGTGAAGCCTTTCGAGCATCCACCTTCCAACCATCCAAAAGAAGGAACCAAAGAAGAAAGAAGAAAAGAAGAATGAAGAAATGAAGCTTGAAGACCCCCATAACAATGAATTCCTTACTTAATTGTATTTAATTCATTTGTAATCTTGGTTGTATAAGGGTAGAGCTCAGGTACCCAATTTATTTTTGGGTTTGGATGGTGGTGCCCAACCACAATTGGCCTCTTATTCTCTTGTGTTAGCTTTATAAAATGTATGATGATTTATTTAGCTTGTGCATTAAGGTGGCATCATTTTCCTAGTTTCTTCCTTGCTTAATGTATGGCCTGGATGATGATTAGGCTCTTAAAATAATAATAATAATAATAATAATAATAATAATAATAATAATAATAATAATAATAATATAATAATAATAATAATAAATATTTTATCAAATTAATCAACTCAATTAAAAATAGAAAACTTAATCTCAAAAGCTAAAGATAAAAGAATTAGCAACCCCCTGAGTATTTTTTTATAACATCATGCATAAATGCATCTTACTTCACTCTTGATTGGAGGGCTTTCACCTTTGCAGAGAAACTTGGCTTGACCTTGAGCCATGGTGGAAACACACCTCCTCCCTTCTAGCTGATTTTGGCCAATAATCTTATTTCTCATGCATTAGGCATATGAATCCTATTAGCCTGAGTCAAAATGATTGTCTAAAAAAATGAAAATAAAATGTAATATGAATTGCATTAGATTTAGGTCATTACTCATGCCCGTACATAATCTAGTCTCTTAGGAAGTGAGTTTAATGACTTAGTCTCTTCTAAATAAATAATAGTCGAGCTATCTTGCATAAAGCATATGACTTGCCTACATGAATTTAAAATCATAGGAGGAGTTAGTTGGTAGCCATCCCTAGGTGATTATAAGTCCAAGTAGTCGGGTGGTTTGTCCTCTCTTATGGAGGTAAACCAAATACTCATTTTTGCTTTAGATTTAGGTTGTGCTTTTGGCCCTCGCCAATAGATTTAGGTTCTGAGGTTACTTCTCCCCTTTGTGGGTCATAAGCATAAATCCTCACCTCTTAGGTATTTCCATAATATTTTATTGTGAAGTCATAAGCCCTAAATTTCTAATGAAAAATTCAACTCAAATAAATTAAATCAATTTTGAAAATCTAAAGCCCAATCATAGGATAGTTTGAGATGCTCACTAAGTTTTCTAGCATCGTGAGCATCTCCTACTTATCTTCATTTGGCTTCGATAATAACTCTCTTTTTGATCAATCCCATTTGATCTTAAGAAATGAACTCGATTGATAGTCTTTCTTTTGAAATCTTTTAGAAAATGATCATTTACCTTGTCAAGTTTTCTAAATCATTCCTTAGGATGTAATTAACTATAGGGGCTTGCCCCTGTAAGAAATTTAATGAACCTAGTTTAAAATAAACCCTGCTTTACTTTTCAATGTAAAGTAGGGGAAGAATCTCTAGTACACCTCGAAGATCCAACGTCCTTCGGAGTCCTTATTTTGGTGATTAGGTCTATTGTAGGGTGGTGATTTCTATCTTTTGAGATAGTACACCTCTCCTCAATGTCGTACCCGATCACCCTAATAAGTACATCCGCAGATCTGCATGGCGTTTAACCAAGGAATTATATTTTTGTTTTCATTTATCTTCTTTCCCAAAAAGAGAGGATAGATGAAGGCAGGAATATAAAAATTTTCCACCACAGTCCTCAAAACCAAATCATATCCTCTCCCTAGTGGAGCCTCAAATCATAAGCCAATAAATCAAATTCTCATCCCTTGTGGATGCCTATCAATTAAATCAAATCAAATTTCTCCCTAGCAAGACACAAATCATATCCTCTCTCTAATAGAGCCTTCATAAAATTAAACCAAATCAAATCCCTATCGCTAGTGGATAACCTGAACCAGCTTCCCTAATGGAAGGTTCATGCACTCATCCACAGTGGATCTTTTCTCCCCAAATCATATTAAGCCAACTCAAACTCTTATCCTTTTATAAATAATCTAAACCTGCTTCCCTAATGGAAGGTTCACGTACTTGATCCCCCAGTGGATCCTTTCTTTCTCTCTTATGTCCTTGGCATAAGTTGAGTTGCATTGCACGAAGATCTTGACTCGTCTACATCTCAGGTTTAGGAGTAGATCATTTTTGTTAGTGCTTGTGATCCTTCGGACATTGTTGATCATCTCGGTCAACACCAATACGTGAGGCGTGCCTTGTCAGTTATACCACACCTATTGGGTGCCCTTTTGTTGACCTCACTTTTGGAGTGAGTTCTCAACTTCCTCATCATAGATTTGGAACTCTTGTAGATACTGAGAGCTCCTTAGTCTTAAGACACTTTTAGTAATTAGGTGAATACTTAACCTAAGCCTAGAGACTTAGAAGAGTTAGCCACAGTTATAGGTTGTGCCCTGAGGACTTAGGAAGACTTGCCTACCCTATAGCCTAAACCCAATCCATGCTTTCCTTCTCAAACCAAACCTCAAATTCATACCAAACCCAAACCAAATTTTCAAGACTCGTAATCAATCTCATGATCAAATTCAAACTCAAGATTTCTCCATTAAACATCATGATTGAATTTAAACCCTTTCTAAGACCTTTGATTTCACCTTATGGGCTTAACCTTAGCCAAATCCAATTCAAATACAATTCAATTAATTTTCTCAAAGATCAATTCAATCACTCAATTATTTAGCAAATCCAAATCCAAATTTCACCAAATGATTGAAACCCATTATCAAACTCAAATTCAAAACTCTTTCTAAGCCCTTTGATTTCATCTTATTGACTTGGCTTTAACTAAATCCAAATCAATCTCAATTCATTTGATTTTCTCATATATAAATTCAATCTTTCAATCAAACTATCAAATTTTAATTCAAATCAAACTTCAAATGATTCAATACTAGAAATAAATCAAACTAAATCAATGTCCTCTTTAGCCCTTTTGACCTATATCCTTAAGCTTGGTCAAATTTGCTTCCAAATCCCTCCAAACTCAAGTGATTTTCTCATGAATCATTTATATCTTCATTTATATTCCCAAATATAGATGAAATATAAATTCAAATAGCTAATTCCTTGAACTTTGCCAAATCCTATCCAAATCAAATCAAAACCAATGGATTTTCCCTTGAATCAATCATTCTTTTAATCATCTATCCAAATATAAATGAAATCCACAATCATCAAGCTAAATCAAAATCAACTCAAGTCAAACCCAACCTAGCCCATTTGACTGGACATATTCAAATGAGCCAAAACTCATTTGAACCCAAATCAATTGCAATTGGATTTATATGTCAATCTCAAATCCATATGTAAACTTAACTAAATTAAACTCAACTCAAAATCAAACCAACTAAACCTAATTGGCTCACTTGACCCAAAGTGGCCAATTTGACCTACATGAACCAAAATCCAATTCAATTCAAATCAAAGTGAATTAATCCAATCCAAACTTCATGTCATGATTATTGATCATCCTAGGTTAATCAATTGTCTTGAATTGGGTCAAACAAGTCAACCAAGTCAACCCTTTAACCCATATGAACCCAAATTAGCCAAATTGCAATCTAAACCAAATTGATTGTAACCAATGGCTCCAATTCATTCCAAATTAATTATTGAACTTAACCAAAGCCATAATTGAGCCCAATTTGATCAATTGGTCAACCTAATCCAACTTAGCCCAAATTGACTTTAAAGGTCAAATCAACCTAAACCTAATCAAATCCAAATTGAACTTAACCAAAGCTAAGAATATATTCCAAATGATCAACCAAACCCAAACCAAGTCATGATTTAAGCCAACTTGGTCAATTGGATCAAATTGGTCAACTTAGCCCAAATTCACCTAAAGGATCAAATTGGTCAAAATCCAAATTAAATCCAAATTAAACTAAATTGATTAAAACCAACTGAACCAATATACTCCAAATGATCATTTCAACTTGACCCAACCTTTGGTTTGACTCAATTTGACTAATTGGTCAACCTAACCTGATTTGACCTAATTTAGCCCAAATGGGTTGTGGTGTTAATTTTTTGTTTTGGAGTTTGGTTTTGGTTTATGGAGGGACACCATAGATCTGAGGGCATACTTATTGAGGTGATTGAGTATAATATTGAAAAATAGTGTATTATCTCAAAAGATAGAAACACTATCCTATAATGGACCTAATCACCTAATAAGAATGCTTAAGGCATGATGGGTCTTCGAATATACCAGAGATTTTTTTCCCTACTTTACATGGATGAATAAACCTAGGTTTACTTAAATTGAGTTATAGAGTTCCCTATGGGGGCAAGCCCCCATAGTTAATTTCATCTTAAGGAAAATGAATCCTTTAAGAATACTCTTAATTAAAGTAGGCGATTATTGTCTCCAAAGAATTCAAAGATAGGACTATTAATAAATTGGTTATATTTAGGAAATCAAATGAGATAGATCGAAAGGAGAGACTTATTATCGAAGCAAAAAAAAGAGATAAGTAGGGGATGCTCATGATACTAGGAAGCCTAGTGAGCATCCCAAACTATCCTATAGTTGGGCTTTATATGTTTGAAATTGAAGAGATTTTATATGTGAGTTGAATTTTATTAGAATTCTAGGACTTATAATTCTATAATACAAGATTGTGGAAATGCCTAAGAGGTGAAGATTTATGCTAACAGCCCCATAGGAAAATGGCAACCTCAGATCCTAAATCTAGGGAGCTTTGGCGAGGGTTAAAGCATGACCTAAATCTAAGAGAAAAATGGATATATTGTTTACCTCCACAAGAGAGAGTAAACCACCCGACTGTTGGACTTATTACAGCATAGAGTGGTAGCCAGCTAACTCCTCCTTTGCTTTAAATCCATGTAGGCAAGTCTTATGCTTTTGCAAGATGACAAGTTTGTTATTATTTAGAAAATAAATTAAGTCCTTAAACTCATTCCCTTAGAGACTAGATCATGAGAGGTATGAATAATGACTTAATTTAATGCAAAATCAAATTTTATTTAATTTTGGACTCTTTATTTTGACATAGGCTATATGATTTTATATGCCTAAATGCATGGAGAAGGTTATTATGGGCCAAATCAAAAGAGAAAGAGGTATTTTTCCATCATAAGCTCTCAAAGGTTAAGTCTTTTACTATCTGGAAAAGATAGAAGTCCTCTCTTAGCAAGAGTGAAATAGTATGATATGCATGATATTAAACATACAACATCCAGCTAAGGGGTTACTAAATCTTTTATTATCTTGATTTAATGCCTAAGCTTTATGTGAGGTTATGAATTATTTTAGAAAATTTAGTTATGAGTTGTTATTGGGGTAGAAAAATTAATTTTTATCCTAGGAGCCTAATCGCTTCCAGGCCATACAACAATCACCAATCATAAATAAACTATTAAAAGGCATGCTCTTTCTAATGCAGAAGCTAAACAAAATATCAAATAATTTTATAGGGCTAACACAAAAGAATAAGAGGTCGGATCGTAATGTACAACACGAAAAAATTAGCTAAGCTCTACCCTTATACAACCCAGATTACAAGAGAAGAGTTACAATTTGTAAATGATAAATGTTATGGGGGTCTTCATTCTGCATTCTTCATTTCTTTCTTTCTTCATTCTTCATTTGATTTACTTCTTCTGATTTGGTCCATTTGATTTGGTAGGCTTCTAGGCATCACGTGGCACCCTAGTATTAAACATTATAACCAATGTTCATCCTTAACCCCCAAAACACTTAACACTTATCCTAATCCTAATGCAAAATTACATAAAAAGAAGAAAAATAAATCTAGCAACACCTATAAAATAGATATTAGCTAAAACACACCATACAACCCAAGTAGTTATATGAATAATTTGGGCTTAGCACCCCACACATGGGTAACCAAACTCACCTATCTTAACTTGGATTATGCTTAGTGGCTAAGCAACCTGCATAGAAAAAGTATTTATATTTTTATTATAGCAGCCCCTTAAGCACAACCCCCTATAGAAAATATGATTAGGCTAATATCAGCCTACCATCCAGTCTACACATATACACCATAACATCCAGTCTATAATAATACATCACAAAATAAGCATACATCAAATCATACACCACCCTAACATAAAACTAGAAGTGGTGACTTAACATAATGTGTGTGTGTTAAGGCTTGTGTGGTATGTCCTAGCTAGGCTTTAGAGTTGTAATTTGCTAAGTGTGAGGGATTTAATTTATAAAGGGTTGGTTCCTCTTTAAGTGATTTAATTGATGGAATATTTTACTTATTTTTTTTCATATGGCCTACACTTAACAACTAAGTATTATAAAGAGAAGAAAGAGAGGAGACCTCTCTTTCATCCCTACCTTAAGTCATTTTTGAAGCAAGTTAATTAGCTTGATTCTCTTTAGTGAATGGCTTATTATGTGTTTTAATTAATCCTAAGTTTAAGTTCACTCCAAATAACCTTATTCAATAAGAAAGGCATCTTAAGATTAATTAGAATGAATTATTATCACATAACACATACTTATTTATTTCTTTCCATCATGGATATCATGCATATGACTAATTCCTAAGCATACCTACACATACAACATATATCTTAGCACACTTAAATGATGAATACAAACAAGTGTGTTTGGAATTTAAATATTTCATTAGATTGAATTATGAATGTATGTCTCCTTTTTATAGAAAAGATAATTTTCATCCATTAGTTAAGTACGCATTCATATGTATAAAAGTTTTAAGCAAGTACATTGCCATTTTTCTACACCAAAGGAACGAGGTAGGAACCTCCTTAGGGCTACTTAAAGCCTTGCAACCCTGTGATGTCCAGACTAATATACCCACTAACCTTAAATACATATTGATGTATAAACAACTATAAGAATAGGAAAACCCATGCAAAAGTTGTATTTGATTTATTTGATTTATAATTCTTATTCATATTATACATACATATATATATAAAAGTTTTAAGTAGGTATGACACCATTGTTCTACACCAGGGGAGTAAGGTACAAGACCTACTTGGGGCTACTTAAAGCCTCACATCCCCGAGATGTCCAAACTAATATACCACTTTTCTTATAAATATGTGAATGTATAAGATAACCATAATAATAATAAGTCACATAAACATCGCATTTAATTTGATTGATTTATTTTGTGTAAATAAATTAAAGCTCTATCTAAATTAAATTATTAAAATGCATAGGCATGAAATCAAATGAGATTGTATTGTTACAATAGGAACCTCCTTGCTACTTAAAGTATGCATCCCGATGTCCTAATATACCCATTAACATACAAACTTATGCAAATCAACATATGAATGTGAGAAAGAGATTTTATTTCATACAATAAGCTTATATTCACATGCATTTCCTATGTATATATAACTAAAGTTACAATATACATATAAATTCATTCATTAATAAGCCTTTGAAAATACATTTATAATTTAATAGTGATACTAGCCACACATATTTTTAATTAAATTAACACATACAAATTGACATAAAGAAAATCATTTTTATTTGATTAATTTGAAAGACATGAATGCATGAATACAAGTGGCATACAATATCTAACATGAATGGAAAGAAATAAAACAACACAAGCATGTGATTTCATTCAATCCAACTAAGTCCTAAGGTCAATCATACTAAACAAGTTCATTTAAAACAAACCAAAGTTCTTTAATGTCACTTTTGATCTTTATGTTTGACTTGATTTAGGAATGTGAAAAACGTTTGCTAATCCTAATCCCATTCCCCATGTGTGAGTCAATTTGGTTTAATGAAAAAGTAATTAGGTTGATTTTATGATTTAATTAGGTTAGAGCATGAATTAAGTCAATTAATTAACCCTTACCTACATCACCTTAAGTTAATTAACTAATTAATAATGATACAATATGATATGCAACCACATGAAAAGTAAATTTAAAATGCTCCTAAGAAATAAAAAGGGGTCTAATGCAATTGACTGATGATTAATAATTAGGCATAAGGGATCTCACTTAACTAGTTTTATTATTTTCTTATACATGTGAGCTAACCATAATTTCATCATCTCTCACTTTGGGTAATTAAACACCCAAAAAGCTACCCAAGATTAATTACAGGTGATTAAATGTGAAGATCTTAAATTAAGTTAATTAAGCTTATCAATCCATTTGGTTAATCATTAAACATTTTTTTAATAATGAAATGAAATTAACCTAAGGAGAGATATTAAGAAAGAGGCCTTAATCTCAATCCCTAAGTTCCATATTTGATCATCTTAAACTCTAATTTTATCTTGAGTATTAATTAATTAGTTAAGGAATTAATTACTTTATTAATCATTAACTTAATCAAATTCCAAAAAGGAAAGACAACTTAAGAAATGAATTAGGAAAAATATCCCAATCACATTCCCTAAGCTCACTTATTGTTCAATGGAAGTAATTAGACTTAAATAATTAATTAAGCCATTGTTCCTTCACTAATTATCACTAATTAAATTAAGAAAATGATTAAGGCTTAATCAATTGACTTCCCTAATTAAGCAACCAATAAAATCCCAAAAAATAGGGGAGGTAGAGGTCATCCCCCTAAACATCCACAGAAAGATGGAGATCAATTGGGTGATTAATTAAGCAATAATTAAACTAATTAGATTTCTAATTAAATCTTAATTAAGCCAAAATCACTATTTAAAATCATTTAACAATAATTTCCAAGATTCTACTATGAAATATCTTTAAAATGAGCCCAAGTTTGTATTTTTTTTTTTGGATATTTCT
Source organism: Cymbidium sinense (assembly GCA_021442155.1). Classification (NCBI taxonomy): domain Eukaryota; kingdom Viridiplantae; phylum Streptophyta; class Magnoliopsida; order Asparagales; family Orchidaceae; genus Cymbidium; species Cymbidium sinense. The sequence goes on from CM038215.1 coordinate 200,176,820, forward strand.
AGCATGAGTTATGATTTTAGAAGTTTTGTGCTTAAAATGGATTTAATTAAAACCTTAATCCCATCGGGCCACATGACAGCTGACACGGCATGCTTTCCACATGGAATGACGGGAGTGGTTTTTTAAGTTATCACATCTGAAGGCTGACTCGGATGGCAGCGGATGCACTTTCCCGTGGATGATCCAATCTAAGATCGGACGGCCATGATTCAATCCACAGTTTCAAAGGATTAATCATAGGATCTAACATGATTTGATCCGTCCGTTCTAATCACGCAGAATGGATGGACCATCATCTTTCTCCTTCGTGAATGACGAAGGATGGATGTTGTATGTCTTTCCCCATTCGATCCGAGCTCACCGAGCTCAGATTGGGATCAAATCAATCCCACACCTTGAGAAGAAGGAGAGGAACAAATCTAACGATAAAAAATGCATGACATTTAAATTTTCTTCACAAAATACCAACCTATTTTTCATACAAGGCTTAGTTTTGTAAAATCACCTCATCGGAGCTAATGCATGACGGTGGATCGACGGAGGTAGCTTTGCCTAGTGGAGGTGAGGCCCTGTTGAGAAGCTTCAAAATTGATTTCAAGTAGGTTGCTCCCAAGGCCAAACTCCTATTTGGAAATTGATCTCAGTCGAACTCCTATCTCCAGTGCTCGGGAAGGCTTGGAGATGATTCGGTTGGCTTCGAAGAAGTAAGGGGATGGTGAGGGTGCAAGGAATTTGTGTTTGATCAAGTAGAGGGGGAGTATTGATTGGGAAGGTGGTGTCATATTTTGTCTTTGCTCGGGGAGGAAGAATGTTTATCGAGGAGGTTCTAGGAATGCTTGGGAAAGCTCTTAGGGATTTCAAAATGCCTTAGGAAACTCAGAGAGTGCAAATGGTGATGAATCCCGCTTGAATTGAGGGAGTATATCCCTCAATTACCTTCAATGGACGGACGGGATTAACCACTGAAAATCTACTGATTAGCTATCGTCAGAGTGCTGGAGGGGTCGTCGGCTGCTCCACGTGGCTAGCCCTGGTTGGAGGAAGTGGTGGCAGGAGTCTCAAGGCTTGATACAAGGAGATTGTGTATCGTTGGTTCTTTTCCTCTGCCCATGGGGTTCGTCCATGAGAGGGAGTGGCTTGGCTTGAGTCTCTTGGTCCATGGCAAGAGCTAGGGGTGTAGAGTGGGCTAAGGTGTCCTAGGAATGCCTTATTTAGCACTTTGATGGCTGCCATGGAGATGGAAAAGTGGACTTTGCCACTTAAGGCAATAATCCAATGCAAAAAGGGGTGTCATTGGTTAATCCCCTTAGAATGGGTCCCATATGGACTTGGACTGGTTTGGGGCTGAACTAGGGTTCATTTGGGTCGGGTTAAACCAGCCACCAAGGCTCCATAAGGTGGTTTTGGATGATTTGGCTTCATATGATCAAAATAGGCTCATTTGGGTCAGGTTAGTTTGGGTTGAACAATTGATCAAATTTGGTCAAACCAAGGCTTGGGTTAGGTTCATATGATAATTTGGGATATTTTGGTTCAAGTGGTTTTGATTAGTTTGGCTTAGATTTGAATTTGACTCATTTGGGTTCAAAAGGGTCAAATGGGTCAAGTTGACTAATTTGACCGATTTGATCAAATTCGGTTGGGTTAGGAGTTGAGTCAAGTTCAATTGGTTAATTAAAAATGATTGTAGGATTTAGTTTAGTTTAATTTGGAATTAATTTGATTTTTAATTTGACCTTTAGGTCAATTTAATAGTCAAGTTGACCAATTAGCAAACTTGGGCTCAATTATGGCTTTGGTCAAGTTCAAAAGTGATTTGGAATGAACTTGTGCCATTGGTTGTAATTAATTTGGATCAAATCATGATTTGACCCATTTTAGCTTTTTAGGCCAATTTGGGTCAACTTAGGTCAAATGGCCAATTAGGCTTGGTTTGGCTCAAGTGAGGGTTTGGTCATGTTTAATCATTGATTATGGGTTGGTTTGAACTAATGGTTTCAATCAATTTGGTATATGATAGATTTTGGCTAGTTTAAGTTTTATTTCAAATATGACTTGGTCAATTAATTGGGGTGATCACAAGATGATTGTTGGTTATGTTGTGAGGTTTAGATGGGCTTAGTTCAACTCAATTTGGGTTGGATTAGAACTTGGCTCAAAAATATCTTTTAGTTCACTTTGGGTCAAGTGGACCTAAATGACTCAATTGGCTTGATCATAACTTGATTCAAGTTTAGTTGAAATCATATGTGAGCCTAGGATTGAAATATAAATCCAATTGCAATTGGTTTGGAGCCAAATGGGTTTTGGTTCATATGATAATTTTAAGTCAAAAGGGTCAACATGGGCTTGACATGGAAATACTTGGGTTTGGTTTGACAATTGTGGTTTATGTTTATATTTGGGTCAATGATTGTAAGAATGATTGAATCATGAAGAAACCCATGAGTTTTAAATTGATTTGGGTATCATTTAGCCAAGTTCAAGAAATTAGCTAAAAAGGATAAATTTTGGAATTTGATTTGATTTGGGTTTGGTTTTGGTCATTTGGATTTATATTTCATTTATATTTGTGAATATAAATAAAAATATAAATGGTTCATGAAAAAATCACTTAAGTTTGGAGTGATTTGGAAGCAAATTTGATTAAACTTATGGAGGTGGGTCCATAAGGCTTAGGACAGGTCTTGATTTGGCTTGATTTATTTTGATTTGATTTGGAGGGTTTGAACTTAGATTTCATTTATATTTATGAATATAAATGAATGAATGAATGAATTATAAGGAAATTAATCAAGTTTAGGTTGATTAAGATTTGATTAAGCTTATGGAGGTAGGCCCATAAAGCTTAAGAAGGGATTTTCGGATTTGAATTTGGTTTGAAGGGTTTGAACTTGGATTTCATTTATATTTATGAATATAAATGAAGGAATGTTTGATTTTTAAAGAAATAAACTAAGTTTGAGTTGGTTTGAAGTAGTTTTGACTAAGCATATGAAGGTGCTTCATATGGCTTAGGAAGAGATTTTGGAATTTAAACTTAATCATGGGTATCAATCATTTGGAGTTGATTTAAAATTTGGAATCTTGGATTGGGATTTGATTTGATATTGAATTTGATAATTAATAAAATCAATTAAATTGGGATTGATTTGAATTTGTTTAAGGCTAAGTCCATAAGAAAAAAATCAAAGGGCTTACGAAAGGATTTGAAATTTAAAATTTAATCATGGGTTTCAATCATTTGATGTTGGATTTGATTTGGAATCTTGGACTTAAATTTGAGGTTTAATTTGATAATTAAGAAGATAAATTGAATTGGTTTGTAAGAAGGAAGCAAGGATAAGGTTTAGGCTATAGGGTAGGAAAGTCCTCTTAAATCCTTAAGGCATAACCTATTCCTATGGCGAACTCTTCTAAGTCCCTAGGGTTAGGTTAAGTGTTCACCTAATCACTAGAAGTATCTTAAGACTAAGGAACTCTTAGTGTCTACAAGAGGCCTAGATCTATGATGAGGAAGTTGAGAGCTCACCCAAAAGTGAGGTCAACAAAGGGTCACAGGTGTAACCACAGGCAATAAGACATATTGGTTGACCGAGATGATCAACAATGTCCGAAGGATCACAAGCACTAATGAAAATGATCTACTCCTAAACCCGAGATGTAGAAGTGATCAAGATCTTAGTGCAATGCAACTCCACTTATGCCAAAGGCATAAAGGAGGAAGAAGGGATCCACTAAGGGATCAAGTTAGTGATGAGATTTCTCTTGAGGGTGCACTTCCTAGGGAGTGCAGGTTTGAATTGGATTTAATTGACTCCAATGGAAGGTTGAGATGATTTACATCCCACTGGAAGAAGTTAGTTGATTGTTTGTTTAAGTTTAAATTTTGAAATGGACCTTGTTGGTTTGCTATGGACCGCACTAAGAAGGTGCTATGTCCGCTTGGCCTATCTTAGATTTACCAATCCAAAGGGGTAGTCCACCAGCCACATGGTAGAACTATCTGACCTAAAGGGTTGTCTCTTGGTGTAAAATGGCTATGCTAGGGAGAAAGCATAGAAGACTTACATCTCCAAAAGCAAGGGATAACCACTGGGATGATCTGTTGGGTGCAAAAAATCAAACCCGACCTAGGGCCACTACTAAATGAATGCCGCTGGGGGACTTATATCAACTCAAAAGTAGTCAGGATAATGTCATTTGATTGAATTGTATTTTTTTTAATTTCATTTATTTTAGTTTTATTAATCTCATCGGTGTGCAATGGATCTACTAAGAAGGGGCTAATATCAACCTAGACCTATCTTAGATTTACAAATCCAAATGGATAGTCTACCGCTACAGAGCTGCCCAACCTAAGGGTGCCTTTCGTGTGTGGTGGTCAAGTTGAAGAAGGCTTGTAGACACATCCTCCTAAACAAGGAACCACAGATGATTGCTGCGCAATAAATCGACCGACTGGCTTCCCATCTGCAAAGATCGTGTCTAGAGAATGCATATACGCATCTTCCAAAGCAAGGATGACCGAAATATGTGGCAACAAGTTGAACCCGACCTAATGGTGACTACAGAGAGTACAAACCTGAACTTATCTCAACTCAAAGTAGTCGAAATTCTATAGGAGTTTTGTTGACACTGCCCTAAAGATAGGATGCCTGCTTGGGAAAGGGGTCGCTAGGGGCATAAGTTCCTAATCTAGAGGCGAAGATATATTTTGTTTGTTTTATGTTTATGTGGACCCTATTAGTGTGCGAGGGACCATACTGAGAAGGAGCTTATATCAGCCTAGTCTTATCTCAGACTTACTGGACCAAGAGAGAATATGGACATCCGCAAGACAAATTCTCCAACCACAGGCGTGGCTACTAGGAAAGGGGGATTGTCCAATCCAAGTGTAACTGAGGTTGTCTAAATGGGGTTGCTAAGGACATGATCCAAATAGAGTGTCAATAGGGGAGGTGCCGCTATAGGCTTTATCCAGAACCTTATAAAAGAAAGCCTATAGGTATTCGGTGGCCAACTCAAGGAGAAAGCACGGGGACTCACATCTACCAAGAAGGGTGTATCCACCGGGTGGGTCACTGTCAGCATGGAGATAACCAACCAACATAAGGTGCCCGTTGGTTTGCGATAATTAGGGAAGCGAAGGTATACATCTTTCTAAATGAACCATGCTGATAGTCTGTTTTGACTGACGGCTATTCGACCTAAATTACTAAGAGAAGAGTCCATGGTGGACTAACGCTTAAAGTAGTCAAGGAAAGGAGCCACTGGGGACTTATCCTAAGCCTCAAATATACCGAGAGTGCATGATGGCTAAAGAAGAAAGTGGGATTGCATCCTCTTAAATGAAGTCAACATGGGGTAGCTTATCTATAAGTAAGACCTACCAAACTATCGTGCTATGCATAATGGTCAAGTTAGGAAGAAAGCATTGACTCACATCCGCCAGAAAAGTGACCACTTGGGGTGACACACTAGCAAGGTAGTACATCATCCCGACCTAGAGCAGTTAATGAATGAGTGTCGTAGGGGACCTGCTACCACATCAAAATAGCTCAAGATAAAAGATATGTGTTTATTTGTGTTGTGGAAGAAGGAATAGGATGCCACTTAAGTTCTCTCACACCTATCTTAATACATCAAAAGGGATGAAATAGTGCCATGAATGGGCAATTGTGACTCCACCAAGAAAGGATGTCGCTTCTCTTCACACCTAACAACTTAGTAAATAGGATGCCTCTTCTCTCACACCTATCCTAATATCACTAGAGAATTATGTGTGATTTGTGTTTGTGTTGTGAAGGGATACGATGTCACTTGGGTTCTCTTACACCTACCTTAAACACACCGTGGCGGATTCACAAGTAAAAGATATTTCTAACACATAAGAGATGGGATATTATATGAAAAGAAATTTTATTGATTATTATTTTCAAACAAGATTTATGGGTAATATTTTTTAAGTAGAGCCTGTTGATTGGAAGCATAGGGTGCTCTCCCTTTATAAGCAGATAAGATTCTTCTTGGTAGGCCTTCTCTATGGCAAAAGGTCCTTCCCAAGTGGGTTCAAACTTGCCTCCCACCTTCCGATGGGCAACAATTGGTCTCCTTAGAACTAAAATAAGCTCTCCTACTTGAAAAGCTCTAGGTTCGACCAACTTGTTATGAGCTTGAATCATTTTGTCTTTGTACAACTTGACATTTTGGCATGCCAGGAGACGTATCTCCTTCAAACCTTCGAGCTCTTCTAACCACAACTTGGCGTTCTGCATCATTGTGATTTTGCTACCCACAACTATCCTTAGTGATGGGAATTGGACTTCTAATGGTAGAATGGCTTCAGACCCATACACTGAGGAGAATGGGGTAGATTGAGTTGGAGTTCTGTATGTGGTGTGGTAGGTCCACAAGGCTTCAACCAACTACTCATGCCACTGTCATTTATTGTTGTTGAGTGTCTTTTTTAGTATCTGGATGAGAGTTTTTTAAAGGCTTCTGCCAAGCGATTTGCCCTCATGTAGTAGATATTAGAGTATCTCCAATCTATGTTGTGTCTTCAAAAAAAGCTGTTGATTTTAGTGCTCTTGAATGCAGTACCATTATCGGATATAATTCATCGAGGCACCCCAAACCTATATACGATATGGTTCCTAAAATATTGGAGCACAGTGAAGTGACCTCTCTAAGTGGGATTGCCTCCCACTTGGAAAAGTAGTGGAAGAATGAATGACCGACCCTTGGAAGAAGGAGGATCGACCCACTATGTTCCCCAACACTCAAATGGCCATGAGGCCAATGTAAGATGTAGAATGTTGGGTGGTTGATGTAGGACCACACCGTGCACCTGACATTGGTGATAACTCCTAGTTACATCCATGCAGTCTCTGATCATAAAAGGTCAATAATATCCCAATCTCTTGATCTTATCTTTCTTCTTTGGGCCGAATTGGTGAGCTCCGCATAAACCTAAGTGTACCTCTATCACGATCTTACAGGATTCATGTTTGGCTAAACAACGTAACCACATATGATCGAAGAACCGCTGGTATAAGATGCCATCCACAAGAGCATAAGAGAGCTCGCTTTCACCGATGGCTAATGACATCTTAAGGTAGTTTGCCTATATTTAGTAATCCATGAATGGTTTCCAATCGACTCATCCTTCTTGGCAACGAACCTCCCCTTCAAGAGAGAGTCTCTCGATGAGTTCAGTGTCAATAAGGGATAATACTTGTCTATTTTGGACCCTTATTGGAATGAACTCATCTTCTGACATACAACTATTTAAGCTTGACCAATGATGCTATCCATTTTCTCCTCGATGAATCTTATAGATGGTAACCTCGGATTTGGGCCAACAACTCCATGATACTTATGGTAATGATGGAGCTTAGCTTTAGAACTTGTAGGACCCAAATTGGTTGATAACTAGTTGAGAATATAGATGCTTGATAATGTGTAATGACTAACTCCAAACCGACAATCAAAGCTTCATATTCAACTTCGTTGTTGGTACATGGATTGGATAGATGATATGAGAATCTCATCACATCATGGTATAGAGTTAGTGAAACTATTTCTACCCCTGTCATCCCTAGAAGAGTAGATAGTGGTTCTTCTCCTTTTTGAAAGGAAGTCGCACTATCAAAATACATCTCCCAACTGAGTGTGTCCCCTAAGTTCATGATTTGTTCATCAAGGAGTCATCAAGTGGGAATCAGGAAATAAGTGTGTTGCTAAGAAATTCACTAGTGCCTGTCCTTTCATTATACAAATGGATACGAATGTTATATTGAACTATGAAAAAATCATGGACCATCGAGCCAACTGTCTATATAATGTCAGCTGTGTCATGAGATATTACAATGGATTGATCCTAGAGATCATATTCACCTTATGAGAAAGCATGTAATGTCGTAGCTTTTGGGATGCAAAGATTAAAGCTAGGTAGTTCTTTTCAATAGGTGGGTAGTTTGCCTCAATAGGGATTAGACGATGACTGAGATAGTAGAGTGCATTTTATTTCCCCTCATCATTGGTTTGAGCCAATAAAATGCCAAAGGAGTCATCTAATGCGCAGGTGAGGATTATGCCCGATAGGCTACTAGAATTGGTGGCATCATCAGGTAATGCTTGATGTCTTCAAAAGCATGCTGACACTTGTCATCCCACTTGAACTTGGCATCCTTTTAAACAAGTGCTAAGAATACCTTGCATCTTCCTGACAGGTTGGAAATGAAGCATCTTAGATTCACCAATAGCCCTTGAAATGATCAGAGTTGAGTTAGACTTTTAGGGGGTGGCATTTCTAAGATGGCCTTGATGTTTCTGGGCCAATATCTATTCCCCAGTGTCGGACAACAAACCCAAGGAATTTTTCTAAAGCTACTCCAAATGCACACTTCAGGGGATTCATTTTGAGTTTAAATTATCTTAATTGTTCGAAAACTATTCTCAAGTCAAATAGGTGGTCTTTCTTTTCTTTTCTTTTAACTACATGATCATCGATGTAACACTTGACTTGATGATGAATGAGTTCGTCAAAGATTTAAGTCATGGCCCGGGTATTCAAAGATTTTAAGGAAATGCATGACCTTATAACAATAATGATCGAGGTTCAAAAGTGTTTCTTTTCATCCTTGGGGCCATCTTAACTTTGGTTGTATCCATCCATAAAGGAGAATATCATGAGATGAGGCAATGTCCACCATTAGTTCTGGTATAGGAAGTAGAAATTCATCCTTAGGATATGCCTTATTCAGATCCCTAAAATCAATGCATATGTGAATTTAGTCATTCTTTTTCTTAACTGGGACGACACTGGCCAACCGGGTGAAAAATTTTTCTTCTCTGATAAAGCTAGCATCGATCAATTTCTTGATTTCAGAAATGACTTGCTGTTCAATGTCTAATCGCATGCGTCTAGGAGCTTGCTTGATAGATTATTGGGATCTATTAATTTGTGGACGCCAAGATAAACTAGGCATTTCTTCATAACAATGTAAAGTCCCCTTAAACTAGCTAATAAGTCATTGATTCTTTCTTCATTCAGGAACTGATGTATGTCGGATCTTCTTTTATTCCCAAGTTTCTTTCTTTGAGTTCATCAATGATTGATCTAATTTCTTCCTCAAACTCTTATGCATCTTTGACTTCAAGATCATTTAGGTCATCTGAAGTTTCTAAACACACCTCTTCATAAAAGTTAGCATGAACCAAAAAAAACCTATCAAACTCCAAATGATTGGTGATGACTAGGCAATGGTTGTCATCGTTGAGTGGACCCACGATGTCGAATCCTAGTCCTGTCTTGATTGAGAATATCTACTTTGGTTGTCCCATAGCCTTTCAAAGTAATTTGACCTATGTTTAGACCAAGTATGTGGGATTAATCTCTTTTTTACTAAGTTAAGAACACAAGGCGAATACCAATCAAAAGGTAATTGTATTAAATCTTTAAGAATCATCCTCAAGTTCTACATCAGCTTCCTGACTTGAGGATGATGCTCCCAACAAAAATCTCTTTGGCTTGATATTTGTAGATAACTTACGGGCTTCCATAAATACTAACCTTCAACTTTCTAAGAAGAAAGTGAGGTTACAGCTAAAGTTCCCAACTGCTACCTGATTATTCTACATAATGGATTTGATGCTTGGAGGCTCTTCATCATTGTCGCTCAAATGTCACCTCCAAAGGGACCCAGAGAGAGTTGGTGTTAATCACATGAGACTCATCCTCAAACTGACTCTAAGTCTATGTGGATAACAGGTACCTGAGCTAGAACATAGCTCCTACCCACCAGCAATAAAAAAGGAGGTCTTCCACCTGAACTACTCGCCTCTCCTAGTGGAGGTCAAGTCATCCTACCCATATGTTCGTATGGAGGAACAAACTATGGGCAAAATATAACATCTGGCTCTACTTCTTCCTCTCTATCTGATTCTCGCTCACTTGTATTCTTATTTTCTTTTTCTTTTCTTTTTCTTTTTCTTTTTCTTCTTTTTCTTTTGTTTCTTTTTCTTTTGTTTTTGAACTTTCACCAAATTTACGAGAATAGACATTCTGAATTAGAGGAAGATAGTAGGTTGCATCCTCATATATCTCGACCTCTCTAGCTGAGAATGGTTTCAAGTCTCCTTTGACACAATACTCGATTTCACCTCTTCAAAATTTGATGCACTGATGTAAAGAGGATGGAATCATGTTATTTCCATGCATCTAAGCCCACCGAGCAAAGCAGTGAAAGATGTATTTGAATCAATTATGTAGAACTTGACTTATGTCTTTCAGTCATCTATCTCTAGTGGCAATACTATGGAGCCTAAAGCCCTCTCATCTTGCTCGTTGAATCCTCTCAACATCATCCATCTCCTGAGTTCAAAATGTTGATCCTCGTAAAGAGTCTTTAGACTCATATTGACACCACCTGATCAACTAACACTGAGAGTCTCACCCCATGTCCATTATGATGTAGAGGGCACGTTTGTGCTTGATTGTCCCCAAAAGAAGGTCTTCATCGGTGAATGTAACTCCACGGGCTTCCCTTGAATAACATGTCTCCTCTCCAATAGTGATCATTAAGAATATGGATCAAGAAGAGCTTTGATCAATGACTCCCTCATCTTTGGATAAGACAAGGGTATCATATATGCTTAGGGCAACTTTCAGTGAGTGAGGACATTGTAGTCAACTGGTCCCTCCACAAGCATATCCAAAGCATCCTGTGGAGGAGCTTGATCTCTAGAACCAATGACTTGTTTATCCTGGTGCTACCCTAGGAGGTAAAACTTTGCCACTACGGAGGTTGACTTTAATGACTTCATGAGATGATTTAGTGGAAAGTTATACCTACTCATTAACTTCACCAACAGCTTCTCTTATAGAATCATCGGAGTCAGATGAATCCAAATCAATCTCAATGGGTGAACCTGGATTATTTAAGAATGGATAATCCATTTCTAAATCAAAAGAAGAGCAATTTGAACTAGAGTTATTATTGATTAGACTTGGAGAGCTATCTGAAGGAATAAACTTAAGAAGATCATTAAGTGACAGATAATCAATCGCTTTCATTGATTTCTTAGATTTGGATCAAGGTACAAAATAAAAATCAAGTAAAGTAAGCAGAGTGAGGGATTTGGCACCCCTTCCACTGATATAATACAACTATTAGAAGAAGAGCTGACTGGGGGAACTGTACCTGTACTTATGGAAGGAGTGCTGGAGTCTGTCAGTGGTTATGCTACTATGATATCCTGGGCAAGTATAAGCTGTCGCCGCTATTGCTGGGCTTCAACCTCCCTCAAGTTGTCCTTAGCAACTTGCAAACCTTCCTTAGAGTTGGTGGTTTGAGCTACTTCAGGCACCTACAAGGGTAATTTCCTGATCTTAGAAATAATTTTCTTGGAGGTTCGGTATAGGGAGATATCCCAACCTTCCTCTATCTTAAGAAGATAGTGTGTATCCCCAAGAATTACTCCAACATAACTAGAAGGTTGTTCTAGTATGTATTCCTTAAGAATGACAATGGCACCCGACTTGAAGCTACTCTCAAGCCAATCCTTAAAGGCAAAGTATCTAAGACATGACCCAAGCATGGTAGGGCAATAGTTTGGATCATGACTCTTGCCCACTTTCTCTCCCTAAGCTCTAAGTAAAAAAATCGCTTCTTTAAGAGATTCTTAAAGATCTTCCTAATTACCTCCTCTTGAATGAATAAGGTTTATTCAATTTGTCACAAGAGTAGGTGATAGCTACCCTGGCGGTGGGATACTAATCCGATCCGATGAGGATATTGTTGAGAGGCGTGGAGGCCGTATGGCTACTGGTGGTGATGGCCGAGGTGGCAGAGGAGGTGGTGAGGAGGCTACCGAGCTCGAGGCCTATCGACCAATCTAGCCGCTTTCCCTTTGTCATCTTGGACTTCCGGCTTCTTCTCAAATGCCTTCGAGGTTTGGGCTTGATTCATGGAAAGGAAATAGCTTCGCCTTAGACTAATTTCTTTGATTAGTTTCTCAAGGTTTTGATTGTAAACTCCTTAAGCATGAAAGAGATCGGCCATGGATATTCTTGAGTAGAATCTTAATGGTGTGTTTTAGATAGTTATGGTTCATATTTCATACTCAGGTTTCGCCACCTGAGAATGTAATCAACAAGGGACTCATTTGGATTTTGCTTGGCTACAGACTATAGTAACCCTTCATGAGCTAAACATCTTGATGAAGAGGTGCTCCAACTCAACGCAAATGTCTTTACCGAACCATTGGAAAGTTTGGCATACCAATAAAATACAACACTCGCTAGATTCGATAAACAAGAAGGGCTACCTCTCCACGTTGCAAATCCTAGTGTGCAATGTTGGTGTTCCCCGCCATCAAAGATTTTGAAAGAAGGAAACAAAACCCTTAAGATATTGGACAACATCAAATTCCTCAGTAGGTCTACCCTTTGGAATGATGCCACCTCTGCTTGCACCAACGCATCCCTTACCTGCTGTTCCACCATGCTTTTGATATATTTTCATGCATGGAAGTGCTATCCACCACCTTCCTATGCAAGCTACCATTATCTCCCTCTGCAGAAATGCAACTAGGATGATCTAAAGTGTGTGCCAACTCGCTTTTGCCACTGGGAGAAGGTGAAACTAGATCAATTCTGCAATGCAAAACCATCCATAAATTGCTCAATCTTCTTTCCCATCTTTTCAATATGATCATCCCTCTGTCTGAGCTGCTGGAGGAGGTGTTGAGTTGAATGGGTGGTGTCATCCTCTTCAACTACAATACCTTCTTGACTATGTTGATCTCTTGGAGGGAGCCCCATGTGGACCTCAGCCGAATCCTTAAGAAGGTCATCCTTATCAGGGTCAAAATTGACCTCTCACAATCTGACCAATCGCTCCCTAGAATTTCTCTATTCTAGCAAAATAATGTGATAAAATGTTGTCTAAGGAGCAGTCTAGTTGTGTTGGTACAAACACATGCTGTTGACCAATAATGGGACTATGCTCGCTGACGGAGATGCATCTAACACTGCCTACCACTGGAGTGCTAGCTCTGGGAGGGTCATGCTCACTGGAAGAGACATGACTGCTCATCAATGGAGTGGTCTCCCTGGGGAGATCCACTGCCATGGGAACTACAAAACTGTCCCCTTCCCCCTCTATAACTACCGCTGTCACTGGCTCTGATGGTGGTGGTGGTGGTGAGACCACGACGCTGCGGGGTCGCCATTCCTACCTAACCATAACTAAGGTAGAGGGTCAAGCACGGGAGCTCGATCTCACCTCAACAAGTGAGATGGAGGGAACGGGATCCTTGATCGTAATCACCAGGGAAGGTCTCTCCCTAGGGGGCTTCAATCTGGAGCGGTGGAGGAGCGGTGATGGTGGATGATGAGGAGTGGTGTGAGGGCAACACCGATTATCCCTCAATGGGAGATCTCTGTCTGCGGTGGTTTGCTCTGGTAAGAATAATCCTATCTAAATGATCGGCCCTGATGGGGTGACAATCGAAAATCCATCGAGGAGGTCGCCACTGCCTGCATACATCCATCGCTCTTCTCCGAGCGATACTGAGCCTCCATCTCTCTCTCTCTCTCTCTCTCTAAGGATATGACCCCTAACGCCCTAGAGATCATTGATCATAAATCAAACAAGTTCAGCACTGTATGCTCATCTGCCATGCAGTCTAAGTCCATGGGGCCTCCTATGCCCTATCTATCTCATGTAGTATGGTGGAGGAGAAGCAGCAATCATTCGATAATTTTCCTCTCTGTTTAAGGTCGAGAAGGGGTGGAACTTGTTGCTAGTCAAACATGGAGAGACCTCACGGGGAGAACCCTCCTTGACTACATGGGATGCAACTGCTCTCCTCGCTGCTGCTCGCTTAATCTTTCAATTTTATTGGTATGCACGAAAGTGAACGGTGTGAGCTGATAGTACCTAAGTGGAGGAGACTATCTTAGAAGCTAAGATAGCCTTCCCCTTTAGGGTGACTAACGAGGAGGTAGTAGCTCTGGCTAGAGCAATGGTAGGGACAAATGAATGGGCATGTGCTGGAACTATCATTGAATGGGGCATAGGAACCACTACGGCCTTCCTCTTCAATGGAGGGTAACACAAGCAATGTGCTTCGCTAGCCCACCTCATCCGACTACAAGTGGTGAGGGTCACTCACGTAACACCCCTCAATCCTCAAAGAAAACCAAGTGGGTGGAGTTAGCCTCAGGGAGGCTGGCTCGATCCAAGGCCATCCCGAAGGGAAAGGTAAAGATGGACTTCTAGGAAACCATGCATACTGACTGCAAAAACAAACTGCACTAACTGGTCTGCACTATATCTCTACATGTGTTGAAATGTAATTTAAGTCAAATTTCTGCTTTAATACTTGTCCCAAGAGAGTAATAGAGATTTGGAGTTTTGAACCCACACTCAATAATTCAAATATGTTAAGTGGGTTCATTGGAGAGATTTGGATGTTTAGAGGAGAGCCTTTGCCATTTGATTTTGATTTTAGAACCCATACTCAACCAATTTAGGTAGGTTGGGTGGGGTTCAAAAATTTGAGGAGAGATTTTCAGATATATTTGCATTTTGTGTATCTTGTTTAAAAATATTGATGATTTGAAAGAACCTTTACTTAGTAAATTTAGGTATGTTAAGAAGAGGTTGTGATTGTGTGTTTGAAAATTTTTCTTTGCGATGATTGATTGTGTGATATGTTTATTTGAAAATGGGACTTCTTACTTAACAAATTTGGTATGTTAAGTGGAGGCCACATGTATTGTTTGCTTTTCTTTGAAAATGAGACTTTCACTTAACAAATTTGGTATGTTAAATGAAAGCCCAAGTATGATTGATATATATTTGCTTTTCTTTGAAAATGAGACCCTCGCTTAACAAATTTGGTATGTTAAGTGAAAGTATAAGTATGATATGATTTGAAAAATTGGATCCTTAACAAATTTGGTAGGTTAAGTAGGAATCAAATGTGTATCAAAAATGAGACTCTCACTTAACAAATTTGGTATGTTAAGTGAAAATAACAAATTTGGTATGTTAAGTGGGAGGTCAAATATGTCATGAGAATGAGATTCTCACTTAAAAAATTTGATATGTTAAGTGGAATTCAATATGATTTATGAAAATAAGACTCTCACTTAACAAATTTGATTTATTAAGTGGAATCAAATATGATTTATGAAAATGAGACTCTCACTTAAGAAATTTGGTATGTTAAGTGAAAGTCAAATGTATCATGAAAATGAGATTCTAACTTAACAAATTTGGTATGTTAAGTGGAATCAAATATATGCTTTGAAGATGAGACTCTCACTTAACAAATTGGGTATGTTAAGTGAATGCCAAATGTATCTTTTGAAAATGAGACTCTCACTTAACAAATTTGGTATGTTAAGTGAAAGTCAAATGTATGTTTTGAAAATGAGACCTCACTTAACAAATTGAATATATTAAGTGAAAGTCAAATTCATGTCTTAAAAATGAGACTCCCACTTAACAAATTGGGTATGTTAAGTGAAAGCTAAATTTGTGTTTGATTTTTTATAATAAAAAAAGGGATTCTCACTTAACAAATTTGGTATGTTAAGTGGGAATCAAATATTGCATGATTTTCTCTTGAAAAGAGGGAAGCTTCAATTCTAACATATGTGAAATATGTTAAGTGAAGTTTCAATTTTATGCTATGATTTTATTTGAAAAATTGGATTCCTCATTCAATAATTTTGAGTATGTTGAATGGGTATGGTCATTTTCAAGAAAAGCTTTTGAAAAGATGGAAACTCCAACTCTAACATATATGAAATATTGCTAGTGAAGTTTTAATTTTATTCTATGATTTTATTTGAAAATGGATTCCTCATTCAATAATTTTGAGTATGTTGATGAGTATGGCCATTTTCAAAAATGTACTTTTGAAAAGAACCTCCATGTAGCAATCATAGGGATTGTTAAATGGGGTTTGATTATGTGAGTTTTGTAAAAGGTGCTTTTGGCAAGTGGCACTTTGCAAATAATTTTGAGTATATAGGCTGAAGCTTGCCTCACCGAGCTAGTGGTAAGGAGGTTCTAAATCTTTATTATCTCTCCCTTTATTGATAAATTTTATTTTTCACCTATTGGGGTGCCCAATAGGGGTTTCAAGACCTACACAGAGTGAGGTCCTAAAACCTAAAGGATGTTGGCTAACTTTGCTTAAGAATAAAATAAGCTAAGTGCCAATGGAAGGAAAGATAGTCTCAAACTCACATAAAATGCAAGTCCACTATCGATGCTTTGAACAACAATTGTCTACTAGAGATGGAGAGAGGAACCATCCCCAGCGGAGTCGCCAGAAAAATCTGTGGTGTTTATTTTTCATTTTGGAGTTTGGTTTTGGTTTATGGGGGGATATCACACAGATCTAATGGTATACTTATTAAAGTGATCGGGTATGACATTAAGAATAGTGTACTATCTCAAAAGATAGAAATACTACCCTACAATGGACTTAATCACCTAATAAGGACTCGTAAGGCATGATGGGTCTTCAAATATACTAGAGATTTTTCTCCTACTTTACATGGATGAATAAAGTAGAGTTTATTTAAACCAAGGAAAATGAATCCCTTAAGAATATCTCAATTAAAGTAGTGATTATTGGCTCCAAAGAATTCAAAGATAGGATTATCAATAAATTAGTTATATTTAGAAAAATAAATGGGATAGATTGAAAGAGAGACTTATTATCGAAGCCAAAAAAGAATTAAGTAGGGATGCTCATGATACTAGGAAGCCTAGTGTGCATCCTAAACTATCTTATAGTTGGGCTTTATATGTTTGAAATTAAAGAGATTTTATATGTGAGTTGATATTTTATTAAAAATCTAGAACTTATAATTCTATAATATAAGATTGTGAAAATGCCTAAGAGGTGAGAATTTAGCGCCCTAGGAAATGACAACCTCATATCCTAAATCTAGAGCTTTGAGGGCCAAAGCAACCTAAATCTAAGGAAAAATGGGTATATTAGTTTACCTCCACAAGAGATAGTAAACCACTCGACTTATTACTCTGAGTGGCAACTAACTCCTCCTATGCTTTAAATCCATGTAAGCAAGTCTTATGCTTTTACAAGATGGCTAGGTTATTATTATTTTGAAAATAAACTAAGTCCTTAAACTCACTCCATAAGAGACTAGAGCATGAAGGGTATGAATAATGACTTAATCAAATATAAATTTTATCAAATTTTATTTAATTTTGGACTCTTTATTTTGACACAGGCTATAGGATTTTATATGTCTAAATGCATGGAGAAGTTGATTATGGGTCAAATCAAAAGGAAAGAGGTATTTTTCCATCATAGGCACTAAAAGGTTAAGCCTTTTACTATCTAGCAAAGATGGAAGTCCTCTCTTAGCAAGAGAGAAATAACATGATATGCATGATATTAAACATACAACATCTAGCTAAGGAGTTATTAAATATTTTAATATCTTGATTTAATGCCTAGGCTTTATGTGAGGTTATGAGTTAATTAAGAAAATTTAGTTATGAGTTACTATTGGGATAGAAAAATTAATTTTTATCCTAGGAGCCTAATCGCATACAGGCCAAACAACAATCACCAATCATAAATAAATTATGAAAAGGCATGCTCTTTTTAATGCAAAAGCTAAACAATATATCAAACAATTTTATAAGGCTAACGTAAAAAATAAGAGGTCGGTGCAGTCGGGTACCATCATACAACTCAAAAATAAAAATGGTAGCCGAGCTCTACCCTTATATACCTAGATTACAAGAGAATAGTTACAATTTGTAAATGATAAATGTTATGGGGTCTTCATTCTTCATTTCTTTCTTTCTTCATTCTTCATTTGATTTACTTATTCTGATTTGCTCCATTTGATTTGGTTGGCTTCTAGGCATCACATGGCACCCTAAGATTAAACCTTCTAGCCAATGTTCATCCTTAACCCCCATAACACTTATCATAATCCTAATGCAAAATTACATTAATAGAAGGAAACTAAATCTAGCAACACCTGCAAAATAGATATTAGCTAAAACACACCATACAACCCAAGCAGTTAAATGAATAATTTGGACTTAGCACACCACACATGGGTAATAAAGCACACCTATCTTAACTTGGATTATGCTTAGAGCTAAGCAACCTGCACAGCAAAAGCATTTATATTTTTATTATAACGGCCCCTTATGCACAACCCCCTGCAAAAAATATGATTAGGCTAATATCGGCCTACCATCCATTCTACGCGCATACATCCTAACATCCAGTCTACAATAATATATCACAAAATAAACATACATCAAACCATACACCGCCCTAACATAAAGCTAGAAGTGGTGACTTAATCTAATGTTTGTGTGTTAAGACTTGTGTGGTATATCATGACTAGGCTTTAGAGTTATAATTTGCTAAGTGTGGGGGATTTAATTTATAAAGGGTTGGTTCCTCTTTAAGTGATTTAATTGATTGAAAGATTTTACTTAATATTTTTTATTTCATATGACCTACACTTAACAACTAAGTGTTATAAAGAGAAGAAGGAGACCTCTCTTTCATCTCTATCTTAAGTCATTTCTAAAATAAGTTAATTAGCTTGATTCTCTTTAATAATTGGCTTATTATATGTTTTGATTAATCCTAAGTTTAGGTTCACTCTAAATAATCTTATTCAATAAAAAAAGGCATCTTAAGATTAATTGGAATGAATTATTATCACATAACACATGCTTATTCATTTCTTTCCATCATGGATATAATATCTTAGCACACTTAAATGATGAATGCAAACAAGTGTATTTGGAATTTAAATATTTCATTTGATTGAATTATGAATGCATGCCTCCTTTTTATAGAAAAGTGGAATTTCATCCATTAGCTAAGTACACATTCACATGTATAAAAGTTTTAAGCAAGTACATCACCATTATTCTGTACCAAGGGAACGAGGTTGGAACCTCTATAGGGCTACTTAAAGTTGTGCATCCCTAGGATGCCTATACTAATATACTCGCTATCCTTAGATACATATTGATATATAAATAGCTATAAGAATAGGAAAACATATGCAAAAGTTATATTTGATTTATGATTCTTATTCATTGGTCATATTATACATACATATGTATAAAAGTTTTAAGTAAGTACAGCGCCATTGTTCTACACCAAGGGAGTAAGGTACAAGACCTACTTGGGGCTATTTAAAGCCTCGCATCCCCGAGATGTCCAGACTAATATACTACTTTTCTTATATATATGTGAATGTACAAAAGAACCATAAGAATAAGAAGTCACATAAACATTGCATTTAATTTGATTGATTTATTTTGTTTAAAAAAATTAAAGCTCTATCTAAATTTTCATGTTAAAATGCATAGGAATGAAACAAATAAGTACGTCGCCATTGTTCTACACCAAGGGAGTGAGGTAGGAACCTCCTTAGGGCTACTTAAAGTCGTGCATCCCTGGGATGTCCAAACTAATATACCCATTAACATTCAAACTTATGCAAATCAACATGTGAATGTGAGAAAGAGACTTTATTTCATACACTAAGTTTATATTCACATGCATTTCCTATGTATATATAACTAAAGTTACAATATACATATCAATTCATTCATTAATAAGCCTTTGAAAATACATTTGAAATTTAATAGTGATACTAGCCACACATATTTTTAATTAAATCAACACATGTAAATTGATATAAAGGAAATCATTTTTATTTGATTAATTTGAAAGACATGAATGCATGAATACAAGTGGCATACAATATCTAACATGAATGGAAAGAAATAAAACAACAGAAGCATGTGATTTCATTCAATTCAACTAAGTCCTAAGGACAATCATACTAAACAAGTTCATTTAAAATAAACCAAAGTTCTTTAATGTCACTTTTGATCTTTATGTTTGACTTGATTTAAGAAATGTGAAAAAGGTTTGCTAATCCTAATCCCATTCCCCATGTGTGAGTCAATTTGGTTTAATGAAAAAGTAATTAGGTTAATTTTATGATTTAATTAGGTTAGAGTATAAATTAAATCAATTAATTAACCCTTACTTACATCACCTTAAGTTAATTAACTAATTAATAATGAGCCAATATGATATGCAACCACATGAAAAGTAAATTTGCAATGCTCCTAAGAAATAAAAAGGGACCTAATGCAATTGGCTCATGATTAATAGTTAATTAGGCTTAAGGGATCTCACTTAACTCCTTTTATGATTTTCTCACACATGTGAGCTGACCATAATTTCATCATCTCTCACTTTCAGTTATTGAACACCCAAAGAGCTACCCAAGATTAATTAAAGGTGATTAAATGTGAAGAAGATCTTAAATTAAGTTAATTAAGCTTATCAATCCATTTGGTTAAGTATTAAATATTTTTTTAATAATGAAATGAAATTAACCTAAGGAGAGAGATTAAGAAAGAGACCTTAATCTCAATGCCTAAGTCCCATATTTGATCAACTTACTCTCTGAGTTTTTCTTGAAGATTAATTAATTAGTTAAGCAATTAATTACTTCATTAATTATTAACTTAATCAAAATCCTAAAAGGAAACAAAACTTAGGAAATGAATTAAGAAAAATACCCTCCCCTAAGCTCCTCATCACAAATGTAAGTAATTAGCTTAATTAAGCAACTATATTCATTCATTAATTATCACTAATTAAATTAATAATCAATTGAATTTTCTAATTAAGCAACAAATAAAATCCCAGAAAAATAGTTGAGGCACAGGTCATCCCCCTAAACATCCACAAAAAGTTAGAGATCAATTGGGTGATTAATTAAGGAATAATTAAGCTAATTATATTTTTAATTAAACTTTAATTAAGCTAAAATCACTATTCAAAATCAATTAACAATAATTTTTCTAGATTATACTCTGAAATATCTTTAAAATGAGCCCAAGTTTGTATTTTTTTTTTTTGATTTTTCTAGATGAGTTATGATTTTTAGAAGTTTTAGGCTTAAAATGGATTAATTATACTAAATTAAAGTGTTAATCCCATCGGGCCATGTGGTGGTTGACGCGATACACTTTCCACATGTGGCATGGGAGTGGTTGTCACACCCAAAGGTCGAGGATGGCGAATGCACTTTCATGGACCATCCGATCGGATCTAAGATCGCCCATGATTTGATCCACGATTTTGAAGGATTAATCAAAGGATCTAATGTGATTTAATCACAGCCATCCGTTTCGATCATGTGGAATGGCCCATGATCTTTCTTCTTTGCAAGTGATGAAAGATGGATGTCGTCCGTCTTTCCCCATTCGATCCAAGCTCACCCAAGCTCGATTGGGATCAAATCGATCCCACACCTTGAGAAGAAGGAGAGGAACATATCTAACAGTAAAAAATGCATGACATTCAAATTTTCTTAACAAAAGACCAACCTATTTTTCATGCAATGCTCAATTTTTCAAAATTACCTCACTGGAGCTAATGCTCAGCGATGGATCGACGGAGGTAACTTCGCTTAGTGGTGGTGAGGTCCCATTGAGAAGCTTCGGGCTTGATTTGAAGTAGGTTTCTCCCAAAGCCAAACTCCTCCTATTTGGAAATCGATCTCGGTTGAACTCCTATCTCTGGAGATCGGGAAGGCTTGGAGATCACGATTGGCTTTGACGAACTAAGGGGATGGTGTGGGTGCAAGGAATTTGTGTTTAATCAAATAGAGGAGAGTATTGATTGGGAAGGTGGTGTCCTATTTCGGCTTTACTCGGGGAAGAGGAATGTCGATCGAGGAGGCTCTGGGAATGCTTAGGAAAGCTCTGAGGGATTTCAAAATGCCTCAGGCAGAGAGTGCGAATGGTGATGAATCCCGCTTGAATTGAGGGAGTATACCCCTCAATTTCCTTGGATGGATGGACGGGATTGGCCCTTGAAAATCTACCAATTAGCCATCGTTAGAGTGTCGGAGGGGTCACCGTCAGCTCCACATGGCTCGCCCTAGTTGGAGGAAGTGGTGGTAGGAGTCTCAAGGCTTGATATGGGGAGATTATGTGTCGTTGGTTCTTTGCCTTTACCCATGGGGTTCAGCCATGAGAGGGAGTGGCTTAGCTTGAGTTTCTTGGTCCATGGAAGAGCTAGGGGTGTAGAGTGGGCTAAGGTGTCTTAGGAATGCCTTATTTAGCACTTTGATGGCTGCCATGGAGATGGCAAAGTGGACTTTGACTTAAGGCAAGAATCTAATGCAAAGAGGAGTGTCATTAGTTAATCCCCTTAGAATGGGTCCCACATGGACTTGGGCTGGTTTGGGGCTGACCTAGGTTCATTTGGGTCAGGTTAGGTTAGCCACCAAGGCTCCATAAGATGTTTTTGGGTGATTTAGCTTCATATGGTCAAAATAGGCTCATTTGGGTTAAGTTAGGTTGGGTTGACCTATTGGTCAAATTGGGTCAAACCAAGAATTGGGTTAGGTTCATATTATAATTTGGGATGTTTTGGTTCAAATTATTTTGATTAATTTGACTTAGATTTGAATTTGACTCATTTGGGATAAAATGGGTCAAGTTGACTAGTTTGATCAAATTGGGTTGGGTTAAGAGTTCAGTCAAGTTAAATTGGTTAATTGAAAATGATTGTAGGCTTTGGTTTGGTTTATTTGGATTTAATCAATTTGACCCTTTATAGATCAATTTGGGCTAGGTCAAGTTTGACCAATTGGCTCAATTGTGGCTTTGGTCAAGTTCAATAAGTGATTTGGAATGAACTTTAGCCATTGGTTGCAATCAATTTGGATCAAATCATGATTTGACCCATTTTGGCTTTTTAGGCCAATTTGGGTCAACTTAGGTCAAATGGCCAATTAGGCTTGGTTTGGCTCAAGTGAGGGTTTGATCATATTCAATCATTGATTATGAGTTGGTTTGAACCAATGATTTCAATCAATTTGGTGTATGGATTTTGGCTAGTTTGGGTTTCATTTGGGCTAAATATTGACTTGGTCAAAGGTTGGTTTGACTTAGTTTGACCCAATTTAAGGCAATTAATCACCTTAGGATGATTGTTGGTTATGTTGTGAAGTTTAGATGGGCTTAGTTCAACCCAATTTGGGTTTGATTAGAACTTGGCTTAAAAAGGTCTTTTAGATCACTTTAGGTCAAGTGGACCTAAATGGGTCAATTGGCCTGATCATGGCTTGATTCAAGTTTAGTAAAACTCACATATGAGCCTAGGATTGAAATATAAATCCAATTGAAATTGGTTTGGAGCTAAATGGGTTTTGGTTCATATGACAATTTTAAGTCAAAAGGGTCAACATGGGCTTGACTTGGGTTGACTTAGGTTTGTTTGACAATTATGGTTTATATATATATTTGGGTCAATGATTGTAGGAATGATTGAATCATGAAGAAACCCATGAGTTTTGAATTGATTTGGGTATCATTTAGCCAAGTTCAAGAAATTGGCTAAAAAGGCTAAAATTTAGAATTTGATTTGATTTGATTTGGGTTTGGTTTTGGTCATTTGGATTTATATTTCATTTATATTTATGAATATAAATAAAAATATAAATGGTTCATGAGAAAATCACTTGATTTTGGAGTGATTTGGAAGCAAATTTGATTAAGCTTATGGAGGTGGGTCCATAAGGCTTAAAAAGGGTCTTGATTTGAATTGATTTATTTTGATTTGATTTGGAGGGTTTGAACTTGGATTTCATTTATATTTATGAATATAAATGAAGGAATGAATGATTTATCAAGTTTAGGTTGATCAAGATTTGATTAAGCTTATGGAGGTAGGCCCATAAGGCTTAAGAAGGGATTTTGGGATTTGAATTTGGTTTGATTTATTTTGATTTGGTTTGAAGGGTTTGAACTTGGATTTCATTTATATTTGTGAATAAAATGAAGGAATGATTGATTTATAAAGAAATCAACCAATTTGAGTTAGTTTGAAGGAGTTTTGACTAAGCATATGAAGGTGGTTCATATAACTTAGGAAGAGATTTTGGAATTTGGATTCAATAATGGGTTTCAATCATTTGGAGTTGATTTGAAATTTGGAATCTTGGATTGGGATTTGATTTGAGATTGAATTTGATAATTGAGAAAATAAATTGAATTGGATTGATTTAAATTTGGTTAAGGCTAAGTCCATAAGATAAAATCAAAGGGCTTAGGAAGGGATTTGGAATTTTGAATTTAATCATGGGTTTCAATCATTTGAATGTTGGATTTGATTTGGAATCTTGGACTTGAATTTTAGGTTAAATTTGATAATTGAGAAGATCAATTGAATTGGTTTGGAAGAAGGAAGCAAGGATAAGGTTTAAGCTATAGGATAGGCAAGTCCTCTTAAATCCCTAAGGCACAACCTATTCTTATGGCTAAGTCTTCTAAGTCTCTAGGGTTAGGTTAAGTGTTCACCTAATCACTAGAAGTATCTTGATACTAAAGAACTCTCAGTGTCTACAAAAGTCCTAGATCTATGATGAGGAAGTTAAGAGCTCACTCCAAAAGTCAGGTCAACAAAGGGACATGTGGTGTTAGGCACACCAAGAATTATTGGTGTTGACCGAGATGATCAACAACTTTCGAAAGATCACAAGAACTAACGTCCGAAGGAACTCTTAGTTTTAATTAAGTTCTTTAATCTAATTAACCACTAATTGTGAGTCAATTGCATTAGGTCTTTTATTTCTTAAGGTCATTGTTGATTTAAATTACAATTCAAGTGCATATCATGTTGGCTCATAATTAATTGGTTAATTGCTTTAAGATAACATAGGTAAAGGTTAATTAATTGATTTAATTCATATCACAATTTAATTAATCCATAAAATTCACCTAACTATCTTTTCATTGAACCAAATTGATTAATTAATAAGGGAATAGGTTAGGAGCAGCAAATGATTGAATCCCATCTCTTCTCTAAATTAAATCAAACATGAAATTAAAAAATGGTATTAAGAACTTTGGCTTATTTTAAATGATCTTATTTAATATGATTATCCTTAGAAATTAATTGGATTGAATGAAATTATGTGCTTATGTTCTTTTATTTCTCTCTAATTGTATTAAATATATATGTCACTTGTAGTCATACATTCATTTCTTTCAAATTAATTAAGTGAAATATGTTTTTTTATATCAAATTTGCATGTGTTGACTTAATTAAGAATAAGTGTGTCTATTATCACTATTAAATTGCAAACATATTAAATTTATTAATGAATATATATATATATATATATATATATATATATATATATATATATATATATATTGTGACCTTAGTTATATATATACATAGGAAGTGTATGTGAATATAAGCTTAGTGCATGAAGTGAAGCTTCTTTCTTATATTCATATGTTGATTTGCATAAGTAAGAATGTTAGCGGATATATTAGTCTGGATATCTCAGGGATGCAGGGCTTTAAGTAACCCTAAAGAGGTTCCTACCTCACTCCCTTGGTGCAGAACAATGGAGACGTACCTGTTTCATTTCATTCTTATGTATTTTTTACATTAGAATTTAGATGGAGCTTTAATTCATTTACACAAATAAATTAATCAAATTGGATCCAACGTTTGTATAATTTTCATTTCTATAGTTGCTTGCACATTCATATATATATATATATATATAAGAGTAGTGAGTATATTAGTCTGGACATCCTAAGGATGCACAGCTTTAAGTAGCCTTAAAGAGGTTCCTACCTCACTAGGCAAACAAATGGCATCATACCTACTTAAAACTTGTATATATGTGTATGTGTGATACAACTAGTGGATGAAAACCATAATTTAATCAAATCAATTCTACTTTTGCATGATTCCCATTCTTGTAGTTGCTTTTACATCCATATGTATTTGAGGATAGCGAGTATATTATTCTGGACATCCCAGGGATGCACGACTTTACGTAGCCCTAAAGAGGTTCCTATCTCACTCTCTTGGTGCAGAATAATGGCAATGTACTTGCTTAAAACTCTTATACATTTGAATGTGTATTTAACTAATGAATCAAAATCCCATTTTTCTATTAAAAAGACATGCATTTAGATTTTCTTCAAGTGGTGCATGATTTTCTATTCTTATAGGTGCTTATACATCCATATGTATTTAAGAATAGCAGGTATATTAGTCCGGACATTCAGGGATGCAACTTTTAAGTAGCCCTAAGGAGGTTCACACTCCCTTACGTAACAATAAATATTACATACTTGCTTAAAACTTGTATACATTTGAATGTGTATTTAACTAATGAATGAAAATCCTTTTTTCTATTAAAAAGATATGCATTTATATTTTGTCAAGTGGTTTGCTTGATTAGTCATATGGTTTAGAGTTCTTTTCTTATGCGTCAGTATAAGAATTTAGATAGAGATTTAAGTTAATATGACAAAATGACTCAACCAAATAAAACATCAATTCCAAATGCATTTGCTTACATTCATCATTTAAGTGTACTAAGATATAAATTACATGATAGGTATGTTTAGGGCTTAACCATATGCATGATATATATGATAAAAAGAAATAAACAAACATGCATGTGATAGTAGTTCATTCCAATTAATTTTAAGATGTCTTTCTGATTGAATGGGAATATTTAAAGTGCACCTAAATTTATGATTAATTTAAAATATGTTAATAAGCCATTCACTAAAGAGAAATAAATTAAATTAACATGCTTTAGAAATGGCTTAGGGTAGGGATGAAAGAGGGTAATCCTCTTTCTTCTCTTTACAACACTTAGAGATTAAGTGTGGGTCATATGAAACAAACAAGTCAAAAATTAAAACTTGTCAATTAATTAAAGCACTTGAAGTGAAACCATCCTTTAAATTGAATCTTTCTACACTTAGAAAATCTTAACTCTAAAGCCTAGTTAGGACATACTACACAAGCCTTAACACACACATTAGAATCAAGTCACCACTTCTAGCTTTATGTTAGGGCAATGCATGATTTAACTTAACTCTAAAGCCTAGTTAGGACATACCACACAAGCCTTAACACACACATTATAATTAAGTCATCACTTCTAGCTTTATGTTAGGGCAATGCATGATTTAATGTATGTTTTATTTTGTGAAGTATTATTTTAGACTAGATGTTAGGGTGTATATTTCGTAGACTAGATGTTAGGCCGTGATTAGCCTAATCATATTTTCTACAGGAGATTGTGCTTAAGGGGCGCCTAAAATAAATATAAATGCTATCCTTTGCAGGTTGCTTTATCCCTAAACATAATCTAAATTAGGAAAGGTGGACTTGGTTATCCATATGCAGGGTGCTAAGTCCAAATTATACATATAAATGATTGGGTTGTATGACGTGTTTAGCTAATATTTGTCTTGCAGGTGTAGCTAGATTTACTTTTTCTCATTTTTAATGTAATTATGCATTAGGAATTAGGATTAGTGTTATGGGAGATTAGGATGAGCAATGGCTAAAAGGCTTTATCTTAGGAGGCCCATGATGCCTTTGAAGCAAGCACATCCAAATCAAGCCAAAGAAGGAAAGAAGTAAAGAATGAAGAATGAAGAATGAAGAATGAAGAATGAAGACCCCCGTAACATTTATCATTTGTAATTGTAATTATTCTTTTGTAATCTAGGTTGTATAATGGTATAGCTTGGCTACCCATTCTCTTTTCAGGTTGTACGATGGCACCCGACCACACTGGCCTTTTATTCTTTTGCAATAGCTATAAAATATTTGATGTTATGTTTAGCTTGTGTATTAGAAATGTCTCTTTAGCTTTATGATTGATGTTTGTTGTATGGCTGATCCGATAACTTAGGGAAAAATAAATTTTCTACGCAACTACAACTTATAATTAAATTTCTAAATAACTCATAATCTCACATAAAGCCTAAGACATAATCAAGATAATTAAAAGATTTAGCAATCCCTTAGCTGAATGGTTGAATGCTTCACAACATACATATCATATTATTTTGCTCTCCAAAATAGGGGATTTCCATCCTTGCACGATAGGGGAAGGCTTGATCTTTGAGGGTCTCCTCTGTGTTGGAAAACACCCATTTCTCGCTGATTTAGCCCAAAATCTACCTTCATCATGCATGTAGGCATCAATATCCTAAAGCCTTTATCAAAGTGAAGTGTCAAAAATGAATTAAATTTTGAAAAGATTTGCATTAGACTAAGTCATAAACTCATACCACTCATGCTCTAGTCTCTTAAGGAGTGGGTTTAGGACTTTAGTTTCTTTCTGAATAAATAATTACCCTAGCCATCTTGCAATACATAAGACTTGACTACATGAATTTAAAATCGTAGGAGGAGTTAGCTTGTTGCCACTCCAAGTAGTTGTAAGTCCAACAATCGGGTGGTTTACCTTCTCTTGTGGAGGTAAACCATATACCCTCTTCGCTTAGATTTAGGACGTGCTTTGGCCCTCGCTAAAGCTCCCTAGATTTAGGATCTGAGGTTGTTGTTTTTCCTCGGGTAAGCATAAATCAGCACCTCTTAGGCATTTTCACAATCTTGTGTTGTGGGATTATAAATCCTAACTTTCTAATAAATTTTAACTTAAATACATAATTCTCCTCAATTTCAAACAAATAAAGCCCAACTATAGGATAAATTGGGATGTTTATTAGACTTCCTAGTATCATAAGCATCCCCTACTCATCTCCTCTTGACCCCGATAATAAGTCTCTTCTTTTGATACATCCACTTGATTTTCTAAACATAGCCAATTTATTGAAAGTCTTATCTTTGAAATCTTTGGAGACAATAATTGCATACTTTAATCGAGAGTATATCTGAGGAACTCATCTTCCTTACGATATAATTAACTATGGGGGCTTTCCCCCATAAGAAACTTTAGATCCAATTTAAATAAACCCTCATATCTATAGTGATAAATCTCATTGCATGATTCCTAAGATAATCATTCCCAGATCATGTATTTCATTCAAAATCAGTACCTTTCTTATTAACTTTCTTCCAGACGAGAAAGCTTCATGATCGTTCTTTCCTAGCAAGACAATTGGCAGAGTGGTGTTTGTAGGGATGATAGAGACTTTTTGCCCAACAATAGTCCTCTTCATAGTCAGAGTTTCATAATGTCCCAATCTTTGAAACACAAAAGCTCTCTTTTGGGGAGCTCGAAGAATACTTCAATGAACTTTCTATTGCACATGTGCATGACGCGTGTAGATATCCTATACATCGATGTGACATTAGCTTTGGCTAATTGGAAAATCCACACTACCAAATTGAATTATAGCTCATCTCTTAATGATAGATAGCATTCGAATTAGATGCTGCTTTTCACAATGAACTAAGTGTTCGGAAGATCTATCTACATAAATGAAAGATGGGGATCAATGATCAGAAATAAATATGCTACCCCTTACTTTCAAAATATAGAGATACCACAACAACAAGTTAAAATAAATTTCAAACAAATAAAATCATACTCAACAAATTATTTTGTTTATTAAAGATTTTATTTTATAACTAAATTTCAATTTTGATTTATTATACTACTTATTACTATACCCCAAATTTAACTAGCTAAAGATGGAAAGAGAAACCAATCCCCAGTGAAGTCACTAGAAATTTGCGGGCTCTGAAAATTCACCATCGACCTCTCGATGAAGTGAGTTTGATTCAGATGTCGGTCAAACTTTCTGAAGGTTGATAGAATAATGGATAAGACACTACCCAAAGATTTCGCCCTCATTTTGTGAAGACTTTAGGTTCCGTGTTTTCTAAGCACAAGCACCTATAGTTATCCCTCCCAATGAGAGAAAACTTTGATTAGAGGGGATCAATGCATAGCGATAAGTAGAATATGTGGAGTATAAAATTTAAGATTATGAAATTTATCATATTAACTTAAAGCGGATGGTTGGGAGAATGATGATGTGCCCAATCTAGATCCCATGATTCCGATCCAGCCGGTACCATACTACTTAGTCATAGAGGAGGTAGAATCAACCTCGACAAGAATCTGCCAGCCATTGGTTGCGCCCAAGTAATCCTAGATTGGGGTGATGTTTGTCCAAGGAGTCAATCTTAAGTCTACCTTAGCTGACAAAAGAGCTTTATGCCTATCAAATATATCTTATAATTCATAAATCAAAGGGATGAGTCATAAAAATACAGCTACAGGATTGTAATATAGTATTTTAGTACCACCCCATCGAGGATTGAATCATTATATGCCTACTCTAAACCTCAGATAGAGGCCAAGTCCTTACTAGCATGAGATTATTTGAGTTAAAACATAGTGATTTATTTGACTTGACATTAGCTCATTTATGAACTTGAATTTTCTTAATCTGTCATCCCCAATAAATGATGGTGGATTAGTGGATGAATTATTTGTTTTAAGTATTTAAATAACAAATTTCATTTAGTTCAGATATTTATTTAGTTGAAATTTAGTTTTTGATGAATTAGTTTAGAGCTCAAGTATCTTTGATGATACTATCGCCTCTGATTGAGATTTCAATCAACATGACCATCATCATGGTATATAAGTTTGCTTAATTATTTTGTTTATTATTCCAGATCTTGTTGACTCTATTAATTTAATAATAGAGAATCAGATCTAGATTTATATTTCAAGAATTTTGAATTTGAGAATATTGAATATAATATCTTAAATATTTTGATAATAGTTACCCCTCCAATTGATATCTTTAATCAACTCGCTATCATCGAGGTCAACTACTATTTGCAATTTAAATTCTTAGAAAATTGATATCATAAATGCACTTGTCAACCCATTGCAAATATAGAGGATTGGGTCTTATGATAATATAGTTTAAATTCATTTAGAAGTTGATCATTTTTATCTATCTTTATTTCAAGCATAGGGGATTAAGTCTACTATGATCACATTCTATGGAGCTGAAAATTTATATCCTTCACTAAATTCAATTAACATGAAGACATTCATTAGCTTACATGCATATAATCATAAGGATTGAATTGATTTCATCATTCTTCTCCCCTTTTTTTTAAAACAGGTGCAACATCCTCAAACACTAAGTTTAGGTATTTAGTATAAGTGTCGAGGCCCATGCGAGTGTTTAATAATTCAGATAATTTTATTTCTAAATTATGATATTAATTTTGTATATGTATTTAATCTCAACTTACCTTGCGCAGTCTTTTTACACATTAAAATTTACACTCTAAATCTCTATATTAGCACATGCAGGTATTGTTAACTTAGATAATTTTATCTAATTAATGAAATCATTAATTTTTTAAAATCATAATTAGAATGAGAATTTTTTAATTTTTGGATTGAAGGAAGTCTCATAATTTGTGTAGAATTTAATTTAGTATTGTCTTCTGTCTACTTGTACAAATAATTGCAGATCCAGTGGCGATGATTTAGATTGAAATCCAATACATCGTAGTTTTTCTCGCAATTAGCTTGCTTATTGAGTTTTCCAATTCTCAAATATTATTTGACTTGTAGTCTTTAATGAGCTTTAGTTATACTTGCCAACAGATTGCTCATCTTTAGTGAAAATCTCTTTTGAAATTCATTTGATTTTCACTTTAACTTGAAAATAGCACTCAACAAATCTCATATGTATCAATTTTATATTTAATTGAAGCCTTCTTTAGTCCATCTTAAATTAGACATTCTGATATATGAATTAAACAAGAAGGCTTATTCTTTGTGAATCTCACTCTAGAGTTTGATTTGAGCTCTATCTCATTTGAAAATTATCCTTCTAGCTTCATGCAACCTTCCTATAAGTATGCCATGAATTCAAAGTCATGATTGCATTGCATTTGTATTTCAAAGCTATATTTCAAACTTATTGCAAATCTCAAGTGATCTAATCATTTGTTTAACTGATATTTCCTCTTGGATTACTCGAAGTTAAATATTACAAGAATTACATTCAAATTCATTGGCAAGCTACCAAATTCTTTTTAAATTCTACTCAAATTTCTTCAACTCTTCTCAACTTATGCAATTGGAATTAAGCATGAGGCATTTATTCAATGCTAGTCAAAGAATAACCTACTTATTCATTGAGGAGCCCTTCTTATGTTGGTCAACAAGCCATTTGGCTTCACCAAAGGTCCATGTTTGTACTCACTAATGAAAATGTACAATAAGTCTCATTTGGGAGCTCTCTTTTTTATGATTTTCACCTATTAGATGTCTTGTATATCAACTTGATCATTTGTTAAAAGGCCAAATTTTATTCTCTCTATCAAACAATCATCATTTATAATATTATTTTGAACTTCTTTGTCTGATATTGAGCCCTCAAATTTATGACATGTTTTCTTTCATGTTCAGTCATAAACTATCAAAGTAATATCCTTACTTTGCTTAAATATTCATGCAAGACCATATTAATACTCATAAGTGAACATTAGATATATTGTAGGTCTTATATGCTTTAGTCTTGAATTCAAATGTGAATGTAAGTATTCTTTGAAAGTGTGACCTTCATAGTCATTATAAAGAAAATCATTGATTAGTTGTATAGTCATGCTTATAAAGAGAATGTTGTATCTGTTATGAGTTTTGCTTAAGCTTAACGATAGATAATTAAATCCATAGAATGCCAACTTTTATTATTGCCATAATTTTTAATATTTACTAAAAAGCCTCGTTGATTCTTTTTACTTCGATAAATTAAGGCAATAGGAGTTATTCCCTTTCACATTCCTCATTTGAAAAGGAGAGGGTAGAGAGACTCTTATCCAAAGTTCAAGTATACATTCAAGTCTCTTTGAAGATTGTTAGCTTTTTTCCCTTTTCTCTTTATTTTGATATATATATATATATTTTTTTTAAATTCTAGTTTATGTTTGCTTTATAAAATTTTACAATTTAGCACATTCAAATTTCGCTTTAGATTATTTATTTTTGATATGATTGATTTCTTTTTAAATAAATCTTGATTCTTTCTCTTTTTTTTTTCTAAGTCTAAAATTTAGTCAAAATTTCAACAAAGATTGGCGAAATTTTCATCTAACAATAATTTTGGCCTACCCACCGATAAGAATGATGATTGGTGTTTTAAAACACACCAGTATCTCAGACGCTCGATGATACGACAAGGTTCAAACCCGCAAAAAAATCAATACAATGCAATCTATATGCATTCAAGCCCTTTTTTTTTTTTGCATATTCATCAATACCCATGATTTCGAGCAATAATAAGTATGAATGACTTTTCTATTTTCTAAAGAACAAGAGAGTAATGAGGAAATTAACATCCAGCTGAAAGGTTCGGGCTCGATGAAGCTTGAGAGAGGATGAGGTGAGGAGGGAAAGAAATGGGAAACACCGGAGACCGAGAGGAACCCGTCTGATGACGGAGTTCCTTCTCGACTGCGGCAAAGGGAATGATCGGAGGAGGGATTGAGAAGGGTATGCTAAGAGAAACCCGCCTGATGACGGAGTTGCGCTTCGGCTGCCAAAAAGGGTTAAAATAGAGGTGTCGACGGCAAGGTGAAGATGATTTCGGATGAGGATGTGGGGAGTCCATTGGTGTCGGTGAGACACACAGGAGGAGGCCGAGAGAGATGGAAATGAATGGGAAAATGCTGGAGACCGAGAAGAACTCGTCTAATGACAGAGTTCCTTCTCCGTTGTGGCAAAGGGAATGATCTGAATTTTTTTTAGAAGGATTAACGGCTATTAAAAAAAAGGGTAATGCGAGGTAGCAGGTTGCGAGGGCAGACGGGATTATATGAAAGTGGGATTAGAAGCAATAAGAAAATCAAGAAGAATCAAAGATGAAGATGGGCCTGGAGGATTCGACGGCCTGATTCCATCGCTCAAGCACAAAATAGTGCTCGATTTTCCTTCCCTCATGTGAATAGGGACGGGATTTTGGTAATGGAATGTCAGTTGGGAGAAAAATAAGAGAGAGAGAGTGAGGCTTACGGGGCTTCGGCTTGTTGTAGCAAGGGAAAATAGGCGTCGGCTACTTCAATCGAAGGAATCCTACACTTGCGAGCGGATCGGGAGCAAGAGGGAGAGAGCGGACGAGAGAGGGAGAGCTTCATGCGATGCTTGGCTCGCACAAATGGAAGGAATAGGGATACTGGGAGTTCGGTTGGCGGACAGAGTGAACGGGAGGGAGTCACCTTCGGTCGAATGAATCGAGAGAGAAAGAGGGCGGGCGGCGAGCGAGAAAAATGAGATTTCCTTTCGGCTCCTCCTGAATCGAGCAAATAGAGCACTCCTTTCCGTCGGCTGTCGTTCGATCAGGAGAATAATAGGAAAGGAATTATGAGATCTTGATAGCCTTAATCACAACTTAATTATCCTTCTAAATAAAGTTGAGTGGGATATTCAAAATATTGGGCAAAATTAAAGCTGTTTAGGGCTCAATTTAATTTCAAATTAGTTCTAAAATAAAATTATTTATTAATATCATATTAAAAATAAATACTATAAGTTTCTTTATCTTCGTATGATCTGATAGCATTGAAATTTGTATGAAATCTTATTGAAATTAAACTCACATAATATGAGTATCATTTCGAGGTAAATTCGACTTTTCAGATTCAACGGCACAATTCATTTTACAATCGGAGATCATTTGGGCAATGTCAAGATCGATCGAAGCAAATTTGAGGTTAATTTTAGACGTCGTCGCACTCCGAGGCTTGTTATTTGCTTCATACTTAATCGAATCGAAAAGCGCCTTGTTAATAGCTGATGTTTATGCCAGCAATCCGCTTTCGGAAAGGAGAATTAAGGCATCGGCGCCTCGACTTCAATATACATGAAATCATCTGCTCTATTTATTTGATGGTAATTGATCGATGTAAAGTATCAATTTTAATTTATTTGAATATTCTGAACGCATTGGTGTAGTTGATTTCACGATCGGAGGACATCTCGATCAATTTCGATCACAATTAAGACATTCCCAACTCTCATTTTCATGACGCTGCATCTAATTCTTAGTAATTTCAATATATTTGCTTAATTAAGCATATGAAAACTATTTATAGGTCAACAGGTCTCTCCTCATGTTCACCTGTTTAGGGCAGCTATGGGAAAGTGGAATATTTGTTCGAATTCTACTTCACTATTAGGCGCTCGGATATCGATAGATACTCGTCAAATCCATGTGCACTTTTATGTATATACATTTTTCTGCTATTTGTAAAGGCAACTCGTAAAAAAGATAAAAGAATAAAAGTATATATTAATTATCAGCATTTAATTCAAAAAAAAATATCTAAAATCATCTTATTTACTTTACATTACCTTTGAATTTACCCATTCTTTTGGAGTTTTCGCTCTGGGTTATAAAAGAAATCTAAGCTACACTTCAATGGTATTCTCCACTTCTGGAGTTTTCTCCACGGTCTGACCAAATGCCTTGTAGGAATTCCTTTATCTTTAATAAATGATATTTCTTCTCATTGTATATCGACAACTTCAATGAAAGAGATTCCTATTATCTCCAATCTTTTAGCAACTCTGCTAGGTGACGACTTGACAATTTAAGATTTTTCTTTAGGAGTAGACCTTCCTTTACCAAAAGAAGGATTTGATAGCCCCAACACTTTCAACCATCAAAGTGACTAGCTTCACTTCAATGGATATTCAGAAAATGATGATGGGCTATCCTTCCTTGACTCATCAGGAATGTGACAAGTTAGAGAAGAACAAATCATCAATCCTAAGAGAAGGTAAGGCCTTTTATTTTTCAACTGTATTGCTATGGTAACTCAATCTTTTACGTGTTAAGTCACATTCGAGGATGAGTAAGTTAATACTTTGAGGGAGGATGAATAAGTGTCCCCTTCAACCATTTTTAGCTTGGACTTCGATTTCCCCTCTACGTTTAGTGGATAAAAATCCTAGATTTCTATGAGATAGTGCATGCTCTAGTGCTATTGAACTCTATAATGAGTGTCATGACTTTTTTTTCTTTTTTTTTTTTTGTGACGATGTTCATCCTTGATCCCACTCATTTTATACAGATTTGCATGCGACTAATCCGGAATTCCAGTCCCGACCTTTTTTTTTTTTTTCATTCACGCGATAGACAGGAATCAAACAACTGAGAGATCACCATGCCTCGCCTCACCAATTAAACTAAAGGCGGTGGGTAGTGTCATGACTTTTATTCCATACTTGAGATAAGGGTTGACCTACAGCTTGACCACTTTTCACCACGTCTTCTCTATTAAAGGCCACAGAGATGGAATTGTCCATTTCTTGACAATTCATCTGAAATTATTGATTTGCTGAACAAAGTGAGGAATTGGAGTTCCAAGTTTTGCTTAATTATGTCCTTGGTCGGATGGACAGTGACGACTCCACCCACTCTCTTCTCGACTCTGACATATATATATATATATTGCTTAAATGAAAGTCAATAATATCCCTTTATTTTTTATTAAAAATTTTCATGAAGAAGTGTAATATAATTATCATTTAATAACGATTATCATATGAAGAATATTTAATATATTTAAAATCCACAAACATTTATTTCTATACATTTATATGACATTTTTATTCACAAATACATATAATATTGTAGATGCATAAAAGGTTCAATAGCATATTTTTTTCTTGCAATTTGTTGATGTTAATTATATTGATTCGTTTTTTTCCGCAACAATTCCCCTATGACATTTATTTGAATCTTTAACTTTTTTTTGTTCGTAATTATAAAAAATTAAAAATAAAAATACTTAATTTAAATTTACTTTGATCAAAATAAAAAAGAAGATATTATGAGTACGTTGTGCCTCCTAAATTTAATTGTTCATCATCTTTTTTTCTCTCCCAATCCCGTAAAATCAATTTAACGATTCATCCTTTCTCATACAAGATTTTATTCAACTCTTTTTATTTTTTCACCTCTCTTCCTTTCTTAGTTGGCCCCTCTCTGATCCTCCAGCTTCCACTTTTTTCCTACACAGAACCGTAACATCAGTTCATAAAATCGACAATATAGGTTTAATTATTTTAATGATTATTACAATGTCTTCTTCTTATAATAAAAGCAAGAGCAATCATATCTTAATAAAATAATTGTGGATATTTTATATTCCTACTCCCAAAAGGCATCTCTTTTTGTTATAGCTTTCACAATATTTTCACAAAGGAATGCCTCAACTATGAAATCATTTATGTCAAAGTTCAATCTTCTACGTAAGACTTGATTGTATATAAATTGAATATGTATTTACGGTGTAAATGAGCGAATCTTTATTCATATTGGGCTCGTTTGAAATTTGTTTTGTTCGTGTTCGGCTCTCGTATTCGAAATGGCTCAAAATTTTACTATTCGTGTTCGGCTCATTTGAAAATCGTGTTCACGCTCAGATTCAAATAAATAAATATAAAATCCGAAAAATTTGTAAGTGGGAGGATTCAAACCTAGGCTCGAAATAGCTTTAACCATGATATAATATAATTTTATTTAGAAAAATCGAGATTGAAACAAAAGGATTGTTCTAGCTCATTTATAAATCAACTGAAATGCTTTATTAGCATGTTTTTTAACAACAGGAAGCTTTACGAACGATCGGTTGTTTTAACAATGAGCTTTTTTGACATCTCTATATGTATTCACCTTATTAGATTCATCAATAACAAATTTTCTAAGTGCAGAGATACGAAAAAAATTATATATTGTCTATCTGTGTATTGGTAATCTCTCGTGATCCAATGTATCGTGGGCTTACTTTCTTGTCTTTTCAAAACACTTGTCATCTTTCATTTGGACTGACTTCAATAAAAACAAACTCACCAACATCAAATTTAACTGTCATATATTTTGCATCATAATATTTTTTTGTTATTTATCTTATAAAATCTTCATTCTATTCCTCATGAGCCAAATTTTATTAGCAACATCATCAACTAACTCATCCCTAAACATTTTTCCTTCTCATGTTTACATAAAGATGTCCTATACTTTATTCCATAAAACACATTATTGATATGACTCTCAAAATATCACTAGTTAAAACACAAACCTTGATGTCGTCGACATATGATTTGAGTCAAAACCGATCAGACGACTTAAAATATCATCAATCTTTGGACATCAATTAAATCCCAAAGCTCTCAAATATGGAGTGTTTATAGTCAAATCGAAGCTCTCGACGAAATGATCTAAGAAGATCTCATAATTCCGACTTCATTTGGGCATCCAAATGCTCAAAATACATCAAATGATCAAAGGAATCATCCCGAGCCATCCGAGGGGAGTGGCAGTTTTACATGAATTTACAAGCTCCTCCCATCTATAAATAGCCTTCATTTCTCATATGAGGGATGCCAAGTGAAGTGAAGTGAAGAAGAGGAAATAAGCAAGTAAAGAAAAGGAAGAGTCCAAGCAAGGAAGAGGAAGAGTCAAGGAAGAAGAAGGAAGAGTCCAAGCAAGGAAGAAAAGGAAGAGCAGAAGAAGAAGAAGAAGAGTCCAAGCAAGGAAGAAAATGAAGAGTCCAAGAAAAGGGAAGAAGGAAGAAGAAAAAGCAGTGAGGAGGAAGAGAGAGCTCAAACTTGAAGATCCTCCAAGCAAGATCGACCCCCAAGAAGATCGCACTCCCCGGCTGGTCATCAACCACCGCCACCGCCACCGCCGCCACTAATTGTACTCATTCCCACCGGAAGTTACCCTGATCTCCGCATCAAGAATACAACCCGATCATTGTTATATAGTCGTTATTCCTCTCTCATATGCAATTTGTAATCCGTTATCGGGAAGACTTTGTACTCAAAAGATACATAGTGGAAGCTCGCCAGCTGTGGTTTTTCCCCTCTTTCGAGATTTTTCATGTTAAAATTCGAGTGTCTCGCTCTTTAATTACGTGTCCGGATTAATCGACAAGGCGCGTAACTTTCACTCTACTGATCGATTTTCAAAGACAACAATTATAGAGAGTCATTCCTGATATGACACTTAAATACAACTAGTCGAAGCACGAATCTTGATGTCAAACGCAAGTTGATCCTAAGTTGAAATTAGCCGAGATCAATCACTTAAAATATTATTGAAAACTTTGGGATATCAGTTAAATCCCTAAATAGCTCTTAAATATGGAGTGTTTATAGTTAAATCGAGAGTCTTGACGAGCCGGATCTAACAAGCCCAAGATCTCATGATTCTGACTTCATTTGAGCATTCAAATACTTAAAATACATCAAATGATCAAAAGAATCATTTTGAGCCGTCCGATGGAGTGGAGTGATTCGGATTTTACATGTATTTACAGAAACGTCACTCATCTACTATAAATAGCCTCTCATTTTTCACATGAGGGGAGCCGGAGCAAAAGAGAGGAGAGAGTTCTAAAGGTTGAAAATCCTCCAAGATAATCGCCACCACTGATGGTCGCCGACCACCCTCGCTTGCCGCAACCACCACGGCGGCTGCCGTCGCCATCGCCATCGCCGTTATCCTCTGGCTGCCGGCCGTCACCACGCCGCCGCCAATTACCGGCCTATCGCCGCATTATCGACGTCACCGACGCCTATCATCCGCCGGCCATCGCCATCTTCGCCCCATCACCACGACGATCTTCATACTGCCGTCAATTTCGCCATCATCATCTACTACCACGGCAATTACAACCCAACGCGGACTATATGTTGTTGTCTGATTTTGATATTCCCATTGTCAACCCTTCTCATATACAATTTTATAATCCCGTTATAGGGAAACTTTTGTACTATGAAACAGATACATAGTAGAATATTTTTACTGGGTTAGGCCTCGTAATTTTTTCCCTCTTTTTGAGATTTTTCCACGTAAAATTTATAGAGTTTTCTTATTAATTCATCAAACATCTGTGCGTGTGCTGGATTCCACAACAAAGCTAAGGCGCAAATTTTTATTCTATCGTAATTGATTTTCTAGCGCGCAACAATTCCAATACATGATTGGAAACTATTATTTTAAATTTTATCAATGGTGAGTGTGATTTTAACTTTCACTAAAATCAAGCACACATAATTTGAGTAAATTTTCTAGAGTTCATATTTTTCTTTATTATTATAAGTCAATTTGAGGATGAAATACAGTACTCTGGGATCCGAAAATTTGCCACCGACCTCTTTCGGAAAAGAAAAAAAAGAGTTGTTTAAGTGCTGATAATTTCGTAAGCGATGAATAGTAGATAAGACACTACCAGAGATTTCGCTCTCATTTGGTGAGAACTTTTATATCTAGTTTCGGGTTTCCTAAAGCAAGCCCTATTAATTACCCTCTCAATCTTGAGAGCACTTTCGATTAAAATAACAATCGTTAAATAACGAAGTATATAGTAGTGAGTGGAACTTAGAACTTATGAAATTTATTATTTTAACTTTAAACTTTTTGTGGGGGGAACGATGACGCGCCCGATCAAGATCCCATGGTTCTATCTCATCGCCGCGATCCTTGGTCCGCTAGTCGAGGGAGGTAGTTGACCCAACGACCAAGGATCCTCACAAGAACATGGTTACGTCAGCGTCCCAGAATTGGAGTTTGTCGGGGACAAATACAAGTCAACCTTAGTAACATAGGCTTTTGCCCAACCAATATTATTATACATTACGCCAAAGAGCAAAGCCGTTGGGGAACATACGGTCACACCGTAATTTGGTGCCATATCGCTAACCACCCCGAGGCTCGTGGTAACCATTTATGTGGTGCCATATTGTGGAAAACCACGCGACGAGGACACGCCAATGCCCCACGCTTGAATATTTGTGAAGAAGTTATGTATTTAATTGACATCGCTCTTTGGCAAAAGTTTTCTTAATTTGTCACCCAAGACAAACAATTTGGAGGGTGGATTGATTTTTATTTATTTTTTTTATTTTTTTTTAGTTTTAATTTTTTTAAGTTTTAATTTAAATAATTAATTTTTTTTATTTATATTTTTGTATTTTCTTTGAATTTTGATCATTTTATGATTGATTTTAGATTTGAATATATGATCATTTATCATTGAAATTTTAATTATAATTACCCTTCGATCCAGGGTTAATATCAATTGATAGACTGTTTAACTGTCCGCTTTTCTAGGAAAATGGATCAATTCATTATCTCGAAGTATAATCTTTCAAAACCTTGTTCACTCTACAACATAAGATGGGTTTGGGACTTTTCTTCCTAAAGATTTGAATTTTAAAAGCTATGTTAGTTGGTTCATATCTTGTATTATATGAGTAATTAGCTTCTCGATATTATTAATTTGAAATTTTATAATATCAAATTTTAGGTGTTAATTAATCCAAGACCAAATCGGAAGATGAAGAGCATCTTTTTGTTTTACTTAGTATTTACTCCAACATGCATAATGGATATCTGTCTTTGAATTGTATGGACATTAATGTCTAAGTTGGAGTTTATATGTCAATTTGATTGAAGTTTTGTTAACTGACCGATCCAAGACCAATAAAGATGTAAAGATCTTTTGTATTTGACTTGATTGTAATGCAAGCATAAGTTTTGATAATGGATTTTAGATTTTGTTAACTGACCCCAAAACCAACGGGAAGAATAAGATCGCTTTATATTTGACTTAGTAATTACCCAACATGCATGCATGTTTTTGGGAATCTTGCATGGACATTAGAATGTCTAAGTTGGAGTTTATATGCCGAATTTTGATTTTTGAGTTTTGTTAACACGGACCCGGTCCG
Organism: Cymbidium sinense; assembly: GCA_021442155.1. Lineage (NCBI taxonomy): Eukaryota > Viridiplantae > Streptophyta > Magnoliopsida > Asparagales > Orchidaceae > Cymbidium > Cymbidium sinense. The sequence goes on from CM038215.1 coordinate 200,218,494, forward strand.
AAGACCAAACCGGGAAGATGTAACATCTTTGTTTTATACCTAACTTGACGTTCCCTATTATTTGAACACTTACATACGAGTATCGTTTTAAAATGTTGTATGGACATTAAATGTGAAGTTCAATTAGTTTGATTTCAATGACATTTTTGGGTTTGACTCCCGGACCAAACCGGAAGATATAGATCTGTTTGTATTTAATTTATTTACATTGTTAACACTTCAACATATACAAAAGTATGTTTTTAAAATGTTGTGGACATTTGAATGTAATGAGGTTTATTTTACTTAATTTTAATTTTTTTGTTTAACACTTTCAAATATACATAATGAGTTTCTGTTTTTTTAAAATGTTGTATGGACATTGAATGTCTAAATAAAATGTTCGATGAGTTTAAGTTTTAATATGACATTTTTGGTTGTTTTTTAACGGCCCCAAGACCAAACCGGGAAGTATAAACCCTATCAACTCTGACTATTTTCTTGCAGAGGATCGGATCTAGATTAATTATTTCAAGATCTATCATTCTCCAAACCTTGTCGACTCTAAATTATACTTAGAGGATCGGGTTTGAGACTTTTCTTCTTATGATCTTGAATTTAAGAGGATACATTAACAATGATCAGATATATTTATCTTTAGTCATTTCACGTAACAACTTCTAAGATTTACAATAAGATCATTAGATTTTTTTTTTTTCTTAACTGGCCCCAAGACCAAACCATAAGATAAGATCTCTTTTTAGAAAATATAATATGTATATACCAAAAGCCCCTTTATGTCACAAATCAACTGTATAGATGAAATAAATTATTTTGGCTATTTGATCAATCATAGAAGCCTAAAATGAATTTAGGCATTTGAAGCTTTCTTTTATAGGCAAGCCCAACATAAAATAAAATAAATCATTTTTACCATAGATCAAGTATAGGTAATTAAAATGAATTTAGGCATTTGATTTGCAAGAGCCATTTCTTTATATGGCAAATCAAACATAAAGTATGAAATAAATCATTTTGAAGCCCATATGATCAAGATAAGGTAATAGCTAAAATAAATTTAGATTTGACTAAAAACCCTTTCTTTATATGAAATCAACATAAAGGTTAAAATAAATCCATACATCAAGTATAAGGTAATGGGCCTAAAATGAATTTAGCATTTGATTTGAGCTAAAACCCTTTCTTTATGTGGCAAATCAAGAAACATAAAGTTAAAATAAATCATTTTGAAGGCCCATATGATCAATCATAAAGTAATGGGCCTAAAATGAGTTTAGGTATTTGTTTGGACTAAAACCCTTTTATGTATAAATCAGAAACATAAAGGGTTGAAATAATCATTTTGAAGGCCCATATGATCAAATATAAAGTGATGGGCGAATGAGTTTGTTTGATTGGCTAAAACCCTTTCTTTATGTTAAATCAAGAACATAGCTAAAATAATCATTTTGAAGGCCCATATGATCAAATACCCATAGCCATTTATTTCTCGATAAGGAGAGGGAATATAAAAATATGAGTAGATGTCATATTTCATTTAAAAGAGGAAGTGGATTAATTAAAATCCTTCACATGCAAGCTCACAAGTGGGGACAAATACTCATTAAATTTATTAAGAAGATATATGAAAGACTTTATTTTCCTTTTCAAAGAAAGAGATAAGGATGCAGCATGCCACATGTCCATGCATGTGCATGCAATATGACAAATGATTACATTGATTTCTCAGATTTAATTTACGATGACGAACGGTCGATGCCATAAGAATAGATGGCAAAAGGAAAGGGCTAAGGAAGCCTATAAATAAGAGAGGATTTCCCTTTCACAAGGTACTTATATTTTCTACTCTCCTCTCCCTTATACCACAAGTTTAAGCTCTTCAATCTTGCATCAAGGTGTTGTGTCACATATACTTGTGAGTTTCTTTTCTAACTCAATCATTTTTTTTTTTTGATACCTTCTTGATATATGACATGTCATATGGTAGATTTAATTTATTTCATATGTGTTTCAAGTCTTGTCTCATGTATGTAAATCATGGTGTGAATGACAAGTAAAGTGGGGAGGCATTTAAGTTTGACCATATGTCTAATGTGTATTCCATAACATGCTGTAGATAGAATCCACTTTATGTCATACTTGCCACAAATAAGATAGATTTCATTATATAGAGATTGAAGCATAAGTATTCATATATGACCTAAAGAAGCATTTTATGCCACCATGTTAACCTAAGCATTTCATCCTTTCTTTTCTAACTTTTTTTTTTAAAGAAAATTGACAAATTTCGGCCATCCATCTGATAGTGGTCGCCAAGACTAGTTTTCCCACCACGCCAAGAAAGGTGCATGGTGTGTCGAGACACCGACCGAAAGTTTATTTGCCCACCACGCCAAGAAAGGCGTGCATGGCAGAACACAAAGATTGTATTTCTTTGCCATGTTGGAACAACGTGAACAAGTACTTATCATATCAGTCGCCACGCGTTGGAACAACGTGAAGTACTTATCACAGTTTTCCCACCGATTGGAACATAACGAATTTAGCATAAAGCAATAAATTTGCATTCACATGTATATGAAATTAAAGTATAAGCATTTATATATAACACATTTCAACTCCTTTTTTTTCTTATAAATTTGGTATTCCTCCATCTCCGCATAGGGTCGGGGAGACTAAGCCTTCCCACCACGCCAAGAAGGTGTGCATGGTAGGTCGCGAGACACCCTACCGAAAGTTTATTTACCCACCACGCCAAGAAAGGCGGGCATGATAACAGAAAGATTTTCCTTACCACGGAACAACGCGAGCAAAGACTTATCATAACTTTCGCCACGCTGGAACAACGTGAATGTACTTATCATAAGTTTCTCCACCGCATTGGAACAATGTGAACGTACTTATAGAAGCATATTTCCGCCACGTTGGAACAACGCGAATGTACTTATAGTTTCCCGCCGCATTAGAATAATGTGAACGCACTTATAGAATATTTCGCCACGTTGGAACAACGTGAACAGGTACTTATCACAAGTTTTCCCACCGCATTGGAACAATGTGAACGGGTACTTATAGCAAGCATATTTCTCTGCCACGTTGGAACAATGAATGTGTACTTATTATAAAAGTTTTCCGCCGATTGGAACAATGTGAACGGCAATTTATAGCAAGCATATTTCCCGCCACGCTGGAACAACAATCAGACTTATTACAAGTTTCCACGATTGGAACAATGTGAATGAGTTATAGAAGTATATTTCTGCCACGTTGGAACAACGCGATCGTTTACAAGTTTCCGCCGCATTGGAACAATGTGAACGGTACTTATAGAGCATATTTCTCATATTGGAACAACGCGAACATGTACTTATTACAAGTTTCCCGCCACATTGGAACAAGCGAATGCACTTATAAAGAATATTTCTCTGTTAATAAGATATCACATATGCAAGTATGCAAGAATGAAACCCATAGATAATAGCAAGTGGTATAACCAAATTCCTTTCTGTTTAATTTCATATTTTAGCATGAAATGAAAGATTTTAACTTGCATATGTAAGAGGCATGATATATATATAATTCGCTTAATAGGAAATCAATTGAAGCAAAGTAGAAGCATGAAATTCATAGGAGAACAGCATCATATCTCATCAAACAGCAGACTAATTGATTTCTCCCTTAGATAAGAAAGTTTAGCAAGCCTTATACTCATCAAATAACAAATGATTGATTCCCCCTTAGAGAAAAAAATATTTTCAGCAAACATCTTACCCATTAAATAACAAGATGATTGATTCCCCCTTAGAGGAAAATAAATTTCAGCAAATTTCATGCCTCTAGACAACAAGCTAATAATTTTCCCCTTTCATAAAATGTTTTATGCCCATTAAACGAAATTGATTTAGTTTCCTTAGGTAAAAGCGATTTCAGCCAACACATACCCATTACAACAATTAATTCATTTTCCTTAGGTAAAAGAAAATTTCAGAAGAGAAATGTTGCGTGTGCACGATGAAGGTAACATACAATCGAGGAAGAAAAGCAAGATGTCACGAGGATAACCCTCATCCTTTCTCTCACTCCCTTTCAATACTTCTTTGTTTAAATCCACAAATTTGCCTACCGGATCCGTGGATTAAAGGTAAAACGCGAAGAAACAGGATAATAAACAAAACAAAGAAGTTGATTTCTAGCTTTGGCAATTTACTCCATGGCATCAATGCAAAACACATAATCCAACATATCATCATCCCTCGCTTGCACGCCCAACAACAAGGAAATGGACTGACGAGAGGAAAGGAGGAACCAAACAAAGAAAATGAGCTCCTCGGCCGCCTTTAGAAGGAGAAAAGAAAGAAACCCAACATATCACACAGAGGAGGAGGAGAAAGCCTCTACTCATGGCCCAAAGGGAAAGGAAAGATAAAAAAGGAAAGGAGGAAACAGAACAAAGCTTGTAGCATAAATCCAATCACCTTAATTTCATGCTATTGCAAACCCAGGAAACAAATCCAACCATAAAACACAAATGGAAGAGGGAAACATAAATATACATTTCCTTCAAGAAAAACCCACATAGCAAAATATAGCTCAGATTGAAACAAACAACTTGGGGTTTGGTTGGAAGAGGAATCGTGAAGGATCGAGTCCGCTTGCTCGGCTAGGTTCTGCAACCCAGAGAGAGAACGAGAGCCGCAGGGAGCTCGGCCGAGGGAGGATCGCAAGGCCCAGAGTGAGAAGAGAGAGTATGCCATGCCCGAGCCTCGACGAACCGAGCAAAGAGAAATCGCGAGAGGAGAGAGAGAAGGAAACGAGAGCTTCAGCCGAGAGATGGAATGGTCGAATGAGAGGAGTGCGTGAAAAATGAGAGTCAACGCATTCCTTTCGGCCTTTGGCCGACGACGCTTTTCATCTCGCCGCTATAGAATAATGCTAAAAGGAGTAGGGGATTAATAGGGATTAGGCAGCCGCTAGTTAATCTAATTGCAAATTAGCATCATTTCACATTAAATTTTATGGATTTACTTTATGCAATAAACCCTAACAATATGGGTGTCAATTTTTTTCCAGTAACGAACGCGATCAATTTCGCGGATCTGAGGTCGTCGGACAACATCGCTCGGATGAAATTAGGTTTACAATTTGCGGCGTCGATTGAATTGATCGACATTTACGACACTTTGGAATTGACCGCTGAAAGGCGCCGTCGATAGGTTTCGACGCTTTGGCGACAAATGCTGATCAATTTCAAACGAGTCGTTTAGACATCGTCGAGGCTTCTCGACTTTGATATGCGCATAATTTCATTAAAAATTAATTTTAATTTTAATTTTTGGATCGATCCTTAATTGATTCGATATTTTCTATTTAATTAATTTTGATGCTTTCGACGCATTATGAAGTCGAATTTTTGTATCAAATCGAATTTAATTAATTTCGATCGTGATTATGGCATTTAACCTCTATGTCATTTATTTAATTTTAAATGACACATAGTTGTAGGTCAACAAGTGCAAAAAGTCAATTTAATGCTCATAATTTCATGGATTTTCTTTCGCAATCTAGATGTGAATTAGTCATCCTTGTTTAAAAGTATAGACTTGGGTATATCATACAACCTTACAATTTCATTCACATATACTTTTACTAACTTTTTCACATGATCAATCTATTTAATTGGTTAAAAAAAAAGCACAATTTTGGTTAGCCCATCTATAACAACCCATAGTATTAAAGCCATATCTCGATCTAGATAACCCAATAACAAAATCCAATGCTACCTGCTCTATTTTCAACTCTAATATTAATAAAGGTTGTAACTATTCGCTTGATCATTAATGTTATGCTTTAACCATCTGACTAATATGACATTTTATCATAAATTCTATTACACTTTATTTTAATCCTAGTTACCAAAATAATAATTTAAGTTCTTGATAAATCTTGTTACTTCCTAAATGAAAAGAATAATATGAGTACTATGCTTAATTTAGATTTTTGGTTTTCTTATATCAACATTTGGAATATATATTTGACCCTTATCTCTTCATAATTCATCACCATCAATCTCATATTATTGAATTTGACTTAGTATCATCATAATTAAGATTTTTTTTAGCTATGTGTCTTGTGATTGTGCATCGTCGTATCTTATCCTTTAGGTTAGATTGTATTACAATTTGGATCAACAACATTAATTTTTCATCAATATGTTTGATTATTGATAGTTTTAGTTGATCCATTTCTCAATTATGATGTATAATATAAGTCAATTGAATTTGGGCTGGTGAATTTATTCTTATTAATGCTAGTCCAATAAAAAGTGTTTAACATTTTGGAAAAGCATAAAACATGTAGGGAGTATATAGTATTCTTCATGTCTTTATACTTATAAATTTTAAAATTGATGAATATAAATTCAATTGATAAATAGACATATCAACACTGTCTTTATCGAGTCTCAAGTCCGGGATGTGAAAAGTGGAGGGTTACGCTAGACAATGAACAACCAGCGTAAAACTTATTGAAATAATCATAATATAAATCATTTAATATAGTGTGTTAATACTTGACGTCCCTTAGAAGTGATGTGTTGTATACAATCTGAAAAGTGCGGACACTATATCAAGACTGTGTAGTGTTAAATAAGCAAGGATTCCCACATTATGGACGATTATAGGCAAAAAGCTTAATTCATGAAACTAAGATTAAGTTAAGAACTTTGAATATAGCTATGTTACAGGTAAATTAATATAATTAATCGATATTATGGTTCATAAGAAGATAAATATTTTATATATTCAAGAAATTAAATGGGTTTGGGAGAAAGCAAAAGAGATTGATAATTTAGATTTTAAACTTTGGTATTCATATTGGAGTTGAACTAAAAATGGTGTGTATATGTGTGATTATAGATAAAAAAAATTGAAGGATAATGTTATAAATATTAATAGGATTGGAGATAGAATTATAGTTTTAAAGATTATTGTTGATGCTAAGATTATTAATATTATAAGTATTTATGCACCTGAAATAGGTTTGAATATAAACTCAAAAGAAAATTTTGTAATGATTTAAAAGGATTAATACAAAAAATACCTCTTAAGAAAAATATATTTATTGTATGAGATTTAATATTGGTAGAGTGATAGAAGATTTTAAAACACTCATGGTGGTTATGAGTTTAGAGTGACTAATAAAAAGATAGAAATATATTATATTTTAGTTTAACTTATGGTTTTGTAGTTTTTATTACTTTATTTAAAAAAAGAGATGAAGATATTATTACTTATAAGAATTGAATCTAGCAAACTATAAATTAATTTTTTTCTAATAAAAAATAAATTATTTAGATTGTAAAGATTGTAAGGTTATTCTAAATAAAGGTTTAAGTACTCAACATCAACTACTTATTTTAAATTTTAAGATGAATGATTGTAGAATGAAAAATAAACTAAAATATTGTCATCTTATAATCCTTCATCTTGAAGATACTAATAAAAATATTTTTACAAATAAGCTAAAGATATTAAAATTTGGGATGTTCATAAGAAAGCTAATAAAATTGAGATTAAGCAAGTTGCAAAATATACTTAGAAAATCAACAAAAAAAAGCTTCTTTTGGTTAAAATAGTTGATGGTGGAATCAAAATGTGCAAAAAAAAGAAAAGAAAAAAAATTTTGTTATAAAACTTTGTTTAGATGTAAAAACTCAGAAAATTGAGAAAGATATAAAGTAATCCTTAGAGATTCCAAGAAATATACGACGAGAATTTAAATTTTAATGAAGATAATAGATTGGAGAAGGTGAAAATATATATATATATATATTTCAGTTAGTCAAGCAAAGAGATTGGAAAAGTAAAAAATTTAGTTCAAGTGAGGTAAATTAAATATGAAAATCACAAAGTATTTTTTTTAGAAAAAGATAATGAGCATAGGAGCATAAGTGGATGAGTTATTTTGATAACCTTTTTAATGAAGGATCTAAAAATACGATTAATTTAAACAAACTTCGTATAATAAACAAAAATAGAGAATTTTTTTATCGTTATATTAGTAAATTTGAAGTTGGAGAAATTTTTAAAAAATGAAGTGTGGTAAAATAATAGAACCTGATGATATTCCAATAAAAGTATGAAAATGCTTAGGAGATTAAGGAATTTCTTAGCTTACAAATCTTTTTAATATTATTTTAAAGGCTAAAAAGAGACTAGATGAGTGGAGGAAGAGTTTGTTGATTCCTATATCTAAGAATAAAGGTGATGCACAGGAGTGTGCAAACTATAGAGGAATTAACTTAATGTGTTATACATTAAAATTATGGGAGAGTAATTGAGCATAGGTTACGATGTGATATAAATGTTTCTCAAAATCAACTTGGTTTTATATCGGGGAGGTCTACCATGGATGTTATACATTTGTTCAGAGGTTTGATAGAGAAGTATAGAGAAAATAAGAAGAATTTACATATGTTATTTGTTGATATAGAGAAAGCATATGATAAACTTTCAAGAGAAATGCTTTGGAGAGTTTTGGAAAAGAAAAGAGTTAATATCGATTATATCCAAGTCATTAAGGATATGTATACTAGAGTTGTTACTTGTGTTCAAACACAAGGAAGATTGACAAAATATTTCCTATTTCAGTTGGATTACATCAAGGATTGGCTTTAAGATCATATCTTTTGGCTTTAGTTATGGATGTTCTTGCTAGAGATTTACAAGAAGATATACCTTGGTGTATGTTTTTGTTGATGGCAATCTTCTTGTTGATAAGACTAGAGAGAGAGTTCAAGAGAAATTTGAATTATGTTGGTCAACCTTAGAGTCTAAAGTTTTTCATCTAAGTAGATCTAAAACTGAATATATGGAGTATAATTTTAATTGTAAAAGATCTAACGGTGGGGTTGTGATATTGGGTGATCAAGTCATTAAAAAGAGTGAACGTTTTAGATATCTCAGGTCTATTGTTTAAAATAATGATGAAAAAGAAGATGATGTTATTAGCATAATTCAAGTTGGATGGTTGATATGGAGGAATACATCTGACTTGTTGTGAGATAGAAAAGTGCCGCTTAGACTTAAGAGAAAATTATAAGATGGTGTAGAATGTTAGCTAGTAAAAGAGAAACATAAGACTAAGTTAAGTGTTGCAGAGACAAGGATACTCAGGCAGATGAGTGGCTTTACTCTTAAAGATAAAATATGAAATGAGTATGTTAGGGAAAAGGTTGGAGTAGCTCCAGTGGAAAATAATATTAGAGAGAGTCGCCTTAGATGGTTTGGTCACATAAAGCACCAACCGTTCGATGTCCCAATTAGGAGAGTAGATGTATTAGATTTATCTTATATTAAAAAGATAGAGATAGACCTAAAAAAGATTTGATTAAAATACATAAAAAATGACCTTAATTTATTAGAATTAAATGAGAATTTGATACATAATAGGACATAATGGAAAAGAATGATGCATGTAGCCGACCCCATATAGTGGGATAAAGGCTTGTTGTTGTTATTATTATCATTATTGTTGATAAATAGACATATCTTATTTATGTAAAAAAAATTTGAGAAAAAATATTAGCCTATGACATGAAATGACTTCATAATCAAGACATTCATTTTTGTGAAAATTTTATTAAAGCATATAACAGAAAAAGATATCACTTGAGAAAAGGAATATGAAATATGAGAACGATATTTGCAATTATTTAATTAAGGTATGATTGGTCTTGCTTTTATTATATTCTTTAAATTTGAAAATAAATTTTTTATTAAAAGAAAAGATTGTAATAAATTTTTTAAAAAAATTGAACCTTTAATGACATTGTAGTTATATGTGAGAAAAAGCAGAGTAGAAGGATAAGGGAGAGGTCAGCTAATAGAGAGAGAGAGAGAGAGAGAGAGAGAGAGAGAGAAAAGAGGAAGGAACGAATAGGCTAGATCGAGGCTTGCATGTAGGGTTGCAAATGAATCGAGTGTTGAGGTTACTCTACCATTAGAGCTGCTCATGTTCATTTGATTAGTACGAGCTTAACACTATTTTAAATACTAATTAAATCTAAAACGAATATGTGCTCGTTCATTTACGTTTTAACATTATCATTTAAAGCTCGTGAATAAGCACGCTAAGGAGCTCAATTATTGCTCGATTAAGTCTTGTTTGTGAACAGTATTATTCAAATTATTATTTTTTAGGCTTAGTAAGCTTTAATTGATACAGTTCATGTATATTTCTCAACAAGCTAGTCATGAACAAGCTCGATTAAGGCTTGATTAAAGCTCATTTATTTTATTAATCGATGCTAACAAGCTCGATAATCCAATGAACCGAAGAACAAACTCAAATCGAGCTCGATCTCGATAATGGTAAACAAGCTCAAGCTTGAACACTATTCTTAAAAGCTCGAATCGAGCTTGAACTCGATAATATTAAACAAGCTCAAGCTTGAACACATATATGCTCGACTCGGCTCGATTCATTTGCAGCCCTACTTGCATGAGAGACGGAAAAAAAAAAAATTCTTAATTGTGAATGAGTGATAGGGAAACACTACATGAAAAGCATACATAATCGACAGAATTTATGATAGATTAATTCATGGAAAATAACCAATGAATTACAGACGATTACTCGATCGAAAAGTTTTCTAACATAATTTTCTATGAAACAATTGTTGGTTCAAAAGTCACTTAATTTTTTAAGGAAAAATTACATCAAAAAACTGTTAATATCCCAACTAGACGCCCAACACCTTCCCCCATTTCCTCTTCTTCCTTTGGCTTCCTCTTGGGTCAGTGGCGGAAAACCTTGCCCTAGCCCCCACAATCGCAACGAAATGATCTGATCTTTTTAATTTCTCCGTATAATCAAAAGGTAAAACTCTTTCACTAGCTTTTAGAAGTGTTCATTTGAGATTAGATCCGTTTAATTTCATGCAATGTAAATTTGAAGTTTTCAAAAAATTTTTTGATTTAAAGCTTAAATCTTGTTAAAATTTGTTTGGAATTCATGTATCTCACATTATTTTTATTGTATAGACTTAGATTTATAATTATTCCACTCTCTTTCTCACATAATTCTATAAATTTAGGATTAAATCAAGAGAGTTTTTATACGAGCAATACTAATTATATGAAAATAAATTTGACAAACTTATAATGATTGCTAGAGAAATTGTAATAGATTATTGAAAATTTTAGGGTTGGACTACACAACTTTGTCTCACATCTCTTATAAAAAATTGATGAAAGTGTTTACACGAATGTGATCCTTCTAAAGAAAAATTAATTAACTGTATTTTATTGAAGGATTTGTACATGTGAGCTACTTGTAAGGTCATTAAGTAATATTAAGTTTTAAAAGTCAAACTTTGGACACTTAATCATTTATGTCATATTAAGGCTTGATTATGTAATTAATTAATCTTATAATTTGTATAACATAGGAATCTCTTTCTCACATACTTTTTTTTTTTTTTGAAAATTAGGAATTCATATAATTCTTCAATCGATTTATCTCTTGATGGTTTAAATGTGTAATTATTCTTATCTTTCTTAAAAAGGGTTTATAGTCTAAATACATAGTTATGTTTAGGTAATGTGTAATTAATGATGGAGAATAGCATTATATAGATGGAGAGTAGGTATAAATTCAATTATTCTGAAATATTTTTATCATCATATAGCGTATGAATATCCATAATGAAAGATCATGAATGTACAATAAATTGCATTTGTGCAAAAAAAAAAAAGATTAACTGATGAATTTTTTAACGAAGTAGAGTACTTCGTGCATGTGATAACTCAACTTTCAGTTTATCTTTCAAAGGGAAAGCTTTGATGTCCATGTCTAAGGCACAAAAAAAGGACCCACAAAATAGAAAAGCTTAAAAGTTCTACAACCTATTAAATACAACACAGTGGTCATTGTGAGAAGATTGCATGAACCACTTTGAATTATCTATGGTTATAAGAATGTCTGAGCATCAAAACTAAATACCATATACCACGAAAATATTTTAACCAATTTCCATGCTTTAAAAGACTAATCCACAAAAAAGTTAATATCAGAGGAATTATATAGAACAAAGAAATTGATGTCGAAACTAAGTTTGTGATCACAAAAAATTAATTATTGTGTCAATGATTGTATGTTGTGTTATAAAGAAGATGCGATGGATGTTAATACAAATTTTGTGAAACATCTAGATTCATGCCATAAAGTAAAAAAAACAATGCAAACAGAAAAATGTTCCTTATAAGTATTTATTTAACTTGTCACTTATTCCAAGTTTTCAAAGATTATACACATTTATGCATTCTATTACCATTAGAGAATAATTGAATCAAATTCTTAACTCATTCATCAAACGGAGAAGCGTGAAAGAATTTCAAGAGTACTTACTCTGACTTTACAATGAGTCATTCAACATTAGACTTGATTTATGTGTTAATGGTTTCACGATATATAGTCAGTCAACTTCGCCCATTTACGTGATATATTCATAGATGTTCATAAGTCTGGATAGAGGCCTCTTTAGCTTTGAGAGGAATGTGGACTATGTAAAGCCTAGGCCTCTCATAACTATGTTCATAAGAGAGAGTAAATTAAACAAAATCAGTCATCCAATTGTGGGGCATTGATAGCACCCCTGCATACTAGAGGTTTTGTTCCTCATACTGAGTTATGTAATAATAAGACAAATAAGAACTCAATAATATAAAAAAATGACTTAAATAATTGCATATCATTCATTTGAATTTTTACATAATTTTCATATTTTATTTGCATATTATTTTTAATTATTCTTTAAATTATCATTTTTAAATAATTTGAGTATTTACATGAATTTTAGTCTTATCCAATACTTTTTTAAAGTGTGTTGGACTTATTTCACACTTTATTAAACTATTTTTATATTTGATCTTATTAATTATCCATTTGTTTTTGTATGAAAAATAAAATTTTTCTTGAATTATTCTAATTATTATTTTTCTTTCTCTTATCCTTTTATTTTTCTCTCTCTTATCAAAATTATCATCCTAATCTTATTTTGGCCAAAATTTTCATAGATTTTAACATGAGAAATATTATTGGACTTATTAAAATTATTGTCGTAATATTTTGCTTATTTTTTTTTAAATCCATTATATTTGAAATTTGAATTTAAATATTTTTTAAATTTAAATTGCATTTGTCATATATTGAATTCCAAATGATTTATATTCTTTTATGGAATATTGTGGTTGTCCCCTATGCAATTAATCTAAGTTAATTCAAATTCAAATTCAATTTAATCTTAATTATATGCATTTTTCAAATTTAGATTTCCAATTTTAGAATATCTTTGGCTGACCCCTTTATATTTATTTTTGATTGATTTAATTTATGTAAAATTATTCAAATTGCTTTTAATTAAACACCCATGATATATTCTTGATTGATTACATTAATTGAAATTGAATCCATGTTTGAAAATCATGTGGCTGAAATCTCATGTAATTAGATGCTCTCTCTCTCTCTCTCTCTCTCTCTCTACCTTTTGCTCTCTTGCTTCTCTCCACTTAGGCCAAATTCTTACAATTTGTTTTCTTGAAATGATACTAATGCAAAATCCCTTCTCAATTTTCTTGGTTGAAAGCAATCTTAAAAAGGTGCTTGGATTGAATTGCTTCTAGTGCTAAATATCTCCTCAATCACTTTGAGCGAAAGGTATTCTTGGAGTTTGCTTGAATTGAAGTGTAAAAGATCTTCTCCTCTCTTCTCATCTTCAACAAATCTTCAAGCAAAGATCACCTTCAACATCCTTCAAGCTTTTCTCTTGTAGTGAAAAGAATATTTCAAGTCATAGATCTCATTGCATACAAATAATGGACTCGAGTAGAAAATATACTTTTACTTATTCGCTTGAATATTAAGTTCACTGGAATGGTTTGAATGAAAAATTTTATGCTTTATTGTAGAAGTATTCTCTTAATCTCTTTTCATTCTTCCTTCAAAAAAATTTCATCTTAGTTTGACTGAATTGAAATTATTTCTTTAAGGTTTTCATAAATATTGGTTTTCTTGGATTTTGTTTTCAAGATTATTGCCTTTCAACTTGTGCAAGTGTTTTAAAACAATTTTACTATGAATTTTGTCATATTTTTTCCAGCAAAGTTTACCACCTTAAGCAAATCTTACATCTATATCCATCGGTTCATCTGAATTGATATCCAACAGAATGCCATAAAAAAAATGTTTTCAATCAACTTTTTTGGTTATGGAATGCATTTCCAAGAATTTTTGACCAATAATAATGAGTTTTTTGATGAAAATTTCCATCGAAAATAGGTCGTTTTCCTTTAGTGAAAGATTTGTGTATCAAAGGAGAGGAACATATAGACAAATATAACTTAAAGAAGTTGTTTATATTATCCTAGAAGAAATGGTGATATGTTAAATAGGTGTATTATGAATTATTAGATTGGAGTGAATATGTTAGTTTAATGAACTTAAAAGAGTTACATTTGTTTTTAGTGGCTCTTTGTAATATGACATTTATTTATATTTTAATTAGAATATTAGTTAAAAGGTTTTAATATTTCATTTGACTATCTATATAAGCCTCAATAATTCGAACTCGCAGACCAAGTCTTAACAGCAATAGGGAATTCTAAAATCCTAGTAACAAGCTAGGAAAGATCTGTATATGAATTAAAGAAAAATGAAATAAGATAATCCCCTCTCAGCATTTCTCTTCATTCATGCCGCTAAACCTAAGCCAAGTTGTCGTAGTTTTTGAAAACTGAAGATTTAAAAGTTTATCATTTTGCTTTTGACTTTAAAAACGGAACTTTCAAATGAGAAGCTAAAACACAGTTTCAAAAAGCACACTATTCAAACGAGTATCAAAATTAAAAATTCACGCTCTCAAAAGTAAAACGCACTAAAAAAGCCTCCCAAACGAAGCCTAAATTTAAGAAACCATGGCAGTTCCATCACTCAAACTTCATTAGGAAAGCCGCGTCTATAACTGATCATACAGTTAAGGGCTGTAATTTGGTTCACGAAAGGAGTGAATTTGATTGACTTTGATGAAACCATAGGGATCTCCAAGCAAGGTGCTGCTGCCCCTTCTCCAACTCCAGCCAACTCAAGATAAAGTTAAATCCATAGAAACAGTTCAATGAATCACGAGTTGAAACGAATCAATAGTAAGAAATCGAACTCTACAAACCTACAATAAAGAAACCTTATCCTTGACTAAACATTTGATTATGGAGGGAAACATGGGTGATATGGCGAGAGGTTTCGCCATGATTGCTATTTGAAAAACTCAAACAATTGCTAAAAAAACCAATGACAAATATGGACATATGCTTACAAGCTACACAGTAACAAAATGGAACTAAACAAAACTTGAGCTTTCTAAATACATACTTATGTGAAGCAAATGGATGGTTCTTCAGTTGTCAGCAGTTCCTGGAAGAAGTTTTCTCGAAGATGTGCTTGTCATTCCAAAACGAGGTGCTGTAACTGGTATGATTCGTGAAGGAGATAGAACTTCGGTGATCGATACATTATATGATTCAATGCCCAGCCGACTCTGCAACCAACCTCTACCTCCTGAGAAGCCATCTGCCACAACCCAACAGTTCTTGAAGCCAAGGCTGGTGAGTGTTTTTGCTACGATCGATGCAGTATCAGAATATCTGCTTGTTGTATTTTGAATATCTCAATCTAGTTCAATACAGGAGGAAATTAATCATTTGGAGCATAAAGATAAGGCACATACGAGTCCATTATCACAATGTTTGAGCCTTTGTTGACTCTCTTTAGATAAGATATCTTTATAGCAACTATCTCTGCTTCAACCTTTTTTACATTCCGAACAAGGCCTTTAAGCTTGCTTGGGAGTTCCTCTAGACTGAAAAAAATGAAAAAAAAATTCTTTTGAGTATTTTCCACATTTTTACAGAAGAAAATGGAGTTGATTGATGGTAAGATCCTTACGGAATGGAGATCATCTTGTTATTAGCACTAGAAGGAAGGCGAGGAATTCCTGCTTTGTTTTTGTCTTTCTCTGATCTTATGTCGATCATGTTGTAATTCTGTGATGATAACACATCGAGAGTCTGTGCAGGGCTGAGAGTACCTAGTAAATCATGAATTATTCTGCAATTTCATTAAGAAGGTACGTCTAATTTACAGAAACATGTGATTGAACTTCCAGTATGTTGTGTGATTTACCTTTGTAACCACGGAAATTGAAAGAAACAACTGACCATATAGATGGGAAAAGAAGGTATGCCAGAAATAGTGTTCCAGCTGAGACAACAAGGACTGAAGGATCTGTAGATGTAATTGCTTCAAAAGCTGAAGTAGCAATTGGCTTGGCTCCTTCAATTACTTTTGCTGTTTGCTGCGCTGCATCTGCAATAGTCTACTAGAATGAAAACCCTATCAGTTTCCAGAATCAACTATAGATGTTCATTTATCCAGAATTTTAACATGAATGGGAATTTTCTAAAATCTCTGTATCACTAGGAACCAATGTACATGCAAAAGAGACAGACATGGAGCAAAACAAAACTATGAAAAGGATAATGCTTTTAGTAAGAGATGATATCAAAAACATTAAAAGTATAATCTAATGATGATCAAATAAATCTTACTAAACAAATGCATCATATATGTTATCTACAATGAAAAACAAGCTAAGAGTTCAAATTACAACAACAAGCCTTTATCCCAGTACGTGGAGTCGGCTACATGATTCCGTCTTCTCCATTGTGTCCTATTAAATGTCAAATTCTCATTTCATTCTAATAAAATAGAAGATCACTTTTATACTACCTAACCAAGTCTTCTTAGATCTACGTCTACTTTTCTTAACATAGGTCAAATCTAATACATCTACTCTTCTAACTACATCATCAAATTGCCAACGTTTTATGTGACCAAATCATCTAAGGCGACTCTCTGGAATCTTATCTGCCACTAGAGCTACTCCAACTTTTAACATATATATTCATTCCACATTTTGTCTTAAGTGTAAAGTGACTCATCCACCTGAGCATCCTCATCTCTACAACACTTAATTTTATACGTTTTTTTTATAGGCCATCATTCTGCTCCAAAAATCATTGCAGGCCTTACCACCATCTTATAAAATTTTCTTTTATGTCTAAGTGGTACTTTTCTATCACACAACTGACCAGATGCATTCCTCCACTTCAACCATCCAACTTGAATTCTACTAATAACATCTCCGTCTATTTCACCATCATTTTGAACAATCGATCCAAAATATCTAAAATATTCACTCTTTTTAGTCGCTTGATCACCCAATGTCACAACTCTACTACTAGATCTTTACAACTAAAATTATACTCATATATTAAGTTTTAGATCTACTTAAATGAAAGCTTTTAAATTCAATGGTTGACCTCCACAACTCAAGTTTCTCTTGAACTCCCTCTCTAGTTTTATCAACAAGAAAAATATCATCAACAAAAAAACATACACCAAGGTACATCCTCCATAAATGTCTAGTAAGAACATCTATAACTAAGCAAAAAGATATGGGCTTAAAGACGATCCTTGATGTAATCCAATTGAAATAGAAAAATACTTAGTCAATCCCCCTTATGTTTGAACACAAATAATAACTCCAGCATACATATCTTTAATGACTTGAATATAAGCAATATCAACTCCTTTCTTTTCTAGAATTCTCCAAAGCACTTCTCTTTGAACTTTATTATATGTTTTCTCTAAATCAACAAATATCATATGTAGATCCTCCTTCCTCTCTCTATACTTCTCCATCAAACCTCTCAACAAATATATAGTATCCCAAAGTTGACCTACCCAGCATGAAACCAGACTTATTTTGAGAAACTTTTATATCGTGTCGTAGCCTATGTTGAATTACTCTCTCCCATAATTTTAATGTATGGCACATCAACTTAATTCCTCTACAATTTACACACTCTTGTCGATCACCTCATTCTTAAAAATAGGAATCAACAAACTCTTTCTCCACTCATGAGACATCTTTTTAATCTTTAAAATAATAATAAAAATATTAGTAAGTTAAAAAATTTATTGATTTTCTAAGCATTTTTACACTTCTATTGGAATATCATCAGATCCTATTATTTTTCCTCACTTCATTTTCTTTAAAGTCTCTTCAATTTCAATTTTACTACGATAAAAACTAAAATTATCTATTTTCATTTAGGATACTAAGATCGCTAAACTCAATCATACTTTCACAACCTTTATTGAAAAGTATATCAAAATATTTCATCCACCTATGTTCAATATCCTCTTTTAAAAAAAAAAAAAACTTCATGGTTTTCATCGTTAATGCACTTAGTGATTTTCATCCTTAAGAGTTTTGATTGTTTGAAAGGAAAAAATCAACCTTTTAGCTAACATTGTCATTGCAAAAGTGGGAGATCAATGGTAACAGGAATAGAGGCTATGCCAAATTTGAGCAAAATAGATTAAACGCCTCATGTAACACTCAATAAGAACAAATGGAGAAAGAGTTGTTATGTCCTCTGATGATTTTATCGATGTTCATTTTATGCAGCCATACCTTTAATAATGCACACATGTTCTTATGATTCCATTGTATAAGTTTCTTAAGTACTGCATCCCATCGATGTGCAAAACCTTAAACTAACCAATTTTACTTTTTTTTTTGCCCCGTACATATGTTCTGTTACTTTAGTGGCGCATACTTTCTTCAATATATAAATAGTTGAAGTCTTGGATTTTTAGTAGTTGAGGTATACGGTTGTTGAATGTATGTACAACTATCCTCTTAGGATTTTGAAAATGCACCATACATATGTGCGTTTCCTACAGAAAACATATATATTGGTGTGCTGACTGTACATGCAGCATAAAAAGTGCGTACAGTTAAAACAGTTGAATTTCGATGTATTTGATGAGCAGTCATGTGAATTGTATGGGTGGATCCAGTGCATATAAAGCTTTCATTGGTCATAAAAGCAGTCATTAGTTCATGAGTTGAAGCTTATTTTGATGCCATGTGGCCCCAAGTGACCATGTTGCATGGTAGAACTAGCTTAGTGGCAAGAGTGCCTGGATTGAATAAGTGACACTTAGCAGAGGAGGCTGCATAGGATTTCTCTTGTTTGAGGCTAATGAAGCTTGTGGGAATGTTGTGAAGAAAAGGTAGAGAGCTTCCAAGAAAAACTGCTAAGGACTCACCTTAGTCTGAGTAGGTAATCTTTGATTTAATGCAGGAATAGCTTTATTCCCTTTGCATGATGACATGATTTGAACAAAATGAAGATGCATATAAATTGATTAATGTTATGCGATATGAAAGACTCTACATCCTGTGCTATGCATGATTCTACATGAAACTAGAATTATATACTATATGAGTTACACGACATGATTGATGAACATCTTGTTACGTATATGTTGAATGATACGTGTATAGCTTGTGCTATGTTGTGAAAGAATGCATGGCTTTGCTGCAAAATATTATTATGGTACTACATAATGCTATGATTTGGATGTATATCTAAAATTATAAATAAAATAGTCAAAAAATGTTTGTCATAGAATAAGATCGCAGAATTTAATGAAAATTTGTTAATCTTTTGAAGATATTTGCTGAAGAAAGCAAATTGGTTTAGATTAGCCAAATTTGAAGTGAGATAGGTGACTTGTTTCACTAAGAAGGTTGCAAAAGAAATCTTAGGTCTAAAAATAGATCTTACATTTAAAAGGAAACTTGATGATAGAGTAAGAATGTATAAAGATTATTAATGAAAAGAAATCAAAAATTAAATATTACCAAAATTTATAATGATTAGAAGAAGGCTAGAAGTCTTAAAAGAGCATGGGGAGCAAAATAAAAGCTATAGAATTTAATGAATTACATAATAGAATTTATATTAAGGGAAGAGTGGAGGAGACATGGAATATCTAATGCAAGAGATTAAAAATCTAGAGACTTTAATCAAGTTAGATATATTAGATCTTGGTTAAAGATTTAGACATTAAGAAAATATGAAAATGTTATTTTGAGAAACTATTAAATGAGAGTTCTAAGAAATAATTATTTTAGGAAGATCATAGTCTTTATTTAAAATTGCACAATAAGAGGCCCGCCTCAGTGCAATTTAAAAATATATATCATAAAGTGTACATCACATCTTGGTTTGTGGAGGCTTATTTGCCTTAATAAGGCTGAGGTGTGCCTCTATGCAATTTATAAGAGGCGGAAGCCTAAAATATAAGAGTTTATGTAGTTTAAAATTGTATTTTATAAATTTATTGTATATAATATATCATATTTTGTTATTTCTCCACACCTAAACCTAAAACAAGAAACCAACAATAAGAACTGCATGCACCTTCTCAACTCCTAACCATGTTGCACTTACACCACTTTAGCCACAAACCATCATAGCACCACCCCCACAGTTATGCCCCAGATAAAACTGAGGATGTAGGATGAGAGAATCAAATTCATTATAATGATAATTTTAATGAAGGCCCACTAAGTGATGAGAGTGAAATAGACTTTTAAATTCATAAATTATAATCTTAGTGACTTAGACTATTTATTTATGTTGAATTAGAGTGAAAGATACTAATTGTTATAATTATTTAACTTGGTATGATCTTACTTTGATGTTAGCATGTTATTTATTATTTCATACTTTTATTAATTTCATGATTTAATTCTCTTAGACTTGCACCTCATAAAGCCTTGAGGTGCCCAATTGCGTAATTTTAAACCTTGATTGTAGTAAATAATATAACGAAGGATATTATAAATCTATCTAAAAGTGAATTGGAGTTAACTTTGAAGATGATGTGCAAAGAAAAGGCTTTAAGTTTAAATGAAATAATTATAAAGATTTGTAGTTATAGGAGATATTACAAAAAATTGAAAATATTATCAATATAATTTTAATGAAAAAAAAGGAAGCTAGACGGAAAAGCATTTTGATACAATTATTTAGAAACAAAACAAATGGACGTTACTTATTATAGAGAAGTCAAACTTATAAATGATGCAACTAAGCTATATGACAATAATTGAACATAAACTTAAGAAAATTATAATGATTTTAGAAAACCAACTTAATTTTAAGCCAAAATAAATCTATTATAAAGGTGTTTTGTGATAACACAATTAATAAAGAGTAAAGAAAAATCTTCATGTAGAATATAATTGAATATCATGAGAATTAATTTGGTGCATATTAAATAGTATCTATCAAAAGTGTGTTGATGTTATTCAAGAAAGGTATGATGATACAATAATTAGCATTAGAAGTAGTTGATAGTGACCAAAGAATTGTCAATTATAGTAAGTTTATATCAAAGTTCAACATTGAATACAAATCTTTCTTTTTATAAAAGTGTTCAAAGCAACATGGATTAGTGCATATCTTTTGCAAATGATATGATTCTAATTTGTGAGACATTCAATGAAATGAGAAAAATTAAAAGATTTAAAAAATATTTAGAAGATAGGATTAAGAATTAGTAGAATAAAGAAAAAAATAAATGATATACAATTTAGTTGCTATAATATTAACAATTATAAGATAAGGTAATACCTAGATATGAAAGATTTAAGTATCTTTGATTTACTATAAAAAAGAATAAAACAATATTCTTGTGTTAAAATTGGATGATTAAAATGGAGAAAGGCCTAAAGATTACTGTGTTATAACAGGATCTTATAGATATTTAAAGATCAATTCTATAAGCATCCATTAGGCACACAAGGTTATATTGGGTAATACGAAAGCCATCAATGCCTAAATCACGCAAGAAAGAAATAAGAATGTTAAGATAAATGTGCGGCACATCTATATTGAAAATATGAAGAATGATTATAATAGAGAAATGGTTGGTGAAAATAGCATGATTCAAAATATAATAGGTTGTTCAAATAAATATCATGAAGAGTTTAAAAAAATGTCACTATTAGAAGAGTACATAAAATTAGTATCACGGGATTAAAATTTAGAGGAATAAACTAAAAAATTACATGGACAGAAGTTGTGCAAAATGCTTTCTAAAGAATAAATTCTACACCTTAGACATCACTCAACAAGATTGAATGAAAACAAAAAAGATTCATAAAGCCGAACCTAAATAGTTAGGATAAGGCTATTGACATGATGATATGATATTATGATATGTTAGCTATGAATGTCAAGTAAAGACCTATAACTTGGCAATAACTATAGAATGGCAATTTAACAACCATCTAAAATTGTAAGAGAGCAAATGGTGGACTCCCAAAATCAGTGTACAAAAGATATACAACATAATACCATACAAGTGAGATTAGGTATGTATAAGAGTTGACGGGATCTCTATTTTGAGTGCATTTTTGGGGTGCGCCATGGGGTGAGGCAGAAGTAATCCTGCCTCTATTTAACACAAAAGGTGTTATGCTCCTGGGGCACTCGCCTAGGGTGTGAATTTTGCGCCCCAAAAGCTCAGCTACGCCCCATAAGGGAAATTAAGTAAATTTAATTTTTGAAATTATCCTAAATAGCCCTAATCAGCGACCCACTCTCACACGAATAGTTCCACTCTCGGCTTCTCTTATTCGCTCCCTCACTCGTTGCTAGCAGCAATGTCGATGTCGTCATTGGTGGTAGATGACGACGCCACTAGAGAATGTCGTCGGCGTCACTATAGTGAACACCACTGACTACAATAGAGCCGAAAGACGTGAAGGAGGTATATTTCTCAAACCAAATTTTTGTTATTTCTAAACAGTTAATGCTTATATTATTGAAAATCTCATTCTCGATTCAATTTGTTTGAGTGCTTTAAAGTACTTTAAGGTATTAACCCTAGATTTTATTGCAATATATTTATTTCTGCTAATTTCGATGAATTTTAATGTCCTTTAGATAATAGTGGGATAGTGCTTAATTTCTTTCTCATTTTTCTAATGATACATAAGAAGGCATTAAGCTTCTAATGTTCATCTTTGTTTGTAATTCAAGTTATAGTGTTAACCCTAGAAATGACTATATTAAAATAATTGTATGATAAAGAAAATAATTTCTCTTATTTCATTACAAGTAAGATTCATTTTTTTTAACTTTGATGTGCAATGTTTGTGTGATACAAAAAAATAGACCACTATTAAGTGAGAAATTTAACACTTGCAATGGAAGGATTGAATAGTGCCACCAAGAAGGATTTTGCTTGGCAATATATAATAAGCACTCCTGATGAAAAATATTTCAGATGTAGGTTTTGTAATCAAGTGTGTAGTGGAACAATTAATAGAATGAAGCAACATCTTGCGAGAACTCGAAAGGGTATTAAATCTTGTTCTAAAGTCCCTATTGAAGTTCAAGAAAAATGCAAGAAAGTATTAAAAGAAATTGCAAAGGTAAAGCACAACATGAAAGTGTCATTAATGACATTAGAAGTAGTGCAACAAGTGTAAGTGTTAGTGATGGTGGAAACTTGAGTTTTATTTCAATAATGGAATCTACACAAAAGGCTCCAAGAGTTAGAGGTCCAATGGATTCTTTCACTACTCATCAAGCTCGAAACTTCTCTTATTCCAAATGAAAGAAAGAAGAAAGAAAAAAGGCATGTAAAACAATTGGTAGATTTTATATTCAGCTAGATTAGCCTTTGATGCTACAATGACTCATATTATGTGCTAATGTTTAAAGCAATTGTTAATTTTGGACCAAATTTTATGCCACCGTCAATGCATGAGTTGAAAACTTGGATACTTAAAAATGAGGTGGCTTCCTACAATAAGATGTTAAAAGAGTATAAGAAGGTATGAAGCAAATATGGGTTTTCTATAATGTCAGATAGTTGGATGAATGGAAGAAATAGAACTTTAATTATTTTTCTTGTTAATTGCCCAGCTAGTATATTATTTCTAAAATTTGTGGATGCTTTTGATAATATAAAAAGTGATGAATTATTGTTCACTTACTTCGATGCGGTGACTAAGGAAGTTAGAGGGGAAAATGACATGCAAATCATAACAGATAATGGCTCAAATTATGTAAATGCTAGTATAAGATTGATGGAGAAAAGAAAGCATATTTATTGGACACCTAGTGTAGCACATTGTATTGACCTAATGTTAGAAGATATTAAGAAGTTGAAGAACTACCAAAGCACACTTGTTAAAGTTAAGCAAATAGTGAATGTTATTTACAACCAAACTTGTGTTCTTAGCTTGACAAGATCCTTTACAAAGGATCAAGAGCTCCTTTGTCCAGCTATCACTCGATTTACTACTTTTTTTATACTCTACAAAGTATCAATAAACAAAAGCAACCATTTCAATCCATGTTCTCATCAAGCTTGGTGTTCTAGCATGTGGGCTAGGAATACAGAAAAAATAAAAGTTCGAGTTACTATCTTATTTGAACCATATTTTTTAAGTCATCTTGCTTATTACATAAAAGTTGTTCCAGCTATGTGTTATATTTATGAGTTGATGCATTCAGCAAAACAAAAAATTGCATTTAATTGCGAACATAATGAGAAAAAGTATGGACCCATTTGGAGATAAATTGATGAAAAATGAATAATCCAACTTCATCAACCATTGCATGCTGCAAGTTACTATTTAAACCCTCAATTTCGCTTAGAAAATAATTTTTCAAATGATGATGACGCAAAGCAAGGGTTAATTAATTGCATGAAAAGAATGCTAGATTATGAAGATTATTTAAAGTTGATATTTAATTAGATATTTATATAACTTAAGAGGCCATTTTCGAAGTAAAGTTGCTATGGATTCAAAGAAGTTAAGAACTCCTGCTGACTGGTGGATGAGATTTGGTAGTAAAACACCATAGCTGATTAAATTGCTATTCGAGTTCTTAGCCACACTTGTAGTTCATCAGATTGTGAAAGAAATTTGAGCACTTTTAAATCAGTATGAAAATATAAATTTGTAAAGTTTTTTATTTTTCTTTCATACTAATATCTATTTCTTCTTATAGATGATATTTTTATTTCAGATTCATACTAAGAAGAGGAACAGGTTAGAGCACCAAAGGTTGAATGCTTTAGTTTATGTTAGATACAATACGAGATTGAGGGAGAGAAGCATAAGAAGAAAAAAAAAACTTTGATCCAATTTTAATAAATGGCATAGACTCTGATGATGAATGGATTGTTGAAAAAGAAGACTCACTGCTTCCACAAGAACCTTCTTGGATGGATGAGAAATAAAGTTTATTTAATGTTAATGTAATTAGAGTGTGTAGTTACTAATTTGAATGAGGTTGAATCTCAAAACCAAACACAAGCAAGAAATGATATCTTTATTACATACTCTAAAAAAAAAAATTATTTGACTGAAATATTAGGTAAGTTTCATTTATTTTTTTTATTGAAATTAGAAATATTAATATTATTGTTAATGTCATATTTTTTTTTGTTTTTGAAATTTGTAGGCAATAATAACAATGAGAAACAAATTGTGAATGCATTAGATACTGAAGATAATGATGACTTCAATGAAATGGAGAATGGATCTAGATCTCATGAAGGGTCTAACTATGATGTGGACACATTTCTTGGAGATGAAGAAGATGATTTTGTGGATGAACTTGAAGAATGAATAATATTTGAGGATTAAGATGACTAGTTTCTTTTTATGTATTAAAGCTTACTTATATTTCGTATGTTTGTAACTTTATTTTTGGTGGTTTTGTGTTGAATATTTTAATTTTGGAAGTCTAGAATTGAAATTACAATGTTATAAGTTTTAGTTTATATTTATTATTAATTATATGCTTATATTTATTTTTTAATGTCATATTTATTAATTACACCATGGGACTTATGCCTCACACCTCGGGGAATACGCCTCGCCCGATAGCAACTAAAACGCTCCACCCAATGCCCCCACCTTTTAGAACACTGGACGGATTAGCCAATACACAAATATTCTTATTGAACCACATAACTAACAAGCAATTAAATGATGATCCTTTGTGAATGGCGAAGAATATGCTAGTTGTAGAACTAAATATGTCATTTCTTACTTACAAGATAATGAATGATTGTTTATGATCATTAACAGGATAAGATGAAATGAGAGTTGTTATATGCACAAGCAAGCTGACCTTATTTTAAATTAATAGATTGATATATTAGACTTTGTGCTACATATTGAGGATTTGCTTGGGGAGGATGCAAGTGCCTATAAATTTGATAATGAACTATTCTAGGAAAAGCTTTTATTTCAAGTTAATATGTGACTTTTTTAAAATATAAATAATGGAATTATAAATATTGGATTGAAACACCACAAAATGAAACTAGATAGTACAACGAGCTCAAACATAAAAGCTAATATAGACTACAAAATTTCTCGAAGCACAATCAGAAAAACTATTAAACAAACACCAATGTTTGCGGTTTGAAAAGCACACTGACAAAAAGCTATCCCGATGTATCCTGAGCTTTATGCTCACTCTTGTTACATGTGTAATTATTTTTTAGGTGTAAATATAGGAAATTAGGTTGCATGAGGACATGATCAAGTGACTGATGATGAATGACTGATTTTCTTGTTTATCTTTAATCTTATGAAATGATGTGGCTGATCAGCACATATGATACACAATTTAGATATCATAATGTATAAAATATGCATCATGTATGAATCCTCTTATAATTCAATGGATGCAAGCTTTCTTAATCTAATTCGTTGCAAAATCTCATTTTGTTAGTGGTTGTGTGAATGATGAATAAAGAAGAATGATTATAAGTGATAATGAATATATAGTTATGATGATATGATATTTTCCTCTCTGCCAACCTCAATTTGGTAGGATATGATATAGTGTAGTAATTATGTTGGTAAAGGTATACCATAATGACTTATGAAACTGACTCCAAAGAATTGGGGCAAAGCCAATGATGATGATAATACTTTTCTAACATTACTAAGGTTGTTGCCAATTTAATGTTGAGTCGATCTGACCTTAAGCCAAGCCAGACAAGGATGTATGTTGGCTCGATCAAATCCCAATTCAAGTTAGACATGGCTTTTTAAATTCTATTCAAGCTTGATCAAAGCCAAAAGTTATTAGATTTCAATAAACATTTTACACGCACTTAGATCTGATTTGATTCCAGCCTAACTCATTAGTCTGCAAGTAGGCTTTAATCCAAGTTTGATTTGAGGAAAAATCAATTCAATTTTCAAGTGATCCTTGATCTTCAAGACAAATTCAAAACACAAACATTATTGTTTGGCATCATCATTCAATTGGACAAAATGCAGGAAAATGAATAATGGTAAGCCCAAACTATTTGGAACTACGGTAATGAAAATGCTGATGATGATATTATCATCAGCCATCACAACAGAAACCCTATTACTTGGCAAAAAAAAAAAAGTAAGACTGCGAAGTTATGCATAGAGTTTTGCCAGAAAAAGAGCAATAACTTTTTTTACAGAAAAAATAAAACTCACAAAATGAAAATTCTCGGGGAGATGAAACATATAGCAATTATATCCTATAAAAGCCATTTTAGCAGGAAAGTATTGTCTGGAAAACAGAAATAAATTTTTGTTTGGTTCATTGTATTACAAGTATTGTCAAGATCAAACTATAAAAAAAGAGTATCCCAGAAATTAAGATCATTCATGTTGCATTGCCTACATTTTAGTGATGGGTATCCCAAAGAAAATATCACAAATAACTTCTAAAATAACTATGCACCCAAAATAAAACTTCAGAACAGCTAGTAAGAGATAAAACAATGAAAATTAATACATAGTATCCAATGCATACTTCAACACAGCATATAAATATTTATAAACAAAATATATGAGGCCAGAAGAAAAAACCTTAACAGCGGAGATTACAGGACTGGGATCAACACCAGCACCTTGAAGTGCCTCTTTTGCTTGCTTGGAAGCATCAGAAACGATAGGAGTTGTGATCTTCAATGCTTCCTCTCCAGCACTCCTAAGCACTGGCTGTGCAGCATCCACTGCTGGCTTAAGAGCTTCAGTCACTACCTTAAATATGTCCTTGGAAAAGTCCAAGGCTTTTGAGCTCACTTCCCCTACTTTATCTATTGTCTCTTCCACCTTAAACATGAACAGACTTAATTAACACTATAAAAAGCGTGCAATGAACTCCTTTTTGTTAGAATCAAAATTTTGGACCAAGATATAATGTCTTATTCAAATATAAAATTCATCCAAATATAAGAGTTTACTAAACATACAGTCTTTGATCTAAAAAACAAGGTTTAATATTTCATATAAGGTTTATTATAGCATTAACCCTAAATATGAATTTGGTAACATTCTTGATTGTTGATGTGGCCTCATTTTAAGGGACTATTTATTTGAGAACTATATCATTATTCAAAAATAATAATAATAATAATAATATTTGCTTCTTGTTCAACTATAAGGTATCCGAGTTCATTAGAAAGAAAAATAAATCCCCAAGTAGTTAGGTAAGACAAATGACAATGATATGAGGTAAACGAACAAAAAAAAGGAGATTTTCATTCCTTTAAAATACGCAAGAACCTAAATGTAACGAGGAAATTGAATTATAGACAGCAAGGTCATGATTTGCATGTTAGAGCAACTTCTCAGGTGTGAAGTAACAACAACAAATGGATTTTATGGAATCAACTGATGAAGCAAACCAGATGAAAGCAGTGAAATTTATGAAAGAAGATCGAGTTCCAGTACCTTGTTGAGAGAAGAGACGATGCCTTCTTTAGGCAAGGTGAAGGCCTTGGCTTCGAAAAAAGAGGTGTGAGGCTGGGAAAAGAGAACAAGAAAAGACAGCGCGGTAGGCGAAGGAGAGGGCAGAAGCAGAGGAGAGGCTCGAGGCTGTGGCTTGAAAGCGGATTTGGGTAGATGAGGGGGTCTGCTCACTGCCGTGGCTCTCACCGCCATCGCCATTCTCTGCTACTTTACAACCCCAGGTTATCTCTCTTCCTCCTTGTTTCAGTGGAGCTAATGCTGAGGGGTTGGGGAACTGCTTCAGATTATATTCGACATTATGCGTTTTTTGTTATGAGAAAGATGACATCAAACGAGAGGCTGAGCGCTGCCTGAGGGCTGGTGAAAAGTTCATTCGCCAAATCTTTAAAGCCCTCCCAGTTAAACATTAGTATTTACATTCTAATCATCTAAATTTTAATATTTACACTCTAACCATTGAATTCTATTTGACTACACAAAACAGTCACTCTCCTCTCCGTTATTCCTCTCTGATGCCGTCACCTCTGTAGTGAACCCCCTCTCCTCCATTAAGAACGTCGTTGCTTCAGCCCCACGCTTATTTCCCACCTATTCATTGAGGTGCCCTTCATCGAGCTTGCGGAAATCGTCGCAGCCCGTCTCTGGCTCTTCCTGCTCCTGCTTGTTCCGTGGAGGCGAGGAAAGTTTCAGCGAGGTATGTTATTTAAGATTCCACTATTTTCTAATATCCCTAATTTCTACACATAACTTGAAGAAACTCATGTTCCATCTGTTAATTCAAGTCTTAGGAAAATTGAGTAGAGATTATTTAAACTGTTGAGATTCAAGTTTAGGGAAATTGAGAATGAAATATTTTGTTAGTTTTTTAGGACTTTGATACAAGAAAATAGACAAACTGAGAATGAAATATATATTAAGCTTGTTCTTTACATTCTATGTGATGATTTGATATCAGATTTTTTTAGTATTCATTATCAATTTTCTTAATTTATTTATGTGCCTGCTTGTTAGTGTAGTTAAACGATCAATGTTAGATGTGTTGGATTTGTTGCTTAATAAATTTAATTATTTTGTTTTGTACTCTATTTTACTCCTTCTAATCTTACTTCTTCATATTTTGTTAATTTCTTTTGTTGGCCTTGTTGTGTTTTAAGAACCAAGAAGTTGTAGTTATATTAGTAAGAAATGAGTTCGAGTCAATCATTCGCAAGTGGGAGTTCTTACAGAAATTTTCAAAATATATTGTAGATGCAACTTACGAAGCATTATATATACTTGTAGTAATAGTGTGAACACTCGAAGGAGATTCTATCGATGCTCACGAAACCAAACAGAAGGTGATTGTCATTTTTTCCAGTGGGTGGATGAGAATGAACCAACTATCCATAACATTTTGCTCCTACTACGTGCTCACGACAAGATGGTACGAGGGAGCTTTGAAGCATCATATTTAATTTCAAGATTCTCGTCAAGTCATCGTTGTAGTTATGTTGTATTTTAAGTATGCTTAGAGTCGAGGCAATCTCATTTTACTTCAAGATTCTAGTTGAGATCATCGTTGTAGTCATGTTGTACTTTAAGTAAGCTTACGTGATATTTTGAGAACATTATACACTTTGTAATGTGTATTTTTAGGTCTCAAAACTTCTTTTGTAACTCCTATCAGCATTTGTCATTAATGTACTTTTCTAATTAATTAGTTGTTCTTTAAATTATTCCTTTGCAAATGAGAGGACCATTAATATCACTTCTCTTTTTCAGCTTGAATATGTTAAAACTTTAGTTTTGATAAAACTCGCTAAATTGAAAATATTAATGAATTATGAATCAGTCCGAAGTAAAATCATTGAAACTTAAAGAAAAATGCTATAAATCAATGAAGTGATTATGTAATGCAAATGTTTCCTAGAGCTCCACATCACCAGGTCTTCAATAGAAAAGTGATTCACCCGGATTATGCACTCTTTTTTTTTTAGTTTGGTATAAAAAGTAAATAGATGCATAAATATTTTTAAGAACCAAATTTGACACTGTTTGATACGAACCTAATTTCTTGATTTGTGATCCGGCTTGAGTTCGTCAGGATTGATGGAGTATTGGAACCCTGAGTTCGATAATGGGGAAGAGTTATCGGTGCTTTCGATCCGATTCACGCCTTTTTACTCAAATTGGATCTAATCACTTGGATTGATGCTTGAATTGATCCTCGAACCGCCTGATTAAACTGCTTCGACCGCCTTTGGATTTCGATCAGCGGTTCTTGATTCCCTTGAGATTTAGTGGATTACACTTGCTGGTTTCGAAGCCGTTTGATTTGATCAATTGAGCCTTTGATTGAGATTTCTTGCTTTGAATGAAGCTTTGAGATAACCTAACCTTATACTTTGCTTTGTTGTTTTGTTTATTTCGAGCCGTCAAGAACTCCCAAGAGGAAGAGGGATGCGGTGAGAGGAGAATCCTAGGGTTCTCGATGAATCAAGTTCGATGAAAACCAAGAGGAAGATAACAGGAGGAAGAGACGAAGAGAGAGGAGGCTGAAGAAGCTAAGTTTCCTTTCTGAAATTCTTGATCACCCATTCTGTTTGGCTTTTGATCTCTATTTGTACTTTTCTTGCAAGATCTCTAGTCTTTTGTAAACTACTTTCTCATATATTACATGCTCGCTCGCTTGTTTTGGAATATTAGTTACTGGTCAAGCCATCTTTATTTACTCTTCTTGATTGTATTTAATTCTTGCTTCTTCTAGATTATTGTAGTTGCTTGAAACTCTAGGACCCAATATCGACCTCTTGTGATGTTACTGGATTTTATATTGCAATAATTCCTTTCTCGATCTGGATATTAGGATCTAATGCTACCTTCATCTTCTTGTATCATTGCTTATATAATTGTTTGTAAAATAGTTTTCTAGAATCTTATTGCTGTATGTGATAATTTGGTACTTAGAGGATTTGGGATCATATCACTGTTCTTGACTAGACAAAGTGTAAAAAGGTATAAACAAGAGTTATGGAAGGATGGAATCTGAAATTGGGTAGATTTTCTGGGATATGTTCTGTAGGTTGGGATTTGGATTGGTTTGGAGAGTTGGATTGTGGTATAATGGCTGGAAGCAGCCTTTCTTGCAGCAGGTTTGAGCCTAAATGACAACAATAGTTCGGTTGGAAGGCAGAATGGAGGTCAGTGGGGCAGGACGGGTGAGAGGAACCTGGAATGACCACCAACAAACTGGATTGAAGGCTCTAAGTGCAGAAAAGAGCAATCTGGCTGGGAAAACAGCAGTTTGATTTCATTCTCGATGTTAGAAAATAGATGGAAATATCTTAATTCATTTAAGATATAGCTACATCACTTGATTGAATGAAAATTATAACCTAAAAGAGGAAAAATAGAGATAATAAGTCTCCAAACTTCAAAACAGGAGGACTCCCCCTAATACAACATAATAAGCTAATATATAAGTTATTGATGAAGCATTATTTCCCATAGCACAAAAGTATCTTACGACTCCATTATGACTCCAGTTTTGCATTCTAGAGCTTGAATTGAGCAAAGAGTTAAGGATCTTTGTCTAAGGCTTGTAAAAATTAAATTTTTCCTTCGCTAAATATAAGTTTTGGCCTGTAAACTGCATTCCTGTATTGAAGTGTTATATCAATTGCAACTTTATATAAACATGCAGTTATATATTGAACTGCATCAGAAACCTGCAGTTATATATTTACAATAGCTTGTTTAAACTGTGGTTATACATTGGATTGTTAGCTACGGTTTATATTTAACTTGCATCAGAAACCTGCAGTTTATATGTATTAAATCTTTAATTGAATTTATAAATTTAATTAAATCTGTAATTAATTGCGGACATACATTGGCTATAGTTTATACATCAACTACTGCACATATATTGGCTACTTAAAATAATGCAAACGTTAGAATTCTGAAATAGAGGCCTAAACTACTATACAGCAATATGAACACAACTTGAATATGTAAATACTCTGAAGTATAGAAATAAACTAATGCTACAAGTTTTAGTTACAGAATTCTAAAATATAGAAATAAAATGTAAATCTGCAACTTCATTTCCATGCCAAACACGAGTTCCAGCAAAAAGATACAAAATATTGATGATACTCTGTGTTAATATAAGGAAATATCATTTTGATCCTAAGTCACCATATTTTGATTCCTCACGTGTCACAAGTAGTTTTTGCAAGTATTTTATGATTTCCCAAACATCTACATCGACCACATTTGTGCATCCATTTACTCTTCTTATTTGAGTTCTCCATAAAGCTACGCATCCTCCTTTTTATAGGCCTCCCCCTTGATCTTGATGTATTTGGCACCTCGAGTTGAAGACCATCTTTAAGTACAATCCATTGTTCTCTCCCTGGGAGTGGAGCAATTGCACCATTGTAAGCCATTTGATATCTGTTAAAAAAGATAATGGCACACACATACATGTATATCATATAGATTGCACCAATAATATAATTGAAACTTATTTTTTTTTTTAGTATAAGAAAAATAAACTACCTTCTTGTATAGTAATATTTATCAACATATATATGCCATTGTGGCTAGTCTTTCATGCTGATGAAAGCAACATCATGAATACATGGCAGACAAATCATTTGCTAGAATATGCAACTACAATCCATATTTTGTATATCCACCTCATGCCTTTCATGATGCCTTCAACCTCTGCCTTGAATGTAGTTGATTGTCTGATAATAAATTATGTCTTCTTTATTGTGATATTTCTAATATATTATTCAATTGTAGAAACCAATATACACTTCCACTGAGATGACATCAACTTTCTTTCTAATTTTTGCTCCATAAGCATCCCTCTAATTGTTAATCAAATCAACAATAGGCTTATCTCTAACTTCTCCAATCTAAGAGTTGAAAGACCTGACATGTTATTGGTATTGACATGATTTTTTATTTCAAATGCAAATTGGTATTTGGACCATTTAAACAGAAGACTAAACAAATAAGCATGCATCTAAGAACTTATTTCATATAATTCAACTATTTTTTTTATCAAAATCATATCTACTATATGTGTTTATAGTTAACCAAAATATATTTCTAATCTTTGGGCTTCCATGACAGTGGTGGCATTTTATTATATTTTTCCAAAGATAACACACACAAACCCTATGCTCTGCGACAGAAAATACGCATCTTATAGCCTCCTCCAATCCCTTTTCCATGTCTGAAATGAATGCTAATGGATTGACCTCACATTAAAATGATGTAGCCAAATTATTTAAAATCATAGCCATGATCTCTTTGATTCGGACTCAACTACTGCAAAAGCAATTGTAAATAGTCCATTATTACCATCCAGAGTGTTTGCTGAAAGCAACACCCCTATATATTTAGACTTCAAATGGCAAGCATCAATGCCTACGAGACGCCTGCAACTAGCAAAGAAGCCATCAATACATACTTTAAAACTAATGTAGAATCTCTTAAATAAGTTGTCTTTATCATTATATTGAAAAATGATGTGAGAAACAATATTTCTTTCTACAAGTATTGCTCTCAATTTAGGATCCAAATTATAATTAGCTTCAATTGATCCAAATATATTATCTTGTGCTACTTGTCTTGAGCACCATAATTTCATATATGGTAGTAACAACTCATATTTAGATTCTAAATTATTCTTAATCTATTTTGGAGATATGTGGGATTTTTTTTTACAAAATCTTGTATTTTATGAGCCACCTAATTGATTGTTGTCTGCCTATTACCGCTATATTAAAGTTTGGGCATAAGTGTGAAGACTCTAATTTTCTCACTTCAAAAGTTTTACCATCACCACAAACTGAAGCTCATACTCTCCATGGGATCCGACATAAGAACAAGTTGCAATAATCCTTCTTCTATCACCGGCCTTGAACTTCATGCCAAAATTCTCATTAATAGCCTTTGAACGAAGAAATTGTATCAAACTCATGGAATCATCAAACTGAGTTCCAATTGTTAAAGAGATATCATTACCACTTAGGCTCAATAAGTGATCATCAGTATATGGACCAAGTTCATCTATCAATATATCCGTGCAACTAGAGCTAGAATGATGATTGTCTAGAATTAAACAAGTATCCATGACCTTCATACTTTGTAAACTTTCCCTATTTTCTCCATCATGCGACATGATTTCAGCCACTGACATACAAATATGATTTGGAATGAAGATATTAGAAAGAATAGTTCTTATACATAGATATTTCAAACTATAAAGAAATTATTAAAAACTTATTTGTATACATCCGATGGAATCAGGTTAGTTTATATAAATAGAATAGTTCTTGAGATAAGAAATAGTTCATACTTTTTAAAACCCCAAATATTTTTTATATAAATAGTTTATAAAAATAGAGTAGTTCTTAAGATAAAAATAGTTCATTCTTTTTAAATACCCCAAATACTTTTATGTAATGAAATAGTTCATATAGTAAATCAAAAATAATGCTTGATTTAGTAGAAAAGATTATAAATTTTACCATAAATAAGTACTCCATGCCACTCGGATGATAAGGAGATGAACTGGGCTAGCTACGAGAGGTAGATGGAGAGCTCCATGCACACGAGAGTGAATCAATTACAACAAGATCGATGGAAAGCTCCACACGATAGGGAGGCAACGACAACGAGCTCGATGTGGAGGGCTCCATGCATCAAGGAGGTCAGCTCGATGAAGGGTTTCATGTGCAGGATTACCTAAACGTCGACCTTCATAGAAACGGGAACCGAGTTTGTAGCAAGAGACGAGGTTCACTCCGTAAGAAATGAAAGTCGGATGGGGTTAATGGTGTGCAACGACATTAGAGAGAAATAACGGAGAGTGACTCTTATGTGCAGTCAAATATAATTAGGTGATTAGGGTGTAAATATTAAAGTATAGGTACTTTGGGTGTAAATACTAATGTTTTAAGTAGTAGGGCTGTAAATCCCCATCTTTGAAATATATATCCTTTAATTTAAAATTAATAAATTAGATAAAACAATAAAAGATTTACATACATACCACACAATTTTAATTTATTTACATATCTAATACCTAAATTTAGATATTTATTTATCTAACACTTTAGTGTACTTAAAAAGATGCATTTCATTTTAAAAAGTGAATTATGATGATATTTTTGATGTGATATTGAAGATTAGAATGTTATATATGTAAAAATAAAATTTAAGTGTTAGATATGTAAATACATAAGAATTATGTTGTATGTATGTAAATCTCCCAATAAAAAGATTAACATACATACTACACAATTCTAATGCATTTACTTCTCTATCACCTAAAGTTAAATATTTGCTAATCTAACACATTCAAAAAAGTGCATTTCACTTTTAAAAAGTGAGTTATGATGATATTTTTGATGTGATATTGAAGATTGGGAATATTATATATGTAAAAATTTAAGTTTAAGTATTAGATATATAAATACATAAGAATTGTGTTATATGTATGTAAATACCTCTAAAATAAAAAAAATTTAAAATAGTTATAAAACAACAACTTACTTCTTAAATGTTATTTATCGCATAATCTGTCATTGCCACGTAAATAGATGACTTACGCTAACAAGATAGCTTAGGTGACAAATAAAAATAATATTAATTTATAAAATTAGAGTATATAAATTTCAATTTTAAATTGAATAAAAATATAATTTAAATTAATTTGATAATTTGATAAATTAACAATTATTTACACTCATTTCAAAATAAATTTATTAATTTTGTTTATATTTAAATTTAAATAATTTTAAAATTTTTGTATAATTATTTTATTATTAAATCAATAATAAATTAAATAATTTATAAAATAATAATATTAGTTCATTTAAAATAAATCAACAATTTAACAATATTAGTTCATTTTAAATATTTTTTAAAATTATTTTATTTATTAAATTAATAACAAATTATTTAAATTATTAATTAATTCTTCAAATTCATATAAATTAACTAATACATTTATATAAATGCACATAATATTATCAAATTATTAAGATTTTAGTAAGTAACTAAAAATAAATTAATAGCTTTAAAGAAATTAAATATAACAAAATTAATAAATTTATTTTAAGATGAGTATAAATAATTATTAATTTATCAAATCATTAGATTGTTTTAAATTTTACTTTTACTTGATTAAATTAAATTTATAAACTCTAATTTAATAATTTAATATTATTACTTTCACTTATTACCTAAGCTACCACATAACTTAGACTTAGTGGTGACTTATATGACGTATTATGCAATTCTTATAAATAAATAAGCAGTAAGAGAGTTTTAGAAGATTTCAATTTCCTTTCTAACCTTTTTGTAAACGAAATACACTCAAAACGAAACATTTTCCACGCCGCTGAACTGAGTGAGCCATCAAGGAAAAAATTTTTTTGTTTTCCGTGGAGCGGGAAAATTTTCGTTTTTTTCCGCGGAGCGTGAAAATTTATTTTTTTTTCTTTTGGGGAGCAGAGCCTGGGAAATTTTTTTTTCTTTTAATTTTTTTTTGAATTTTTAATATTAATTTTAATTTTAATTAAAATAAATATTATTATAACTTAATTAAGATTTAATAAATATAATTATATTTATTCAAATTTATGATAAATAATTCACGATAAATAAAAGAAATAAAATAATTATTAATTTTTCTTTATTTAATTAAAAAATAATTAAAGAATAAATTATTTATTAAAGAAAAATTATTTAATAAATAAATATTAAATCATGAATAATTTATTTAATAAAAATTTTTATTAATTAATTAATATTTAATATAGTAATAAAATTATATATATATATATTAAATTTGGGTCATTATATTGATATAAAATGATAATATTCAAAATTTCTTTATTTATAACACTAATAATTAATATCTTAGAAAATTTATAAATTAATTATTAATAATTAAATATTCAAATACATTATATTTGTATTTGATTTTTTTTTTAGTTAAGAAAAAATTTTATTTATATTTTAATATATATATATTTTATTGAATAGTAATTAGTAAATAAATTCTATAATTAATTTAAATATAATAAAGTATTCAGAATTCACTGTATTCACTTTACATTCATCCAACCAAACATAAAAAAATAGTTTACATGTTTTACTTTACACACAACCAAACAACAATAATAAAGATTCGTAATTCAATCAGATTCATTTTATTAATCAGATTTCCTTTTACACTGATTCTAAATAGAACCAAACAAATTTCTAAGTTACAAAGCAAACAATAAGTCACCTATTTTAACAAACAACTATATCTATTTTAAATTTTTTATTTTAAAATCTAATTTGTTAATTTAAAAAATGTATCTATTTTAAAATTTTTGTTAAGTTCGTAAGGAAATCTCGTGTGGTATTGGTTCTCTCGAAAAGGTAATGTATTGAATTTCAAATTGTGGAAAAATAAAATATAGATATTTGATTGACTAAAAAAAAAGAATATAATCTAAAATTTTAATACATTCCTTTTTTAGCCTTAAGTTCAAATCTAGTGAAAAAAAAATATCTAATACGGGCAATTTCCATTTAGCAACCAACAAGCAAACGAATGCAGGCTCCAACCATTGGTCGTCGCTTCCCACCACTATCGCTAACTGCTTTTGACATTTTCATTACTTTTACTTAAATCAAACACCAAAAAATAAATTCTTAAATTTGATTTACACCCGTCTAGACAACCATAAAGTTTTGTAAATATATTTGTCAAGGTTAGAAAACCAAATGATGATAGATTTAAAGTTTACTTTAGCCTCAAAGACACACACTGTAATTAAAGAGTAACAGGAGACACTAATTTTAACGGAAAACCTCAAAAGAGGGAAAATCACTACCTGCTAGCCCAAGAAAGTTTCCACTATAATCCGTTTACATAAAAATCTTCCCGATAACGGGATTATGTAATTGCATACGAGAGGAATAATAACCTGTAACAATGACGTCAAATGAATCGTTTACCATGGTGGAGATGCGGGTAACTTCCCGCTGTGGCACAATTAGTGATCAGCTGCATGTGGTCAATGGTCGCCAATTTGAAATGGATCTGTTTATGATTTGCGATATTGATCTTTCATTTGATTTTCTTCCTTGATTTCTCTGTTGATTTCATTGATTTATTTGATTCTTTCCTTGTTGATTTGTTTGACTTTATTTTCAGACCAGAATTTGTTCTACTCCTTTCTTCTTTTATCAGGTCTCCTCATGTGGAATGAAGCTCTATTCGATGCTGAGGAGTGGCATTCTTGTAGAATTCATGAAAGCCCGCACTACACTCTCGACTGATGACTCGTGATAATTCCTTCGGATCCGATGTATTGAGCATTTGAATGCTCAAATGAAGTCAAATTATGAGATCTTAGTTCTAGATCCTACGTCGAGACGCCGATTTGACTATAAACACTCTATATTTGAGAGTTTTGGGATTTAATTGATGTCCCAAAGATTCCAATGATATTTTAAGTGCTGATTTCGACGGTTGACTCAAAATCATATCGCCATCAAGATTTGTGCTTTGACTAGTGGTATTTTGAAAGTCATATCGCTGCTCTCCATTTTAATACACACTTAATCATCCAAAAATATATGTGCCAAATGCTCAAAAATAACTACAATTCTTCAACGAACGTATGGCCCATGAATCATATATTTCGAGAATAAATCATAAAAAAATACAAAATTATGATTATGGAAGTAGATGTAGTCGTGATGCATGAGATTAGGTTACGGATCTATTTAGATACTCACGGAAGTTTTCAGGCGTTCGGACCCATGAGCGTCAGAGTAGCCGTCAGCCTACAAGAGTCTTCAAGCGATGGTCGCCCATCTCAAGTCTCGCCAGGCGTGATTCGGAGCGGCGAGCAGCGTTGATTGTCAGGGATGGATCTGCCTTAGGCCATGGCCGTGCCGAAGTGAGCGGTCAGATGGGGTTACGTGACGATCATGCCATGTCGCGTGTGATGCACATGGTAGCGGGTTCCGCGTCGTTGGTCAGGATCTCGTGTCATTCATGATCGTTGGTGGCGTGACAGTTCGTCATGGACGCCTGCGTGGCGTTGTTGCGGACGGTTCCATTTGACAGTTGGTCGCTGACGTTATGAAACGATGAATAAGGCGGAGGATTTGAAGGGTTTTGAGCCATTTTTTGAGGGGTTTTTACCCTTTTGCCCCTGTGGGGGGCTATAAATTCCCCCCTAGGGTGAGAGAGAGAGGCACACCTTTCCCCTCTCCATTTCTTCTTGAGTGAGGTCCTTTTGGCAATCAATCAAGAGGCGTTCATGGAGGCGATTGAGGAGGCGATCAAGGCCACATACATCGTCCGGTTCCGTCACCTTCGTTTCACCTTCGGACCGTCGGGTTAAGAGGCGGTCAAAAGCTGACACATCGCCGTGGTTCCGGTTTCACGGCCTGTCGGGCCGTCGTCCGTCGGCAATCAAGGCAGCGATGAGGGTTCAGGCGATGCGACGAGAATGGCCAGCGGAGAAGAAGCGATGGTCGGCGGTGTCCGGCACGATGGTGGTGATCGCGAAGATTGCCGGCACGATAAGTGGCAACGATACGCGATAGTCGCGATAGTGGCGATTAAGTGATAGTCGGCGCCGGACGATTATGGTTGGCGCCGCGGGGTGGTTGGAAACCGACCACGGCGATAGTCGGCAGACGTCGGTAGTCAATGAGTGGCAATATGGTGGTGGCGAAGATTGTCGGTGATGGTTCGGATTGAAATTGATATGTTGCATGTTAGAGATATAATTGAATCCGAGATTTTGACCCATCCAGGTTGTTTGTCAGAGTGTTATCCGATGACATTAACCTGTGGGTACAAAGTTTTGACCTTTCCTAGGTTATTGCTCGGAATATTATTCTCGGCTATGGAAGAGGCGGGAAGTCCAGGACTTTTGACCTTTCCGGGTTGTTTGTCGAAGTTTTTGCTCGATGACATTAACCCGTATGGAAGGCCGTGATCCAGACCTTTTGACCTTTCACGGGTTGTTTGTCGAGCTTTTGCTCGATGACATGCTGCGTATGGAAGAGATCGTAGGAAGTCCACCTGTTTGACCTCGGTTGTTCGAGCTTTTGCTTGATGACATTAACCTGCGGAAAGTCCACCAAGGACATTTTGACCTTTCCTGGGTTGTTTGTCAGAGTTTTTGCTCAATGCGTATGAAGAGGTCGCGAAGTCCACCAAGGGCTTTGACCTATCGGGTTGTTTGTCGAGTGTTTACTGATGGCGTTAACCCGTATGGAAGAGGTTGCGGAAGTCCACCAAGGGCTTTGACCTATCCGGTTGTTTGTTAGAGTGTTTACCGATGGCGTTAACCCGGTATGGAAGAGGTCGCGAAGTCCACCAAAACGCGTTTGACCTATCATGGGTTGTTTGTCAGAGTGTTTACTCGATGACGTTAACCCGTATGGAAGAGATCGAATATTTGTATGAGCTTGTAGCTAGAGTTGACCATTGATCTTTGCCTTTTCGTTGGTGTTGCTGACTTGCTTATCTTTTGAGATTAAGAGTTGCCCCCCAGTTGGGGGTATGTTCGTATGAGTTGATAGCCTCATCAGCGAAGATTTGTGCTTCCACACGATGAACTAAGTCATATGGCGACGTGTCCATGAGTGATGAGTAAAGGCCGGGCGACCCTCCAAGAAAACTCCTCTTAATAGTTGAGTTTACTCAGTATTTGGCGAGCTTCTAAGGAGAACCTCGGAAGTATTCTTTAAGTGATTCACCCTCGCTTCGTTGAATGCC
Organism: Cymbidium sinense; assembly: GCA_021442155.1. Lineage (NCBI taxonomy): Eukaryota > Viridiplantae > Streptophyta > Magnoliopsida > Asparagales > Orchidaceae > Cymbidium > Cymbidium sinense. The sequence continues at coordinate 200,260,067 of CM038215.1, forward strand.
TAAAGATGGGAGGAATCTTTAATGATTCTTCGTTTGCAATGAAGCTCCACAAAAAACCTTGGCAAGTTTGTCAAAGTCGCGGATGGATCCCCGAAGGGAGTAAAACCAAGTGCGAGCTTGCCCCTTGAGGGTAACGGGGAAAACCTGACAAAGTAGTGTGTCAGGAGCTCGTTGGATATGCATGATAGTCCTGTAATGATCGATGTGCTCATGCGGGTTCGCATCATAGAATCAATGCCGGAAGCTTGAAAACCACGATAGGTGTTGAAGAATAACTTCGCCTAAAGGTGTGATGATTCCTCATAACCACGGTGAGGAGGGGCGATTTCGCCTTGAAGGTGAAATTCATCTTGCATTAAGCGTCATACTTCAGTACGAATGTCATGACGAGCAGGATTAACATGATGAGCATGTGTGAAGTATCAACAACTGGATTAGCGATCGGTTGCACGCGATGGATGAATGGAACCGCTGTCAGGAGATCGCGTTACGGTCTCTATCTGAGGAACTCCGGTCGAGGATTAGCGTTTTGACCTCCTCAGAACAGCGACCGATCTTGGGGAGATATGTTTGCCGTAAGCGGTTGTAGTCCTGCAAAAGTCGGATCATCTTATTTTGAGACTCTTCCATTGGGCACGATCTTCTAAAGAGATTCCGTCGGCGCCTTCACATGATCACGTAGGGAGAAGTGAGGCACTTGGCATCCGTTCGAGGATGGGTTTTGAGAATGACGGAGTTCGGAGGCTCGTTGTAACAGTGTTGTCTTTGGCCATAACGCGTGGATGTTCACGGAAATTATGGTTGAAGGTTTTTCTTCCACAGGCGGCCTGACTGCATGCTAGAAAACCACCGGTAGAGTGAAAGTTTCGCTTTAGCCTTGTTGTGAAGTCCCACACACACGGTAATTAAAAGCGAGCAGACACTCAATTTTAACGTGGAAAATCTCAAAAGAGGGGAAAATCACGCTTTGTAAAAGCTTCCTATGTATCTTTGAGTACAAAATCTTCCAGTAACGGATTACAATTGCATATGAGAGGAATAACAATAACAATGATCGTTGTAATATTCTTGATGGTGGAGATGCGGGGTAACTTCCGGTGGGAATACAGGGTACAATTAGTGACGACGGTGGTGGTGGCGGTGGTTGATGGCCGAGATCGATCTTGGGGGTGCGATCTTGCTTGGAGGATCTTCAAGCTTGAGCTCTATCTTCCTCCTCACTGAGCTTTTCTTCTTCCTCGGACTCTTCCTTTTCTTTCTTGCTTGACTCTTCCTTTTCTTCCTTGCTTGACTCTTCCTGTTCTTCCTTCTTGACTCTTCCTCTTCTTTGCGGACTCTTCCTCTTCTTCCAGAACTCTTCCTCTTCTTCCTTGCTTGGACTCTTTCTTTTCTTTCTTGCTTGACTCTTTCTTCTTCCTTTTGGACTCTTCCTCTTCTTCCTTGCTCGGGCTCCTTCTCTTCTTTACTTGCTTCAGCTCCTCTTCTTCTTTCTTACTTGGACTCTTCCTTTTCTTCCTTGCTCGGGCACCTCCTCTTCTTTACTTGTTTTATCTTCGGCCTCTTCCTATTCTTCCTTGCTCCTCCTTTTCTTGTTTACTCTCTTCTTCACTTGGCCTCCCTCATGTGAGGAATGAATGCCTATTTATAGATGGGAGGAGGGGCATTCTGTAAATTCATGTAAAGCGTACCACTCTCGATGGGATGGCTCGGGATGATTCCTTGATCATTTGATGTATTTTGAGCATTTGGATGCTCAAATGAAGTCAATTATGAGATCTTAGGCTCGTTAGATTCGCTCGTCGAGCGCTCGATTTGACTATAAACACTCTATATTTGAGAGCTGTTTTGGGATTTAATTGATGTCCCAAAGATTCCAATGATATTTTAAGTGCTTGATTTCGATCGATTTTGACTCAAAATCATATCGCTTTCGACATCAAGATTTGTGCTTTGACTAGTGGTATTTTGAGAGCCATATCAATATTACATTCCTTTTAAAATACATTTCTTTTTTAGTCAAATAAACATCCCCTTAGTTCGAATAGATCTTGAATAAGCATTGGTTAATGATCTAAAACTTTTGAAGCATGATCAAGGACTATGTACCTAATTGTATTAACAGTGACATAATTAAGATTAAAAGAGAGGGATGATTATTATGTGCTTGAAAATTCATGATAATAGTGTGAAAATTTTAGAGTTTTAGCTTTGTATTAAAATCTAGTACACATATAAATAATTAGAGTATGTGTAATACTAGGATTTTAATATGAAAAGCCCAAGAGAAGGCATATATATATATCACGAAGCCTAGCCCAATTCAAATAATCCACTATGCATTTTAAGTTATAAAGTTTCACTCTTCTCCTAAGATGCAAGAAATGAGGTCATAAAATTGTAATTATATAAAGGTTAGGGAACAATGGCCTTTAAATAATGTTATAACAAGGTAATCAAGCTTCGATAACCTCCAAAGATGAGTAATGATCACTAGTGATGGTTGGTGATGACAGCAAGTGGTGGTTGATGATGGCTATCAATGTGACCAACTTCAAGCTTTTTTAATTAGCTTTTAGCTCTTCCTTAGATTTTCCTTCTCCTTCATGATGAGAATAAAGTCCTATTTATAGAATTTTGGTAGAGATATTTTGATAAAATTTTTTAAATATTAAAGTACTCCATCAAGCAATGCATATTGATCCCTTTATCAAGCTGCTCAATTAGACTATAAGTATGTCAAGTTTAGAGATCATTTGACTATTTAATTAATATCTCGAAGTTTTTAATTACACTTCTCATGCTTAATTTGAGCTTATTTGAACTTAGATTAACCCATTTTTAGTTTTGATAGGCTCGTCTCATCAAAATGTTCATTTTGACTATAAATTCATTAAAATTGAAATTTAGATGTTCTTAGAAAATTTAATAAACATATTACCACGAGATTCATACCTAATTTGATTAATTTTATTGTGATAATAATGATAAAACTAAAATTCTATTAAATAAATAAAAATTAAAAAGTATAGTTTTGGAAATTAATATAATTAGATAAAATGGATTAAAAATATTTATAAATAAGAACAAACAAAAAGTAAAAAAAAAAAAACTATTATGACTAAGCATCTTAAACCAAATCCATCATTTTTATTATATTTAAATTATCAACTATTAAATCACCTAATTCTTATGCATTTACAATTTAACCAACTTACTTATTTTTTTGAACTATCGTTAGGAATTTTACAAATAAAAATTAAAATCAGAGTCTTGCTTTTGTTATAAATTTTAAGATAGGAGGATAGTTAAATTGTAAATATATAAGAATTAGGTGTTGTATTTGTAAAAGCCATTATTTTAACACACATTACAATATCATTTTCATATGTTATTAATAAATTTACAAGAAAATTATTTTTCTCTTCATTCACAATCTTTTAATAATAATCTTCATTCATGAAAAATGCATATTCAATTATTTTAGTCAAAATATATAAAGTTCATACCAACTAAATAAATCAATTAATAATATGACACATGGTCAATTTACTTATCTTTATCAAGATTTGATATAGATTAAAGATTATACAAATATTTTGAAATATTTTATTTTAATGATCTTTAATTTTAAAATGCTCAAATCAAATTATTATATGTAACTTTTCTTGAATACTAAAATCTTTAAATCTCATATTCACCTCTTATACTTATGTTTCTAAAGTGGTTATAAAAATATTAATTTTATAATGCTAACTTAAATATAATAAAAACGTTTCTATGATGAGGACATCCTCAACAAAGTAGGGTGCACTCATATTAATTGAAAGTTTTATATATAGCTTTCACAAAATAACTTTACTATTTAGAGCAAAGAATCACATACTTTAGTTTATTTTTGAAGATGTTTGACATTGATCTCAATTGCATTATTTTAAAGATATCTTATAACTTTCTTTGTAATAGTTGCTTATAATGATCCCTTGTAATCTCTAAAATCTCTATTATAAGATGTAAGATAACAATAAAATCAAAAAGATCTTCACATTATAAGAACCATCAATTTCACTTCATTAACTTGATAAATAAATTTCCTTAATATAATCCTAGAAAAAGATCATATATATCTATACATCTCTGTGTAATAGTTGCCAACATCGACTTATATTTGAGTTTATAGGTAAAAATTGGGTCAATTGAATTGGTGGCACAATTTCAGTTGAGGATCAACCATCCAACCTAAAAAGTTAAATAGATTAGATCATTAGACTTGAATACAACCCAAAAGTGATTTTTCATGGTCACGCCCGTGTTTATTTGTTGGGTATGGTTAACTATTGAAACCATAAGCAAACTATATTCAACACAATTGAACAAAATGAAAATGATGAATGATGAACATCAGTCGAGCAAGATAAGATTAAAGATCTTGAATGAAATAAAAAATAATAAATGAGTGCTCATTGCATAAAATAGATTATGACTAAAGTGTTAAAATTACATAAGGTGAACTCCTATGCTATCAAAATCATTGTGAGAGAGGTAGATCCAAATTTTTATCATAGATGAAAATTTGCTTGTACGTAATTAAAATCATGAAAAGGGACCAAAACATGCATATGTTACTATCAAAATTTAAGATAAATTTAATATTATTAAATAACAAATTAAAATTAAATATTATATATGGGATTAAATTATTTTAAATTTAAAAATAATATTTTTTGTTTAAAATATACAAAAATTACATAATATTAATATTGATATTATTTTAAGAAAACCCCTCTTCCAAAGCCATGCTTTCACCTCCCTTTCCCATCCTGCAACCCATGTTATGCTTTATTACATATACTCAATCCCCACATCCTTAAATAGCAAGTCCCTCTCTCACTACCATTCACTCATTCGTTTGACCAACTCTCTCTCTCTCTCTCTCTCTCTCTCTCACACACACACACACACACACACACACTCTCTCTCTCTCTCTCTCTCTCTCACATACACACACACACACTCTCTCTCTCTCAAGCATCATTGCTCTCCTCTCCACACTATACTCATAATCTAAAGTCTTGACAACAAACTTGTGAAGTTGTGATATAGCTCACCAATGAAAGCATTGATGAAATCTATGGCATATGAAAAAAAAGAGTTTGTCAAGTTGCTTGGGAGCTTGCTATTGAAGATATTAGCGGGTCGAACAACATGTGAAAGAGCAAGAAAATCATGCACAAGCTCATTATAAGAAGGCATTGACGATTCAAGTAGCTTGCGAAAGAGAAAAGAAGTTCATAAGACTTATAAATTTAAGTTAAATTCTACAGGCACTTTAAGCCTTTGAGCCCTTCCTGACTTTTTGTTGCACTTTAATATAGTAATAGTCGCTATTGATCAGTTCTACTTCATCAAAAACTTTCTAGTTACCTTGTCACTGACTCATCTCCACTTGTTGACAATCCCTCCTCACTCACCAATGACCTCTCCCACATGCTCTTCAACTCGACTCTCTCTATCTACTTCTAATTTTTTACTTTCTCTTCCTCTCAAACTCACTCTGTCTCTCTCTTGATCTCTATAATCCCTTCTCCCACTTTCTATACACTCTCCACATATCTCTCTATTTTTCCTTATACTCGTCCACTCTTTAATTTTCCTCTCCCCTCCTCTCTCTCTCCCTAGAGAGAGAGAGGAGAGATAGAAACTGGGAGAAGGGATTATAGAGATCAAGAGAGAGACATAGAGTGAGATTGAGAGGAAGAGAAAGTAGTGTGTGTGTCTATATATATATATCATACATATCACACAATTCTTATCCGTATATATATCTAACACCTACAATTTACTATTTAATTATATAATATATTTCTTATATATGTGTGTAATAAAAAAAAGAGAGAGAAAAACTAGCATATTCTTACTTTGTTGAAAATGCTCAATCTCATCATATCATTATTGTCATCGTTTCACACACATAAAATAAATAATCAAAAATAGTTTTATTGTTCAACATAAATACCCATATGCATTATTTCAAGGCAATAGTAAAACTCAAACATAAATACTCATGCGCATTATTTTAACATGGTGAAAAATTTCTGTTGCACAATTTTTCATGTAGAAGATAAAGACTGGTGATTATTTCTTAAAAGGGGTGGGTTTGAAGACCCCTACAAATAATATATTAGACACGAATGATACATATTTCTTATAAGCATGATGGGAAGATCGACCTAGCACTCTCTCAAGACACCAAAGTGCTACTGAATTTAGAAATGAGCACACTCAATCGAATGGAATGTGTGATTAATAATGAACATCGAATGAAAGTTGTGTGCGTGTTTTAATGATAATGAACACATAAGAATGATTGCCAAAAGCAAGCTTTCACATGCTTGAAATAAAGTGACTCTTCGCTACACATTACGAGCTAAGCAATCATTTAAAAAAGATGTACATGACATGTTAAATTACTAAAATTAGAATAATCTATATGTGCTCTAATAAACATGCATGCCACATGCTCAAATTTAAATATGATGCCTTATTTATTTAATAAATTTTAAATCATAGTCAACCATGATGTTGACTTATGCAAATTAAAATACTAATATATTTGTTATCTTAAGAGTTTCTCTTGGAGGTATTCTCAAATATAATTAATCTTAACAAGTCTAATCTCTTTTAAGAGACTAATTATTTTTGAATTCTCTATTTAACTTGACTTAATTTTACTTAATCTTGATGATATGATTTATCATGACTATTTTATAAGGGTTTTAATAAGCTTTATTGGCCCAATTTCACTAGATCTTTTCCCTTATATATTCTTATAGAATATTCTAAATGAAAAGAATATCCTCATATCATTACTTGTTTTCTCTCAATAAAAACATATTTAAGATGAAAATACATAATAAAGTTATTACACTATATAGGAGGGTGAAAGAAGATATAGCCATGGTGGCATTCAAGTGTTCAAATGTATTTTTTTAAAAAAGTTTTATCAGCATCTAAAGAATCATCACTAAAATCACCAATATCAGAAGAATACTTTAGGTGAGGTGAATGAAGAGAGTCCTTAGAAAAGGTTGTAAAAGTCATACCAAGATGCATGTAGGGGTGTCAAAAATTGACCCAACATGACAACTTGACACGAACTCGACTCGAAAAATCCGAGTTCGGGTTGACCCGAATAATTTTCGGATCGGGTTCGGGTTGAAGAAATTGACCCGTTTGATTTTTCGGGTTCGGGTTGATCCACCAACCCGAATTTGACTCGATTTTGACCCGCCAACTCGAATTTGACTCAAAATTGACCCGATTTTTTACACACGAACCCGAATTTGACTCGATTTTGACTTAAAAAAATATCATTCGAGTCATGTCGGGTCAATCGGGTTGAAGTCGGGTTGGGTTGAAATTTTTGACCCGTTTAATAAACGGGTCGGGTTCGAGTCAAATTCAAGTCGGACCCGAACCCGACCCATCAACCCGTCGACCCGAATTGACACCCCTACTAGCATGTAACTAGTAGTTAAGTAAAAATAGTGACTTTATTGGGCTGTTAAACATGCGATCCAAGTTTTTAATAATCATTTGAATTATTAAGGAATTTATAGTTGTTTCAAGATCACTAGCTTATATCTTTGTTAAACATGTGATCCAAGTTATTAATAATTTTCACATTTTTGTAAATTTTTTTTAAAAAATCAACCTAAAACAAATAATCAAATCAAAAGAAATAAAAAAAATATTATTTTTTCTTCATATTTAAACATTTACTTACCTTAAATAGTTAACTTGAATCTTGTGGTCGAAATTGAATCATGATAATTTATATAATATTGATTTAATTTGAATAAATATAATAATTAATTAATCAGTTAAAAATTATATTACATTGGCCTAGAAATAAATTTAGTAATTATTAAAATATTATGATTTATTTGAGCCAAAATATTCTAACCTAGATAATAGGATTAAATGTATTTTGCTTCATATGCAAAACTTAGTGAATAATACATGGGCAAGGCAAGTCTTCTAATTCCATTGCCCTTTCATTGCATCCCTTCAAAACTAAGCAAACCAAGTAAACCTAATGGATGAAGCATCTACTCTTTCCTCAATGCACAGTCAGTCACCTTCAAATTGAAACCAATCCTCTTGTCATCTTCCACATTCACATTTCTCTTCAAAACCCTAATTCCTCTAAAATTCTTCCATAAGAAGAAATCTCAGAATTAACGCTCATTCAAAGACTTAATCACAAAGCCAAAGTAGAACAGAAGTCATCAAATTGGTAACCTATTTTTTTTTACCCCTAATTCAGTGGAGATGCTGACAAATCCTCTTTCGAGTCAACACCAAATTTTCCAAAAACCCTAACCCAACCGATCCCTATCCAGCTGTCAACTCCTCAGACCCCCTTCAATAAATCAAAAAAGGAAATGTTGAAGAAGATGAGCCGGCTTCGAAGATCGGTCACCAAAATTATAAATAAAGCTATCAGGAAGAAGGAGACCGCCTCAACCTTCTCCTTCTCCTGTTTCTCTACCTCTCCCTGTCAGTCTTCCTCTTCCTCTTCCTCCTCCTCCGTATCAACCCCCATCATCTCTTGCCAAGATGCCATCTTCCCACCACAGCCATCACAGACCCTTCTTTTTCCCACAAACCAATTCACCAATCCTTCCCGATCCATCCACCTTCTTCTCCCTTCACCTCCTCTCTTCCTCTCTCCCAACCAACTCCTTCTTCCAGAACTTCGTCCTAAAAAATGGCGACCAGCCTGAATACATCCACCCTTACCTCGTCAAATCCGCCTCATCTTCCCTTTCCATCTCCTTCCCCTCTCGTTTTGCCACTTCTTCCTTCATCTACCAAACCTTCGTCCCTGACCTTACCATTTCCGCTCCTTCTTCCCAATCTAATCACTTCATCTCCTCCTTCAACGACCTCAGTGTAACTCTAGACCTCCCTCCTTCTCTTCGCTTTTTCCTTGTCCGCGGAAGCCCCTTCATCACCTTCTCCACCCTTGCTGACTCTACCGTTCTTTCCATCTCCTCAATCCACGCCTTCCTCTCCGTCGTTCCCAACTCCTCTTTCACCAAACACACCTTTCAGTTCAACAGCGGGCAGACTTTCCTCTGCTACTCTTCCTCTCCTATCCGTTTCCAACAATCCGGCACCACACAGCTCACTACCGCCAAAGGCTTCACCGGCGTGATACGGCTGGCTTTCCTCCCTGACCAAAGCTATGAGTCCATTCTTGATCAGTACTCATCATGTTACCCAGTCGCCGGTAAAGCTGTTTTCACCAGACCAGGGCACCTTGAGTACAGGTGGGAGAAGAAGGGATGGGGTGATCTGCTTCTGCTCGCTCATCCTCTGCATCTCAGGCTCCTTGACGGCGGCGGAGCTGCCGAAGTGATTGACGAGTTCAAGTACCAGAGCATCGACGGCGATCTGGTGGGTATTGTCGGTGATTCTTGGTTGTTGAAAACGGATCCGGTGGCGACTACATGGCATTCGACAAGAGGCCTCAGCGAAGATGGTGTACAAGAGATCATTGTTGCTTTATCTGAAGACGTCAATGCTTTGGATTCTTCGCCGATTCAAACTACATCGTCTTATTTCTACGGCAAGGCGATTGCCAGGGCGGCAAGACTGGCTCTTATTGCAGAGGAAGTTGGCTTCCCTGATGTAATTCCCACGGTTCTGAACTTTCTGAGGACATATATAACCCCATGGCTTGATGGAAGCTTTAATGGAAATGGATTCCTCTATGATCCCAAATGGGGTGGTCTTCTAACCAAGCAGGGATCGACGGATTCTGGCGCCGATTTCGGCTTTGGTGTCTTCAATGACCACCATTACCACCTTGGCTACTTCCTCTATGCAATTGCTGTGCTCGCCAAGTTCGATCCATCATGGGGAAGAAAGTTTAAGCCTCAGGCTTATTCAATCATGGCGGATTTCATGAACTTGTCTGGGTCAAGTTATGCGAGACTACGCTGCTTTGATCTCTGGAAGCTGCATTCTTGGGCTGGGGGCCTTACAGAATTCGGTGATGGGCGCAATCAGGAGAGCACGAGCGAGGCAGTGAATGCTTACTACTCAGCAGCGCTCATGGGGCTAAGCTACGGCGACACTCATCTGGTGGCGATCGGGTCTACGCTGGCGGCGTTTGAGATTACTGCTGCGGAGACCTGGTGGCATGTGAGGGAGGGAGAGGGAATGTATGAGGAGGATTTTAGCAGGGAGAACAGAGTAGTAGGGGTGCTGTGGGCTAATAAAAGGGACAGTGGGCTGTGGTTCGCGCCAGCTGAATGGAGAGAGTGCAGGTTGGGGATTCAAGTTCTGCCATTGTTACCGATAACCGAAGATCTCTTCAGGGATGTCGGGTTTGTAAAGGAGCTGGTGAAGTGGGCATTGCCTGCACTGACAAGGGAGGGAGCTACTGATGGTTGGAAAGGGTTTGTGTATGCCATGGAGGGAGTTTATGATAAAGAAGATGCATTGGTGAAGATTAGGAGCTTCAATGGGTTTGATGATGGGAACTCACTGTCAAATTTGTTGTGGTGGGTTCACAGCAGGGGAGAAGAGGATGAGAGTGGAGTGAGAGGTGGTTGGTTTGGCCATTACTGTCACTGATGGTTTATGCTTTACTTATATTGTGGTTTTATGATATATATATATATATATGAGAGTGATGAGTGCATATGAAAAAGGTTTGGAGCTGCAAGAAAGAAACAGAGAAGGAATAATGTAAGAGATTTTCACATTTACTCAAATAAAATTTTTGATTGGCTTGTATTTGTTGAACCTTAATCATGGTTGTTCTGGAGATTTTTATTTTCATGTAAAAGCTTTTTTCATGTTGATAGCATGGGTTTGTTGCCTATGGTTCTATGATAAGTTCTGTGGTTTTGTTCAAAGTTTAGGATAGGCATTCCTGAATTTGTAGAGGAGTATTATTGATGTGTAGAGATCATGAGGAAGATCAAAGGTATCCAATAATGTCAATTATGAGGGGGTGCCAAACTTAACAAATACATGTATCCATGAGGAAGACATGTAATTAATATTTCATTCATGCATCCTTATAATGTTAAAAAGTTACCAAAATTGAAGCTTTTTGAAAGAAGGGAGATGGGAGCATTGCGATGTGCTAACTTGATATGGAATATAAGCTGAATGATTAAAGATTAATGTCTGTGTTTACATGGGTGTATTGTATAATGAAATGCATCTCTTTATATCATACTTGTTGCATGCTATAATATTCACTGTTGGACAATAATGATTGAATAATGATAGTCCGGCAATGGTGGTTATGTAACATATGTTCCTTTGTTTTTCTGGGTTATTATTTTGATTTTGATTTATTTTTAATTTAATTTAAAATTATTTAAATAATAATTAATTAATATATTATCTTGCATTAATTATGATTTAATAAAATTAGAAGCAATTGATATAGACTAAATAATTAATGAGTAATTAATAGATTTTAAATTACTAATTAATTGACATATTACCTTATGATAATTATATTTAATTAATTAATTGAAGTATTTTGAATTAAAATATTATATAATGAATTGATGAAAATATTATTATTATTATATTATTTAAATTATATTAAATAATTTTAATATTTCTTATATTATTTTATTTAACCTCCAGTCCAATTTTTAAGATTTTGATGTGAAAAATAATTTATCTTTTTTATTATTGCTGAAGATATAATCCATAAAAGTTCTAAGACAAAGTCCATTAACCTACATCCAGAATTTGTTACAATTTTGATGTCAAATAAAATCATTGCATTGCAATCAACTCACAAACTATTGACAAAGTCCATTAAGTCACTTATCCTTCTCAATTAAGTCTACCTTTGGTTTTAGGATCATGCCAAGTAGTTCCCCTTGTCTGGTAGAGAGAGTTACAGTGAAAAAAACAAATCTACTTTTATTGATAGAGACGATGACAAAGATATGTGGAAGCAAGAAGAAGAAGAAGAAATAGTTGCTATTTTTTATAATTATCATAAATTTTATGAAAATTATCCCATGAGCTGGATTCTCATCCTCTGTTCAAGTATTTTAAATTTTTCGTGGCCTCCATCCTTTAAACAACTCGTATTCATGTGATAGTGTTTTTATGAAAGGTTTTTTTCTTTTCTCCTTTTTACTGCATTAAGGTTTAGGGTAAAATTAAGGGTTTTTTTTTCTTTTTTAAGGGTTTAGAAAAATTGTTGTTGAAATCTTATGGCTTAAATATGTCCTTTAAAATGGCATACTTAGTAAATGTGTATATAACTGCTGTGTATAGAGATGCTCTTTATACAACCTCTATTTCATAATTTTCTATTCTTGCTGCTATGTAATGTTGCTTTATGCAAAGTTGATGTTCCTTCTGCTCTATAAAACAACTGTTGATACTTTGTTTCATTATTTGTAGAAGTGCTTTCACGCTGCATGTATATTCTGGAATTTTGATGATCTAGTAGTCAAAAGTAAAGAAAAGGAAGACCATCTCTTCGACTTGAGAGTAGTTTTCGGATGGTTAAGATAATACAACCTCAAAATGAACCCTCTGAAGTGCGCATTTGGAGTAGCTTCAGGGAAGTTCCTTGGGTTTTTTGTCCGACACCGGGGAATAGAGATAGACCCAAAAAAGATTAAAGCCATCTTAGAAATGCCACCCCCTAAAAGTTTAACTCAACTCAGATCTTTCCAAGAGCGGTTGGCGTATCTAAGGTGCTTTATCTCCAATCTACGAGGAGATGCAACCCATTTTCAGCACTTGTCAAAAAGGATGCTAAGTTCAAGTGGGATGACAAGTGTCAACATGCTTTGAAGACATCAAACAGTATTTGGTGAAGCCGCCAGTTCTAGCAGCTCCTATCCTGGGCAAGCCACTTATCCTCTACACTGGTGCATTGGACGACTCCCTTGGTGCTTTGTTGGCCCAAACCAATAATGAAGGGAAGGAGAATTCTCTCTACTACCTCAACCATTGTCTGATCCATGCTAAAGCAAACTACCCACATATCGAGAAATATTGCCTAGCTTTAATCTTTGCATCCCAAAAGCTACGATACTACATGCTCTCTCATAAAGTAAACTTCATTTCAAGAATCAATCCACTGCAATATCTCATGACACGACCAATGCTATCCAGACGATTGGTGCATTGGTCCAAGATTTTGTCATAGTTTGACATCACATTCATACCCCTTCGTGCGGTGAAAGGATATGAACTAGCAGATTTTCTAGCAGCACACCCACTTTGTGCTGATTCTCTGCTTAATGATGACCTCCCCGATGAACAAATCATGAACTTAGGGGACACTAGCATCCGTCGTTGGGAGATGTATTTTGATGGTGCGGCTTCCTTTCAAAAAAGAGAAGAGCCACAATTTACTCTTCCAAGAAAGGTAGGGTAGGAATCGTTCTCTTAACTCCAGACCGTGATGTGATGAAATTCTCATACTATCTCTCCAATCCATGCACCAACAATGAAGTCGAGTATGAGGCTTTGATTGATGGTTTGGAGTTAGCTATTACAGTGTGTGTCAAAAGCATCAACATCTATGGAGATTCTCAGCTGGTCATCAACCAGATTGCTGGGTCCTATAAGGTTCTAAAATCTAAGCTTCGTCACTACCATGAGTACACCATGAAGCTGTTGGCCCAAATCCCTGAGGTCACCATCTACAAGTTTCCGTGAGGAAAGAATGCAATAGCAAATGGTTTGGCAAAACTTGCCAATGAATTGGCATGTCCGGAAGAAGAGTCCATTCCAATAAGGGTCCAAAATAGTTAAGTCCTATCTCTTATTGATGCTGAACTCATTGAGAGATCCTCTCTTGAAGGGGAGGTTGCCATTACCAATGAAGACGAGGAGCTGGATTGGAGGTAGCCATTCATAGATTACTTGAACACAGACAAACTACCTCAAGAGAAATCACAAGCCCATCAGATGAAGCAGAGAGCTCTCTCCTATGCTCTTGCGGATGGCACCTTGTACCAATGGTCTTTTGATTAAATGTGGCTACAGTGTTTAGACAAACACGAAGCTCATAAGATCATAACTGAGGTACATTCAGGTCTATGCAGAGCTCATCAATCTGGTCCGAAGATGAAAGCCAAGATCAAAATACTAGGATACTACTAGCCTTCGATGATTACGGACTACATGGATGTAGCTAGGAGATACCACTAATGTCAAGTACATTGTGTGATCCTACACAAATCACCCAATATTCTACACCCTACATTAGCCTCATGGCCATGTGAGTGTTGGGGTACTGACATAGTGGGTCCGATTGATCTTCCTTCTTCTAAGGGTCATTAGTTCTTTCTAACTGCCACCGACTACTTTTCCAAGTGGGTAGAGGCAATCCCACTCTGAAAGGTCACATCTCAGCATGTGCTCCAATTTTTCAGGAACCATATCGTATATAGGTTCGGGGTGCCTCGACGAATTATATGCAATAATGGTACTGCATTCAAAAGCACCAAGATAAATAGCTTCTCCAGGAGACATAGTATAGATCGGAGATACTCCACCATCTACTATCCCAGGGAAAATAGCCTGGCAGAAGTATTCAACAAAACTCTCATCCAGATACTAAAGAAGACACTCGACGACAACAAGCGACAGTGGCATGAGCAGCTAGTTGAAGCTTTATGGGCATACCGCATCACATACATAACTTTAACCCAATCTACCCTTTCTCCTTAGTGTACGGGTCCGAAGCCGTTCGACCATTAGAAGTGCAACTTCCATCACTAAGGATAGTAATGGGTAGTGAAATCACTATAGAGCAGAACACCAAGTTACGGTTAGAAGAGCTCAAAGGTTTAGAAGAGAGACCCTTACGAGCATGCCAAAACATCAAGTTATCCAAAACCAAGATGATTCAAGCTCACAACAAGCTGGTTCGCCCTAAAGCTTTTCAAGTAGGAGAGCTTACTTTAGTTCTAAGGAGACCAATTGTTGCCCGTCGAAAAATGGGAGGCAAGTTTGAACCCACTTGGGAAGGCCCTTTTATCATAGAAAAGGCCTACCAAGGAGGATCTTATCCACTTATTGATTGTAAAGGGGAATATCCGATGCTTCCAATTAATGGGCTCTATTTGAAGAAATATTATCCATAAAATCATGTTTGAAAATAATTATCTTTAAAAATTCTATTCCAATTCATCAAAATATTCTATTCATTCGAAACATTGTTTGCTTGTTTGTGAATCCGTCACGATGTGTTTAGGGTAGGTGTAAGAGAACCCAAGCGCATCATATCCTTCTTTCACTACATAAAGATAAATTAAAAAATGATTCCCTAGCGCTGTTAGAATAGGTGTAAGAGAACCCGAGAGGCATCCTATTTCGACTAGCACGCTAAGTTAGGTATGAGAGAATCCAAGCGGCATCCTTTCTTGGTGGGATCATAATTACCATTTGTGGCACCATTTCATTAACTCTTAAGCGTGTTTTAGGATAGGTGTAAGAGAACCCAAGCGGCATCCTGTCATTCTCAAACACAAACACATATCTTTTGTCTCAGGCTATTTTGATGTGGGAGCAAGCCCCCTATGGCACTCACTTATTAGTTGCTAGGTCGACATGCTACTGCTAGTGTGTCCCCTGGTCACTTGTTTGAAAGATGAGTCCCCGCACTTTCTTCTGACTGACTTGACCAAACCAATGAGCACCTTGTTAGTTTGGTAGGCCTCACCCACGTGCTATTTACATGTTGACTTTGTTTAAGAAGATGTAAGCCTACATATTTTTTTCTTGAACTAGCCATCATGCACTGACTAGGTTGAGTATATTTGAGGTTTAGGATAAGTCCCCTAGAGGCTCCTTTCCTCTTGACTACTCTTGAGTTAATACAAGTCTCTTAGTAGTATTCGCTCAGTCCTAGGTGGATATCTGTCGAGTGCAGGACTATCTAACAATCCTCCAGGAGGATGTGAGTCCCCGATGCTTTCTTCCTAGGCTGATTATTGCAAATCGATGGATACTTTAGGTTGGTTGATGTTTGCTATGCTAACATCGACTCACCCGGTGGATACACCACTCTTGGCATATGTGAGTCCCCACGCTTTCTCCTTGAGTTGGGCCATCAAATACCTACAGGAATTATCTTCTTCAGGGTCTTGGATAAAGCCCTTAGTGGCCCCTCCCCTGCGGGCACTCTACTTGGATCACATCCTTTGCAACCCCATTTAGACACTATCCAGGTTACTCTTGGATTGGTCAGTCCCCCTTTCTTAGTAGTCACCCATGTGATTGGAGAATTTGTTCAGCGGATGCACAGATTCTCCCTTGGATTAGTAAATCTGAGATAGGTCCAGGTTGATATAAGCTCCTTCTCAGTATGATCCATCACAAACCAACAGAGTCCACGATAAATAAACAAACAAACAAACAAACAAATTTATTCGCTTGTGGATTAGGAATTCAATCCCCCAGCATCCCCTTTCCCAACCAGACATTCTATCTTTAGGGCAGTGTTAGCAAAACTCCCTATAGAAATTTCCTTACCACACTTGAGTTGAGATAAGTCCCTAGGTTGACACTCTCTCTATAGTCGCCCCTAAGCCGGGTTCAATCTATTTTGCACAAACAGGTTGCCCCGACAATCATTTCGCTTTGGAAGATGTAAGTACATGCATTCTTCTAGCATGATCACAAACCGCATAGGTCGGTTGACATGTTACCTTTAATATCCCCCGTGGTCTTTATTCAGGAAAGATATGAGTCCCCATGCTTTCTTCCCTGCACTAGCCACTACAAATTGAAAGGCACCCCTTTAGTTGGATAGTTCTCCTCTCGGTCGGGAAAGCTACTCCATTTGGATTCGTAAATCTGAAGTAGGCCAAGGTTGACATGGCCCCTACTCAATGCAGTCCATCGCAAATAGTTGGGATCCATCAAACATAATTAAAATAAAATTAATTTTGACTATCTTTGAGTTGATTTAAGTCCCTCAGAGGCATTCACTTAATAGTCAGCCTAAGGTTGGGTTCGATTCGTTGCCTCGCCAATTGATCACCCAATCAACTGATCTCTACTTTGGAGGATGTAAGTCTACTACGCTTTCTTCCTAGTACAGCCGATGCACACCGAAAGGCAACCCCTTTGGTTAAACCTTGCCATGTGGTTGGTAGACTACCCCTTTGGATTGGTAAATCTGAAGTAGGCCAAGGTAGACATGGCCCCTACTCAGTGCGGTTCATCGCAAACCGATAGTGTCCATCTCAAAAATTCAAAATTTAAAATCTGAAATAAAATCAACTCTCCTCCCAGTGGAGCCAAACTAAACAATCAAATCAATTAGCTTCTCCTCAATGAGATGCAAATCTTTCCAATCTCCCTAGTGGAGTCAATTCAATCCAACCCAAACCTATTCCCGTAGTGGAAGGTTCATATCCTTTATTCCCAGTGGATTCCAAATTCTAACCCCCCAGCGGATTTCACAACTTTTCATCCCCTAGTGGATAACTTGAGTCTTTTGCCATAGTGGAAGGCTCACATACTCCATCCCTAGTGGATTCCCCCTTCGCTCTTTTATGTTTTTGACATAAGTAGAGTTGCATTGCACTAAGCTTTTGATTCCTTCTACACCTTGGGTTCAGGAGTAGATTATTTCTGTTAGTGCTTGTGATCATTCAAACATTGTTTATCATCTCGGTCGACACCAATACATTCTGTGTGCCTTGTCAGTCTCACCATACCTATTGGGCGCCTTTTGTTGGCCTCACTTTTGGAGTGAGCTTTCAATTTCTCCATCTTAGACATAGGACTCCTCTAGACACTAAGAGTTCCTTAGTCTTAAGATACTTCTAGTGATTAGGTGAACACATAACCTAACCTTAGAGACTTAGAAGAGTTAGTCATAGGAATAGGTTATGCCTTAGGGGTATTAGGAGGACTTGCCTACCCTATAGCTTAAACCCAATCCTTGCTTTCATACTTCAAACCAATCCAAATCAAATCTTAAATCAATTTTAACTCAATTGATTTTCTCAAATCATAAATCAATTCCAAAATCCAAATCATGAATCAATTCCAAATGATTCAAATCCATGATCAATTCCAAATCCAAAATCTTGCCTAAGCCCTTTGATTCCATCTTATGGACTTAACTCAAATCAAATCCAAATCACTCCAAACTCAAAATATTTTCTCATAACCCATTTATATTCTCATTTATATTCACAAATATAAATGAAATATCAATTCAAATAACCAAAACTAAATTCAAAACTCAAATCCAAATCCAACTTAAATCTAACTTATACTCTTTCAAGTAAAATCTTTGAACTTAGCCAAACCATCCTCAAATCAATTCAAACCCTTGGATTCTCTCTTCAAATAATCATTTCTTCAATCACATGCCCAAATATAAACATAAACTACAATCATCAAACCAAAATTTAACTAACCCAAGTCAAACCCATGTTCATTCTTTTGACTTGAAATTGTCAAATGAACTAAAACCCATTTGACTCCAAATCACTTGCAATTGGATTTATATTTCAATTATAAGTCCATATGTGAGTTAAACTAAACTTGAATCAAGCCTTGATCAAGCCAATTGATCAATCTAGGCTCACTTGACCCAAAGTGACCTAAAGCACCTTTTTGAGCCAAGTTCTAATCCAACCCAAATTGGATTGAACTAGGCCCATCTAAGCCCATTTAAGCCTTACATTGTGAGCAACAATCATCCTAGGATGATCAATCACTCAAATTGGGTCAAACCAAGTCAAACCTTGCCTTTGGCCAAGTCAACACTTAGCCCAAATGAAACCTAAATAAGCCAAAATTCATTATAAGTCAAATTGATTGAAATTATTGATCTAAACCAATCCATAATCAATGATTGAACTTGACCAAGCCATCAATTGAGCCAAACCAAGCCTAATTGGCCACTTGACCTAAGTTGACCCAAATTGACCTAAAAAATCAAAATGGGTCAAATCTTGATATAAGCCAAATTGATTGCAACTAATGTGTCAAATTCATTCTAAATCACTTGTTGAACTTTACTAAAGCTTCAATTGACTAACTAGGCCTAACCTAGCCCAATTGATCATGAACCCAACTTGACCTCAAAGGTCAAATCAACTTGAAATCAAACCAAATAAAAATTGATTGAAACCAAAGCTTACAATATATTTCAAATGATCAACCAAACTTAAACCAACTCATGACCTAACCCAATTGGGTCAAATTGGTCAAATTGGTCAACTTGACCCATTTGACCTAAATGAACCAAAAGCAAATATAAACCAAATTGAACCAAACTAATGATACCCATAGCTCCAATGATCATTTGAACTTGACCTAACCCATGGTTTGACCTAATTTGACCAATTGGTCAACTTAGCCCAAT
Organism: Cymbidium sinense; assembly: GCA_021442155.1. NCBI lineage: Eukaryota > Viridiplantae > Streptophyta > Magnoliopsida > Asparagales > Orchidaceae > Cymbidium > Cymbidium sinense. The sequence continues at coordinate 200,279,478 of CM038215.1, forward strand.
TTGATCCAATTTGACTTAAATGGGTCAAATTGAACTAATTCAAACCAAATGAACTCCAAATCAATTGAAATTTAGCCCAACCCATTTTTGAATCATTTCAAATCTACCTAAATCAAAATCATGACCAAATGACCACTTTACCCTCAGGTCAAATGGTATCCTATGACAAAATTCACTTAGAATTTGGTTATTTCTTTCTCAATGCCACTTGGTATCCTTCTAGTGGTCTACATGGGTACGAAGGAAGGCGGTGAAAATGACCCAATGAGCTTAGGTCAGCCATGACTCAAGCCAAAGCCAAACTGACCCCTCCAATGGAAATTGAGCACTTGGATCACCAAATGCACTCACCTAGCACATGGACACTCACTCTCCTCTACTCCTCTGCCTAAAATGACTCACATGGGATGGTTGGCAGCCCAAACGGATCAACCAATCTCACCCATTGATCAAAAATGACAAAACTACTCTTCACCGTCTAATCCAAGGAGGGGGAGATATACTCCCCATCATTCCCACTCAAACCACAAGCACTCATTCCACAGAGCTAAGGAGTGTGAGTCAAAGCTCCCCAAGCTTTTCCAAGTCCTTCCCAAGCTCCATTGATTTCTCCTTCTCTGTTTTACTCAAAGCCAAAATAGGGGAGGTCCATCCCAATCCTAATTCACTCAAATCTCAATCAAAATTAAATTAACCTGGCACACACCCTCAGTGGACCTCATCGAGCTCAACCAAGTCATTTCCCAAGTCTCCAAGCCACACGAAGCATCACCTTGATCGAAGCCAATCGCCATTGAAGGGGAGCTTGGTCAACCGAATCATCCACTTCAAATCAAGATCCAATATCTTCAACAGGGCTTTGTCTCTACTAGATGAAGCTACCTCCTCCGTTGGAAGTGCCGATGAAAGCCTCCGGTGAGGTAATTGCTCAAAACTGACCTTAGGATAAAAATTGCTTGGTCCTTTTTGAAGGAAATTGTAATCCCATCAAATATTGACCGTTAGATACATTGCTTGTGCTTCCTCGAAGGTGTTGGGCAAGTTTGAACTCCATTCGAGCTTGGGTGAGCTCGAATCTTGCTACGATCGATAGATGACATCCATCTCTCGCACCTCAGAAGGAGACATATCATACACCGTCCGTTCCACGTGATTGGAATAGACGGCTGTGATTAGATCACAATAGACCCCCTCTGATTTAAGCCTAAATCACTGGATTAATCTTGTCCATCCGATCTTAGATCGGACGACCCGTGGAAAAATCGCATCCACCGCCGGCTGACTCAGCAGGTAGATGTGACAACTTAAATAACCTATCCCATCACGCCACATGGAAAGCGCGCTGCATCAACCACCACATGGCCCGACGGGATTAGGGGGTTAATTAGCTCTAATTAATCTGATTTTAATGATGAAACTTCATAAATTCATAACTAATTATAAAAAATCCAAAAAAAAAAATGCAAACTCAGGCTCATTTTACATATAATTCAAAAGAGAATAATATAAAATTAAAATCAATTGATTTTGAACACTAAGTTTCACTCAATTTGGGTTTTATTAGAAATGTAATTAGGCTAATTACTCCTTAATTACTTTAACACTTAATTCCAAATTTCTTAAGTTTGAATAGTGGGATGACCTCTGCCTCTCATGATTTTCTTAGAATTTATTGTTGGATTAATTAGGAGAATTGCTTATTTCATCCTTAACTCTCTTTATTAATTAAATGATTAATTAACATGTCAAACAGTGATAAATTCATTAATTAATCTTCCTAATCATCATGAAATAGTGAATGGACTTAGGGAATGAGATTAGGATTTCTTTTCCAATCTTTTTCCCTAAGTTTATTTCATTTGGATAAACACTTAATTAATTTGTGAATTGATTAATGGCTTAATCACCTTATTAATTAATTCAATTAATCAAACTCAAAATTAAATCGCTCTAGAACTTAATCACTTAATTCTTGGGTAGATTCTTAGGTGTTCAATAACTTAAGAAGATTTCAAAGGAAATTATAATCAAATTACATGTGTAGGATGGTTATGAAAGTAGTTAATTAAACCCTTTAGCTTAATTAACTAATAATTATGAGCCAGTTGTATTAGGCCCCTTTATTTCTTAGGTGCATTGCTGATTTAATTTACATATGGTTGCATATCATATGTTGGCTCATAATTATTTGGTTAATTATGTTAAAGTGGTGTAGATAAGGGCTAATTAATAGATTTAATTCATACCTTAACCTAAACAAAACATAAAAATCAACCTAATTGTTCTAAAATTAAACCAAACTAATTCACACATGGGGGAAATGGGTTAGGACCAGCAAACTCTTTTCACATTTCCTAAGTCAAATCAAATTTAAAAATAAAAATCTCCTTAAAAATTTTGATTCACTTTAAATAATCTTATTTTATAGGATTGTCTTTAGGAATTAATTAGAGTGAATGAAGCCATATGCTTACATCACTTTATTTCTTTCCAAGCAAGCTAAATATTATTTGCCATATGAAATCATGCATTCATTTCTTTTGAAAAATCAATTAAATAAAATATTTCCTTTTATGTCAAATTGCATGTTTTGGCTAAAGTTAAGAATATGAGTAGCTATTATCACTATTAAACAAAAAATTATTTTCAAAACCTATAAATCAAAGATTATGAATGAAGTGATGCTATTTATAAGTACTTATAAGCTTGCATGTGATTATAGCATAAGATGTATTTTTTGTGTTATTTTCTTCTCTTCTCTTAACATGGACTTGCATAGAATTTGCAAAGTATATAGTTCATTTGAAAATAACATAACACTTGCTTAAATCTATTCCTATGCACTCCTATATTATGATTTAAGAAGGATCCTCACATTACACATGTAAATTATACAACCAAATCAAACACAAAAATATTTTGCATGATTCTTTATCCATTTGCCCTTTTTGTACATTTATATGTATTTAAGAAAAGTGGTATATTAGTTTGGACATCCCGGGGCTACGAGGCTTTGAGTAGCCCTAAGTAGGTCTTGTACCTTACACCCTTGGTGTGCATTATGTTAAAGGATGAAAATCTCTCTTTTCTACATAATAAAAACATGCATCAATGGAACATCCAAAATTTCAAATCATATCTCTTAGCATTCATCATCAAAGTGTGCTAAAATTTGCATTGCAAGTACATGTATGCTTAGGATCATTCATATGCATGGTATACATGGTGGAAAGAAATAAATAAGTGTGTGTTATGTGGTAGTAATCTACCTTAACTAATCATAAGATGCCTTTCTTATTGAATAGGGCTATTTAGAGCAAATCTAAACTTAGGGTTAATTAAACATAATAAAACATTCACTAAAAGAAATTCATCAATCAATCTACCTTAGAATGTATTAAGGTAGGGATGAAAGAGAAGTTCTCTTCTCTTTTCTTCTCTTCACAACATTTAGTAACTAAGTGTAGGTTCATTCAAACCAAATTAAATCACCTACTAAAATTGACAAATCAACTAAATCACTTAAAATGAAACCACCCTCTAAATTGAATCCTTCACACTTATAAAATTTCAACCTTAAAGCCTAGCTAAGACATGCCACATAAGCTTTAAATGGCACACATATTAGGCTAAGTCACCATTTCTAGATCTATATTAAGGCAGTGCATGATTTGATGCCATTTTGTTTTGTGATATAATATTTTTAGAATGGATGTTAGGGTGTATGTGCGTAGTCTGGATGTTATGCCGATATTAGCCTAATTATGCTTTAAATAGGGGGTTGTGCTTAAGGGGTGCTGTAATAAAAATCTAAATGCTTTTACCGTGCAGGTTGCTTAAACCCCTAAGCATAACCCAAATTAGGACATGTAGACTTAGTTATCCATGTGTGGGGTGCTAAGTCCAAATTATTCATATAACTACTTGGGTTGTGTGGTATGTTTAGCTAATCTCTATTTTGCAGGTTTAGTTAGATTTATCTTTCCCATTTTAATGTAAATTTTGCAATTAAGATTTGGAATGAATGTCATGGGAGAATTACGGTGAACATTGGTTATAAGACCATGTCTTATGTATCATATGAAGCCTTGGAGTAGACTACATCCCAAGTCAAATTAAAAGAAAGAAAGAAATGGAGCAAAATCAAAATAAAAAAAATGAAGAAATGAAGAAATGAAGAATGAAGACCCCCCATAACATGAATTCCTTTTTAATTGTAATTATTCATTTGTAATCCGTGTTGTATAAGGGTAGAGCTCGACTACCTACATTTTTATTCTGGTTGTATGGTGGAGTCTTTACCACTTCGGCATCTTATTCTTTTACGCTAACTTTATAAATTGATTGAAGTTTTATTTATGATTACGCAATTAGGATGACATAATTTTCCTAGTTTCTTAATTTCTTGATGGTTATTGAATGGCTTGGATGTGATTAGACTCTTAGGCAAAAATAAATTTTCTATCCAATTAATCAACTCAAAATTAAACTAAACAACTCACCTAAAGCCTAGGTCATAAATCAAGATAATAAAAGATTTAGCAACCCCTTAGCTGGATATTATACTTCTCACATAATGTATAAATCATATTGCTTCACTCTTGCTAATGGAGGGCTTCTACCTTTGCCAGAAAAAATGACTTGACCTTTGAGAGCCATGGTGAAAACACACCTCCTTCTTTCTAATTTTGGCTCATAACCAATCTTCTCATGCATTAGGCATATAAAATCCCATAGCCTGTGTCAAATAAAATTGTCCAAAAATGAAAATAAAACTTAACAAAATTTGCATTAGATTAAGTCATTTATTCATGCCATTCATGATCTAGTCTCTTAGGGAGTATGTTTAAGGACTTAGTCTCATTTCTAAATAAATAATATCTTAGCTATCTTGCAAAGCATAAGACTTGCTTACATGTATTTAAAATTGTTGGAGGAGTTAGTTGGCAGCCACCCCTAGGAGGTTGTAAGTCCAAAAGTAGGGCGGTTTATCCTCTCTTATAGAGGTAAATCATATACCCATTTTCGCCTTAGATTTAGGTCGTGCCTTGGCCCTCGCCGAAGCTCCCTAGATTTAGGATCTGAGATTGCTATTTCTTTTTGCGTGCTACAAGCATAAATCCTCACCTCTTAGGCATTTCCATATTCTTATGTTGATGGATTATAAGCCCTAGTGTTCTAATAAAAAAATCAGCTCAAACATATAATTCTCTTCAAATTTCAAAAATATAAAGCCCAACCATAGGATAATTTGGGATGCTCACTAGGTTTCCTAGTATTATGAGCATCCCCTACTCATCTTCCTTTGGTTTCAATAATAACTCCCTCCTTTTGATCAATCCCACTTGATTTTCCAAAAATAACCAATTTGTGATAGTCCTATCTTTGAAATCTTTGGAGACAATGATCATTTACCTTAATCGAGAGTATTCTTAAGAAATCTCATTCCTTAGGATATAATTAACTACGAGGGCTTACCTTCACAGGGAACTTAACGTACCCATTTTAAATAAACCTTACTTCACTTTTTCATGTAAAGTAGGGGAAAGATCTCTGGTACATTCGAAGACTCATTGTCCTTAAGAGTCCTTATTAGGTGATTAGGTCCATTATAGGATGGTGACTTCTATCTCTTGAGATAATACATTATTCCTCATTGTCACACCCAATTACCCTAATGAGTACATGTATAGATCTATGTGGTGTCCCAATAATATTTTCAAATTCCAAATTTGAAAATAAAAATACACCACACCCCTTTGTTGAATGTTGTATGTTATCATACCACGCATGCCATATTATTTCACTATTGAATAGGGAGGGTCTCCACTCTTGCATGATAGGGGATATGTTTAACCTTTGAGGGCAATCCCTTGTAGTGGAGAACACTTCTTCTTGCTGATTTGGCCCATAACTCTACTTCATTATGCATGTAGGCATAATTGTCACAAACTTGGTCTAAAAATGAATGTGTCAAAATGATTTAAAAAGTTGTAAATTTTGCATTAGTCTAAGTCATGTTTTCATACCAATCATGATCTAGTCTCTTAGGGAGTGAGTTTAGGATTCTAGCTTCCTTCCTAATTAAATAATAGCCTAGCTATCTTTCATCAATATAAGTCTGACATATATGGTTTTAAAGTGTAGGAGGTGTTAGCTGGCAGCCACTCTAGACAGTTGTAAGTCTAAGAGAGTCGGGATGTGTCTATTCTCTCTTGTGGAGGTAAACCATGATGTCCAATTTTCCCAATTAGCTTTAGGTCATGCTTCTAGCAGGTGCTAACACCTTTTATATTTAAGTTTGGAGGCTATTTATTTCCTTTGGGATATGATTATAAGTCCCACCCCTTAGGCGTTTCCATAATCTTGTGTTGTTGGACTATAAGCCCTAGTATTCTAATAAGATTCCTTTTTAAACAAAAGTAAATTATCTCTTTCAAAATGTAAAGCCTCATTATAGGGTAAATTGAAGCACTCACTAGACTTCATAGTATCATAAATGCTTTCTACTTATCCTCCTTTGGAATATGTGAAGAAGTCTTCCTATTTTAACTCTATCATTTGATTTCCATAAATACCTAATCCATTGATAGTCTAGCTTTAAAATATTTTGAGATACTTATTGATTATTTTAATCGAGAGTTCTCTTAAAAATTACCATTTCCTAAGTTGTAATTAACTATGGAAGCTTGTTTCCACAGGGAACTAAAGAATCTAACATAAAATAAACCGCCACTTTTCCATATAAAGAAAGATCTTCATATATGTATCTACCCCTTAGAGTCCTTATTAGATGATTAGGTCCATTGTAGGGTGATGTTTTCATCTCCTGAGATGATACATCATACCTTAATGCAACACTTGATCACTTCAATAAGTACCCCTAAGATTTGCTTGGTGTCCCTACCACTCCAAATTAAAACACCATAGATTTTTTTGGCTACTCCGCTGGGATAGTTCCTCTCTCCATCTTTAGTAGTCAATCATTATCCTTAAACATCGATAGTGGACTTATATTATTTTTTATGTGAGTCTAAGACTATCATTCTTTTCATTGGACACCCCGCCTATTTCACACTTAGGCAAGCATGACTGACATCCTTTAGGTTTTATGACCTCACTTCAGTAGGTCTTAAAACACCTATTGGACCTCCAATAGTTAAGAAAGATTAATCAAAGAAAACACCTAAAATATATTAAATAAAGTTAAGAACCTCTTACCACTATCATGGCAAGGTAAGGTTCATCCAGCATCCTTAAAATTCATTTGAACTCACTTTCCATGAAGTTCAAGATAAATAAAATATTTCTCCCAAAAAATTCCAAATCTCTCCAATATATATATATATATCCCCATTCAAAAGAACAACAACCAAAGTGAAGTCTAATTTTATACCCTTCTTTTCCAACAACAAAGAGGAAAGACCCAGTTCTATTTCTTTCAAGCAGTCAGTCACCATGTATTCTAGAAATCTCATCATCTCATTTGCTTTGGGTGTGTATTTGGCCATGGATTAGGTCATACTCACCTCATCCTTAGTCATCAGGTTTGGCCTTGGGTTTGAGCACTTAAAGTTACTTGTGATGGTCTTACCCTTAGTGCAGTGAGTAGGGAGAAGGTGGCTGACAAGAAACCACTTCTTTAGTTTGATATCCAATCAAATACTAAGTTCCCATCCTTAAAGAGGACAGCCTTAGAGGTTCCCACACCACGAGAACCACTTGTGCATGCCATAGTTTCTGCTAGGACTAGTACCACCTCTGTTGTAGCCCCAACTCTTAAGGGAAAGTCAATTCTAGCATATGAGATTGTTTCCCCTACCTTCGAGGTTGGTACTAACTCTCGCCATGCACCCTTGACCAAGACTCAACACCATAATATGAATCAGAAGATCAGGAGGTTGAGGAAGCCTCCCATGTAGTTGAAGAGGGGTCCATTCATGAGACCTCTCCCCTTCTTGGAGGTAGTAGGTTTCACCCTATCTTAGTTGTGGAGGGAGAGGAGGATGTTAGGAGGATATCATCATCACCCCCATAACCCACAGAGTATGAGACACCATATATAAAGAGGAGAAAGCCCTATGCTGTTCTGAGGTCCATGCTGGGGAGAGTAGGGAGAGTCCATGGACGTTCTGAGTCCACCACCATTCATGACTTGAGACAAGTGATCCCTAGAAGTATAAGGAATCATATCTATAGAGCGAAGGCCACAAAGGCCAAAGTTGATGCCCAAGTGGGCAAGAGAGATAAGAGGAGGTTTACCAAATAGATGACCTCAGCATTGATTGACCATCCTGATCGGCGAGCTGATAGAGCTGATCATTCGGATAGGATAGTTCTCACTAGTTCTAGTAGTAGTAGGGGACCTTCAGCAGAGAGGCAGCTGATGTCATTACCACCACACTACTCCACTCACCTACCACCGTCACCAGTCCATGTCTCCATCATCTAATGTACTCGTTAAATACCATAAATCAGCATATGGAGAAAAGACATCTCCCTTGGTGATATGATTATGTCCCAAGGACCACACTTGATCTACTCCACTAATTGAGGTGAGGTCGAGCTCTCCTGCTCAACTTTCCACCCCAATGGTATAGAAGAAGGAGTGGCGGCCCAAGAGCATCGTAGTCCCTCCACCACCACAGCTATAGGAGAAGGAAGTAGGAAATGTTGGGTTGACTCCATGATTGTCGAGCCGATCAGAGATAACATTTCCCCTGTCTAGAATATATAGTGTATCACCTCTTCAGGACATAGTCCAGTAGCAAGCATCACCTGACATACATCCCAGTTTTTCTGGGTATATTGGATGATCGATCATTATAAGAGATATTAGAGGACTATCGCACCACAGTGAGGTAGATAGTTGGAGATGATCATTCTGACCAAGAAGAGAGTATGATAGACTTCAATGCCGATGAGGATGACCTTTTGGCTAATACTGCTAAAGTCCACATGGTTTATACCCAAGGATCCTTGAATAGAGAATAGCCCAACCAGGAAGCTCAGGGCATTATAGTTGAGGAAGGTGAGGCATCAGACTTAACTCAACGCCTCCTCCAACAAATCAAGCTCAAGGATGATCAGATTAATAGGATGGAGAGGAGATTAGAAAAGCTGATGGCGTGGTATTAACATTGTAGAATCAAGCACTTGTCTCACAACCCCTCCTATGGAGGCCAACATACCTAAGCTAGTGCATATCCTAGATCGTCCCAGAAGCATTACTCCAATAGATGAGGATATCGGTAGTTTGCATAGGAAAATAGTTGATAGTACCTTCATGCATGAAAATTATATCAAGTAGATGGTAAAACAACAAGTGATGGAGGCGTTGACGCATGCTCAAGGGAGCTCATCAGTTCCAGAGGGTAGACCCTACTCGAAGGAATTTGATGTAGTTTAACATCGTAAGGGTTTTGTGCCACCATTCTTCAAGGCACTCGATGATAATAGGAACCCTAGGCAACACATTGCATATTTTAGAGTTAGTGTTGCAACACCAATGGTATTGAGACCCTACTCTTCTGACAGTTTGTCAGTAGTCTTTCTAGTGTGGCCTTTGATTGGTATGACAAACTACCCAATAGTTTGGTGAAATCTTTTACAGAATTAGAGCAATTTTTTATCAAGAGATTCATAGGAGCTCAACAGAGAGTGACTGTAGGGGACCTCATTATAGAGAAACAAAAACCCAATGAGTCCATTATTGATTATATTCTTAGATGATGAAACCTGAGTATGAAATATGAACCACAGTTGCATGAGCATCATGCCATTGGAATTCTTCTCAAGAATATTCATAGCTCGGTCACCTTCATGCTCAAGGGATTTATTATGAAAATATTTGAGAAATTAATCAGCAAGGCAGCTAACCTACAAGAGGAAGCCAAATAGTTATCCTTCTCAGACCAGTCATCCAAGCCTAAGTCACAAAAAGTGTTTGAGAAGAAGCCAGGGATAGTGGTAGCAGCATAAAAGTGAAATAGCCAGTGAGAGCATAGTTTGAGAGGCCCAGAGCATAACATCCTTCACCCTAACCTCCTCTTCCACTACCTCGACCACCACAAAGGCCACCCCAATAGCCTACATAGCAGCGATACTATTTTCCACCCTGATGAAGGTACTATCCACCTACTCTTACTGATAAACTCAACAAGTCATACACATTCAAGAGAGAGATAGTCAGGAAAATCTTGAAGAAAATTTTGAAGTAGTCCGAATTCCAGCTACCCGAGTCTAGAAAGTCAGAGGAAGTGGGTAGGAGTGATGATCTTAATTACTGCACCTACCATGGTATGCTAGGTCATGTTTTGTAGGATTGCTTTACATTCAAGGATTGTCTTGAGCGTAGCTACAAGTTAGAAGCCATAGTGATCCCCAAAGAATACTTAATGGAACAACCTTCTAGTTCCATTAAAATAGTCTTTGGGGAAACATCTGATCCTCTTAAGATAAAAGAAGGCTGGGATATCTCTTTAGCCCGTACCTCTAAAAGGAATATTTCTAAAATAAAAAACTTTGTCAGTAGGTGCCTGACTCAGCTCAGACCTCCAACACTAAAGAAGGTCTAGTAGTTGTGAGGGACAACTCAGGGAGGGTGTAAGTCCAGCAGTAGCAGCAACCATCATATGTTCGGGATAGTTCCTCACACCACCACCATCTGAGTCCAACATTCTTCCTCCCATAGCTATAGCTACCATATCTACTAGCTCTGTCTTCATTAGCAGGAGTGTTATATCTGCAGATGAGGGCACCAAGGAACTCATATCACTTACTTTACTTGAATTTTACCATGTACCGCAAAAATTGAAGAAATTAATGAAGAAGAATAATTTCGCTTACATCTTGTCTACTTTGAAGATCTTAGTGATTTTATTCTCATTAATAGCTCTCCAAGTCATAATAATAATAATGTGAATAACTATGATCAATTCCATTCTAATTCAGAAATAGATTGCCCTTTTATGAATCTTCAGGGTTCACCACTTGAGATAGATTTGGAGTCATCCGACTCTGATGATCCTTTAGAAGAAGCTGTGGGTATACCCGATGAGCAGGTAGAACTTTTCACAAGCTCCTCATCATAAGAAGTTATTGAAGTTAACCTCCGTAGTGGTAAAGTTCTACCTCATCGGGTAGCACCTTAAGATAAGGGTAAACAGGTCATTGGTTCTAATGAGCAGATAGCCCTTCCACAAGATGCTCCACCATTGGATATGCTTATGGAAGATCAACTTAAAGTGGATTACAATGTCCTTGCACACCTTAGCAAGTTGCCAACAAAGTTAAGTATTTATGACTCCTTTGTTTTATCCAAAGAGATGAGGGAGTCACTAATCAAAGCATTGCTTGACCCAGAAATATGCTTAGTTCAATTGGCCGCTACTAATCCAGCTGGAGATGAGGCATGTTCATCAAGGGTGGGTTCAAATATTGTGTCAAGGGAGATCTCAAACCATTTGTAGTACATGAGGTTGGGATTTATGAGGATGTAACCTATTACCTTCTTAAGAAGCAAATTGTCTTCTCACATGAACTTAACCAAAATGAAAAAGAAAAATAAAGATAAAATAAAGAAAAAGAAAGAAAAGGAAAAGAGAAAGAGAATGAAAATGAAAAGAAAAGGGAGTGAGAAGAAGACATTAAGGAGGAGATAGAGCCAGAGATTAGGTTCCACCCATAATTCGTTACTCCATTCAAGCAAGTGGGGAGGATTACCTGACCTCCACCAGGGTGATGAAGAGGCAAGTCTAGAGGGAGCCCCAGGGGTGGCAGACCTCCATACCTACCACATACTAGGAGGTTCATTCCAGCATCCAAAAGTACACCTGCCAACTACATAGATTTATAATCTAGTTCAAAGGATGAGTCCTATGTTCTGAGCACACCAGCTAGTTATTTATGTCACCATATTCTGTTGGAGGTGACATTAGAGGCCGACAGTGATGAAGATCGGGTCCCCAAGCAAAGCATGAATGTATCCAAATCTCTTCTATATGAAAATATTAAACAACATATGGGTGACTTAGCTCTAATCCTACTTTCCTCACAAAAACTTAAGGGTTTGATAGTTAAGGAAGCTCCTAAAACATGTGTGAATGCTAAACCCCAAAGGTTTTACCCAGGAGCAACATCTTCAAGCTGAGAAGTTAATATAGATCTTGAGGATGAATCATTCAAAGAATTAATAGAATTACCATTTGATTGGTACTCACCTTATGTTCTTAATTTAGCAAAGAAAGGTTTAATTCCACATACATGGTCTAAGCATAGGCCAGAGTAGTTTGAGAGATTATGCGACACTAAGTGGAAGAACTCTCAGTCAAGACCCGGACTAGGCTTTGGTACAGTAGGCCTCGTGGACGATGATGATTACTGCCTGGTCATTACTAATCATTTGAAATCTGATAGGTTCTTCTCAAATCATATTAACTTATATAAGAGGTGTGTTTAGAAACTTCAGATGATCCAGATGAGCTCCAAGTTAAAGATGCACCCTAAGAATTTGAAGAAGAAATTAAATCAACCATCAATGAACTTAAAGAAACCAACTTGGGGACTGAGGACAATCCATGCCCAACATATGTTAGCTCCTTGTTGAGTGAATCTGAAACTAATAACTTAGTTAGGCTACGCACTGAGTTTAAGGACTACTTTGCATGAACTTATGAAAAATGCATTAGCTCTTGAAGTGGTGGTTAATAAGCTAGCGATACAGCCAGATGCTAACCTCTTCAAGCAAGCTTCTAGATGCATGCAATTGGACATTGAACAATAGGTCATTTTTGAAGTCAAGAAATTGATTGATGTTGGTTTCATCTAGGAGGAAAAATACCTCACCTGGTTGGCTAGCGTCATTTCAATTAAGAAGAAAAATATCCAAATTTGCATATGCGTTGACTTTATGGATATTAATAAAGCATGCACAAAAGATGAATTTTCATTACCGATACCGGAATTGATGGTGGACATTGCCTCATTTCATGCAGCTTCTCTTTCATGGATGGTTCATTTAGATATAACTAAATAAAGATGGCACCTGAAGATGAAAAGAACATTGCTTTAAGAACCCTGATCAAAATCTATTATTATAAGGTCATGCCTTTAGCCCTTAAAAATGCTGGTGCTACATACCAACAGGCCATGACTTGAATTTTTGATGAACTCATTCACCACAAAGTCGAATGCTACGTCGATGATCTCATGGTTAAGAACAAAGAAAGGTAAGGTCATCTCTTTGACTTGAGAGTAATTTTCAAGCGGTGAAGACTATATAACCTTAAAATGAATACTCTGAAGTGTGCATTCGAAGTGACTTTAGGAAAGTTTCTAGTGTTCGTTGTCTGACACCATGGGATTGAGATCGACCTGAAAAAGATTAAAGTGATATTGGAAATGCCACCCCCTAAAAGTCTAACCCAACATAGATCATTCCAAGGGAGATTGGCGTATCTAAGATTCTTTATATCCAGCCTATCAAATAGATTTCAACCATTCTCAACACTAGTCAAGAAGGATGCCAAGTTCAAGTGGGATGACAAATGACAACATGCATTTGAAAGTATCAAGCAATATCTTATGATGCCGGTAGTCCTAGCCGCCCCTATCCCAGGAAAACTCCTCATACTTTGCATTGCTACATTAAATGACTCTCAAGGTGCTTTGTTGGCCAAAGCCATCGACGAGGGGAAAGAGAATGCACTTTACTATCTCAATTACCATCTAATACATGCTAAGGCAAACTATCCACACATTGAGAAGAATTGTCTTGCTTTGATCTTCGTAGCCCAGAAGATACGTAACTATATGCTCTCTCACAAAGTGAACTTGATTTCTAGAGTCAACCCACTGTAATTCCTGATGACTCGACCAATGCTATCTGGATGGTAGACACTATTGTCCATGATTTTATCGTAGTTTTACATCACGTTCATACTCCTCTGTGCGATTAAAGGACAAGCACTCACAAACTTCCTAACGGTGCACCCACTTCCTGCAGATTCCCCGCTAAGTGATGATCTCCCTAACAAACAAATCATGAACTTAGGGGAAGCAAACATCCACCGTTGGGAGATGTACTTTAATGGTGCAACTTTCTCTTAAAGAGGAGAAAAACCACAATCTGCCCTTCCAGGAAAGGTAGGGGTTGGGATAGTCCTCCTCACACCTAACTATGACATGATAAGATTTCATATCATATGTCAGAACTTTACACAAACAATGAAGCCAAATATGAAGCTCTGATCACTGGTTTGGAGTTAGCCATTTTATTAGGCATCAAAAGTATCAATATCTTTGGGGATTCACAGCTAGTTGTCAATCAGATCCTGGGTCTTATAAAGTTTTGAAGCCCAAACTCCATCACTACCATAAGTATACCATGGAGTTATTAGCCCCAATCCCAGATGTCATAATTTATAAAATCCCCCAAGGAGAAAATGCCATACCCAATGCCTTATCCAAACTAGTCAAAGAGTTGGCATGTCCTGAAGATGAGTCTATATCAATAGAGGTTCACAAAAAATAAGTCCTGCCTCTCATTGATACTGAACTCATCGATAAACACACTCTTGAAGGGGAGATTACTGTTATTGAAAAGGATGAAGAGTTGGATTAGGGCAACCCTTCATTGATTACCTGAATAAAGGAAAGCTACCTCAAGAGAAACCTCAAGCACATCAAGTAAGGCAAAGGGCACTCTCATACACCCTGGTGGATGGTGTCTTATACTGACAGTCTTTCAATCATATGTCATTACATTGTTTAGACAAACATGAAGCCCATAAGATCATGACCGAGGTGCACTCAAGATTATGCAGAGCTCATTAATCCGGTCCCAAGGTGAAAGCCATGATCAAAAGACTTGTGTATTACTTACCGATGATGATCAAGGATTGCATGGATGTAATGAAGCACTGCCACTAATGCCAAGTATATGGAGTGTTCTCCACCAACCACATAACATTCTACATCTGACTTTAGCCTCATGGCCATTCAAGTGTTGGGGGGTACCAACATAGTGGGTCCAATTGATCCTCACTCATTCAAGGGCCATCATTTCATTCTAGCAACTACATACTACTTCTCCAAGTGGGCAGAGGCGATTCTGCTAAGGAAAGTAAAAGCTTAGCATGTACTCCAATTCTTTAAAAATCATATCATGTAGAGATTTGGAGGGCCCCGCTAAATCCTATCCGATAATGGTACCACTTTCAAGAGCACCAAGATCAATAACTTCACCCAGAGACACAACATAGATTGGAGGTACTTTATCATCTACTATCCATGGGCGAATGGTTTAGTGGAAGCCTTCAACAGAACTCTCATCCAAATACTCAAGAAAACACTCGATGAAAATAAATGATAGTGGCATGAGCAGTTAATAGAAGCTTTATTGGCTTACCATACTACCCACAGGACTCCAACACAATCTACCCCATTCTCTTTAGTGTATGGGTCCGAAGCTGTTCTATCATTAGAGGTTCAGCTTGCATCACTACAGATAGCTATGGGTAGTAAAATTACAACCAATTAGAATGCTAAGCTACTATTTGAAGAACTCAAAGGTTTGGAAGAAAGATGCTTACAAGCATGTTAGAACCTCGAGCTATATAAAGCAAAAATGGTTCAAGCTCATAACAAGTTGGTCTGCCCTAGAGCTTTTTGAGTTAGAGATCTTATTTTAGTTCAAAGGAGACCAATTATAACCCATAATAAGATGGGAGGAATGTTTGAACCAACTTGGGAAGGTCCTTTCACCATAGAAAAGGTACCAGGGTGTATTTGAACAACTACTCAATCATAAAGGTGAACGCTTGATGCTCCTGATCAATGGGCTCTATCTAAAGAAATATTATGCATGAATAATATCCCAAACAATTTTTCATCAATAAAAATTTTATTTTGATCTAATAATTTATCAAGTTAAAGTGTTTTCAATTACCAAACTTTTGATGTGTCATGGATAGGTGTAAAAGAACCCGAGTGACATCCTAGATCTTATTGGCACAATAAAAACACAAAATTGCATACAAATACAAATAAGTCAAACACAAATCCAAACACCTCATGGAACTTTCAGTCGAGATAAGACTCCCAACAACCCTCACTCAGTAGCTGCTCTAGGTTGGGTTCGATTCACCATTTGACTAGTGAATCACCCCAACAGTTATCTCTTCCTAGAAGATTTGAGTCCCTATGCTTTCTTTCTGGCTTGACCATTGCAAACCAATAAGCCCCCTTTACTAGTTTGATGCACTTCAATACGCAACTAGTGAGCCATCTTGGTAGCTAATCATGTTCATGGGGATGTACGTCCCTGAGCTTTCTCATCATCATTATCGTCCAAATCTACTCGAGATTAGGTAAGACCCCAGTGGCTCCTCTTCCTCTTGACTACTTTTCGGGTTGATCATCTTTATGACTCCCACTTGTGTCACCTAGTCAGTAATTGTTTAGACAGATTATCCCGATGATTAGTTCCACTTAGGAGGATGTGAGACCTCGATGCTTTCTTCTTAGATTGATTATTGCAAACGGATGGGCACCTTAGGTTGGTTGATGTTCACTTTGTTGATAGCAACCCACCTGATGGATAACACCGCTCAGGTAGATGTGAGTCCTTGCACTTTCTCCCTGAGTCGGCCGTTGTATACTTACAGGCTTTATATTTTAGGGA
This sequence comes from Cymbidium sinense, assembly GCA_021442155.1. Lineage (NCBI taxonomy): Eukaryota > Viridiplantae > Streptophyta > Magnoliopsida > Asparagales > Orchidaceae > Cymbidium > Cymbidium sinense. The sequence goes on from CM038215.1 coordinate 200,296,162, forward strand.
TTAGGATAAGACCCTCAGAGGCACCTTCCCTGTGGGCATTCTATTTGGATTACATCTTGAGGACCCCATCTAGGCATGACCCAGGTTACTATTGGATTAGACAGTTCCTCTTTCCTAGTAGCCACCCCTATAGTTGGAAGCTTTGTATTGCAGATGTACAGACTATCCCTTGGACTAGTAAATCTAAGGTAGGTCAAAGCCCTCGTGGCTCCTTTTTAGTGTGGCCCATCTCAAACCAATAGGGTCCACATGAAATAAACAAAAATAAACAAAACAACATCCCTTGTGGATTAGGATAAGACCCTTAAAGGCACCTCTTCCTAAGTAGGCATCCTATCTTTTTGCAGTGTCAGCAAAACTCCATATAGGAATCGCCTTGACTATCCAAGCTGAGATAAAACCCCTAGAGGCCCTCACTTAGTAGTCACCCTAGGTCGGGTTTGACTCATTATAAAATCAATGAGTCACCCCATGGTTGATTCTGCATTAGAATATGTGAGTCCTCAAGCCTTCTTCCTAATTCAGCCATCGCGAACTGATGGGCAACCCATAAATTGGATAGTCTCTATTATATGGTCGGTAGACTCCCCCCTTGAGTCAGTAAGTCTAAGGTAAGTCAAGGCTTTTGTAGCCCTTCCTTCGTGTGACTCATCACCAGCCAATAAGGTACATATTAACACGAAAATCAAACATAAGTTAAAATCAACAAGAGTCACCAAACTTAAACAAACAAAAAATTATCAACTAAACTAATTAACTAAACTAAATCAGCCAAACCAAATCAACTCTAATTGAAATCTCATTTTCCTTTAACAAAGCCCTCACTCATGCCCTTGGTATGATCTGCACATCTAATGCGATGATAAACTTTGAATCATCATGCTTAGGGAGTCCACACTCATGTTCCTGGCATGACTCAATCCATAGTGGGATCATTCTTCGTGATCTTCCTGGATACTTATTGATCATCTGGTCAATACATACATGCTTGTGCGCATTACACCACACCTATTGGGGGTCCTTTTGTTGACCTCACTTTTGGAGTGAGAATTAACCATTCTCATCTTAGACTTAGGAACCTTCTAGACACTTGGATTTTCTTAGTGCTAAGACACTTCTAGTGATTAAGAAAATACTAAACCTAAGCTTAGAGACTTAGAGAACATAACCCTAAGCCTAAGATGTACTTTAGGACAAATAGGTTTCACTTACCCTAAGGCCTAAATCAGAACTCATACCCATTCACTTATTCAAATTTAAGCTCATGTAAATGAAACTAAATCAACTCAGACCTATTCAATTAATCTTAACTGAATTTTGTTTTCCAATCCAAGCTCCAAGCCAAATTAACCTAGACCTTAACCCAAGTTAACCCACCACAATCTCCATTCAAACTCATTCAAGTAAACTAAATCTAACTTAATTTTCTCATCTCCAATTATTCATTAAATCATTTCAAGCCATGCAAATACTTGCAATCAAGTCCATTGAACCAAAGAAAAGCGACCAACCCAAGTTAGCCCATTTGACCTAAAGGGTTTAAATGAGCCAAAACATAATTGAGCCCAAATCAATTGTAATCAAAGCCGCTAATCAACTCTAAATCCATCATTGAACCCCTCTCAACACTTAATTGACACCAACTCAACCAAATTCAACCCAATTAACCCAGTTGGTTCACTGGACCTAATGAAATCTAAATGATCAATTTGATTCAAACTTCAATCCAACCTAAATTGGATTAAATCAACTCATCCAATCCCTTCCATAATGATTGTTGATCAGCTTTGATTACCCAATTGCAATCAATTGGGTCAAATCAAGCCAATTTGACCACTCAACTAAAGTTGACCCAATTGACCTAAAGGGCCAAATTGGGCCAAATCTCATTTTAATCCAAAATAATTACAACCAATGCCTCTAATCAATCATAAGTTGATTATTGAACACCCTACAATCATCAATTGAAGCCAATTTGACTAAGCAACCCAATTAACCTACTTAGCCCAAATTAACCTAAAAGATCAAAATTAAATCAAAACTCATTCTAATCGAAATCAATTCAAACCAACACCTACAATCATTCCCAAATGATTAATTGACATAAAACTAACTCATGCCCAAGCTATTTTGGCCAATTTGGTCAAATTGGTCAACTTGACTCATTTGGCCTAAATGAACCCATATGATTTTGTTAAGTGAAAGTCTCGTCATCAAGCACAAATCAAACACATGTGACATCTACTTAACATACCAAATTTTTTAAGCAAGAAGACTCATTTTCAAATCAAAATATCGCACAATCAAATCTTCACAAGCAAAAATATTTCAAACACACAATCACAACCTCTTCTTAGCATACCTAAATTTGCTAAGTATAGGTCTTTCAAACTATCAATATTTTTAAACAAGATGCATCTCCAGGAAAATCTCTCCTCAAATTTTAGAACCCCACCCAACCTACCTAAATCAGTTGAGTATGAGTTCTAAATTGAAATAAAATGGCAAAGACTCTCCTCAATATCCAAAATATCTCCAAAATTTCAATGAACCCCACTTAACATCCTTAAGATTGTTCAGTGTGGGTTCAAATTTTGAATCAAATCTTGAGATCAATGATTAGAGGTGAATATCAAGGCAAGTGTCTGACTCAATTATATTTCAACAATGCAGATTTCAGTGCAATTAGTTCTTCCAATCCTCAATTAGTACAACATCCATGGCTCCCAACAATTCATGTTTTCCTTCCCCACTAGTCTAAACTTAGCATTAGATCAGGCTAGTCTCTCTACTACTAGCTCCACTAAGGTCATCTACTTTGGCCATGATTTTAAGGGGTGAGGATTTCTTGCGAGGGGACAGCCCTCACCATAGTTAGAAAGGAGGAGGTGGAGGCGCTTTTTGATGATATGTCATTTCCTCCACTAAAGAGGAAGGCCAATGTTGCTCCTTCTACCTTCCAGTGTTAGTTTATGTGTCAGTTGTTCCAGCTCAGGGTCAGTCAGTTACTTTTGCTACAATTCTAGCAAGGGCTACTACCCCCTCCTTAGACACCCCAAAGGGGAAGGCTGTCTTGGCTTCTAAGATAGTCGTTTCCATGTTTGATGGGTGCTAGCTCTCTCTTTTCCATACCTACACGTACACAGCATTGCAATAAGAACTGCAAGGTCAAGTGGCATCACAAGAGGGCTGAGAGAGAGATGGACACCGCTTCCCATATGGCTGAGGAGGGATCTCCCTGTGAGACCTCTCCATATTTGTGTGGTAGTAAGTTCCACCCTGTGGTGAAAATTATTTTTTGCCTTCATCTATCCTTTTTTTTTGAAGAGGATAAATGAAAATAGAAATATACGCCTTTTAGTTGGGACACCACGTAGATCATAGATGTTCTTATTAGAGTGATCGGGTACGACATTGAGGAGAGGTGTACTATCTCAAAAAGTAGAAGTCACCACATAATGAATCACCTCATAAGGACTAAGGTCAATGGGTGCATATGTACCGAGATTCTTCCCTACTTTATAAGGAAAAGTAAAGTAGGGTTTATTTTAAAGCGGGTTCATTAAGTTCCCTCTGAGGCAAAGCCCTCAGTTAATTACATTCTAAGGAAGGGGATTCCTTAGGAATACTCTCGATTAAGGTAAATGATCATTATCTCCAAAGATTTCAATAGGTAGAACTATCAATCGATTAGTTTATTTTTGGCAAATTGAGTGGGATCAATCAAGAGGAGGGAGTTCTTATCGAAGCCAAATGGAGGTGAGTAGGGGATGTTTAGATACTAAAAAGCCTAGTAAACATCCCAAACTATCCTATAGTTAGGCTTTACATTTTAAAAATTGAATTACTTATTCGAGTTGAATTTTTATTAGAAGTTTAGGGATTATAATTCCATAATACAAGGTTTAAGGAAATGCCTAAGAGGTGAGGATTTATGCTTATGGCCCATAGAATGGAGAAGCAACCTTAAAACTTAAATCTAGGGAGCTTTGGCGAGGGCCAAGGAATGACCTAAATCTAAGGCGAAAATGGGCATATGGTTTACCTCCACAAGAGAGGATAAACCACCCGATTGTTGGACTTACAACCGCCTAGGGGTGACCGCCAACTAACTCCTCCTATGATTTTAAATATAGGTAGGCAAGTCTTATGCTTTATGCAAGATAACTAGGCTGTTGTTTATTTAGAAAGAGACTAAGTTCTTAAATTCACTCTAAGAGACTAGATCATGTAAGAGCATAAAAAATGACATAGATCTAATGCAAAACATATTATATTTTACTTTCATTTTTGGACAATCATTTAACTCAGGCTTATAGGATTTATATGGCTAATGCATGAGAAATAAGATTATGGGCCAAAATTAGCGAGAAGGGGGAGGTGTGTTTCCACCATGGCTCTCAAAGGTCAAGCCAATTTCTCTAGAAAAGGTGAAAGCCCTCCAATCAAGAGTGAATTAATATGCTTTTTATGCATGAAGTTATAAAAGAAATACTCATCCAGTAAGGGGTTGCTCATTCTTTTATCTTGATTTTAACTTAGGCTTTAAATGAGGTTATGAGTTGTTTATTTTTAATTTTGAGTTGATTAATTTGGTAGAAGATTTATTTTTCCCTAAGAGCCTAATCGCCATCCAAGCCATCCATCAAAGCAAGGAAGAAACAAGAAAAATATGCCATTTCTAATACACAAGCTAATCAAAACATCAAATATTTTATAAAGCTAACGCAAAAGAATAAAATGCCAAATGTGGTCGGGCACCACCGCACAAACCCAAAACAAATTGGGTAGCCGAGCTCTACCCTTATACAACCCAGATTACAAATAAATTAATTACAATTAAGCAAGGAAATGTTATGGGGGTCTTCATTCTTTATTTCTTCTTTCTTCTTTCTTTTTCTTTTGGTTCCTACTTTTAGATGGTTGGATTGTGGATACTTCAAGGGCTTCACATGATACATAAGATGTGATATTATAACCAATGCTTATTCCTAATCCCCCATAACACTCATTTTAAAATCCTAATTGCAAAATTATATGAAAAGGGAAAAGTAAATCTAACTAAAACCTGCAAAACAGAGATTAGCTAAATAAACCACACATTCCCAAGCATGTATATAAAAAAATTGGACTTAGCACCCACACATGGGTAACCAAGTCCACCTGGCCTATTTTGGATTATGCTTAGGGGTATAAGCAACCTGCACAGCAAAAACTATTATATTTTTATTACATCATGCCTTAAGCAAATCCCCTACAGAAGACAATAATTATATTAAATCATCCTACCATTCATTCTACGCACATACATCCTAACATCCAGAATAAAATATTACATCATAAAATAAAAATAAACATCAAATCATGCACTGCCTAACATAGACTAGAAGTGGTGACTTATCCTAATGTATGTGCCATGTAAGTTTTGTGTGGTATGCTTATCTAGGCTTTATGGTTAGAATTTTTTTTAAGTGTGAAAAGGTTCAACTTAGAAGGGTGGTCTCATTTAAGTTATTTAGTTGATATGGGTTAATTTTATTTGATGATTTGATTTGGTTTGAATGAACCTACTTAATTACTAAAGGTTGTAAAGAGAGGAGAAAGAGAGGAGAACTTCTCTTTCCTCCCTACCTTAAGTGATTTCTAAGGTAGATTCATTAATGATTTTTATTTGGTGAATGTTTTATTATGCATTTTGATTAATCTTAAGTTTATATTTTCTCTAAACAAACTTATTCAAAAAGAAAGACATTTTAAGATTAAATAAAGTGAATTACTATCACAAAACACACAATATTTTATTTCTTTCCACATGTGTATCATGCACATGAATGAATTCTAAGCATATCTATACATGCAATGCAAGTATTTAGCACACCTTAATAATGAATGCTAAGAGAGGTTGCATAAGAAAACTTAGAATGGTTCATGTATGCATGATTTTGTTAAGCAGAAGAGAGTGGTTCTTTTATCCATTTTTCATATGCACATTTACAAGTACAAAAGACATAAGTGAGTATGACGCCATTGTTAACCAGGGGTGTAAGGTACAAGACCTACTTAGGGCTACTTAAAGCCTCGGGGTTGTCCAGACTAATATACAACTTTTCTTAAATACATGTGCATGTACAAAAAGAAATACATAGAAAGAGAATGCTAATTAAGTTACTTAAGAAAATTTGAATGCTTTATGATGCATGATTTTCATTAAGTAGAAAAGAGGTTTTCAAATCCATTTTTCACATGTACACATGTATGTATGAAAGGCATAAGTGAGTACAACGCCATTGTTAACCAGGGGTGTAAGGTACAAGACCTACTCAGGGCTACTTAATGCCTCGCAACCCCAGGGTTGTCCAGACTAATATACCACTTTCCTTAAATACAAGAATGTGTACAAAAAAATGAATGGAAAGAAAGATACAAAAGTTTGTATTTTTTTGTTTGATTTGTTTATGCAATTTACATATGTAGGTATGGATGTTTAAGTAATAACATAGGAATGAATAGGAATGGAGTTAGGCAAGTACTATGTTCTTTTCAAATGAACTATATACTTTGTCAAATCCTATTCAAAACTATGCTAAAAGAAAAGAGAAGGGAAAGTACACTATGCACATCTTCATATTTATATCCACATGCAAGCTTATATATAATTATAAGTAGCACACTTTCAGTTTTAAGTATTTGATTTATAGATTTTGAAAATAGTTTTGAATTTAATAGTGATAATAGCCACTCATATTTTTTTACTTTAGCCAAAACATGCAATTTGACATAAGAAAATATTTCATTTTGAATTTGATTTTTGAAAAGCATGAATGTATGAAACTCATATGACATACACATTTAGCATGCTAGGAAAGAAATAAAGTGATGTAAGCATGTAATTTCATTCACTCTAATTAATTCTTAAAGATAATCATATGAAGTAAGATCGTTTAAAGAGAATCATAAGTTGTTTAAAGAGATTTTCATTTTGTTTTGAGTTTGATTTGAATTAGGAAAGTGTGAGAAAGTTTGTTGGTCCTTACACATTCCCATGTGTGTATTTTTTTAGTTTAATTTTTAGGTGATTAGATCAATTTTATTCTTTGGTTAGGTTAAGGTGTAGATTAAGTTCATTAATTACCCCTTACCTATACCACTTTAATATATTCAATCAAATAATTATGAGCCAATGTATGACATAAAACCACAAGAAATTTAAATTAACAATGCATCATAGGAAAGAATGGTACCTAATGCAATTGGCTCACAATTAATGATTAATTAAGCTAAAAGGTTTAATTTAAGTACTTTCATAACTCTTCCCACACATATGGGTTAGGTATGATTTTCTTAAGTTACTTAGGTTATTGAACACCTAAGCATCTACCCAAGAAGTATTGAATAAGTTTATGGATTAATTTTGGTTTTGAGAATTTGATTTGATTAATTAAGTAGATCATTAGTGGATTAACCCTTAATTAGATTTGGATTAAAGAAGAAAGGGGGTTTAGGGAATAGCTTAACAAATATCCCAAAATCATTCCATAAACCTCCTAATCACTTAAATAATATTTAATTATATTAATCAAAGAATTAAATCACTTTTCACATGCTTAGTTAACCTTAATTACATTAAGAGACTGAATAGGGGTTCATTAATTAATTTCCCTGATTAACTCATTAATAAATTCCAAGAAAATTAGGAGAGGTAGAAGTCATCCCTCTAAACATGCCTAAGAAGTTTAAAATAAATTAATGAAGTCATTAGGGAGTAATTAGGGTTATTAAGTTTTCAAATAAACTCTAATTAAGAAAAAATTATTATTTAAATTCAATTAGACATAATTTTATTGGATTCTACTCTGAATTATCTTTAAAATGAACATAAGTTTGTATTTTTTAGATTTTTTTTACAATTCGTTATGAATTTAGGAAGTTTAAATTGATTTAAGTGATTTTTATGAATTCTATTAATTTATTTTATTAAAATAAATCATTTGACACTCAAAATTTAATATCTTTTAATCTAAAAGTGATTTTGTCTTGAAATATTTATAGTAGGTGTATTCTAACACCAATTATAGTCTCTGAAAGTTTTAACTTAATCTAAAAATGTATTTTTGGTTTAATTAATGAAATTTGATTTTTACTAAAAGTCAAATTAAGCTCACAATATTTAGTGAAATTTGGGTATTTTGGGTTTGTTGGATTCCTCTTGAAAAGACAAATCTAATGAATGCTTGTTTGTAATTTTTGGTTAAGTATTTTATTTTCTATAAATTTTTAAAGTTTTAGATGATTTAAAGTAATTTTTTAAATCAGAAAATCCGATTTTTGTATTTAACATAGTTAGCAACGCGGCGTTGACTGTGGCAGCGCGCCCGCGTGGCATCGCGATTGGGCGCTCTGTACATTACGCGTGCGCCTTCAGCGCGTGTCGGTAAGCGGCGAAAGACAACGAGGGTGAGAGCGACCCGCGGTTTGATTCGGACCGTCAGATCGCCGATCAGACGGTTCAGATTAGATCACGCGATCCAGACGCCAGGATCACACGATCAGCGCATGATCTGAGACGTCCAATCGTGCGAACTGCGTGAGCGACGTCGATCTCATCAGTGATACAGGGCGGATCACTCATCGCGATCAAGGCGATCCCGTGAACCACGCGGGGTCGGATGTGCTACTTCGCCGGTTGTGAATAGTGAAATCAGGGCTACTTTTAGAAAAATGAGAGATTCTTAGTGAAAACTTGTCCAAATGGACTCATTTTCGCATCGATTTATGCCGTAAAACTTTTATATTCTAATTGGGATGATTTAAAGTTAAAATGCAGGATTATCTAGGGTAGATTCCTAAAATTTTTATGAAAAACTGTTACAAATGAATGATCCTAAGGCCGGCTATGATTTTTGAAAGTTACCTCATTAGGGATGATTTTTGACGGCGGTGATGACTCGAGCACGGTGTTGAGTGAGGGAAAAGGCCTTGGAATGAGCTTGGATCTTCTCCTTCATGTCGAAACAAAGTTTCCTCCGATGATTGCCATTTTCTCGCCAAAATCTCCTTAGTTTTGGAGTATTTCTCTGCAAAATGATGTGGGGGTGATCGCTAATTGCTTTGGGAGCTCTAGGAGAGGGACATTAAGAGGAATGAGTGTTTTCTTCAGCCACTAATGTCTTGGAATAAAAAGTGAACGAAAATCAACCTTTTGTTTAAAATTTTGGCTCCAAACTCATGTCATTTGGCTTGAGGTGGTTGGGAATGGAAGAGAGTCATCCTAGGTCACTCCCTATGGTTGGCTAAGGCATGGAAAGTGGCTGCCATGAAGGACAAATGAGTCTCCTAGCCAAGGGGAGGTGAGAGTCCTTCATGCCAAGTGTTCCAATGGGAGAGGTGAGGTGATTTCACCTCCCCATGAATCATGGATACCCCAACCATTCCTTAGGTTAGAAAATCAGTGTCCTTGGTGCCTATGTGGACCAATGGATGAGTGTCAAGTGACCAAGGAAGAGAAATGACCACTTGGGAAAGTGTCTTTTCTCATGCGATGCCCTTGACCCAAGGGCAAAGTGGTTATTTCATATTGAATTTGATTTGGGAAGATTTGAAATGAGTTAAAAGTAAGTTGGACCAAATTTCATGTCAATTGCAGTTCATATGGTTTAATTTGGGTTATTTTGACCCATTTGGGTCAAATCGGGTCAAAATGGGTTAGGTTGACCAATTGGATAGATTGGGTCAAACCAAGAGTTGGGTCAAGTTCACATGACTTTTTGGAGTATATTGGTTCAATTGGTTTCAATTAATTTGGTTTAATTTGAATTTAATTTAGATTTTGACCAATTTGATCCTTTAGATTAATTTGGGCTAAGTTGACCAATTTGACCCAATTGACCAAATTGGCTTGAACCATGGCTTGGTTTGGGTTTGGTTGATCATTTGGAATATATTTTAGAGTTTGGTTTCAATTAATTTTAGTTTGGTTTAATTTCAAGTTGATTTGACCTTTTAGGTCAACTTAGGTTCATGGTCAATTGGGCTACGTTGGGTATAGCGGCCAATTGGTCAAATTGGATTTAATTGAGGCTTTGGTCAAGTTTAATAATCAATTTGGAGTGAACTTGAGCCATTGGTTGCAATCAATTTTATTTAGGTTGCAATTTGGCTAGTTTGGGTTCATATGGGTTAAAGGGTTGACTTGGTCAATAGGCTAGGTTGACTTGGTTTGACCCAATTCATGATAATTGATTAACCTATGATGATCAACAAACATGAAATGAAGTTTGGATTGGCTTAACTCACTTTGATTTGAATTGGGAATTTTGATTCATGTAGGTCAAATTGGCCACTTTGGGTCAAGTGAGCCAAGGTTTAGTTGATCAAAGCTTGATTCAAGTTTGGTTGAACTCACATATGGACTTATGATTAAAATCTAAATCTATTTGCAAGTGATTTGAAGTCAAATGGGTTTTGATTCATTTGATAATTTCAAGTTCAAAAGGGTGCACATAAGTTTGACTTGGGTTTGATTATTTGAATTTAGTTTTGGTTTGATGATTAGAATTTATGTTTATATTTGGATTCATGATTGAAGGATTGATTGAATCATGAAGAAAAATTAAGAGTTTGGCTTGACTTAAGTTTGATTTGGCTAAGTTTAAGAATTTGACTGGAAAGGCTTAAGTTGAATTTAGGTTGAATTTTGGTTGAATTTGAGTTTGAGTTTTGAATTTGGTTTTGGATATTTAAATTTATATTTCATTTATATTTATGAATATAAATGAGAATATAAATGGGTTATGAGAAAATTTATTGAATTTGATTTGAACTAAGTCCATAAGATAGAATCAAAGGGACTTAGGAAAGATTTTTGAATTTGGAATTGAGTTTTGGATTTAGTTATTTGGAATTGATTCATGATTTGAGAAAATCCAATGGAATTGATTTAAGGTTTTGTCTTTGGAGTTGAAGTTGAATTGAGTTTGAAGTTTGGTTTGGATTTGGAGTGTGACTTGAAAGAGGGAAGTGAGGATTTGGTTAAGGCTATAGGGTAGAAAAATTTTCCTAACACCCCTAAGGCATGACCTATTCCTATGGCTAACTCTTGCAAGTCTCTAGGGTTATGTTAAGTGTCCACCTAATCACTAGATGTGTCTTAAGATAAAGGAACTCTTAAAGTTTAAGAGTAGTCCTATGTCTAAGATGGAGGGGTTGAGAACTCATTCCAAAAATGAGGTCAACACACCCCCTCTCAGCCTCAAATGAAGAGGAGGACTACAGAAGGATTGCTGCACTACCTCCACCACCAGCATATTTCAGTACACTGGCTAGGGAGCACAAGAAGCCCTACGTTGGGCTCAGGATAGTCTTGCGCTAGGTTGATTGAGCCTACGGATGCTCAAAGTCCAGTATAATTTTTAACTTGAGGACATTTATCCCTAGGAAAGTTAGAAGTCAGATCTAGAGGGAGAGAGCCTTGGAGGCTCAAGCATCAGCTCAGGACAAGTAGGAGGGAGCAACGGAGGTTTTCTACGAAGTCGGCGACCTCCATTTTGATGGATTTTCCTGATCGTCGCCCTATTAGGGCCGATCATTTAGACAACATCATCTTTACTGGTGCTACTCATCATAGGAGAAGTAGGCCTATAGTTGAGGGGCAGTCGGTGCTACCTCTATACCACTCCACTCACCATCCACCATCACCTATCTAACTCACAACATCCCCCATTCCAAACAAGATCTAGAAGCCCCCATTCGGGGAAAGACTAGCACCATTGGTGATCCGGCTATGGCCCAAGGATCCCAATCCATCTACTCCAATTGTTGAGGTTAGGTCGAGCTCTCCTATTCGACCTCCTACCTCAGCTATGGAGAAGAAGGAATGGAGACCCAAAGCCATGTGGTCGAGTCACCACCGTAGTCACAATAATTATAGTTACAGCAGCCTTTACAGTCTCCACCTGCAGTAACATTAATGCAAGAAGGTGTAGAGGATACATATGTAGTGTCCATGGCAGTAGATCCTCCCACAATCAGTGTTCAGTGATCAGCATGTACCTATCAGTGAGCACAGTCCTCCTAGAGATAGTAGTACAACGGTAAGAAATGCCCGATGTATTTCTCTCAGTGAGCATAGCCCCACTACCGGTCAGTAGTGAGTGTTTGTCCCCTGCACGATTAGGCCACTCTTTAGATGAGGTCCTCGCTTAGTACTTCGTTGAGAAGAGGGAACTCCTCGAGGCCGATCGCTCTGATGAGGAAGATGCTAGGGTCAATTTTGATCCAGATGAGGATGATCTCTTGGAGGACTCAGCGGAAGTCCATATGATTGACACTAGGGGTTCCCTCCTTAGGGATTAGCATAGCTAGGAGGGTGTTGTAGTTGAGGAAGAATACACAGCCCATTCAACCCAACACCTTCATCAGCAATTGAGGCAGAGAGATGAGCATATCAATAAGATGGAAAAAAGAGTTGAAAACTTTTTAGCGGTAGTCATATCACTTCAAGGCCAAGCTCCATCAGTATAGCCTACTCCCTTAGAGGCCAACCACTCTGGGTTGTTACATATTCTAGATCAGCCCAAGAGTACATCTCTCGTGGACCAAGATAGTGGCAGTCTGCATAGGAAGGTCACAGATAGTACCTTCATGCCTGAAAGAGATCTAAAGCCTATGGTGGAACATCAAGTGAAGAAAGCATTGGCACAAGGCCGAGGTGGCTCATCTGTTCCAAAGGGTAGCTCCTACTTAGAGGAATTCGATGTAGCCCAATATCCCATGGGTTTTGTGCCACCATCTTTCAAGATCTTTAATGGCAGTGGAAACCCTCGACAATATATAACACACTTTAGTGCTAGCTGTTGCAACGCTAGAGGTAGTGATGCACTTCTCTTTTGACTCTTCGTTAGCAGTCTGTTAGGGATTGCATTTAATTGGTATGTTAAACTTCCCAATGGTTCAGTGAAGACTTTGATCGAGTTGGAGCACCTCTTCATCAAGAGGTTTGCTGGAGCCCAGCAAAGGGTAATTATGGGTGACCTCATTGTGGCATATCAAAATCCCAATGAGTCCCTTGTTGATTATATTCTCAAGTGGCAAAACTTGAGTATGAAATGTGAACCACAACTGTCTGAAGAATATTCATGGCCCGGTTCATGATCAAAGGATTTACAATCAAAACTTTTGAGAAACTAATCAATAAGGCAGCTAGCTTGTAAGGGGAAGCCAAATAGTTACCTTTTCAAGACCAATTATTCAAGCCCAAGCCGTAGAAAGCATTCGAGAAGACGCTAGGGGTAGTAGTGTCAATAGATAAAAGAAAGTTGCCGTGAGCTCGGGTTGAGAGATCTGCACTGCGACCTCTATTTCTACCTTCTACCACCACCTCTAGCATATAGGTACCGCTTGCCCACGCCAGCGCTCCTCCATAGCATACTCAATGATATTCATATCCACCTAGTAAGTATTACCTACTCTTGCCGATAGATTGAATAAGCCATATTCATTCAAGAGGGAGGTAGTTATGAAGATCTTTAAAAATCTCTTAATGGAACTTGACTTTCAGTTACCTGAGCCCAAGAGGCTGGAAGATGTGGACAAGAGTAATGATCCTAACTATTGCCCCTACCATCGAATTGTTAGTCATGTATTGGAGGATTGTATCACCTTTAAGGATTGGCTTGAGCGCAGCTACAAGTCAGGAGCTATCATTATCCCCAAAGAATACTTGTTAGAACAACCCTCCAGTTCCATCAGAGTAATTCTTGGGGATACTTGTGATCCTCTTAAGACAAAGAAGGTTGGGATATTGCCTTATCCCAAACCTCTAAAAAAGTGATCTCTAAGATCAAGAAACTTTCTTTACAGGTGCCTGAAGCAACTCAAACCTCCAACACCAAGGAAGGTTTGCAAGTTGCCAAAGACAACTTGAAGAAGGTGTTGTGCCGTGACAATATGACTTACCTTGCCCAAGGGTAGCATAGTGCAACCACCATCTGAGTTCAACACTCCATCCACCATTGCAGCTACTACTTCTTCCTCCACTAGCTCCTCTTCTGCCACTAGGAGTGTTGTATCAGCAGACAAGGGCACTATACCCCTTACCCCACTTACTTTATTAGATTTCTATCATGTACCTCCATCTAAGAAGAAATCAATGAAGAAAGCTTTCACTTACATCTTGTCCACTTCTGATACTCTAAATTTTTTCCTCTCAAAAACTCTCCAAGTCTACAAAATAATAATGATAACTCTAATTTTGATCATTCCTCTTTTGATTTAGAAATGGATTTCCCATTTTTAAATCATACGGGTTCACCTCTTGAAATTTATTTGGAGTCATCCAACTCCGATGATCCCATATGAGAAGTGGTAGGTACACTGATAAGAAGGTAGAACTTCCTATAAATTCATCATTCCAAGAGGTCACTGAAGTTAACCTTCGTAATGGCAAAGTTCTACCTCCTAGGGTGGCACCTCAGGATAAGGTTAAGCAAATCATTGGTTTTAAAGAGCATTTAGCCCCTCCACAAGATGCTCTAACCCATGGATATGCTTGTGGAGAATCAAGCCAAGGTTGACTACAACGTCCTAGCACATCTTAGAAAGCTACCAGCTAAGTTAGGCATATATGATGCCATCTTATCCGAAGAGATGAGGGAATTTCTAATCAAGGCTCTTCTTGATATAGAGATATGCTTAGCCCAGCTGGCCGCTACTGAGGAGGAGGCTCATAGTTCAGAGGACACTCTAAGAGTTACATTTAGTGATGAAGACTTACTTCTAGGAACGACCAAGCACAACCGCCCTCTTTACATTATAGTGGATATTGGAAGATACAGGATATCCAGAGTTCTTATTGACCAGGGTGCATCAGTGAATATTATGAGTATAAAAACCCTTACTTACTTGAGGATTGACATTCCCAAACTTTCAAAAGAGAGGATGATGTTGAGGATTCAATGAACAAGGTGAGAGGGCCTTAGGCTCTATAGTGTTGCCATTAGAAGTAGATGATTGGAAGACTACCAGCAAGTTTCATATTATAGACTCAGATACATCTTTCAATGCTTTGCTTGGGAGACCGTGGATATATGAGAATAATGTGGTTCCATCCTCTCTACATTAGTGCATGAAGTTCAAGAGGGTGGGATTGAATACTACGTCAAAGGAGATCTTATGCCATTCACAGTTCATAAGGTCAGAATATATGAGGATGCGGCCTACTATCTCCCTCAAAATTAACAAGTCTATTCTCATGAACTTGGCAAAAGTTCAAAGTTAAAAGAAAAAGAAAAAGAAAAGAAAAAAGTAAATGAGAAAGAAAATTAAAGAGAGCGAGAAATAAACTTGGAGGAGAAAGTAGAGCCTAACATTAAAATCCACCCATAGTTCGTTACTCCATTCGAACATATGGGCAGGATGACTCGACCTCCACCAGGCAGAGGAAGAGGTAGATCCAGAGACATGCCTAGGGATGGAATACCTCCTTATTGCCCACCCAATAGGAGTTATGTCCCTGCTACCAGGAGTACACCTACTATGTATATAGACTTAGAATCTCGTTCAGAGGATGAGTTATATATGATTAGTATGTCAGCTAGCACTTCCAGATAGCAGAACCCCATGCAAGTGACAGTTGAGCCAAACAGTGATGAAGACCAGGCTCCTAAGCAAAACATATGTATATCCAAATCTATATGTGAAACAATCAGGTATCAGTTGGGAACTTTAGCTTTAACCCCACTTTCCTCACAAATAATTAAGAGTTTGGTAGTTAAGGAAGCCCCTAAGTCTTCCACAAATATAAAGGTGCATAAGTTCTTTCTTGGATCATCATCCTCAAGTCAAGAAGCTGATGCAGAACTTGAGGGTGATTCATGCAAAGATTTAATAGAATTACATTTTGATTTAGTACTCACCTATTGTTCTTAATTTAGAAAAGAAAAGATTAATTCCACATGCTTGGTCTAAGCACAGATCGGATTACTATGAAAGGTTATGAGACAACAAATGTAGACATTCACAATCAAGACCGGGACTAGGATTCGGTATAGTAGGTCCAGTTGATGATGATGATAACTGCTTAATGATCACCAATCATTTGGAGTCTGATAGGTTCTATTCAAATCATGCTAACTTATATGAGGAGGCATGTTTAGAAACTTCAGATGATTCAAATGACTTTGAAGTCAAGGATGCATTGCTATAGTTTGAAGAAGAGATCAGATCAACCATCGACGAGCTCAAAGAAATGAACCTAGGAACTGAAGAAGATCCACACCCAACATATATAAGTTCTCTATTGAATGAAAAAGAAACCAATGATTTAGTGAAGCTATTGACTGAGTTTAAGGACTGTTTTGCATGGAGTTATGAAGAGATGCCCGGTCTATCTCTTGACATAGCAATCCATAAACTAGCAATAGAATCTAATTATAACCTATCAAGTAGGCTCCTAGACGCATACGATTAGGCATTGAACAATGGGTAACTTCTGAAATTAAGAAACTGATCGATGCTAGTTTTATCGGGAAGAAAAAATATCTTACCTGGTTGGCTAGGGTCATCCCAGTTAAGAAAAAGAATGACCAAATTTGCATATGCATCGATTTTAGGGATCTAAATAAGGCATGTCTTAAGGATGAATTCTCACTTCCTATACTAGAATTAATGGTGGACATTATCTCATCTCATGCAACATTCTCCTTTATGGATGGGTCATCTAGCTACAACCAATTCAAGATGGCCCCGGAGGATGAAAGAAACACTACTTTTTAAATCTCGATCAGAATATATTGTTATAAGGTCTTGCCTTTCGGCCTTAAAAATGCCGGTGCCACATACCAGCGGACCATGGCTCGAATCTTCGATGAAATCATTCATCATCAAGTTGAATGCTACGTCAATGATCTCGTTCTCAAGAGAAAAGAAAAGAAAGACCATCTCTTTGATTTGAGAGTAATTTTCAAAATAATTAAGACAATACAACCTCAAAATGAACCCCCTGAAGTATGCATTCAGAGTATCTTTAGGAAAATTCCTTGGGTTTGTTGTCCGACACCGAGGAATTGAAATCGATCCGAAAAAGATCAAAGCGATATTAGAAAAGCCACCCCCTACATGCCTAACATAACTCAGGTCATTCCAAGGGTGGTTGGCATATCTAAGACACTTAATTTTTAACTTATCAAGAAGATGCCAACCATTCTCAACACTTGTCAAAAAGGATGCCAAGTTCAAGTGGGACGACAAGTGTTAGAATGCCTTCAAAGACATTAAGCAATATCTAATGGCCGGTTTAGTAGCTATCTCTGGGCAAGCCTCTTATTATATACTGCATTAGATGACTCCTTGGTGCTTTGTTGGCTCAAACCAATGGCTGAAGGAGAATGCTCTCTATTATCTCAGTCGTCATCTATTCTCTGCTGAGACAAACTACCCACCTATTGAAAAACATTGCCTAGCTTTAATCTTCACATCCCAAAAGCTACGACACTGCATGCTTTCTCATAAGGTGAATCTAATCTCTAGAGTCAATCCACTGCAATATCTCATGACACGACCGACCTTATCCGGACGGTTGGCATGTTGGTCCATGATTTTGTCTCAGTTTGACATGACATTCATATGCTTCCGTTCCGTGAAAGGATAAGAACTTGCAGATTTCTTAGTAGTGCATCCACTCCCTGCTGATTCTCCGCTTAATAATGACCTCCTTAATGAACAAATCATGAAGTTAGGGGATACTAGTGCTCACCACTAGCAGATGTACTTTGATGGTGTAGCTTCCTCTTAAAGAGAAGAAGAACCACAATTTACTATCTCAGGGGTAGGAATAGCTCTCCTAACTCTGGACTGTGATGTGATGAGATTGTCATATCATCTGTCCAATCTATGCACCAACAATGAAGCCAAATATGAGGCTCTAATTATTGGTCTGGAGTTAGTCATTGCACTATGCGTCTAGAGTATCAACATATTTGAGGATTCTCAGTTAGTCATCAACCAAATCGCTCAGTCCTACAAAGTTCTAAAGCCTAAGCTCCATCATTACCACAAGTACACTATGGAGTTGTTGGCCCAATTCCCAGAGGTTACCATTTATAAGATTCCTCAAGGAGAAAATGCAGTAACAAATGCATTAGCCAAGCTTACTAAAGAGTTGACGTGTCCAGAAGATGTGTCCATTCTAATAAGGGTCCAACATAGACAAGTCTTAACTTTATTGACGTTGAACTCATTGAGAGATTCTCTCTTAAAGGGGAGGTTGCCATTGCCAAAAAGGATGAGGAGTCAGATTGGAGGCAACCCTTCATAGATTATTTAAATATATGCAAACTACCTCAAGAGAAATCACTAGCACACCAGGTGAAGCAGAGAGCCCTTTTCTATGCTCTTGTAGGCAGCACCTTGTACCGATAGTCCTTCGATCATATGTGATTATGTTGTCTGGACAAACACGAAGCCCGTAGGATTGCGATCGAGGTACACTCAGGTCTATGTGGAGTTCATCAATCCAGTCTGGAGATGAAAGCTAAAATCAAGAGACTAGGATACTATTGGCCTACGATGATTATCGATTGCATAGATGTAGCCAAGCATTACCATCAATGTCAAGTACACGACATGGTTCTACACCAACCACCCAACATTCTCCATCCGACATTAGCTTCATGGCCATTTGAGTGTTGGGGTACTGACATTGTGGGTCTGATCCATCCTTCTTCCAAAGGTCATCAATTCATCCTAGCTGCTATTGACTACTTTTCTAAGTGGACGGAGGCAATCCTACTTATAGAGGTCACGATTGCTCCTTTTAGAACCATATTGTATATAGGTTTGGGGTGCCTCGATGAATTATATCCGATAATAATACTGCATTCAAGAGCACTAAAATCAACAGCTTTTCCCAGAGACATAGCATAGATTGGAGGTACTCTACCATCTACTATCAAAGGGCAAAAGGGTTAGTAGAAGCCTTCAACAAAACTCTCATTCAAATAATGAAGAGGACACTAGATGAAATAAATGATAATAGCATGAACAGTTGTTTGAAGCCTTGTGGGTGTACCGCTCTAGCTATAGAACTCCAACGCAGTCCACCTCTTTCTCCTCAGTGTATGGATCCGAAGCCATCCTACCATTAGAGGTCCAACTCCCATCACTAAGGATAGCTGTGGGTAATAAGATCATGACAGAACATAATGCCAAGTTGCAATTAAAAGAGCTCGAATGTTTGGAGGAGAGACACCTATGGGCATGCCAGAACCTTGAGTTATACAAAAAACCAAGATGATTCAAGCTCATAACAAGTTGGTCTATCCTAGAGCTTTTCAAGTAGGAGAGCTTATTTTAGTTCTAAGGAGACCAATTGTTGCCCGTCGAAAGATGGGAGGCAAGTTTGAACCCACTTGGGAAGGCCCTTATGTCATAGAGAAGGCCTACAAAGGAGGATCTTATCAACTCATAAATTGTAAAGGAGAGCACCCGATGCTTCCAATCAATGGGCTCTACTTAAAGAAATACTATCCATAAATCTTGTTTGAAAATAACCATCAATAAAACTTCTTTTCATATCAAATTCCATTTCTTCTATGTTAGAAATATCTTTTACTTATGAATCTACCATAATGTATTTAGGGTAGGTATAAGAGAACCCAAGAGGCATCCTATCCCTCCACAACATAAACACAAACTATAAACGATCCTCCAGTGCTATTAGGATATGTGTAAGAGAACCCAAGAGGCATCCTATTTTGACTAGTATAACTAAGTTAGGTGTAAGAGAACCCAAGCGCCATCCTTTCTTGGTGGAGTCACAATTGCTCCTACAACACCATTTCATCCATTCTTGATGTGTTTAGAATAGGTGTAAGAGAACCCAAGCTACATCCTATTCTCTCTTTCACAATACAAACAAACACATATCTTTTATCTAAGTATATTTTTATGTGGGAGCAAGCCCCCCGTGGCACTCACTCATTAGCTTTTGGGTCGGGTGCTATCTTGCTAGTGTCACCCCTGGTCACTTGTCGGTGGATGTGAGTCCCCATGCTTTCTTCTTGACCATTGAAAAATCCTTGTCGTTTGGTAGGCCTATGCGGTAGTAAATTCCTTATTGACTTTGTTTGAGAGGATGTAAGCCTACACACTTTCTTCTTGTACTGGCCAATATGCATTAGCTAGGTCGAGTATATTTGAGGTTTAGGATAAGTCCCCCAGCATCTCCTTTCCTCCTGACTACTTTAAGTTTGGGTCTAGTCCTTACACAGGACTCCTCGTTTAGTAGTCGCCCTAGGTCGGATAACCCCTATCGAGCCGAAGACAGATTATCTTGGCGATCAGTTCCGCTTTAGGGAGATGTAAGCCTACACACCTTCTTTCTAGACTGATTATTACAAACTGATGGGTGCCTTAGGTTGGTTGGTTATCGCTATACTGATGGCGACCCACCTGGTGGATACACCACTCTTGGTAGATGTGAGTCCCCATGCTTTCTCCTTGAGTTTGCCATCAATATCTACAGGCTTTCTTTTACAAGATTTTGGATATAGCCCTTAGCGGCACCTCCTCTATGGGCACTCTATTTGGATCAGGACCTTGGTGACCTCATTTAGACACTACCTTGGTTATTTCTGGATTGGACAGTCCCCCTTTCCTAGTAACCACCCATGTGGTTGGAGAATTTGTTCTGCGGATGCGCACATTTTACCTTGGTCCAATAAGTCTGAGATAGGACTAGGCTGATATATGCTCCTTCTCAGTGTGATCCCTCACAAACCAATAGGGTCCATGCAAACTTAAAAAAAACAAAATATATCTTCGCTTGTGGATTAGGAATTCAAGCTCCTAGTGGCCCCTTTCCCAAGCAGACATCCTATCTTTAGGGTAGTGTCAGCAAAACTCTTTATAGGAATCGCCTGACTAGTTTTGTGCTGAGATAAGTCCTCGGGCTGACACTCTCTCAGTAGTCGCCATCGGGTTCGACTTATTGTGCCACCAACTGGTCACCCCGGCGGTCATCCTTGCTTTGAAAGATATAAGTCTATTACGCATTCTTTCTAGCATGATCATTGCAAACTGATGGGCAGCCTTAGGTCAGGTCTGATTTGTTGCGTAAGTGACCGATCACCCCAGTGGTTCCTTATTTAGGAAGATGTGAGTCCCGGCGCTTTCTTCCTAACTCGACCATTGCAAACTGAAGGGCACCCCTTAGGTTGATTAGTTCTACCTAATGGCTGGTAGTCTATCCCTTTGGATTTGTAAACCTAAGATAGGTCTAGGCTAATATTAGTTCCTTCTTAGTAAATCCATTGCACACTGACAGGGTCCATCTAAAATTAAATTAATTCTGACTATTCTTGAGTCGATATGAGTCCACAATGACATTCGCTCAAATATTCGACCTAGGTCAGGACTAATTTGTTGCGCCATTGATAGATCACCCAATGGTTGATCCCTACTTTGAAAGATGTAAGTCTGCTATTCTTTCTTCCTAGTACAGTTATTGCACACAGAAAGGCAACCCTTAGGCCAAATAGTCCTACCTTATGGTTGGTAGACTACCCCTTTGGATTTGTAAATCTAAGATAGGTCAAGGCTGACATAGCCCCTTCTCAGTGGGTCCATCGCATAGGGTCCACAATATAACACACCAAATTAAATTAAATCAAATCAAATCAAATCAATATAAATCAAATTAATCATCAGGACTACTCTTGAGTTGAGGTAAGATCCCCAACGATGCTCACTCAGTAGTCGCCCTAGGTCGAGATTTGTTTGTTGTGCATCAACATATCACCCCAGCAGCATTTTTGTCCTTTAAAAGATGTAAGTATGCTATGCTTTCTTCCTAGCATAGTCATTGTATGCTGAAAGGCAACCCCTTAGGTTAGATAGTCTTACCTTATGGAAGGTATACTACCCCTTTGGACTTATAAATCTAAGATAAGCCAAGGCCCCAATGGCTCCTTCTCAGTGTAGTCCATCGCACACCGACAGGATCCATAATAAAATAAATTCAAAACCAGCCTCCCCAGTGGAGTCAAATTAAACATATCAAACAAACCAAATTTCTCCCCAGTGAGATGCAAATCAAATTCAATCGAGTGTACATCCCCAGCAGATATGCCCTCAATCTAGAACCCTTCTCCCCAGTGGAGCCATAAGAAATTAAACCAACCTCCCCAGTGGAGTTTAATCAAACAAATCAAAGAAATCCAATCAAATTCTTATCCCCAGTGGATAGCCCGAACCTGCTTACCTAGTGGAAGGTTCACATACCCAATCCCTAGCGGATTTGAGCACATATCCCTAGTGGATATTCCTCCACATCAATTAAAATAAAAACAAATTAAAATCAATTTTATCTTGATCCCCATCGGATTATAGATTCTTATCCCCAGTGGATACACATCCAAACACATCATACTCATAATCAAACTCAGATCTATATCCCCAGCGGATAGCTTGAACCTGTTTCCCCAGAGCAAGGTTCATGTACTCAAACCCCAATAGATTCTTTCTTTCCCTCTTATGCCCTTAGCATAAATAGGTCTGCATTGCACTAAGCTCATGATTCTATCTACCTCTCGGGTATAAGTATAGATCATTTTTCATTAGTGTTTGTAATCTTCATGATGTTGTTGATCATTTTGATCAATGCCAATAAGTGTGGTGTGCCTTGTCAGTTACACCACACATATTAGGGGTCCTTTTGTTGACCTCACTTTTAGAGTGAGCTCTCAACCCCATTATCTTAGACTTAGGAATCTTCTAGACACTAAGATTTTATTAGTCATAAGACACATCTAGTGATTGGGTGAACACTTAACCTAAGCCTAGAGACTTAGAAGGGTTAATCATAATATTAGGCTATGCCTTAGGGCTTAAAGAAATTACCTATCCTACAGCCTAAACCCAATCTAGATACACTTTCTTAAATTAAACCTCAAATTCAAATCCAAATTCTAAATTCATATCCCAAATTTGACTCTAAATGATTGAAACTTAAAATCAAATTCAAATCCTAAGACCTTCCTAAGCCATATGAACCACCTTCATAAGCTTAGCCAAAACTCCCTTTAAATCAATACAAATTCAATTGATTTATTTATAAATCAATTATTCCTTCATTTATATTCACAAATATAAATGAAATCTAAATTTAAATGACCAAAACTATATCCAAAATTAAATCCAAACCCAATCTAAGCCCTTTGAGCCAATTCTTTAGACTTAGCCAAATTTTATCTAGATCAAGTCGAAACCAACGAATTTTCTCTTAAATCAATCATTCATTCAATTATCTACCCAAATATAAATGAAACCTATGATCATCAAATCAAATTGAAGCCAACCTAAGTCAAACCCAACCTAGCCCTTTTGACTTGAAAATTTCAAATGAGCCAAAATCCCATAGACTCCAAATTGATTGTCGTTGAATTTATATTTCAATCTAGGGCTCATATATAAGTTCAACTAAACTTGAATCAAACTAAAACCAAACCAATTGACCCACTTAGGTCCACTTGACCCAAAGTGACCTAAAAGTCCCATTTGAGCCAACTTCCAATCTAACCCAAATTGGATTGAACCAAGCTCACCAAAACCTTCCACCATGATTGTTGATCACCCTACGATGCTCAATTGTAATCAATTGGGTCAAACCAAGTCAACTTAGTCAATTGACCAAGTCAACCCTTAGCCCAAATGAACCAAAATTAGTCAAAACTCATCCTACATCAAATTGATTGAAACCGATGATTTGAATCAACCCAAAATCAATATTTAAATATGACTTGACCACCAATTAAACTAAACTAAACCCAATTGGCCATTCGATCCAAGTTGAACCAAACTAGCCTAAAGGACCAAATTGGATCAAATCATGATTAACCCAAATTGATTACAACTAATGGCTCAAGTTTATTCCAAATTGATTATTGAACTTGACCAAATTCATAATTAAACCTAGTCAATCGAGCCCAATTGAGCCATTTATCCCAAATTGGCCTAAAGGGTCAATTTGGCTTAAATCCAAATTAAATCCAAATTGATTTGAACCGAATACCACATTCATCTTCAAATAGCTAATTGAACATGAATCAACCCATAACTCAAGCCAATTTGGCCAATTTTGGTCAAATTGGTCAACTTGACCCATTTGACCCATTTAATTCTAAATGAGCCAAAATCAATTCTAAGCCAAATTAAATCAAATTGATCATACCAAAACTCTTATCATCTTAACCTAACCTAAGCCTTGGTTTGACCCAATTTGACCAATTGGTCAACCTAACTCGATATGACCCAGTGTGACCCATATGACCCAAATTGAGTCAAATCTCTTGAAACCAAGTCATGACCCATTGGGGGCTGATCAAACCCGACCAAACTCATTTGGGATCAGTCCAAAATTAACCTAACCCAATTAAATTTCTCATGGATCCTCCCACACATAGGATTCCACCCAACTTCATTTAATTCTCCCCATCACATGCATTCAACTCCCCCCATCCATGGCATTCAATGGAGCTAATCATATGGCAGCAAGAGAAAACTTTGGACCAAAAATCCAAAGTCCTCAATCAATCCATCATCCATCCCAATCACCCGAAGAAAAATGACAACACTTTGGAGCCAAAAAATTCAAAAAAAGGTGGATTTTTGGCCACTATTAAAGGAGGGGGAAATGAGGCTTCATTCCTCTTCTTCCTACCACTATTCAGCCCCCAAGAGCTCCCTAAAGCAACCATCCACCACTTCCCCACCTCTCTTAAGCCAAAAACATCAAAACCGGGTGGATTCCGATGAGGAAATGACAAGCACCAGAAAATACATCATTCTGACATGAAGGTGAAGATCCAAGCTCATTCCAAGGCCTTTTCCCCTAATCAACAGCGTGCTCAGGTCATCACCACCGCTGAAAATCATCCTCGATGAGGTAACTTTGAAAAAACTATACCCGGCTTTAGGATCCTTCATTTGTGATGATTGTTTGCACAATTTTAAGAATTTATTTTAGATAATATTGCATTTTATATTTTACATCATCCCAATTAGAAAATAGAAGTTTTTGGTGTGAATCGATGAGAATATGAGTCTATTTGGATAAGTTTTCACTTAGAACTACTCAATTTTTTCCCTAATCCTTTTGTTCATCGGCCCGGTGGTGTCTGATCCGCGGTTCGTGGATCGGACAGCTCGGATCGTTGATCTCGCAATCCCCGCGATCGCGTGATCGATCGGACGGCCGGATCAAACCAGCATGTTCGAGCATTGGCGTGATTTCCGCATCGCGGCGCACGCACGACAATCACGCGGCGCCTGCGTGCCATGCTGAACCACACGTCCAATTGCACGACACGACATGGCACCACGTTGCCATGTCAGCGCGGTGCGTGGTGCTGACTGTACTAAATAGAAAAATCAGTTTTTTCTGATTTTAAAAATTACTTAAATCATCTAAAACTTCAAAAATTCATAGAGAATAAAATACCTAACCAAAAATTGCAAACAGGGTCTCATTGATTAGTCTTTTCGAGAGGAATTCGACAAACTCAAAATCTCCAAATTTTACTGAATGGTTTGAGCTTAATTTAATTTTTAGTAAAAATAAAATTTCATTAATTACTCTAAAAATATAAGTCAGATTCAGTTGAAATTTTCAGGGATTGAAATTAAAGTTAAAGCACACTTATGACAAAAAATCTCAAGTAAAAAATACTTATGGATTGGGTGAAATTAAATTTTGAAGTTTATATTATCTATTTTAATAAAAAAAATCAAATAAAAAAAATCCAAAAATTTACAAAAATCTTCAAAATGGCTTAAATCACTTCACTTAACTTTAAGATCCTAAAAAATAATAATAATAATAATAATATGATCTTCTAAAGCTTAATGAACCTACAATAAATATTTAGGGTTAAAATTTAACAAATTAAGGAATTAGTTAAAATGAAATTCATAATAATCTAAATAATAAATTAAAATTAGAAATGAAATAACACTTAAGCAATCATTAATCAAACCTCAAATTAGAAAAATATCATATAATCTTCAGAGAAAATTAAATTAAATATGATTAAACCAATTTAAGTTAATAAAACTCAATTAAATAATTAAATCTTAAATCAAACTTAAAATTAAATAAATATAGGAAACTTTAACATGGGTTGAATTAGTATAACTAAACCTACACTAAGCATGGAATCTTAATCATATGAAACTCCTTAATGGATATAAATAAAATTAAGTAAACTAAAAAGTTAGATTAATTATAAATCCAATACATCATAATCGCTTATTATTAATCAAACCAAACCAAATAAAGTTAAAGTAAATTTAATTAACATATGATTAAATCACATCCATTTGGAATAAGATAATTAATTAGCCATTAATCCATAAACCTAACAACTAAATCAAACATGAATGAAATCTAACAACATAATAAATGAAGAAAATGAAACTATATGATTATGAATAATCAAGTTTAAGAAATAAGAATAAACAATTAAATCACTTAATCTAATCAAATGATAATAACAATGATAACCCTTTAATCAATAAAATTCAGGTAAATGCTTAATTAAAACTATCAAATAAAAAAAGTCATATATGGGTAATTAAGTCATTAATCTTTAATTAAACAAACCTTTAATTAATCTAATGATTTAAAAATTTAATTACTCTTAATCAAACTTAATTAATCAAACATCTAATTAATGCAAACTTAATGAATTAATCCATCATATTAATGAATCAAATTAATTTAAAAAAATTACTTTAAAGCTAACTCTTAAATTAAGCCTAAATCAAACCCCTAATTAATTTAATAATTAATCACACCCTTCAAGTAAACTAATGAAGTTAATTATATTAATCATATTAAATCTAAGCTTAATCTAAAATAAATGCAATTAAATACCAATCAAATCCTAAATTAAACATAAATCATTAAGTCATTAATTACATCATTAATCTAAATAAATATAAAACCAAATTAAAAATTAAATAAATCTTTATTTAATTTAATAATTAACTTAAACACACTTCTTAATTAAACTAATTACCCTTAAGCTAATCTAATTGAATAAACACCTAATTAATTCAAACTTAATGAATTAATCCATCATCTTAATAAACCAAATTAATTTTTTAAATCAAATTCAACACTTAATTAATCTACTAATTAATTTGATCACACATCTTAAATAAGCTAATGAAGTCAATCAAACTAATCATATTAAACCTAAGCTTAATCAAACATTAAAATGAAATTAAATACTAATCAAAACCTAAATTAAACCTAAATTATTATGTCATTAATTATATCATTAATCTAAACAAATATGAAATCAAATTGAAAATTAAATAAATCTTTATAATTAACCTAAACACACTTCTTAATTAAGCTAATAATCACATTGTACCTAAGCAAACCCATAGACTAATAAAGCTAATCAAATCAAATTAAATTAAATTAAGAAAGACTCTCATCAATTTAATATGCAATCAAATCAAATCTCATTCAACCTACTTAAAAAAATATAAACTAATTAACAATCGAATGTATGAAATCAAAATACACACCAAACTTTGATAAACATGACAAATGGATGAGATTAAAAATAAAATCCTAATTACAAAGAATCAAACTCAATTAAAAATCAAAATAAAATCTCAAATAATCTAATCCAATAAAACTACAAATAAATGAACCATAATCAAATCAAATAAACATAAAATAAAGTCACATAACCATAATCAAAGAAAAGAATAAGATATTAATTTAAAGATTTAATTAAACCAAAACTTCTAATCTAAAATTAATCAATCCAAAACACATGGATTTAAACAAACTGAAACTTCATTGGAGATTAAGGATATTAAATTATCAAGATTTAATTAAACCAAAACATCTAATATAAAATTAATCAATCAAAAACACATGAATTTAAACAAACTTAAACTTCATTAGATATTAAGGATATTGAATTATCAGGATTTAATTAAACCAAAACATCTAATCCAAAATTAATCAATCAAATGCATGAAGATTAAATAAACTCAAATTATAAAATCTAAATCAAATCAAATAAATCAAATCAAATGAATTACACAAATTCAAATGAGCTAATTAAGATATTTAAGGACCTTAGTTAGACTCTTTAGGAGTTAGGATGTAGAGTATGGTGAGTTCTATCTACAAATGGAATTCAAACTACTCTTCATTCTTGAAAACCTAAACATCATTTTAACTAAATAAAAGTGAAATAAAAAAATGAAAAATAAATCATTAAATCATTTAAATTAAAATCACCCAAAGGTAAAATTTAAACAAATTCAAACTCCAAATTGAAACTTAAACTAAAGAAGCCTAGTAAAGTCTTGCCACACTTAAGCACACACATTAGAATACTAAGTCACCACTTCTAGTGCTAAGTTAGGGCATTGTATGTATGATATTGTGTTTTATTTTGTGATGTAATATTTTAGACTGGATGTTAGGGTGTATGTTTTGTAGACTAGATGTTAGGCCGATATTAGCCTAATCATGTTTTCTGCAGGGGGGTTGTGCTTAAGGGGCTTTGTGTTATGGGGGATTAGGATGAGCAGTGGCCAGAAGGCTTAGTCCCTGGGGTGCCCTGTGAGGCCTTTGGAGCAAATCAAATCAAAAGGAAGAGAAGGAGGAAATGAAGAAAAGAAGACCCTCCATAATATGTATTATTTATGTAATCCGGGTTGTATAAGGGTAGAGCTCGACTACCCATCTTTTCTTCTTTTTTCGGGGTGTACGGTGAAATCCGACTGCACCAGCCTTTTATTCTCTTACGATAGTCTATAAAATTGTTTGATGTTGTGTTTATATTGTGCATTAGAATTGCATGCTTTTCCTAGTTTCTTCATGTTTGATGTTCGAATGTGTGGCCTGGATGCGGTAGACTCTTAGGTTGAAATTAATTTTTTTACCCAAATTAATAACTCATAACTAAAATTTTAAAATAACTCATAACCTTACATAAAAGCCTAGGAATTAAATCAAGATAATAAAATTTTTAGCAACCCCTTAGCTGGATGAATGAATGTATAATATCATGCATGTTATATTCTTCCACTCTTATTAAGAGGTGGCTTTCATCTGTGCAAAGAATAAAGGTTTAACCTATGAGACCCTTTGATGGAAGGACACCCCTTTCTCTCTTGATTTGGCTCATAATCAAGTTCTCGTGCATTTAGGCATACAAAATCCCATAGCCTATGTCAAAATAAAGAGTCCAAAAGAATCAAATAAAATTGATAAAATAATCATTAGATTAAGTCATGAATTCATACTACTCATGCTCTAGTCTCTTAGGGAGTGAGTTTAAGGACTTAGTCTCCTTTCTAAGTAAACAACGGCCTAGCCATCTTGCAAAGCATAAGACTTGGCCACATGGATTTGAAGCATAGGAGGTGTTATTTTTTGGCCACTCTAGGCAGTTGTAAGTCCAACAGTTGGACGGTCTATCCTCTCTTGTGGAGGTAGACCATTATGTCTACCTTTCGCTTAGATTTAGGACGTGCTTGTGGTTTGTACCAAAGCTCCCTAGCTTAGAATCCAAGGTAGCTATTTTCTTCAGGCTACAAGCATAAATCCTCACCTCTTAGGCATTTCCTAGTATCATGAGTATTCCCTACGCATGTCCCTTTGACTTCTAATAATAAGTTTTCTCCTTGATCTATCCCATTTGATTTTCTAAAATAGCCTATCCTTTGATAGTCTTAACCTTGAAATATTTAGAGACCCTAATTGTCTACTTTAATCAAGAGTATTCTTAAGGAATTCCCATTCCTTAGGATGTAATTAATTATGGTGGCTTGCCTCCATAGAGAACTTAACGAACCCAACTTAAAATAAACCCTACTTTACTTTTTTATGTAAAATAAGGAAAAATCTCTGATATATTCGAAGACCCATCATGCCTTAGGAGTTCTTATTAGGTGATTAGGGCCATTATAGGGTGATGGTTTCTATCTTTTGAGATAGTACATCATTCCTTAATGTCGTACCAGATCACTTCAATAAGTACCCCCTAAGATCTGCGTGGTGTCCCACATCTCAAAAATAAACACCACAGGTATGAAATGCATCTTACTAATGCACATTTTTTAATTTTTTAAATATTTGATTTAAGATTTATTTGAGGTCTTGAGTATGCATTTTTATGCCTAATGTCATGCAATTAGAAATAATTATGGACCAAATCAATATAGAAGATAGGATTTCCTAAGAAGGTGGTCATCTTCATAAGTCAGATGCCCCTTATGTGCAATGGGAGAAGTTGCCCAATTCAAGGATTGGAACAATATGATTTCATGGTTTTAAAACTTAATTATTTTAAATTGATTTTATGTTTTGCTTAAGGCTTTAGTTTATGTGAGGTTTCAAATTTTCTTTAATTTTGTTTTAGCTGTGTAGATTTAAGTTGGGTATAAAATTTAATTTTTCCTATGCGCACTAATTGTCCAGAATTCATTCACAAGAAAGCACAACACAGAAAGAAACCTAGAAAAATAGGTTAATTCTATTGCGCACCCAAAATAAATCAAGCCAATTTAATTTTAGAAAAAGGCCAATGTGGTCGGGTACTACTGTACACCTCGGAAGAAAAGGCAAATGGGCCACCGAGCTCTGCCCTTATACAGCCCGACCTAGAGCTACAAGTCTAGATCTATGGGTCTTCTTTCCAGGATAGTCTCCTTCCTCAGGGACATCCATTGGGCTTCACATGGGACCACTGCACTTGTCTTCTGGTAGGGTCAGCTCCTGCTAATCCTAAACCCCATAGATCCTAACCTAATTCTAAGATCAAATTTATATTTTGATTTCAAAATTAAATTCTAAATCTTATAAAACAAATGTTAGGAAATATAAACATCACATAGCAGTTATATTTCATAAACACATATGCTTAGTATTTGTTGCATGCCAAGCTCACCTATCCTATGGGCTATGCTTAAGGATTTAAGCATACCTGCAAGAAATAATATTTTAAATTTTATTTATGATAACAATCATTTATAACATAGCTCTCTCTAGAAGACAATGTTAGATCTAGAAAGAATGTCTTACCACCATCCAGTCTAACGGGCAAACAATCCTAGATATGCAGTCTAAAATAGTACACCATAAAGACATATAAAGCACGCCATATCAAAATACAACACAATGAATCATAAAGAATCACACGACCTAACCTAAGTCTAGGGTCCGTGACTTAATGATCTAGTGTGTGAAGAGAATAGGCTTATGTAGCCAGACTTTGCTAGGCATCTTTAGTTTAAATTTTAATTTGGAGTTTGAGTTTGATTGAATTTTACCTTTGGGTGATTTTAACTCAAATGATTTAGTGATTTATTTTCAATTTCATTTTACTTTTATTTGGTTAAAGTGATGCTTAGGTTTTCAAGAATGAAGAGTAGAATGTTTTCCATTTTTGGATGGAATCTATTCTTTTCTACACCCTAACTCCTAATGAAATGAAATCTTCATCTTAAGATGAAAATCTATCCTAAAGGTCTAACTAAGATCCTTAAGTATCTTAATTAATCCTTTTGATTTCATTTATTTGGTTTGGATTTGGATTTATGTGTCATTTCTTTTCTTTGAAATTTAAATTTGATTTTTCATCCTTGGTTTAGTTTTCAGTTTAGTTTGGTTTGAATTATTTCATTAGATTTTATTTGAATTGGTTCATTTGATTTAATTTATTTCATTTGTTTTATTTGATTTAGTTTGATTTGGTTTTTTTTGACTTTGGTTTATTTTATTTGATTTGTATTAATATTTTGGATTAAGTTATGTTGGTTTCATTTGATTTGATTCATGTTAACTTAGAGTATTTAGGTTAAGCTTTGATTTCATTTGATTTGATTCAGATTGTTTAATTATGAATTTAATAGATTAATGAATTTTTTTATTCATTATTTCATTAATATTGATTTAGGAATTTGGAAATTCAACAATTCCCAATCCAAAAATTGGGTTTGAATTTTTTATGGCAAGTGGGGTTACATGCCAATTTCATGTTTCCAAAGTTTCATCTTGATTAGATTCATAATTAGGATGTAATAAAGGTTTTTATTATTTCATTAAAACTCAAACTAAGCCAAATTTGATACAAATTATTTGAAGGTTTTATTTTTAATTGATTCCTCTCTAGAAGATGTTTTCAAAGAGGGTTAATTCATAATATTTAGACATTTGGTTGATTTATTATGATTTAATTAAATTTTGATTAATTATTTGAATTATTTAATTCATTTAATTGCTTATTTAAGCCAATTTGTGATTTATTAAGTTTGGATGAGTTTCATTAGTGTTTTAATGTTCATTAAGGTTCAATAAGTTGATTTAAGGTTGTTTGATTTATTTTCATTAATTAATTCATTTTATATTAATTAATTTATTTAAAATGGAGGTTTTGAATTTGAAATTTCATTTCTCATGAATTACATTGTAATAATTCATGAAACATTTTTCTAAGGTGTGTTGTAACATCAATTTTAATTCTCCAAAGTTTCATTTCAATTGGATTAATGGTTTGAGATTAATTAAGATTTAATGCCTTTCAATTAAACCCAAATTAAGGCTTAATTACCCAAAATTAATTGAGAATTGTATTTTTTTTTATGGATTCCTCTCATCACGATGAATCCATAGAGCCTAAGTTTTCATTTTTTTAGATTTATATTTATTATAATATGAATTTTTGAATTTTTTGTGATATTTAATTAATTTTTAATAAATTTTTAAAGTGATTTAGCCGTTTGCTAATGGCGGGCTGACGTGACAGACACCGTGGTGCCTCCACCACGTGGTGCGGAACGAGTGGGCCACGCGGATCCCACATGGCACCCGCATCAAAAGTGGTGCCACGCGGGATGATCCTCAACCGTCCGATTGAAGATCAGATGGTCCGGATCGATTCTGCAATTTCTTAAGGGCTTAAATCAATCATCTGCCTAGATCAAGGCTGTTCGATCCTAATAGAAGGATCAAACTACGGGAATTCAACCCCGTAATCCACTGGCGAGAGACGGATGGAATCCATCTTCTTTGCCTAATCGTCGGTGAATTGCACCACAATTTCAATTCTAAATCGATCAGTGATCGATTTATGACCCATCTATACGGTTTGATCCAATTGAAGATTAAATTCCCTTTGAAAATGCCTAAAATTGACGGCCTAGAGGCTTGGTGAGGGAGCATATCTTGATTCCTGTGATCACCGGTGATGGGATTGACTCCATTAGCTTTGCCTCACCTCAATGAAGGTGTGGATGAAGTTTGACGGCTTGCCTTCCCGTGGATTGATCCCTAGACCAATAATGGCTCAGTTTTTCGGTGGCATTAGTCATTTTTTGACTTGCTGGTGATGAGGGGTCGACGTGGCGATTTGTTTGAGGTTCGACCTCTAGAACGTGTTGGAAGCTTCAATTTGATGAAAGAGACTCCCCTTTGGATTTCACCATTAGAGAGGCTCGGTTCCCATCCGTTCGTCGGAGTGTTGGTGGCAAGAGGTTAGGGGAAAGGTCTGGATCTTCACCTCTTGCCTTGGTGGATGCTTTGGAATGAAAAAGAGGGAGGGAATAGGCTCCCCCTCCCCTCTTTCCATAGTTGGCCGAAAGCCTTTATTTTGTAATTTTTGGTGGCCAGAATCTGTCCACCGGTGGCGACAAGGCCGGTCAAGGGGTGAATTCAGTCCCCCTTGGCCTTGTGAGCAAGATTGGATGGTCACTTGGAAGAGAGGATGGCTTTAAGTATCTTTTCTTACTTTGGATGAGCCATAGGCTCCTCCTCCTTTTTTTTCTTCTCCTTGGCATTTCTTCCCTTGGAGAAAGAGAAAGAAAAATTTTCTTTTGCTTTGGCTTGGTTGCCTTCAATTGATGGAAACCATCCTCTTGAGAGGTGGGATGAAGCTCCAAGCATACTTCGATAAATCCAAGTTATTTTTATCATGGAGAGGGGGAGGAATCTTCTTTTGGTCAAAGATTTCCACTCCCTCCCTTGGTTTGATTTTTTTCTTGCTTTTGGCTTTAGGCATCACTTATTAAAATCTTTAGATTAATATGTGACTGCCTACATCGAGCTCAAATGAATTTGAGTTCAAATTTAAACCTAATTTGACATAGATTGGAAAATTGAATCCAAACCAAGTGCGTTGATTCAAAGTGTTTGATTTTAATTTAATCCATTTTACTTTTAAGTTAATCATCTTTGATTGATGATTGATTGAGTTTTTATTTAATTAATTCATTTAATTTTGAGTTGATTTTGAATTTCATTTCATTTCAGCCCATTTAGCCTAAATGGGTTAAGTTTGGTTCCAATTGAGTTCAAATGACCAATTTGATTCAATTGGATTGGGTTTGGACTCCAATCATGCTTGATCACATGTGTGAGATGATTTAGAGTGATTTATTTCATTTAATTTCAATTAGATTTTAATTTGAGCCCATTTTACCCAAAGTGGGCATAATGAGTTAAGCTTGGGGTTCATTTGGGTCAAATGACCAATTTGACCATATTAGACCCAATGGTGGTTTGGATTATGTTTTATTATCATTTATAAATGATTTTGAGCAATCAAATTGAGTTGATATAAGTTTGATTTGGGTTTAAACTCAATAGGACCCATTTAGGGTTATTTTAGACTAAGTGGTCTAATTAACCCAATTAAGGCCTAAATGAATTTGAATTTTTTTAGATTCCTAATCAAACATGTTTATTTGATCATTTAAGATATTTGGAATGATTTGATTTGGTCAAATTCTTGATGGGTTGACCTTTGACTAGGTGGGACCCACTTAAAGTCAAACTTATGCCAAATGAGTTGACTAGATTTGACTTTGGGTTTGGTTTTCTTATTTTAATTTGATTTCATTTTGGTTTATTTGAATTTGATATGAGTTAATCCAAAATTGAAATTTAGGTTGATTCCACCTAAGCCAATTAGGTTAGATCAAACTCAAGGAAGGTGCACTAGGTCACTAAATATAGTGTCATAAGCACTGAATTAGAAGGTTCCTATTTGAGATTAGGACATCCTAATTATTGATTTCAGAATTCAAATTAATCTCATCCAAAAATGAGGTCAACAGGACCCAGCACCACATCACTGGTTAGCTTATCCCATCGGTTACTGTGTGATCAAAAAGATAGAATTAATTATAATAAATTTTTGACCCATCAGTTACTGCGAAAAGAGCCCAACGTTGCAGTGCTATTTAAAATAAGACCATCATTTCTCTTTGAAATCCACTACATGTCTATTAACAATCTTGACCAGTGCCATAACATTATTTGAATGATCAAATGACCAATAATAGTGGTGCCATGACGCTACATACATAACACCGAGGTGGTATGGCATGGGTCAGCTGAGCCTTCAACTCATCTGACCCGTGTCATGCCACATAAGCACTAGGTTCCACTATCACAACATTGTGGCCCTGGATCCCTACGCCGAGGCACTGGGCCTTAAAATGAAGAATTTTATGTATTTTAAAATAAAATTCAAATTTTATCTATTTGTTATGCAAACACCACTATGTCTACCTAATATGTAGACAACCAAAATTTTGGCATTCCAAAAGATGTAAGCCCAACCTTCTATTCATTCACCATGTAAACATCTATCCGTTTGCCTTGTGAACGTCATATAATTCGTTCGTCAAGCGAATAAATACATATCCATTTTCCATGAAAAGCACTAAAAATTTTAGCATTCCAAAGGGATGTAAGCCCAGCCTCTTATATGTTCACCATGTGAACATCTGTCCATTTGCCATGTGAACAACCCATAATCTATTTATTATGCGAACAAATTCATATCTGTCCACCATAAAAGACAACTCTGATTTTGGCATTCTAAAGGGATGTAAGTCTAGCCTTATATTCATTCACAATGTGAACATCTGCCTGTTCACCATACTAACACCTTATAATCTGCTCACCATGTCAACACTCTTGCACTACTTACACTAAAATTTTAAGTCTACTCGAGATACCTAAAATGAGGCAACCCATGATTGCTAATCAGATTCTCTGAACATTACGGCTATGTCCTTCTAATGTTGATAGGCTAGAATAACGTAATTCTGGGATGATAGAACCGTGGGATCTTGATGGGGATTGCGCTCCTATTTCATACAAGATAATCATATATGCCACACACACCTCTAAGGCACCAATTGCATATCAAATAGATATGTTTATTTCCAACCTTAATCGAGTGTGCTCTCTTACTGTAGTAAGAGGGGTAATTAACTATGGAGGCTTGCGTCCATAGGAAGTAGAACCCAGATCAGGATAAACCATAACCTAAATATTAGGAGAAATTTGGTTGAATATATACCAACTTGCCTCATAAAATACTCCTACCCACTCACCAAAGATGGCAGAGCACATCCTTAAAGGTGCTTTTCAGAGCGATCAATTAGTTAATCAAACATTGACTTTATTAGATGATTTATTTAATTAAGAGTTTAAAGATTAGATTATGTTTAGTTTGTTCAACTATCATTGAATTAGAGATTAATTAAACATTATTTCATTAAATAATTCATTTGACTAAGAAATTAATTAAAGAACTTTATTTACATAATAAATAGTTAAATCAAATTTAATTAACTAATTATTAACTAAATTTATGGCTACTTGATTTAAAGGTAAGCTGGTTAAATTAATTATGATTAATTTAATTTAATAATTCATTTATTTAAGACTGAATTAATAATTAATTCAGCTTTAATTTAATTGAATGGTTAGCTTATGATAAAATTTGATCTTAGAAGTATCTTAATTAAATGTTAAACTCAATTATTAATCAAGCAACTGCTTTGATTAATGATCAAATATTGATTAAAGTAATCTTAATTGGTTTAATCAAGTTCAATTACACATCGGCTATAATTGATCTTAATTAAATCTATTAGGGTTTAACTTAATTTGTTGCATCTCAGATGATTTGAATTACTTAATTAGCTTCATAAGAAATAAACTTGATTTGATGTAACTAGTTCAATTAATGTTTTAATTTATGATTGATATTTTAAATTAATTTTATTAAGTTTAATTTAAAGCCTAACCAATTTGATTAAATTATGTTTAAGTTTGTTTGGTTTGACTTAGAGTTTGGTTAATGGAGATCTAAGTATTATTTTATCTATGGTTTTGGTTTGATATATATTGAAATTTAGCTTTGATAAATTTAATTGATGTTGATCCTAATGATTTCTTAAATCCTAATTGAATAATTTTTAGGCTTATCAAGCTCCAAAGAGTTCAAATATTTACTTAAAACTCTATGATGTTGTTAAAAATGTTTTAAGTCATTTCAATGATTTTTCATAATTTTTAATTATTTATTTTCTTAAAATAGGCAAATTGAGCTTCAAACTTTAATATCGCTTAATCCAACAATCATTTTATCTTGAAATTTTTATGGTAGGTAGATATTATGCTCAATTTCATTCCATTAAAATTTCATATCAATTTGATTATTAGTTTAGGATTAATTAAGAAAAAAATATTTTCATCACATCTACAGTAAGCCTAAAATACCACATAAAAATTGGGGCTTTTAGGTTCATTGGATTCCTCTCAAGAAGATGAATCCAACAAGCCCTTAGTTATGATTTTTTATTGTGTATTTTATTTTTTATGATTTTTTAAAATTTCAGGTGATTTTGTGTAATTTTTAAATCCATAAATTCTGGATTTTTTATTTAACCCAAGCAGTGCCACGTGGCATTGACTGGGCGGGCCTTTTTGCATTTTAACCATGGATTGGTCAACACGAAGCCATGTGGATCTAGCATTGATTGAGTGGGAAATGCGGGTTTAGATCTAACAGTTCGATCTTTGATCGGATGGCCCAGTTTAAACCCACAGATCTAAGGGCTGAAATCAAATTCCCCTAATGATTTAATATCAACTATCCATCCTATTTAAAGAGGATAGGATGGCTGGTGGCTCTCCTTCCCAATGGACAGTGAATCGAGAGGGGAAGAAACCATTCCCTCCAAGCTCTAATTTTTGGTGATTCTTGTTCAAAATCACATATTTTTGGTTTTGAAATATTTTAGCTTGAAAATGAAACATCCTAATTTCACATGACTTCACTTCATAAACTACCAAAGGATAAAAATTGGTTGCAGGAGTTGGATGTTACCTAACTAGATCCCATTTACAACAATGTTGATGTTTCAAAAATGTTCCTTGGCACGAAACAAAGCTTCGAGATGAGTATGCTCTTTTGCCTCCTCATTGATCGCCGAGAACACCAATGTTTGCTGCCCTTCGCCAGAGCTTGGTGTTTCTTGGGGTTAAACGGGTCAGAAAGCTTGTAAACTTGCTAGGTTTGATTCCTTGTATGCTAGTGAAGGTGTATGAAAGGTTCCCATGGGGCGAGAAACACTTATACGCCCTCTTCATGATTGGCCAACCCTTAGCAGTTGGCTTTGGTAGATCTCCAGCTTGTTAATGGCAAACAAAGAAAAAAAAGGTCTTATTCTACTCTCCTATTCCTTTAGAATGTGTTAGTAGAGCCAATCCCCATTGAGGAGTTTGGTTTGGCTTATTTTGAAGGTTGGCAGTGAGCCTCCATTAATGGAGGTGATGGTGGTCGACCAACTAAGGCTTGCCACCTGGAATTCTGTGGTTAACTGATTGCAACCCTCCTCAAAAGTCTAAGGATGAAGAATGAGAGGTTATCATCTCCATGGAATGGCGATGTGCAAGGTAGTGGGATTTAGGATTCTTCTTTGACTTCCTTGCTTGACTTCCTTCTCTCTCCTTCCTAATTGATCAAGTTGCTTGACTTATATAATTTTGCTATTTTCTTTGACTTAGAAGATCAGATTGTGGAGGAGATTGGTTGAGTATGGCTCCATTACAAGTGGACATGCATAGTTCTTTAGATTATATTTAAAAAAGTTTGGATTAAATTATTCGAGTTAACTTTTGGGATTAAGTATTAATCATGTCCAATTTGTCATTTGATGGATTAATGATCAATTAATACAAGTCATATGCGAATTTAGTTTGGTTTAAGGTTTATTTAACTTAAATGAGTCAAACTGACTCAAGTAACATGATTGGTCATCTTGGATTTAAATTAAGATTTATTTATTTTTTTGATTATTTATTTATGGTGTTTAGATTTGATTAATTCCACTTAGTCTGAATTGGATTTTGAGTTTGACTTAAATCGACTTAATTTGACTTGGATGAGTTGAGTAGGATCCAATTAAGTCAAATAATCAATTTAAACCAATCAAGAAGTGATTAAGACCCAATCATATTTGATTGAATGTTTAGTATGATTTAGAATAGTTGATTTTATTTTATTTTATGTTAATTTTAATTTCGACTCATTCTCACCTAGATTGAACTTAATGGGTTAAATTGGGTTCACTTGGGTCAAATGATCAAATTGATCAAATTAATAGCCAAATAACTGTTAAATTGTATTCATATATGATTTCAAAATAATTTTAGTTATTTTATTTGAATTAATTTTAGTTTAATTTAGATTTTAGCTCAATATGATCCATTTAGGTCTATTTGTATCAAATGGCCCAATTAACCCATTTGAGGCCTTATTGGGTTTAGATTTATTTAGATTTATATTTAAGCATATTTATTTAATAGTTTTGATTCTTTAGAGCGACTTAATTTGGCCAAATTCTAGTTGGTTGACCTTTGGCTAAGTGGGGCCCATGTGGGTTAACTCTATGTCAAATGACTTATTTAACCACTTTGAATCTAACATAAATTTATTTTTAGGTTCTTTTATACATGTGCATTTATTTTGTGTTATTTATTTAAATTTTTTTATTTGAATTTTATTTCATTTTTCTTGGACTTAGGTGATGCTAGACTTAAAAGAGTTAATTGAGTTAATCAACCTAATCACCTCAATCTAAGCACATTTGAATTTAAATTTTAGTTCAAATATATTTAATTTTCTTTCTTTTTGATTTTTAATAGGTTTAACTTTAATTTAGGTTTACTTAATCTAATTAGGTTAGGCTAGGCCCTAAAAGGGTTCACCAGAATGACCTATATCTCAATATATTGAGTTTGATATGCTTTCAACTATAGTTTTGATTTCTACTTTAATTTTGGTTTCAGATTTATATTAGATTTATATTTGATTTAATTTATTATTTAATTTTGATTTGGTTATACACCTTAGTCACTAATCATAGTATCCAAAATGCCTAATTACGAAGCTCCTAATCTATGATTAAGGATCCTAATTTCTAAGAACAGAGATGATGTTAATCTCATCCAAAAATGAGGTCAACAACTACTTGATAGTAGTTCTTATCTAAGCTTAGGTATTAAGGTTGATTGTTTCCTTTAGGCTATGCCATAAGTCATCACCCATTGGGGAGTATTCATGGTCTTGTGCTAGTGAATTAAAAGTCTCAATAATAACAACAAGCCTTTATCTCACTATATAAGGTTGGCCACATGAATCATTGTAAGTATCTAAGGATGTACTTATTGAGGTGATCAGGTACAATATTAAAGAATAGTGTACTATCTTGAGAGATAGAAGTCACTACCCTATAATGGACCTAATCACCTAATAAGGACTCCTAAGACATGATGGGTCTTCGAGTATACCAGAGATTTTTCCCGTACTTTATATGGATGAATAAAGTAGGGTTTATTTAAATTAGGTTTTAAAGTTCTCTATAGGGGGCAAGCCCCCATAATTAATTACATCTTAAGGGAAGCGAATCCCTTAAGATTACTCTCGATTAAAGTAGGCGATTGTTGTCTCCAAAGAATTCAAAGATAGGACTATCAATAAATTGGTTATGTTTTAGAAGATCGAGTGGGATGGATCAAAAGGAAAGAGTTATTGTCAAAACCAAAGGAGATGAGTAGGGAGTGCTCAAGATACTAGGAAACCTAGTGAGCACTCCAATCTATCTTATGGTTAGGCTTTATATATTTGAAATTGAGGAAATTTATTTATTTGAGTTGAAATTTTATTAGAAATCTAGGACTTATAATTCCATAATACAAGATTGTGGAAATGCCTAAGAGGTAAGGATTTTTGTTTGTAGCCCCAAAGGAAAACATCAACCTCGGATCCTAAATCTAGGGAGCATTGGCGATGGCCAAAGAATGACCTAAATCTAAGGCGAAAGTGGGTATATGATTTACCTCCACAAGAGAGAGTAAACCACCTAACTGCTGGACTTATTATCGCCTGGAGTGGCAGCCAGCTAACTCCTCCTACACTTTAAATCCATATAGGCAAGTCATAAGCTTTGCAAGATGGTTATACTATTATTTATTTAGAAAAGAAACTAAGTCCTTAAACCCACTCCCTAAGAGACTAGAGCATGAGGGGTATGAATAAAGACTTAAATCTAATGCAAAATTTTATCAAATTTTATTTAATTTGGGACTCTATATTTTGACACAGGCTATAGGATTTTGTATGCCTAAATGCATTAGAAGTTGATTATGGGTTAAATCAAAAGAGCAAGAGGTGTTCTTCCATCATAGGCTCTTAAAGGTTAAGCCCATTTTTATCTGGCAAAGATGGAATCCCTCTCTTAACAAGAGTGAAACAAGATGATTATGCATGATATTAAACACACAACATCCAGCTAAGGGGTTACTAAATATTTTATTATCTTGATTTAATGCCTAGGCTTTTACATGAGGTTATGAGTTATTTTAGAGATTTAGTTATGAGTTGTTAGTATGGGTAGAAAAATTAATTTTTTTATCCTAGGAGCCTAATTGCACGAGGCTTGCTTTTTATAATACACAAGCTAAAT
This sequence comes from Cymbidium sinense, assembly GCA_021442155.1. NCBI lineage: Eukaryota > Viridiplantae > Streptophyta > Magnoliopsida > Asparagales > Orchidaceae > Cymbidium > Cymbidium sinense. The sequence continues at coordinate 200,338,021 of CM038215.1, forward strand.
AAAATATCAAATAATTTTATAAATCTATCGTAAAAGAATAAGAGGTCGATGCGGTCGGGTACCGCCGTACAATCTGAATAGAAATGTTGGTAGCTAAGCTCTACCCTTATACATCTTGGCATAATGAAAGAATGTTTACAATTACAAATGATGAATGTTATGGGGGGTCTTTATTCTTCATTATTTCTTCTTTGCTTCTTTCTTCTTTCATTTCTTCATTTGATTTGCTCCATTTCTTTCTTTCTTTTTTCTTGATTTAGATGTGCTTGCTCCAAAGGCATCACATGGTACATAAGACTTGGTCTTATAACTAATGCTTATCCTAATCCCCCATAACACTTATCCTAATCCTAATGTAAAATTATATTAAAAGAAGGAAAGTAAATCTAGCTACACCTGTAAAATAAAAGTTAACTAAACACACCATACAATCCAAGTAATTATATGAATAATTTGGACTTAGCACCCCACACATGAGTAACAAAGCTCACCTATCCTAACTTGGGCTATGCTTAGGGGTATAAGCAACCTGTATAGCCAAAACATTTATATTTTTTTTATGGAGGCCCCTTAAACCTGACCCCCTGCAGAGAATATGATTAATCCAATAACAGCCTAACATCCATACTACACACATACACCCTAACATCCAGTCTACAATAATACATCATAAAACAAGCATACATCAAATCATACATCACCCTATTATAAAGCTAGAAGTGGTGACTTAGTCTAAAGTATGTGCATCAAGGCTTGTGTGGTATGCCCTAACTAGGCTTTAGAGTTATAATTTTTCTAAGTGTGAAGGATTCAATTTATAAAGGGTTGATTTCTCTTTAAGTGATTTAATTGATTTAAAAATTTTACTTAATATTTTCTTTTGTTTCATTTGACCTACACAAAATAACTAAGTGTTATAAAGTGAAGAAGGAGAGGAGACCCCTCTTTCATCCCTACCTTAAGTCATTTCTAAACCAAGTTGATCAATTCCTTTTAGTGAATGGCTTATTATATGTCTTGATTAACCCTAAGTTTAGGTTCATTCTAAATGACCTTATTCAATAAGAAATGTATCTTAAGATTAATTAGAATGAATTACTATCACATAACACATATTCATTCATTTCTCTCCATCATGTGTATCATATATATGATTAAATCCTAAGCATACCTATATATACAATGTATATTTTAACACACTTAAATGATGAATGCAAAGAAATGTGTTTAGAATTTAAATATTTTATTTGATTAAATTATGAATGCATGTCTTTTCAGTAGAAAAGATGGATTTTTCATCCATTAGCTAAGTACACAGTCACATGTATAAAAGTTTTAAGTGAGTACATTGCCATTATTCTACACTAGGGGAGTAAGGTACAAGACCTACTTAGGGCTTACTTAAAGCCTTGCATCCCCGGGGTGTCCAGACTAATATACCACTTTTCTTAGATACATATAGATGGATAAATAACTACAAGGATAGGATAACCCATGCAAAAATTGTATTTTTGGTTTACTTAATTCATGTTTCTTATTCATTGGTTATATCACACATTCATATGTATAAGAGTTTTAAGTGAGTACGTTGCCATTATTCTGCACCAGGGGCGTAAGGTACAAGACCTACTTAAGGTTACTTAAAGCCTCGCAGCCCGGGGTGTCTAGACTAATATACCACTTTTCTTATATACATATGTATGTACAAAAAGAACCACAAAAATGAGAAGCCATGCAAGAGGTCACATTTGATTTGATTGCATGATTTGCATATGTGATATAAAATTCTTCCTAAGTTGTAACATGGGGGTACATAGGAATAGATCTACACAAATGTTGTGTTCTTTTCAAATGAACTATACATTTGTAAATTCCATGTAAATCCATGTAAGGTAAGGAAATAGAACTTCATATTACATACCTTATATTATTAACACATGCAAACTTATAGATACTTGTAATTAACATCACTTCATATATTATAATTGATTTATGGGCTTTTGAAAATAGCTTTTGATTTAATAATAATAATAGCGACACCTATTTTTAATTTAAGCCAACACATGCAATTTGACATGGAAGAAATCATTTCATTTAATTAATTTTTAAAAGAAGTGAATACATGGTTTCACATGGCAAGCAATGTTTAACATGATTGGAAAGAAAAAAAGGAATATAAGCACATGATCTCATTCATCCCAATTAATTCTGAAGGACAATCATATTAAATAAGGCAATTTAAAGCAAACCAAAATTCTTTAAAGGCATTATTTTAACTTCGAGTTTGATTTAATTTAGGAAATATGAAAGAGGTTTGCTAATCCTAATCCAATTCCCTATGTGTCAATTAATTTGGTTTAATGAAGAATATTTATGTTGATTTTATGTTTTAATTAGGTTAAGGTATGAATTAAGTGAATTAATTAACCCTTAACTATATCACCTTAAGTTAATTAACTAATTAATGATAAGTCAATATGATATGCAACCACATGAAAAGTAAATTTATAATGCTCCTAAGAAATGAAAGGGGCCTAATGCAATTGGCTTATGATTAATAGTTAATTAGGCTTAAGGGATCTCACTTAACTACTTTTATAGTTTTCTCACACATGTGAGCTAACCATAATTTCATTATCTCTCACCTTGGGTTATTGAACACCCAAAGAGCTACCCAAGATCAATTAAAGGTTGCTTAGAAATGGATTTTAGTTAAATCAAGCTTATTAATTAGTTGACTGAATTCTTTGATTACATTTTGATTAGAATGATGAAATTAGCTTAGGAAAATGGATCAAGGATAAGGCCTCAATCCTTAATCTCTAAGCCATTTCAAATACTCAATTAGGTTTTGATTTTTTTCTTGTAAATTAATTAATTAATTAAGCAATTAATTACCTCATTAATCATCAATTAATTTAACTCCAAAAAGTGATGGAAATATAGGAATTGAATTTGGAAAAAATATCCCAATTCCACTCCCTAAGTTCCCTTACTGTTTCACAAAGGTAATTAGTCTTAAAAAATAAATTAAATAATTTTTCATTCACTAATTATCACTAATTAAATTAAAAGAATGATTAAGACTTAATTAATTGATTTCCCTAATTAAGCAACTAATAAAATTCTAGAAAAATAGTGGAGGCAGAGTTCATCCCCCTAGACATCCACAAAAAATTTGAGATTAATTGGAAGCTTAATTAAGGGGTAATTAAGCTAATTATATTTTTAATTAAACCTTAATTAAGCCAAAATCACCGTTCAAAATCAATTAATAATAATTTTCCTAGATTCTACTCTAAAATACCTTTAAAATGAGCTGAAGTTTGCATTTTTTGAAACTTTTTACAATTAGTTATTAATTTAAGAAGTTTTAGCCTTAAAAATTAATTAAAATATCATAATTAAAGCCTTAATCCCGTCGGGCCATGTGGCGGCTGACGCGGTGCACTTTCCATGTGGCGCGATGGGATTGGCTATTTAAGTTGTCACATCCGTATGCTGACTCAGTCGGTAGTGAATGCGCTTTCTCGTGGACCGTCCGATCCAAGATCGGATGACCATGATTCGATTGGAGGTTTACAAAAGGAAATAGGAGATCTAATGCGGGATCTAAGTAGAGCCGTTCGTTCTGATCACGCAGAACGGATGGCTCATGATCTATCCTATTTGCGAACAGTGATAGACAGATGCCGTCTATCTTTCCCCATTAGATCTGAGCTCACCCGAGCTTAGATTACCTCTAAATAGATCCCACACCTTCGGGGAAGGGAGGCACACACATCCAACGGTCAAATTCACATGAGATTCAAATTTACTTCACAAAAGACCAACCCATTTTTGCATACAAGGCTCAGTTTGAAAAATTACATCACCAGAGCTAATGTCCAAAGGTGGGTCATCGGAGGCAGCTTCGCCTAGTTGAGGCGAGGTCCTGTTGAGAAGCTTTGAGATCAATTTGGGGTAGAGTGCTCGGCGACCAATCCATGCAGGCAAAGGCCTCGACTCCGATCGAACTCCTATCTCCAGTGCTCGGGAAGGCTTGGAGAAGGTTCACTTGACTTCGACAGAGTATGAGAATGGTGTGGGTAAGAGGAATTTGGGTTTGATTGAGAAATGAGGGAGTATTGATTAAAGGAGTGATATCATGTTTCAGCTTTGCTCGGGAATGGGCAATGTCGATTGAGGAGGGCTTGAGGATGCTTGGGATTGCTCTAAGAGGTTTTAGAAATGGCTTAGGAAGTCTCTCGATGCAATTACCTCTATTTTCCACTTGAATTGAGGGGGTATACCCCTCAATTTCATGAAGGAAAGGGAGCACACGACCGCCAGCCACCATCCCACCTTTGTCTCCATCAAGTTCAGGTTGCACGCAAGGGATGAGAGAAGTGATGGGAGGCTGCCATGGATCCATTGTGCAAGGGTTACAAAGCTTGGATCCATTGGGTGCTCGGTTTGGGTTGGAGGTGAGTCAACTCACCTCCCAAAGGTCCATGGCCGAGGTGGGTTAGAAGAATGTTTTATTGAGTGCTAAGGGGACCATGGGGATGGGAGAGTTGACTTGGCTTCGATCCATTGGTTTTGAAGCTTAAATCTCATGGTTTGATTGCCAATCCCGTTGGGTGGGGCCACTTGGCTTTTGGGGAGGTCTTGGGCTGACCTAGGTGAGTTTGGGTTGAGTTAGATCAGCCCATAAAGTTTTATAAATTAGATTTGAGTGGTTTGGCTTAGATTGGTCAAATGGGTTCAATTTGGGCTAGGATGGGTTGGGTTAGCAAATTGGTCAAATTGGGTCAAACCAAGGCTTGTGTTAGGTTCATATGATGATTTAGAATATTTTGGTTCAATTGGTTTGAGTTGGTTTGGCCTATGTTTGGATTTGATTCATTTGGATTAAAAAGGGTTAAATTGGTCAAGTTGACCATTTTGACCAATATGACCAAATTGGGTTGGGTTAAGTGTAGTCAAGTTCAATTGGTGAACTAAAAATGGTTGTAAGCTTTAGTTTGGTTTGATTTAGATTTGATTTGAATTTTGGCTAATTTTCCCTTTAGGTCAATTTGGGCTAGGTTGGGTCAAGTCAACCAATTGATCAACTTGGGCTCAATTATGGTTTTGGTCAAGTTCAACAAGTGATTTGGAATGAACTTGAGCCATTGGTTACAATCAATTTGGATCAAATCATGATTTGACCCATTTTAGCTTTTTAGGCCAATTTGGGTCAACTTAGGTCAAATGGCCAATTGGACTTGGTTTGGCTCAATTGATGGTTTGGTCATGTTCAATCATTGATTATGAATGGGTTTGAGTTATTGGTTTTGATCAATTTGGAATATGGTGAATTTTGGCTAGTTTGGGATTCATTTGGGTTTCATTGATTATAAATGTTGACTTGGTCAAAGGCTAGGTTTGACTTAGTTTGACCCAATTAAATACAATTGATCACCCTATGATGATTGTTGATCATGATTGAAGGTTTAGATGGGCATGGTTCAATCCAATTTAGGTTAGATTAGAACTTGGTTCAAAAAGATCCTTTAGGTTACTTTGGGTCAAGTGAGCCTAAATGGGTTGGTTGGCTTGATCATGGCTTGATTCAAGTTTAGTTGAGTTGATATATGGATTTAAGATGGAAATATAAATCCAATTGCAAGTGGTTTGGAGCCATATGAGTTTTGGTTCATATGATAATTTTCAAGTCAAAAGGGTCAACATGGGCTTGACTTGGGTTGACTTCTGTTTGGTTTGATAATGGTGGTTCATGTTTATATTCAGGTCAATGATTGAAGGAATGATTGAATCATGAAAAAATCCATGAGTTTTGAATTGATTTGGGTATCATTTAGCCAAGTTCAAGAATTTGGCTAAAAGGGCTAAAATTGGGAATTTGATTTGGACCATTTGAATTTATATTTCATTTATATTTGTGAATATAAATGATGAAATAAATGAGTTATGAGAAAATCACTTGAGTTTGAGGTGATTTGGAAGCAAATTTGACCAAATTAAGGGATGTAGGTCAAAAAGGGCTTAAGTAGGGATGTGGTTTGGTTTGATTTATTTTGATTTGATTTGAATGGTTTGAATTTGGATTCATTTATATTTGTGAATATAAATGAAAGAATGATTGATTTATGAAGAAATCAACCAAATTTGGGTAGACTAAGCATATGAAGGTGGTTCATATGGCTTAAGAAGGGATTTTGGAATTTGAATTTGGTTATGGATTTCAATCACTTGGAGTTTGGAATAGATTTATGATTTGGAATTTGGATTTGATTTTGGAATTTGGATTTGAATTTGAGGTTTGGTTTGAAAGAAGGAAGCAAGGATTGGGTTTAGGCCATAGGGTATGCAAGTCCTCTTAAATCCCTAAGGCACAACCTATTTCTATGACTAACTCTTCTAAGTCTCTAGGGTTAGGTTAAGTGTTCACCTAATAACTAGAAGTGTCTTAAGACTAAGTAACTCTTACTATCTACAAGAGTCCTAGATCTATGATGAGGAAGTTGAGAGCTCACTCCAAAAGTGAGGTCAACACCTTCTTATCTATTGTGTCTTATTAAGTGTCAAATTTTCATTTCATTCTAATTAAATAAGATCATTTTTTTTGTACTTTCCAACCTAGTCTTTTCAAGTATACCTCTACCTTTCATAACATAGGTTGAATCTTATGCATCAACGCTCCTAATTTGGGTTATCGGACAACCTACATTTTATGTGACCAAACCATCTAAGGAGACTCGCTTTAATCTTATCTACCACTAAAGTTACTCTAATCTTTTTCATGTGTATATTCATTTTACATTTTTTCTCTAAGTGTAAAGACACTCATCCACCTAAGCTTCCATATCTATGCAATACTTAATTTTATATTTCTCTTTTACTAGCAAACATCCAGCCCCATAAAGCATTGTAAGTCTCACCACCATCTTATAATTTTTTTTGTAAGTCTAAGTGGTACTTTTCAATTACACATTAGACTAGATGCATTCCTTCACTTTACCCATCCAACTTAAATTATACTAATAACATCCTAATCTATTTCACCATCAATTCAAACAATAGACTTAAGATATATAAAATGTTCACTCTTTATAAAAACTTGATCACCCATTGTCACGACCCTACCACTAGATCTTTACAACTAAAATTGTACTCCATATATTTAATTTTAGATCAACCTTAAACCAAAATGTTTAGACTCTAAGGTTGATCTCCAAAATTTAAGTTCCTCTTAATCTCTCTCTAGTCTTATTAACAAGAATATCATCAGTAAAATGCATACAGCAAGGTACATCCTTCTATAAATGTCTAATAACAACATCTATAACTAAAGCAAAAAAAAGATATGGGTTATAGGTGCTTACTTGCATAGGGATACTGCACCAAAAAACCTAATAAAGTTTAAATTTAATTATTAGAAACACAAATTAGACAAAAATTTAAAAGTATTCTTGGTATTGTATTTGAATCCATAGCAAAATGATAATTTTATCTTTTGAGATAGTATATCATTTTCTTTATCTTATTCAGGTATATAATACAAAGATCTTTCTTATTCTATCTTTCACATCTATTGCAAAATAGTTATTATATCTTTTGAGATATTATATTATTATTAATGTCATATTTAATCACCAGAAAAAAAAATTATTTCAAAGTTTGTGGCTTTTTTCCCTATTTCCAAAATAAAATTTTCCCATAAATTTTATTTGTAATTCAATTGGGGATTAAAATTTCTCACAATAACATCTAAATTTTTAATGTCACATAAAAAATACTACTATCACTAATTTTTTAAAAGGAAATAAACATATGAAAGTATTATATAAGTAAATATTAAATTTGGGGTGTTAGATATTGAAATGCATAAGAACTGTGGTAATGTAAATCTTCCTTCATTTATTTCATTTGTTTTATGAAAGCAAAAACAAAACTAAAAATTATGAATCAAAGAAAATAAAAATTACAACTAATTACTACATATATATTTAGCCACAAAATCAAAGCAATCGAACAAAGTTGATTCAATTCAATCTAATCAATAGTAAATATAGAATTTTGTGCCTTTGCATTAAGAACTAGCACAAGAATAAATAAACAAAAGGAGCACAAAAGATATTAAGATTTTTATGTGATAAATTAGAAAAGGCAAAAATTATGGAGCTTAGCACACTTAAAATGATTCGCTTTGTATTTAAAGTTACAAAGCCCACTCTTTTTATACATGAAGAAAATGGAATCAAAGAATTAGAAGTACTTATTTCATCTTATGTTAATATCGTATAAATTGTAGAGAGTGATGATGGAAAATGTTAAGACAATTAACGATCGATGACAAGTGATGATGGTTGGATGATGTAGTTAAGTGATAATAATTGAAAGAAAATAAGAGTAATGATGGTCAAGGGACAATAATCAGATGACAACAGTCGAATAATGACGACAAAGTGATGTGGTCACATAACTTAATGAGGCAATGATGATTAGCAATTATGACCAAGCAACATTGCTTAAACAATGTACATATAATGTTGGCCGAGTAATGATGATTAGATGATAGCAATCAGGTAACAGTGTTCAAATGACAGCAATTCCTAGTAGTGGTCGTCGATGTCAATCTTTTATTAGAGCTTTAGAAATCCTTAGATCTTCAAACTCTCTCAAAATTCAACTCTTATCGCAAGTGAAGAATAAGGCTCTATTTATAATTTTTGAAACTTTCATTTTAATTATTTTGGAAAAACTTTAAAGTACTTTATTAGATGGCTTATATTGAACTTTTTATCATAGATCATTTATTCAACAATTAAGTGCTTTAATGATCTCAAAGTTATGTGAATTGGGCTTTTTAGATTTCTCTCGTCGAGACACTCAATTTGACTATAAGCATATAAGATTTGGAGATCATTTGACTCGTTAATTAATGTATTAATAGTTATATTTTAAGTGCTTAATTTAAGCTTATTTGGATTAAGATCAAACTACTTTTTTTATCATTTAACACATTTAATTTAATTATAAGTTTAATAAATATACAATGTTGATGGCCCTAAATTTAATTCTAAAGTTATTTACTAAAAAATTTCATCGAGATTCATACTTAATGGATGAATTTTTATGATGATGTATCATTAATTACAACACCCCTATAAATAAAAATCATACCTCACCTTCTCCTTTGTTAATGTGATTTGAACTCCATGACCTCTATTAATAGTTATTAATCCTCACATTTAGAGCATGGGATAAATCCAACCACTAATTGAGAGCATCAATAAAAAATAAGCATGAATTTTATGACCCAAAGAGAGAAAAATATAGCTATTTTCATTAAACAATCATAATATTAATAATTAAAAAAGTAGAATATTTACATACATGCCATGAATTTCTTTTTTAAAAAGCTCTTAACATATTATAGAATCTTTATGTATTTACTTATATGCATATATCTTAATGTGATTCAAATACTAAAATATTATATAAATAAATATAAAAATAGAGATTTACATACATACCAAACACTTCTTATGTATTTACATATATAATATTAGATATTTACTTATCTACCACTTTTTTATACATAAAAAGATGTATTTCACTTTTAAAAAGTGAATGATGATGGTATTTTTAATGTGATATTAAGATTAGAGTGTTATATATATATGAAAATTGAAGTTTAAATATTAGATATGTAAATACATAAGAATGGTATGATTTGTATATAAATCTCTCATATAAAAATTAATTATTAAATATATAAATATATAAATATATAATTTTTGTGACATATATATAATTCTGACTACTTGCTTCTTTAGCACATTCCAAGCTACTCCTAATATCTATCAATCCTGTCCTCATACTTATTCTCTTTTTGAGGTTTAAAACCCTTCCCTTCAATGCCCCTTTCTTCTATATTTCCGCACAAAAAATAAAAAATAACCGAGAAACATAGGAATAAAAAATGCCGCCTTCTTAACTGTTAAGAAATCAAATGAACGAAAAAATTAAAAATAAAAAAATCCTAACCATATATTTATTTTTATCCATAAATCGTAGCCATAATTATACTCAGCTTCTTTTCGTCAGGCTCATTTTGTTGCTTCAAATTTAAAAAATATATATTTTTTAACTAACAAATGTATATGATTTTGTTATTTGTTTGAATGTTAGTAGAATTAATATGAACTTCAAATTAAAAAAAATAAAAATAAAATTCTTCGCAAGTGATAATATTTATTTTGAAATATTTATATAAATATCACATAATTTATATATATTTAATTTCTAATTTTTATATTTATGTCTATATAATATTTTTATGCAATTAAAATATATTATATTTTTTTAAATAGGTGATTATAATATTTTAAAAGTGATATTAAAAAATTAAGTGTTGAATATAAATATTAAAATTTAGATATGAGATATACAGATAAATGAGAAATATGTGTTATGTATGTAAATTATTATTTTATTTTATGTTCGAAATGGTTGAAAATGTAAATTTTTTATAAAAGAGGGTTTATTTGTCAATTTATTAGATTTTTGTCAGCGTGGAGATTAAGGGTTTTTGTGAAAAGAAGATGGAAGAGGACTTTGTCGCACTTTAGTGCTGAGTTGTTACCCAGCATTAGTAGTACAGGCCCAGTTGGCGATGGGACCGCATGATGTGGAATTGAAGTGGGGTCCACCTTGAAAGAATAACGCCCTTGCAATTTTTTGAATTTTTTATTTATTATTTATTTATTATTTGTGGACAAGCGACGCTCGAATATGAATGTCTGTAGCTGAAATAGAGAATATTCCCTCAATCAGCATTTAGAATTATGAGAAATCAAGATAATTTTGAATAATTATATGTATATATATAAATATAATTTGTAAATACAATTTTTCCTTAATTTTTAAATTTTGTGTAACATTAAATATATTAAACATTAAAGTTGCTGTAAAAAAAATTTACATTTATCAAATCTCCCTAAAGTCATCAAGATTCACCAGTTCTAAAAATTTAAATAATAAAAAATAAATTTTATATGCCTCATAATAAGGATAAATGGATAAATATGTGTGCAAAAAAAAATGATCGAAGTTCAATTTACATGTGAGTACTTTTGTTATTGAAATATTTATTCATAGTCACTTATAGTCATTCTCTGAATGATCGAACAAGAAAATTGCTCAATTTTCTCTCCTTTAAATCCCTTCTTTGTCAATATTAACCTTAGAGCTCGAGTAATTAGTATGTAGTAAAGAATTATTTCAATCATGTTCAAATCTAATTTAAATTTAGTTTAAATAGTGTTAGAACTTTACTTAAAGCCATATTTGATATTTTCCAAACTAAGTGATTTGCTCTTGTGCAGAGGTTTGAAACAAGATTCTAATGAGTTCTTCATTACCTTATAAGAAATTTGTTCATTTAAATTTAGTTTAAATTTGTTCATTTAAATTTAGTTTAAATTTGTTCATTTAAATTATTTTCCAAACATTTCTTCATTACTAATCAATCATTGGGAAGATATATTTTGCTTAGGTCACATACAAAGTTATAGATGATGAAGAAATGTTTTAGATGGTTTAGAAGTTTCAATCTTATGGAGAGGGTAGAGATATCCACATTCAAGCAACTTTTCATTGTTATTGGCTTGTAGTGCTTCAAAGCCCTAACTCATCAACTTTATAAAGGTGTATGAATATCTACTTAAAATTTAATAATTATTTATATATCATATTTAATGATTGATGCAGCTAGCAAGCTTAGCATATGTTTAAATCTAAAGTTATTAGTCATATATTCAGCAAATTTTATTGAGGTATAACATATTTTCTTCCATAATTTTCAAGTAAGTAGCATGTAAATCATTATTAAATTCTTGAAACATTTATATATGGTATCAATCTTCTCCAAAAAAAGTTGATGGAGATTCTTAGCATGTAGAAGAATTGAAACTTGCTTGACTCCATACTTCTTTAAATTTCAAAAGTCTCCTTCATTTCTATAATATTTTGTGAGAGATTTTTTTACTAACAAACCATTCACCCATAATTCAACATTTCTCCCTTTTTTATTTTTTGAACGTGTTGACTTCACTTTGGAGTGAGAATTAACCTTTTCTCATCTTAGACTTAAGAACCTTCTAGACACTTGAATTTTCTTAGTGCTAAGACACTTATAGTGATTAAGGAAACACTAAACCTAAGTTTAGAGACTTAGAGAATATAACCCTAAGCCAAAAGTTTGCCTTAGGATAAATAGGTTTCACCTACCCTAAGGCCTAAACCAAGACTCATGCTCATCAACTCATCCAAACTTAAGCTCTGTGATTAGAGCTAAACTAACTCAAACCTATTCAAATAATCTTAATTGAATTTGTTTTTCCAATACAAGCTTCAATCCAAATTATCCTAGTGTGGTGTTTTAATTTGGATGTCATGTGGACACCACGTAGAACTTAGGGGGTACTTATTGAAGCGATCGGGTATGACATTAAGGTATGATGTACTATCTCAAAAGATAGAGACATCACCATACAATGGACATAATCACCTAATAAGGACTTCTAAGGCATGATAGGTCTTCAAATAAACCAAAGATATTTCCCCCACTTTACATGGAAAAGTAAAGTAGGGTTTATTTTAAGTCGGTTCTTTAGTTCCCTATGAAGGCAAGCTTCCATAGTTAATTATATCCTAAGAAATAAAATTTCTAAGAAAACTCTTGATTAAAGTAGTCAATTATTGTCTGCAAATATTTCAAGGTTAAGACTATCAAAGGATTGATTATTTTGAAAAATCAAATGGGATTGTTCGATTAGAGAGACTTATTTTAGAATCTGAAGGAAGATACGTAGGAAATGCTCATGATACTAGGAAGCCTAGTGAGCATTCCAACATATCCTATGGTGAGGCTTTATGTGTTTGAAAGTGAGAGGATTTATTTTATTTGAGTTAAAATTTTATTAGATTGTTAGGGCTTATAATATACCAACACAAGATCGTGGAAATGCCTAAGAGGTAAGGATTTATGCTCGTAGCTTGAAAGAAACTAGCAACCTTGGATCCTATATCTAGGAAACTTTAACATAAGTTAAAAGCGTGACATAAATCTAAGCGGAAAGGGGACATAAGGGTCTACTCCATAAGAGAGGATAAACCCGTCCGACTCTTCTGGACTTACAACCTCTTGGAGTGGCTGCCAGCTAATAACTCCTATGATTCAAAACCATGTAGTCTAGTCTTGTGTGATTGTAAGATAGTTAGGCATGTTATTTAATTAGAAAGAGACTAAAGTCCTAAAGTCACTCCCTAAGAGACTAGATCATGATTGACATGAGCATATGACTTAGTCTGAAATGTTAAATTTTTATAATTTTTATATAATCTTGACACATTCATTTGGACAAAAGCTCTAGGATATTTTATGCCTAAATGCATGATGAAATTTAGTTATTAGCCAAATCAAAAGAGAAAGAGGGTGAAGCTCCATCATAAGGGGTTTCTCTCATAGGTCAAGTGGTCCCTAAAGTGTTGAAATGGAGGCACTCATTTTTTTCAAAAGTTGTATAATATAACATGCATGATGTTAAACATATAACATACAACTAAGAGGTTGTTAAATCTTTAATTATTTTGATTACAACCTAGGCTTTAGAATGAGATTATGAGTTTTTTTAAAATTTTAGTTGTGAGTTATTAATTGGGTAGAAAAACTAATTTTATTTTAAGAGCCTATCACATCCACACCACACATTCAAACATCAATCACTAAGAAACTATGAAAATCATATTATTTTAGTGCACATATTAAACACAACAATAATCATTTTATAGACTACCGTGAAAGAATAAGAGGCTGGTGCAGCAGGATACCTCCATACACCCCGAAAAAGAGAAAAGGTTGGGTAGCCGAGCTCTACCCTTACACAACCCGAGATTACAAAAGAATAATTATAATTAAAATTGAATACATGCTATGGGGGTCTTCATTCATCATTTATTCTTTCTTGTTTCTTCTTTCTTTTGATTTGATTTGCTCCAAGGCATCACTGGGCACCCCAAGACTAAGCCTTCTAGCCACTACTCACCCTAACCTCCATAGCATTAATCCTAATTCCTATTGTAAAAATATATTTTTTATGGGAAAAGTAAATCTAAATACACCTGCAAAATAGATATTTGCTAAATATACATATAATCCCAAGCAGTTATATTTTATAATTTGGACTTAGCACCCTGCACATGGGTAACCAAGCCCACCTGTCTTAATGTGGATTATACTTAGGGGTATAAGCAACCTGTAAGTAAAATATTTATATTTATTTTTGAGTGGCCCCTTAAACACAATCACTTATAGAAAATAATATTAGGTTATCAATGGCTTAACCTTCAGTCTACGATCCACATCCCTAACATCTAATATAAAATATTACATCAAAAAATAAAACGCATCATCATTACTACACCGTCCTAACCTAAAACTAGAAGTGGTGACTTAGCATTCTAATGTGTGTGCTTAGGCTTTATGTGGTATGTCTTAGCTAGGTCTTTGAATTATGATTTTTTAAGTTTTGAAATTATTTAAGTTATCATGATGGATGGTTTCATTTTAAGTTGTTTAGGAGATTAGGGAGTTTTAATTTGTATTTTGTTTGATTCATTTGATATACACTTAGCATCTAAGTGTTATAAAGAGAAGGAGAAGGGTTAACCACCTTCATCCCTACCTTAAGTTGTTTCCTAAAAGCACATTTCTATGATTTAGTTTCTTTTACTGAATGATTTATTAAATATTTTATTAATCCTAAGTTTAGGTTAACCTTAAAAAATCCTATTCAACATGAAAGGTATCTTAAGATTAATGTGATTGAAATACCATCACAAAGAATATGTTGAATCATTCCTTTTCATCACCCATAAAATGTATATGACTTAACACCTAATATACCTATACATGCAATATATTTTGGCACACTTAAATGACTATAAATGAATTTATTTGGTAGAAAAGAGGATTCTCATTCTTTAATTAAATACACATACACATGTACAAAAGATGTATGCAAGTACGAGCCATTGTTTAAACCAGGGAAGTGACATAATCAAATGACCTCCTTGGGGCTATTTAAAGTCTCATGTTCCCGGGATGTCCAGACTATATACTTGATATCTTAAATACATATGAATGTATATACAACTATAAGAATGAAATCATGCAAAAGATTATATTTTTGGTTGAGTTGTTTATACATGTAAAGTAAAGATCTATCCAAATTCTAATACAAATATACATAGAAATGCAATTAAATAAGTAAATGCATCTGTTAACTAGGGAAGTGAGATAATCAAATGACCTCCTTGGGGCTACTTAAAGCCTCATATTCAGAATGTCCAGACTATATACTTATCATCATTCAAACATATGTGAATCCATATATGAATATAGGAAAGAAAGCACTACCATGACATGCTTAAGCTATAAACACATGCGTCCTATGTATATTCATAACTACTATTACTCCAAATGTTATTTTTAATTTATAACTTTTAAAAATAACTTTGAAATTTATTAGTGATAATAGCCACACATATAATAAGATTAAGCCAACACATGCAATTCTACATAAGCAAATTTTATTTGATTTTGAAAATATGAATGCATGATATCACATGACATACAATATTTAAGATGATTGAAAAGGAGTAGCCAAATATTTCTACATAATTCATTCAACTACACTAATTCCTAAAGACAATCACATCAAATAAAACTACTTAAGGATAACCAAAGCTTCTTATTAATTTGATTTTTGGATTTTGATTAAACTTAAAGAGGAGAGATCATTTGCTATTTTTCATCCCATTCCCATGCTGGTAATTTTAATTTGTTTAAGGAAAGATAATTAAGTAATTTTTTATAACTTAATTAGGTTGAATCATTACATAATCCATTTAATTACCCTTTCCTATGCTTCTTTAATTTAATTAACCATTTAATCATGACCCACAAATGATATGCACATGAGAAAAATAAAATTACAATGCTCTTGAAGGACCTAATGCAGTTGGCTCATGATTAGAGATTAATTAAATTCTAATTAAGTATTTTTATGATTTTTCTACACTTATGGGCTAATCATAATTTTCTTAAGGGTCTTTATGTTATTAAACACATAAAGAGGAACCCTTAATTTAAATGTTGATTATCTAATCCAATTGTCAATTTAATTTGATTTAGTTTTATAATTAATTGATTAATTAATCTCTTAATTAAATCTCAC
Organism: Cymbidium sinense; assembly: GCA_021442155.1. Lineage (NCBI taxonomy): Eukaryota > Viridiplantae > Streptophyta > Magnoliopsida > Asparagales > Orchidaceae > Cymbidium > Cymbidium sinense. Next base: position 200,354,313 of record CM038215.1, read on the forward strand.
ATTAATTAACTCTCTTTAATGAAATGAATTTGGAAAAGTAATTAGAAAAGTGTCCTAATCACTTCTCCTCATCATCTCACTGTTAATCAGTGATTAATAAAATTAAATTAATTAATTATATTATTTAGTTCTTTAAATAATTCTTAAATTAATTGAGAGGATAATTAGGGTTTGAATTTTAAATTCCCCTAATTATATAGCCAATAAATCCTAATGAAATTATGGGAGGCAGAGATCATCCCATTAAATCAACATACCAAGTTTGAGATCAATTGCCAAAGTAATTAGGGCTTAATTAAGCTAATTAAAAAACATTCAAACCCTAATTAAGCTTTAATCACTGTTCAAAATATAATGAAATTATTTTTAATAAATTCTCCTTTATTTAATCTTTCCAAAATATATTTATTTATATTTTTTTAGATTTTTCTATAATTAGTTATAATTTTATCAAGTTTCAGAGCAATTAATCAATTATAAACCCTAATTAATCCCTAATCCTGTCGGTGCCATGCATAGATGGATTACGTGGCAGCGCTTTTCATGTGGTGCCCTAGGATTAACCACTTAAATCATCTAATGTGATAGTTGAGTCAGTAGTGGTGAACACGTTTTCTTCCCAGCCGTTTGATCTAAGATCGATGGTGAGGATTAATCTCGTGGTTCCTATGAATTAAATCAAATAAATCTAATCAGATTAATCATGATCGTCCATTACAATTATGTGGAATGGATGAATGATCCGTCATCGCCCAAGCGAGAAGATGGACACCATCCGCCCTCCTCCACTCGATTCGAGCTTGCTGGAGCTCATGAGGCCTTGGGATTGACTCCAAAAGCTCCAATGAAGAAATCTAGAGGAATCTAATGGTGGAAATCATGCGAGAACACAAAATGCTTCATAAAAGAACAACTATTAAAGCTTTTCCATGGTTTGCCAGACTTTACCTCACCGGAGCTCAGAACTGATGGTTTATCAACTGAGGTAGCTTCATCTTGAAGAGACAAAGCCTTGCTAAGAAGCTCACACTTTGATTCCTCACCGGTGGCTCTGTGGACCAAGCGTCACCAAAGTTTGTCTTGGGATGGTCTCTGATGCTCGAATCGATTCATTCTTGGTCACTGGAGCTAGGGAAGGTGTGGGTGAAGTTAATTTGAGAATGGTTGAGTTTAAGTGGAATGTAATGGAGTGGATGCTTTATTCCTCTTAGGTTTGGTCTCACTGACGATGGGGAGGCCAAGGGAAGTTGGGAAAATGCTCAAAAGGCTTGTCTCAACTTACTTGTGCTCTGAGGATGCTTGGTTGTCTATGAGAATGGATTGGGGAGGAGCATACTCTCCTCCCCCTCAAATATGATGGCTCAGATTGGTCTTACCTTAGGACGCCCCACAGCGGTGGACATCGAGGGATCCGAGGTGGCTAGTGGGGGGTGGGCTTGAGGTGGGCTGCCAAGGGATGAGGTGGAGTGTTCTTGCTTTCTTAGGTTTGCCAATGGGAGGAGGTGGGTTAGTTAACCTCCATTGAACTATGGCTGACCCAACCAGCTTTGGGTTAGGTTAGCCATTGGGTCAATGGTCTGAACAAAGCTTAGTGTGGCTGCAAAGTGTAAAGGAGGGGGTTTGATGATGCAAAATAGATTTTATCCTATTTAAAGTGCTTTACCTAATGGGTAATGAGTCAATTCGGGTTTGATTTGGACTGACCCATGGTGACCTAAGGATGGGTCATGCCATGTTTGAATGGGTTTGGGCTTGATTTGGTTGGGGTTGGCTCAATTTGTAGGTCAAATTGGGTTAAGTTGACCAATTGGTCAAATTTGGTCAAACCATGGGTTGAGGAAAGTTTAAATGATGATTTATCATGTTTGGGTTCAATTGGTTTGATTTGATTTTGAGTAGATTTGAATTTGACTCATATGAGTTCATATGGGTCAAATGGGCTAAGTTGACCAATTTGGTCAAATTGACTAAATTGGCTTGGGCTAGGTGTTGGTTTGGGTTTAATTGATCATTTGAAGATGAATATAAGTTTTGATTTTAATTAATTTGGATTTAGGAATGATTTAGATCAATTTGCCCATTTAGGTCAATTTGGGCTAAATGGGTCAATTGGGTTGACTTGGTCCAATTGTGTTCAATGAAGGGTTTGATAATGTTCAATAATCAATTTGTGATGGATTTGAATCATTGATTTGAATCAATTTGGTTTAGGATTTGATTTGGCCCAATTTGGCCTTTTTGGTCACATTGGGTCAACTTGGGTCAAAGGGCTAATTTGATTTGATTTGACTCAATTTATGGTCAAGTCATGTTCAATGATCAATTTTTGGTTGGTAGGGATCATTGGTTTTAATTGATTTGAATTGGAAAGGGAATTGGTTCATTTTAGTTCATGTAAGCTAATTGGGCCAACTTGGGTTAAGTGACCAAATTAGCTTGGTTTGACCCAATTGATTGCAATTGATCAATCAAGGATGATCGATAATCAATAAAGGAGGTTTTGGATGATTTGGTTCAATCCAATTTGGGTTGATTGAAGTTTAGTTCAAATGGGTCCTTTAGATCACTTTGGGTCAAGTGAATCTAACGGGTTAATTGAGTTGGTTTTGTGTTGAATTAGGCTGAATTAAGTTTGATAATTGATTTAGGTGTAATTGGATTTCGGCTCATTTGGACATTTTGGGTTCAAATGGGCTAGCTTGGGTTAATTGAAGTGATTTTGGTCAATTGATTTGATTGTAGCTTCTGGTAGAGTTCGGAATGAAGGTTTGAATGATTGGAGTGCTTTTGCGAAGTCAATTGAGTTAGGTTTGATTGAAGGAATTTAGGTTAAGTCCACAGGATTGGCTTAAGGGATTAAGTTGGATTTAGGTTTAAATCATTTGGCTTAGAATTTTGATATGAATTGGAATTCAATTGGGTTTTGGTTGGATTAATTTAAGGTTTGGTTTTGCATGATTAGATAGGTATGAGTCTTGGGTTAGGCCATAGGATAGGTAAGCTACCTTTAGATTCTAGGACATAGCCTAAACCTATGACAAGTCCTCCTAAGTCTCAAGGTTTGGATTAAGTGTTTACTTAGTCACTAGAAGTGTCCTATGACTAAGAAGATTTTAGTGTCTAGAAGACTCCCAGGTCTAAGATGGGAAGATTGAATCCTCACTCAAAAGGTGAGGTCAACACCTGGACCTTAACCCAAGTTAACCCACCACAATCATATAACTCCATTCAAACCCATTCAAGTAAACTAAATCCAACTTAATTTTCTCAACCTCTCCAATTATTTATTAGATCATTTGAAGCCATGCCAATACTTGCAATAAAGCAAATTGAACCATAGAAAAATGACCAACCCAAATTAGCCCATTTGACCTAAAGGGCTCAAATGAGCCAAAACCTAATTAAGCCCAAATCAATTGTGATCAAAGCCACTAATAAACTCTAAATCCATCATTAAACCCCTCTCAACACTTAATTGACACCAACTCAACCCAATTCAACCCAATTAACCCAATTGGTTCACTTAACCTAATGAGCTCTAAATGTTCAATTTGATTCAAACTTCAATCCAACCTAAATTGGATTAGATTAGCTCATCCAATCTATTCCATAATAATTATTGATCATCTTTGATTATCCAATTGCAATCAATTGGGTCAAATCAAGTCAATTTGATAACTTAACCCAAGTTGATCCAATTGGCCTAAAGGGCCAAATTGGGTCAAATCACATTTCAATAAAATAATTAAAACCAATGCCTCTAATCAATGATTAATTAATTATTGAACACCCTACAATCATCATCATCATCATCATCATCATCATCATCATCAACAACAACAACAAGCCTTAATCCCACTAGGTGGGGTCGCCTACATGAATCCTTTGTCTCCATTTATTGTCTATGTGTCTCAAATTCTCATCAAGTATACTAAGATCATTTTTTATACATCTTAACCAAGTCTTCTTAGGTCTACCTCTACCTTTCTTAACATAAGGCAAATCTATTGAAGTAAATTTTACTAAGCCAACCCAATTGACCTACTTAGTCCAAATTGACCTAAAAGATCAAATTAAATCAAAACTCATTCTAATCCAAATCAATTCAAACCGACACCTACAATCATTCCCAAATGACCAATCAAATAGAGACCAACTCTTCATTCAACCCAATTTAACCAATTTGACCAAATTGATCAACTTGACCAATTTGGCCTAAATAAACTCATATGAACCATACCCAAATCCACTCCAGATTAAGTCAAATCAATTACACCAATGCATTCCAAATGATCAATTGAACTCACTCAAACCATTTATTTGAACCAATTTGGTCAAATTGGATGACTTAACCCCACCAAGCCCAAGTAAACCAAGCCTAAATCCAACCAAACTTGGTATGACTCATCCTTGGGACACCATGGGCTTGCCCAAGTGGGACCAACCTATGGTGAATCTAGTTTGGGTCAAACCCATTGAACCAAGCCACAAAATGGGACAAAATCCTCATTTGAGTGGGTTCTCCATCCCTTTACCCTATGACAGCCATCTTTGGCTCTTTTTGAACAAGAGGACTACTAACTCAACCTAACCCAAGGCTATTGGGCTCAGCTTTTGGCCATAAGAGGGTGAGTTCACCCATGGTAACCCATTAGTCCACCTAAAGGAGGTTGCACACCTCATGTCAGACCACTACACTTCTCCTACCTCTCACACTCAGCCACCTACCCCGGTCAGACGGCTGCCAAAGGTTGAACCAATATTAGCCCTTGGTTCAATTAGAGAGGGGAGTGTACTCCTCCCCATGGAGTCAAACTCAATACACACCTTTCTAAAAGCATTCCGCACAGTCCCATACCCTCTCCCGAGCTCTTCGTGCACTCCACCACCGGCAAGACTAGCCCCCGATCGAACCGAGAGCTACGTCCATCCAAGTTTCCAAAATCTCCATCAAATCCAAATTAACTCTTCCAACACTTTCACCTCACTCCGATGAACCAAAACAAATCATTTCCTGAGTGATTCGATCACCAGAAGATGTCTTAAGACCAACTTTGGCGAGCTTTCGATGAGGTTTGGTTCACAGAGCAATCGACGGGGAGGTAACTCATGATCTTCTCAAAGGGCTTCGTCTCTTCAAGATCAAGTTACCTCTATCGATGGACCACCAATCTATAGCTCCGACGAGATAAAAATCTGGTAACTATAGTTCCCCCATAGGTGTTGGTCTTTTTTGAAGTAAATTGTGTTTTCATGTAATTTCCACTGTACGATCCCTTTAGATTCATTCTCTGATCATTTTGGAGTTGATTTTGCCGTTGAACAAGTTTAATGAGCTTGGATCAAGCGACAGTGTCCATCTTTCGATGCTCATGAGATGATGAATCACCGACCATTTATTTCGTGTGATTAGAAAGGACGATCATGACTAATCGCGCTAGAAATTTTGATTTAATCCCACTGAAATCATGAGATTAGTCTCGACCATCTGATCCGAGACCAAATGGGCGAGACAAAACTGCATCCACTACCGTGTCAGATGATTTAAGTAACCAATATCACATCGTCACGTGAAAAGCATTGTCACGTCAACGTCTGTGTGGCACCAATGGTTTAAAGGGTTGATTAGGCCTTAAAATTATAATTAAATGATCAGAACTTAAAAAAATTATAACTAATTGTAAAAAAATCTAAAAAATACAAATAAACCTATTTTAGAAAGGTTAGACAAAGGAGAATTTAAAAAAAAAAATCAAGTCCCTAATTTATGCCTAGTGAATAGTGGTCAGTTAAGATTTGAAGCATAGGATAATTATTTTAATTAAGGCTTAATTACTTGGTTAATTAATTCTAAATTTGGTGAGATAATTCCATGGGATGTTCTCTGCCTCACATAATTTTCATGTAATTATTTATTATGTCATGTAAAGAAATTGGAATTTCAATTCTAATTACCTTCACTAATTAATTTAATAAGTATTAAAATTGATAAAAAAATAAAAATTAAATAATTAATGATAATTAATCATTATGAACAGTGGGAATAGTGAGGAGAAATAATTATGGCCTCTTTCTCAATTATCTTTCTAAAGGTATTTCCTTAGGAGGGTTAATTAATACATGTAATAATTAAGGGATAATTAGGAAGATTAGTGATAAAATATAAATAAAACAAAATCAATGATTGATTCAGATAATTCAAATGTAATTCATTAATTCTCCTTTATGTGTTTAATAACATAAAACTGGTAAAAAAATTATGGTTGACCCATTAGTATGGGAAAATCATAAGAGTAATTAATTTAGATTCTTTCCTTTTTTAATATAATTAACTCTTAAGCATGAGTCTAATTGCATTAGGTTCCCTTAGGTGCATTGCAAGTTTATTTTCTCAAGAGCATATCATTGAAGGCTCATGATCAAGTACTTAACTAGATTAAAGAAGTTTATGGAAGGATAATTAAATTGTTATGCTTAACAACTTGAACCTAATTAATCCATAAAATCCATTTAATTTCCCTCTTTAAATATGGTTAATCACCAACAAGGGGTGGGGTAAGTGCTAAGTATCAACTCTCCTCCTTAGGTCTCAATAATTCAAATATTAAAATCAAACCTCATAAGAACTTTGGTTAGTTTTAAAGAATATTTATTTGGCTTGATCGTCCTTAGGACTTAATGTAATTGAATTTGTTATGTGATAATGTTTAGTTACTTCTTTTAAATCATCATAAATGTGCACAACATTTGTGTCATATGTTCATGCTTTCAAAACAAAAGAGAATCAAAAGAATATGATTACATCTAAGTTGCATGTGTTGGATAAATATTATTATAAAGTGTGGTTATTATCACTAATAAATCCTAAATTATTTTCAAAACTATAAGTTGATGATGAAACTAAATCTAAGTTAATATTTATTATAAATGTTCATTGAAGTTTACATTTAAGTTATAATTTCAAAATAGTAAAGGTTTTATTTTATCTTTTTGTTTCATGTATATATTTACATTTGAATTGGTGAGTATATAGTCTGGACATCCCAGGAACACGAGGCTTTAAGTAGCCCCTAGGAGGTCTTAGATAATCTCACTTCATTGGTTTAACAAAGGCACATACTTGCTTAATTTCATTTATATCGATTCATGTGCCAAAATTTGAGATAAAACCATGCTCTTCGTATATCTAAGTTTTTCATAAATAAAAAAAAAGGATTTGCTATTATATAATATTTACATGATCTTCATCTCTAAGCTTATGTATATTTTCACATGTATTTAATTTGGCAAGTATATAATCTGGACATCTGAACACGAGGCTTTAAGTAACCCCAAGGAGGTCTTAGATAACCTCACTTCCCTAGTTTAACAATGTCACGTACTTGCCTAAATCTTTAATACATGTTTCATATGCTTAACTAAGGAATAAAATCTTTCTTTTCTATCAAAATATATGCATTAATGATCATTCAAGTGTGAAAAATGGCAATATGTACTGTATATATAAATATGTGTATTAAATTAAATACCATGAATAATAAAAATGAAGAAATGTGTATGCTATTGATGAAGGAAAGAAGTGGTGGAATGTTATCTATATAATACTGAATCAGTTTTATTAATCCTGAGATGTCTTTCATGTTTGAATAAGACCACTTAAGAATAACCCAAACCTAGGTTTAATAAAAAATTTTTTAATAAATGATTCAGTAAAGAAACTAAAGTCATAATAATATACCTTAGAAAATAACTTAGGATAGGGATGAAGGGAGTCAATTGCACCCCTCGCCCGCCCACACACACACACACACTTCCTTCTCTTCAAAATAATTAGATATTAAGTAAGTATCAAATGAAAAAAAAGAAATGTAAATTAAAATTAATAAATTCATTCAAAGAATTGAAATGGAACCTCCCCTAATGTTTAATGTAAACAATTTTAAACTTTAGATAATCATACTTCTAAAGCCTAACTAAGACATACCGTACTAAACTTTAGTACACAGATTAGAATACTAAGTCACCAATTCTAACCTTTAGGTTAGGCCAGTGTATGTCATGGTGTTATGTTTTAGACTGAATGTTAGGATTATTTATGCATTGAGTGGATGTTAGGTCGTTAATATCCTAATGAATTTTATGCAGAGGATTATGCTAAAGGGGTCACTATAATAATAAATAAATATAAATGTTTTTGCTTGTAGGTGCTGTTTATGCCCCTAAGCATAATCCAATTAGGACATGTGGGCTTGGCTACCTAAGTGTAGGGGGCTAAGTCCAAATATGTGAAATATAATTGTTTGACTTGTATGTTTGTTTAACTAATGTCTATCTTGCAGGTGTAGTTAGATTCTATTTTCCATAAATATGTGATTTTTTTTACAATAGGATTAGGATTAGTGTTATGGGGTTTATGATGAGCAGTGGCTAGAAGGTAAAGACTTGGAAGGCCCTGTGAAGCCAAGAGCAAACCAATCTAAAAGAAAGAAAGAAAGACAAGAGATTAAAGACCCCTGTAGCATTCATTATAATTATAATATTCTATTGTAATCTAGGTTGTATAAGGGTAGAGCTCGGCTACACTTTATTTTTCTTTTCTAGGGAGTACGATGGTACCCAGCTGCACCGTCCTCTTATTCTTTTATGAAGTGCATATATTTGATTATTGTGTTTAGACTGTGCAATAGAAATGGAATGCTTTTAATAGGTTTCTAAAAGTTTGATGATTTGGATGTGTGGCTTGGATGTGGTAGGCTCTTTAGGATAAAATTAAATCTTCTACCCTCACTAAAGACTCACAACTAAATTCTAATGTAACTCATAACCTCATTTTAAAGCTTACGCTCTTAATCAAGATAAATAAAAGATTTAGAAACCCCTTAGCTGAATGTTGTATATTATCACACGATGCATATCATATTGTGCCACTCTTGAATAAAGAGGGTCTCTACTCTTACATGATATGGGATATGTTTGACCTTTGCGGGTGATTCCTTGTAGTGGAGAACACCTCTTCTAATTGATTTAGCCTATGAATTAATTTCATCATACATATAAGCATAATTATCCCAAGCACTTGGTCCAAAATGAATGTTTCAAAAATGGTTTATAAAGTTGTAAATTTTGGCATTAGTCTAAGTCATGTTTTCATACACATCATAATCTAGTTTGTTAGGGAGCGAGTTTAGGATTCTAGATTTCTTCTTAATTAAGTAACAACCTAGCTATATTGCATCTACATAAGATCAGCCTACATGGTTTTAAAGTGTAGGAGGTGTTAGTTGGCGGCTACTCAAGACGGTTGTAAGTTTAGAAGAGTCAGGGTGTGTTCATTCTCTCTTGTGGAGGTGAACTATCATATCCCATTTTCCTGATTAAATTTAAGTCATACTTCTAGCTTATGCTAAACCACCTTAGATTTAGGTTCTGAGGCCAATTATTTTCTTTGAACTATGAGCATAAGCTCTCACCTCTTAGGCATTTCCACAATCCTATGTTGTTGGACTATAAGCCGTAATATTCTAATAAAATTCTAACTTAAATAAAAGCAAAATCTCTTTATCAAATAGATGAAGCCTCACTATAGGGTAGACAAAAGCACTCACCAGGCTTCTTAGTATCATGGGTGCTTCCTACTTATTCTATGTTGGAATCCACAAATAACTCTTCCTACTTAAAATCTCCCATTTGATTTTCATAAATACGTAAGCCTTTGATAGTCTAGCTTTGAAACCTTTGGAGATACTTATTGACTACTTTCATAGAGAGTATTCTTTGGAGATCCCCATTTTTTAAAGATGTAATTAACTATAGAATCTTGCTTCCATAGGGAGATAAAGAATCTGACATAAAATAAATCCTGCTTTATTATTCCATGTAAAGTTGGGGAAAGATCTATGGTACATGCTAAACCCATCTTCCTTAGGAGTCCTTATTAAGTGATTAGGTCCATTGTAAGATGATGTTTCCATCTCCTGAGATGATACATCATACCTCAATGTAGCACCCAATCACTTCAATAAGTACCCCCCTAAGATTTGCACAATGTCCATATGGCTCCAAATTAAAACTCTCTCCATATAGGATAGTTCTCACTGGTTCCAGTCGCAGGAGGAGACCTTCGGCAGGGAGGTAGCCAGTGTCACCACCACCGCACCATTCCACTCACTGACCACTATCACCAGTCCATGTCCCATCATCTTAAGTGCCTGCCAAATATCATAAATCAGCCTCTCAAGAAAAGCCAACCCATTTGGTGATACGATTACATCCCAAAGACCACACTCTATCTACTCCACTAGTTGAGGTGAGGCCGAGCTCTCTGGCTCGACTTTCTACCCCAACGGTAGAGAAGAAGGAGTGGTGACCTAGAAGCATCGTAATCACTCCATCACCACTATTGAAGGAAAAGGAAGGAGAAAATACCGGGTTTACTCCCATGATTGTCGAGCCAGTCAGAGATAACTATCCCCTATCCAGAATATACAATGTATCAACTCTTTAGGATAGTCCAGTAGTGAGTCACCACCTGATATATGTCCTAGTAGTTCTAGGTAGAGTGGATGTCTGATCATTAAAAGAGATATTAGAGTACTATCATGCCACAGTGAGGCAGATCATTAGAGATGATCATTCTGACCAAGAGGCGGGAATGATAGACTTTGAAGCCAATGAAGAAGACCTTTTAGTCAAAACTACTGAAGTCCACATGGTTGATACCCGAGGATCCTTGCATAGAGAGTAGCCCAGCCAGGAAGCTCAGGGCGTTGTAGTTAAGGAAGGTGAGGCATCAGACTCAACTCAGCGCCTTCACCAATAGATCAAGCTCAAGGATGATCAAATTGATATATGGATAGGAGAGTAGCGGAGCTGATGGCAGTGGTTTTATTATTACAAAATCAAACACCTGTCTCACAACCCACTCTTATGGAGGTCGATAGACCTAAGCTAGTGCATATCCTAGATCATTTCAAAAGCACTACTCCAATGGATGAGGATATTAATATCCTACATAGGAAAACAACTGATAGTACCTCCATGCATGAAAAAGACATAAAGTAGTGGTAGAATAGTAAGTGAAGGAGGCATTGGCGCATGCCCATGGGAGCTCATCAGTTCCAAAGGGTAGTCCCTACTCAAAGGAATTTGATGTAGTTCAATACCTAAGGGTTTTGTGCCACCATCGTTCAAGGTATTTGATGGCAGTGGGAACCCTAAGAAGCACATTGCACATTTCAGAGCTAGTTGTAGTAATGCTAGTGGTAGCGATGCCCTACTCTTCTGGCAGTTTGTCAGTAGTCTTTCTGGAGTGGCCTTTGATTGGTAAGCCAAACTACCCAATGGTTTGGTGAAGTCCTTTACAAAATTAGAACAACTTTTTATCAAGAGATTTGCATGAGCTATGTAGAGAGTGACTATAAGAAATCTTGTTATAGAGAAATAAAAAACTTAATGAGTCTCTTATTGATTATATTCTCAAATGGAGAAACCTGAGCATGAAATGCAAACCATATTTGTAGGAGCAGCATGCCATTGAAATTCTTCTCAAGAATATTCATGGCCCGATCGATTTCATGCTTAAGGGCTTTACTACTAAGATATTTTAGAAACTAATAAGCAAGGCGGCTAACCTATAAGAGGAAGCCAAACAGTAACCCTTCTCAGACTAGACATCCAAGCTTAAACCATATAAAGTGTTTAAGAAGAAGCTAGGGATAGTGATAGTACTGGACAAGGAAAAATAGCCAGTGAGAGCATAGTTTGAGAGGCCGAGAGCTCAGCATCCTTCACTCCCACTTCTTCTTCCACTACCTCGGCCACCATAAAGGCCACCCGAGCAGCCTACATAGTAGCAACACCAATATCCACCCCTAAGTAGCTACTATCCACCTACTCTTGCCGATAAACTCAATAATTCATACTCATTCAAGAGGAAAGTAGTCAGAAAAATCTTCAAGACCTTCTTAAGAAGCCTAATTTCTAGTTACTTGAGCCTAGAAACTCGTAGTAAGTGGGTAAGAGTGATGATCTTAACTACTTCCACTACCACCATATATTAGGCAATATCTTAGAGGATTTCTTTACGTTCAAGGATTGGCTTAAGCATAGCTACAAGTCAGGAGCCATAGTGATCCCCAAAGAATACTTAGTGGAGCAACCCTCTGGTTCAATTAAAGTAGCCTTTGGGAAAACATCTGATCCTTATAGTGTTCATAGGGTATCTTTTCTAGATTTATTTCTATTCCCCGGCATCGGACAACAAACCTAAGAAATTTCCCTGAAGCTACTCCGAATGCACAGTTTAGGGGATTCATTTTTAGGTTATATTATCTTAACTATTTGAAAATTACTCTCAAGTCAAAGAGATGGTATTCCTTTTCTCTACTTTTGACTACTATATCATCAACATAGCATTAAACCTAATGATGGATGAGTTCATTGAAGATCTGAGTCATAGCCCATTGGTATGTAGAACCAGTATTTTTAAGGTTAAAAGACATGACCCTATAATAATAGATTCTGATCGGGGTTCGAAAAGCAGTGTTTTTTTCATCCTTGGGGGCCATCTTGATTTGGTTGTAGCTAGATGACCCATCCATGAAAGAGAATACTACATGAGATGAGGCGATGTCCACCATTAATTTTGGTATAGGAAGAGGAAACTCATCCTTAGGACATGCTTTGTTTAAGTCCCTGAAATCGATGCATATGCGAATTTGGCCATTCTTCTTCTTAACTGGGATGACACTGGCTAACAAGGTAGGATTCTTCCTTGATAAAACCAACATCGATCAATTTCTTGACTTCAGAAATAACTTGTTCGATTTCTAATTGCATGCATCTAGGAACTTGCTTGATAGGGGTAGCCCTAGGATCTATTACTAGTTTGTGGACTGCTACGTCAGGAGATAATCTGAGCATTTCTTCATTGCTCCATGCAAAGCAGTCCTTAAACTCAGTCAATAGCCTAACTAAGTTATTTATTTCTTCTTCATCAGGCGTGAATTTTCTTCTGTCCCGAGGTTGATTTCTTTAAGCTTGTTAATTATTGAATGGATCTCCTCTTCGAATTCTGGCGGTGCATCTTTAATTTGGAGATCATCTGGATCATCTAAAGTTTCTAAACACATATCCTCATAAGAGTTAGTTTGGTGTGAAAAGAACCTATCAGACTCCAGATGGTTGGTGACAACTAAGCAGTAATCGTCATTGTCGAATGGACCAACTGTACCGAATCCTAGTCCTGATCTTGATTATGCATTCCTGCCTATGCTGTTCCATAATTCCATAGCTTTTTGAAATACTCTGACTTGTGCTTAGACCATGAATAAGGAATCAAACCCTTATTTTCAAGATTAATAACACAAGGCGAGTACCAATCAAAAGGTAATTCCATTAATTCTTTATATGAATCATCCTTAAGTTCTACATCAACTTTAGGATTAGAGGATGATGATCCCAAAAGAATCTCTTTGACTAGACATCCGTAGAAGACTGATGGGCTTCCTTAACTATTAAACCTTCAACTTTTTGACATGAAAGTGAGATTAGAGCTAAGGTTTCTAACTGCCGCCTGATAGTTTCACATACATTTGATTTGAATACTTTGCTTTGCCTAGAGGCCTGGTCTTCATCGCTATCCAGCTCGAGTGTCACCTCCAATAAAACCCGCTGAGAGGGGTTGGTTGGTATGTTAATCACATTAGACTCATCCTTCGAGCTAGATTCCAAGTCTAAGTGAATAGTAGGGGTACTCCTATGAATTGGAACATAACCCATGTTGGCTGATGGCCAACCATGGGATCTTCCACTTATGAAACTGCCTCTGCCTAGTGGAGGTCGAGTCATCCTACCCACATGTCCATATGATAGAATGAACTGTTGGTGGAATGTGATATGAGGCTCTATTTCTTCTTTAATTTCCCTTTCTTGTTCACTTGGATTTTCATTTCTTTTTTTCTTTCTTTTTCTTTTTCTTTTTCTTCATTTTCTTTTTCTTTTGTATTTAAATTTTGCCCAAGTTCATGAGAAAGGGTGTTTTGAGAAAGTTAGTAGGTCACATCCTCATATATCTCAACCTCTCTAACTGAAAATGGCTTTTCATCTCCTGTGATATAATATTCAATCTCATGCTTCCTGAACTTGATGCACTAATGGAGGGAGGATGGAATCATCTTGTTCTGATGTATTCAAGGCCTACCTAATAAAGTAGTGAACGAAGTATTTGAATCAATGATATAAAACTTGCTTCAGTCTTCTAGTCACCTATCTCCAAAGGTAACACTATGAAACCTAAAGCCCTCTTACCGTGTTCATTGAATCCTCTCAACATCATCTGATCTCCTCGGAGTGTGGACATGTTGATCCTCAAATAGTCAAGGGTCTTTAGATTCATAATATTCACCAATGCACCTAGATCAATGAGAACTCTGGAAAGTCTGAATCTACCCATATCAAGTGTAATGTAGAGGGGGCGGTTGTCCTCCATGTCCCCAAGAAGTAGGTCTTCATCTATGAAAGTGATTCCCTGAGCTTTTCTAGAATAATGTGCCTTCTCTCCAGTAGTGGTCAACTGAGCTAAGCATATCTCAAGATTAAGGAGAGCCTTAATTAATGATTCCCTCATCTCTCTCGGATAAGATAAGTGCATCATATATGCTTAGCTTAGATGACAGCTTTCTTAGGTGAGAGAGGATATTATAGTACACCTTGGGCTGATCCTCCACAAGCATATCCAAGGGTGGAGCATCCTGTGGAGGGGCTTCTTGATCCTCTAAACTAATGACTTGTTTCCCTATATCTTGAGGTGCTGCCCTAGGAGGTAGAACCTTGCCACTATGGAGGTTGACTTTGGTGATCTCTTGTGGAGGGGTAATGGAAGATTCTACTTACATGTCAAGCTCACCTATATCTTCTCCTATGGGCCTCTCGAAATTAGATGATTCCAAGTCTATCTCAAGAGGCGAACCCATAGTATTCAGAGAAGGAAGATCCAACTCTGAATTAGAAAGAGGAAGATCAAAATTATTATAGTTGTTGTTTAGACTTGAAGAGTTATCATTAGGATTAGATTTAGACAACACATCAAAAGTGACACATATATATAATTCAAGCTAGCTTTACTCTTCAATTTTTTTGGATTTGATAGGAAGTACATAGTAGAAATCAAGTAAAGTAAGAGGGGTGAGGGATTTGATGCCCTCATCCACCTATACAAGATGTTTACTAGAAGAAGAGCTAGCTGAAGTAGAGGTAGTCACTGATGTAGTAGCTACAACTATGGACTGGAGGCTAGACTCGGTGGTTGCACTACTTGGTTATCCTGTGATGGCACAGGCTACTGTTGCTGCTGAGCTCCCGCTTTCCTTGAGTTGGTTCTGGCAACTTGCAAACCTTCCTTGATGTCGATGTTTGAGCTATCTCAGGCACTTGCAAAGAAAGTTTCTTGATTTTAGATAAAATTTTCTTAGAGGTATGGGATAAGGAGATATCCCAACCTTCTTTGGTTTTGGAAGGATCACAAGTATCCCCAAGGATTATCCTAATGGAACTAGATGGTTGTTCCACAAGGTATTCCTTCAAGATAACTATAGCACTGGTTTTGAAGCTATGTTCAAGCCAATCCTTGAATGTGAAACAATCTTTCAAAACATGACCTAGCATACAGTGGTAGGGGAAAAAGTTAAGATCATTGCTTTTGCCCACTTCCTTCGGTCTCCTAGGTTCAGGTAGCTAAAAAGCAGGCTTCTTTAAGAGATTCTTAAAGATCTTCTTGATTACCTCCCTCTTAAATGAATAAGGCTTATTAAGTTTATCCAAAAGATAAGTGGACCATAGCTACCTAGTGATAGGTATGTGTACTGCTGTTGATGATGATGTGGATGAGGAGGAGGTGGTGCCATGGAGGCTATTGTGGTGATCGGTAGGGCTTCCTTGGTGGTGGTAGAGGAGGTGAAAGTCACGGCTGTGGAGCACGAGGTCTCTCAAACTGCTCTCTGGCCAGCTGTTTCCCGTTATCTACTGCTATCACTGCCTCGGGCTTCTTCTCAAAAGCTTTCTATGGCTTCTTCTTTATTGATTGGTTAGGAAAAGATAACTATTTGGCTTCTCCTTGTAAGCTAGCAGCCTTATTGATTAGCTTCTCAAAAGTTTTGATGGTGAAACCTTTAAGCATGAAGGCAACCAAGCCATGGATATTCTTAAGCAGAATAAAAATGGCATGTTGTTCAGATAGTTATGGTTAGCATTTCATACTTAAATTATGCCATCTGAGAATGTAATCAATGAGGGACTCACCGGGGTTTTGTCGGGCCACAACGAGATCGCCTATAGTCAACCTTTCCTGAGCTCCAGCAAACCTCTTAATGAAGAGTTACTCCAACTTAGCAAAAGTCTTCACTGAACTGTTGGGAAGTTTAGCATACCAATAAAAGGCTATGCCTGCTAAACTACTGATAAAGAGATGGAAGAGTAAAGCATCACTTCCACCAGCATTGCAATAACTGACCCTGAATTGCACAATATGCTACCTTGGGTTCCCATTGCCATCGAAGCTCTTGAAAGAAGGAGGCACAAAACCCTTAGGATATTAGATGTCATTGAATTCCTCCAAGGGTCTACCCTTTGGAACTGATGATCCTTCTCGGGCTTAAGCTATTGCTTCTTTCACCTGCTGGTCAACCATGCTTTTGATATCTTTTTCCTGTATGGAGGTACTATTCACTACCTTTCTATACGGATTAGTGCTACCTTGGTCTATTGGAGGTAAAGTTTTGTCTGGATCCAAGACATGCACCAACTCTGGTTGACTAGTCTCAGCTATAGTAGGATGGATTGTCGGTGCTTATTTTTGAAGTGCTAAGACTGTTGCTAATAAGTCCTCGAGCTACTTCCCCATCTTATCTATTTGACCATCTTTTCACTTTATTTGCTCAAGGAGGTGTTGAGTCGAGTAAGTTATGTCTTCCTGCTCGGCCTCAGTACCTTCTATAGTCTGATGCTCATGGAGGAGAGAACCTCGGGTATCTACCATGTGTACCCCTGCTGAATCCTCTAACAGATCATTTTCATTCAGATCAAAGTTGATCTTCTCATCCTCTAAATCGGACCAAGCACATACTAACATTTCCTTCTTTTCTGTTAGATACTAGGCAACTATGTCATCTAGGGATCGGTCCAACTAAATAGGCACATAAGATCGAGTCTGACCAGTAGTAGGGTCACTGTCATGCATAGATAGACACCTAAACTCTAAAGCTGCTGGCAAGCTGATCTTGTGAGGGCACTCACTAGAGGAAAGATACTCATGACTATTGCTAGATCTAGGTGGAGTAGCACTCCTAGGAGGATCTATAGCCATCGGGGTGACTGAACTATCTCCTCCTCCCTCAACTGCTGTAACAATCTCTATATCCTGGTATGGTAGTGGTGGTGATGGGATGACTATGATACTTTGAGGTTGCTAATCCTTCTTCACCACTATAGGGCAGAAGGTCGAGCAGGAGAGCTCGGCCTCGCCATAGTAGGCGGTGTAGATAGGATGAGATCTCTCAACCATAGCTGGATCACTAACTGGTTTCTCTTCTCCCCCGATGCGGCCTTCATGGCCTTGGAAAGGAGATGCTGGAACATGTACGGGTGACGGCGGACATGGAGAAGAGAAGTGTGGTGGAGGCACCACCGACTCTTTTGGGATAGGAGCTACTCTTCTATGATGTATAGTCCCCATGAGTAAGATACTGTCATTATGGTCGGCGTGGGTAGCACGCCAATCTGGAAAATCCATAAGTGTGGAGGACATTAACTGTCGGCTATACCTCTGATGCTCTCGGTTAGTGACATGAACTGATGTGAGGGCCAACCTAAGCTGCCTACCCACATTGTGGGGAATGACTGATATCAAATCAAATTGAGCCCCAGACTTAGATCGTCCGTAGGCTCTGCCTACTTGGCATAAAACTGAACGGAGGTTGGCATACAACCTCCTCCTCTCACTAACCGATGCCTTGAACTAAACCGCTGGTGGAGGTGAAGCAGAAATCCTCTTGACATCCTCTCTATTAGATCTGAAGTGAGGGTAGAACTGGTTTATTGTAACCAACGGGAAAACCATCATGGGCAAATCCTCTACAACTGACTGAGTAGCTGCCTCTAACTCCCTAGCAATGTGAGTGTGGTACCGCTTTATCATATAGTTCTTATTTCTTCACTAGGTTCGGGTAGGGCGAGCAGAGTAGAAGCTCGACCCAACCTCAAACGCAAGGGAGACAATCCCTGGGATCACGAAAGCCTTCCCCTTGGAGGGTGCTAGTGAGTGGGTGCTAGCTCTAATTGGGGCAGCATGGGGAACAACCGGGTGCACTGATACTGACACTAACACTAATACTATGGGAAACTGCCACTACTTTCCTCTTCAGTGAGGGAATATCCGAGCTAGACGGCATGTCGATATGGACTATCGGCTTCTGCCTGGTCACCATGCTCCTATTAACACTCATGAGGGGGGTCCCCTCACATGTAATCTGGCCCCCTCAAAGCCTCGACTGAAGTAGATGAGGTGGGCATAGTCAGATCGTGGAAGGCTGACCTGATCTAGGGCCAAATCCATCCCATGAGGAAACGTGAAAACATACTTCTGCGCTACCATTGCAATCAACTAAAACTAAAACTAAAATTGACAACTGAAAGTCTGCAATGTTAAAAATAAACTTGAATAACATTCCTATTTTGTTGCTTTTTGAATTTGAATTTAGAATTTGAACCCACACTCAACATCTTGAAAGTGTTAAGGACTCAAATGGATTTAGAAGAGATATTGAGATTTGACTGAAAAGAGGAATTTTTTGAATGTAGAATCCACTTTCAACAAATTTGGGTATGTTGAAAATGGGTTCAAATATTTTTGGAGAGATGGTTCCATAGGTTCATGTTTGAATTTTGAATTTTGATTTTGAGGACCCTTTATTTAACAAATTTGAGTATGTTAAAGTAAAGGGTCAATTGATATTGTTTTTTATTTGAGTTTTTTGGAATTTACTCACATGGAAAATTTGGGAATGCAAGGTGAGGTGTTTGAAAACAACTTCTTCTTTTTCTTTGTTTGCTTTATTTTGTGATTCATTTGTGATTTTGAAAATGGAATCCTGATTTAGCAAATTTGGGTATGCTAAATGAAGGATCCAAGTGTGTTTTGCTTTCTGAAATTTTTTTTATTTGAAAATAGAATCCTTAGCAAATTTGAGTATGCTAAGAAGATCCTAATGTGTTTCTTTTATTTTTAGAGATTGTGATTTTGAAAAATAGATCCTTAACAAATTTAGGTATGCTAAGGAAATCCTAATGTGTTTCTTTTATTTTTGATTTCATTTTGAAAAAGAGGATCCTTAGCAAATTTGGGTATGCTAAGAAAATCCTAATGTGTTTCTTTTGCTTTTGATTTTTTTTTTTGAAAATGGAGATTTCACTTTAGCAAATGTGGTATGCTAGAATGAAATTCCAATGTTTTTTGAATTTCTGTGAGATGGAGATTTCACTTAGCAAATTTGAGTATGCTAAATGAAATTCCAAAAAATGTGTTTCAAATTTTATTTTGAAAAATGGAGACTTCACTTTAGCAAATATGGTATGCTAAAATGAAGTTCCAAATGTGTTTTGAAAATTTTGTGAAATGGAGATTTTACTTAGTAAACTTGAGTATGCTAAATGAAATTCCAAAAATGTGTTTCAAATTTTGTTTTTGAAAATGGAGACTTCACTTTAGTGATGTGGTATGCTAAAATGAAGTTCCAAATGTGGGTTAAAAATTTTGTGTTTTGTTGATTTTGAAAAGAGAGATTTCCATTTAACAAATTTGGGTATGTAAGATGGAAATTAATTTTTTTGAAAGAGGAAATCCCAACCTAATAATATATGGAGTATGTTAAGTGGGGTTTCAAAATAGTGTCATTTTATTTGGAAATGAAATCTTCATTCAATAAATTTGGCTATACTGAATGGAGATGTTTATATGTGCTTTTTGAAATTTTATTTTTGATTTTGATTGGAAATGAAACCTCCATTCAATAAATGTGGGTACATTGAATAGGGAGGTTTCATATGTACTTTTTTAAAATTTAATTTTGATTTTTATTGGAAATGAAGCCTCCATTCAATATATGTGGGTATATTGAATGGAGAGGTTTCATATGTGCTTTTTTTATTGAAAATTTCTTTTTGATTTTGATTGAAATGAAACATCCATTCAATAAATGTAGGTATATTGAATGGAGAGATTTCATTTGTGCTTTTTGAAAATTTATTTTTGATTTTGATTGGAAATGAAACCTCCATTCAATAAATGTGGGTATATTGAATGGAGAGATTTCATATGCGCTTTTTTAAATAAAAAATAATTTTTGATTTTTATTGGAAATGAAACCTCCATTCAATAAATGTGGGTATATTGAATGGAGAGGTTTCATATGTGCTTTTTAAAAATTGATTTTTGATTTTGATTGGAGATGAAACCTCTATTCAATAAATGTGGGTATATTGAATGGAGAGGTTTCATATGTGCTTTTTGAATAGGTGAAAAATTCCAACTTAACACATGTGGGATGTGTTGAGTGGAATTTCAAAGTTGTGATTTTGCTTGAAGATGTTACATCCATCCAACACATTTGGATGTGTTGAATGGAAAATTTTATCCACGAATTTTGTGCTTTTTGAAAGTTTATGATTGTTGGAATTTTATTTTTGAAAATGAATTCTTCATCAAAATGAATTGAGTGAAGAAGTTCATTTGTGCTCTTAGAAAATATGAGTGTTGGTTTTATATTTTGAAATGTTCCTATATATAATAATTATGAAAATTGTTAGATGTAGTGCAAATATTTTATTAAGTGTATTTTGAAAAAGTGCTTTTGAAAAGCAAGACTTTTATGAAGGATTTATTTTGTCTTTATTTTTAGGATGGACCTTTCCTTACCATAAAAATGGTAATGAAGTATTTAATTATTTTATTTTTATTAAATTTTTATTTTCACCCATTGGAGAACCCCAACGGGGGTTTTAAGACAAACACAGGGTGAGGTCCTAAAACCTAAAGATGTTTGCTAGCTTAACTTAAGAATGAAATAAGCTATGTGCCAGTTGAAAAGGAAGATAGTCTTGGATTCATACAAAAGTACAAACCTACTATCGATACTTGGAGACAATGATCATTTATCCAAGATGGAGAGAGGAACCATCCCGAGCGGAGTCAAAAAATCTGTGGTGAAAATTTTATATATTCCTTCCATCATCTATCCCTCTTTTGGTAAAGAGCATTAATGAAAACATAAATATATAAAATACACCTTATCAGGATGCCACGTAGATCCACGGATGTTCTTATTAGGGTGATCAGGTACAACATTGAGGAGAGCTGTACTATCTCGAAAGATAGAAGTCACCACCCTACAATAGACCTAATCATCTCAATAAGGACTTCTAATGACTATGGGTCTTCAAATGTACCAGAGATTCTTCCCCTACTTTACATGAAAAAATAAAGTAAGGTTTTTTTTTTAAAACTAGGTTCGTTAAGTTCCCTACAGGGGCAAGCCCCCATAGTTAATTACATCCTAAGAACAGAATTCCTTAGGAATACTCTCGATTAAGATAAATAATCATTGTCTCCAAAAGATTTTGAAAGGTAGGACTATCAATCGATTAGTTTATTTTTAGAAAAGTTCAAGTGGGGTCGATCAGGAGGATGGAGTTCTTATTGAAGCTAAATGAAGATAAGTAGAGGATGTTTAGGATACTAGGAAGCCTAGTAAGCACCCCAAACTATCCTATGATTGGGCTTTAAAATTTTGAAATTGAGTTGATTTATTTAAGTTGGAATTTCATTAGAAAGTTAGGGCTTACAATTCTATGATACAATATCATGAAAATGCCTAAGAGGTGATGATTTATGCTCGTAGCCCGCAAAGAGAAGTAGCAACCATAGAACCTAAATCTAGGGAACTTTGGTGAGGGCCAAAAGCACGACCTAAATCTAAGGCGAAAATGGGTATTTGGTTTACCTCCACAAGAGAGAATAAACCACCCGACTGTTAGACATACAACCACCTAGGGGTGGCCGCCAACTAACTCCTCCTACGATTTTAAAACATGAAGGCAAGTCAAATGCTTTTGCAAGATAGCTAAGCTGTTATTTATTTAGAAAGAGACTAAGTCTTTAAACACACTCCCTAAGAGACAAACATGTAGGACATGATTTAATGACTTAAATCTAATGCAAATATTATTACATTTTTATTTTCATTTTTGTACAATCAATCTGACACAGGCTTTAGGATTCATATGCCTAATGCATGGGAAATTAGATTATAGGCCAAAAATCAATAAGATAAAGAGGTGTGTTTTCACCATGGCTCTCAAAGGTTAAGCCAAATTCTTTGGCAAAGGTGGAAGCCCCAATCAAGAGTGAAATAATATACTTTTTATGCATGATGTGAGAAAAGTAATACAACATCCAGCTAAGGGATTGCTAATTATTTTATCATGATTTATAGCCTAAGCTTTAGATGAGGTTATGAGTTATTTTATTTTTAGTTTGAATTAATTAGTTAGATAGAAAATTTATTTTCCTAAGAGCCTAATCATCATCCAGGCCATACATCAAAGGAAGGAATAAACTAGGAAAAGATGCCATCTTAATGCACAAGCTAAACAATGATCAATCAATTTATAATACTAAAAAAGAATAAAAGGCCATTTGTAGTCGGGCTCCACTGTAAAAATCCAAAAACAAATTGGGTAGCCAAGCTCTACCCTTATACAACCCAATTACAAATGAATTAATTATAATTAAGCAAGGAATTCATGTTATGGGGGTCTTCATTCTTCATTTCTTCTTTCTTCATTCTTCTATTTTCTTTTGATTCCTTCTTTTGGATGGTTGGAATGTGGTTGCTCCTAGGGCTTCATATGGTACATAAGACATAGTCTTATAATCAATGTTAATCCTAATCCTCCATAATAATCATTCCAAAATCTTAATTGCAAAATTACATGAAAATGGGAAAAAGGAAATCTAACTAAAACCTACAAAATAGAAATTAGCTAAACAAACCATACAATTCCAACCATGTAAATGTATATATTGGACTTTGCACCCCACACAGGGGTAACCATATCCACCTGACCTATTTTGGATTATGCTTAGGGGTAGAAGCACCTGCACAGAAAATAGTTATATTTTTATTATAACGCCCCTTAAGCACAATCCCCTGAAGAAGATAATGGTTAGACTAAGATTGCCCTACCATTTAGTCTACACATATACACCCTATCATCCAGACTAAAACATCACATCATAAAATAAAAGCTTACACCAAACCATGCACTGCCTTAACCTAAAGCTAGAAGTGGTGGCTTAGCCTAATGTGTGTACTTTTCAAGATTTATGTGGTATGCATAGCTAGGCTTTAAGTTTAGAGTTTTCTATGTGTGAAAGTGTTTAACTTAGAGGGTGGTTTCATTTAGGTGTTTTAATTGATTTGGTAGATTTTTATTTTGTGATTTGATTAGGTTTGAATGAACTTACAATTAATTATTAAGTTGTAAAGAGAGGGAAGGAGAAGAGAACTTCTCTTTCTTCCCTACCTTAAGTAATTTCTAAGATAGATTCATATTTGATTTTTGTTCAGTGAATGTCTTATTATGTGTTTTAATTAATCCTAAGTTTATATTTTTTTCCTAAATAAACTTATTCAAGGCATTTTAAGTAAAGTGAAAATATCACAAACACACACTTCATTTCTTTCCCAACATGTGTAACATGCATATGGATGAATCCTAAGCATATCTGTACATGCAATGGAAATGTTTAGTACACCTTAATGATGAATGCTAAGTAGTGTTACTTAGGAAAATTTGGATGCTTTATGATGCATGATTTTTATTATGTAGAAAAGAGTGATTCTTTTATCCATTTTTCATATGAATATTTACAAGTATAAAAGACATAAGTGAGTACGACACCATTGTTAGCACCAGGGGTGTAAGGTATAAGACCTACATAGGGCTACTTAAGGCCTCGTAACCCCAGGGTTGTCTAGACTAATATACCACTTTTCTTAAATACATGTGCATGTACAAAAAGAAATGGATGGAAAAAGAAAGATGCAAAAGTTTATGTTTGTTTGGTTTTGGTTTGATTATTTATTTTATATGTGTGATGTGAATCCCTTCTTAAATCATGACATAGGAATGTATAGGAATGGATTTAAGCAAGTGTTATGTCCTTTTCAAATGGACTATACACTTTGCAAATCCTACATAATTCTATATTAAGAAAGAGAGGGAGAATCACATAACACATTTTATGCTATTCACATGCAATTCATGAGTACTTATAAATTTCTTACCTTTCAGTTTTGATGTTTAATTCATAAGTTTTTTTTTAAAATTTTAGATTTAATAGTGATAATAGCCATTCATATTTTTGGTTTAGCCAAAACATGCAATTTGACATAAAGGAAATATTTCATTTTTAATTTGATTTTTAAAAAGCATGAATGCATGATTTTCATATGACATACACATTTAGTATATTGGGAAAATAAAGTGATGAAAACATGTAAATTCATTCACTCTAATTAATTCCTAAAGATAATCTTATGAGATAGGATTATTTAAAACAAATCAAATTTGGTTTTAAAGAAATTTTATTTTGTTTGAGTTTGATTTGAATTTAGGAAATGTGAAGAGGTTTGCTATTCCTAACCCGTTTCCCACATGTGTATATTATTTTAGTTTAATTTTAGAACCATTAGATGATTTTTATATTTTGGTTTAGGTTAAGGTATAAATGTGCATTAATTACCTCTTACCTACACCACTTTAACATATTTAATCAAATAATTATGAGCCAATGTATAACATAAAACCACACAAGGAATTTAATCAGGAATGCACTTAGGAAAGAAAGGGCCTAATGCAATTGTCTCACAATTAGTGATTAATTAAGCTAAAAAATTTAGTTTAAGTACTTTCATAACCCTTCCCACACATGTGGGTTGGATTTTGATTTCCTTAAGTCACTTAAGTTATTGAACACCTAAGCACCTACCCAAGATGAATTGGTTAAGTTTTGGAATATTTTGATTTTGAAAAGTTTGATTAATTAAGCTATTTAATTAAGTGATTAAATTACTTAATTAATTTTGCACCTTCATTAAGTTTTAAGTCAAATGAAATAAACTTAGGGGAAAAGATATGGGAAAGAACTCCTAATCTCATTCCCAAAGTTCACTCACTGTTCTAACTTAGTTAGCAAAATCAATTAGTTGATTTATTATTATTTAAAAGGTTAATTAATCATTTAATTGATTAAGAGTGTAATTATGAATGAACTAAGAAATTACCCCAATTAAATCATTAATAAATTTCAAGAAAATCATGGGAGGCATAGGTCATCCCATTAATCAATCCTAGAAAGTTTGAAATTAATCAGTGGAATAATTAGAGAGTAATTAAAATAATTATATTTCTAATAAAACCCTAATTCATAAAATCTCACTATTCAAAATTGATTGAAATTAATTTTAGATTATTCTGTTTAATTATCTTCACAATTCTTTTTATTTTGTATTTTTTTGATTTTTTTACATTTATTTATGTTATTTTGAATTTTCCATGATTATCCATTAATTTAATAGCCTAATTAAATGACTAATCTCGTTGGCACCACGTGGACCACTGACGCGGTGCGCGCTTTCCACGCAGCACAACGGGATTCATCACTTAATTTGTCACATCAGAGTGTTGTGTCAGCAATGGCTCTAAGTGCTTTCTCCTCATCTGTTTGATCAAAGATCAGATGATTAAGATCAAGCCCGTGATTATTAAGGGATGAATCAAGGGATCCTACGCGTCCTACACAATTTGATCATGGCTGTCCATCAAAAATATGAAAATGGATGGCCCATGATCCATCCTTGAGCTCACCTGTGGGAGATGGCTTCTGTCCATCTTCCATGGCATGATATGAGCTCGATTGAGCTAGGATTGAGCTCAAACTCAACCCACACCATCATCATGCAAGGGGATGAAGATCTATGATTTCTTTGAAACTTCCTTCGGACTACTAGAATTCAATTTTGTACTGGCACTATCAAGCTATATTGAGATGAAGCCATGTTGAAGAGCTGTTGAGTGGGTGTTTTATGGACCAAGTCACCCTCAATTACCTTGCAAGGGAACTTGAAGAAGCTTTGGATGAATTGATCATTACCCCAAAAGGATTGGATTGGGTATTATCTAAGTTGGAAATTGCCTTAGCCTCACCTATTTTTGGTTTGAAGGAATCCAAAAAATGGAGAATTCCAAATGCTTGGGGATTGCTTGAGGGAGCTTGAGAAGCTTGAAGGAAGTCTCTCTCCATCAATCGAGTGTGTGTGTCTTCAATTCAAGTGGAATTAGGGGGGAGTATATCTCCCCCTTGAAGGATCGGACAGCAGTAAGCTCTCCTTCTATTTTTGATCAATTGATGAGATGTAAAGATTTTGTTAGGCTGTTAGGGCTTGCACATGGTTCAGCTTGGCCAAAGAGAGGTTGTGGAGGAGTGCAATGTGCTTGAAATTGGTGGAGGAATGATTCCCATGTGCTCATTTGACCATTGAGTGAGCTGACCCAAACCCAATGGGTCATGTGCACCATCCTCATTAGTGACCATATGTCAAGTGTCCATGAAAAGGAATTGACCCAATTCCAAGTGATTTTGATTTTAGGTTACCCTATGGCCTACGGGTAAATTGGTCATTTGGCTTGGATAATTTATATGTTTGAAATTGAAAAAATGGGTTGGCAAGAAAATGGAGTTGAAAATTTTGTCAATTTAGGTCAAAGGTCATTCAAGTTGAAAATGGTCAGGTTGGGTCAAGATGACCATTTGAAATTCAGGTCAATTTGATCATTTGATTTCATTTGAAATGGGTTGGGTCATCAATTGAATTGAAATTTGATTGGTTGGTTCCAATCTGATTAAATGGTCAAGTTTTGGCTAAAGTTGGTTAATTGAGGCTTTAGTCAAGTTCAACAAGTGATTTGTAATGAACTTGACCCATTAGTTTCAATCAATTTGGCTCAGATCAAGCTTTGACCCATTTTGAAATTTTCTATCAAGTTGGGTCAACTTGGGTCAAGTGGCCAATTGGGCTAGGTTAAGCTCAAATGATGACTTGGTCAAGTTCAAACATTGATCATGAATGAGTTTTGATCAATGGTTTCAATCAATTTGGCCTATGGTGGATTTTGGCTAGTTTAGGTTTCATTTTGGCTAAGTGTTGACTTTATAAACCCTTAAGTTTGACTTGGTTTGACCCAATTTGAGTGATTGATCATCTCATGATGATTGTTGCTCACAATGTGAGGCATAAGTGGGCTTAGTTCAATCTAATTTGGGTAAGATTAGAATTTGGCTCAAAAATGGTACTTTAGGTCACTTTAGGTCAGGTGAGCCTAAGTGGATCAATTGGCTTGATCAAGGCTTGAATTAAGTTTGGTTGAACTCACATTTGGACTTATTATTGAAATATAAATTCATTTGCAAGTGATTTTGGAGTCAAATAGATTTTGATTCATTTGATAATTTCAAGTTCAAAAGGGTGAACATGAGTCTGACTTAGGTTTTATTTTTTGATTTAGTTTTGATTTGGTGATTGAAGTTTATATTTATATTTGAATTCATGATTGAAGGATTTATTGAATCCTAAAGATAAATCAAGAGTTTGGCTTGATTTGAATTTGATTTGGCTAAGTTCAAGAGTTTGACTTGAAAGGCTTAGGTTGAATTTTGATTGAATTTGGATTTGAGTTTTTGACTTGATTTTGGAATTTGATTGAATTTATGTTTATATTTAGATTCATGATTGAATTATTGATTGAATCATGAAGGAAAAGGGTCTTGATTTGAATTTGCTAAGTTCAAGAATTTGACTTGAAAGGCTTAGGTTGAATTTTGATTGAATTTGGATTTGATTTTTGGATTTAGTTTGGATATTTGAATTTATATTTCATTTATATTTGTGAATATAAATGAGAATATAAATGGTTTATAAAAAAATCCTTGAATTTGAATTGATTTAGATTTGATTTTGGCTGAGTCCATAAGATAGAATCAAAGTGACTTAGGAAGGATTTTTGAATGTGGAATTTCAATCATAAGCTTCAATCATTTGGAATTGGTTTGAGTTGGAGAAAATCAATTAAGTCAGAATTGATTTAAGTTTGAAGTTGATTTGATTTGGAGTTTGGAGTTTGTTTATACTTGATTTGGAATTTGACTTGAAGGAAGAAAGTGTGGAATTAGTTCAAGTTATAGGGTAGGCAAATTTTTAACACTCCTAAGGCATGAACTATTCCTATGGCTAACTCTTCTAAGACTCTAGAATTTGGTTGAGTGTCCACCTAATCACTAGAAGTGTCTTAAGACTAAGGAGACTCTTAGTGTCTAAGAGAAGTCCAATGTCTAAGATGGAAGGGTTGAGAGCTCATCCTAAAAATGAAGTCAACACATATGATATATGTAAATTAGTGCTATCTTTTCCTTATTCATGTATAAATCTACATAGGCTTGGAATGTTAATAAGTATATAGTCTGGACATCCCAGGAATACAAGGCTTTAGTTAGCCCCAAGGAGGTCATTTGATTACCTCACTTCCTTGGTTAACGATGACACGTACTTGTGTTATTTCATCCTTATGTATTTTAATATTAGAATTTGGATAAAGCTTAATTTATATGTTTATATTATCCAACCAAAAATATAAATTCAAATATACACATGTATTCATCATGTAAGTGTACTAAAACATGTTGTATATGTAAATACACTTAGGACTAAATCATATGCATGTTACATGTGATGGAAGGGAGTGATTTGATATATGTCATGTGATAGTAATTCAGTTAGATTAATCTTAAGCTGCCTTTCATATTGAATAGAGTTATTTAAAGTGAACCTAAACTTAGGATCAATTTAAAAATGTGTAATAAGCCATTCACTAAATATAACTAAATCAAATTAATATGCTTTAGAAAGTAGCTTAAGATAGGGATGAAAGAGGATAATCTTCTTCCTTCTCTTTATAACACTTAGTTGATAAGTGTAAACCAAATGAAATAAAAGAAAACATAAATTAAAAAAAAATTCAAATCAGTTAAACAACTTGAAGTGCAACTAACCTTTCATGTTAAATTAAATCTCCCCATACATAGAAAAATATAACATTAATGCCTAGTTAAGATATACCACACAAGCCTTAACACACACATTATAATTAAGTCACCACTTCAAATACTAAGTTAGGGCTGTACATGGTGTGATGTATGTTTCATTTTATGATGTATTATTTTAGACTAAATGTTAGGATGTATGTCTCGTGGACTAGATGTTAGATCGATATTAGCCTAATCATATTTTCTGTAGGGGATTGTGCTTATGGGGAGCTTAAAAATAAATTTCAATGCTCTCTTTGGAGGTTGCTTAAACCCCCATGTATAATCCAAGTTAGAACAGTGGACTTGGTTAAATTATAAACATAAATGCTTGGGTTGTATGTATGTCTAACACTTATTTTGTAGGTGTAGTTAGATTTACTTTTATTATTTTTTCATGTAATTTTGTATTAGGAATTAAGATTAGTGCTATGGACGATTAGGATGAGCATTGCCTAGAAGGCTTTGTCCTGAGGTGCCATGTGATTCCTTAAAGTCCACCAAATCAAAGGGAAGGAAGATAAATGAAGAATGAAGAAATGAAGACTAAAATTTATTTAGTTATAAATTGTAATTATTCTTTTATATTCTAGGTTGTATAATGGTAGAGCTCGGCTACCCATCTTCTCTTTTTTGGTTGTATGGCGGTACTCGATCGCACCGGCTTATTATTCTTTTACGTTAACTTATAAAATTGATTGATGTTATGTTTAAACTGTGCATTAGAATTACATCTTCTTTATAGTTTCTTCATGTTTGATGCTTTAATGTATGGCCTGGATGCGATTAGGCTCTTAGTAAAAAAATTAATGTTTCTACCCCAATTAATCACTCAAAATTAAAATTTTAACAATTCATAACCTCTCCATAAAGCCCTAGGTCTTAAATAAGATAATTAAAAGATTTAACAACCCCTTGGCTGAATGGTTGAATGTTTCACACATGAATATCATATTATTCTGCTCTTGCAAAGTAGGGGGTTTCCATCCTTGCACGATAAGGGAATGCTTGATCTGCGAGGGCATCCTTTGTATTGAAAAATACCCCTTTCCCACTAATTTAGCCAATAACTTATTTTCATCATGCATATAGGCATAACTTCCTAAAGCCTTTGTCCAAATGAAGTTTCAAAAATCTAAATAAAATTTAAAAAGATTTTGCATTAGATTAAGTCATTATACATACCACTCATGCTCTAGTCTCTTAGGGAGTGGGTTTAAGGACTTTAGTCCCTTTCTAAATTAATAATAGCCTAACTATCTTGCAATTTCATAAGGCAGGACTACATGGGTTTTAAAATTATAGGATGAGTTAGCTGGCGGCCACTCCATGCAGTTATAAGTCCAGCAGTCGAAAAGTTCATCCTCTCTTGTGGAGGTGAACCTTTATGTCCGCTTGTCACTTAGATTTAGGTCATGCTTTAGTTCTTACTAAAGCTCCCTAGATTTAGGATTCGAGGTAGCTATTTCCTTCATGATATAAGCATAAATCCTTGCCTCTTAGGCATTTCCATAATATTGTGTTGTTGGATTATAATAATCTAATAAAATTTAAGCTCAAAACATATAAGTCTTTTCACTTTCAAATATATAAACCACAATTATAGGATATATTGGAATGCTCACTAAGATTCCTAGTATCATGAGCATTTCCTACTTCCTCCCTTTGGATTCCAAAAATAACTCTTCTCCTTGAGCTTTCCCAATTAATTTTTCCAAAATATAACTAATCCTTTGATAATCTAGTTTTGAAATCTTTGGAGATGCTAATTGTCTATTTTAATTGAGAGTATTCTTAGAGAATTTGATTCCCTAAGATGTAATTAATTTTGGAGACTTGCCTCCATAGGGAACTTTAGAACTAGTTTAATATAAACCAGGCTTTATTCATCCATGTAAAGTAGAGGAAAATTCTCTGGTATATTCGAAGACCCATCATGCATAAGGAGTCCTTATTTGATGATTAGGTCCATTGAATGGTGATGCCTCTATCTTTCGAGATAGTACATCATACCTCAATATCTTACCCGATCATTTCAATAAGTACCCCTTACGATCTGTGTGGTATCCCCCCAAACACATCTGAAAATAAACACAACAAATTTTTCGACGACTCCACTGGGGATGATTTCTCTCTCCATCTTTAGTAGACAATATTGTCTCCAAGTATTGACAATATACTTATATTTTATATAAGCCCAAGACTATTTTTTATTCCATTGGCACTTGGCTTATTTCATCCTTAAGTAAAGCTAGCCAACATCCTTTATGTTTTAGGACCTCACTCCATGTAGGTCCTAAAACCCCTATTGGGTTACCCAATAGGTAAAAATAAATTAACTCAATGAAGAAGATAACTAAATTTAGAACCTCTTTACACATGCTTGGTGAGGCAAAGTTCATCCCATATTTAAGAAAATTTAAATAAAATTCAAAGTAAGATAAGTCTTTTGCAAAAAATTTCAAAAGCACTTTCTTAAAACAAAATCATCTTGAAATTAAATTTCACATAACAAAATTTGCAAAATATAAAAAGAAAATCTTCAAATATCTTTTCAAAAATAATAGTTAACCCTCATCTAACATACTAAAATTTGTTAAATGAGGGTTCTCTTTAAAATCAAAATCAAATATACATCATCAAAACCCTTTTCAAAAGCACATTTTCAAAGTAAAATGAAATAATCAACTCCATTTAACATACCCATATTTGTTAAATGAGAGTTTCATTTCAAAGCTAAAATCAAAACATATCTAAACTTCGTTTAACATATCCATACTTTGTTAAATAGAAGTTCTCCTTTTCAAACTAAAATCAAAACAATCACCATATAAACTTCACTTAACATACCCAAATTTATTAAGTGAAGGTTGCCATTTTCAAAATCAAAACTGAAAAATCAACATAAGCAAAATATAATTGAATTTCATTTAACATACCCATATTTGTTAAATGAGAATTCTACTTTCAAAAATTAAATTGAAACCAAAATATCCACACACATTTTTGAATTCCATTTAACATACCCATATTTATTAAATGAGAATTCAATCTTCAAAACCAAAACAAATCCATTTATTAACAAACAAAAAAACATATAAGTGAGCTCTATTTAACATACCTAAATTTGTTAAGTATTGAACTCACTTCCAAATATTAAAACATAAACAATTATATTTGAACTCTATTTGACATACCTAAATTTGTCAAATAAGAGTTCTCCTCTTTTTCAAAAGAGGAATCAAATTAACAAATATCAAACACATATATTGAACTCCATTTAATATGCTTAAATTTTTTAAATGAGAGTTCTCAAAACCATATAAAGATCAATATATATCAACAAACAACAAACATATCAAACACATTTGGCCCTACTTGACATACCTATATTTGTTAAGTAAGGGTCCCATTTTCAAATCAAGAATCAAATCAAGACATATCGCACACATGACAGACAATCATCACAAACAAGATGCTTTCAAAAATTTTCAAACATAAGATTGAAACCTTTTAGCATACATAAATTGACTATATAAAAGTTTTCCAAAATCAAATTTCAAACAAAATATACAAGACATATATCTCCAAAGGTCTCTCTTAAATATTTGAACCCTACTCAACATACCCAAATTTATTGAATGTGGGTTCCAAATCAAAATCAAATCTTATGGCAAAGTCTCTCCTCAAATCTCACAAATCTCTCCAATTCAATGAAACCCACATAGCATTCCTAAAATTATTAAGTGTGGGTTCAAATTCCAAGTCAAATCAAGAAGTTTATAATTGAAGGCAGTTATCAAAGTAAGGGTTTGATTTAGTTCTATTTCAAATGCAAAGATATCAGTCAGTTCTTAGTCTCTTCTATAATCAGTCTTCCACCATGTCTGCTGGTAAGATGATATTCTCTTTCCCATATGGTGTGGATTTGGCCTTGGATCATACCATACTCAGCACCACCACTACTCATGTGATTCAGTTTGAATGTGGCTTTGAGGCTGTCAGAGTCACTTGTGAGGGGCCAGCCCTCACGACCATTAGCAAGGAGGGGGTGGTAAGACAGAAGCCACTCCTCTGCTTTAACATCCCATCAGATTCTGAGTTTCCCTCACTAAAGAGGAAGACTATTGTGGTTGCCAGACCCCAATAAGCATTTGTGCCAGTTGTTTCAGTTCCTATTTAGTCAGTTTCCCCCGCTATAGTCTCAGGGAGGGATAACACCTCCTCATTGGTTTCCCCCATTCTGAAGGGGAATGCTATCTTGGTCTCTGAGATAGTCTCCCCTACCTTTGAGGTAAGTTCTAGCTCCCACTTTGCCCTGCTCACCAGGATGCAATGCTGCAATACAAACCAAAAGGTTAAGGGGCACTACGAGTGAAAGGTGAGGCATATTGATGACGCCTCTCACGTAGCTGAGGAGGGTTCCCCTCATGAGACCTCTCCACTCTTGAGTGGCAGCAGGTTTCACCCCCTCTCAGCTTCGGACGGAGAGGAGAATTATAGGAGGACTGCTGCATTGCCTCCATCACAAGCACAGTTTGAGACACCAGCTAGGGAGAGTAGGAAGCCCTACACTAGTCTACATCAATTCTTCACGTTAGTAGAGCCTGCAGATGCTCAGAGTCTGGCTTCTTACATGACTTGAGGAGTTTGATCCCTAGGAGCGTTAGGGGTCAAATTCATAGAGAGAGAAAGAGAGTCATGGAGGTTAGAGTCGCTGCCCAAGCAAGCAAGCGAGAGAGTAGGAGGTACGCCAGATAGTCGACGGCCATTGCTTTGATAGACTTTCATGATCGATGCCCTGTCAGAGATGATCATTCAGATAGCATTGTTCTCACTAGCACCATTTGATGTAAGAGGAGATCTCCAGCCGAGAGGTAGTCGATGTCTTTACCATCACACCGCTCCACTCATCATCCACCATCACCCATCCAACTTCCAGCGTTTACCATCCCCACCATGCTTCAAAAGCACCCATCTAGGGAAAGACCATCCCCATTTGTGATCTGGCCATGACCAAAAGATCTCGCTCCATCTATTCCACCAATTGAGGTGAGGTTGAGCTCTCCTATTTGACCTTCCAGTTCAACTATGGAAAAGAAGGAGTGGCGACCCAAATGTATCATGGTCGCACCACCTCTACATCAGTCAGAGGAAGAGAGGGGATGGGACACCGACATAGTACCCACGAAACAAGTTAAGGAGTGCACCCCGCCAACATAATCAATTCAATGTATACAGTCTGTAGAGCACAGTCCTATGGTTAGTCCGCAACTAGTCTATGTTCCAATAGAGCTAAGCAGGATAGATGACCAACTTTATATGACATCATAGAGGACTCGTGTTGCAGTCAAACAGATTATTAGGAGTGATCATTCATATCAGGAGCAGGGTAGAGTTAGCTTCGACCCTGATGAACATGACATGTTGGATGACACTACCGAGGTCCACAGGGTCGACACCCGAGGATCCTTGTAGCGAGATCAGCATAGTCATGAAGGTGTTATGGTCGTGACATTTCTCACTCTACTCAGCACCTCCTCCACCAGCTCAAGCAGAAGGATGATCAGATAGATAGGATGAAGAATAGGGTGAATGGGTTGATGGTAGTGGTCTTAGCATTATAGAACTCAGCCCCAGTCTCACTACCTTCTCCTATGGTAGCTGACCGACCAGAGTTGGTACATACCTTAGACTATCCTAGGTGCGCTCCCGTAGATGATGATGCTAGTACTTTGCATAAGAAGGTCATGGATAGCACCTCCATGCATGAAAAGGATATCAAACATATGGTGTAATAGTAGGTGAAGCAAGTGAAGGAGGCATTAGCGCAAGCCAGGGGGAGCTCATCCATTCCAAAGGGACCCAAAGGAATTTGATATAGTTCAGTACCCTAAGGAGTTTTGTTGCACCATCCTTCAAGATCTTTGATGATAGTAGGAACCCACGGTAGCACATTGCACACTTCAGAGCCAGTTGTTGCAATACCATTGGCTGACACACTCTTGTTTAGACTTTTCATTAGCAGCTTATCTGAGGTTGTATTTGATTGGTATGCCAAACTACCCAATGGTTCGGTGAAGACTTTTGTTAAGTTGAAACACCTCTTCATCAAAAGGTTTGCTAGAGCTTAGCAGAGGGTGACTGTAGGCAACCTCATTGTAGAGAAACAAAAACCCAATGAGTCCCTTATTGATTACATTATTAGGTAGCGCAACCTAAGCATAAAATACAAACCATAGCTTTCCAAATAACATGCAATTGAGATTCTTCTCAAGAATATCTATGGACTAATCGCCTTCATGCTTAAGGGCTTTACCATCAAAATATTCAAGAAGCTAATCAACAAGGTGGCTAGCATATAGAAGGAAGCCAAATAGTTGCCCTTTTAGACCAATCATTTAGGCCCAAGCCGTGGAAGGTATTTAAAAGATGCCTGGATAGTGTGGATGAGAGAAGAAATGACCGAGTTGATGAGAGATCATGAACTCAATAACCTCATTTTCCACCTCTTCTTCCACCACTTCAGCCATCATACCAACAATGCAGCTGCCATAATAGCCATTTGCACCACCTCAACAGCCTGCCCAACAGCGGCATTCATATCCACCGTCAGGTAGTTACTTTTAACCTACTCTTGTCGATAGATTGATAAACCATTTTCATTCAAGAGAGAGGTAGTTAGAAAAATCATTAAGAATCTCTTAAAGAAACCTGACTTTTAGTTACGAGAGCCTAAAAGGCCGGAGGAAGTAGGCAAGAGCAATGATCCTGGCTATTGCCCCTACCACCGTATGTTAGGCCATCTCTTGGAGAATTGTATTACTTTTAAAGACCAGCTTGAGCGTAGCTACAAGTCGGGAGCTATAGTTATCCCTAAGGAATACCTCATTAAATAATCATCTAGTTCTATTAAGGTAATCTTTGGGGATACTTGTGATACTTGTAAGACCAAAGAAAGTTGGGATATCTCCATATCCCAAACAGCTAAGAAGATCATTTCTAAGGTCAAGAAACTTACTTTATAGGTGCTTGAAGCAGCTCAAACCTCCAATACCAAGGAAGGTTTATTTACAAAGGATAACTCAGGGAAGGTGACAGCATAGCAGCAGCAGCAACTCACCATACTCTCTCGGGATAGTCTAGTAGCACAACCATCGTCTGAGTCCAGCACTCCATCCACTATTGCAACTACCACTTTTTCTGCTAACTCCTCTTCTACTGGCAGGAGCATTATATCAACGAATAAAGGAATCAAATTCCTTACTCTACTTACTTTAATTGATTTCTATCATGTACCTCAACCTAAAAAGAAATCATTGAAAAAAGCAAATTCTAATTATATCTTGTCTACTCTTGATGCTCTTGATTTTATTCATATTGAAAGATCTCTGAGTCTAAATAATAATAGTACCTCTAGAAGTTCCGATCCTTTCTTCTTTGATTTAGAGTCAGACTTTCCTTCTCAAAATCAATCGGGTTTACCTCTTGAGATTGACTTAGAGTCAACCATCTCCGAGGATCCCATAGGAGAAGCTGTAGGTATGCCCGATGAGCAGGTAAAACTTTCCATAAACTCATTATTCAAAGAATTCACTGAAGTTAACCTCTGCAGTGGTAAAGTTCTACCTTTTAGGGTAGCACCTCAAGATAAGGGTAAGCGAATCATTAGTTATAGTGAACAGATAGCCCCTCCACAGGATGCTCCACCTATGGATATGGTTGTGGAGGACCAGCCTAGAGTGAATTACAATGTCCTAGCTCATCTTACATATATGATGCCCTTGTTCTATCCAAAGAGATGAGAGAATCTCTAATCAAAGCTTTACTTGATCCTGAGATATGATTAATTATCGACCTCATTTTTAGGATGAGCTCTCAACCTCCCCATCTTAGACATAGGACTTCTAGACACTAAGAGTTCCTTAGTCTTAAGACACTTCTATTGATTAGGTGAACACACAACCTAACCCTAGAGACTTAAAAAAGTTAACCATAGGAATAAGTCATTCCTTAGGGGTATTAGGAAAACTTACCTACCCCATAGCTTGAACCAAATCCTCACTTCCTTCCTTCAAGTCAAATTTCAAAAATCAAATCAACTTCAAAATCAAATCAACTCCAAAATGAAATCAACACCAAACTCAAATCAAACTCCAAATCAAACAAACTTCAAACTCAAATCAATTCCAACTTAACTGATTTTCTCAAATAAAACCAACTTCAAACTCAAATCAATTCCAACTTAAATGATTTTCTCAAACTTAAATCAATTCCAAAGGATTTTTTTCAAATCATGAATCTATTCTAAATGATTGAAACCCATGATTGAAATCTAAATCTAAAAGTCTTTCCTAAGTCTCTTTCATTCCATCTTATGGACTTAGCTCAAATAAAATTCAAATCAATTCAAATTAAAGAGATTTTCTCATAACCCATTTATATTATCATTTCTATTTACAAATATAAATGAAATATAAATTCAAATACCCAAAATCAATTCAAAACTCAAATCCAAATTCAACCAAAATCCAATCTAAACTCTTTCAAGTCAAATTCTTGATCTTAGCCAAATTAAACTCAAATCAAGCCAAACCCTTGATTTTTTTTCTTCATGATTCAATCAATCTTTCAATCATGAAACCAAAAATAAATACAAACTTCAATCATCAAACCAAAACTAAATTCAAAAATCAAACCCAAATCAAACTCATGTTCACCCTTTGAACTTGAAATTGTCAAATGAATCAAAACCCAATTGACTCCAAACCACTTGCAAATGGATTTATATTTCAATCATAAGTCCATATGTGAGTTCAACCAAACTTGATTCAAGCCTTGATCAAGTCAATTGACCCACTTAGTCACTTGACCCAAAGTGACCCTACCTTTTGAGCCAAATTCTAATCCTACCCAAATTAACTAAGCCCACCTAAGCCTCATATTACAAATATAGATCAATCATAAGATGATCAATCACTCAAATTGGGTCAAACCAAATCAAACCTAAGGCAAGTCAACACTTAGCAAAAATGAAACCTAAACCATAGGCCAAATTCATTGAAACCATTGATCAAAACTAATTCATGATCAATGTTTGAACTTGACCAAGCCATCATTTGAGCCTAACCTAGCCCAATTGGCCACTTGACCGAAGTTGACTCAACTTGACCTAAAAAGTCAAAATGTGTCAAATCTTGATCTAAGCCAAAATGATTGAAAATAATGGGTAAAGTTCATTCTAAATCGCTTGTTGAA
The DNA here is from genome assembly GCA_021442155.1 of Cymbidium sinense. NCBI lineage: Eukaryota > Viridiplantae > Streptophyta > Magnoliopsida > Asparagales > Orchidaceae > Cymbidium > Cymbidium sinense. The sequence goes on from CM038215.1 coordinate 200,392,822, forward strand.
CTTGACCAATGCCTTAATTGGCCAACTAGACCCATCCTAGCCCAATTGACCATGAACCCAACTTGACCTAAAAGGTCAAATCAAGCCAAAATCAAACTAAACCAAAATTGATTGAAACCAAAGCTTGAAAAATATTTTAAATGACCAATGAAACCTAAACCAAACCCATAAATGGGTCAAATTGGTCAACTTGACCCATTTGACCTAAATGAATCCAAATGAACCAAAACCAAATAGAAATCAAATTGAACCAAACCAATAATACCAAAATATTTCAAATGGTCATATGAACTTGACCCAACTCTTGGTTTGACCCAATTTGACTAATTGGTTAACTTGACCCATTTTGACCTAAATGGGTCAACATGAGCCAAATGACATCAAATCAACTCCAAATCTCTTGAAATTTGGACCAACCTAATTTCAAACTATTCAAAATCTACCTGAATTGAAATGAAAGCCAAATGACCATTTCACCCCTAGCTCAAGGGGTAACATATGGTCAATTCCACTTGGAGTTTGGTCATATCCATTTCATGGTCACTTAACACCCACTTAGATGACCAAATGGACACTAATAAGAGTGGTGCACATGACCCAATGGGTTTGGGTCAGCCAAACCCAACCCAAGGCCAAAACTGACCCTCCACTTGGAAGTTATTCACTTGGAATCACTCCTCCACTCAAATGAGCACATGGGAACTTCACCACTTCACTCCTCTGCCAAAACTGAATCACATGGCATCCAAAATGGCCTAACCAACCCAATAAATCAAGGCAATTTGATCAAAATAGTAAAGCCAAGCTCGACCATCCGATCTTTGTGGGGGGAGATATACTCCCCCTCATTCTACTTCAATCCAAGTGACTTGCGTTCAATCAAGCCAGAGAGACCCAAGGAAAGCTCCCCAAGCTCTCAATTCAAGCTCTTCCCATTCTCCATTTCTTGGTTTCCTTAAGCCAAAATAGGGAGGCTCAAGTTTTCCAACTCACTCAATTTAATACCAAAGCTCAATTCCTCTTGCAAGCACCTTCAGAGGACTCAATCGAGCTTACCCAAGGTGTTTCCTAAGTGTTCAAGCCACGGGAAGAGGGATCTAGATCAAAACCGCAAGCATTTGAAGAGGATTTTAGCCAATAGGAAGATCCACTCAACCTCAAGCCTTCAAACTTTCAACATGGCTTCGTCTCCACTAGACGAAGCTACCTCGATGGTTGGGAGTTCCGGTGATAGCCTCCGGTGAGGTACTATTCAAAATCGATCTTGCATTGATTTTTTTTTGTCCTTTTTGAAGGGAATTGTAATCTCAAGTGATTTCCATCGTTAAATCTTCATCTCCTTGTATGTTGATGGTGTGGGTTCAATCTTTGCTCAATCAGAGCTCAATCGAGCTCGGATCAAGCCATGGGGGATGGCCGCCGCATGGTGAGTGGATGAATCATGGATCCATCCGCATGTTTTGGATGGATGGTCTAGATTAATCCATGTTAGGTCATCTGATTTATCCTATTAGAATCATAGGTTTAATCTTGACTGTCCCATCTTTGATCAGACGGTGCTGGGAGAAACCACGTAACACCGCCGACTGACGTAGCATAGGTTGTGACAACTTACATGATGAACCTCATCATGGCATGTGGAAAGCACGTGTTGCATCAGTGGCCCACATGGCTGATGAGATTAGTTATATAATTAGGGATTATTTAATTATCCTTAATCACTCAAATTTCAAAAATACACAACTAATTATAGAAAAATTAAAAAAATACAAACTCAAATGCATTTTACAGATAATTCAAAAGAGAATAATCTAAAATTAAGTTTAATTGATTTTAAATAGTAAATTTTCTATAATTTGAGTTTTAAGGGAATGTAATTATGTTAATTACTCGTTAATTTCTTCAGCAATTAATTCTAAACTTATTAGGGTTGATTAATGGGATGTCCTCTGCCTCCCATGATTTTTTTGGAATTTATTGTTGGCTTAATTAGGTAATTGCTTGATTCACTCTCTTCTCTTAATTAAATGATTAATTAACCTATTAAATAGTGATAAATTCAATAATTAAGTTAATTACTTATAACAGTGAATAGACTTAGGGAATGAGATTAGGAGTTATTTCCCAAATCTTTTCCCCTAAGTTTATTTCATTTGGATAAAAATCTAATTAAAGTGAAAATTAATTAAATAGTTTAATCACTTTATTAAATGGCTTAATTAATCAAAATTTTATAATTAAATCAATTTGAATTTAATCAATTCCTTCTTGGGTAGATATTTAAGTGTTCAATAACCTAAGTAGCTTAAGGAAATCATATCTAACCCATATGTGTGGGAAGGATTATGAAAGTACTTAAATTAAACCCTTTAGCTTAATTAATCAATAATTGTAAGCCAAATGCATTAGGCCCCTTTTTGCTCAGGTGAATTGCTGATTTAAATTCTTTATAGTTTTATGTCATACATTGGCTCATAATCATTTGGTTAAATATGTTAAAGTGTTGTAGGTAAGGGGTAATTAATGGAATTAATGTACACCTTAACCTAAGAAAAATATAAAATCAATCTAATGGTTCTAAAAACAAACTAAATCAACTCACACATGGGGGGAATGGGTTAGGACCAGCAACCTCTCACATTTTCTAAATTAAAATCCAAACAAAATAAAATAAAATAAAAATCTCTTTAAAATAATTTTGATTCACTTTAAATAATATTATTTCATAAGATTGTGTTTAGAAATTGATTAGGGTGAATGAAATTACATGCTTTCATCACTTTATTTCTTTCCTAGCATGCTAAATGCGTATGTCATATGAAAATCATGTATCCATGTCTTTTAAAAAATTAAATTAAAATGAAATGCTTCCTTTATATTAAATTGCATGTTTTGGCTAAAGTAAGAATATGAATTGATATTATCACTACTAAATCCAAAATTATTTTCAAAACTTATAAATCAAATATTACAATTGAAAGGTATGCTACTTATAATTATTTATAAGCTTGCCTGTGAGTATAATATGAAGATGTGCATTTTGTGAGTTTTCCTTCTCTTCTCTTTTAATAAAGTTTTGAATAGGATTTGCAAAGTGTATAGTTCATTTGAAAAGAACACAACACTTACTTAAATCCATTCATATTCATTCCTATGTTATCAATTAAGAAGGATATTCACACTTACATATGTTAATTGCATAAACAAATCAAACAAACGAACATAAATTTTTTGCATGACTCTTTTTCCATTCATTTCTTTTTGTACATGCACATGTATTTAAGAAAAGTGGTATATTAGTATGGACATCTCGGGGTTGCGAGGCTTTAATTAGCCCCAAGCAGGTTTTGTACCTTACACCCCTAGGGTAGAAAATAATGGCACCGTACTCATTTATGTCTTTCATACATGTAAATGTGCATAAGAATAATGGATAAAAGAGCCCCTCTTTTCTACCTAACAAAATCATGCATACATGAAACATTCCAAATTTTCTTAAGCACATCCCTTAGCATTCATCATTAAGGTGTGCTAACATTTCCATTTGCAAGTATAGATATGCTTAGGATTCATCCATATGCATGTTACACATGTTGAAAAGAAATAAAATATTATGTGTTTTGTGGTAGTAATTCACTTTACTCAATCTTAAAATGCCTTTCTTTTTGCATAGGTTTGTTTAAGAAAAATATAAACTTAGGATTAATTAAAATAGATAATAAAATATTCACTAAATAAAAATCAATAATGAATCTACTTTAGAAGTTACTTAAGGTAGGGAGGAAAGAGAAGTTCTCTTCACTTTCCTCTCTTTATAATACTTAGTAATTAATTATAGGTTCATTCAAACTAAATCAAATCATGAAATAAAACTTAACCAAATCAACTAAAGCACTTAAATGAAACCACCCTCTATGTAAAACTCTTTCACACTTAGGAAACTCTAACCTTAAAGCCTAGCTAAGACATACCACACAAGCTTCAAATGGCACACACATTAGGCTAAGTCACCATTTCTAGTTCTATGTTAGGGCGGTGCATGGTTTGATGCTTTCTTTTATTTTATGATGTGATTTTTTAGTCTGGATGTTAGGGTGTATGTGTGTAGACTTAATTGTAGGATGATCTTAGTCTAATCATTATCTTGAGGGATTATGTTAATAAAAAATATAAATAGCTTAGTTGCTTACACCCTAAGCATAATCTAAAATTGTGGACTTACCCATATGTGGGTGCTAATTTATACATCAATATATATATATATATATATATATATATATATATATATATATATATATATATATATATATATATATATATATATATATATGTGTGTGTGTGTGTGTGTGTGTGTGTGTGTGTGTGTTTTGTGTGTGTGTTGTTTATTGTGGTTTGTTTAGCTAATCTCTATTTTGCAGGTTTTAGTTAGATTTCCATTTTCTTATTTTCTTGTAATTTTGAAATTAGGATTTGGAATGATTATTATGGAGGATTAGGATGAACATTGGTTATAAGATTATGTCTTATGTGCCATGTGAAGCCTTTGGAACAACCATATTCTAACCAACAAAAAGAAGAAAGAAAAAAAAATGAAGAATGAAGAATAAAGACGCCCCCCCCCTAACATGAATTTCTTCTTGATTGTAATTAATTCATTTATAATCCAGATTGTATAAGGGTAGAGCTTGGCTACCCAATTTATTTTTGGGTTTTTGCACTAGAGCCCAACCAGAAATGGACTATTATTCTTTTGCTAGCTTTATAAATTATTTGATGTTTATTTAGCTTGTGCATTAAGATGACATGTTTTCTTAGTTTCTTCCTTGCTTTGATGTATGGCCTGGATGATAATTAGGCTCTTAATAAAATAAATTTTCTATCCAACTAATCAATCCAAATTAAAAATAAATAACTCATAACCTCACCTAAAGGCTAGGTTATAAAATAAGATAAAAGATTTAGCAACCACTTAGCTGGATGTTGTATGTTTTCACATCATGCATAAAAAGTATCTTGTTTCACTCTTATTATGGAGGGCTTCCACCTTTGCCAGAGAACTTGGCTTGACCTTTGAGAGCCATGGTGGAAACACACCTCCTTTCTTGCTGATTTTGGCCCATAATCTAATTTCTAATGCATCAGGCATATGAATCCTAAAGCCTGTGTCAAATTAATTATCCAAAAATAAAAATAAAATATAACAAAAATTTGCATTAGATTTAAGTCATTAATCATGTCTTACATAATCTAGTCTCTTAGGGAGTGTGTTTAAGGACTTAGTCTCTTTCTAAATAAACAACAACCTAGCTATCTTGCAAAAGCATATTATCCTACATGTATTTAAAATTGTAGGAGGAGTTAGGCCACCCCACCATTGTAAGTCAAATGTGGTGGTTTATCATATTTTATGGAGGTAAACCTAATACACATTTTCACCGTATATTTAGGTCATGCTTTTGGCCCTCGCCAAAGTTCCCTAGATTTAGGTTCAGAGGTTGCTACTTCCTTTTGCGGGCTATAAGCATAAATTCTCACCTCTTAGACACTTCCATGATCTTGTATCATGGAATTGTAAGCCCTAGATTTCTAATAAAAATTCAACTCAAATAAATAAATCCCCTCAATTTCAAAAATATAAAGCCCAACCATAAGGTAGTTTGGGATGCTTATTAGGCTTTCTAGTATCATAAGCATCCCCTACTTATCTTCCTTTGGTTTCAAAAATAACTCCCTCCTCTTGATCAATCCCACTTGATCTTCTAAAAATAAACCAATTAATTGATAGTTCTATTTTTGAAATATTTAGAGACAATGATCATTTACCTTAATCGAGAGTATTCTTAAGGAATTTTATTCCTTAGGATGTAATTATCTATAGGGGCTTGCCTCCATAGGGAACTTAACGAACCCGATTTAAAATAAACTCTACCATACTTTTCCATGTAAAGTAAGGGAAGAATCTTTGGTACATCCAAAGACCCATAGTCCTTAGGAGTCCTTATTAAGGTGATTAGGTCTATTTGTAGGATGGGGACTTCTATCTCTCGAGATAGTACATCATTCCTCAATGTCATACCCGATCACCTTAATAAGAACATCTGTGGATCTACGTGGTGTCCGATAAAAAAGTATTTGAGAATATTTTTTTGGTTCTTCATTTATTTCTTCTCTCCTCAGAAAAGATTAGATGAAGAATCAAAAAAATTTTCCATAGATTTTTCTGGCAACTCCGCTGGGGATGGTTCCACTCTCCATCTTTGGTAAATGATCATTATCTCTAAGTATCGACAATAGGTTTGTGCTTTGTATGAATTTGAGACTATCTTTCTTTTTCATTGGTTCTTAGTTTATTTCATCCTTAAGCTAAGCTAGTCAACATCCTTTAGGTTATAGGACTTCACTCCGTGTAGGTCTTAAAATCCCTATTGGGTTCCCCAATTGGTGAAATTGAAACTTGATAAAAAGAAATAACTAAAGACTTCCTCCTTGCCATTTCTATGGTAAGGAAAGGTTCATTCCAAAAATAAAGAATAATAAATCCTTTATAAAAGCACCAATTTTCAAAAAGTACTTTTTCAAAATGTGCATAATGAAATGTTTGCACAAAAATTTTCATAAATCACCCTCATATAATAATCTCATGATTGTTATTTGTAGGATCATTTCAAAATAAAATCCAAAATCATATTTTCAAAAATCACAAATAAACATCTTCATCCAATTTGTTGAATGCAGATATCATTTTCAAAATAAAATTCAACAATCATCTCTTTTCAAAAATAAAATTCGAAATCATATTTTCCAAAAGCATAAATGAATATCTTCATTCAATTTATTGAATGAAGATTTCATTTTCAAAACAAAATCAACAATCACATTTTCAAAAATAAAATCAACAATCATATTTTTCAAAAAGCACAAATGAACATCTTCATTCAATTTATTGAATGAAGATTTTATTTTCAAAATAAAATCAACAATCACATTTTCTTAACAAAATCAACAATCTCTTTTCAAAAATAAAATCCAAAAATCATATTTTAAAAAACAAGCACAAATAAACATCTTCATTCAATTTATTGAATGAAGATTTCATTTTCAAAATCAAATCAACAAACACATTTTCAAAATAAAATTAACAAACATCTTTTCCAAAAATCAAAATTAATAATCATCTTTTTAAAATTGAAATAACATTTGGATCTTTCATTTAGCATACCCAAGTTTGCTAAATGAAGATCCTCTCTTTCAAAAATCAAAATCAAAATCAAAAAAAAAAAAAAAAAATAACATTTGGATCTGTTTAGCAAACCTAAATTTGCTAAGAACCCTCTTTTCAAAATTCATTAAAGGCAAAACAATATTTGGATCTTTCATTTAACATACCCAAATTTGCTAAATGAAGATCCTCTCTTTCAAAAATTAAAATCAAAATAAAAAACCACAAGCAACATTTGGATCTCTTTAGCATACCTAAATTTGCTAAGAATCCCCTTTTCAAAATTCATCAAAAAAATAATATTTGGATCTATCATTTAGCATACCCAAATTTGTTAAGTGAAGATCCTCTTTTTCAAAAACCAAAATCAAAATAAAAAAAATTCAAAATAACATTTGGATCTCTTTAGCATACATAAATTTGGTAAGAATTCTCTTTTCAAAAATCATCAAAACAAAAAAAAAACATTTGGATTTCCTTAGCATACCTAAATTTGTTAAGGATTCTTCTTTCAAAAAAATTACAAAAACAAAACACACTTGGATTTCTTTAGTGTACCTAAATTTGCTAAGAATCCTCTTTTCAAAAATCATCAAAAACAAAACACATTTGGATTCTTCATTTAGCATACCCAAATTTGCTAAATGAGGATTCCATTTTCAAATTCACACATGATTCATAAAACAAGCAAACAAAAGAAGAAAATTGTTTTCAAACACCTCACCTAGCATACCAAAATTTGTTAAGCGAGTAACTTCCAAAATCACCAATCAAGACAAAAAATCAATTTACCTTTACTTTAGCATACTCAAATTTGTTAAATAAAGGGTCTTCAAACTCAAAAAATCAAATTCAAATATGAACCTACGAAAGCATCAATCTCTCCAAAAATCTTTGAGCCCATTTTCAACTTACACAAATTTGTTGAAAATAGATTCTACATTCAAAAATCCCCTTTCCAATCAATTCAAAAATCTCTCTTCTAAATTCATTTGAGCCCCACTTAACACTTTCAAATTGTTGAGTGTGGGTTCAAATTCTAAATCAAAATTCAAAAATCATCAAAGCAAAAATCTGATTCAAACTTGTTTTTCAACATTGTAGATTTTCAATTTCGGCCTTAGTTCAGCTCATAAACATGTAAATACATGTTCACATTTTATGGAATTGGCCTTGGATCGGGCCAACCTCTCACAGTCTGACTTCACCAACCTCATCTAATTTGGTCGAGGCTTTGAGGGGGATAGAATCATATGTAAGGGGACCACCCTCATGACACTTAGCAGGAGCGTGGTGAATGGGGCGTAGATCATCCGTTGAGTTACCAGATTGAGATCCCTCACAAGAGGAAGGCGTGGCAGTTCCACAATAGCAGCATGCTAGTGTGCCTAGTTATTCCCTTTGCAAGACGGGCCACCCACTCATCCCCTCCAAGGGAAGGCTCTCCAATTCGTGGATTGTCTCTGCTTAGAGATGGGTCTAGTTCCCATACTGACCTACCGTGACTCAAAGACTAAACAAGAACTACATGATCAAGAGGTATCATACCCACATAGCCGTGGAGGAAGGTAGCTACCATGTAGAGGAGTTGCCTAGGATGGTTTCCACCGGTCATAAAAAGTTCCACCCCTCTGGATCTAATGAGAGGATGTTAGAGGTTTCACCTCAGTATAGTTTCTGTCCCTAGGGAAAAGGAGGAGGTCGCATATCATCTGAGCTTTGAAGTAGGTGGAGCTTACTACGATCAGTGGCTCGATTTGATTTATCCATTCTTCAGAATGTGGGCATAATTAGATAGAGCCAAGGAGGCCCATCATGTGCATTAATCGAGATTACGAGGTATACGGAAGTCGAACCTCGCCTATCACTTTCCCACGCATGCTACCGCGCTGATCATACCAATAGATCATGTGTACCACCCACCATAAGAGAGGAGCTCCTATTTGAGAGAGTCGGTGTCTCCACCACATGCTTCTACCACCATCTTTGATACATGTTCATCATCTACTATTCCAGTGAAAGCCATGAAGGCTGCATTGGGGGAGAAGAGAACCCTATTAGTGATCTAGCTATGGCCAAGAGATCCCATTCCATCTACACCACCGACTGAGGTTAGGCTGAGCTCTCCTGCTCGACCTTCTGCCCTAGTTATGGTGAAGAAGGAATGATGACCTCGGAGTATAGTAGTCGTTCCATCACCACCACCACTACAGCAAGCTATGGAGATACTAGCAGCAGTTGAGGGAGTAAGAGACAGTTTAGTTTCCCCCATGGTCATTGATCCTTCTAGGAGTACCACTCCATCTAGATTCAGTGATAGCCAGGAGCATCTTTCTTCCAGTGAGCGTAGCCCTCATAGGGTTAGCTCTCCAGTAGCAATAAAGGTTAGATGTCTATTTGTTCATGATAGTGATCTTACTACCAGTTAGCCTCGATCTTTTGTACCTGTTCAGTTGGACTAATCCTTCTATGACATTGTAGCTCAGTATCTAGTAGAGAAGCAGGAGATCCCAGGATATTCCTGGTCTAATTTAAAGGATGAGAAGGCCTATTTTTATATGAATGAAGATGATCTATTGGAGGATTCAACGGGGGTACTCATGGTAGACACCAGGGGTTCCCTCCTTCATGATCAGTAGACTTTGGAAGGTGTTGTGATAAAGCAAGAAGACACAACCTACTCGACCCAACACCTCTTTCATTAATTAAAGCAAAGGATGAACTAATAGATAGGATGGAGAAGAGGCTTGAAGACTTGCTAGCAGCAATTTTGGCACTTTAGAACCAATCCCGGGTAGTGTATCCTACTATAGCATAGACTGGTCAGCCCGAGTTGTTGCATGTCTTGGATCCAGCCAAGACTTCACCTCCAGTAGAGCAAGGCAGAACCAACTTGTATAGGAAGGTAGTGGATAATACATCTGTATAGGAAAAAGACATTAAAACTATGGTTGAGCATTAAGTGAGAGAAGCATTGGCTCAAGCTCAAGGAGGATCACTGGTTCCAAAGGGTAGACCCTACCCAGAGGAATTTGATGTCATTCAATATCTTTAGAGTTTTGTGTCACCTTCTTTCAAGAGCATGGCTGGGAACCCAGCACATTCTTGCACTGTGCCAGGTAGCCGGTGGCGTGATGCTTTACTCTTTTAACTTTTTGTTAGTAGCTTAGTAGGCATAGCCTTCAATTGGTACAAAATTAACAGCCAAGTTGAAGACTTTGCAAAAGTTGAGCAACTCTTCATTAAGAGATTTCAAGCTCGAAAGGGTGACTGTAGGTGATCTCATTGTGGCTCAACAACACCCTGGTGAGTCCCTTATTGATTATATTCTTAGATAGAATAATTTGAGTATGGAATGCAAATTGCAACAATCTGAGCAGGATGCCATTGAAATTTTATTGAAGAAATTCATGGTCCGGTCGCTTTCATGCTCAAAGATTTTACCATCAAGACATTTGAGAAACTAATTAACAAGGTAGCTAGCTTACAAGGAGAAGCCAAACAATTGCCTTTTTTAGATCAATCAATAAAGTCAAAGTGAGAAAAAACTTATGAGAAGAAGCCAGGGTCAGTGATAGTAGTAGACAAGGGGAAGTAGCTGGTCAGAGAGCACTATGAGAGACCTCGTGCTCCATAGCCGTCACTTCCACCTCCTCTACCACCACCGAGGCCATCCTACCGGCTGCCACAGTAGCCTCCATAGCCTTCATCACCTCCTCCTCAGTCATATCCACAAGAAGAACACATATCTCCACCTTACTTTCCCACAACTTCTAAATAAACTAAACATATCATATTCATTTAAGAGGAGGTAATCAGAAAAATATTTAAGAATCTCTTAAAGAAACTTGATTTTCAGCTACCCGAACCTAGAAGGCTGAACAAAGTGGGCAAAAGCAATTATTCTAACTTTTGCCCTTATCACCCGCATGCTGGGTCATGTTTTGGAGGATTGCTTTACATTCAAGGACTAGCTTGAGCGTAGCTTCAAGACAGTGCCATAATTATCCCAAAGGAATATCTTAGAACAACCATCTAGTTCTATTAGGGTTTCCTGCGATCCTTCCAAAACCAAAGAAGGTTGGGATATCTCCTTATCCCGAACCTCTAAGAAGTTTATGTCCAAAATCAAGAAACTTTCCTCAGGTTCAACCTCAACATCAAAGAAGGTTTGCAAGCAGATAACTTGGGAAAGGGGAGCTCAATAATAGAAGAGCAGCCCATGCCACTGGATATGCAACCATCATCGAGTCCACAAATTACAACTACTACATCATCAAGGTTCATCAGCTAGCTCTACCTATATAGACATCTTGTATTGAGATGAATCAAATCCCTCACCCCACTTACTTTACTAGATTTCTACTATGTACCTCCTTCAAAATCTAAGAAATAGAGGAATAAAGCTAGTTTAAGGATATCGAAGCCCAAAGAGTCACTTTCATAGATGAAGGCCTTCTTCTGGGGGACATGGAGCACAAACATCCCCTCAACATTATAGTAGACATGAGAAGATTCATACTTTCTAGGGTTCTCATTGATCCAGGTGCATCGGTTAACATTATGAGACTAAAGACCCTTGTTTGAGAGGACATTCCTCTACAAGATATCGAATGATGTTGAGAGGATTCAATGAACAAGGAGAGGGCTTTAGTTCCATAGTGTTACCTTTGGAGAGGTGACTAGAAGAGCCAAGTTATATATCATTGATTCAAATACTTCATTCACGCTTTGCTTTAGGCCTTGGAGATAACAAAAGATTCCATCGTCCCTCCATCAGTGCATCAAGTTCAGGAAGGATGGGATTGAAAATTATGTCAAAGGAGATGAAAAACCATTTTTAGTCAGAGAGATTGAGATATATGAGGATGTGACCTACTATCTTCCTCAAAAACACCTTTTCTCATGAACTTGGTCAAATTTCAAATGCAAAAGAAAAAGAAGAAAAAGAAAAAGAAAAAGAGAAAGAAAAAGAAAAGAGAAATAAAAATACAAGTGAACTAGACAAGGATACCAAGAAAGAAGTAGAGCCGCATATCACATTCCACTCAGTTTATTCCATCATATGGACATGTGGATAGGATGGCTTGACCTCCACTAGGCAGAGGCAGAGGCGGATATAGAGGCAGTCCTAGAGGTGGAAGGCCCCCTGGTTGGCCACCAGCCAATAAGATTTATGTTGTAGTTCATGTGAGTACCCACTCTTGTTCATAGACTTGGAATCCAAACAGGATGAGTCTAATGCATCCTCCTCTCGGTTTCATTGGAGGTGACACTGAGCCGATAAGACCAGGCCTCCAAAAGCACTAATGTATTTGAATCAAATGTATGTGAAACTATCGAGTTAGAACCTTAGCTCTAACCTCACTTTTCTCCCAAAAAAGTTGAAGTAGGGAAGCCCCTCCTTTTCAGGATGTCAAGCCAAAGAGATTCTTATTAGGATCATCATCCTCAAGTCCAAAATTGATGTAGGACTTGAGGATCATTTAAATAAAGAATTAATGGAATTGCCTTTTTATTGGTACTCGCCTTATTTCTTAATCTTGCAAACTAGGGTTTGATTCCTTATACATGGTCTAAGCATAGGTCAGAATACTTCAAGAAGCTACGGAACAATAGAGGCAAGGATGCACAATCAAGATCAGGACTAGGATCCGGTATAATGGGTTTAGTTGACAATGATGATTACTGCTTAGTTGTTACTAATCATTTGGAGTTGATAGGTTCTTTTCACACCACACTAACTCTTATGAGAATATGTGTTTAGAAACTTCAGATGATCCAGATGATCTCCAAATGAAAGATGCACCACCATAATTTGATGAGGAGATCCATTCAATAATTGACAAGCTTAAAGAAATCAACCTCAAGACAAAGAAAATCTACGCCCGACATACATCAATTTGTTGCTGAATGAAGAAAAAACCAATGAATTAGTTAGGCTATTGACTGAGTTTAAGAACTTCTTTGCATAGAGCTATGAAGAGATGCCCAGATTATGTCCTAATGAAGCAGTCCACAAACTAGCAATAGGCCATAACGTCGATCCTATCAAGCAAGCTGCTAGAAGACAGTGATTAAAAATCAACAAATGGTCATTTCAAGGAAGAAGCCGCCGATTTTATCATGGAAGAAAAATACCCTACAATAGCCTGTGGTATTTGAACCCGGATCAATTTATTGTTATAAGGTCATTTTGACTTTAAAAATCTGTGCTACATACCAACGAGCCACTTCGATCTGAACTTATTCATCATCAGTAAGTGTTGATGATCTAGTAATCAAAAGAAAATAAAAGGAAGACCATCTCTTTGACTTGAGAGTAGTTTTTGAACAGTTAAGACAATTTAACCTCAAAATGAATCCCCTGAAGTGTGCATTCAGAGTAACTTCAAGGAAATTTCTTGGGTTTGTTGTCTGACACTGGGGAATAGAAATAGATCCAGAAAAGATTAAAGCTATCTTAGAAATGTCACCTACTAAAAGTTTAACTCAACTCAGATATTTCCAATGATAATTGGCGTATGTAAGATGCTTTATCTCTAACCTATCATGAGTGCATATTCTCAGACTTGTCAAAAAGAATCAAGTGGATGATAAGTGCATTGAAGATATCAAACAGTATTTGGTGAAGCTGCCAGTTCTAGCAGCCCCTATCTCGGGAAGGCCACTCATCCTCTACACTACTGCATTGGACAACTCTCTGAGTGCTTTATTGGCCCAAGCCAACGATGAAGGGAAGGAGAGTGTTCTCTACTACCTCATCCATCATCTAATTCCTGCTGAAGCAAACTACCCACCTATTGAGAAACATTTCCTAGCTTTAATCTTTTCATCCCAAAAGCTACGACACTATATGCTTTCTCATAAGGTGAACTTGATTTCCAGAACCAATCCACTATAGTGTGTCATGACACGACCAACACTATCTGGATATTTGGCACATTAGTCCATGATTCTCTCAATTTTGATATCACATCCATACCTCCTGCGGTAAAGGGCACTAGTGATTTCTTAGCGACACCACTCTCCGGATTCTCTGCTTAGTGACGATCTCCCTGATGAACAAATCATGAACTTAGGGGAGGTTGACAACCATCAATTGGAGATGTATTTTTATGGTGCGACTTCCTTTTATAAAGGAGAAGCACCATGATCTGCTCTTCCAGGAAAGGCAGGCATAAGAATAGTTCTCTTAACTCCACACCACGATGTGATGAGATTCTCACACTATCTCTCTAATCCCTGCACCAACAATGAAATCGGGTATGAGGCTTTGATTGCTGGTCTAAAGTTAGCCATTACAGTGTGTGTCAAAAGCATCAACATCTACGGGGATTCTCAGTTGGTCATTAACCAGATTGTCGGATCTTACAAGGTTCTCAAACCTAAGCTTCATCATTACCTTTAGTATACCATAAAGTTTTTGGCCTAAATCCTTGAAATCACCATCTACAAGGTTCCCCGAGCAGAGAAAATAGTAGATGCTTTGGCCAAACTTGCCAAAGAATTGAATTGTTCGGAAGATGAGTCCATTCCAATAAGGGTCTAAAAGACAAGTCTATCTTATTGAAGTCGAACTCAAAGACTTTCTCTTGAAGGGGAGGTTGCTTAAGGACAAGGAGCTGGATTGAGGCAAGCTCATAGATTATTTACCGCAAACTAGAAATTAGAAGCCCATCGATGAAAGAGAGCTCTCTATGCTCTCATGGCACCTCACGACGGCCCTTGATCAAATGTGGTTATGTTTGGACAAAACACGAAGCTCATAGATCATGAGGTACACTCGTGTATGTAGAGTGCATCAATCTGGTAAAGATGAAAGCAAGATAGATAAGGATACTACGGTCTTTGATGATTCTGATACATGGATATCTAAGATGCATCAAGTGAGGTACCCATGGTCCTACATCAACCACCCAATATTCTACATTGACATTCATGGCCTTTGAGTGTTTAGAACCACATTGGGGTCCTCATCCTTCTTCTTCATTCATCTCTAATTGACTACTTTTCTAAGTGGCAATCCCACTCGAGAGGTCCAAGATGTGCTTCAATTTTCAGAACCATATATAGGTTGGGTGCCTGAATTATATCCGATAATGGTACTATTCAAAAGCACCAAGATCAAGCCTTCATGTGATACACAATATAAATTGGAGATACTCATCTACTACCCCGTGAGAAAATGGCTTAGAGAACATTCAACAAAATTCTCATCCAAATACTAAAGAAGACACTGACAACAAGCAGTGGCATGAGTTAGTTGAAGCCTTGTGGGCCTATAGCACCACTTACAGAACTCAACCAATTACCCCATTTTAATGTATGGTCCAAGTCATTCTACCTTTAGAAGTTTAACTCTCATCACTAAGGATAGCATTGGGTAGCAAAATCACTACAAAATATAATGCAAAGTTGTGGCTAGAAGAGCTCAAAGGTTTGGAGGAGAGACACCTACGGGCGTGCCAGAACTTCGAGTTGTAGAAGGCCAAAATGATTCAAGCTCACAACAAGCTGGTCTGCCCTAGGGCTTTTCAAGTAGGAGAACTTGTATTAGTTCTAAAGAGACTAATTGTTGCCCATCGAAAGATGGGGGCAAATTTAAACTGACTTGAGAAAGCCCTTTTGTCATAGAGAAGGCCTACCAAGGAGGATCCTATCAGCTTATTGATTATAAAGGGGAACACCCGATGCTTCCAATTAATGAGCTCTATTTGAATAAATATTACCAATAAATCATGTTTGAAAATAATTATCAATAAAAGAATAAAATTTCATTCCAATTCATAAAAATCTTCGGTTCTTTTGAAGCATTGTTTGCTTGTCTTATGAACCTGCCATGACGTGTTTAGGATAGGTGTAAGAGAACAAAGAGGCATCCTATCCTCTCACAAAACACAAAAAAATCAAACATATTTTCGGTGCTACTAGAATAGTGTGAGAGAACCCAAGAGACATCCTATTTTGATTAGCACACTAAGTTAGGTGTAAGAGAACAAGCGCATCCTTTCTTGGTGGAATCTTCCATTAGGCACCATTTCATCAAATTCCCCAAGTGTGTTTAGGGTAGGTGTGAGATAACCTAAGCAGCCTCCTATTCCCTTTAACATAACCACAAAAATAAAAACAAATCTTTTGTCTCAAGCTATTTTGATGTGGGATCAAGCCTCCCTGTACATTCATCAAGCTTGCTGGGTCGATATACATGCTCTCTCACTGAGGGGTCACTTGTTTTAAAGATGAGTCAATTTCTTCCTTGACCATTGTAAAATGAGCACTATTAGTTTGGTAGGCTTCATGAAGAAACTACCTCATCATTTTGTTTAAAGAAGATGTGAGTCCTCATTTTCTTCTTGAACTAATCATCAACAACAGGTTGAATATATTTGAGGTTTAGGTAAGTCGAGGCTCCTTTCCTCTTGACTTTGAGTTGATATGAGTCCCCAGTGGCATTCAAGAGTCATCCCAGGTCTGCACACGAAGACATTATCCCACAATGTTATATAGAGGATATGAGTCAGCTTTCTTCCTAGCAATTGCAAACGATGCACCTTGGTTTTGATTCACTATGTCAGACTCACCCAAGTGGATACACCACTCTGGCATATGTGAGTCCCTGTGCTTTCTCTTGAGTTGCCAAAGAAATACTATGCATATTATCTTGGTTTTGGATCAAGCAAGACTCTCCTGAGCATCATCACGTCTTGAGACATAGACACCTTTTTGGATTGGATCTATTCTGAGTAGAATTTATTATGAATCTCCTTGTTCTAAATTGAGATGATCAGGCTAATATAGCTCCTTGATCCACAAATTAATAGGGTCCATAAAAAACAAATTAAACAAACAAATAAAATATTCACTTGTGGATTAGAAATTAGCCCCAAAGACCCTTTTCCCGCACATCCTATCTTTGGCGTCGACAACTTGCTATAGAATTGTACCAGGGTTGAGAGATAAGTCCCTTCGATGCTCATGTAGTCACCTGGTCGTTCAATCTATTTTGCCAAGTAGGTTACCCCACAAATCACTCTTTGGAAGATGTAAGCCTACAATTCTTTTTGGACAATCACCCGAGCACCCCAAGTTAGGTTTAGTTTATTGCCCAAAGCAACCGATCACCCAAGTGGTCTTTTGTTGTGGAAGATGTGAGTCCCCGTGCTTTATTCCCCCAAATTAACCATTGCAAACCGAAAGGCACTCCTTTGGTTGGATAGTTCTCCTTCATTGAAGCTACTCCTTTAGTTCAAGAATGAGATAGGTCTAGGTGATATTCATTATCGCAGATCCATCACAAACTATTAGAATCCATCAAACATAATTAAAAAAATGAAATTAATCTTAACTACCTTTGAGCTTATTTAAGTCCCCCAATGTCATTCACTCAATAGTCAGCCCTAGGTCGGGTTTGATTTATTGCCCAAAGAAATCGATCACCCCAGTGGTCTTTTGTAGTTGAAGATGTGAGTCCCCTTTCTTTCTTACCCCGAATTGACCATTACAAACTGAAAGGCACTCCTTTGGTTGGATAGTTCTCCCCTCAACCGGAAAGTTATTCCCTTTGTTTTAGTAAATTTGAGATAGGTCCAGGCTGATATAAGCTCCTTCTCAGTGTGATCTATCATAAACCAATGGAATCCATCAAAAATAATTAAAAAATGAAATTAATTTTGACTATCTTTGAGCTGATTTAAGTCCCCCAGCGGCATTCACTCAATAGTCAGCCTTAGGTTGAGTTAACATGTTACCTTGTTAATATGTCACCCCAGTGATTTCTTATTTTGGAAGATGTAAGTCCCCGCACAATGTTCTTAAAATTGACCATTGCAAACTGAAAGGCACTCCTTTTATTGGATAGTTCTCCCCTTGGTCGGGAAGTAACTTCCTTTAGTTCAGTAAACTTGAGATAGTTCTAGGCTGATATAAGCTCCTTCTCAGCATGATCTCTCGTAAACCAACGAAATCCATCAAAAATAATTAAAAAATAAAATTAATCTTGACTATCTTTGAGCTGATTTAAGTCCCCCAGTGACATTCACTCAATAGTCAGCCTTAG
The DNA here is from genome assembly GCA_021442155.1 of Cymbidium sinense. Taxonomy (NCBI): domain Eukaryota; kingdom Viridiplantae; phylum Streptophyta; class Magnoliopsida; order Asparagales; family Orchidaceae; genus Cymbidium; species Cymbidium sinense. The sequence continues at coordinate 200,411,100 of CM038215.1, forward strand.
GCCGAGTTAACATGTTTCCTTGTTAATATGTCACCCCAGTGGTTCCTTATTTGGAAGATGTAAGTCCCCGTGCTTTCTTCTTAGACTTGACCATTGCAAACCAAAAAGCAATCCCTTTGGTTGGCTAGTCCTACTATGTGATTGGTAGACTACCACTTTGGATTAGTAAATCTGTATTAGACCAAGGCCCATGGCCCCTACTCAATGCGTCCATCGCAAACAAATGGGATCCATCAAAAATAATTAAAAATGAAAGTAATCTTTGACTATATTTGACTATCTTTGAGCTAATTTAAGTCCCCCAGTGGCAATCACTCAATAGTCAGCCCTAGGTTGCGTTGAATACATTGCCTCACCAATGGATCACCCCAGCAACTGATCCCTACTTTGGAGAATGTAAGTCTACTATGCTTTCTTCCTAAGTACAGCTACTGCAAACTAAAAGGAAACCCCTTTGGTTGGATATTCCTACTATGTGATTGGTAGATTAACCCTTTGGATTGGTAAATCTGTGTTAAACCAAGGCCTCCATGGCCTCTACTTAGTGTAGTCTATCAAACTGATGGGATCCATCAAAAAATATCTAAAAAATGAAATTAATCTTTGACTATCTTTGAGTTGATTTAAGTCCCCACAACTCAATGTTAAGTTGGTTGGTTCAATTGTTCCAATGGATCACCCAAGAACGATCCCACTTTGGAGGATGTAAGTCTTGCTTTCTCTTCTAGGCACACCAAAAAGGCAATCCCTTTGGTTGGCTAGTCCTACTATGTGTTCGGTAGGCTATCCCTTTGGATTGGTAAACATGAGTTAGGCCTAAGCCACCATGGCCCCTACTAAGTGTGATCCATTACAAACCAACAGCATCTCAAATTCCAAAAAATTAAAATCTAAAACAAACTCAATACTCCTCCCTCGATGGAGTCAAACTAAACAAACAGAATAAATTCAACCAATCTCCGCCAGTGGAGTCAAATCAAAATAAATAAAAATAATCAAAATAATCAAACCAAATCAAAACAATCTATTAAACCATCTGCTTCTCCTCAGTGAGATGCAAATCTTTCTAGTTCCCTCAGTGAATCTCGAATTATAATCGCTCAGCAGATTTCACAACCTCTTCTCCCTAGTGGATGACTTGAACTTGCTTCCCCAGTGGAGAGTTCACTTTTCTATCCCTAGTGGAGCACCATATCCTAAATCAACAAATCAAATCAAATTTCTCTCCCCAATGAGACTCAACTCAAATCAAACCTCTCATCCCCTTGTGTATGACTTGAACCTGTTTCCCTAGGGGAAGGCTCATACTCTATCCCTAGTGGATTCCTTCTTCACTCTCTTTTGTCTTGGACATGAGTAGAGTCACATTGAACTAAGCTCTTGATTCCTTCTACACCTTGGGTTGGGAGTAGATCATTTATGTTAGTGTTGTGATCATTCGGTGTTATTGATCATTTTGATTAACACTAATACGTGCGGTGTACCTTGTCACTCACACCACACCTATTGGGCACCCTTTGTTCACCTCATTTTTAGGATGAGCTCTCAACCTACCCATCTTGGACACTAGACTTCTCTTAGACACTAAGAGTTCCTTAGTCTTAAGACACTTCAAGTGATTAGGTGAATATTCAACATAACCCTAGAGACTTAAAAGAGTTAGCCATAGGAATAGGTCATGCCTTAGGGGTGTTAGGAAAACTTGCCTACCCCATATCTTGAACCAAATCCTCACTTCATTCCTTCAAGTCAAATTTCAAAAAACAAATCAACTTCAAAATTAAATCAACTTCATAATCAAATCAACACCAAACTCAAATCAAACAAACATGAAACTCAAATTAATTCCAACTTAATTGATTTTCTCAAATCAAACCAACTTTGAACTCAAATCAATTCCAACTTAATTGATTTTCTCAAACCTTAAATCAATTCCAATGGATTTTCTCAAATCATGAATCAATTCCAAATGATTGAAATCTAAATCTAAAAATCCTTCCTAAGTCACTTTGATTCCATCTTATGGACTTAGCTCAAATCACATTCAAGAGATTTTCTGATAACCCATTTATATTCTCATTTAAATTCACAAATATAAATGAAATATAAATTCAAATACCCAAAATCAATTCAAAACTCAAATCCAAATTTAACCAAAATCCAACCTAAACTCTTTCAAGTCAAATTCTTGAACTTAGCCAAATCAAACTCAAATCAACCCAAACCCTTGATTTCTCTTCATGATTCACTCAATCCTTCAATCGTGAAACCAAATATAAAAACAAACTTCAATCATCAAACCAAAACTAAATTCAAAAATGAAACCCAAATCAAACTCTTGTTCACCCTTTGAACTTGAAATTGTCAAATGAATTACAACCCATTTGACTCCAAAATACTTCCAAATGGATATATATTTCAATCATAAGTCCATATGTGAGTTCAATCAAACTTGATTCAAGCCTTGATCAAGTCAATTGACCCACTTAGGCTCACTTGACCCAAAGTGACCTAAAGTACCCTTTTGAGCCAAATTCTAATCCTACCCAAATTGGATTGAACTAAGCTCACCTAAGCCTCACATTGTGAGCAACAATCATCATAAGATGATCAATCACTCAAATTGGGTCAAACCAAGTCAAACCTAAGGGTTTACTAAGTCAACACTTAGCCAAAATGAAACCTAAACTAGCCAAAATCCACCATAGGCCAAATTGATTGAAACCATTGATCAAAACCAATTCATGATCAATATTTGAACTTGACCAAGTCATCATTTGAGCCTAACCTAGCCCAATTGACCACTTGACCCAAGTTGACCCAACTTGACCTAAAAGTCAAAATGTATCAAATCTTGATCTAAGACAAATTGATTGAAACCAATGGGTCAAGTTCATTCTAAATCTCTTGTTGAACTTGACCAAAGCCTCAATTGGCCAATTTGACTGAACCAAGCCCAATTGACCATGAACCCAACTTGACTTAAAAGGTCAAATCAAGCTAAAATCAAACTAAACAAAAATTGATTGAAACCAAAGCTTGTAAAATATTTCAAATGACCAATGAAACCTAAACCAACCCATGACCTAACCCAATTAGGTCAAATGGGTCAAATTGGTCAACTTGACCCATTTGACCTAAATGAAATCAAATGAACCAAAACCAAATAGAAATCAAATTGAACCAAACCAATGATACTAAAATATTTCAAATGGTTATATGAACTTGACCCAACCATTAGTTTTACCCAATTTAACTAGTTAGTCAACTTGACCCAAGTTGACATTTAGACCAAAATGGGTCAACATGAGCCAAATGACATTAAATCAACTCCAAATCCCTTGAAATTTGGCCCAACCTAATTTCAAACTATTCCAAACCTGCCTAAATTGAAATCAAAGCCAAATGACCATTTTACCCCTAAGTTCAGGAGTAACCTATGGCCAATTCCACTTGGAATTTAGTCATATCCTTTTCATGGCCACTTGGCACCCTTTTACTGGACCAAATGGTCACTAATAAGAGTGGTGCACATGACCCAATGGGTTTATGTCAGCCAAACCCAACCCAAGGCTAAAACACCCTCCACTTGGAATTTCTCCACATGGAATCACTCCTCCACTCAAATGAGCATATGAAAACTTCACCACTCCACTCCTCTACCAAAATTGAATCACATGGCATCCAAAATAGCCTAACCAACCCAATCAATCAAGTAAACTTGATCAAAATAGAAAATCCAAGCTCGGCCATCCGATCTTTATGGGGGAAGATATACCCACCCCCACCTCATTCCACTTCAATCCAAGTGACTTGCATTCAATCAAGCCACAGAGACCCAAGGTAAGCTCCCCAAGCTCTCTGTTGTAATTCCTAAGCTCTTCCTATTCTCCATTTTTTGATTTCTTTAAGCCAAAAAAAGGGGAGGATAAGGAATTTTCCAACTCACTCAATTCCTCTTACAAGAACCTTCAGAGGACTCAATTGAGCTTACCCAAGGTGTTTCCCAAGTGTTCAAGCCATCGGAAGAGGGATCTAAATCAAAGTCGCAAGCATTTATAGAGGAATTTGGCCAATAGGAAGATTCACTCAACCTCAAGCCTTCAAACTTTCAACAAGGCTTCGTCACCACTAGATGAAGCTACCTCGGCCGTTGGGAGCACCGGTGATCACCTCTGGCGAGGTACTATTCAAAATTGAGCTTGCATTAAATTTTCTTTGGTCCTTTTTGAAGGGAATTGTAATCACAAGTGATTTCCACCATTACAACTTCATCTCCTTGTATGTTAATTGTGTGGGTTCAATCTTAGCTCAATCCAAGCTCAATCAAACTCGGATCAAGCCATGGGGGACGAACGATCGTCGTCTCCCGCATGCGAGTGCAGGAACGAATTATGGACCGTCCATCCTACATGTTTTGGATGGACGGTTCTGATTAATCCACGTTAGGTCATCTGATTTATCCTATTAGAACCGCGGATTTAATCTTGATCGTCCAATCTTTGATCGACACCAGAAAGCGATAGGCCTGACGCATAGGATGTGACAACTTAAGTGACAAATCTCATCACGCCATGTGGAAAGCGCGTGTCGCATCAGCAGTCCATGTGGCATCGATGGGATTAATTATATAATTAGGGATTATTTAATTATCCTTAATCACTCAAATTTCAAAAATACATAACTAATTGTAGAAAAATAAAAAAAATACAAACTCAAATGCATTTTAAAGATAATTCAAAGGGGAATAATCTAAAATTAAGTTTAATTGATTTTGAATAGTAAATTTTCTATAATTTAAGTTTTATTAGAAATGTAATTATGTTAATTACTCCCTAATTACTTCAGTAATTAATTCCAAACTTCTTAGGGTTGATTAATGGGATGACCTCTGCCTCCCATAATTTTCTTGGAATTTAGTGTTGGCTTAATTAGGGTAATTGCTTGATTCACTCCTAATTACTCTCTTAATTAATTAAATGATTAATTAATCTATCAAATAGTGACAAATTCATTAATTAAGTTTGTTAATTACCTTATAGCAATGAATGGACTTAGGGAATGAGATTAGGAGTTCTTTCCCAAATATTTTCCCTTAAGTTTATTTCATTTGGATAAAAATCTAATTAAGGTGCAAATTAATTAAATAGTTTAATCACTTTATTAAATGGCTTAATTAATCAAAATTTTAAAATCAAATCAATTTGAATTTAATCAATTCATTTTTGGGTAGATACTTAGGTGTTCAACAACCTAAGTAGCTTAAGGAAATCATATATAACCCATATGTGTGGGAAGGGTTATGAAAGTACTTAAATTAATCCCTTTAGCTTAATTAATCATTAATTATTAGCCAAATGCATTAAGCCTCTTTCTTTGTTAGGTGCATTGCTGATTTAAATTCCTTGTGGTTTTATGTCATACATTGGCTCATAATTATTTGGTTAAATATGTTTAAGTGGTGTAGATAAGGGGTAATTAATAGAATTAATGTACACCTTAACCTAAGCAAAATATAAAATCAATCTAATGGTTCTAAAAACAATCGAAATCAACTCACACATAGGGGGAATGGGTTAGGACTAGCATACTCTTCTCACATTTCCTAAATTAAAATCCAAACAAAAAAAAATAAAACAAAAATCTCTTTAAAATAATTTTGATTCACTTTAAATAATCTTATTTCATAAGATTATCTTTAGGAATTGATTAGGGTGATTGAAATTACATGCTTTCATCACTTTATTTCTTTGCTAGCATGTTAAATGTGTATGTCATATGAAAATCATGCCTTCATGCCTTTTGAAAAATTAAATTAAAATGAAATGTTTCCTTTATGTCAAATTGAATGGCTAAAGTAAGAATATGAATGGCTATTATCACTACTAAATCCAAAATTATTTTCAAAACTTATAAATCAAACATTACAACTGAAAAGTATGCTACTTATAATTATTTATAAGCTTGCATGTGAGTATAATATAAAGATGTGCATTATGTGACTTTTCCTTCTCTTCTCTTTTAATATAGTTTTGAATGGGATTTGAAAAGTGTATAGTTCATTTGAAAAGCACACAACACTTGCTTAAATCCATTCCTATGTTATCAATTAAGAAGGATATTAACACGTACACATTAAATTGCATAAACAAATCAAACAAACAAACATAAACTTTTTGCATGACTCTTTTTCCATTCATTTCTTTTTGCACATGCACATGTATTTAAGAAAAGTGGTATATTAGTCTGGACATCCTGGGGTTGCGAGACTTTAATTATCCCCAAGTATGTCTTGTACCTTACACCCCTAGTATAGAAAATAATGGTGTCGTACTCACTTATGTCTTTCATACATGTAAATGTTCATATGAATAATGGATAAAAGATCCCCTCTTTTCTACCTAATAAAACCATGCATACATGAAACATTCCAAATTTTCTTAAGCAACATCCCTTAGCATTCATCATTAAGGTGTGCTAACATTTCCATTTGCATGTATAGATATGCTTAGGATTCATCCATATGCATGTTACACATGTTGGAAAGAAATAAAATGTTGTGTATTTTGTGATAGTAATTCACTTTACTTAATCTTAAAATGTCTTTCTTTTTTAATAGGTTTGTTTAAGGAAAATCTAAACTTAGGGATAATTAAAACCCATAATAAAACTTTCACTAAACAAAAATCAATAATGAATCTACTTTAGAAGTTACTTAAGGTAGGGATGAAAGAGAAGTTCTCTTCTCTTTTCCTCTCTTTACAACACTTAGTAATTAATTATAGGTTCATTCAAACCAAATCAATTAATGAAATAAAATGTAACCAAATCAACTAAAGCACTTAAATGAAACCACCCTCTAAGTTAAACTCTTTCACACTTAGAAAACTCTAACCTTAAAGCCTAGCTAAGACATACCACACAAGCTTTAAATGGCACACACATTAAGCTAAGTCATCATTTCTAGTCCTATGTTAGGGCAGTGCATAGTTTGATGCTTGCTTTTATTTTGTTATGTGATATTTAGTTTGGATGTTAGGGTGTATTTGTGTGGACTAAAGGGAAGGATGATCTTAGTCTAATCATTATCTTCTGTAGGGGATTGTGCTTAAAGGGCGCTGTAATAAAAATATAAATACTTTTTATTGTGCAGGTTGTTTACACCCCTAAGAATAATCTAATATAGGCCAGTCGACTTGGTTACCCATATGTGGGGTGCTAAGTCCAATTTATGCATATACATGCTTGGGATTATGTGGTTTGTTTAGCTAATCTCTATTTTGCAAGTTTTAGTTAGATTTCCTTTTACCCATTTTTATGTAATTTTATAATTAGGATTTGGAATGATTATTATGGGGGATTAGGATGAACATCAGTAATAAGACTATGTCTTATGTACCATGTGAAGCCTTTGGAGTAATGACATTCCAACCAACCAAAAGAAGAAAGAAGAAAGAAGAAAAGAAGATAAGTAGAATGAAGAATGAAGAATGAAGAACACCCATAACATGAATTCCTTCTTAAAAGTAATTCATTTATAATCCGGGTTGTATAAGGGTAGAGCTAGGCTACCAATTTATTTTTGAGTTTGTGCGGTGGAGCCTAATCACAAACGGCATCTTATTCTTTTGGGCTATCTTTATAAATTGTTTGATGTTTGTTTAGCTTGTGCAGTAAGATGACATGTTTTTCTAATTTCTTCATTGCTTTGATATATGGCCTGGATGATGATTAGGCTCTTTGGAAAATAAATTTTCTATCTAAATAATCAATCCAAATTAAAAATAAATAACTCATAACCTCATGTAAAGCCTAGGTTATAAAACAAGATAAAAAATTTAGCAACCCCTTAGCAGGATGTTGTATGTTTTCACATCATGCATAAAAAGCATCTTGTTTCACTCTTATTATGGAGGGCTTCCACCTTTGTCAGGGAACTTGGCTTGACCTTTGAGATCCATGGTGGAAACACACCTCCTTTCTCACTGATTTTGGCCCATAATCTAATTTCTCATGCATTAGGCATATGAATCCTAAAGCCTGTGTCAAATTTATTGTCCAAAAATGAAAATAAAACATAACTAAAATTTGTATTAGATTTAAGTCATTAATCATGCCCTACATATTCTAGTCTCTTAGGGAGTGTGTTCAAGGACTTAATCTCTTTCTAAATAAATAGCAGCCTAGCTATCTTGCAAAAGCATATGACTTGTCTACATGTATTTAAAATCGTAGGAGGAGTTAATTGGCGGCCACCCCTAGGTGGTTGAAAGTCTAACAATCGGGTGATTTATCCTCTCTTATGGAGGTAAACCAAATACCCATTTTCACCATAGATTTAGGTCATGTTTTTAGCCCTCGCCAAAGCTCCTTAGATTTAGGTTCAGAGGTTGCTACTTCCCTTTGCAGGTTATAAGCATAAATCCTCACCTCTTAGGCACTTCCATGACCTTATATCACGGAATTATAAGCCCTAGATTTCTAATAAAAATTCAACTCAAATAAATAAATCTCCTCAATTTCAAAAATATAAAGCCCAACCATAGGATAGTTTGGGATGCTTACTAGGCTTTCTAGTATCATAAGCATCCCCTACTTATCTTCCTTTGGTTTCAATAATAACTCTCTCTCCTTGATCAATCCCACTTTATCTTCTAAAAATAAACTAATTAATTGATAGTTCTATTTTTAAAATCTTTGGAGACAACGATCATTTACCATAATTGAGAGTATTCTTAAGAAATTTTATTCCTTAGGATGTAATTAACTATCGGGGCTTACCTCTATAAGGAACTTAACGAACCGAATTAAAATAAACCCTGCTTTACTTTTTCATGTAAAGTAGGGAAAAAAATCTCTGGTACATTCGAAGACCCATAGTCCATAGGAGTCTTTATTAAGGTGATTAGGTCCATTTATAAGATGGGGACTTCTGTCTCTTGAGATAGTACATCATTCCTCAATCTCATACCCAATCACCCTAATAAGAACATTTGTAGATCTGTGTGGTGTTTAACACAAGAAGTGTTTGAGAATATATTTTGGTTCTTCATTTATTTCTTCTCTCCTCAGAAAAGATAATATGAAGAATAAAAAATTTTAACCACATTAGCTCAGATGGCTACTCCTGGAGAGGAGGCACACTAATCGAATGACACCTTAGGGGTTACATTCAACAATGAAGACCTACTTCTAGGTACATTAAAGCACAATCATCCCCTATACGTTATAGTGGATGTTGGCAGATATAGGCTATCTAGAGTTCAGGTTGACTCGGGTGCATCAGTCAATATTATGAGTCTGAGAACCCTTTCCAACTTGAGGTTCAACATCTCCAAACTCCAAAAAATGGATGATGTTGAGAGGATTCAATGAACAAGGTGAGAGGGCCTTAGGCTCTATAGTGTTTCCCTTGGAGATAAATGATTGGAAGACTTAAGCCAAGTTTTACATTATAGCCTCAGATACATATTTCAATGCTTTGCTGGAAGACCATGGATATATGAGAACAACATAATTACCTCTTTACATCAGTGTATGAAGTTCATGAGAGTGGGATCATCTACTATGTCAAAGGAGATATCAAGCCATTTACAATTCACGAGGTCCACATATATGACGATGTGGCTTACTACCTCCCTCAAAATCAACAAGTCTATTCGTGTGAACTTGGACAAAGTTCAAAAATAAGTAAATAAAAAAAAGAAAAAGAAAAAAGAAAATAAAAAGGAGCGATAAATAGACTTAGAGGAGGAAGTGGAGCCTGATATTAGATTCCATCCACAGTTCGTTACTCCATTCGAACATATGGGTAGGATGACCTGACCTCCAATAGGCAGAGGAAGAGGCTAGTTTCGAGGCAATCCCAGGGGTGGAAAACCTCTTTATTGGCCACCCAATAAGAGGTATATCCCAGCCACCAGGAGTACACCTGCTATCAATATAGACTTAGATTCTAGTTCAGAGGATGAGTCTTATATTTTTAGCACACCAGCCAGCTCTTCTCAATAGCAGATTCCTTTGGAGGTGACATTTGAGTCAGATAGCATGAAGACCAGGCTCTAAAGCAAAGCATGAATGTATCTAAGTCTATATGTGAAACAGTAAGGCATCAGTTGGGAACCTTAGCTCTAACCTAACTTTTCTCATAAAAGTTGAGGGTTTGGCAGTTAAGGAAGTCCCTAAGTCATCCACAGATGTGAAGACTCAAATGTTCTTTCTAGGAGCATCATTCTTAAGTTAGGAAATTTATGTAGAACTTGAGAATGATTCATATAAAAATTTAATAGAATTGCCTTTTAATTGGTACTCACCTTGTGTTCATAATTTAATAAAGAAAGGGCTAATCCCACAGACTTGGTCAAAGCACAGGTCATACTACTTCAAAAGAATATGGAAGAACAAATGCAAAAGCTCTCAATCAAGACCAAACTAGGATTCGATACAGTGGTCCAATCATTGATGATGATTACTGCTTAGTCATCACCAATCATTTGAAATCTAATAGGTTCTTTTTAAATCACATTAACTCATATGAGGAGGTGTGCTTAGAAACTTTAGATAATTCAGATGATTTTAAAGTCAAAGATGCATCATCAGAGTTCAAAGAAGAAATCAAGTCAACCATTGATGAGCTCAAAAAAATTAACTTAGGAACTGAAGGAGATCCACACCCGACATATATCAATTCCTTGTTGAATGAAATTGAAACCAATGACTTAGTTAGGCTATTGAGAGTTTAGGGACTTCACACAGAGTTATGAAGAGATGTTCGGTTTGTCTCCTGATGTAGTGTCCACAAACTAGCAATAGAGCCTAGTGCTAACCCTATCAAGCAAGCTCGTAGATCCATGCGATTAGATATTGAACAATAGGTCATTTCTGAAGTCAAGAAACTGATTGATATTGGCTTCATCTGGAAGAAAAATACTCCACCTATTTAGCCAGTGTCATCTAAGTTAAAAAGAAGAATGGCCAAATTCGCATATGCGTCAATTTTAAGGATCAAAATAAGGCATGTCTAAAAGACTAATTTCCACTATCAATACCAGAGTTGATGGTGGATATTGCCTCATTTCATGTAGTATTCTCTTTCATGGATGGCTCATATGGATATAACCAAAAAAAGATGGACCCTGAAGAAAAAAGAAACACTACCTTTATAACCCAGATCAGAATCTATTGTTATATGGTCATGCCTTTCAACCTTAAAAATGCTAGTGCTACATACCAGTGGGCCATGACTCAAATCTTTGATGAACTCATTCATCATCAAGTCGGATACTATGTCGATGATCTCATGGTTAAAAGTAAATAAAAGGAAGACCGTCTCTTTAACTTGAGAGTAGTTTTCAAACGGTTCAGATAATTTAACCTCAAAATGAACCCCCTGAAGTGTGCATTCAGAGTAGCTTCAGGAAAATTCCTTCGGTTTATTATCTGACAATTAAAATCGATCCAGAAAAGATCAAGACGATATTAGAAATGCCACCACCTAAAAGTTTAACTCAACTCAGATCATTCCAAGGGCAGTTGGCATATTTAAGATGTTTTATATCCAACCTATAAGAAAGATGCCAACCATTCCCAGCACTTGTCAAAAAGGATGTCAAGTTCAAGTGGGATGACAAGTGTCAGCGTGCCTTCGAAGACATCAAGCACTACCTAATGAAGCCACCGGTTCTAGCAGCCCCTATCTAGGGCAAGCCACTCATACTTTACACTACTGCATTAGATGACTCCCTTGGTACTTTATTGGCTCAAGCTAATGATGAAGGGAAGGAAAATGTGCTCTACTATTTTAGCCATCATCTAATCTCTGCTGAGGCAAATTATCCAAACATTGAGAAACATTGCCTAGCTTTAATCTTTGCATCTCAAAAGCTACAACATTGTGTACTTTCTCATAAGATGAACTTTATATCTAGAATCAATCTACTATAATATTTCATGACATGGCAGATGCTATCCAGATGATTGACACTATGGTCCATGATCCTTTCACAATTTGATATCACATTCATACCCCTCCGTGTGGTGAAAGGGCAAGCACTAGCTAATTTCTTAGTGGCACACCCACTTCCTGTTGACTCTCTGCTTTGTGATGACCTCCCCGATGAACAAATCATGAATGTAGGGGATACTAGCATTCACAACTAGGAGATATACTTTGATAGTGCGGCTTTCTCTCAAAGGAGAAGAACCACAATCTACTCTTCCATGGAAAGTAGGGGTAGGAGTAGTTCTCCTAACTCCAGACCACGATGTGATGAAATTCTCATATCATCTATCCAATCCTTGAACCAATAATGAAGCTGAATATAAGGCTTTGATTGCCGGTCTGGAATTAGCCATTACTTTAAGCATCCAAAACATCAATATCTTTGGGAATTCTCAGCTAGTCATCAATCAAATCACCGGGTCCTATAAGGTTCTAAAGCTTAAGCTCTATCACTACCATAAATATACTATAAAGTTATTATCACAAATCCCTGAGGTTACCATATATAAGATTCATCAAGGAGAAAACACCGTAGTAGATGCTTTAGCTAAACTTGCCAAGGAGTTAGCATGCCCGAAAGATGATTCCATATCAATAAGGGTCCAAAATAGACAAGTCTTATTCCTTATTGATATTGAACTCATTGAAAAGTACACTCTTAAAGGGCAGGTTGCCAAAGGATGATGAGTTAGACTGGAGGCAATCCTTCATTGATTACCTAAATAGAGGCAAACTACCTCAAGAGAAGTCCAAGCCCATCAGGTGAAGCAGAGAGCACTTTCCTATGCTAGTGGATGGCACCTTGTACTATCAGTCCTTTGATCATATGTGATTATGTTATTTAGACAAACATGAAGCCCGTAAGATCATGATAGAGGTACACTTAGGATTATGTGGAGCACACCAATCTAGTACTAAGATGAAAGCCAAGATCAAGAAACTCTGATACTATTGGTCATTGATGATAACAGACTTCATGGATGTTGTTAGGCAATGCCGCCAATGTTAAGTATACAGTGTGGTCCTATATCAACCACCCAACATTCTGCATCCTACATTGGCCTCATGGTCATTCGAGTGTTGGGGTACTGACATAGTAGGTCTGATTGATCCTTTGTCTTCCAATGATCATCAGTTTATCCTAACTGCTATCGACTACTTTTCTAAGTGGGTGGAGGCGATGTTGCTCAGAGAGGTCACAGCTCAGCATGTGCTCCAATTTTTCAGAAATCATATTGTATATAGGTTTTAGGTGCCTAGATGAATTATATCTAATAATGGTACTTCATTTAAGAGCACCAAGATCAACAGCTTTACCTAGAGACATAACAGAGATTGGACATATTCTACCATCTACAACCTGAGGAAAAATGGCTTGGAAAAATCCTTCAACAAAACTCTCATCCAAATACTGAAGAAGAAACTCGACAACAACAAGCGATAGTGACACGAGCAGTTACTTGAGGCATTGTGGGCTTACAGCACCACATACATAACTTCAACTCAATCTACCCCTTTATCCTTAGTGTATGGGTCCAAAGCTATTCTACCATTAGAAGTCTAAGTCCTATCACTAAGGATAGTTGTCGGTAGCAAGATCACAAGCAGAATGCCAAATTATGATTAGAAGAGATCGAAGGTTTGGAGGAGAGACGCCTACGGGCATGCCAAAACTTCAAGTTGTACAAAGCCAAAATGATTCAAGCTCACAACAAGTTGGTTCATCCTAGAGCTTTTCAAGTAGAAGAGCTTATTTTAGCTCTAAGGAGACCAATTGTTTCCCTTCGCAAGATGGGAGGTAAGTTTGAACCCACTTGGGAAGGCCCTTTCACCATAAAGAAGGCCTACCAAGGAGGATCTTATCAGCTTATTAATCATAAGGGAGAGTGCCCAATGCTTCTGATCAACGGCCTCTATTTAAAGAAATATTATCCATAAATCATGTTTGAAAAAAATTATCATCAATGAAAAATTCCCTCACAAATTCAATCTCTTTCATGTTGAAAGTATTCTTGTTAGTAAATCTGCCACGATGTATTTAGGGGAAGAGAAGGCCCCTTTCATCAACATAACATAAATACAAACTACACACAAACATATAAAACAAACACATATCTTTTGTCGCGAGCTACTTCGAGTTGGGATAATGCCCCCAATGACACTCACTAAATAGCTACTCTAGGTCGCTAACGCGCAACCCTGCTAGTGTGTCACCCTAATGGTCTTCTTGCTTTAGAGGATGTAAGTTTGCTATGCTTTCCTTCCTTACTTAGCCACTGCACACTAATGAGCATCCTATTAATTTGGTAGTTCTTATTGTGCAGCTGATAAGCTACCTCATGTTGGCTTCATTTATTAAGATATAAGTTTGCTATGCCTTCTTCTTGAACTAACCATCGTGCACTAACTCAGTCGAGTATATTTAAGGTTTAGGATAAGTCCCCCAGTGGCTCCTTTCCTCCTGACTACTTCAAGTTTGGGTTTGCTCCTCCTCGGGACTCCCCACTTAGTAGTCACCCTAGTTCGGATAGTCCCTATCTAGTCGATGACAGGCTATCCCAGTGATCAATTTTGCTTGGAAAGTTGTAAGTCTACACTCTTTCGTTACAGATTGATCATTGCAAAATGACAAGCACCTTAGGTTGGCTGCTATTTGCTATGCTGACAATGACCCACCCGGTGGATACACCACTCATGGTAGATGTAAGTATGCTATGCTTTCTCCTTGAGTTGGCCACCATACACCTACAGGCTTTCTTCTATGCAGGTTCTAAGATAACGCCCTTGGCAGCTCCTCACCTGTGGACACTCTATTTTGGATCACATCCTTGCGACCCCATTTAGACACTATCTGGGTTACCATTGGATTGAACCATTCCCCTTTCTTAGTAACCTTCCCTATGGTTGAGATTCTATTCTGCAAATGTGCAGAGTCTCCCTTGGTCCAATAAATTTGAGATAGGATAAGGTTGATATAGCCCCTTCTCAATATAATCCCTCACACACCAATAGGGTCCATGCAAACATATAAATAAAATATATATTTTCTCTTGTGGATTAGGAGGACACCCCTAGCGGTACCTTTTCCCAAGCAGACATCATATCTTTAGGGCAGTGTCAACAAAACTTATTATAAGAATCACCTGACTACTCTTGAGTTGATATAAGTCCCCAATGACACTCACTCAGTAGTTGCCCTTAGGTTGGGTTCGATTTATTGTGCTATAAATAAGTCACCCTAGCAGTTGTTCATGGCTTTGGAAAATGTAAGTCTGCTACGCGTTCTTTCCAGCATGACCGTTCCGCACTGACGGGCAACCCTAGGTCGAGTTTAATATTTTATGCTACAAACAGGTCACCCTAGCTATTGTTCCCTGCTTTGGAAGATATAAGTCTACTATGCCTTCTTCCTAGCACAATCGTTGCACACCGAAAGGCAACCACTTAGGTTGGTTAGCTCTACCTCATGGATGGTAGACTATCCCTTTGGATTTGTAAACTTGAGATAGTTCAAGGCCGATATAGCCCCTTCTCTGTGGGTCCATCACACAAGGTCTATAAACTAAATCTATCAAATTTGTCTGAGTTCACATCCCAACAGATATGCCCTCAATTTAAAAGAAATCAAAGCAAATCAATTCAATTCAAGCAAACCATATTAAATCACATGAAATTAAATGAAATTAATCTTGACTACTCTTGAGTTGAGGTAAGATCCTCAAACTCTCTTAGTAGTCACCTTAGGTCGGGTTTGATTTGTTGTGCATCCAACAAATCACCCCAGCGGTTGCTCCCCATTTTGGAAGATATAAGTCTACATACTTTCTTCTTAACACATTCATTGCACACTGAAAGGCAACCCTTAGGTTGGCTAGCTCTACCCCGCAGCCGATAGACTATCCCTATGGATTTGTAAACCTGAGATAGATTAAGGTTGATATAGCCCCTTCTTAGTGGGTCCATCGCACACTGATAGGGTCCATTCATTAATTCAGATTAAATTAAACCTAATTTTATTCTCTCCTAGTGGAGTTAAATCACACCCTTCTCCCTAGTGGAGCCCCAAATCATATATAAACAAATTAAATAAACAAATCAAATTCAAAATCAACCTCTCTAGTGAAGCCAAATTGAACCAACTCTCTCAGTATAGTCTAAATTAAAATAATCTAAACCCATCTCTTCCTAGCGGAGTTAATCAAACAAATCAAAAATCCAACCAAACTCTTATCCCCAATGGATATGCCTTCAAACAAATCTATGAAACCAAACTCAAATCTCAATCTCCAGCGGATAGCCCGAACCTGCTTCCCTGGAAGGTTCATATACCCAAACTCCAATGGATTCGAGCCCATATCCCTAGCAGATATGCCTCCATATCAATTAAAATAAAATAAATTAAAATTAATTTGATCCCAATCCTCAGCAGATTATAGATCCTTATCTCCATCGGATCTTATTTCCATAAATCATATAATCAAATAAAACTCAAATCTAAATCCCCAATGGATTTTCTTCTCTTATGCCCTTAGCATTAGTTGTAATGCATTGCACTCAGATTGGGATTTTATTTACCTTTTGGGTTTAGGTATAGATCATTTTCGTTAGCGCTTGCAAGCCTTTGAACGATGTTGATTATCTCAGTCAACGCCAATACGTGCGGTGTGCCTTGTCAGCTACACCACATCTATTGGGGGTCCTTTTGTTGACCTCACTTTTAGAGTGAGGACTTAATCTTCCTATCTTAGACTTAGGAGTCTTCTAGACACTAAGAGTTCCCTAGTCATAAGACACTTTTAGCAATTAGGTAAACACTTAACCTAAGCCTAAAGACTTAAAAAGGTTGATCATAGGATTAGGTTATGCCTTAGGAATTAGGATAATCCACCTACCCTACAACCCAAATCCCATCCATGTTACCTTCTCAAACCAAACCTCAAGCTCAATTCAAACATCACGTTGAAATACAAATCCAAACCCAAATTCCAAAACCAAATGATTGAAGCCCATGTCAAATCCAAACTTGAAATCCTTCCAAAGTCCTTTGAATTAATTTCATGAACTTAGCCAAAATCTTATACAAATCAAGCCAAATTCAATTATTTTTTCTCATGTATCAATCAAATCTTCAATCATCTCTACAAATATAAATCAAATCTACAGTCAAATGATCAAAACTAAATCAAATTTAAATCAAGATCAAAATCTAAGCCCTTTGACCTACCTTCATAAGCTTAGCAAAGTTTGCCTTCAAATCAAGTCAAACTCAATTGATTTTCTCATAAATCAATCATATATTCAATCATCTTCACAAATATAAATAAAATATACATTTAAATCATCAAAACTAAATCAAAATTCAAGCTTAAGCCATTTGAACCAATTTCATGAACTTAATCAAGTTCGTCCATTCAAAATCCAAATTCAATTAATTTTCTCTTGAATCAATCATCCCTTCAATCATATTCCCAAAATAAATGAAATCTATAATCATCAAGCCAAACCAAAATCAAGCCAAACCAAAATCAACCCAAGTCAAACCTAACCTAATCCATTTGACTTGAAATATTCAAATGAACTAAAACTCATCCAAACCCAAATCAATTGTAATTGAATTTATATATCAATCCCAAATCCATATATAAACTCAACTAAGTTCAACTCATCCCAAAATCAAGCCAACTAAACCCAATTGGTCCACTTGACCCAAAGTGGCCAATTTGACCTATTTGAGCCAAGTTTCAATCCTACACAAATTGGATTGAACCAAGCCCACCTAAACCCTATATCATGATTGTTGATCACCCTAAGTTGATCAATTATCATAAATTGGGTCAAACCAAGTCAAGTTGGTCATCTGACCAAGTCAACCCCTTAACCCATATGAACCTAAACTAGCCAAATTGTAACCTAAGCCAAATCCCTTGAAACCAAAGATTCAAACCAACTCAAAATAAATATTTGAACATGACTTGACCTTCAATTGAGCTAAATCTAACCCATTTGGCCCTCTTAACTCAAGTTGACCCAAATTAAACTAAAAGGCCAAATTGGGTCAAATCAAAATATAAACTAAATTGATTGCCACCAATGGCTTAAGTTCATTCCAAATTGATTGTTGAACTTGATCAAAGCCATGATTGGACCCAATTGACCTACTTAGCCTAAAATTTGGGTCACTAGCAATACGTAAACTGAAAACCAAATCCAAATTAATTATAATGAAAGCCTACAATCATTTTTAATTGGTCAACAAAACCCAAACCAATACTCAACCCAAGCCAATTTGGCCAATTTGTCAAATTGGTCAACTTAACCCATTTGACCCAAATGAGCTCAAATTAGCCAAAATCAAATCTAAGCCAAACTAAATAAAACCAATTAAACTAAATCACTCCAAATCATCATATGAACTTGACCCAACCTTTAATTTGACCCAATTTGACCAAATGGTCAACTGGACTCAACCTAACTCATTTGACCCATTTGAGCCAAATTGAACCAAATTTAATCAAATCTACTCCAAATCACTTAAAATTTGGGAAAACCTACTTTTGACTCATGTCAAATCTGCCAAATCAAATCCAATATCAAATGACCATTCTACCCTTAGGTCAAGGGTATCACGTGAGACAAAACACCCATGTTAGTGGTCATTTTCATTCCTTGGCCACTTGGCACTCTCCCAACGGTCCACCTAGGCACCTAGGACACTACCCAACCTAACCCAAGAGGTGGTTGGGTCAGCCATGACCCACTAGAGGTGAACTCACCTCACCCTCCCCATTGGAGAATTTAAAATCTATAGGACACCCACTATCCCTCTGTGGCAACCACCTCCACACATTTACCCAATCAAACCGAGCCACGTCATCTCCTCCCTACCACCCATGACCCCTTGAGGTGGTCGTACCACCACTACAAGCCAAATAACATCGGGTAATTCAATCAAAGGGAGGAGGGGGTATACCCCCTCCAATTGGATCCAAATCAAAGGGAGAGCTTAGAGATACCTCAGTGAGAACCTTATCACCCCAAGAAGAGCTTCCCAAAGATTTTCAGAGTTCCCCAAGCTCTCCATTGTCAGTTTCACCCAAGCCAAAATAAGGCACCCTTCCTTCGATCCCAACTTGCTCAAACCTCCATAGATACCAAATTAAGTTTGCATACACCTTGCCTAGGGCTCACCGAGCTAGAATGAATCACTTCCCAAGCTTCCCGACCACCGGAGGTAGGCGTTCGATCAAAACTAAACTCCAAAGTGATGGATCTTGGCCTTCCAAGCAAATGAAGGAAAGTTGATCCAATTGCTGCTCAGCAGGGCTTCATCTCCACTAAATAAAGCTTCCTCAATCATTTACGCCACCGGTCTTGAGCTCCGGTGAGGTAAGCCATTAAAATTGAGATTTTGGTAAAAAAAATTTTGAGCTTTTTGAAGAAAATATGCATCTTGTGTGATCTTAGCCGTTGGATCCCTTTGGATCCTTCACGTGGAGGTGTGGGGTCCTTTTGGAGTTGATCCGAGCTCGGGTAAGGTCGTATCAATTGAGCAATGGTGAATGGCCTCCATCCTCCCTTGCTCGTGTGGTGATAGATCATGCACCGTCCATTTAGTGTGATTAAAATGGATGGTAGTGATTAAATTGTTAGTTTAATCTGATTTAATCCTAATGCACCACGAGATTAATCGTAGCCATCCGATCTTAGATCGGACAGTGGATGAGAAAGTGCATCCACCGCCGCCACATAGGCATTGTGTCGAATAAGTTTTAAGTAGCCAATCCCATGGCGCCATGTGGAAAATGCGCCACGTCAGCACGCCACATGGCCCCCATGGGACTAGGCTTTAATTAGGCCTAATTAATCATTTTTAATGGCTAAAACTTCCAAAAATCATAAGAAATCATAGAAAAATTATAAAAATGCGAATAAACATACCTTTTAAAGGTATTTCAGAGAGGAATTAATTAAAAATTATTCTAATTAATTTTGAACTATAATTAAAGCTTAATTAAGATTTAATTACAAAATTAATTAGTTTAATTACTCCTTAATTACTTAAGAAGTTAATCCCAAATTTTGTAATTTAATAGGATGACCTCTGCCTCCTATGAATTTCTTATGATTTATTGCTCACTTAATAAGAAAAATTGACTAATTAAACCTTAATTACTCTTTCAAGTTAATTAATGATTAATTAATCTCATGAATAATAACAAATTCGTAAATTAAGTTTATTTATCATTGCTCAATAGTAAATGAAATAAGGAATAGAGTTGGGACCTCTTTCCTAACCCATTCCCCTAAGTTCATTTCACTTTTTCAAAAATGTTATTAGTTAAGGTTTAACTAATTAATTACATCACTTAATTAATTAAATTGAAATCATAATCATATCAAATCTTAATTACTCAATTATTGGGTAGACTTTTAGGTGTTCAATAACCTAAAAATATCTTAAGGAAATTATGGTTAACCCACATGTGGGCAAGCCATAAGAGTACTTAATTAAGTTCATTAACTTAATTAACCATTAATTATGAGCCAATTACGTTAGGTCACTTTTATTTCTTAGGATCATTGCTAATTTAATTTTCAATTCATGTGCATATCATATTGGCTTATAATTATTTGGGTAATTATGTTAAGATAGCATAAGAAAGGGTTAATTAATGTATTTAATGCATATTATAACCTAACTAACTCATAAAATCAACTTAATTATATTTCATTAAACTAATTCAATTAACAAACATGGGAATGGATTAGAATCAGCAAACCTCTTCTCACATCCTTAAATCAAATCAAAATATGAAATTAAAAAATGATATTAAAGAAGCTTTGGTTTACTTTAAACAATTTTATTTTACATGATTGTCCTTAGGAATTAACTTAATTGAATGAATCATGTGTTTATCTTCAA
Source organism: Cymbidium sinense (assembly GCA_021442155.1). Classification (NCBI taxonomy): domain Eukaryota; kingdom Viridiplantae; phylum Streptophyta; class Magnoliopsida; order Asparagales; family Orchidaceae; genus Cymbidium; species Cymbidium sinense. Next base: position 200,432,024 of record CM038215.1, read on the forward strand.
TTATTACTTTCCAAGCACATTAAATGTTTTCTGTTATTTGATTTCATACATTCATGCTTTCAAATTTAAATAAATCAAACTAATTTCCTTTATGTAAGCTTGCATGTGTTGGCTTAATTAAATATATGTGTGGTTATTATCACTAATAAATTCAAAACTATTTTTCTAAAACTTATAAATCAATTATAATACTTAGAATGTTGATAGTTATAAATGCACATAGGATTTGCATGTGTTTATAGCTTAAGCATATCAAAATAAAGCACTTATTCTTATAATTCATATATAGATTTACATGAGTTTGGGTAATAATGGGTATATAGTCTGGACATCCCGGAAATATGAGGCTTTAAGTAGCCCTAAAGGGCTCATTTGATTACCTCACTTCCGGGTTTAACAATAGCACATACTTATTTTGTTTCATTCTTATGTGTTTTAATATTAGAATTTAGATAGAGCTTTAATTCATATGCCTAAATGATTTAATTAAAGAAAATACAATCTTTGCCTAGTTTTCATCTTTATAGTTGTGTATACATTCATACATATTTAAGATAGCAAGTTTTTAGTCTGGACATCCTAGGAATATGAGGCTTTAGTTAGCCCCAATGAGGTCATTTGATTACCTCACTACCCTAGTTAATAATGGCATGTATTTGGTCACATCTTTTATATATGTGTATGTGTGTTTAATTAAAAGATGAAGATCCCCTTTTGTTACTAAAAATACATGCATTTATATCCACCTAAGTCATTAGCATATGATATATATAAATTAGTGCTCTCTTTTTCTTATTCATGTATAGATCTACATAGGCTTGGAATGTTGATAAGCATATAGTATGGACATCCAGAAAATATGTGGCTTTAGTTAGCCCCAAGGAGGTCATTTGATTACCTCACTTCCCTGGTTAAAAATGACATGTACTTGTTTGATTCCATCCAGATGTATTTTAATATTAGAATTTTGATAGAGATTTAATTTATATGTTTATATAATCCAGCCAAAAATATAAATTCAAACATACACATATATTCATCATTTAAGTGTGCTAAAACATGTTGTATGTGTAAATACACTTAGGATTAAATCATATGTATGTTACATGTGATGGAAGGGAATGGTTTGATATATGTCATGTGGTATTAATTCAATTAGATTAATCTTAAGATTCCTTTCATATTGAATAGAGTTAATTAAAGTGAACCTAAATTTTGGATTACTTTAAAAATGTGTAATAAGTCATTATTCATACCTAAAGATTTAACCTAGTCATAATTTAACCTAAAGATTTTGCATTAGATTAAGTCATTATTCATACCACTCATGCTCTAGTCTCTTAAGGAGTGGGTTTAAAGACTTTAGTCCCTTTCTAAATTGATAATAGCCCAACTATCTTGCAATTTCATAAGACCAGACTACATGATTTTTTAAATCATAGGAGGAGTTCACTAGCAGCCACTCCAGGTGATTATAAGTCTAGCAGTTGGATGGTTCATCATCTCTTATGGAGGTGAACCTTTATGTCCACCCGTCACTTAGATTCTGGTCATGCTTTAGTTCTTGCTAAAGCTCTCTAAGTTTAGGATCTGAGGTAGCTATTTCCTTCGGGCTACAAGCATAAATCCTCTTAGGCATTTCCATAATCTTATGTTGATGAATTATAAGCCCTAGCAATCTAATAAAAATTGAACTCAAATAAATAAATCTCTTCACTTTCAAATATATAAAGCTCAATTATAAGATAGATTGGAATGCTCACTAGGCTTCTTAATATCATGAGCATTTCCTACTTTCTCCCTTTGGATTCCAAAAATATGTCTTCTTCTTGAGCTTTCCCAATTGATATTCCAAAATATAACCAATCCTTCGATAGTCTAGCCTTGAAATCTTTGAAGATGCTAATTGTGTACTTTAATCAAGAGTATTCTTAAGAAATTTCATTTCCTAAGATGTAATTAATTATGGAGGCTTGCCTCCAAAGGAAACTTTAGAACCCGGTTTAATATAAACCCTACTTTATTCATCCATGTAAAACAAAAAAAATCTCTGGTATATTGAGAGACCCATCATGCCTTAGGAGTTCTTATTAGGTGATTAGGTTCATTGAAGGGTGATGCCTCTATCTTTCGAGATAGTACATCATACCTCAATATTATACCCAATCATTTCAATAAGTACCCCCTATGATCTGCGTGGTGTCCCCCCATACACATCCAAAAATGAACACTACAACCCACAATCAAACCGATTGAACCAAACCAATCCAATTAACCCAACCTAGCCCATTTGACCTAAAGGTCTAAATGAGCCAAAATCAAATTAAATCCAAATCAATTACAATCAAAGCTATCTATCAATCCTAAACCCATCAATAAACTCAATTCAATCCAACTCAACCTAATCCAACTAAATTAACCCATTTTGGTCTACTTCACCTAAAGTGACCTAAAGGACCCATTTGATCCAAACTCTAATTCAAACCATTCAATACCTTCCACAATGATTGTTGATCAACTTGATTGACCAACTATAATCAATTGGGCCAAACCAAGTTAATTTGATTTCTTAACCCGAGTTGACCCAATTAGCTTATATGAATCAAATTGAGCCAAACTTCATTCTAAACTTAGTTGATGAAACCAATACCTCTAATCAATCATCAATTGAGTATTGAATATGATTTGATTACTAATTTGATCTAACCAAGCCCATTTGGCCCCCTTGACCCAATTTGACCTAAAGGGCCAAATCAGGCCAAATCAAATTGATTGAAACCAACGACTCAAATCAATCACAAATTGATTATTGAACATGATCCAACCTTCAATTAAACTAAATTTGATCAAGCTAACCCAATTGACCCATTTAGCCCAAATTGACCTAAAGGGTCAAATTAAGCTAAATCATTCCCAAATCTAAATTAATTCAATTCAACACTTACAATCATTCTCAAATCATCATTTGAACTTAAACCAACCCTCCACCCAAGCCAATTTGGCCAATTTGACTAAATTGGTCAACTTAGCCCAATTGACCCATATGAACCCAAGTGAGCCGAAACCAAATCCACATCAAATTAATCCAAACCAATTAAACTAATACACTCCAAATGATCAAATGAACTTACCCAAACCATCAATTTGACCTGATTTGACCAATTGGTCAACTTAACCCAATTGAACCCATTTTGACCTATATGAGTCAAATTGAGTCAAACCCATCCAAACCAAGTCCAAACCCAACCAAACTTAGCATGACCCATCCTTGTGTCACCATGAGTTAGCCCAAATGAACCCAACCCATGTTTGACCTAGTTTAGGCCAAAACCTATGATAAACCCCAAATGAGACAAAATCCCCATTTGGATGGTCATACATACCCACCTAACCCAACTGATTGTGTTCATCCATGGGTTAAGAGTGGGTGAGTTAACCCATTGCTTCCCATTGGCACACTTAGGGGAGGAGGTACACACCACCTCAGCCTCTGCAATTCCTCCAACCACTCGAGACCCTCCACCTCTGCCCATCATTGACACCTCTGGTTGCCTACGCTGACCAGATGACTGCCAAATGTCAAATTAATCCTAAACGTATGATTAATTGGGGAGGAGGGTATACTCTTCTCCATCCAATTCAAACCACATAGAGAGCTTCCTTGAGAGTTTGTGAGCATCCCTAGATCATCTCTGAACCCTCTTGTGCTCCCCATCACCGACGAGACCTAACCAAAGTGAAACTGAGCCCTCTCTCCATCCAACCCCACTCAAACCTCACCAAACTTCAATTAACTTCTCCCACACCTTCCCCAAGCTCCGACGAGTCGAAACGATCGATTCCAAATTGATTCGAGCACCAGAGACCACTCTTAGACTAACTCTGGTGACTATTGTGAAGGCATTTGGTCCACAGAGCTATCGACGAGGAGGAAACTCATGAGCTTCTCAACAAGGCATCATCTCTTCAAGATGAAGCTACCACAGTCATTAGACAGCCAGTCTTGAGCTCCGATGAGGTAAATTCTAGAAAATTATAGAAAATCTAATATGAGTTGGTCTTTTATGAAAGATTTTATAATTTCAGGTGATTTTCATCATAGGATCTCCTTAGATCTCTTCCAAACATTTTTTGAGTCGATCTTGATGCCTCAAGAGCTTCGACGAGCTCAGATTGAGTGACGAAAGGTGAATGATGTCTATTTTTTGGTGCTCGGGGGATGAAGGATCATCTGTCGTCCATTCCGCGTGACTAGAACGGATGATCATGATTAAGTTTGTTAGTTATTTCATATTAATCCATTAGATATCACAGGATTAATCCCCATTATTTGGTCCAAGATCAGACGGTGGGGACGAAATTGCATTTGCCACCGCTGACTGAACCGCCATGAGGGATGATCTAAGTAGCCTATCTGCGTGGCATTGACGGGTTAATAGGTTAATTATGGATTAAAAATGTGTTTAATTGCTCAGAACTTCAAAATTTTATAACTAATTATAGAAAAATCTAAAAATACAAATAAACTCAATTTGGAAAGAGGAAACATTGAGAACTTTAATAAAAATAAAACCCCTAATATTTGAATAGTGAATAATACTTCATTATGGTTTGAAGTTTTTCCTAGTTACTTTAATTAAGCCATAATTCTTCACCAATTGATCTCAAATTGGATGTGTTGATTTTTTTCAGATGTCCTCTACCTCCCAGAATTTTCTTAATATTCATTGGCTAGGTGATTTGAATAATTTGGAAAATTAATCTTAATCACCATCTTTAATCAATTTAATAATTATTAATAATGCTAAATAATAAAATTTCAATCATTAATGATGTTTAACCACTGATTAACTGTGAAATGATGGGGAGAATGATTAGGACTTCTTTCCTAATTATGTTTCCTAAATCTATTCTATTTAAAGGATTAATTAATACTTAGGGTTTAATTAAAGATTAATTAAGTGAATTAATGATGAAATCAAATCAAATTGAAGTGATAATTAGATCAGATAATTTAATTTAAATTTGTGGGTTCCTCTTTATGTGTTTAATAATATAAAGACCCTTAAGGAATACATGGTTAACCCATGAGTGTGGGGAAATCATGTAAGTACTTAATTAAATTATTCTTTATTTTAATTAATCCTTAAACATGGGCCTCATTGCATTAGGTCTTTAAGTGCATTACAATTATAATTTCTCATTTGCATATCATTGGAGGCTCATCGTCTATGATGCACAGACACAGAAATGGGGACACGGACATGATACGACACGGACACAGGACACTTTTATTTTTAAAAATATGAGACATGGACACGTGTAGGTCACGGCATTATAATAATAATTAAGAATAATGTGTATAAATTAAATAGATAAAATATTAAAAATAATAAAAAATAAGTCATTTAATTAAAAATTTTAAATTAATTACTTAAGATAGATATATATATATATATATATATATATTACTTAACTAATTTGTTTTATTGCACTGTAACAATTTTAATGATTAAATTTATTATCAATTTTAAATTTATAAAGTTAATTATAATTTTTAATAATTTTAATTATTTATAATAAATATATCTTATTATTCTCTCTTTTTAACTCAAATATCATTCTCTAAATTTCTAAAACTCTCTATAATAATTTAAAATATAACAAACTATTTTTAAAATATTTTTTATATAATTTTAATTCAATTATTTAGGACACACGTATCATTTAATTTTTTAATATTATTTTAATCAGACACTTTTCCGTCATGTCCGACATGTGTCGAAGGCATGTTGAAGCTGTGTCTGTCTCCGACATGTGTCGAACACTACACGCCTAATTTTTAGGAGTGTCGGTGCATCATAGCTCATCGTTGAATGGTTAATCTAATTAAGAAGCATAGGAAAGAGAAATAAAATCATTTGCTTAATGATTTGAACTTAATCAACCCAAAAAATTCATTTAATTACTTTTTTCTTAAATACATTAAATCAGTTACATGGTATGGGGCAAAATAACAAATGCCATTTCTCCCCTTTAAGTTTAATAATTCAAACATAAACATCAAATTTCATAAGAAGCTTTGGTTAATTTTAAATAATTTTATTTAATATGATTGTCCTTCAAAATTAATGTAGTTGAATGGATTATGTGGAAGTATTTGATTATTCCTTTCCAATCATTATAAATTTTGTATGTCATTTGATATCATCCATTCATGTTTTAAAAGAAAAGAATCAATTAAATTTAATTATGTGTAAGTTGCATGTGTTGGATTAATCTTATTATAAGTGTGGCTATTATCACTAATAAATTCCAAAACTATTTTCAAAATTATTACAGAAGATTTCAATTGATGTTGGCTATGAATATTCTATATGATTTACATTTGTTTATAGCTTAAACATGTTAAAGTATTATTTTATTTTCATGATTCATGTGTATGTTTGAATGTTAGTAAGTATATAGTCTGGACATCCCGGGAATACGAGACTTTAAGTAGCCCCACAGAGGTCTTAGATTACATCACTACCCTGGTTAACAATGGCATGTACTTACTTGATTTCATTCTTATGTGTGCATATACTAGATTTTGGATAGAACTTTACTTTACATGAATAAATAAATTTATTAAAATACAATCTTTTGCATGATTCTCATTCTCATAATTGTGTATATATTCATTTGTATTTAAGATAGCAAGTATATAATATAGCATCCTAGGAATACGAGGCTTTAAGTTGCCTCAAGGAGGTCTTAGATTATCTCAGTTCCCTAGTTTAAACTATGGCACGTACTTGCTTAAATCTTTAATACATGTGCATGTGTATTTAATTAAAGAATGAAAATCCATATTTTCTACCAAAAGTATATGCATTCATAATCATTTAAGTGTGCTAAAATACATTACATGTATAGGTATTTTAAATTCAAAATCATATTTATGTTATTAATGATGAAAAGAAATGGTGCAACATTATCTATGTGATGGCAGTTCAAGTTCATTAATCTTAAGATGCCTTTCATGTTGAGTAGAATTCTTTAGGATTAACCCAAACATAGGATTAACAAAAATATTTAATAAACCATTAACTAAAAGAAACCAAGTCATTATAACATGCCTTTAGAAAATAACTTAGGATATAGATGAAAAGGGTTAAGCCTCTTTCTTCTCTTTATAATACTTTGATGATTAGTAAATATTAAATGAAATAAAACAAAATACAAATTAAAAGTTGCAAATCCTCTTAATGACTTGAAGTGAAAACCACCTCATGTGTAACTTGAATAGTTCCAAACTAAGATATTTATAATCCTAAAGACTAGTTAAGACATACCACACTAACTTAGCACACACAGTAAAATACTAAGCTACCACTTCTAGCTTTAAGTTAAGATGGTATATGTTATATGTTGTATTTTATTTTGTTATATAATGTTTTAGATTGGATGTTAGGATTATTTATGCGTCGACTAGATGAAATACTGTTATTAGCCTAATGATATTTTCTGCAGGGGATTATGCTAAAGGGGTTACTGAAAATAAAATAAATATAAATGTTTTTGCTTACAGGTTGCATATACCCCTTTGCATAATCCATATTTGGATATATGGGCTTGGTTACCCATGTGCAAGGTGTTAAGTCCAAATTATGAAATTTAATTGCTTGGGTTTGAATGATTGTTTAACTAACATCTATCTTGCAGGTGTAGTTAGAATTTACTTTCCATAAATATGTAGTTTTGCAATAGAAATTAGAATTAGTGCTATAGGGTTTAGGATGAGTTGTGGATATAAGGGAAAGTCTTGGGAGGCCCTATGAAGCCTTGGAGCAAAATCAAGTCAAATGAAGAAGAAGAAAAGATGAAGAAAGAAGACCCCCATAGCATTTAATTCAATTGTAATTTTAAAATTTTATTGTAATCCGGGTTGTATAAGGGTAGATCTTGGCTACCCAAATTTTTTTTTTTTGAGGTGTATGATGGTACCCAGTCGCAATGACCTCTAATTATTTTATGGAATATATAAATGTTTGATTGTTATGTTTATCTTGTGCAATAGAAATGGCATGATTTTTATAAGTTTCTTAAGATTGATAATTGAATGTGTGGCCTGGAAGCGGTAGGCTCTTTAGAACAAAAATTAATATTTTTAACCCCATTAATAACTCATAATTAATTTTTTAAATAACTCATAACCTCACTTTAAAGCTTAGGCAATAATCAAGATAATTAAAAGATTTAGTAACCCCTTAGCTGAATGTTGAATGATCTAACATCATGCATAACATATTGCTTCACTCTTGAAGAGGGAGGGTCTCCACTCTTGCACGATAGGCGAATGCTTAACATGTGATGGCATCCCTTGTAGTGGAGAACACCTCCTCCTACTGATTTAGCTAATAATCTAATTTCATTATGCATTTAGACATAATTGTCCCAAGCCTTTATCTAAATCAACGTGTCAAAATGATATAAAAATTATAAATTTTGCATTTTAGTCTAACTCATGTCTTCATGCAAGCCATGATCTAGTCTCTTAAGGAGTGAGTTTAGGACTTCAGTTTCCCTTCTTAACTAAATAACAGCCTAGTTATCTTCAATAAATATAAGATCAGGCTACATGATTTTGAAGCATAGGAGGTGTTAGCTGGGTGCCACTCTAAGTGGGTGTAAGTCTAGAAGAGCTGGGATGGGTTTACCCTCTCTTATGGAGGTAAACCATAATATCCTAGTCTTCATTTAGACTTAGGTCATGCTTTTAGCTCATGTTAAAGCATCCTATATTTAGGGTCCAAGGTTGCTTATTTTCTTCATACTATGAGTATAGATCCTCACATCTTAGGCATTTTCATAATCTTGTGTTGATATACGATAAGCCCTAACATTCTAAAAAAGATTTCAACTCAAACTAAATTAAACTCTCTTTCAAATATATAAAGCCTCACCATAGAGTAAATTGTAGTGCTCTCTAGGCTTCCTAGTATCATGAGTACTCCCTACTTATCTTTCTTTAGAATCCAAAAATAAGTCTTTCCAAATTGAGCATTCCCACTTGACTTTCCAAAAATATCTAATCCTTTGATAGTCTAACCTTGAAATATTTGGAGATGTTGATTGACTACTTTAATCGAGAGTGTTCCTAAGAAATCCCTATTTTCTAGAATATAATTAACTATGGAAGCTTGCTTACATAGAGAATTAAAGAACCTGACATAAAATAAATCCTACTTTACTTTTTCCATATAAAGTAATGGAAATATCTCTGGTATATGAAAATACCCATTTGTCGTAGGAGTCCTTATTAGGTTATTAGATCCATTATATGGTGGATCTTTTGAGATGGTACATCATACCTTAATATTATACACAATCACTTTAATAAGTACCCTCTAAGATTTGCATGGTATCCATAATGACTCTGAATTAAAACACCACAGATTTTTCTGGTGACTCTGCTGGGGAAGTTCCTCTCTCCATCTTTAGTAGTCAATTTTTATCTCCAAGCATCGATAGTGGACTTATATTTCGTATAAGCCCGAGACTATCATTCTTTCTGTTGGACACCTTGCTCATTTCATCCTTAAGCAAGGGTGGGCAACATCCTTTAAATTTTAGGACCTCACTAAAAGTAGGTCTTAAAACCCTTATTGAACCCCCAATAGATAAAAGAAAACCAACTAAATAAATCACCCAAAATATAAACCAAATAAAATCAAGAACCTCTTACCACTAGTATGGTAAAGTAAGGTTCATCCAACATTCTCCAGAATTCCAATGAAGTTTAAATCAAGAGATTCTTCTCCAAAAATTTCCAAATTTCTCCAACATACAAACAAACCCCATTTATCATAATCAAATTTATTAAATGAGGGTTCCAATTCAAAATTCAGAGTGAAAGTCACAAAATAAAGCAAGAGTCCAATTTTATGTCTCTTTCAATAGTGAAGTAGAAGCCCCATTTCTTTCTTTCTTCAAGCACTCAGTCTTCCACCATGTCATCCAGCGAGCTTATTTTCTCGTTCGCTTCTGGTGTAGATTTAGCATTGGATCAGGCCATACTCACCACCACCCCCATCATCAAGTTTACCCTTGGCTTTGAGCATTTCAAGGTCACCTACGAAGGACCTACCCTGACCACCATTCGTAGAGAGGAGGTGACAGATAAAAAGCCACTTCTACAGTTTAACTTGCACTCCAATTTTGAGTTTCCCTCTTTGAAGAGGAAGGTTGTAGATGTTCAGTAGTGCCTGTTGTAGTTTTGGTCCAGACTAGTACCGCCTCTATAGTTGCTCCAATCTTTAAGGGGAAGTCTATATTAGCTTCTGATATAGTCTCCCCCATGTTTGAGGTCAGTTCTAGTTCCCTCCCCACTCCATTGACTAAACTCAATGTCATAATAAGATCATGAAGATCAAGAGACATTACAAGTGCATGGCGAAGGTGGTTGAGGAAGCCTCCCATGTAGCTGAGGAGCGATCCCCTTGTAAGACATCTCCCCTTCTTGGTTGGTAGTAGGTTTCTCCCCCTCTCAGCTTTAGAGGGAGAGGAGGACTTTAGAAAGATTGTTGCATCACCCCCACCATCTACAGAGTCTGAGACACCATCTAGGAAGAAAAAGAGGCCCTATGCTGGCCTACGGTCCATGCTCAAGAGAGTTGGGAGAGCCCACGGATGTTCAGAGTCAGCTACATTGCATGACTTGAGGTGTGTGATCCCTAGAAGTGTTAAGGATCAGATCCATAGAGAAAGGACCACAGAGGCCAAAGTTGCAGCCCAAGCGGGCAAGAGAGACACGAGGAGGTTCGCCAGGCAGTCGATGACCTCCACTTTGATTGATCATTCATCGAGTTGATTGGGCTCAGGTTAGATAGATTGTACCTCGTTCCACCATGGAGGAGATCAAGAGGAATGGTGTCACCACAATGCTCCACTTGTCGACCACCTTCACTTGTTCATGTTCCACCATATAAAGTGCCCACCAAGTTCCACAAGTCCACATCTAGAGAGAGAGCATCCCCCTTTGGTGATATGGCTAAGTACCAAGGACCCCACATCATCTACTCTACCTATTAAGATGAGGCTGAGCTCCTCACTCGGCCTTCCATGCCAACGGTGGTGAAGAAGGAGTGGTAGCCCAAGAGTGTCTTGGTCGCTCTACCACCATAGTTGGAGAAGAAGGAAGGATGGGATACCAAGGTGACCCCATGATTATTGAGTTAGTTAAAGAGAGCACTCCACCTGTCCAAAGCATTCAGTGCATTTCTTCTTCAAAGCTCAGTCCAGTTGATAGTCACCATTCAGCCAATGTTCAAGTAACACCGAGTCAGGTGGATGATCGGTCTTTAGAGGATATTTTGGAAGACTGTCATGCTGCAGTGAGGTAGATAGTTGGGGATGATAAGTCTGACCAAGAGGAGGGTATGGTTGATTTCAATGCTAATGAAGATGACCTTTTGGATGATATCATTGAAATTTATATGGTCGATACCAGAGGATCTTTGCATAGGAGCAACTTAGACAATAAGGCATTGTAGTTGAGGAAGGTGAGACATCAGACTCAACTTAATGCCTCATCCAATAAATTAAGCTTAAAGATGACCAAATCGATAGTATGGAGAGAAGAGTAGAGAACTTGATGGCAGTGGTCCTAGCCTTGCAGAACCAAGCCCCAATTTCACAACCTACTCCCATGGAGGCTAATTGGCCTGAGCTAGTACACAGCCTAGATCATCCCAAGAGCACTTCTATGGATGAGGACATCGATAATTTTCATTGGAAGGTGATCAATATCACCTCCATGCATAAAAAATACATTAAGCATATGGTCGAGCAGCAAGTGAAGGAAGCATTGGCACAAGCCCAAGGGAGCTCATATATTTCAAAGGGTAGACCCTACCCAAAAAAATTTTATATAGTTCAATACCCCAAGGGTTTTATGCCACCATCACTCAAGATTTTTTATGGCAATGGGAATCCAAGGCACTTCCAAGCCAGTTTTTACAATGTCCGTGGTAGCACATTACTTTTCTGGTAGTTTATCAGTAGCCTTTCAAGGGTCTCATTTGATTGGTATGCTGAACTATCCAATGGTTTGGTAAAGGCTTTTGCAGAGTTATACTAGATCTTCATCAAGAGGTTTGTAGGAGTTCACCAAAGGGTAACTGTAGGGGACCTTGTTGTAGAAAACAAAAAGCCTAACGAGTCCCTCATTGATTACATTTTTAGATGGCACAACCTAAGCATGAAATACAAACCACAGCTGTAGGAGCAGCAAGTCATTAAGAATCTACTTAAGAATATCCATGGCCCTATCACCTTCATGCTCAAAGTTTTATCATTAAGACATTTGAGAAGCAAATCTGCATGGCGGCTAACCTACAAGAGGAAGCCAAATAGTTACCCATTTTAGACTAGTCATCTAAGCCCAAGCCTCATAAGGCATTTAAGAAGAAGCCAAATATTATAATGGTAGTTGATAAGGGTAAGCAGCTAGTGAGAGCACAATTTAAGAGACCTAGATTCCAACTGCCTCCTCTTCCACTACCTCGGCTACCACAATGACCATTCTTTCATTAGTGGTAGTATTGGTATGCAGGATGGTTACTTTCCACCTACTCTTGCTGAAAAACTCAACAAGCCATATTCATTCAAGAGGGAGGTAGTCAGGAATATCTTTAAGAACCTTTTAAACTGTTTTCAACCACAGGCCTAAAAAGTTCAGTGGGCAGAGTGATGAACTACTGCCCCTACCACTGCATGTTAGGCCATGTCTTAGAGGATTATTTCACCTTCAAGAATTGATTTGAGCGTAGCTACAAGTTAGGAACCATAGTTATTCCTAAATAATACTCAGTAGAACAACCTTCTAGTTCTATTAAAGTAATCTTTTAGGATACATCTGATCCTTTTAAGATAAAAGAAAGTTGGGATATTTCTTTATCTCGTGCCTCTAAAAAACATTTTCTAAAATTATGAAACTTTTTCTACAGGTTCCTGACTCAGCTCAAACCTCCAACATCAAGGAAGGTATGCTAGTTGTGAGGGACAACTCAAGGAGGGTGGAAGTCCAGCAGCAGTAGCAGCCATTACTTGCCCTGGATAGTTCAATAGTGTAACCACCGTCTGAATCCAATATTCTTCATTCCACAGTTGCATCTACCACATCTACCAGCTCCACCACCACCAGCAATAGCATTATATCTATATATGAGGGCACCAAACCCCTCATACCGCTTACTTTACTTGATTTCTACCATGTACGACCACCAAAATTAAAGAAATCAATTAAGAAGATTAATTCCACTTACAACTTGTCTACATTTAATGATCTCAATGATTTTATACCTATAGAAAGCTCTCCAAGTCAAAATAATAACAATCCAAATAATTCTTATCAATCCCACTTTCATTCAAAAATGGATTTCCCTTCTCTAAATCATCAGGGTTCACCACTTGAGATTGATTTAGAGTCATCTAACTCTGATGATCCTTTTAGAGAAGCTATAGGTATACCCAATGAGCAAGTAGAACTTTCCACAAGCTTCTCATCTCAAGAAGTCATTGAAGTCAACTTCTGCAGTGGAAAAGTTCTACCTCTTAGGGTAGCACCTCAGGACAAAGGTAAAAAAGTCATTAGTTTCAGTGAGAAGATAACCCCTCCACAAGATGCTCCACCATGGATATGCTTATGTAGGACTAGCCTAAAGTTGAGTACAACATCCTAGCACATCTTAGAAAATTTTTAGCTAAGTTAAGCATATATGATGCTCTTGTCTTATCCAAAGAGATATGGGAGACATTAATCATGGCTTTGCTTGACCCCAAAATATGCTTAGCTCAGTTGGCCGCTACTGAAGAAGAGGCATATTTTTCAAAATAATTCTTAGGAGTTACATTCACAGATGAAGACCTACTTCTAGGGATAATAGAGCATAATAGTCCCCTCTACATTATAGGGGATGTTGGCATATTCAGGCTATCAAGAGTGTTGGTCGATCCAAGTGCATCAGTGAACATTATGAATTTAAGAACCCTTACCTACTTGAGGATTGACATCTCTAAACTCCAAATGGAGAGGATGGTGTTAAAATGATTCAATGAATAAGGAGAGATGGCCTCAGGCTCCATAGTGTTGCCTTTGGAGATAAAAGATTGGAAGATAGAAGACAAGCTTCACATAATAAATTTTGATACATCTTTCAATATTTTGTTAGGGTGACCTTGAATACATGAGAACAATATGGTTTCATCCTCTCTACATCAGTGCATCAAGTCCCTAAGAGGTGGAATCAAGTATTGTGTCAAAGGAGATCTCAAGCTGTTCACAGTTCATGAGATCAGGATATATGCGGTTATTACCTTCCTAAGAAGCAAAATGTCTTCTCTCATGACCTTAGTCAAAATGAAATAAAAAGGAAATAGAAAAGAAAGAAAAAGAAAGAAAAGAAAATGAAAATGAAAATGAAAAAGAAAAAGAAAAGAAAAGGGAACTAGAAGAAGTCCTTAGGGAGGAGGTAGAGCTTGATATTAGATTCCACCCAAAGTTCATTACTCCATTCAAACAAGTGAGGAGGATGACCTGGCCTCCACCAGGAAGAAGAAGAGGCAAGTTCAGAGGGATTCTTAGAGGTGGAAGGCCTTCATACTTACCACTTATCAGGAGATTCATTTCAGCATTCAGGAGTATACCTGCTATCTATAAAGACTTAGAATCTAGTTTAGAGGATGAGTCTTATGTCATTAGCATGTTGAACAGTTCTTCTCAATAGCATATCCCATTAGAGGTGACACTCATGCTAGACTGTGGTGAAGATTGGGTCCATAAGCAAAGTATCGATGTATCCAAGTCTCTATTATGTGAACCTGTCAAACTTCAGATGGGAACCTTAGCTCTAACCACTTTCCTCACAAAAAGTTGAGGGTTTGATAGCTAAGGAAGATCCCAAAGCATGTACAAGCATGAAGATCTACAGGTTTTATCTAGGAGCATCATCCTCAAATCAAGAAGTTGATGTAAAACTTGAGGATGATTAATTTTAAGAATTAATTGAATTACCTTTTGATTGGTACTTGCCTTGTATTCTTAATTTAGAAAAGAAAGGTTTAATTCCATATACATGATCTAAGCATAAGTCAGAGTACTTTGAAAGACTATGGAACAACAAATGTAAGAGCTCTCAATCAAGACCAGGACTAGGCTTTGGTATAATGGGCCTAGTTAATGATGATGATTACTTCCCAGTCATCACCAATCATTTGGAATTTGATAGATTCTTTTCAAATCACATTAACTCATATGAGGAGGTGTTCTTAGAAACTTCAGATGATTCAAATGATTTTCAAGTTAAAGATGCACCCCCAGAATTTGAAGAAGAAATCAAATCAACCATCGAGGAGCTCAAAGAAATCAACTTGGGGACTGAAGGTAACCCACAGCCGATGTAGATCAGTTCCTTATTGAATGAATCTAAAATCAATGACTTAGTTAGGCTACTCACTAAGTTTAAGGTCTATTTTACATAAAGTTATAAAGAAATGCCTGGATTAGTTCTTGACATTATGGTTCATAAGCTAGCTATATAGTTTGATGCTAACCCTATCAAGCAAGCTCCTAGACACATATGATTAGACATTAAACAGTGGGCCATTTCTGAAGTCAAGAAACTAATCGATGCTGACTTCATCCGTGAGGAAAAATACTTCACTATGATGGCTAGCATCGTTCCTGTTAAGAAGAAGAATGGCCAAATTCACATATGCATTGATTTTAGGGACTTTAACAAGGCATGTCCAAAATATGAATTCCCACTACCAATACCAAAATTAATGGTGGACATTGCCTCATCTCATGTGATCTTCTCTTTCATGGATGGTTCATCTGGATATAACCAAATAAAGATGGCACATGAAGATGAAAGGAACACTATTCTTAGAACTCTGATCAAAATATAATGTTGTAAGGTCATGCCCTTCAGCCTTAAAAATGCTAACACCACATACCAGCGGGCCATGACTCGAATCTTCGACAACCCATTCATCACCAAGTCATGATCAAAAGTAAAGAAAAGGAAGACCAACTATTTGACTTGAGAGTAGTTTTTAAGTGGTTATGGTAATACAACCTCAAAATAAACCTCTGAAGTATGCATTCAGAGTATCGTTAGGGAAGTTTCTTAGGTTAGTTGTCCGACACTGCAAAATTGAAATCAACCCGGAGAAGATTAAAGTAGTGTTAGAAATGCCACCTCCAAAAAGTCTAACCCAACTCAGATCATTCTAAGAGTGGTTGGCATATCTAAGATGATTTATGTCCAACCTATCAAGCAAGTGTCAACCATTTTTAGCACTAGTCAAGAAGGATGCCAAGTTCAAGTGGAATGACAAGTGTCAAATGCCTTCGAGAGCATCAACCAATACCTCATGACACTGTAATTCTTAGCTGCCCTATCCTGGGAAAACCTCTAATATTATACACTATTGTATTGGATGACTCCATTGGTGCTTTATTGGCCCAAGCCAATGACGAAGGGAAAGAGAATGCACTATACTATCTCAGCCACCGTCTAATACTTGCTGACACAAATTATCCATCCATCGAGAAGCATTGCCTAGCTTTAATCTTTGCAGCCCAAAAGCTATGACACTATATGCTTTCTTATAAAGTAAACTTGATTTCTAGAATCAATCCACTGCAATATCTCATGACACACTTGATGCTATCCAGATAGTTGGCACGATGGTCCATGATTCCATCGCAGTTTAATAAGTCCATGATTCAATCCACTGTAAACATATAAAGCCTCACCATATGGAAAATTGGAGTGCTCACTAGGATTCCTAGTATCATGAGTGCTCCTTACTTATCTTTCTTTGGAATCTAAAAATAATTCTTCCCAAACTGAGCATTCCCACTTGACTTTCCAAAAATACCTAATCTTTTGATAGTCTAACCTTGAAATCTTTGGAGATGTTCATTGACTAAATTAATCGAGAGTGTTCTTAGAAAATCCCTATTTTTTAGGATGTAATTAACTATGGAAGCTTGCGTCCATAGGGTATTAAAGAACCCAACATAAAATAAATCCTACTTTACTTTTTCATGTAAAGTAAGGAAAAGATCTTTGGTATATACGAAGACCCATCTGCCTTAAGAGTCATTATTAGGTGATTATGTCGATTGTAGGGTGGTGTTTCTATCTTTCAAGATGGTATATCATACCTTAATGTCATATCTGATCACTTTAATAAGTACCCCCTAAGATTTGCGTGGTGTCCACAATGACTCTGAATTAAAACACCACATCGCCCTAGGTCAAGTTTAACGCATTGTACAATCAGAAGGTCACCCCGATGGTTGATTCTACTTTTGAAGATGTGAGTCTCTGAGCTTTCTTCCTAGTTCAGCCATCACAAATTGGTGGGCAACCCATGGGTTGGATAGTCTCTATTATATGGTTAGTAGACTCCACTTTGATTCAGTAAGTCTAAGGTAAGTCTAAGCTTTTGTAGCCCTTCCTTAGTGTGACTCATCGCCAACCAACAAGGGCCATATTAGCATGAAAATCAAACATAAGTCAAAATCAACATGAGTCACCAAAGTTAAACAAATAAAAATTTATCATCCAAACTAAATCAACCCAACCAAAACATCTCTAATCCAAATCTCATTTACCTTTAACAAGACCCTCACTCATGCCCTTGGTATGATTCAAACCTCAATAAACCCATCTCCATGCATATGGCACAAAAAATAAACCCTGAATCATTATGCCTAGGGAGTCCACATTCGTGTTCCCAGCATGACTCGATCCCTAGCAGGATCATTCTTTGTGGCCTTGACACAAAACCAAATCGTATTGAAATTAAACCAAATGTGCATAATTCCTCTCTTATGCCCTGGGCATGAAATGAAATGAACCAAACTACATTGGCATCATAATTCCATTTACCTTTTACTTAGGCATGGATAGCCTTCATTAGTATTCATGAACTTCACAGATGCTTTTTGATCATCTTGTTCAATGCCAATATGTATGGTGTGCCTTGCCAATTACACCACTCATATTGGGGGTCCTTTTGTTAACCTCACTTTTGAAGTGAGAATTAACCTTTCTCATCTTAGACTTAGGAACCTCCTATACACTTGGATTTTCTTAGTGCTAAGACACTTCTAGTGATTGAGAAAACACTAAACCTAAACTTAGAGACATAGAGAACATAACTTTAAGCTAAAACTTTGCCTTAGGATAAATAGGTTTCACCTACCCTAAAGCCTAAACCAAGACTCATGCCCATCAACTCATCCAAACTTAAGCTTTGTGATTAGAGCTAAACCAACTCAGATCTACTCAATTAATCTTAATTAAATTTGGTTTTTAAATTGAAGCTCTAAGCTAAATTAACTTGGACCTTAACCAAGGTTAACCCATCAAGATCTTATAACTCTATTATAACCCATTCAAGTCAACTAAATCCAACTTAATTTTCTTAACCTCTTCAATTATTCATTAAATCATTTAAAGCCATGCCAATACTTGCAATCAAGCCAATTGAACCAAAGAAAAGAGACCAACCCAAGTTAGCACATTTGACCTAATGGGTTCAAATGAGCCAAAACCTAATTAAGCCCAAATCAATTGTGATCAAAGCCACTAATAAACTCTAAATCCATCATTGAACCCCTCTCAACACTTAATTGACACCAACCCAACATAATTCAACCCAATTGGTTCACTTGACCCAATGAGATCTAAGTGATCAATTTGATTCAAACTTTAATCCAACCCAAATTGGATTAAATCAACTCATCCCATCCCTACCATAATGAGTGATGATCATCTTTGAGTACCCAATTACAATCAATTAGGTCAAATCAAGATAATTTGATCGCTTAACCCAAGTTGATCCAATTGACCTAAAGGGTCAAATTGGGCCAAATCTTATTTCAATCCAAAATTATTGCAACCAATGCCTCTAATCAATCATAATTGCTAATTGAACACCCAATAATCATCAATTGAAGCCAATTTGACTAAACCGACCCAATTGACCTACTTAGCCCAAATCTACTTAAAAGATCAAATTAAATAAAAACTCATTCTAACCCAAATCAATTCAAACCTACACCTATAATCCAATCAAACATAGACCAACCCTTCATTCGACTCAATTTAACCAATTTGACTAAATCGATTAACTTGACCCATTTTGCCTAAATGAACCAATATGAACCAAACCCAAATCCAATCCAAATTGAGTAAAACCAATTGCGCCAATGCATTCCAAATGACCAATTGAACTCTCCCAAATCATTGGTTTGACCTAATTTGGCCAAATTGATTACTTAACCCAATTGATCCAATTTGACTCATATGGGTCAAATTGAGCCAAACCCAACCAAACTTAGCATGACTCATCCTTAGGTCACCATGGGCATGCCCAAGTGGGCCCAACCAATGGTAAACCCATTTTGGGTCAAACCCATTGAACCAAGCCAACCAAATGGGATAAAATCCCCATTTGGATGGATTCTCCACCCCTTTACCCCATGACAGTCAATTTTGGCTCTTCTTAGACAAGAGGACCACTAACTCAACCTAACCTAAGGTTATTGGGCTCTGCATTTGGCCATAAGAGGGTGAGTTCACCCATGGAAACCCATTGGTCCACTTAAGAAAGGTTGTAGACCCCATGCTATACCATTACACTTCCTCAACCTCTAACCCTCAGCCACCTCAACAATCCCCTGCCACATCCGACCACCTGCCCCAATCGGACGGCTACCAAAGGCTAAACCAATCTCAGCCCTTAGTTCAGTTGGGGAGGAGAGTACACTCCTCCTCATAGACTCAAACTCAACACACACCTTCCCCAGAGCATTCCGCACTGTCCCATACCCTCTCTCAAGCTCTTCTTGCGCTCCACCACCGGCGAGACCAGCCCCCGATTGAACCCAAGAGCTCCATCCATCCAAGTTTCCAAAATCTCCACCAAACCCAAATAAACTCTTCCCACACCTTCACCTCACTTCGGCGAACCAAAATGAATCATTTCCCTAGTGATTTATTTACTAGAAGACATCTCAAGACCAACTCCGATGAGTTTTGCTATGGTGTTTGATCCACAAAGCAATCGACGGAGAGGCAGCTCGTGATCTTCTCAATAGGGATTCATCTCTTCAAGGAGAAGGTACCTCTATCGATGGAACGTCGGTCTATAGCTCTGGTGAGGTAAAAATTTGGTAGTCGTAGTTTTTCTAGGTGTTGGTCTTTTTTTTAAAATAAATTTTGTTTTCATGCTATTTTCATCATAGGATCTCTTTAGATTCATTCTCTGATCATTTTGGAGTCAATTTTACCATTGAACGATCTCCAGCAAGCTCAAATCGAAGCGATGGAAGCTGGATGATGTCCGTCTTCTAGTGCTCGTGGGACGATGAATCACTGGTTGCTCATTTCATGTCATTAGATGGATGATCGTGATTAATCATGCAAGAAATTTTTATTTAATACCTTTCACATCACAAGATTAATCTCGACGGTCTGATCTCAAGTCAAACAACCAAGATAAAATCACATCTACCATCGCTGAGTCAGCTACCACATCATATGATTTAAATAACCAATATTGTGGCGCCATGTGGAAAGCATTGACGCGTCAGCATTCGTGTGGCGCCAACGGTTTAAAGGGTTAATTAGGCCTTAAAAATGCAAATAAATGGTTAGAACTTCAAAAAATCATAACTAATTATAGAAAAATTTAAAATATAGAAATAAACTCATTTTGGAAAGGTTAGATATTGGAGAATAAAAAATAAAAAAAATAAAAATAAAAAAATAAAAAATAATAAAAAAAATAAATAAATAAAAAATGTCTAGTGAATAGTGCTTAGTTAAGGTTTAAAGCCTATCCTAATTAATTAAGGTTTAATTACTTGGCCAATTAATTCCAAATTTGGTGGGATGATTCCATAGGATGTTCTTTGACTCCCATAATTTTCTTGGAATTATTTGCCATGTAATGTAAGAAAATTAGAATTTCAATCCTAATCACCTTCACTAACTAATTTAGTAATTATTTTAATTGATAAATAGTGAAAATTAAATAATTAATGATAATTAATCATTATGAACACTTAAAATAGTGAGGAGAAATAATTATGGCCTCTTTTTCTAATTATCTTTCTAAAGGTATTTCCTTAAGAAGGTTAATTAATACATGTAATAATTGGGGATTATAAATAAAAATCAAACAAAATTTATGATTGATTTAGATAATTTAAATATAATTCATTAATTCCCTTTTATGTGTTTAATAATATAAAGTTGGTAAAAAAATTATGGTTGACCCATTGGTATGAGAAAATCATAAGAGTACCTAACTTAGATTCTTTAATATTGTTAACTCTTTAGCATGAGCCTAATTGTATTAGGTTCCCTTAGGTGCATTGCAAGTTTTATTTTCTCAAGAGCATATCATTGAAGGCTCATAGTCAAGTAGTTAATTAGATCAAAGAAGTTTAGGGAAGGGTAATTAAATTGATGTGCTTAACAACTTGAACCTAATTAATCCAAAAAAATCCATTTAATTGCCCTCCACAAATATGGTAAATTGCCAACATGGGGTGGGGTAAGTGCTAAGTATCATCTCTCCTCCTTAGGTCTCAATAATTCAAATACCAAAATCAAACCTCAAGAAAACTTTGGTTAGTCTTAAGGAATTTTTATTTGGCTTCATTGTCCTTAGGACTTAATGTAATTGAATATGTTATGTGACAATGTTAAATTATATCTTTTCAATCATCATAAATGTGCATGCCATTTGTGTCATATGTTCATGCTTTCAAAATAAAATAGAATCAAAAGAACATGATTGTATCTAAGTTGCATGTGTTGGTTAAATATTATAATAAAGTGTGGCTATTATCACTAATAAATCTTAAATTATTTTTAAAATTATAAGATAATGATAAAAAAATCTAAGTTAATATTAGTTATAAATATTCAATGAAATTTACATTTAAATTATAATTTCAAAATAGTAAGGGTTTTGTTTTATTTTTATGTTTCATGTATATATTTATATACATTTGAATTGGTGAGTATATAGTCTGGACATCCCGGAAACACGAAGCTTTAAGTTGCCCCAAGAATGTCTTAGATAACCTCACTTTCCTTGGTTAACAATGATACGTACTTGCTTAATTTCATTTATATGTATTCATGTGCTAGAATTTGAAATAAAACTGTGCTCTTCATGTCACTAAGTTTTACATAAATAAAAAAAGGATTTGCTATTATATAATCTTTACATGATCTTCATCCCTAAGCTTGTGTATATTTTCACATGTATTTAATTTGACAAGTATATAGTGTATACATCACGAGAACACGAGGCTTTAAATATCCCTAAGGAGGTCTTAGATAACCTCACTTCCCTGGTTTAATAATGGCACGTACTTGCCTAAATCTCTAATACATGTTTACATATGCTTAACTAAGCAATGGAATCTTTCTTTCCTACCAAAATACATGCATTAATGATCATTCAACTCGGCAAAATTGCCAATATGTACATTATGTATAAATGTGTATTACATCAAAATTCATGAATAATAAAAATGAAGAAATGTGTATGTTATTGATGATGGAAAGAAGTGGTAGATTGTTATTCATATAATGGTGATTTAGTTTTATTAATATTAAGATGCCTTTCAAGTTTAAATAAAATCCCTTAAGATTAACCCAAACCTAGGTTTAATAAAAGAAATATTTAATAAATGATTCATAATAATATACCCATAGCAATAAACCCCCCCTTCCCCCCGAGAAAACAACTAAGACATACCACACTAGACCTTAGCATACACATTAGAGTACTAAGTGACCAATTCTAGCCTTTAGGTTAGGACGGTGTGTGTCGTGGTGTTATATTTTGTTTTATGATATAATATTTTAGACTGGACGTTAGGATTATTTATACGTAGACTGGATGTTAGGTCGTTAATAGCCTAATGATATTTTCTACAGGGGATTATGCTAAAGGGGTCACTATAATAATAAGTAAAAATAAATATTCTTTCTTGCAGGTGCTACTTATGTCCCTAAACACAATCCAATTAGGACAAGTGGGCTTGGATACATAAGTGTAGAGTGCTAAGTCCGAATATATGCAATATAATTGCTTGACTTGTATGTTCCTTTAACTAACATATATCTTGCAGGTGTAGTTAGATTCCATTTTTCATAAATATATAATTTTTTTTCAATAATATTAGGTTTAGTGTTATGGGGTTTAGGATGAGCAGTGGATAGAAGGTAAAGACCTAGGAGGCTCTATGAAGTCTGGAGCAAACCAATCTAGAAGAAAGAAAGACAAGAGATTGAAGACCACCATAGCATTCATTATAATTGTAATATTTCATTATAATCTGGGTTGTATAAGGGTAGAGCTCAACTACCCAATTTCTTTCCTTTTCTAGGGTGTATGGTGGTACCCAGTCGTACTAGCCTTATATTCTTTTATGAAGTTCACATATTTGATTATTATGTTTAGACTGTGTAATAGAAATGGCATGCTTTTCATATGTTTCTTAAAGTTTGATGATTTGAATATGTGGCTTGGATTTGATAGGCTCTTTAGGATAAAATAATTTTTTTATCCTCACTAAATAACTCATAGCTAAATTTTAATACAACTCATAACTTCATCTTAAAGCCTAGGTTTCATAATCAAGATAAGTAAAATATTTAGTAACCCATTAGCTGAATGTTGTATGTTATCACACCATACATATCATTTTGTTTCACTCTTGAATAGGGAGGGTCTCCACTCTTGCATGATAAGGGATATGCTTGACCATTGAGGGTGATCCATTGTAGTGGAGAACACCTCTTCTAATTGATTTAGACCATCACTTAATTTCATCATGCATATATACATATTTGTCCCAAACCCTTGGTCCAAAATAAATGTGTCAAAAATAGTTTATAAAGTTGTAAATTTTAGCATTAGTCTAAGTCATATTTTCATACCAATCATGATCTAGTCTCCTAGAGAGTGAGTTTAGGATTCTAGGTTCCTTCTTAATTAAGTAATAGCCTAGCTATCTTGCATCTATATAAGACTAGCCTACATGGTTTTAAAGCATAGGAGGTGTTAGTTGGTAGTCACTCTAGATGATTGAAAGTCTAAAAGAGTCATGGTGTGTTCATCCTCTCTTATGGAGGTGAACTATCATATCCCATTTTTCTCAATTAGATTTAGGTTGTACTTCTAGCTTGTGCTAAAGCACTTTAGATTTAGGTTCGAGGCCACTTATTTCCTTCATGCTATGACATAAGTCCTCACCTCTTAGGCATTTTCATGATCTTGTGTTGTTGGACTATAAGCCCTAGCATTCTAATAAAATTTTAACTTAATCAAAAGTAAATTCTCTCTCTCAAATATATAAATTCTCACTATAGGGTAGACTAAAGCATTCACTAGGCTTCTTAGTATCATGGGTGCTTCCTACTTATTCTATGTTGGAATCAGTAAATAAGTCTTCTTACTTGAACTCTCCCATTTGATTTTCATAAATACCTAAGCCTTTGATAGTCTAGATTGAAACCTTTGGAGATACTTAGTGACTACATTAATCGAGAGTATTTTTAGGAGATCTCTATTTTCTAAGATGTAATTAACTATGGAAGCTTGCTTCTATAGGGAGCTAAAGAACCCAGTATAAATTAAATTGTGCTTTACTTTTCCATGTATACTTGGGGAAAGACCTCTGGTACATGCGTAGACCCATCTGCCTTAGAAGTTCTTATTAAGTGATTAGGTCTATTGTAGGATGATGTTTCCATTTCATGAGATGATACATCATACCTCGATGTAGAACCTGATCACTTCAGTAAGTACCCCCAAAAATCTACGTGGTGTCCCTACGGCTCTAAATTAAAGCACCGCAGAACACATAGTCCAATATCTTTTAATAAGCTAACCAAAAGTTATGAGACTAAATGGCACAAAGTTATATCAAGGCAACTAAATTCTAATGGGGAAATATTTTTCTCATAACCATACAAATGCATTTTAACTTGTGGTAGCTAGAGAAGGCATCTTGGAAAAGAGTTGGTGGGTATATCATATTTAGCAAGAGGATATCTATTCTTAGAATAGATTTATGTTGACGAAGTTGATGTATATTATCCACTTCTTATATGACTTTTAATTAATGATTATATTTAAGATTTACTCAAGATAGTGTACTTTTTAATAAAGCTGACATCTAATATATTATAAACTTTATATTCAATGAGATCCACCATAGTTATGACAATTTATTAGATTTTTTATTTCATTGGCTAAGCTGATTTCTTTGTATTTAGCCATTGATAGGTGGCATTCACATCGACCCTTGATATCTCAACTACCCACCATGAAAAGAATTTAATATTTTTATAGTAGGTCCTAATAAGGAAACCTTGTTATCTCCATTGAATGCACCTAATTCTAAGAGTTTGGCACTTTTCTTCTGAGGACATTAAATGTCACAACCCAACCCAATGTAAACTATCATATCAAGGCAGGTTACATCATGTTAAGATGTAACAGTTAATTAAATATCAAGATCTATTTGCAAAAAATTTCTTTTTTTTTCAATTTCATAAACTTAGAGCCACTACTATTATCAAAATATCATAAAATAAAAATAGTCACAATATATCACATTATAATTATACATCAAAATAAAATTCATGGTATGATTTTTCCACTAACAAAATATGTACACCATTATAATTGTCAAAAAAAGATATCGAAAGTAGAACATACCTAAGGTTAGGTTCTCAACAGTAACCAAAAGCCTCTACTCATTTTGATCCTTACTATTTTCTGAAATAACACATGTGAATATTACAAGGGTGAACAATCACAGTTCAATAAGTCACTCAAAATATACTATAATTTTTAATATACGAAACATAAAGGCATAAATATTTTCCAAAAATAACATTCTATGAATAATAAAATGTATGTTAAATAAATTAAAATAACATTTTAATAGGTCACATATTGTGTCTATCAAGTACAGTGTCCGTATAAAAACTAATATCTATAATAAGCATACATCAAGCAATATTATAAGCAACATGATGTCAAAAATAAAATAATACATCATGAAATAGTAATTTATTTATTTTATTTAAACTATTTTATAGTTTTCCTTGGGCCTCTTTTACCTCCACATATTCATATTTCTCCTTTGCCCCTTATATCTCCACTTCCACTTATACCTTCAGTTGTTCACATCTATTCATATGTATAAAATGGACATATGGATAATTTTATAGGTGCACAGGCAACTCTACTTCACTGCATATAATATATAGCCATCCAGCCTCCTGCATTTACCTACCTTTTTCTCATTTTTGCATATATACTTTGATACTTAAGCATTATATAGTATCATTTTTAGCATATATAAACATGATCAAACATGTTGTATAAATATATGAATATCAATGGGTACAACTAAGAGTAGAAATTGCATGTAAATTTATGTATGTATATCAAGAATCATAATTTTAAAATTATATATATGCAATATCTAGAATAATATTTTGAAGCTTTTTTATTTTATATCAATTTTTTCAGGCTCAATATTCTCACAAAAATACAAAAATATTATAAAATAAAATACTCAGTGAAAACTTTATTTTTCTATGTCAATATGTCTAGCATAGTTCAATCTACAACATATTAACAATTACACTGCAAAAAGTTTGTAAATTTTCGTAGATCTAAGTTTGTATAAAATCCAACCAATTAAAATTCCAAACATACACACACACACACACACACACAAACCAGAGATTGAAATTTGAATTAGGTAAATAGTAGCCTACCTAGAACAAGATAATTATTTTATTTTAATTCTAATTTTACATAATTTCTTTTATATAATGAAATCCACAACTCTAAAAATTGTAGAAAAATAATCAATAAAATTTAACATCATGTCTATAACACTTTGATGATAACAGTTTGTAAAATGGACACTAGATGATAGGTAAAAGCCCACTTTATGATAATATACAATTTTTTTAAGAAGATAACTCAAATAAGAATCTTTTTATTTTCGTACTTATGATGTTCATAAAAATAGATAAAAAAATACTTTAAATTGCATCAAGAGTGCTCTAGAATGTGGTGGAGACGGTTTGTGAATCAGACAAAAAACACATCCCAAAAAATTAATTAAATATAGTTAAGTAAAATTTGATGTGTCAAATTCTATCCAATTAAAATTATAAAAATTTATAAATAAACGAAACATAAAATTAACCCCACAACTTAAAAAAAATTAGTTGACACAAAATTAATATGTAAATAGACAAATAAATATGGATAAAGCTTCTCACATCTGCTTCTTTTTCTCAAGTGGATTCTTTTTTTTACATATATTTTCAATGAATTTTGATCATGGTGATTTGCTTATTCCTTAACTGTCTCACATCATATGCCAAAATGCGTTCAAGTACTCTCTATAAGTTAAATTAGGTTTTATTTCAACCTCATCCCTAAGAACTCTATGATCAACATCAATAACTCACTTCTTTAATATAGATACATGCAATACACCATGCACATCTAACATATGATCGTGTAGCAATAATCTAAAAGCATGTTGACTAACTATATTGATCACCTTAGAAGGTCTAATAAGTCTCAAACACAACTACCTTTTCTACCAAATCTACTCACTCTCTTTAGGATCATAATACTTTATCTATCTATCTTGTGTTGCTTTCAGCCTATCTTTGATCAATCTGATCTTGTGGGTGGCATCATCTACTAACTTAGATCTCATCAATCTTCTCTTTCCCACATATGTCCAAGATAAATGTGTCATGCACCTCATACTATATAATGCCTCATATGAAGTCATACCAATTCTCGACTAAAAGTTATTGTTATAAGAAAACTCAATCAAAGATATATGATCCCCACAATCCCCTCCAAAGTCAAGTATGCATAATCTCAATACATCTTCCAACACCTTAATAATCCTCTCAGACTGACCATTTATCTACATATAAGAAGTTGTACTAAACTTTAACTTAGTCCCCAGACCTTCCTAAATACCTCACCATAATTTGGAAGTAAATATATCATCACAATCAGAAATGATAACCTTTAGTATTCCATGAAATCTAATAATCCCACAAATATAAAATATGCCAACTTCTTAATAGAGTCTATCTGCCTCATAGAAAGAAAATGTGCTAACTTTGTCAACTGACCAACCACAACTAATATTGCATCATGACCTTATCTATATCTCAAAAAATCCATAGTAAAATCTATAGTGATCGCCTCCCCTTTTCACTCAAGAATAGATAATAGTTGTAATAAACCACTTGGTCTCTAATATTCTGCTTTTACCATCTGATATGTCTCACACATTGAATAAATTCTACCATGTTATGCTTTAACCCAGACCACCAAAATATTGGCTTCAAACCATGATACATCATATTACTCCTTGTGTTAATAGTATATCCAAAATAATGGGCCTCATGTAATATCTCCATTCTCAAACCATCACTAGTAGGAATGCAAAGTCAAAGTCCACAAGTCAACACCCCATGATTATTAACATGTAGCTCAAATCTTCTCCCTAACTAAATCTGATCAATTAATCTTGTATGCTCATCATCAGATTTCTAAGCTTCTTTAATCCTCTCTTGTAAAGAAGCTTAAATAATCATTTGTGATAGAAATTCTATATCCATATTAGCTAAACAAAGAACTTCTAGTTCTAATTTCCCAAACTCTCAAATTAGGGTTTCATTAGAAGTAATCATACAAATTGCAATACTAGAGGACTTCCTTTTTAAAGCACCAGCAACCACGTTAGCTTTTCTAGGTTGATATAAAATACTCATGTCATAATCCTTTATCACCTCTAACCACATCCTCAACCTCAAGTTCTGCTCCTTCTAGTTGAAGATGTACTTCAAACTCTGATGATCTATAAATTTTACATTTCACTTAATACAAATAATATCTTCAAATTTTTTAAAGCAAATATTTTAAAGCAAATATAATAGCTATCAACTCTAAATCATGAGTAGGATAATTTTTTTAGTACTGCTTCAACTGACTGGATGCATATGCAATAACTCTCCTATTTTATTGTAGTAATATGGTGTTTATTTTTGTGTTTGTGTGTGTTTTTATGAAGGAACACCATACGGATCCGTGGATGTACTCACTAGGGTGATCGGGTATGGCATTAAGGAATAGTGTACTATCTCAAGAGATATAAGTCACTACCCTATAATGGACCTAATCACCTAATGAGGACCCCTAAGGCATGATGGGTTATGGTGTTTATTTTTTGTATAGGGGACACCACTTAAATCTTAGGGGGTGCTTATTGAGATGATCGGGTATGACATTGAGGAATGATGGACTATCTCGAGAGACAGAAGTCATCATCCTACAATGGATCTAATCACCTAATAAGGACTCCTAAAGCCAATGGGTCTTCAAATGTACCAAAGATCTTTCCCCTACTTTACATGGAAAAGCAAAGTAGGGTTTATTTTAAGCCATGTTCGTTAAGTTCTCTATGGAGGCATGCCCTCATAGTTAATTACATCCTAAGGAATGAGGTTCCTTAGGAATACTCTTGATTAAGATAAATGATCATTATCTCCATAGATTTTCAAAGATCGGACTATCAATCAATTGGTTATTTTTAGAAAATCAAGTGAGATTGATCAAAAAGAAATAGTTATTATCAAAACCAAAGGGAGATGAGTAGGGGATGCTCACGATACTAGAAAACCTAGTGAGCATCCCAAATTATTCTATGGTTGGGCTTTATATTTTGAAATTGAAGAGAATTATATGTTTGAGTTGATTTTTTATTAGAAATATAAGGGTTACAACTCCACAATACAAGATTGTAGAAATGCCTAAGAAGTGAGGATTTATAGTTGTATCCCCAAAGGAAAACAGTAACCTCATATCCTAAATCTAGGGAGCTTCCTCATAAGCCAAAGTGTGACCTAAATCTAAGTAACAAAATGGGTTTATGGTTTACCTCCGTAAGAGAGCATAAATCACCCGACTGTTGGACTTACAACCACCTGGGGTGGCTGCCGACTAACTCCTCCTATGATTTTCAATACATGTAGGCAAGTCATATGCTTTGCAAGATGGTTAGGCTGTTATTTACTTAGAAGAGAAATAAAGTCCTTAAACTCACCCCCATAAGAGACTAGATCATGAAGGGCGTGAATAATGACCTAAATCTAATGCAAATTTTTTCAAGTTTTATTTTAATTTTTGGACATTTTTATTTAACACTCGCTATGAGATTTTATATGCCTAATGCATGAGAAAATCAATTATGGGCCAAAATCAGAAAGAAGGAGGTGTGTTTCCACCATGGCTCTCAAAGGTCAAGCCATTTTCTCTGGCAAAGGTGGAAGCCCTCCATTGGCAAGAGTGAGATAATATGATTTATGCATGATATGAGATATATAACATCCAGCTAAGGGGTTGTTAAATATTTTATTATCTTGATTTATGTCTTAAGCTTTAGGTGAGGTTATGAATTATTTAGTTTAATTGAATTGATTAATTGGATAGAAAGTTTATTTTTTTCCTAAGCCTAATCGCATCCAGGCCATTCAATAATCATCAAACAATTAAGAAACTAGGAAAATCATGCCATCCTAATTGCACAATCATAAACATAACATCAATTAATTTATAAAATTAGCACAAAAGAATAATAGGCCGATGTGGTTGTGTTCCACCACATAACCGAAAAAGGAAAATGGGTAGCCGAGCTCTACCTTATACAGCCCGGATTACAAATGAATAATTACAATTAAAAGTAATTCATGTTATTGGGGGGATGGGGGCGTCTTCATTTCTTCAAGCTTTCTTTCCTCCATTTTTCTTCTTTGATTTGGTTCACTCCGAAGAATGACATGGTACGAAAAGGACCCAACCACTTAAACCAATGTTCATCCTAATCCCCCATAACATTCATTCCAAATCCTAATTACAAAATTTACATCAAAATAGGGAGAGGTAAACCTAACTAAATTTGCCAAAATAAAGGTTAGCTAAACATACCACACAACCCAAGCAGTATATTAATAATTAGGACTTAGCACCTTGCATGTGAGTAACCAAGTCCACCTGTCCTAATTTGGACTAGCTTAGGGGCTAAGCAACCTACACAGCAAAAGCATTTATATTCTTTTTATTTTTATTACATTGGCCCCTTTAAGCAGAATCCACTGCAGAAGACTTGATTAGGCTAAGGTCGCCCTATCATCGAGTCTATGCACATACACCCTAACATCTAGTCTAAAATATTACACCATAAAATAAAATAATGCATCAAATCATGCACTGCCATAATATAGAGCTAGAAGTGGTGACTTAGCCTAATGTGTGTGCCATTTAAGGCTTGTGTGGCATGTCTTAGCTAGGCTTTAAGGTTGAAATTTTTCCAAGTGTGAAATATTCAACTTAGATGGTGGTTTCATTTTAAGCAATTTAGTTGACTTGTCAATTTTAGTTGGTGATTTGATTTGGTTTGAATGAACCTACACTTAGTGACTAAGTGTTATAAAAAGAAGAAAGAGAGGGACAGTATCTCTTTTATCCCTACCTTAAGTGATTTCTAAGGTAAATTGATTAATGAATTTCCTTTAGTGAATGATTTATTATGTGTTTTAATTACCCTAAGTTTAGATTCGCTCTAAATATCCCTATTCAATAAGAAAGGCATCTTAGGATTAGTTATGGTGGATTACTATCACATAACACACACTCATTCATTTCTTTCCACCATGTATACTATGCATATGAATAATCCTAAGCATACCTACACATGCAATGCAAATCTTAGCACACTTGATGATGAATGCAAAGAGGTGTGATTTGAAAATTGGATATTCCATTTATTAATTGGATCATTAATGCATGTCTTTGTTATGTAAAAGAGAGATTTTTCATCCATTAGCTAAATTCACATATGCATGTATAAAAGTTATCAACGACTACGACGCCATTGTTTTCTACACTAGGGACATATGGTACAAAACCTACTTAGGGCTACTTAAAGCCTTGCAGCCCCGGGATGTCTAGACTGATATACCACTTTTTTTAGATACATGTAGATGTACAAAATGAACCAAATGGGTAAGGAATCATGCAAGAGATTATGTTTGATTTGGTTGTATGATTTACATGTGTAATATGAAAATCCTTCCTAAGACTTAATATAGAGATGCATGGGAATAGATTTAGGCAAGTGTTGTGATCTTTTCAAATGAACTATATATTTATAAATCCTATGTGAATCCATGAGAAGGAAAGAGAACTTCATAATACACATCTTATGCTATCATCACATGCATGCCTATAAATATTTATAACTAGCATCACTTCATTTATAATCTTTGATTTATAGGTTTTAAAAAAAAATTGGTTTAATAGTGATAATAGCCACTCATATTCTTAATTTTAGCTAGGGCATACAATTTGACATAAAAGGAAACATTTTATTTAATTAATTTTTTAAAAGAAATGAATGCATAATTTCATTTGGCAAATAATATTTAGCATGATTGGAAAGAAATAAAGGAATGTAAGCACGTGACTAATTCACCCTAATTAATTCCTACAATCTTATAAAATAAGATCATTTAAAATGAAAATTCTTTAAGGATATTTTTATCTTTGAATTTGATTTGACTTAGGAAATATGAGAAGGGTTTGCTAGTCTTAACCCATTCCCGCCATGTGTGAATTGGTTTGGTTTAATTTAGAACAATTAGGTTAATTTTATTTTTTGATTAGGTTACGGTATGAATTAAATCCATTAATTACCCCTTGCATATACCACTTTAACATAATTATCCAAGTAATTATGAGCCAACATATGATATGCAATCACATGGAAATTAAATCCGCAATGCACCTAAGAAATGAAGAGGCCTAATGCAATTGGCTCACAATTATTGGTTAATTAAGCTAAAAGATTTGATTAAGTACCTTTATAATCCTCCTACACATGTAGTTTGATTATAGTTTCCTTTAGAATTCTCTTAGGTTATTTAACACCTAAGAATCTACCCAAGAATTGAATGATTGAGTTCTGGAGTGATTTAGTTTTGAGTTTGAGCATTTAAATTATTTAAGGATGTTATTAAGCCATTAATTATTTTCAAATTGATTGAGTGTTGTCCAAATGAAATAAACTTAGGGGAAAATATTAGAAAAGAGGTTCTAATCTCATTCCCTATGTCCATTCACTATTTCATAATGATTAGCCAATTTAATTAATGGATTCATTACTATTTAACATGCTAATTAATCAATTAATTAATTAAGAGAGAGATTAATAATGAAATAAGTAATTCCCTTAAGTAATCAAGTAATAAATTCCAAGAAAATCAAAGGAGGCAGAGGTCATCCCACTAATCAATCTCAGAAAGTTTGGAATTAATTGCCAGAGTAATTAGAGAGTAATTAGCTTAATTATATTTCCAATAAAACTTAAATTGAGTCAAAATTACTATTTAAAATTAATTGATTTTTATTTTCAATTATTCTCCTCTGAATTATCATTAAAATGACTATTTATTTGAATTTTTTGGAGTTTTCTACAATTAGTTATTAATTTTGAAAGTTTCACCATTAAAATTAGATTAATTAAGCCTAATTAAACTTCTAATCCGGTCGAGCCACGTGGTGGCTGGCGTGGCGCACTTTCCACATGGTGCAATGGGATTGGTAATTTAAGTTATCACATCCATCGATTGAGTCATCTGGCGGCAGACACGCTTTTTCGTTGATCGTCCGATCTAAGATCGGATGGTCATGATTTAATCCACAGTTAAAAAGGAAATCAAAGAGATCTAAAGCACAATTTGATCAGGAGTCTAATCCGATCATGCAGAATGGACAGTCTGTAATCTATCTCCCCCTGAGTGGTGAGAGATGGATGTCGTTCATCGATCGTGGCTCGATTCGAGCTTACCCAAGCTCGAATGGAGCTCAAATTCATCCCACACCTTCGGGGAAGCACAAGCAACACATTTAATGGTGGACATCACGTGACATAGTAATTTCTTTCAAAAAGGACCAAGAAAACTTTACTCTAAGGTCAATTTCAATGGCATACCTCATTGAAGCTTGTGACTGATGATTCCAATGATTGAGGAAGCTTCATTTGGATGAAACGAAGCTCTGTTAAGCCGCGCGAGCTTTGATTCAATATAGTTAGCTCAGAAGACCAATCCATGGCACCTAGGTGGTTGGCTTTGATCGAACTCCTAGCTTTGGTGATCGAGAAGCTCAATATTCGATTTTCAACTCGCCTTGGTCCAACAATGGTGTGTGAGGTTACTTGCACTTTGGTTTAGGAATGAGTGAGTTGAGCTCGGGATTGATCTCCCTTGTTCTGGTTTTGAGTAAAACTAAGAAATGGGAAGCAAGGAAGCTCAGGAATGGCTGGAAAAAGCTTGGGGAGGCTTCGATTCAACCTCTCAAGCTTTGAGGAATGAATCTCTCTTTGTTTGAGTGAGAATGAGAGGGGTATATTTCCCCCTTCTTGGATCGGATGGATGGCAGATTTGCCATTTTGGCTTAATGGATTGGATTGAATCAATTTGAGCTGGAAAATGTCCCACATTGGTTATTTTGGGTGGAGGAGTGAGGGAGAGTGGCTACCCATGTGATTGGTAAGTGAATTTGGCGAGCCATGTATCTAATGGTGATTGGGGTGGTCGGATTGGCCTCCCTTTGGGTCATGGCCGACCTAAGCTCATTGGGTCATGTTCACCACCCTCTTGGTGCTCATGTGGACCAATAGATGGATGTCAACTGGCATTGGGAAAGGAATGGTCAAATTCCAAGTGAATTTGGTCATGGGATACCTTTTGACCCAAGGGAAAAGTGGTAATTTGGATATGAGTTTGATTTGGGTAGATTTGAAATGATTTAAAAGTGGGTTGGGCTAAATTTCAAGTGATTTGGAGTTCATTTGATTTGATTAGGCTCAATTTGACCATTTGGGTCAAGTTGGGTCAAATTAGGTCAAACCATGGGTTAGTTCAAGTTCAAATGATCATTTGGAGCCTATGTGTATCATTGGTTTGGTTTAATTTGGTTTAGATTTAGTTTTGGTTCATTTAGGTTCATCTCAAAAATCAAGACCAATTTGACCCATTTGACCCAATTGGGTTAGGTCATGGGTTGTTTTAGGCTTGGTTGATTATTTGAAATGTATTGCAAGCTTTGCTTTTAATCAATTCTGATTTGGTTTGATTTCAAGTTGATTTGACCTTTTGTGTCAAGTTGGGTTCATGGTCAATTAGGCTAGGTTGGATGTAATTGGTCAATTGAAGCTTTGGTCAAGTTCATCAATCAATTTGGAATGAATTTGACCCATTGGTTGCTATCAATTTAACTTAGATCAATATTTGGCCCATTTTGGCTTTTTAGGTCAATTTGGGTCAACATGGACTAGGAGGGTCAATTAGGTTTGGTCTAGCTCAAGTGAGGGGTTGGTCAGGTTTAATAATTGATTATGGATTGGTTTAGATCAATGGTTTCAATCAATTTGGCTCATAGTGAATTTTGGCTTGTTTAGCTCTCATTTGGGCTAAGTGTTGACTTGGTCAAAAGCTAGGTTTGACTTGGTCTGACCCAATTTGAGTGATTGATCATTTTAGGATGATTGCTGATCATAATGTGAGGCTTAGGTGGCCTTGGTTCAACCCAATTTAGGTTGGATTAGAACTTGATTCAAAAAGGGTCTTTAGGCTACTTTGGGTCAAGTGGACCTAAATGGGAATTAGCTTGATCATGGCTTGATTCAAGTTTGGTTGAACTCACATATGGACTTATGATGGAAATATAAATCCAATTATAAGTGATTTGGAGTCAAATGGGTTTTGGTTCATTTAACAATTTCATGTCTAAAGGATGAACATGGGTTTGACTTGGGTTAGTTTGAATTTTGGCTTGGTGATTGTAGTTTATGTTTATATTTGGGCATGTGATTAAAGGAGTGATTGTTTGAAGAGAAAATCTAAGGGTTTGGATTGATTTGAGAATGATTTGGCTAAATCCAGGAAATTGGCTTAAAGGATATAAATTGGGTTTGGCTTTAAGATTTTGAATTTATATTGATTTGATTTTGGCCATTTGAATTTATATTTTATTTATATCTATGAAGATAAATAAAAATATAAATGATTCATGATAGACTCATGCAAATTATGAGTGATTTGAATGTGAATTTGGCTAAGGTAGGTCAAAAAGTTTGAAAAAGGGATTTTGATTTGGTTTGATTTATATTCATTTGATTTGGATGATTTGGATGCGATTTCATTTATAGTTATGAATACAAATGATGGAATAAGTGATTTATAAAGAAATCACTTGGCTTTGGGTTGATTTGAAGGGTTTGGCTAAGCTTATGGATGTGATTCATATGGCTTAGGAAGGTTTTGGATTTGGAATTGATCATGGGTTTCAATCATCTAGAATTAGAGTTAGAGTTGGAATTGATTTTGGATTTGAATCATTTGGGATTGGAATTGAATTTGGAGTTGATTTTGGATTTGAGAAACTCAATTAGGTTGGGATAGATTTGAGATTTGAGAAAATCAATTGAGTTGGAATTGATTTGAGATTTGATTTCGATTGGTTTGAAGGAGTGTACATGGGCTGGATTTGAGCTATAGGGTAAATGGTTGCCTTAAATCCCTAATGCATAGCCTAATCCTAGGATAAACCCTTCTAAGTCTCTAAGATTAGGTTTAAGTGTTCACCTAATCACTAGAAGTGTCTTAAGACTAAGGAACTCTTAGTGTCTAGAAGAATCCTATGTCTAAGATGGAGAAGTTGAGAGCTCACTCCAAAAGTGAGGTCAACAAGTACATAACCTAATCCTCTAAGAAAAGCATCAGTAAACACTTTGAAACCCTCAACACCAGATGAAATTGTTAGAATAGGTGTTGATGCCAAGCAATCCTTCAACTTCTAGAAATTATTGTCATACTCTGATGTCCAATCAAAAAGAATTATCTTTTAAGTTAATCTTGTCAAAAAAATTTCAATCTATGAAAATCCTTTTACAAACTTTTTATAATAATCTATCATTCCAAGGACACTTATAGCTACTATCAATACTACTTGAACCTTCTAGAGATCAATAGAAATGCTGCTACCACTCACCACATGACCTAGAAAAGTAACAGCTTTAACCAAAATTAACACTTTGAAAAATTGGCATATAATTGATGTTATCTCAATATCTCCAACACTGATCTCAAATGAGTAGCATGATCATTCATATATTAAGAATACACTAATATATTTTTAATGAAATAATAGCAAGCTCATTTAGATATGCCCTGAATATACAGTTCATCATATCCATAAATACAATTATTTATATCAAAAAAGAAATGAAATAAAATAACAAATAATAATAAATAATAAAAATAATTTTTTTGGCTATAGCGCCGAAGCGCTGCCCTAGTCTTCTAAAAGAAATGACTACTAGATCCAGCTCTCAAAGTATGGTACAGCGCCAAGGTATTCCATAACTGCTTAATCCAGCTGCCAATTTATGGTATAGCATCGCGAAGCCATGAACTTGGCACCAAAGCGCTACATTGACCTTTGAGAGGGAATAGTTATCAACTCACTCCTATAAATAAGACTAAGCAATCCACTCAAAGGATTTTTTTTCTCTCACATTTTCTCTCTACCCTTTCTGAATAGTACTCACACTTCTCTCCAACTTTCTCACTTTAGGTAAAGAATTTGTACTTTTTTTCTTAATAGTTTGACAAATCTCACCATTCATTTTTAATCTGGTGTGGAAAACTTGGAGATTTGAAGACCTTCATCATTGAAATTTATAGTGAGAGATGACCCTCCCTCCCTCCTCCGCTGATCTTAGATCCAGAATAAGGGTGAAGAGTGCTTTAAACCATACAATTTTAAAAACTTGCACTACTAAAGTGAAATACTATCAAAATTTCTAAAAAAATTCAAAAAATTTGCACTTTAAATTTAAAATTTGACTATAGCACCGAGGCACTGGATATCAGCATCGCGATGCCAACTCTCAGGTAGCTATATTATGTCAATGGTGCTGCATTGCCCAAGAATTAGTGTTGTGACACTAAAAAAATCTCATGGCGCCACAGCGCCAGAGCATCAATGTCGCGGCACCATACTCACGTGCCACTATGGTGTTTATTTTTGGAATGTGTGGGGGGACACCACATAGATCATAGGGGGTACTTATTGAAGTGATCAGGTACAACATTGAGGTATGATGTACTATCTCAAAATATAGAGACATCATCCTTCCATGGACCTAATCACCTATTACGGACTCCTAAGGCATGATGGATCTTTGAATATACCAAAGATTTTTCCTCTACTTTACATGGATGAATAAGGTAGGGTTTATATTAAATTAAGTTCTAAAGTTCCCTATGGAGTCAAGCCTCCATAGTTAATTACATCATAGGGAATAAAATTCCTCAAGTGTTTATCTCTCTAAAGATTTCAAGGCTAGATTATCCAAGGATTGATTACATTTGAAAAATCAAGTGGAAAAGTTTAAGGAGAAGACTTATTTTGGAAGTCAAAGAGAATAAGTAGGAAATGCTCATGATACTAGGAGGTTTAGTAAGCATTTCAATCTATCCTATGGTTAGGCTTTATAATTTTGAAAGTGAAGAGACTTAAATATTTTGAGTTGAAATTTTATTAGATTACTAGGGCTTACAATCCACCAACACAAGGTTGTGAAAATGCCTAAGAGGTGAGGATTTATGCTTGTAACTCAAAGAAAATAGCTACCTCATATCTTAAATCTAGGGAGCTTTAGTACGAGCTAAAGCATGACCTAAATCTAAATGAAGATGGGCATAAGACCTCCATAAGAGAGGATAAACCATCGACTTCTAGACTTATAACCGCTTAGAGTGGCCGCCAGCTAACTTCTCCTACAATTTTAAAACCATGTAGTCTGGTCATATCAGTTTGCAAGATAGTTGGACTATTATTAATTTAGAAAGAGATATTAAAGTCCTTAAACCCACTCCTTAAGAGACTAGAGCATGAGTGGTATGAATAATAGCTTAATCTATAAATGCAAATCTTTTTTAAATTTTATTTCATTTTAGACACTTCATTTAGACAAAGGCTATAGTATTTTATGCAGACATGCATGATGAAATAGAGTTGTTGGCTAAATCAACCAGAAGGGGTGTTTTCCAACATAAGGGATGCCCTTAAAGGTCAAGCATTCCCCTATCATGCAAGGATGAAAATCTCCTATTTTCAAGAGTGAAATAATATGATATGCATGTTGTGAAACATTCAACCATTTAGCTAAGAGGTTGCTAAATCTTTTAATTATCTTATTTAAGTCCTAGACTTTATGATGAGGTTATGAGTTATTTTAAATTTTAGTTATGAGTGATTAATTAGGGTAGAAAATTTATTTTTTTTCTAAGAGCCTAATCGCATCCAAGCCACACATTAAAGCATCATTCATTTAAGAAACTAAGAAAAGCATGTCATTTCTAATGCGTAAGTGAAACATAACATCAATCAATTTTATAAACTATCGTAAAAGAATAAGAGGCCGATGCGATCAGGTGCTGTCATACAACCCGAAAAAAAAAGATGGGTAGCCGAGCTATACCCTTATACAATCCAGAATTATAAAATAATAATTACAATTTATAATGAATGAATGCTATGAGGGGATACCCCCATAATACTAATCCTAATTCCTAATGCAAAATTATATTAAAAATAAGAAAAGTAAATCTAACTACACCTGCAAAGCAAGTGTTAGCTAAACGTACAATCAACCCCAACAATTATATTTATAATTTTGACTTAGTACCCTGCACATGGGTAACCAAGCCCACCTATCCTAACTTGGATTATGCTTAGGGGCTTAAGCAACTTGTAAAAGAGAGCATTTATATTTATTTTCAAGCAATCCCTAAAGCATAATCCCCTGTAGAAAACATGATTAGGCTAATATCGGCCTTCCATCCAGCCTACTAAATATACACACTAACATTCAGTGTAAAATAATACATCATAAAATAAAACATACATCACACCATGCATCACCCTAACTTAGGACTATAAGTGGTGACTTAATCCAAATGTGTGTGTTAATGTTTGGTGTGGTATGTTTTACTAGGCATTAGAGTTATGATTTTCTAAGTTTAGAAGGATTTACTTTAACATAAATGGTTAGTTTCACTTTAAATAATCATATTCAAGATGAAAGACTTCTTACAATTAATTTAATTGAATTTCTATCACATGACATATGTTCAATCATTCATTTCCATCAAATATGACATGCATATGATTTTAATCCTAAGTATACCTACACATACAATATATTTTAGCACACTTATTTGATGAATGTAGATATGTATTTAAAATTTATATTTTTTACCTTTGATTAAATTATTTAATCATGTTATTTTAAAACTCTATCCAAATTCTTATACAAAAATACATAGAGATGAAATTAAATAGGTATGCGTCATTGTTAACCAAGGAAGTGAGGTAATCAAATGACCTCCTTGGGGTTAACTAAAGTCTTATGTTCCTAGGATGTCCAAACTATATACCAATTTGAATTCAAACATATGAAATTTATATACATGAATATAAGAAAGAAAGCTCCAAATTATACGGCTAATTAATTCAGCCACTTAGTGCAATTATGAATGCATGCAATTTTAATATAAAAGGGGATTTTCATTCATTAATCACATATGCATACACATGTATAAAGACATAAACAAGTGCATGTCATTGTTAAATGAGGGTAGTGAGGTAATCAAATGACCTCCTTGGGGCTAGCTAAAGTCTCGTATTCCCGGGATGTTCAGACTATATACTTGCTTTACATGAATGTATACATAAATGAAGGAAAAAAATCATTCAATAATTATATTTTTATTTCATTGAATCATTTATATATGTGAATTAAAGCTCTACCCAAATTCTAATGCTGAAATTCATAAGAATGAAATCAAATGGGTGTGTGCCATCGTTAAACCAGGGAAGTAAGATAATCAAATGGCCTCCTTAGAGCTAGCTAAAGCCTCATATTCTTAGGATATCTAGACTATATACCCATTGCCATTAAATCTTATATAATTCAACACATGAATAGAGGAAAGATAACTCAACATTCACACACTTAAGCTATAAGCACGTGCATTTCCTATGTATTTATAACTAGCATCATAACACATATTATTATTCATTTATAAGCTTTTGAAAAAAACATTTAGATTTAATAGTGATAATAGTCACACATATATTAAATTAAATAAACAGATGCAAGCTTACATAAAGGAAATCCATTTTACTTTACTTGATTTTGAAAAGATGGATGCATCAATTCAAATGACATTTTAAATTTAACATTATTGGAAAAATAAAAATAAAATATAAGCATGTAATTCATTCAACCAAACTAGTTCCTAAAGACAATCAAATCAAATAAAAATATTTAAAGCAAACTAAAGCTTCTTTATTAATTAAGTTTTAGAGTTGATTTGATTTAAAGAGGAGAAGAGAAATTATTTGTTGTTCCTAACCCATTCCCATGTTTGTTATTCATTTGGCTTAATGAAATGTGATTAAGTTAATTTTATGAGTTAATTAAGTTATAATTTGCATTAAATCCATTAATTATTCCTTTCCTATGTTACATTAACATAATCACCCAACCAATTATGAGCTAACATGATATGCACATGCATTGGAAATAAAATTAGCAATGATCCTAAGAAAGGTAAGGGGCTTAATGCAATTGGCTCATAATTAATGGTTAATTAAGCTAAGGAACTTAATTAAGTACTCTTATAATTCTCCCACACATGTGGGCTAATTATAATTTCTTTAAGATTTTCTTAAGTTGTTGAACACCTAAGGGTCTACCCAAGATTTAATTAATTAAAGTCTAATATGATTAATATTTTAATTTAATCAATTAAATACTTTAAGTAATTAATTAAGCCTTAATTCATTTGATTAATGTAATGAACTTAGGGGAAATGGGCTAAGGAGGAAGCCTCAACTTATCCTATAGGTTTATTCACTGTTAAACAATAATTAACCACTTCATTAATTAATTTGTTATTGTTCATGGGATTAATTAATTATTAATTAGCTTAATAGAGTAATTAGGGGTTAATTTGTTATTTTCTCTAATTAATTAAGCAATAAATCCCAACAACGTTATGGGAGGTAGATGTTATCCCATTGAATTAACCCACAAAGTTTGGGATTAATTACTTAAGTAATTAAAGCATAATTAAGTTAATTAATTTTGTAATTAAACTTTAATTAAGCCTTCATTACTATTCAAATTTAATTAAGAATAATTTTAATAAATTCCCCTATGAAATTCCTTTAAAATGAGTATGTATTTATATTTTTCTGATTTTTCTACAATTAGTTATAATTTTTTTAAATTTTAGCCATTAAAACACATTATTTAGGCTTTATTAACTCTTAATCCAATCAGTGCCACGTAGCGCACTTTCAATGTGGCGCCATGAGATTGGTTATTAAAAATAATCCTAGTCAGTGCTAGCGTGGCTGCGACGAAACACGC
Source organism: Cymbidium sinense (assembly GCA_021442155.1). Lineage (NCBI taxonomy): Eukaryota > Viridiplantae > Streptophyta > Magnoliopsida > Asparagales > Orchidaceae > Cymbidium > Cymbidium sinense. Next base: position 200,474,757 of record CM038215.1, read on the forward strand.
TTTCTCGTGAGCAATTCGATCTAAGATCGAATGATCGTGACTAAACTCACAACGCAAAAGGATTAAATCAGATTGATCAAGTGGATCAAATCATGACCATCCATTTTGATTACACAGAACGGACGGTGTGTGATCTTTCGTCATGCAAGCGAGGGAGGATGGAGTCCATCCTCCATGACTTGCATGATTCGAGCTTATTAGAGCTCGGATTGACTCTAAACAAACCCCACACCTTCACGTGAAGGATCTAAGGGGATCCAACAGCTAAGATCATTTGGGATGTATAGGTGTCATTGGTTTGGTTTGATTTGGCTTAGAATTGATTTTGCCTCATTTGAGTTCATTTAGGTCAAATGATCAAGTTGACCAATTTGACCAAATTGGCCAAATTGGCTTGAGTTAGGCTTGGTTTAGGTTTAGTTGACCAAATGAAGATGATTGTAGGCTTTGGTTTCAACTAATTTTGATTTGGTTTTGATTTAGACCAATTTGACCCTTTAGGTCAATTTGGGCTGGCAGTCAATTGAATCATAGCTTTGGTAAAGTTCAACAATCAATTTGGAATGAACTTGAGCCATTGGTTACAATCAATTTGATTTATATTTTGATTTGACCCAATTTATCTTTTTAGGTCAATTTGGGTCAACTTGGGTCAACAGGGCCAATTGGGCTTGGTTTGGCTCAATTGAAGTTCAAGTCATGTTCAAATATTGAATTTGAGTTGATATGAATCATTGGTTTTAAGGGATTTGGCTTAGGTTCCAACTTGGCTAGTTTGGGATCATATGGGTTAAGAATGTTGACTTGGTCAAAGGGCTAGGTTGACTTGGTTTGACCCAATTTATGATAATCAACCAAATCAAAATGATCAATGATGCTTGGTGGTTTGATTCAATCCAATTTGGGTAGGATTGGAACTTGGTTCAAATAGGTCAAATTGGTCACTTTGGATCAAGTGGACCAATTAGGTTTAGTTGGTCTGATTTTGGGTTGAGTTTGATTTAGTTGAGTTTATATATGAATTTGAGATTGATATATAAATTCAATTACAATTGATTTGGGTTTGGATGGGTTTTAGTTCACTTGAGAATTTCAAGTCAAAAGGGCTATGTTGGGCTTGACTTAGATTGTTGGTTTGACTTGATAATTGTAGATTTCATTTATATTTGTGAATATGATTGAAGGTATGATTGATTCATGAGAAAATTAATTGAATTTTGGTTTTGGAATGAAAGAATTTAGCTAAGTCCAACGAGTTGGGTCATGTGGCTTAGGTTTGGATTTTGATTTAGTTTGATTTAGTTTTGATGATTTAAATGTATATTTCATTTATATTTTTGAAGATGATTGAAGATATAAATTGATTATGAGAAAATCAATTGAATTTGAAGTGATTTGAAGGCAAACTTGGCTAAGCTCATGAAAGTATGTCATAGAGCTTAGATTTGGATTTGGATTTAGTTTAAATTTCGTTTTGGTCATTTAAATGTAGATTTGATTTATATTTAGAAAGGTGATTGAAGATATAATTTGATTATGAGAAAATCAATTGAGTTTGGATTGATTTGGATTAAGATTTGGCTAAGCCCATGGGATTTATTCATGTGGCTTAGGAAGGGTTTTGATTTAATTTGATTTAGTTTGATTTAGCTTTTGATCATTTGAATGTAGATTTGATTTATATTTTGGAAGATGACTGAAGATATGAATTGATTATGAGAAAATCAATTGATTTTGGATTGATTTGAATTTGTCTAAGGCTAAGTCCATGAGATAAAATCATAGGGCTTAGGTTGATTTTGAGTTTGGATTTGATCATGAGCTTCAATCATTTGGCTTGAAATTTGGATTTGGATTCAGATTTGGTATTTGAATTGAATTTGAGGTTTGGTTATGGCTTAAGAAGGTGAACATGGATTGGTTTTAGGCTATAGGGTAGGTGGATCTCCTTAAGTCTTAAGGCATAGCCTAATCCTATGATTAATCCTTCTAAATCTCTAGGCTTAGGTTAAGTGTTCACCTAAGTGCTAGAAGTGTCTTATGACTAAGAAAGTCTTAGTAGCTAGAAGAGTCCTAAGTTTAATAAGAGGGGGATCAAAACTCACTCCAAAAGTGAGGTCAATAAAAGGACCCCCAATAGGTGTGTTGTAACTGGCAAGGCACACCGCACATATTGGTGTTGACCGAGATGATCAACAACATCCAAATGATTACAAGTGCTAACATAAATGATCTATACCTAAACCTGAAAGGTAGATAAAATCATGATCTTAGTGTAATGCAACTCAACTTATGTTGCGGGTATAAGAGAGCTAGAAGAAATCCAGTAGGGATTGAGTACATGAGCCTTCCACTAGGGAAGCAGGTTCGAGCTATCCGCTGGGGATATTGATATGAGTTTGATTGCGAATATAATTTGTGGGAAGAAGATCCACTGGGATAAGAATCTATAATCTATTGGGGATCAAGATCAAATTAATTTCAATTTATTTTGTCTTAATTGATGTGGAGGCATATTCGTTAGAAATATGGGCTCGAACCATCCACTAGGGATTGGAAATATGAACCATCCACTAGGGAAGCAGATTTGGGCTATCAACTAGGGATAAGAGTTTGATTTCATAGATTTGTTTGGGGATGTATTCATTGGGGATAAGAGTTTGATTAGATTTCTTTGGTTTGTTTGATTAGGTCTGCTAGGGAGAGATGTGTTTGGATTTTTTTTTAAATTTAGACACCATTAAGGAAGTTAGTTTAATTTGTTATGGCTCCACTAGAGAGGATGGTTTTGAATTGAGGGCATATCCATTGGGGATGTGAACTTGGTTAAATTTGATAGATTTTAAATTTGATTTGACTTATGGACCTAGTCAGTGTGTGATAGACCCACCGAGAAGAGGTCATATCGGCCTTAACTTATCTCAGATTTACTAATCCAAAAGGGTAGTCTGCTAACTGAAGGAAGAGACTATCCAACCTAAAGGTTGCCTTTCGGTGTGCAACGGCTGTGCTAGGAAGAAAGTGTAGCAGACTTACATCTTCCAAAGCCAGGAATAACCGTTGGGGTGACCTGTTGATGGCACAATAAATCAAACCCAACCTAAGGCGACTACTAAATGAAGACCGGTGGGGACTTATGTCAACTTAAGAGTAGTCAGGATTAATTTCATTTTAATTTGATGGACCCTATCGGTGTGCGATGGACCCACAAAAGAGGAGCCATGGGAGCCTTGGCCTGCCTCAGATTTACAATCCAAAGGGGTAATCTACCAGCCACAAGGTAGGACTAGCCTACCTAAGGGTTATCTTTCAATGTGCAATGTGTGTGCTAGGAAGAAAGCATAGCAGACTTACATCTTCCAAAGTAGGGGAAAACCATTGGGGTGATCTGTTGGATGCACAACAAATTGAACATAACCTAAGGAAACTACTGAGTGAATGCCTCTAGGGACTTACGTCAGCTCAAGAGTAGTCAGGATTAATTTATTTTAATTTGATGAACCCTGTCAGTGTGTGATGGACCCACTAAGGAGGACCATGGGGGCCTTGGCCTACCTTAGGTTTATAAGCCCAAAGGGGTAGTCTACCAGCCACAAAGTAGGACTATCTGATCTAAGGGATGCCTTTTGGTGTGAAACGGTTGTGCTAGGGAGAAAACATAGCAAACTTACATCTTTCAAAGCTGTGAACAACTATTACGGTGATATGTTGGATGCACAACAAATCGAATCCAACCTAGGATGACTACTGAGAGAGTGTCGTTGGGGATCTTACCTCAACTTAAGAGTAGTCAAGATTAATTTCATTTGATTTATTTAAATTTGATTTTTTTTTCATTTGTTTTAATTTCATTTGATGGATCTCGTCGGTGTGTGATGAACCACACTAAGAAGAGCTATGTCAGCCTGGGCCTATCTCAGATTTATTGATCCAAAGGGTAGTCTACTGACTGAAGGGTACAACTATCTAACCTAAAGGGTGCCTTTCAGTGTGCAATGATTATACTAGAAAGAAAGTGTAGCAGACTTACATCTTCCAAAGCAAAGAATAGCACTGGGGTGACCAGTTAGTAGCACAACAAATTGACCCGACCTAGGGCTGCCCGTCAGTGTGCAGCAATCGTGCTGGAAAGACTGTGTAGTATACTTACATCTTCCAAAGCAAAGAATGACCATCAGGGTGACCTGTCGGTGGTCGAACCTGACCTAAAGGCGACTACTGAAAGAGTGCCACTGGGGACTTATCTCAACTAAAGAGTAGTCAGGCAATTCCAATAGGGAGTTTTGCTGACTCTGCCTTAAAGATAGGATGTTTGCTCGGGAAAGGTGCCACTGGGGCATTATCCTGATACATAAGTGAATATATATTTTGTTTTTTTATATTTTCATGGACCCTGTTAGTGTGCGAAGGACCACACTAAGAAGGGGCTATGTCGACCTTGACCTATCTGTTGACCTAACTTTTAGAGTGAGCGCTCAACCTCCTCTTTTTAGACTTAGGACTCTTTTAGACACTAAGAACTCCTTAGTCATAAGACACTTCTAGTGATTAGGCAAACACTTAACCTATGCCTAGAGACTTAGAAGGGTTAATCATAGGATTAGGCCATACCTTAGGACTTAAGAAATCACATATCCTATAGCCTAAAGCCAATCTAGATACACTTTCTCAAATCAAACCCAAATTCAAATCTCAAATCAAACCTCAAATTCAAATCCAAATTCCAAATCCATGTCCCAAATTTGACTCAAAATGATTAAAATCCAAAATCAAATTCAAATCCTAAGACCCTTCCTGAGCCATGTGAGCCACCTTCATAAGCTTATCCAAAACTCCCTTAGATAAAATCAAACTCAGTTGATTTATTTATAAATCAATTATTCCTTCATTCATATTCACATATATAAATGAAATCCAAATTCAAATGACCAAAATAATATCCAAAAATCAAATCCAAACCCAATTTAAGCCCTTTAAGCCAATTCTTTAGACTTAGCCAAATTCTATCCTGATCAAGTCAAAACTAATAAATTTTCTTCGAATCAATCATTTATTCAATCATCTACCCAAATATAAATGAAACCTACAATCATCAAATCAGATCGAAGCCAACCCAAGTCAAACCCAACCTAGCCCTTTTGACTTGAAAATTCAAATGAGCCAAAATCCCTTAGACTCCAAATTGATTGTCATTAAATTTATATTTCAATCCAGGACTCATATATAAGTTTAACTAAACTTGGATCAAACCAAAAACTAAACCAATTGACCCACTTAGGTCCACTTGACCCAAAGTGACCTAAAGGACCTATTTGAGCCAACTTCCAATCCAACCCAAATTAGATTGAACCAAGCTCACCAAAACCTTCCACCATGATTGTAGAATGATCAATTGCAATCAATTGGGTCAAATCAAGTCAACTTAGCCATTTGACCAAATCAACCTTTAGCTCAAATGAACCAAAACTAGCCAAAACTCATCCTACATCAAATTGATTGAAACCAATGATTTGAATCAACCCAAAATTAATATTTAAATATGGCTTGACCACCAATTGAGCCAAACCAAGTCCAATTAGCAATTTGATCCAAGTTGACCCAAATTGGTCTAAAGGACAAAATCATGATCTAACCCAAATTGATTGCAACCAATGGCTCAAGTTCATTCCAAGCTGATTATTGAACTTAACCAAAGTCATAATTGAACCCAATTTGATCAATCGAGCCCAATTGAGCCATTTAGCCCAAATTATCCTAAAGGGTCAATTTGGCCTAAATCTAAATCCGAATTGATTCAAACCAAAGACCACATTCATCTTCAATTAACCAATTGAACATGAATCAACCCACAACTCAAGCCAATTTGCCTAATTTTGGTCAAATTGGTCAACTTGACCCATTTGATTCCAAATAATCCAAAATTAATTCAATGCCAAATTAAATCAAATTGATCATACCAAAAGTCTTCAAATTATCAATTGAACCTAACCTAAGCCTTGGTTTGACCCAATTAGACCAATTGGTCAACAAAACCCGATATGGCCCAAATTGAGCCAATCCCTTGAAACCAAGCCATTACCCATTGGGGGCTGATCGAACCTGACCCAAACCCATTTAGGATTAGGCCAAAATTAACTCAACCTAATTAAATCCCTCATGGATCTTCCCCCACATAGGATTCCACCCAACCTCATTTAATTCTCCCCATCACGTGCATTCAACTCCTCCCCAACATTTGCATTTAATGGAGCTGATCATATGGCAGCAAAAGAAGACTTTGGAACAAAAATCCAAAGTACTCAATCAATCTATCATCCATCCCAACCACCCCAAGCAAAATGACAACACTTTGGAGGCAAAAATTCAACAAAGGAGGATTTTTTACTACTATTAAAGGAGGGAAGAATGAGGCTTCATTTCTCTTCCTACTACCACTATTTAGCCCCCAAGAGCTCCCCAAAAAGCAAGCCACCACTTCCCCACCTCTCTTGAGCCAAAAACATCAAAACTAGAAGGATTTCGGTGAGGAAATGACAAGCACTGGAAAATACATCATTTCGAAGTGAAGGCGAAGGCAACACTCATTTCAAAGCTTTTTCTTACACCTAGAAGCTCGCTCGGATCTTCACCGCCGCCAAAAACCATCCCCCACAAAGTAAATTTAGCCAAACTTTAGCCAACCTTAGGATTTCTTGCTTTTTGTGTTAATTTTCTTATGATTTTAGGAATTTCTCTTAGATAAACCTTGCATTTTTATTTTATTTGATCCCAATATGAAGTAGAATTTTTTTGGAGAAAATTGATATGAAAATGAGCTCAATCAAACCTCATTTCATTTTTTTTTTTTGAATTTTACCCATCGGTTTCACCTGTCGGTGAGCAACAGCCGTCTGATCCCACGTTCAGTGGATCAAACGGCCCAGATCGCGTAGGACCCGGATCCTTCTGACACCCAGATCATGTGATCTACTCTCTGATCCCACAAATTAGATCTGGACCGTCTGATCCACTAAACCTCACCTCATTTTCCCAGATCCCGTGTTTTTTCACTCACGCTGCTACACCACATGGCTAATCGATGGCATGGCATGCCACGCAAAGACGACGCCACCCCGCAACGCAGTGAGCTAATTAGGTTAATTAGGAAAATCAACCATTTTTTGATTTTAAAATTTATTTAATTGTCCTCAAACTTTGAAAATTCATAAAAAATAAAATACCCAACGAAAAATCCCAAGTAAGGGATCTTAGAATTCATCTTTCCGAAAAGAATCCAAAGAACTAAAAATTTCCAAATTCCACAAATGGTTTGAGCTTAATTAAGTTTTAGTAAAAATTAAGTTTTCTTAATTACTCTAAAAATATAAGTCGGATTGAGTTGAAATTTTCAGGGATTGAAACTAACATTAAAACACACCTATGGTAAAAATCTCAAATAAGAAAGAGTTCAGTATTTGGAAATATTAAATTTTGAAATTTAGATTGTCTATTTAATAAAATAAATCAAATAAAAATCCAAAAATTTACAAAAATCTTCAAAATAGCTTAAATCACTTTAGTTAACTGAAAAATCTTCAAAAATTTACACTAAGCATGGAATCTTAATCATTTGGAACTCCTTAAAGAATATAAATAAATTGAAACTAATTAATCATTAAGTAAACTCAAAAGTTAAACTAATTATAAATCTAATACATCATAATTGCTTAATATTAATCAAACCAAATTAATCAAACATCTAATTAATGCAAACTTAATGAATTAATCCATCATCTTAATGAATGAAATTAATTTAAATATATTACATTAAAGATGACTCTTAAATTAAGCCTAAATCAAACCCCTAATTAAATTTAATAATTAATCACACCCCTCAAGTAAACTAATTAAGTTAATCAAATTAATCATATTAAACCTAAGCCTAATCAAACATAAATGCAATTAAATATCAATCAAATCTTAAATTCAACATAAATCATTAAGTCATTAATTACATCATTAATTTAAATACATATAAAACCAAATTAAGAATTAAATAAATCTTCATTTAATTTAATAATTAACTTAAACACACTTCTTAATTAAACTATTTATCCTTAAGCTAATCCATTTGAATAACACCTAATTAATGCAAACTTAATGAATTAATCCATCATCTTAATAAACCAAATTAACTTTATAATCACATTAAAATTAATTCAAATCGAACACTTTATTAATCTACTAATTAATTTGATCAAACATCTTAAGTAAGCTAATTAAATCAATCAAATTAATCATATTAAACTTAAACTTAATCAAACATAAATAAAATTAAATACCAATCAAATACTAAATTAAACATAAATCATTAAGTCATTAATTATATCATTAACCTAAATAAATATGAAATCAAATTAAAAAATAAACAAATCTTTATTGAATTTAGTAATTGATCACACCTCCTAACAAGCTAATTAAGTTAATCAAATTAATCATATTAAACTTAAGCTTAAGCAAACATAAATTTTATAATGCAATTAAATAAATCAAACCTAAATTATTAAGTCATTAATTACATCATTAATCTAAATAAATATGAAATCAAATTGAAAATTAAACAAATCTTTATAATTAACCTAAACACACTTCTTAATTAAACTAATAATCACATTGAACCTAAGAAAACCCATAGACTAATAAAGCTAACCAAATCAAATTAAATCAAATCAAATCAAATTAAGAAAGACTCATCAATTTAATATATAATCAAATCAAATCTCAGTCAACCTACTTAAAAAAAGATAAACTAATTAACTATCCAATGTATGAAATCAAAATACAAGCCAAACTTTGATAAACATGACAAATGGATGAGATTAAAAATAAAATCCTAATTATAAAGAATCAAACTCAATTAAAAATCAAAATAAAATCTCAATTAATCTAATCTAATCTAACTACAAATAAATGAACCATAATCAAATCAAATAAACATAAAATTAAGTCACATAACCATAATCAAAGAAAGAATTAGATATTAATTTAAAAGGATATTGAATTATCAAGATTTAATTAAATCAAAGCATCTAATCTAAAATTAATCAATCAAAAACACATGGATATAAACAAACTTAAACTTCATTAAATATTAAGGATATTGAATTATCAAGATTTAATTAAACCAAAATATCTAATCTAAAATTAATCAATCAAAAGCACATTGATTTAAACAAACTTAAACTTCATTAGATATTATGGATATTGAATTATCAAGATTTAATTAAACTAAAATGTCTAATCTAAAATTAATCAAAAAACATATGGATTTAAACAAACTTAAACTTCAATAGAGATAAAAGATATTGAATTATCAAGTTTTAATTAAACCAAAACATCTAATCTAAAATTAATCAATAAAAAACACATGAATTTAAACAAACTTAAACTTCATTAGATATTAAAAATATTGAATTATCAAGATTTAATTAAACCAAAACATCTAATCCAAAATCAATTAATCAAATACTTAAACAAACTCAAATTCTAAATTCTAAATTCTAAATCAAATCAAATGAATTAAACAAATTCAAATGGGCTAATTAAGATATTTAAGGACCTTTAGACTTTTAGAGTTAGATGTAGAATAGGTGAGTTTTCTACAGATGGAATTCATTCTACTCTTCATTCTTGAAAACCTAAACACCATTTTAACCAAATAAAAGTGAAATTAAATGAAAAATAAATCATTAAATCATTTAAATTGAAATCACCTGAAGGTAAAATTTAAATAAATTCAAACTCCAAATTGAAATTTAAACTAAAGAAGCCTAGTAAAGTCTTGACACACAAGCCTTAAACACACACATTAGAATACTAAGTCATCACTTCTAGTGTTAGTATTGATGTATGATGTTTTTTTTGTGATGTAATATTTTAGATTGGATGTTAGGTGTATGTTTCATTGATGATATTAGTTAATCATATTTTTATGTAGGGGTTGTGCTTAAGGGGTGTAATAAAAATATAAATTTTTTTGTTGTTTAGCCCTAAGAACTCATGTTAGTGATGCTTTCCATGCTAAGTCCAAATATTCATATAAATTCTTGTATGGTGTGTTTACTAACATTTATTTTGGTGTAGCTAGATTTATTTTTTCCTATTTTAATATAATAATTAAGAATTAAGATTAGTGTTGGGGGATTAGATGTAGTGGCCATGTGCTTAGTCCCTGGGTGCCCTATGATGCCTTTGGAGCAAATCAAATCAAAAGAAGAGGAAGAAATGAAGAAAAGAAGACCCCATGTATTTATTTTGTAATAAGGTTGTATAAATGGCTACCATTTTTTTTCTTTTTGGATTGTACGATGGAACCCAACCGCACTGGCCTCTTATTCTTTTATAATAGTCTATAAAATTGTTTGATGTTGTGTTTAGATTGCACACTAGAATTATATGCTTTTCCTAGTTTCTTCATATTTGATGTTTGAATGTGTGGCCTGGATACGGTAGGCTCTTAGGAAAAAATTAATTTTTCTACCCCAATTAATAACTCATAATTAAAATTTTAAAATAACTCATAACCCCACATAAAACCCTAGAAATTAGACCAAGATAATAAAACTTTTAGCAACCCCTTAGCTGGTTGATGGTATGTATAACATCATGCATGTCATACTATTCCACTCTTGTTAAGAGGGGGCTTCCATCTATGCTAGAGAATGATGGCTTAACCTGTTAGAGCCTTTGATGGAAGAACGCCACTTTCTCTCTTGATTTGGCTCATAATCATGTTCTTATGCATTTAGGCATACAAAATCTCATAGCCTGTGTCAAAATAAAGAGTCCAAAAGAATCAAATAAATTTGATAAAATTTGCATTATATTAAGTCATGAATTCATACCACTCATGCTCTAGTCTCTTAGGGAGTGAGTTTAAGGACTTAGTTTTCTCTCTAAATAAACAACAGCATAGCCATCTTGCAAAGCATAAGACTTGCCTATATGGATTTAAAGTGTAGGAGAAGTTAGCCACTCAAAGATAAGTAAGTGGGGTGGTTTATTCTCTGGAGGTAAACCATATACCCTTTTTTGCCTTAGATTTAGGTCATGCTTTGGCCCTCGCCAAAGCTCCCTATATTTAGGATCTCAAGTTATTATTTCCTTTTATGGGCTACAAGCATAAATTTTGACCTCTTAGGCATTTCCACAATCTTATGTTATGGGATTATAAGTCCTAGTATTCTAATAAAATTTCAACTCAAACAAATAAATGTCTTCAATTTCAAATATATAAACCCCAATTATAAGGTTGATTGGAATGCTCAATAGGCTTCCTAGTATCATGAGCATTTTCTATTCCTCATTCCAAAAATAAGTCTCTCCTTTTAATCTATCCCATTTGATTTTCCAATATAGCCAATCCTTTGATAGTCTTAACCTTGAAATATTTAGAGATCATGAATATCTACTTTAATCGAGAGTATTTTTAAGAAATTCCTATTCCTTATGATGTAATTAACTATGGGGGAAAGCCTCCATAGGAAACTTAATAAACCTGGCTTAAAATAAACCCTACTTTACTTTTCCATGTAAAGTAGGGAAAAGATCTCTGGTATATTCGAAGACCCATCATGCCTTAGGAGTCCTTATTGGTGATTAGGTTCATTATAGGGTGATTTCTATCTCTGAGAGTACATCATTCCTTAATGTCGTACCCGATCACTTCAATAAGTACCCCGTAAGATCTGTGTGGTGTCCCACATCTCTAAAATAAACACCACAGATTTTTCTAGCGACTCTGTTGGGGATGGTTCCTCTCTCCATCTTTAGTAGACAATTATTATTCTAAGCATCGATAGGACTTATATTTTATATAGGCCCGAGGTCATAATTCTTTCTATTGGCACTTAGCTTATTTCATCCTTAAGCAAAGCTCGATAACATCCTTTAGGTTTTAGGACCTCATTCCATGTAGATCTTAAAATCTCTATTGGGTTCCCCTAATAGGTGAAAATTAAAAATAATCAAACAAAGGAGATAACCAAAATTAAGAACCTCTTCACCATCCTGATGGTGAGGCAAGGTTCATCCCATGAACAATAAAAAAATAAAACCCTACTACAAATAACATGTCTTTCCAAAAGCACTTTTTCAAAATCCACATAGTAAGAGATCTTTACACAAAAAATTGTATGAAATTTTTAAAAAAAAGGCACAAACACATATAACCAAACCTCGTTTAACAAATTCTATGATTGTTACATGGAGGTTCTTTTCAAAATCAAAATCAACCATTTTAATCTTTTCAAAAGCACATTTTCTTTGAAATAGCTATCCCATCCCACACACTCAAATTTGTTGGATGGAGATTCTATTTTGAATAAAATCATGATATATTGAAACTCCACTTAGCATACTACACATAGAGTTGAAGTTTTCCTCTTTTCTCAAAAAAGCAATAAATCATACACAAAAAAAGAAGTCAAGACATATTTGAACCACTTGACATACCCAAATTGTTAAATGGGAGTTCCCCTTCCTTTGGAGAAGGTAAAGAAAATTCAAATTCTATTTGACACCATTTGCATTTGTCTGATAGAACTCCTTCTTGCCAAAGTCTTGGACTTCAAGATACATTTGGATCTCATTTGACATGTCCAAAATGCCAAATGAACCCTTTTGAAAATCATAAGAATAATTGAACTCCATTTAACATACCTAAGTCTGTTAAATAAGTTCATTTCTTTCAAAAAATTATAAACACATTTGACTTTCACTTAACATACCAAATTTGTTAAGTGAGAGTTTCATTTTCAAAATCATAAGCACATTTTACTTTCATTAACATAGCAAATTTGTTAAGTGAGTTTCATTCTCAAAAATCATAAACAATTTGACTTTCACTTAACATACCAAATTTGTTGAGTGAGAGTTTTATTTTCAAAAATCATAAACACATTTGACTTTCACTTAACATACGAGAGTTTCATTTTCAAAAATCATAAACACATTTTACTTTCACTTAACATACCAAATTTGTTAAGTGAGAGTCTCATTTTCAAAATCAAAAGCACATTTGACTTTCACTTAACAAACCAAATTTGTTAAGAGAGTTTCATTTTCAAAATCATAAACACATTTGACTTTCACTTAACATACCAAATTTGTTAAGTGAGAGTTTCATTTTCAAAATCGTAAACAAATTTGACTTTCACTTAACATACCAAATTTGTTAAGTGAGGGTCTCTTTTCAACACACATTTGATCCCTATTTTAACATACCAAATTTGTTAAATAAGGATCCAATTTTTCATGTCAAACCATACTTGACATACCAAATTTGTTAAGTGAGAGTCTCATTCTCAAAGAAAAACAAACATATCTCAAACACATTTGGGGCTTTCAGTTAACATACTAAATTTGTTAAGTGGACTCCCATCTTCAAAGAAAAAAATATCTATCTCACAATCATATTTGACTTTCACTTAACATACCAAATTTGTTAAGTGAAAGTCTCATCATCAATCACAAATCAAACACATGTGGCATCTACTTAACATACCAAATTTGTTAAGTAAGAAGCCCCATTTTCAAATCAAAATATCACACAATCAAATCTTCACAAGCAAAAATATTTCAAATACATAATCACAACCTCTTCTTAGCATACCCAAATTTGCTAAGTAGAGGTCTTTCAAACTATCAATATTTTCAAACAAGATGCACAAAACACAAATATCTCCAAAAAAATCTCTCCTAAAATTTTAGAACCCCACAAACTACCTAAATTCGTTGAGTATGGGTTTTAAATAGAAATCAAATGGAAAGGACTCTCCTCGATATCCAAAATCTCTCCAAAATTTCAATGAACCCCACTTAACATCCTTATGATTGTTTAGTGTGAGTTCAAATTTCAAATCAAATCTTGAGATCAATGATTGAAGGTGAATATCAAGACAAGTGTTTGACTCAGCTATATTTCAACAATGTAGATTTCAGTGTAGTTAGTTCTTCCAATTCTTCAAGTGCATCATGGCTCTAACAAGTTCATGTTTCCTTCCCCATTCTAAACATAGCCTGGATCAGTTCTCCTCTCCAGAGATCATCTACTCACCATGGTTTTGAGGGGTGAGGATTTCTTGAGGGGACCCTCACACAGTAAGGAGGAGGTGGGGCAACCCGCTTATCCGATTTGATATGTTATCTGATGAAGTTTCCTCACTAAGATAAGGCCAGAGCCCATACCCTGTGTCATTATTCCAATTTTTCTTGCCACCGCTCTTTACGCCTCTAGAAGGGCTACTACCTCCTCCTTGGACACCAAAAGGGAAGGTTGTCTTGGCTTCTGAGATAGTCTCCTCCACATTTGAGGTGGGTGCTAGCTCTCACTCTGCCATATTACCTGTACACAACACCGCAATAAGAACTGCAACATCAAGCGGCATCACAAGATGGTGGAAATAGAGATGGATGTTGCTTCCCATGTAGCTGAGGAGAGATATCCCTGTGAGACCTCTCCACTTTTGAGTGGCAGTTCCACCCCTCGATGGAGAGAGGACATAGGAGGATCGCACACCTCCACCACCAAGATATTTTATTACACCGACAAGGAGCAGAAGCCCTATGTCGCTCTAGATAGTCTTATGTTGTTGAGCCTACGGATGCTCGTGAGTCCCAGTTTTTATCTGAGGAGTCATCCCAAGAGAGTCAAGTGATAGAGGGAGAGAGCCTGAGGCTGTGCATCATAGGAGAGAGGGAGATGAGGTTTTCCGTGCAGCTGCCTCCGCTGATGGATTTTCCATGTGCCACTAGCCATCATTCAAACATTCATTCTACCGGTGCTACTCATCATGGAGGAGTAGCTCTATAGTGAGGGGCATGCTCCTCCATCACTCCACTCACTGCCCACCATCACCTATCTCACTCATGGCATCCCCCATTCTAATCAAGATCTAGAAGCCCTCATCCGGGGAAAGACCAACACCATTGGTGATCTGGCTACGGTCCAAGGATCCCATTCCATCTACTCCACTCATTGAGGTAAGGTCGAGCTCTCCTAATCAACCACCCACCTCAGCTATGGAGAAGAAGGAATGGAGACTCAAAGCCACCGTGGTCGAGTCACCACATACCACAAGAACCTCACCACCGCAAAGAAGGTGGCGGGGTGAGGATACATGTAGTGTCCATGGTGATCCTCCATAGTGTTCACAAGGTCAAGATCCATATAGTCCAAGGAATAGCCCTTCTATAGATAATAGTATACAATAGCAATGCTCGATGTATTTTGTTAGTGAGCATAGCCCACTACCAGTGAGTGTTTGTCCTGCACGATTAAACCGCTTTTTTAGATGAGATCCTCGCCAAGACTAGAAGGGAACTCTCTATGATCGCTCATGTGGAAGATGCTAGGGGCTTTGATCCATATAAGGATGATCTCTTGAGGACTGGAAGTCCATATGGTACACTAGGGTTCCCTCCTTAATGATCAACAGTGAGGGTATTGAGGAAGAAGACACACTCATTCAACCCAACACCTTCATCCAACTAAGAGATGAGCATATCAAGAAGATGGAGAAAAGAGTTGAAGATAAGTCCTAGCACTTCAAGCTGCTCCATCAAGACCTACTCCCTTAGAGCCAACCACCAGTTGTGCAGATGACCAAGAGTACATCTCCATGGACCGATAGGATCTGGAAGGTCATAAGCACCTCCATGCCCAAAGATATAAAACATATGGTGGAATAGTAAGTAAAGGAAGCGTTGGCGCAAGCCCAATGTGGCTCATCTGTTCCAAAGGGTAGACCCTACCATAGGAATTCAACATAGTCCAATATCCAAAGGGTTTTGTGTCACCATCCTTCAAGATCTGATGGCTAAAACCCTCAGCCTTAACACACTTTAGAGTTGTTATGCAATGCAATGTAGATGCACTCTCTTCTGACTCTTCATTTTAGTGTCAGGATTGTATTTGATTGGTAGAACTTCCCAATGGTTCAAGAAGACTTTATTAAGTTGGAGAACCTCTTCATCAAGAGGTTTGTTGGCAAAGAAGGTAACTGTGGGTGACCTGCACAATAAACCCAATGAGTCCCTTATTGATTATATTCTCGTGGCAAAAACCGAGTATGAAATGCAACCACTGTCCAACAACATGTTATAAAAGTTCTTCTCAAGAATATTCATGGCCCTGTTGCTTTCATGCTCAATGGATTTACAATCAAAACCTTTGAGAAATTAATCAACAAGGCTATTTATAAGGGGAAGCCATACCTTTTCAAGACCACCCATGCAAGCATTCAAGAAGAATCCAGAGTAGTATGATAAAGGGAGCCAATGAGAGCTCTGAGACCTCTCACCACATTCTCTACAAGATACACCAGAATGCCATGCCACCCTCCTCCATAACATACCCAAGAAGACTATATCCATCTTATTACCCACCTACTCTTACCGAGATAGATTAAATAAGCCATATTCATTCAAGAGGGAGAGTAGAAGATCTTTAAGAATCTCTAAAGAAACCCGACTTAAGTTACTGAGCCCAAGAGATGTGGATAAAGAGTAATGATCCTAACTATTGCCCTACCACGATGGTTACATGTCTTGGAGGATTGTCACCTTTAAGGATTGCTTGAGCAGCTACAAGTCGTGAGCTATTGTTATCCATAAGGAATACTTGAGCAACCCTCCGCCTAGGTAATTGGGGATACAACATCTTCTAAGATAAGAAGGTTGGGATATCTCCTATCCCAACCTCAAAAAAGTATCTCTAAGATCAAGAAGTTTCTTACATGCCTAAAAGCAACTCAAACCTCCAACACAAGGAAGGTTTGCAAGTTTCTAAGGACAACTTAAGAAGGTAGACCAAAGAAGTACCACCTTAGCCGGATAGCATAAGAAGACAACCACCTCCGAACCAAAGACTCCATCCACCATTGCAGCTACTACTTCTTCCTCCACTAGCTCTCTCGCAGTAAGAGCATTGTATCGTGGACAAGGGCACTATCCTACCCCTTTACTTTATTAGATTTCTATCATGTACCTCCATCTAAGAAGAAATCAATGAAAAAGCTTTCACTTACATCTTGTCCACTTTTGATACTCTAGATTTTATTCCTCTCAAAAACTCTCCAAGTCTAGAAAATAATAATGATAACTCTAGTTCTGATCATTCCTCTTCTGATTTAGAAATGGATTTTCCATTCCTAAATCATTCAGATTCACCCATTGAGATTGATTTGGAGTCATCCGACTCTGATGATCCCATAGGAGAAGCTGTAGGTGAACTGATAAGGTGTAGAACTTTCCACAAATCATCTCACCAAAGTCATTGAAGTCAACCTCAGTGGAAAGTTCTACCTCCTGTGGTAACACCTCGATAAGGGTAAGCAAATCATTGGTTCTAAAGTGATCAAGAAGCCCTCCACAAGATGCTCCACCCATGGATATGCTTGTGGAGGATCAAGGTTTATAATGTCCTGCATCTTAAGAAAGTTGCCCAAAGCATATATTATCCCTTATCTTATCCAAAGAGATGAGGAATCATTAATCAAAGCTCTTCTTGATCCAGAAATATGCTTAGCCCAAAGCTAATGGAGAGGAGCATGTATTCAAGAGAAGCCCATGGAGTTACATTCATGAAGACTTCTTTTGGGGACAAGCACAACCATCCCCTTTACATTACAGGGATATGGGAAGATAAACTCTCCAGAGTGATCATATGGAATATTATGAGTCTAAAACCTCCTACTTGAGGATTGACATCTCCAAACTTTCAAAAGAGAGGATGATGTTAAGAGGATTCAATAAGTGAAGAGGGCTTTAGGCTCTATAGTGCCATTAGATAGATGATGAGACTCCAAGTTCTACATAATTACATCTTTCAATGCTTTGGGAGGCCAATACATGAAACAACATGGTTCCATTCTCTACATCAATGCATCAAATTTTGAAGAGGTGGATTGAATAGTCAAAGGAGATCTTAAGCCATTCATGAGGAAAATATATGAGGACGACCTACTATCTCCTCAAAATCAAGTCTATTCTCGTGAACTTGAAAGTTCAAAAAAAAGAAAAAGAAAAAAGAAAAAGAAAAAGAAAAAAAGAAAAATAAAAAAAAAAAAGGAAGAGAAAGAAAATAAGGAGAAATAGAGAGAAGAGTAGAGCTATTAGATTCCACCCACGCTTGTTCCCATATGAACACATAGGATGACTCAACCTCACCTAGGAAGAGGCAGATCTAGAGACATGAGGTGGAAGACCTATTGGCCACAAATAGAGTTATGTCCTACTGAGTACACTATCCACATGAGACTTAGAGTCGGAGGATGAGTCATATGATTAGCACACCAACTCTAGGTCCCATGCAGACATTGAGCCAAACAAAGTGATGAAGACCTGCTCCAAGCAAAGCATAAGTGTATCCAAGTCTATATATGTGAAGGGCATCGTGAGAACTTTAGCTCTAACCCCACTTTCTCACAAAGTTGAAGGTTTAGTAGTTAAGGAAGCCCCAAAGTCTTCCAAATGTAAGCCAAAGAGTTTTTGTTGGAGCATCATCCTCAAGTCAAGAAGTATGTAGAACTTGAGGATGATTCATATAAAAGATTTAGAATTATTTTTTGATTGGTACTCACCTTGTGTTCTTAATTTAGCAAAAGGATTAATTCACACATACTTGGTCTAAACACAAGTCGATTACTTTGAAAGGTTATGAGAACAAAGAAACATCTTCAATCAAGACTGGAACTAAGATTCAAATGGGGTCCAAATGATGATAAACATTGCTTAGTCATCATAATCATTTGGAGTCGATAGTTCTTTCAAATCATGCTAACTCATGAGAGATATGCTTAGAAACTTTAGATGACCCCAAATGACTTTGTCAAGATGCCGCCAGTTCAAGAGGAGATCATCAACTATCGCTCAAAGAAATCAACCTAGAATCAAGAAGATCCACGCCCCATATACATCATCTCTATTGAATGAAGAAGAAACCAATGATTTAGAAGCTATTGAGTTTAAATACTTGCATGGAGTTATGAAGAGATGCGCTTATCTCCACAAGTAGTCATAAACTAGCAATAGAACCTAATGCTAACCCTATCAACAAGATCCTAGATGCATGCATTAGATATTAAATATGTGTCAAAATCAAGAAATTGATCGATGTTGGCTTTATTAGGAAAGAAAAATATCCTATCTGGTTGGCCAGTGTCATCCCAATAAAGAAAAAGAATGGCCAAATTCACATATGCATTGATTTTAGGGATCTAAATAAGGCATGTCCTAAGGATGAATTTCCACTTTCTATACCAAAATTAATGGTGGACATTGCCTCATCTCATGCAGTATTCTCCTTTATGGTTGGGCCATCTAGCTACAACCAAATCAAGATGGCACCCAAGGATGAAAGAAATACCTTCAACCGATCAAAATTATTGTTATAAGGTCATGCCTTAAAAATGTTGCCACATACCAAATGCCATGACTTGAATCTTGATGAACTCATTCATCATCATCAAGTTGAATGCTACGATGATCTCTTGTCAAAAGAAAAGAAAAGGAAGACCATCTCTTTGACTTGAGAGTAGTTTTGAATGGTTAAGATAATACAACCTCAAAATGAACCCCGAAGTGTGCATTCAGTAGCTAGAAAATTCTCTGGTTTTTGTCAACACGGGGAATTGAAAGATCCAAAGATCAAAGCAATATTAGAAATGCCACCCCTAAAAGCTAACACAACTATCATTCCAAGGGTTTGCATATCTAAGATGCTTCATTTCCAACTTATCGTGAAGATGCCAACCATTCTCGCACTTATCAAAAGGATTAAAGTTCAAATGGGATGACAAGTGCTAAGATGCTTTTGAAAGACATCAAGCAATATGATGACACCACCCTAGTATCCCCTATCGCAACCATATTATATACACCGCATTAGATGACTCCCTTGCACTTTGTTGGCTCAAACCAATGATGAAGGGAAACAAAATGCTCTCTATACCTCGCCATCGCCTAATCCCTATAAGCAAACTATCCACCTATTAAAAAGCACTACCTAGCTTTAATCTTTGCATCCCAAAAGCTACGACACTACATGCTTTCACAAGGTGAACTTGATCTCTAGAGTCAATCCACTGTAATATCTCATGACACAGCTGACCTTATCCGGATGGTTGGCATGTTGGTCCATGATTTTGTGATAATCTAACATCACATTCATACCTCCATGTAAAAGGACAAGTTGCATTTCTTAGCAAAGACATCCACTCCCCGATTCTCGCTTAATGATGATCCCCATGAACAAATCATGAACTTATGGGACACTACCATTTGCCACTGGGAGATGTACTTTGATGGTGTGGCTTCCTCTCAAAGAGGAGAAGAACCATAATTTACTATCCCAAGGAAGGTAGGGGTAGGAATCATTCTCCTAACTCAAGACCACGATATGATGAGATTCTCATATCATCAGTCCAATCCATGCACCAACAATGAAGTAATATGAGGCTCATTTCGGGCTGAGTTAGTCATTACACTATGCATCAGTATCAACATCTTTGGGATTCTCGTAGTCATCAACCAAATCGGGTCCTACAAAGTTCTAAAGCCTAAGCTCCATCATTACCACAAGTACATGGATTGGCCCAAATCAGAGGTTACATCTACAAGATTCCTCGAGGAGAGAATGCAATAGACATTAGCCAAGCTTGCCAAAGAGTTGGCATGTCCAAGATGACTCCATTCCAATAAGGGTTCAAAATAGACAAGTCTTATCCCTTATTGATGATAAACTCATCGAGATTCTCTTGAAGGGAGGTTGCCATTGCCAAAGGATGAGGAGTCGATTGGAGGCAACCATTCATGGATTATTTAAATATTGGCAAACTACCTCAAGAGAAAGAGTGAAGAGAGCCTTTCCTATGCTCTGTCACTGCATCTTCGATCATGGTTACGCGGTTTGACAATATGAAGCTAGGATATCGATGGTACACTCAGGTTTATGTGGAGCACATCAATCTGATCTGAAGATGAAAGCCAAGATCAAGAGACTAGGATACCACTAGCCTTCGATGATCATAGATTGCATGGATGTAGTTAGGAGATGCCACCAATGTCAGGTACATGGAGTGGTCCTACATCAACCACCCAACATTCTATATCCTACATTGGCCTCATGGCCATTTGAGTGTTGGGGTATAGTGAGTCTGATCGATCCTCCTTCTTCCAAGGTCATCTCATTCTACTACCACCACTACTTTTAAGTGGTATAGTAATCCCACTTAGAGGTCACACCAACATGTGCTAATTTTTTCGGAACCATATCGTATAGTTTGGGTGTGCCTATAAATTATACCCGATAATGGTACCGCATTCAAGAGCACTAAAATTAACAACTTTGCGAGACACATACAGGAGATATTCTACCATCTACTATCCAGGGGAAAATGAGTTAGCAGAAGCCTTCAACAAATCTCGCATTCAAATACTAAAGAAGATACTATATGACAATAAACGACAATGGCATGAACAATTGGTTAAAGCCTTGTGGGCATACTGCACTACCTATAGAACTCAACAACCCACCCTTTCTCCTTTGTGTATGGTCTGGGTCATCTACCATTAGAGTCCAACTCCCATCACTAAGGATAGTCAGAGTAAAAATCACAATAGAATGCCAAGTTATGGTTAGAAGAGCTCAAAGGTTTGGAGGAGAGACTCCCATGCTAAAACCTCGAAGTTATACAAAGCCAAAATGATTCAAGCTCACAACAAGTTGGTCCATCCTAGAGCTTTTCAAGTAGAGAGCTTATTTTAGTTCTAAGGAGACCAATTATTGCCCCAAAAGATGGGAGGTTTGAACCCACTGGGAAGGCCCTTATGCCATAGAAGGCCTACCAAGGAGGATCTTATCAACTCATAAATTATAAGGAGAGCCTGATGCTTCCAATCAATGGGCTCTACTTAAAGAAATACTATCCATAAATCTTGTTTGAAAATAATTAATAAAACTTCTTTTCATATCAAAAATTTCATCTCTTATGTGTTAGAAATATCTTGCTTGCAAATCTTATATATGTATGGTATAAGAGAACCCAAGAGGCAACTTATCCCTCCACAACACAAACACAAACTACAGACGATCCTCCAGTGCTACTAAGTTAGGTCTAAGAGAACCCAAGTAGCATTCTATTCCCTCCACAACAAAAATAAACATATATCTTTTATCTCGGGCTATTTTGATGAGGGAGCAAGCCCCATGGCACTCACTCATTAGTCAAGGTCTACATGCTACCTTTATGTCACCTGGTCACTTGTAGATGTGAGTCCCGCTTTCTTCGACTTTGACCATTGCAAATTGATGAGCCTTATTAGTTTAGTAGCCTCACGCAGAAGCTACCTCATGTTGACTTTGTTTAAGAGGATGTACATGCTTTCTTCTTCTTGAACTAGCCATCATGACACTAGGTCGAGTATATTTGAGGTTTAGATAAGTCCCCAAGGCTCCTTTCCTCTGATTACTTCAAGCTGGTTTGTCCTCACAAGACTCCTCATTTAGTAGTCGCCTAGTCGGATGGCCTATCGAGTAAGACAGTCTATCCTAGTGATCCATCTTTCTTTAGAGAGATATAAGCCTACACACCTTCTTTCTACGATTATCAAACCGGGGCACCTTAGTTGGTTGGTTATCTTCATATCGATCACCCAGATGGATACACCACTCTTCTGATGTGAGTCCCTGCTTTCTCTTGAGTTGGCCACCCAATACTCTATTTTCTTTTCTGTGATTTTGATAAATCCCCATGGCACCTCCCTTGGGGCACTCTATTTGGATCACATCCTTAGACCCATTAGACACACCCCAATTATTTTGGATTGCATCCCCTTTCCTAGTAACCACCGTGGTTTGGAGAATTTATTTAGCGATGCAGATTCTCCCTAGTCCAAGATGAGATAAGACTAGGACATAAGCTCCTTCTGTGTATCCTCAAACCAACAGGTCACATAAACTAAAATAAAAAAAATATATCTTCACTTGTGGATTAGAATTTAATCCTGGCCCTTTCCAAGCATCCTATATAGCAATAAAACTCCTAAATTATCAACTACTTTGAGTTAAGATAAGTCCTCGCACTCTAGTGCCAGGTTCAACTTATGTGCCACCAACGAGTCACCCTCTTATCTTGCTTTGAAAGATATAAGTCTATTATGCATTATTTCCAAATGACCATTGCAAAGACGTTGGTCCAATATGAGTGATTAAGCACCCCAGTGGTTCTTTATTTAAGAAGATGTGACTCCCCGCACTTTCTTTCTAACTTGAGCATTATAAATCAAAAGGCACTTGTTTAGTTCTAATGTAGTATCCCTTTGGATTTGTAAATCAAGATGTATAGCTTTTCTTAGGATTCATCAGATAGGTCCATCTAAAATTAAATTAATTCATCATTGACCGACATGAGTTCAGGATTCACCAATAGTCGTTAATTTGTTATATCAACGATCACCAAATGCTGATCCTACTTAGAAGATGTAAGTCTATGATTTCTTCCAACTGTTGCACACCAAAAAAGTAACTTGGGATAGTACCATGTAGACTACCCTTTGATTTGTAAATCAAATATTCCAACATCCTTCTAGTGTCCATCGACAATAGGTCCATAATATAACATCCAAATTATATTAATCAATTCAAATCTAAAATATATATCAAATTAATCATGACTATGAGATCTCCTAGTCACTTAGTCACCTTGATTATCGCGCCATCACAAATCACCCAACGAATCCCTACTTTGGAAGATGTCTACTATGCTTTCTTCTAGTACATGCACAATCGAAAGGCAACCCTTAGGGTAGTACCTTATGGTGGTAGACTACCCCTTTGGATTTGTAAATTGAGATGGTCAAGGCAACATATTCCTTCTCAAGGTCCATCACCATAGGTCCATAACATAACACACCAAATTAAATTAAATCAAATCAAATTAATCATCGTGACTACTCTTGAGTTGAGGTAAGATCCATGGTGCTCACTCAAGAGTCACCTTAGTAGGGTTCATGTTGCCATCAGATCACCCCAATGCTTTTCCCTCCTTTGGAAGATGTAAGTCTGTCTTCCCTAGTATAGTGTTGCACACCAAAAAAGGCAACCCCAGTCGGATAGTCTACCTTATGTAGACTACCCCTTTGGACTTATAAATCTAAGATAGGCCAAAGCCCTGGTGGCTCCTTCTTAGGTGGTCCATCAACACCCATGTCATAAAATAAATTCAAAACCAACCTCCTAGGAGTCAAATTAAACATATCAAAAACCAAATTTCTCCCCAAGAGCAAATTAGCCTCAGTGGAGCTTAGATCTAAATCAATAAAGTGTACCCCAATGATATGCCCTCAATCTAGAACCCTTCTCTGTGGAGCCATAACAATTAAACCAACCTCCCTGGGAGTCTAATCAAAAAAATCAAGAATAATCAAATATCCCTCAGATACCCTAATCCCCAGTGGAAGCTCCCAACCCTAATTAATACATATCCGATATGCCTATGAATTAAAATAAACAATTAAAATCAAGATCTTGATCCCATCAATTAGATTTTATCTCCATATACACACCCAAACAATCATTCACAATCAAACTCAAATTCTTATCCCTGGGATATTGAACTTCCTATTGGAAGGTTCATGTACTCAATCCTCATGGGATTCCTTCTTGCACTCTTATGCCCTTGCATAAAGAGAATCGCACAAGATCATGATTTTATTGCCTCGTTTGTATAGATCATTTCATTGTGTTGCAATCTTAGATGTTGTTGATCATTTTGTCAACGCCAAGTGTGCCTTGTCTTACACCACACCTATTGGGGTCCTTTGTTGACCTCACTTTTGGAGTGAGCTCTCAACCTCCTCTTAGACTTAGACTCTTCGACACTAAGAACTCCTTAGTCATAAGACACTTCTAGTGATTAGGTGAACACTCAAGCCTAGAGACTTAGAAGTGTTAATCATAAGATTAGCCATGCCTGGACTTAAGGAAATCACCTATATAGCCTAAACCCAATCTAGATACACTTTCTCAAATCAAACCTAGATTCAAATCTCAAACCAAATCTCAAATTCAAATTCAAATTCCAAATCTATCAAATTTGACTCCAAATGATTGAAACCCAAAATCAAATTCAAATTTAAGACCCTTCCTAAGCCATATGAACCACCTTCATAAGCTTAGCCAAAACTCCTTTAGATCAAATCAAACTCAATTGATTTATTTATAAATCAATTATTCTTCATTTATATTCACAAATATAAATGAAATCCAAATTCAAATGACCAAAACTATATCAAAATCAAATCCAAACTCAATCAAACCCTTTAAGCCAATTCTTGGACTTAGCCAAATTCTATCCATCAAGTCAAAACCAATGATTTTCTAATCAATCATTCATTCAATTATCTACCCAAATATAAATGAAACCTACAATCAAATCAAACCAACCAAGTCAAACCCAACCTATCCCCTTTGAGTTCAAATGAGATAAAATCCCTTAGACTCCAAATTGATTGCCATTGAATTTATATTTCAATCCATGGCTCATATATAAGTTTAACTAAACTCGGATCAAACCAAAAACTAAACAAATTGACCTACTTAGGTCCACTTGACCCAAAGTGACCTAAAGAACCCATTTGAACTAACTTCCAATTCAACCCAAACTGGATTGAACCAAGCTCACCAAAACCTTCCACCATGATTGTTGATCCTAATGATCAATTGCAATCAATTGGTCAAATCTCAACTTAGTCATTTCCAAGTCAACCCTTAGCCCAAATGAACAAAACTATCCAAAACTCATACATTAAATTGATTGAAACCAATGATTTGAATCAACCCAAAATTAATATTTAAATATGACTTGACCACCAATTGAGCCAAACCAAGTCCAATTGGTCCATTGATAAGTTGACCCAAATTGGCCTAAAGGACCAAATTGGGTCAAATCATGATCTAACCCAAATTGATTGCAACTAATGGCTCAAGTTCATTCCAAATTGATTATTGAACTTGACCAAAGCCATAATAAACCAATTTGATCAATCGATCAATTGAGCCATTTAGCCAAATTGGCCTAAAGGGTCAATTTCCAAATCAAATTAAATCCAAATTGATTCAACCAAAGACTACATTCATCTTCAAAGCCAATTGAACATGAATCAACCATACAATCCAATTAAATTTGGTCAAATTGGTCAATTTGACCCATTTGACCCATTTGATTCCAAATGAGCCAAAATCAATTCTAAGCCAAATTAAATCAAATGATCATAATAAAACTCTTCAAATTATCATTTTGATCAATATTGGTTTGACCCAATTTGACCAATTGGTCAATAACCATATGACCCAAATTGAGCCAAATTCTTGAAACCAAACCATGACCCATTGGGCTGATCAAACCCACCCAAACCCATTTGGGATCAAAATCAACCCAACCCATAAATCTCATGGATCCTCCCCACATAGATTCCACCCAACCTCATTTAATTCTCCTCATCACATGCATTAACTCCTAACATTCAATGGAGTGATCATATGGAAGCAGAGGACTTTGGAGCAAAAATCCAAAGTCCTCAATCAATCCATCATCCATCCCAACCACCCAAGCATGACAACATTTTGGAGCCAAAAAATTCAAAAAATGGAGAATTTTACCATTATAAAAGAGGGAAATGAGGCTTCATTCCTCCTCCACCATTATTCCCCAAAGCTCCCAAAGAACCCATACTTCCCACCTCTGAGCTCAAAATAATTCTCGGTGAAATGAAAGACCAAAAATACATCATTTCAAGGAAGGCTAAAGATCATTCCAAAGCTTCACTCACCTGAGTTGCTCGATCTTCACCAGCCTAAACCATCCCTGAGGTAAATTTTGCCAAACTTTAGTCCTTAGGATTTCCTTTTTGTATTAATTTTCTTACAATTTTAGAATTTCCTTAGATAATCATATTTTTATTTCATCATCCCAATAGAAAAATTTTTGAGAAAATCGATGAAAATGAGTCCATTTGACTTCATCACTTATTTTTTTCTTCTTCCCATCGATTTCCTAATAGCGCATCATCCATCGCATGTTGTGGATCGACGGCTCACATAGTCAAAGCGATCCTTCAACAATCCGCGCATTTCATCATGGATCACTGACCATGATTTGTGGATCGACGTCAATCATCCGCATCATTTTCGCACGCATTCGCCATGTGGACCAATCAATGGTGCACGATTACGCGACCATGCACCCAATTGCCGACCAACATGGCACCATTTCCGAAGAGTGCTAACTAAATTAAAATCATTTATTTTATTTTAAAAATTAATTTAAATCCTCAAACTTTAAAATTCATAAAAAATAAAATACAACAAAAATCCAATAAAACTCATTGATTCATCTTTCGGAATCAAAAAACCAAAATTTAAAATTCACCAATGGTTTGAGCTTAATTTAGTTTTAGTAAAAAATAAATTTCATTAATTACCAAAAATATAAGTAATTAAGTTGAAATTTTTGGATTGAAATTAAAGTTAAAACACACCATAAAATCAAAAAAAAAAGTTCTATTAGAGAAATTAAATTTTGAAGTTCAAATATTTTAATAAAATAAATCAAATAAAAATTCAAAAAATTTACAAAAATCTTCAAAATGCTTAAATCACTTCAATACATAAGGACTAATAATAATAATAAAATAATAATAATAATAATAATAATAATAATAATAATAATAATAATATGATTAAGTTAATGAATCAATTAGGGTTAATATTTAACAAATTAAAATTAATTAAAATAAATTCAAATAAATAATAAAATTAAAATCAAAATAAAATAACACTTAAACAATCATTAATCAAACTCAAATTAAAAATATCAAATAATTAGAAAATTAAATTAAATATGATTAAACCTATTTAAGTTAATAAAACTCAATTAAATGATTAAATCTTAAATCAAACAAAATTAAATAAATCTAGAAACTTTAACATGGGTCAAACTAAATAACCAAACCTACACTAAGCATAATCTTAATATGAAACTCCTTAATGAATATAAATAAAATAAAACTAATTAATCATTAAAAAAAAAATCAAATGTTAAATTAATTATAAATCCAATACATTAATCAATATTAATCAAACATCTAATTAATGCAAACTTAATGAATTAATCCATCTTAATGAATTAAATTAATTTTAAATAAATTACATAAAGATAACTATCAAATTAAGTAAATTAAACCACTAAATTTAATAATAAATCAAAATAAAACTATAAATTAATCAAATTAATCATATTAAACTAAAATCAAACATAATCAATTAAATAACAAATAATTAAATCAAATAAATCATAATCATTAATTACATCATTAATCTAAATAAATTAAAAAACCAAATTAAAATTAAATAAATATTTATTTAATTTAATAAATTAAACACACTCTTAATTAAACTAATTAAATTTTAATAATCCAAATTAATAAACATCTAATTAATGCAAACTTAATGAATTAATCCATCATCTTAATAAACCAAATTAATTTTAAATCACATTAAAATTAATTCAAATCAAACACTTAATTAATCTACTAATTAATTTGATCACACATCTAAGTAAACTAATTAAGTCAATCAAATTAATCATATTAAATTTTAAACTTAATCAAACATAAATGCAATTAAATACCAATCAAATCCTAAATTAAAATAAATCATTAAGTCATTAATTACATCATTAACCTAAATAAATATAAATCAAATTAAAATTAAACAAATCTTTATTTAATTTAGCAATTTTATCACAC
Organism: Cymbidium sinense; assembly: GCA_021442155.1. Lineage (NCBI taxonomy): Eukaryota > Viridiplantae > Streptophyta > Magnoliopsida > Asparagales > Orchidaceae > Cymbidium > Cymbidium sinense. The sequence goes on from CM038215.1 coordinate 200,503,602, forward strand.
CTCTAAATAAGCTAATTAAGTTAATCAAATTAATCATATTAAACTAAGCTTAATCAAACATAAATAATATAATTAAAATGCAATCAATCAATCTAAATTAAACCTAAATTATTAAGTCATTAATTACATCATTAATCTAAACAATACAAAATCAAATTAAAAAATTAAACAAATCTTTATAATTAATAAACACACTTTAATTAAACTAATAAAATCACATTAATTAAGCAAACCCATAGACTAATAAAATTAATCAAATCAAATTAAATCAAATAATTAAATTAAGAAATCTTCATAATTTAATCAAATCAAAATCTCATTCAAACTACTTAAAAAAAAGAAACAAATTAAATATCATATTAAAAATCAAAAATACAAACCAAAACTTTTAAAACATGATAAATCATATTAAACAAAATCCTAATTACAAAGAATCAAACTCATAAAAATCAAAATAAAATTTCAAATTAATCTAATCTAATCAAACTCAAATAAAATGAACCATAATCAAATCAAATAAACATAAAATTATCAATTAACCATAATCAAAGAAAAAAATTATAAAATTTAAAAATATTAATTAAAATCAAACCAAAATATTTAATCTAAAACTAATCAATCAAAAAAAAATTTAAAAACAAATTAAACTTCAAATAAAATACAATTATCAAGATTAAATTAAATAAAACATAATCAAAATTAATTAATCAAAAACACATATTTAAACAAACTTAAAATTTAAAAGGATATTGAATTATCAAGATTTAATTAAACCAACATCTAAACTAAAATTAATCAATCAAAAAACACATGATTTAAACAAACTTAAACTTCATTAGATTAAGGATATTGAATTATCAAGATTTAATTAAACCAAAACATCTAATCTAAAATTAATCAATCAAAAACACATGAATTTAAACAAACTTAAACTTCATTAGATATTAAGGATATTGAATTATCAAGATTTAATTAAACCAAAACATCTAATCCAAAATCAATCAATCAAATACTTAAACAAACTCAAAATTCTAAATCAAATCAAATGAATTACACAAATTCAAATGGGCTAATTAAGATACTTAAGGACCTTAGATTCTTTAGAATTAGATGTAGAATGGGTGAGTTCCTACAAATGGAATTCATTCTACTCTTCATTCTTGAAAACCTAAACATCATTTTAACCAAATAAAAGTGAAATAAAAATGAAAAATAAATCATTAAATCATTTAAATTGAAATCACCCAAAGGTAAAATTTAAACAAATTCAAACTCCAAATTGAAACTTAAACTAAAGAAGCCTAGTAAAGTCTTATCACACAAGCCTTAAGCACACACATTAGAATACTAAGTCACCACTTCTAGTGCTAAGTTAGGGCATTGTATGTATGATGTTGTATTTTATTTTATGATGTAATGTTTTAGACTGGATGTTAGGGTGTTTCATAGACTGGATGTTATTATTTTAATCATATTTTTGTAGGGGTTGTGCTTAAGGGGTCGTAATAAAAAATATAAATGTTTTGTTTGTGGTTGCTTAGCCCCAAAGCATACCCATGTTAGATGTGTTTTGGTTACCCATGTGTGGGTGCTAAGTCCAAATTATTCATATAACTACTATGGTGTGTTTAGCTAACATTTATTTTGGGTGTAGCTAGATTTACTTTTCCTATTTTTAATGTAATTTTGCATTAGAATTAGGATTAGTGTTATGGGGATTAGATGAGCAAGGCTTAGTCCTGGGTGCCGTGATGCCTTTGGAGCAAATCAAATCAAAAGAAAGAGAAGAAGAAATGAAGAAAAGAAGACCCCATAGCATGTATATTTTTTTGTAATCCGGTTAAGGGTAGAGAAGCCATCTTTTTTTTTCTTTCGGTGGAACCGACCGCGACTGGCCTTTTATTCTTTTATAGTCTATAAAATTGTTGATGTTGTGTTTAGATTGTGCATTAAAACATGTTTTCATAGTTTATGTTGATGTTTGAATGTGTTGGATGTAGGCTCTTAGGATAAAATTAATTTTTCTACCCCAATTAACAACTCATAATTAAAATTTTAAAATAACTCATAACCTCACATAAAAGCCTAGAATTAAATCAAGATAATAAAATTTTTAGCAACCCCTGGATGATGAATGTATAATATCATGCATGTCATATTCTTCCACTCTTGTTAAGAGGGGCTTCCATCTGCTGTGAGAATGAAGGCTTAACTGAGAGCCTTTGATGGAAGAACACCCCTTTCTCTTGATTTGGCCCATAATCAAGTTCTCATGCATTTAGGCATACAAAATCCCATATCCCGTGTCAAAATAAAGAGTCCAAAAGAATTAAATAAATTTGATAAAATTTGTATTAGATTAAGTCATGAATTCAAACCACTCATGCTCTATTCTCTTAGGGAGTGAGTTTAAGGACTTAATTTCCTCTCTAAATAAATAACAGCCTAGCCATCTTGCAAAGCATAAGACTTGCCTGCATGGATTTAAAGCATTTGATAAGTTAGCTGGCTACCACTCCAGGCGGTAATAAGTCCAACAGTCAGGTGATTTATTCTCTCTTATGGAGGTAAATCATATACCCATTTTTTACTTAGATTTAGGTAGGTCGTGCTTTGGCCCTTGCTAAAGCTCCCTAGATTTAGGATCTGAGGTTGTTGTTTCCCTTTGCGGGCTACAAGCATAAATCCTAACCTCTTAGGCATGTCCATAATCTTATGTTGTGGGATTATAAGTCCTAATATTCTAATAAAATTTTAACTCAAACAAATAAATCTCTTCAATTTCAAATATATAAACCCAATTATAGGATAGATTGGAATGCTCATTAGGCTTCCTAGTATCATGAGCATTTTCTATTTTCTCATATTAGCTTCCAAAATAAGTCTCTCCTTTTGATCTATCTGATTTGATTTTCCAACATGGCCAATCCTTTGATAGTCTTAATCTTAAAATCTTTGGAGATCATGATTGTCTACTTTAATCGAGAGTATTCTTAAGGAATTCTCATTCCTTAGGATGTTATTAACTATGGGGTCTTGCCTCCATAGGGAACTTAACAACCTCGTCTTAAAATAAACTCTACTTTACTTTTCCATGTAAAGTAGGGGAAAAATCTCTGGTATATTCTAAGACCCATCATGCCTTAGGAGTCCTTATTAGGTGATTTGATCCATTATAGGGTGATAATTTCTACCTCCCGAGATAGTACATCATCTGTTAATATTGTACTCATTCACTTCAATAAGTACCCCCTAAGATCTACGTAGTGTCCGACATCTCAAAAATAAACACCGCACTATCTCAGATTTACTGGACCAAGGGAGAATATGCGCATTTACTGAATAGAATTTCTAACCACAGGGGTGGTTATCAAGAAAGGGGGACTGTCTAATCCAAGAGTAACCCAGGTAGTGTCTAAATAGAGTTGCAAAGGACATGATCCAAGTAGAGTGCCCACAAGGGAGGTGTCACTAGGGGCATTATCCTAATCCTTGAAGAAAATAATGCTTATAGGTATACGATGGCTAACTCAAGAAGAAAGCATAGCAGACTTACATCTATCATGAATGGTGTATCCACCGGATGGGTCGCTGTCAATATAGCAAGAACCAACCAACCTAAGGTGCTCGTCGAGGCAATTAGTCTAAGAAGAAGGCATGTAGACTTACATCTCTCTAAAGGGGAACTGATCTCCAGGATAGTCTATCATTGGTTCGATGGGAGCTATCCAACTTAGGGCTGCCCATCGGTGTACAATGGCTATGCTAGGAAGAAAGTGTAGTATACTTACATCTTTCAAAGCAAGGAACAACCATAGGGTGACCCATTATTGGCATAATAAGTCGACCTGACCTAAAGGTGACTACTAAGTAGGGAGTCATAAAAAAGGATTGGACCCAGACTTGAAGTAGTCAGGAGGAAAGGTGCTGCTGGGTGACTTATCATAATCCTTAGATATACTCAACCAAGTTAGTACATGAAGGTTAGTTTAGGAAGAAAGTGTAGCTGACTTACATCCTCTTAAATGAAGCCATCATAATGGCAGCTTACTGACCACATAGTAAGGCCTACCATGCTAATAAGACACCTCATCAATGTGCAGTGGCCAAGTAAAGAAGGAAAGCATAGCAGACTTACATCATCCTGAACAAGAGACCACTGGGGAGACACACTAATAAGCTAACACGTCAGCCCGACCTAGAGTAGCTAATGAGCGAGGACTACAGGGGCGTTATCTCACATCAAAGTAGCCTGAGACAAAAGATGTGTATTTTTTTATATGTTTTTGTGGAGCTTGTGTTTGTGTTGTGTCGATGGAGGATAGTATGTCGCTTGGGTTCTCCTACACCTATCCTAAACACGTCATGGCAGATTCCCAAAAAAAGATGTTTTAAAATGAAGATAATATTTGATTTGAAAAGGAATTTTTATTGATGATGAAAATTTTTTAAACATGACTTTCAATAATAATATTTATTTAAGTAGAGCATGTTGATTAGAAGCATCGAGTATAATTAATAAGCTGATAAGTTCCTTGGTAGGCCTTCTATGGTCTTCCCAAGAGGGCTCAAACTTGCCTCCCATCTTACGACGGGCAATAATTTGTCTCCTTAGAACTAAAATAAGCCCTCCTACTTTAAAAGCTCTAGGACAGACCAACTTGTTGTGAGCTTGAATCATTTTAGCTTTGTACAACTTGAGGTTTTAGCATGCCCGTAAGTGTCTCTCTTCCAAACCTTTGAGCTCTTCTAACCACAACTTGGCATTATAATCTGTTGTAATCTTACTACCCTCAGCTATCTTTAGTGATGGGAGTTGGACTTCTAATGGTAGAATGGGTTTGGACCCATTCACTAAGAGAAAGGAGTAGACTAAGTTGGAGCTCTCTAGGTGGTACGGTAAGCCCACAAGGCTTCAACTAATTGCTCAAGCCACTGTCACTTATTGTCATTGAGCATCTTCTTTAATATCTGAATGAGAGTTTTGTTGAAGGGTTCTGCCAAGACAATTTTCCTCGGGTAGTAGACGATAGAATATTTCCAATATATGTTGTGTGTTCGGGCAAAATTATTGATCTTGGTGCTCTTGAATGTAGTACCATTATCGAATATAATTCATCGAGGCAACCCGAACTTATATATGATATGGTTCCTAAAAAATTGTAGCACATACTGAGCTGTGACCTCTCTGAGCAGAATTGTCTCTGCCAACTTGGAAAAGTAGTCAGTAACAACTAGGATGAACCAATGACTTTTGGAAGAAGGAGGGTCAATCGGACCTACTATGTCGATACCCTAACACTCAAATGGTCATGAGGCCAATGTAGGATGTAGAATGTTGGGTGGTTGATGTAGGACCACACTGTGTACTTGACACTGGTGGCATCGCCTAACAACATCCATGCAATATGTGATCATTGATGGCCAGTAGTATCCTAGTCTCTTGATCTTGGCTTTAATCTTCAGACCGGATTGATGAGCTTTGCATAATCCTGAGTGTACCTTGGTCACGATCTTATGAGCTTCATGTTTTACTAAGCAACATAATCACATATGATCGAAGGATTGTCGGTACAAGGTACCATCTACAAGAGCATAAGAAAGGGCTCTCTACTTCATCTGATGGGCTTGGGACTTCTCTTGAGGTAGTTTGCCTTGATTTAGGTAATCCATGAATAGTTGCCTCTAATCTAACTCCTCATCCTTTTTGGTAATGACAACCTCCCCTTCAAGAGAGTACTTTTTGATAAGTTTGGTATCAATAAGGGAAATGACTTATCTATTTTAGACCTTTATCGATATAGACTCATCTTCCAGACATGCGAACTCCTTAGCAAGTTTGGCTAAAGCATCTGCTACTGTGTTTTCTCCATGAGGAATCTTATAAATGGTAACCTCTGGGATTTGGGCCAATAACTCTATATTAAACTTGTGATAATGATGGAGCTTAGGCTTTAGAACCTTGTAGGACCTAGCAATTTCATTGAGGATTAATTGAGAATCCCCATAGATATTGATGTTCTGAATGCATAGAGTAATGGCTAATTCCAGACTAGCAATCAAAGCCTCATATTTGGCTTCATTGTTGGTGCAAGGATTGGACAGATGATATGAGAATCTCATCACATCATAGTTTAGAGTTAGGAGAACTACTCCTACCTGCCTTTCATGAGAAAGTATATTGTGGTTCTTCTCCTCTTTGAGAGGAAGATGCATCATCAAAGTACATCTCCCAGGGATGAATGTTAGTATCCTCTAAGTTTATGAATTGTTCATCGGGGAGGTCCTGACTAAGTAGAGAGTCAGTAGGAAGTGGGTGTGCTCCTAAGAAATCTGTTAATGCTTGTCCTTTCACCACACAGAGGGGTATGAAGGTAAAGTTAAACTATGACAAAATCATGGACCAATGTGCTAACCATCCAGATAGCATTGCCCGTGTCATGAGATATTGTGGATTAATTCTAGAGATCAAGTTCACCTTATGAGAAAGCATGTAATGTTGTAGCTTTTGGGATGTGAAGATTAAAGCTAGGCAATGCTTCTTAATGCGTGGATAGTTTGCTTCAACAGGGATTTGATGATGGCTAAAGTAGTAGAGTGTGTTTTCTTTCCCTTTGTCGTTGGCTTAAACCAATAAAGTTCCAAGGTAGCCATATAATGCAGTAGTGTATTAATATGAGCAGCTTGCCTAAAATAGGGCCTACTAGAACTAGCGACATCATCAGGTAGAGCTTGATATCTTTGAAGGCATGCTGACACTTATCATCCCACTTGAACTTGGCATCCTTCTTGACAAGTGCTGAGATTGGTTGGCATCTCCCGGATAGGTTGGATATAAAGCATCTTAGATACACCAACAGCCCTTGGAATAATTTGAGTTGAGTTAAACTTTTAAGGGGTGGCATTTCTAATATCGCCTTGATCTTCTCCGAATCAATTTTGATTCCCCAATGTCGGACAACAAACCCAAGAAATTTCCCTGAAGCTACTCCAAATGCACACTTCAGGGGGTTCATTTTGAGGTTGTATTATCTTAACCGTTCAAAACTACTCACAAGTCAAATAGATGGTCTTCCTTTTCTTTACTTTTGACCACGAGTTCATCGACATAGCACTCGACTTGATAATGAATGAGTTCATCGAAGATTTGAGTCATAGCTCGCCGGTATGTAGCATCGATATTTTTAAGGTCGAAAGGCATGACCTAATAGCAATAGATTTTGATCGGGTTCTAAAAGTAGTGTTTCTTTCATCTTTAAGGGCCATCTTTATTTGGTTATATCCAGATGAGCCATCCATGAAGGAGAAGACTGCATGGGATAAGGTGATGTCAACCATTAGCTCTAAGATTGGTAGTGGAAATTCATCTTTGGGACATGCCTTATTTAGATCCCTAAAATTGATGTAGATGCAAATTCGGTCATTCTTTTTCTTAACTGGGATGACACTGGCCAACCAGGTAGGGTATTTTTCCTCCCAAATGAATCCATCATCAGTCAGTTTCTTGACTTCAAAAATGACCTATTGTTCAATGTTTAATCGCATGCATCAAGGAGCTTGCTTGATAGGATTAGCACTATGCTATATTGCTAGTTTGTGGACTGCTACATCAAGAGAAAAACTAGGTAACTATTCATAACTCCATGCAAAGTAGTTCTTAAACTCAGTCAATAGCCTGATTAAGTCATTGGTTTCAGTTTCATTCAATAAGGAACTGATGTATGTTAGGCGTGGATCTTCTTCAGTTCCTAAGTTGATTTCTTTGAGCTCATCAATGGTTGACTTGATCTCTTCTTCGAACTCTGGTGGTGCATCTTTGACTTCAAAATCATCTGGACCATCTAAAGTTTCTAAGCACACCTCCTCATATGAGTTAATGTGATTTGAGAATAACCAATCAGATTCTAAATGATTGGTGATGACTAAGCAATAATCATCATCATTGACTGGACCCACTGTATCAAATCCTAGTCCCAATCTTGATCAAAATAGCTTGACCAATGCTTTGACCAAGTATGTGGGATTAACCCTTTCTTTGATGGATTTAGAACACAAGGTGAGTATAAATCAAAAGATAATTCTATTAAAACTTTATATGAATCATCCTCAAGTTCTACATAAACTTCTTGACTTGAGGATGATGCTCCTAGAAAGAACCTCTGAGTCTTCACATCTATGGATGATTTAAGGCATTCCTTAACTACCAAACCCTCAACTTTTTATGAGGCAATTGGGGTTAGAGCTAAGGTTCCTAACTCATACGTGATTGTTTCACATATAGACTTGGATACACTTATACTTTGCTTTGGATCCCAATCTTCATTGCTATCTAGCTCAAGTGTCACCTCTAAGGGAATCTTCTATTGAGAAGAGTTGGTTGGTGTCCTGACCATATAAGACTCATCCTCTAAACTAGATTCTAAGTCCATATGGATAATAGGTGTACTCCTGGTGCCTGAGACGTACCTTCTATTGGGTGGACAATAAGGAGGTTTTTCACCCCTGGGATTGCCTCTGAACTGGCCTCTTCCTCTGCCTAGTGGAGGTCGGGTCATCATACTCATATGTTCGAATGGAGCAACAAACTGTGGGTGGAATATAATGTAAGGCTCCACATCCTCCTCCAAGTCTATTTATCGCTACCTTTTATTTTCATTTTCTTTCCACCTTTTTTTTTCTTTTATTTTTGAACTTTGGCCAAGTTTAGGAGAATAGACTTGTTCATTTCGAGGGAGTTAGTAAGCCGCATCCTTATATATGCTAGCCTCATGAGCTGTAAATGGCTTGAGATCTCCTTTGACATAGTAGGCGATCCCACCTCTCACAAACTTCATACACTGGTGTAGAGAGGATGGAACCATGTTTTTCTCATGTATCTACGGTCTCCCAAGCAAAGCATTGGATGATATGTCTAAGTCTATAATGTGAAACTTGGCTTCAGTCTTCTAATCATCTATTTCCAAGGGCAACACTATGGAGCCTAAGGCCCTTTTTCCTTGTTCATTGAATCCTCTCAACATCATCCTTTCTTTTTAGATTTTGGAGATGTCGATCTTTAAGTAGGCAAAGGTTCTTAATGTTGACTGATGCACCTGGGCCAACCAGAACTCTTAATAGCCTATATCAGCCAACATCCATTGTAATGTAAAGAGGGCGGTTGTGCTCGGTCGTCCCTAGAAGTAAGCCTTCATCACTGAATGTAACTTTTAAGATGTCCTTCGAGTGGCATGCCTCCTCTTCAGTAGCGTTCCGCTGAGCTAAACATATCGCTAGATCAAGTAAAGCCTTGATTAGAGATTCCCTCATCTATTTTGATAAGATAATGGTATTGTATATGCTTAACTTAGCTGACAACTTCCTAAGATGAGCTAGGACATTGTAATCAACTCTGGGCTAGTCCTCCACAAGCATATCCATAGGTGAAGCATCTTGTGGAGGGGTTATCTGCTCACTAGAACCAATGACTTGCTTACCCTTATCCTGAGGTACCCTAGGAGGGAGAACTTTTCCACTACGTTGGTTAACTTCGGTGACTTCATGTGGCTAGTTGGTGGAAAGTTCTACCTGCTCATCGGGCATACTTACAGCTTCTCTTATAGGACCCTCAAAGTCGATTGACTCTAAGTCAATCTCAATGGGTGACCACGATTGATTCAAAAAAGGAAAGTCTGATTTTGAATCAGAAGAGAAAGGATCAAAATTATTAGAGCTATTATTATTATTTAGACTTGGAGAGTTTTCTTTGGGAATATACTCAATAAGATCATCAGATGTGGCACAGATGTAAGTAAAATAAGCTTTCTTCATTGATTTCTTTGATTTAGGTAGAGGTACATGATAGAAATCAAGTAAAGTAAGCAGAGCTAAGGGCTTAGTGCCCTCATCTATAAATTCAATGCTCATGCTGGTAGAAGAAGAGGTGGATGAAGTAGTTGTAGCTGCAATAGTGGAAGGAATGCTTGACTTGGATGGTGGTTGCGCTACTTGGCTATCCTGGAAAAGCATGGAGTGTTGTTGCTGCTGAGCTCCCTCCTTCTCTGAGTTTTCCTTTGCAACTAGCAAACCTTCCTTGGTGTTGGAGGTTTAAGTTGCATCAGGCACCAGCAAGGAAAGTTTCTTGATCTTAGAGATAATTTTCTTAGAGGATTGAGATAAAGAGGTATCCCAACCTTCTTTTTTCTTGAGAGAATCACATCTATCTCTAAGGATTACCCTAATAGAACTAGATGGTTGTTCTAATAAGTATTCCTTGGGGATAACAATGGTGCCTAACTTGTAGTTATGCTCAAGCCAATCTTTGAAAGTGATGCAATCCTCTAATACATGGCCTAACATGTAGTGGAAGGGCAAAAGTTAGGATCATCTATCTTGCCCACTTCCTCTGACCTCTTAGGCTCTAGTAGCTAAAAATCAGGTTTCTTTAGGAGATTTTTAAAAATCTTCTTGACTACCTCCCCCTTGAATGAATAGTGCTTATTTAATATGTCTAGAAGAGTAGGTGGGTATTAGATACCTGGTGGCAGATATGTGTATCACTGCTATGCATACTACCGAGAAGGTAGTGGTGGCGGCCGCTATGGCAGCTGTGGTGGCTCCTATAATGGTCGAGGAGGTGGAAGAGCAGGTGGCAAAAGAGGCTACTGAGCTCATGGTCTCTCAAATTGAACTCTAGCTGATTGATTCCCTCTATCTACTAACACTACTGTCCCTAGCTTCTTCTCAAATAATTTATGTGGCTTGGACTTGAATGATTGGTCCTAAAAAGGTAACTGTTTAGCTTTCTCTTGTAGACTGGTCACCTTGTTGATTAATTTCTCAAATGTTTTGATTATGAAGCCCTTGAGCATGAAGGCGACTAGGCCATGGATATTCTTGAGAAGAATCTCAATGGCATGCTATTCAGATAACTGGGGTTCGCATTTCATACCTAAGTTAAGCCACCTGAGAATGTAATCAACAAGGGACTCATTGGGATTTTGTCTTGCTAGAATGAGGTCACCCACAATTACCTTTTGGGCTCCAGCAAATCTCTTGATAAAGAGTTGCTATAACTCAGCAAAAGTCTTCACTTAACTATTGAGCAATTCAATGTACCAATCAAATGCAACACTTGACAAGCTGCTAACAAAAAGGCAGAAAAGAAGTACATAGCTGCCACTAGCGTTGCAACAACCAGCTGTAAAATGTGTCATATGTTGTCATGGGTTCCCACTACCATCGAAACTCTTGAAGGATGGTAGCATGAACCCCTTAGGGTATTGGACTACATCAAATTCCTCTGAGTAAGGTCTATCCTTTGGAATGGATGAGCCCCCTTGGGCTTATGCCAATGCTTCCTTCACTTGTTGTTCTGCCATCTGCATGATGTCTTTCTCATGCATGGAGATACAGTCTATGAACTTCCTATGCAAACTACCACTATCTTAATCCATGAGGGAGGTACTATTGGGATGATTTAAAATATGTAAGAGCTCGGGCTGATTGGCCTCCATGGGATTAGGCTGCAAAATTGGAGCTTGGCTCTAGAGTGCTAGAACTGCTGCTAACAAATCATTGACCTTTTTCTCCATTCTATTGATCTGCTTGTCCTTCTACCTGAGCTATTGAAGGAGGTGCTGGGTCAAGTGAGATGTGTCGCCTTCCTCAATCATAACATCTTCTAGACTTTGATGGTCTCTATGGAGGGATCCTCGAGTATCGACCATATGGACTCCTACTAAATCCTCTAATAGGTCATCCTCATCGAGGTTGAAATCTACTCTACCCTCATCCTAATCAAAATGATCACTCCCACCCATCTTCCTGATCTCATCGAAGTAAATGTTTAGGATGTCATCTAGTGAACGATCACCTCCTACCGGTCGAGATATGACCACCGATGATTGGTTGTATGACTGTGCTCATCTAAAGTTATGTGTCATACACTGCCTACTAATAGGGTACTCTCCTTAGGGGGATCAACTACCATGAGGACTACACTAACATTCCCTTCTTCCTCCTTGGTCGCGTGGTGCCGAGCCACTATGAAGCTTTTTTTGTTTTTACTTACATGGCTGAGGTGGAAGGTCAATGAGGAGAGCTCAACCACCTCAATGATGAGTGGAATAGGTAGAGTGGGATCCTTAGGCTATAGCCAGATCATCAATGGAGATATCCTCTCTCCATATGCAGACTTTTGTACCTTAGCGAGGACTGTGGAAGGAGGGACTTGGATAGGAGATGGCGAGTGATGAGTCGAGCGGTGTGATGGTGGTGACATTGACTGCCTCTCTGCCAGAGCTCTCCTCCTATGGCTAGTAGTGCCTGCAAGGACTATGTTATTGATATGATCGATGATGGTAGCTCACTGATCTAGGAAATCAACCAAAGCAAAGGCTATCAATTGTCTGGCATACCTCCTCCTCTCCTTTCTACCCGCTTGGCCTGCAACTCTAGCCTCTAAGGCTTTCTCTCTATGTATCTGATCCCTAACACTCCTAGGGATTAGGGTCCTCAAATCAAACAATGTACCAGACTCTAAGTGTCTATGGGCTCTATCGACTTGATGAAGAACTGGTCATAGACCACTGTAAGTTTTCATCCTCTCCCTAACTTGTATCTCAAACTGTGCTAGTGGTGGAAGCAATGTAGTAATCCTCCTATAGTCTTCCTCTCTCTGTTCGAAGCTGAGATAGGGTGAAACCTGCTACCACTCAATAGTGAAGAGGTCTCACGAGGAGAACCCTTCTCAGCAATGTGAGAGGCAACGTCTACCTACCTAACCTCACGCTCATAGTGCCACTTAACCTTTCAGTTCTAATTGCAGTGTTACATCCTAGTAAGTAGGGAAAAGTGAGAGAGAGAGAGACAGAGAGAGAGAGAGAGAGAGAGAGAGAACCTATCTCAGAGGCTAAGATAGCCTTCCCCTTAAGAATGAGAGAAATCAGTGAGGAGGTGTTGGCCCTCGCTGGGACTACAGGGGGGCAACAAAAGATAGAACGATGGGCACTATAACAACTAGCATAATAGGCACTAGAATTTAAACTATAACTGGCATTAAACTAGATGAAACCGATACTAGCATAATTGTGGGAACCTCAACGGCCTTCCTCTTCAGTGAGGGAAACTCAGAATCTGATGGGATTTTAAAATGAATGACTCGCTTCTACCCTGTCACCTCCTCTTTGCTACGGTCGTGAGGGCTAGCCCCTCGTAGGTGACTCGAATAGCCTCGAAGCCATGCCTAAATTGAATGACATGCATGGTGGTGTTGTTGAGTATGGCCTGATTCAAGGCCAAATCCATACTAGTTAGGAAGGAGAAGATCATTTTTTTCTAGAAGACATGATAGAGGGCTAACTAAAGAAGCGAATGAAGGACTGAACTGTTATCTCTATATTTGTTGAAAATAGAACTAAATAAGGCCCTTGCTTTAATAGCTACCTTCAATCATTGATTCTTGATTTTAGAATTTGAACCCACACTTAATAAATTTAGGCATGCTAAGTGAGATTCATTGAGTTGGAGAGATTTTGATATTTGAGGAGAGACTTTGCCATAGGATTTGATTTTAATTTGGAAGCCCACATTCAACAAATTTAGGTATGTTGAGTGGGGTTCATTCATTTGGAGAGACTTTAGAGATGAATTTGTTATTTGTCCTTCGTTTGATTGTTTGATTTTGGAATCTTCACTTAGCAAATTTAGGTATGCTAAATGAGATTCAAATGTATGTTTGAAAATATTTGAAAGCATTATATTTGTGAGGGTTGTTATTATATGTTTGATTTGTTTGATTTGATTTTGATTTAAAAGTGGGATCCTTACTTAAAAAATTTAGGTATGTTAAGTAAGTTCTAAATGTGTTTGATACTTTGTTTTGATTTGAAAAATGAAACCCTTACTTAACAAATTTAGGTATGTTAAGTAAGTTTCAAGTGTTTTTGATATTTTTGTTTTATTTTGATTTGAAAAATGTAACCCTTACTTAACAAATTTAGGTATGTTAAGTAGGATTCAAGTGTGTTTGATAATTTGTTTTTATTTAAAAAAGGGAAACTCTTATTTAACAAATGTGGGTACATTAAATAGAGTTTAATTTGTTTTATGTGATGTTTGATGACGGAATTCTTATTTTACAAATTTGGGTATGTCAAATGGAATTCAAATGTGTTTTGATTTTCATGATTTTGAAAAGGGGAACTCTACTTAACAAAAGTAGGCATGTTAAATAGAATTCAATTTATTTTTATTTTGAAAAATGAAACTCTCCTTTATCAAATTTGGGTATGTCAAATGGAGTTCAAATATGTTTTGATTTTGTGTGTAATGTTGCTTTTGAAAAGAGGGAACTCTCACTTAACAAATTTGGGCATGTTAAGTGAGGTTCAATGATATGTTGATTTTTGGTTTTGTTCTGATTTTGAAAATGGAACTCCATTTAATAAATTTAGGTAAGTTAAGTGGAGTTGATTAATTTTTTGAAAAATGTGTTTGAAGTATTTTGAAGAACTCTCATTTAACAAATTTATGTATGTTGAATGGAGTTGGTTGATTGGTTGATTTTATTTTGAAAAATATAAAAAGGGGTTTTGATGATGCATATTTGATTTTAATTTTTGAAAAGGATCCTCATTTAACAAATTTAAGTATGTTAAATGAGGTTTGATTATTTTTATTATTTGAAAAGAGGATTGAAAGTTTTATATTTTGCAAAATTTACGTTATGTGAAGTGTATTTCAAAATGATTTTATTTAGCGAAAGTGCTTTTGGAAAATTTTGCAAAAACTTGACTTATTTTGCTTGAATCTTATTGAAACTTTCTTAAATATGGGATGAACCTTGCCTCACCAAGCTAGTGGTAAAGTGGTTCTAAGTTTAGTCATCTCCATTCATTGGTTAATTTATTTGTACCTATTGGGGGACTCAATAGAGTTTCAAGACCTACATGGAGTGAGGTCCTAAAACCTAAAGGATGTTGGCTACCTTTGCTTAAGGATGAAATAAGCAAAGTGTTAATGGAAAGAAAGATAGTCTTGGGCATATATTTGATATTGTCTCAAGATCTCCAGCACTAATCTCAAATGAGTAGCATAATCATTCTCATATTAAGAATACACTAATATATTTTCAATGAAAATAATAACAAGCTCATTTAGATATGCCCTAAATACACATTTCATCATATCCATAAATGCAATTATTTATATCAAAAAAAGAAATGAAATAAAATAAATAATAATAATAAATTTTTTGGCTAAAGCGCCGAAGCGCTGTCCTAGTCTTCTAAAAGAAACGATTGTCTGATCCAGCTGTCAAAGTATGGTACATCACCAAGGCATTGCTTAACTACCTAATCTAGTTATCAATTTATGGTACAGCATCGAGAACCCACGAACTTGGCACCAAGGCGCTACAGTGGCCTTTAAGAGGGAATAGTTATCAACCCACTCCTATAAATAGGACTGAGCAGTCCACTGAAAGGATTTTTCTCTCACATTTTCTCTCTACTCTTTCTAAATAGTACTCACACTTCTCTCCGAGTTTCTCACTTCAGGTAAAGAATTGGTGCTTTTTTCTTAATAGTTTGACAAATTTCACCATTCATCTTTAATCCAGTGTGGAAAACTTGGAGATTTCAAGGACTTCATTATTGAAATTTTATTTCACAGAGATGAACTTTCATTGATCTTAGATCCAGAATAAGGGTTAAGAGTGTTTTGAACTATACAATTTTGAAACCTAGCACTACAAAAGTGAAATACTGCTGAAATTTCTAAGTAATTCAAAAAAATTGCACTTTAATCAATTCAAAAATGTTCCCGGATGTGAGACAAAGCTCCAAGGTAAGTGTGCTCGCTTGCCTCTCTAGTCGTCGAGAACACCAACTTCCATCACCTCTTGTCAAAGTTTCCTCAATTTTGATCAATTTGGGGTTGGGGAAGGTGGGGAAAGGCTCGATTTCTCTCCTTAGATGATGATGAGTGTGTATGGAATGTTCAAAGTGGGTGAGGAAGGCTGGACGACCCTTCTACCATTGGTGGAGGTGGGCGGTGGCCGGCCATAGGTACTTAGAACTGGGCAAAGTCTTTGCGAGGTAGTTAACTGATTGAAGAAGTGCTTTTGGTTAATCAAGTGGAAGAGTGGAGGATGATATGGAGGATTAGGGACTTTGGAGGTTTGTTTCAATTTTCCTCCTTTGCATTTAATCCCTCATCCCACTTGATATCTTATCAAGCCACCAAAATTGAAGTTCAATTCATACTTTAGGTAGACCAGTTGATTTTAGGGTCACCAAAGTTCAATTTGGACTTTGCTAAAAGTTGACCAATAGCATCGAGGTGCTAGATATTCCCATTTACATTCACTATATTATGTGAGGTGCATTGTCAAGAAGAATTAGCATCGTGACACTTAAGAAAATCCCATGGCATCATAGTGTCAAAACATCAATGTCGCAACACCATACTCGAGTGTCACTATGGTGTTTACTTTTGGAATGTGTGGGGGGACACCATATAGATCATAGGGGTACTTATTGAAGTGATCAGGTATGACATTAAGGTATAATATACTATCTCAAAAGATAGAGACATCACTCTTCAATGGACCTAATCACCTAATAAGGACTCCAAAGGCATGATGGTTCTTTGAATATACCAGAGATTTTTCTCCTGCTTTACATGGATGAATAAAGCAGGGTTTATATTAAACCAGGTTCTAAAGTTTCCTATAAATGTAAGCCTCCATAGTTAATTACATCCTAAGGAATGAAATTCCCTAAGAATACTCTTGATTAAAGTAGACAATTAGGATCTCCAAAGATTTCAAAGCTAGACTATCAAAGGATTGGTTACATTTGAAAAATTAAGTTGGAAAGTTTAAGGAGAAGACTTATTTTGGAAGCCAAAGGGAATAAGTAGGAAATGCTCATGATACTAAGAGGCCTAGTGAGCATTTCAATCAATTCTATGATTGGGCTTTATAATTTTGAGTGAAGAGACTTATATATTTTGAGTTAAAATTTTATTAGATTACTAGAGCTTATAATCCACCAACACAAAGTTGTGAAAATGCCTAAGAGGTGAGGATTGATGCTTGTAGCCTCATGGAAACATCTACCTTGGATCTTAAATCTAGTGAGCTTTAGTACGAGCTAAAGCACGGCCTAATTTTAATTGAAGATGGGCATAAGGTTTACCTCTACAAGAGAGGATAAATCACCCAACTTCTGGACTTATAACCGCTTGGAGTGACCTTAACTCCACCTATGATTTTAAAACCATGTAGTTTGGTCATATGAGTTTGCCAGATAGTTGGGTTGTTATTAATTTAGAAAGAGATATTAAAGTCCTTAAACCCACTCCCAAAGAGACTAGAGCATGAGTGGTATGAATAATGGCCTAATTTATAAATGCAAATATTTTTAAATTTTATTTAATTTTTAACACTTCATTTAGACAAAGGCTATAGGATTTTGATGCTTACATGCATAATGAAATAGATTTGTTGGCTAAATCAATGAGAAGGGGTGTTTTTCAACATAAGGGATGCCCTCAAAGGTCAAGCATTCCCCTATCATGTAAGGATGGAAATCTCCTATTTTCAAGAGCAAAATAATATAGATATGCATGTTGTGAAACATTCAACCATTCATCTAAAGGGGTTGCTAAATCTTTTAATTATTTTATTTAAGATCTTGGCTTTATGATGAGGTTATGAGTTATTTTAAAATTTAGTTATGAGTGATTAATTGGGGTAAAAAAATTAATTTTTTTCTAAGAGCCTAATCGCATCCAGACCACACATTAAAGCATCATTCATTTAAGAAACTAGGAAAAGCATTCCATTTCTAATGCAAAATTTAAACATATCATCTATCAATTTTATAAACTACCACAAAATAATAAGAGACTAGTTCGATTGGGTGCTATCGTACAACCCGAAAAGAAAAAGATGGGTAGCTAAGCTCTGCCCTAATACAACCTAGAATTATAAAATAATAATTACAATTTATAATGAATGAATGCTAAGGGGGGATCTTCATTCTTCATGTCTTCATTTCTTTCCTCCTTATTTCTTTGATTTGGTAGGTTTCAATGCATCACATGGCACCCCGGGACAAAGCCTTCTAGCTAATGCTCATCCTAAACCCTCATAACATTAATCCTAATTCTTAATGCAAAATTACATTAAAAATAGGGAAAGCAAATCTAACTACACTTGCAAAATAAGTGTTAGATAAACGTACATATAACCCCAATAGTTATATTTATAATTTGGACTTAGCACCCTATAAATGGGTAACCAAGCCCACCTGTCTTAACTTGAATTATGCTCAAGGGCTTAAGCAACCTACAAAAGAAAGGATTTTATTTATTTTTAAGCAGCCCCTTAAGCATAATCCCCTATAAAAAATATGATCAGGCTAACATCGGCCTACCATCCAGCCTACAGAACATACACGCTAACATTCAGTCTAAAATAATACATCGCACCATGCACCACTCTAACTTAAGACTAGAAGTGGTGACTTAATCCTAATGTGTGTGTTAAGGTTTGGTGTGGTATGTCTTACTAGGCATTAGAGTTATAATTTTTTAAGTTTAGAAGGA
Organism: Cymbidium sinense; assembly: GCA_021442155.1. Classification (NCBI taxonomy): domain Eukaryota; kingdom Viridiplantae; phylum Streptophyta; class Magnoliopsida; order Asparagales; family Orchidaceae; genus Cymbidium; species Cymbidium sinense. Next base: position 200,522,196 of record CM038215.1, read on the forward strand.
TTTAATTTAACATAAAGGGTTTATTTTGCTTTAAGTTATTTAATTAATTTGAGAATTTTAATTTGTGTTTTCTTTTTCTTCATTTGATTTGACTTAGCAACTAATTGTTATAAAAAGAACAAGAGAGGATTTCTATCTTATCCCTACCTTAAGCCACTTTCTAAAGTACATTTATTTGATTTAGTTCTCTTTAGTGGATGGTTTATTAAATGATTTAATTAATCCTAAGTTTAGGTTCACTTTACATAATCTTATTCAAGATGAAATGCTTCTTACGATTAATTTAATTAAATAGTATCACATGGCATATGTTCAATCATTCCTTTCCATCACATGTGACATGCATATGATTTTAATCCTAAGTATACCTACACATACAATATAGTTTAGCACACTTATATGATGAATGTAGATATGTATTTAGAATTTATATTTTTTACCTTTGATTAAATTATTTAATCACACTAAATTAAAGTTCTATCCAAATTCTTATACAAAAAAATATAGGGATGAAATTAAATAGGTAAGTGTCATTGATAACCAAGGAAGTGAGGTAATCAAATGACCTCCTTGGGGATAACTAAAGCTTCATGTTCTCGGGATGCCCAAACTATATACCCATTTACATTCAAACATATGTAAATTTATCTACATGAATATAAGAAAGAAATCTCCAATTCATATGACTAATTAATTCAACCACTTAGTCAATTATTAATGCATGCAATTTTAATATAAAAGAGGATTTTTATACATTAATCACATATACATACACATGTGCAAAGACATAAACAAATATGTGCCATTGTTAAACCAGGGAAGTGAGGTAATCAAATGACCTCCTTGGGGCTAGTTAAAGTTCGTATTCCCAGGATGTCCAGACTATATACTTGCTTTTGTTAAATACACATGAATGAATACATAAATGAAAGAAAGAAAACTGATTGAATCATTTATGTATGTGAATTAAAGCTCTACCCATTCTAATGTTGAAATGCATAAGAATGAAATCAAATGGGTACGTGCTATTGTTAAACTAGGAAAGTGAGGTAATCAAATGACCTTCTTGGGGCCAGCTAAAGCCTTGTATTCCCGAGATGTCCAGACTACATACCCATTGCCATTCAATCTTATATAAATCAACACATGAATAGAGGAAAGAGAAATCAACATTCACACACTTAAGCTATAAGCACATGCATTTCTTATGTATTTATAACTAGTATCATAACACATATTTTTATTAATTTATAAGCTTTTGAATAATACATTTGGATTTAATAGTGATAATAGCCACACATATATTAAATTAAATCAACACATGCAAGCTTACATAAAAGAAATCCATTTTACTTTACTTGATTTTGAAAAGATGGATGCATGAATTCAAATGACACAATAAATTTAACATGATTGGAAAGAGAATAATCAAATATAAGCATGTGATTCATTCAACCAAACTAGTTCCTAAGAATAATTAAATTAAATTAAATTATTTAAAGCAAATCAAAGCTTCTTTATTAATTAAGTTTTAGATTTGATTTGATTTAAAGAGGAGATGAAAATTCATTTGTTGTTCCTAACCCATTCCCATGTTTTTTAATTCATTTGGTTTAATGAAATGTCATTAAGGGCTATTTGGTTGCCTAAATTTTGGGTGTAAAGTAAAGTAAATGCAGGGGTTTTAACCTTTTTTTTGTTTGGCACGATGCAAAGTAAAATTTCCAAGATAATGTAGTGTATTTAGAATACATTACATAGGTCATTCTTGGTGTATTTGGAATTCGCTCGATTTAGGTGAATTCCAAATACACCGGCCAATGTAAAGTGTTGTGGTCATCATTGCCGCCCACCGCCACACGCCGCCTGCCATCGCCGTCGCCGTTGTCGGGCATCAAAACCTTCAAAATACTTTAGATTATATTTTTTACCAAATGGAAAAAAGCAAAGTCATGATTTTGTAAAACTCTCAACCAAATAACTGTAAAGTAATCCTTTTGCACTGTATTCATTTTACACTACATTCCTTTTACACTACATTCCTTTCTCAAAACCAAACAGCCCCTAAGTTGATTTAATGAGTTAATTAAGTAGTAATATACATTAAATTCATTAATTAACCCTTTCCTATGTTATCTTAACATAATTACCCAAATAATTATGAGTCAACATGATATGCACATGCATTGGAAATAAATTACAAATGATCCTAAGAAAGGAAAGGGGCCTAATGCAAGTGGCTGACAATTAATGATTAATTAAACTAGAGAACTTAATTAAGTACTCTTATAATTATCCCACACATGTGGGCTAATTATAATTTCCTTAGGATTTCCTTAGGTTGTTGAACACCTAAGGGTCTACCCAAGATTACATCAATTAAAGTTTAACATGATTAATATTTAAATTTAATCAATTAAATAATTTAAGTAATTAATTAAGCCTTAATTAGTTTGATTAATGTAATGAACCTAAGGGACATGGGCTAAGGGGGAAGCCTCAACCTTATCCTATAAGTTTATTCACTATTAAACAATAATTAACCACTTAAATAATTACTTTATTACTATTCATGGGATTAATTAATTATTAATTAACTTAATAGAGTAATTAAGGGTTAATTAGTTAATTTTTCTAATTAATTAAGCAATAAATTCCAAGAAAATTATGGGAGGCAGAGGTCATCCCATTAAATTAACCCACAAAGTTTGGGATTAATTACTTAAGCAATTAAAAGGTAATTAAGGTAATTAATTTTGTAATTAAACTTTAATTAAGTCTTAATTACTATTCAAATTTATATAAGATTATTTTTAATAAATTCCCCTCTAAAATACCTTTTAAATGAGTATTTATTTGTATTTTTGATTTTTCTAAAATTAGTTATAATTTTGCAAATTTCAGGCACTAGAACACATTATTTAGGCATGATTAACTCTTAATCTTGTCGACACCATGTGGCGCGCTAACGCGGTGCACTTTCCACGTGCGTCACGAAATTGGTTATTAAAAAAAATCCTACTGAGAGCTTGTGTGGCGGCGGCGGAATGTGCTTTCTCATGTGTCATCCGATTTAAGATCGGATGACCACAATTAAACCCATGGCACAAAAGAATTAAATTAGATTGATCTAGTGGATCTAATCATGACCATCCATTCTGATCATGTGAAACATATGGTGCATGATCTATCATCATACGAGTGAGGGGGGGATGGAGTCCATCTACCATTACTCACGTGATCCGAGCTCACCTCAGCTCGGATCGACTCCAAACGAACCCCACACCTTCACGATAAGGATTTAATGGGATCCAACAGCTAAGATCACATAGTGTGCAAGTTCAAAAAGCTCAAACAAATTTTTCACCCAAGGTCGGTATTAATGGCATACTTCACTAGAGCTCAAGACCAATGGAAAATCTGATTGAGGAAGCTTTGTCTAGTGGAGATGAAGCCCTGCTTATTAGCACAAGCTCTAATTTAAGGTGGATGGTTCAAAGATCAATGCCTGAAGCATGGGAGGCTGGTGATCAAAATAAGTCCTCAAGTCATCAGGAAGCTTAGGGAATGATTCATTGTTGCTCGACTAGCTCCAAGGATGGTGTGTGCAAAGGTAATTGCACTTCGGTTGAGCTTTGAGCAAGTGGGATCGAATGGAAGAGGATGCCCTATTTTGGCTTGAAACAAATCAAGAATAGGGAGGCTTGGGGGTTTTTGAAAACTCTAAGAAACTCTCGTGAGGATGCTAAGGCTCTCAATATGCTCAAGTGCTCGATTTGGAACAAATTGGAGGGGGTAAACCCCCTCCTCCTCTTGATCAGATGGTCTGATTATATTTGGCTCCTAGTGGCTGTCTGGCAACCTCAGAGGGTCATGGGTGGCAGGGAGTGGATGAAGTGGCTCAGTTTAGGTGGGTGAAGGTGTTGAGGTGGCTACCGAGGAGGGTAATGGGTGTCTTATGGGTTTCAAATGCTCCAATGGGGGAGATGAGGTGATTTCACCTCCCATATGTCATGGCCAACCTAACCACCTCTTGGGTCAGGTTGAGCAATTTCCTAGGTGCCTATGTGGACCATTGGGAGAGTGTCAAGTGGCCAAGGAATGGAAATGATCACTTACATGGGTGATTTGTCTCATGTGATACCCCTAGCACATGGGTAGGATAGTCATTTGGCATGGGATTTGATTTGGACAGAATTGAAATGAGTCAAAAGTAGGTTGGGCCAAATTTTGTGTTATTTGGAGTTGATTAAGTCCACTTTGGCTCAATTTGACCCATTTTGGTCAAATTGGGTCAAATTGGGTCAAATTAGGTTAGGTTATCCAATTAGTCAAATTGGGTCAAACCAAAGGCTGGTCAAGTTCATATGATCATTTCGGATGTATGGGTGTCATTGGATTGGTTTGATTTGGCTTAGATTTGATTTTGGCTCATTTGAGTTCATTTGGGTCAAAAGGGTCAAGTTGACCAAATTGGCCAAATTAGCTTGGGTTATGCTTGGTTTAGGTTCAGTTGACCAATTGAAGATGATTGTAGGCTTTGGTTTTAATTAATTTTTATTTGGTTTTGATTTAGGCCAATTTGACCCTTTAAGTTAATTTGGGCTAAGTAAATCAATTGGGTTCAATTGGGTTAATTGGGTCCAATCATGGCTTTGGTCAAGTTCAACAGTCAATTTGGAATGAACTTGAGCCATTGGTTATAATTAATTTGGTTTATATTTTGATTTAACCCAATTTATCTTTTTAGGTCAATTTGGGTCAACTTGGGTCAAGAGGGCCAATTGGGTTTGGTTTGGCTTAATTGAAGGTCAAGACATGTTCAAATATTGATTTTGAGTTGGTATGAATCAATGGTTCCAAGGGATTTGGCTTAGGTTGCAACTTGGCTAGTTTGAGTTCATATGGGTTAAGAATGTTGACTTGGTCAAAAGGCTATGTTGACTTGGTTTAACCCAATTTATGATAATTGATCAACCTAAGATGATTAACAATAATGATATGATGCTTTGGTGGGTCTGGTTCAATCCAATTTGGGTAGGATTGGAACTTAGTTCAAATAGGTCAAATTGGTCACTTTGGGTCAAGTGCACCAATTAGGTTTAGTTGGCCTGATTTTGGGTAGAGTTTGGTTTAGTTGAATTTATATATGGATTTGGGATTGATATGTAAATTCAATTGCAATTGATTTGGGTTTGGATGGGTTTTAGTTCACTTAAGAATTTCAATCAAAAGGGCTAAGTTGGGTTTAATTTGGATTGATTTTGGTTTGGCTTGATGATTGTAGATTTCATTTATATTTGTGAATATGATTGAAGATATGATTGATTCATGAGAAAATTAATTGAATTTGGGTTTTGGAATGAAAAATTTTGGCTAAGTCCATGGAGTTGGGTCATGTGGCTTAAGTTTGGATTTTGATTTAGTTTTATTTAGTTTTGATGATTTAAATGTATAATTCATTTATATTTATGAAGATGATTGAAGATATAAATTGATTATGAGAAAATCAATTGAATTTGAAGTGATTTGAAGGAAAACTTGGCTAAGCTCATGAAGGTAGGTCATAGGGCTTAGATTTGGATTTGGTTTGGTTTGGATTTAGTTTTGGTCATTTAAATGTAGATTTCTTTTATATTTAGGAAGGTGATTGAAGATATAAATTGATTATGAGAAAATCAATTGAGTTTGGATTGATTTGGATTAAAATTTGGCGAAGCCCATGGGATTGATTCATGTGGCTTAGAAAGAGTTTTGATTTACTTTGATTTAGTTTGACTTAGTTTTGATTGTTTGAATGAAAATTTGATTTATATTTAAGAAGATGATTGAATATATAAATTGATTATGAGAAAATCAATTGATTTTAGATTTATTTGAATTTGGCTAAGGCTAAGTCCATGAGATAAAATCATAGGGCTTAGGTTGATTTTGAGTTTTGATTTGATCATGGCTTCAATAATTTGGCTTGAAATTTGGATTTGGATTTGGATTTGGTATTTGAATTAATTTTATAGTTTGGTCATGGCTTAAGAAGGTGAACATGGATTGGGTTTAGGCTATAGGGTAAGTGGATCTCACTAAGTCTTAAGGCATAGCCTAATCCTATGATTAACCCTTCTAAATCTCTAGACTTATGTTAAGTGTTCACCTAAGTGCTAGAAGTATCTTATGACTAAGGAAGTCTCAGTGTCTAGAAGATTCTTAAGGTTAAGAAGAGGGGGATGAGAACTCACTCCAAAAGTGAGGTCAATAGTCACTTGAAATATGACTTAGAATATTTGAATTAAAATATAAGATAAAATTCCACAACATTGTGTCACCTTACTACGTGTGAAAAGGACTTAAAAAAAATTTTGGTTGGGGAGAAAATAATATCCCACAATATTGCAATGTCATAGGATAGAACTGTGGCATCCATCTCTCGGGTTTTTGGTCTTTTTGCAGTGTTGAGGCCCTAGCATACTAGCGCAGCAATGCTATACCCTGATTTGATTTTTTTATAGAAGTGTAAAAAAAATTTTATTTATTATGGAACATCAATAGAAGCAAGAAAAAAAAGAAATATATATATTCAAATATACAACACAAAGATAATAAAAAGGAGAATTTTATTTCTTCAACTGAAAATTATAAATTACAAATTATAAATTATAAATAAAATAAGAAAAAAAAATACAAATGGGAAAAGCTAATAATCATACTCGTCGCCACCCTCCTTTTCCTCTGCTTCCCCCTCTTCCATGCTTGATATTGGCAGGGTAATCACATAGGGCTGATATTGAGGCGTCGTAAGTAAGGAGACCAGGCTTGAAACTACAAGATTGTAATTCTAAAATATGTTCACTAATGTAGTGTTGAACTAGGCCATATAGGAGAATTGCATCTATTGTTGATCCATGTAATGGTCAAATTTGCATTAAAGCATCTCTTACCTACGACTACTCTTATCTACACTCTTCTGCAAGTCTGAGACCTAGTTGTCGATCTCTTGAGCTTGCTCGACCAAGGACTTAGTAGTTCAGGATCTAAATCGGGGAGGACATGAACTTTCTCCCACTTCAAATTTATTCTTCAATCCCCCAATCACCCTCTTCATTGGAGGAGCCTTCTAAAGGAGTACCTCCTCATCAAGCCCCCTTACCACATCTGCCGCTACATAGAGACCATAAATAAGAGAAGGCTGGTTGTACCCAACAATAGTGCTCTCCTTTAGCATATTACAAATATAAGTAAAAATGACATTCCTAATGTCGATCGAGAACTCCTTTTAAATAGCAAAATTTAAAGTATCCATGTCCTTGTTAACCTCACTAATGTTACCATAGGGCATAAGCCTAGCATAAATGAAATAGTGTAGAGTCTTAGAGGGGATAAGAAACTTGATAATCATTTTCTCTTTTCATTTTCATTACACGGTTTCATTTTCGCCACAAAGAAAAAGAATAATCTCATTGAAATTAGAATGATCATTATAGTATGAGAGATATTGATCATACTCGGTATTATGAAGATTGTAATATACATTGATAGCACTAATGTTGTAACTCACCATCTTTCCCCGGACGTATGCCTTATTATCCTAGCCATCTCATGCATTTGTGAAATATTCATGTACAATTGGGATGATGCACAAATTATTATCATAGGCCAATTTGAGCCACCTTCGCTCCATAATTATCCCCTCCACGTTGTCACTGAGATTCTGGAATCCTGACTCTGGAATCAGATGTTTATGGAGGAGAGCATGCTAGTACCACTCCTCGACGTCAGTGCTAACAAAGTGATTGGCATCACTGGATGCCCTCTTCTTACCCACAATTCTTCTAAGAGGCATGATTAATATTGGGAATGTGAAAACAATAAGAGCTAGAAAAAAAATTCTTAAGGAAAGGGATTGCTGAATGAAAATTCTTAACAGGTTGAGTCTTTATTTATAGATCAGGACCCAGCACCGCGGCGACCGAACCCGGCACCGACGCATTTCCCTCTAAGGTTATAGAACATGGCCCTAGCATCATGGTGCCCATATGTAGCACCGATGCGCTGGTCAACTCATCTCTTTGATTATTTTGCAGTCAAAAAGATAGAGTAAATTATAATAAATTTTTGTAATCGATGAGTGTGAAAAGAGCGCAGCACCGCAGTGCTTTGACCCAATGCCCCGGCGCTCATTAAAATGAGGTTGTTGTTTCCCCTTAAAATCAACTACATATCTACCAAGAATCTTTACCAGCATTGTAGTGCTACAAGGCGGTGTCGCAGCGCTGTTCAAATGGTCAATGACCAATAACAGTGGCTCCACGGTGCTACATACACAATGTCGAAGTGCTGAGCCTGCAGCTCATCTACTCCTGTGTCATGCCACATAAGCACTGGGCACCACTATCACAACGTTGTGCTACTGGATCTCAGTGCTAAGGTGTTATGTCCTAAAATAAGAATTTTATGTATTTTTTAAATAAAATTTAAATTTTTATTCATTTGTCACTCAAACACCACTATGTCTACCTAATATGTAGACAACCCGATTTTGGCATTCCGAAGGGATGTAAGCCCAGCAACCTATTCATTTACCATGTAAACATCTCATAATTTATTCACCACACAAACAAATTCATATTCATTTGCCATGTAAACACCCTAATTTTGCCATTCCAAAAGGATGTAAGCTCAGCCTCTTATTAGTTCACCATGTGAACATCTATTTGTTCATCATACGAGCACTCTATAATTTGTTCGCCATATAAATAAATTCTTATCCATCAACTATGTAGATAACTCTAATTTTTGACATTCCAAAGGAATGTATGCTAGCTTTATATTCATTCACAATGTGAATATTTGTTTGTTCGCCATGCGAACACCTTATAAATTGTTCACCACATCAACACTCTTGCATCACTTACACTAAAATTCTAAGTCTACTAGAGATACTTGAAACGAGGCAACCCATGGCTACTAATCAGATTCTCTGGACATTACAGCTATGTCCCTCTTATGTTGGTAGACTGGAACAACGTAATACCGGGATGATGGAACCATGGGATTTTGATCGGTATTACACTCCTATTTTCTATAAGACAGTCATCGATGTCACACAAACCTCTATGACAGCATTTACCTATCAGATAGATATGTCTATTTTCAACCTTAATCAAGAGTGCTCTCTTGCTATTGTAAGAGGGGTAATTAATTATGGATGCTTGCTTCCATAGGAAGTAGAACCCAAATCAAAATAAACCCTAAATGTTAGAGGAAATCTGGTTGAATATATATCAATCTATTTCATGAAAAAAGCATACTCCTACCCATTCCATAAAGATGGTGAAGTGCATCCTTAAAGATATTTTTTTAGAGTGATCAACATCTAGGGCATTAGTCACACCAAAAAGTATGACTAAAAACTTATAATGGCCATAATGGGTACAAAAAGCTATCTTCATTATATCCTCCTCTTTCACCCTCAACTGATGATATCCAGACCTCAAATTTATCTTTAAAAATATAGATGCACCTTCTAACTGATCAAATAAATCATCAATTATGGGAAATAGATATTTGTTTTTGATAGTCACCTTATTCAATTCTCTATAATCAATACACATGTGCATCGTACCATCATTCTTTCTCACAAATAACATAGGTGCACCCCACAAAGATACACTAAGCCTAATAAAGCCTCTATTTACTAACCCCTGTAATTAAGCATTCAACTCTTGCAATTCTTTAGGTGTCATTCTATAAAGAGTTCTCACAATAGGATATGTTTTAGGTATTATCTCAATACAAAACTTCACTTCTCTCTAAGGAGGTAAATTCATCAACTCCTTCAAAATACATCTAAACAAATTTCACCATAGAAACAACTCCAATAGTAATTTGTGTTTTAAGCCCATCTCTTACATAAGTAGGAAATTAATTTTTTTTTCTCTTCCTCCATAATTTATTAACCTGCAGAGCTTATATCAAAGATGATAGAACACCGCTAACGTCTTGAAAATAAAATAGTTCATTATAAACACATAAGGCTACTCTATTTCGAATGCAATCAATACAAGCACTATATCTATTCAATCAATTCATACCGAGGATAACATTAAACTCAGTCAAAGGTAATATAATCAACTCAGATTTTAACTTTCTATCTGAAATCTCAATATCATAGATATAAGTTTAAGTAGTAATTAAATAATCTCTAGTATGTAAAAGAACAGATAGACCAAATGATAAGATAATAGAAAGTACATTCAGATAAAGAAGAAATCTCTCGGATATAAAAGAATGACTTACACCATAATCAAATAAAATTCTATAGTGCTATGTAGAAATGAAAGTTATATTTGTCACAATATTAGGTGCATCTTTAGCCTCTTATTAAGTCAAACTATACATTATAGGCTAAGTTGAAGTAGTAGTAACTGAAGCAACAAACCCTTACTGACTCTCTCTCACATGCCTCCTGATGAAGCTCCCATCACCTTTACTAGATGATCCCTCACTAAAAGCTTTTGATAAGGCTATCATATGTTGTCTATCATATCTTTGATTTGCTCAAACATCCAACCTACTCTCAAATTCTCTCTAGGGACATTAAGCTATCATGTGCCCAAGCTAACCACACCTGAAACACTGCCCAAAATATAAATTGCATTGGCCATGATGCATCTTACTACATGAAGTACATATTGGAACACTACTCATAGAACAAATAAACTCCTACTCCTAAAAGCTGCAAAACCTCTCACAAAGTCATATGGCCTAAACCAGCTCTTCTTCCCACTAGTACCACTCCTAGAAGACTCCCCTCTAAATCTATTTCGGGTCATATCCAAATGCTGCTAAGTCGATATTAGATTATTCTTTATCAACATTGCCCTCTCAACCAGCTCACTAAAATCTATAATACAAAATAGAACCAATGAATGTCTCAAATTATCCATCAATCCTCTTAGAAAATGATAACGCTTTTCCTCAGAAGTACTTACTAACTTGGGGGGTAATAGTAATAAACTCAGTCTCAACTATATTACCATCTTGTTCCCTTGAACTAATCTTAAAATAGACTCCTACAACTATTATCTAGCTGATAGGTGTATAAACCAATATCTAAAAGTATCAAAAAATTGTTCCCAGGTGATCTCAGCATTCAGCTTACCTTGAAATTTTTCCATCTACTGGCCAAGCAACCATTGCTCAACCTCATCATCCAATAAAATATTACAAGAGGTACATTATAGTACTCTGAGCACTACATGCTATCAAAATATTTCTCTGATCTTAGTAACCAATCTTAAGCAACTTTGGGCTCCACTGTTCCTTTGAAATGTGGTGGCTTCAATCTCAAAAATAACTATAAGTGTCTATCTCCTCATCTACTCTTAAAGTAGACATTTTTCTTTGAGCATTACCCATTAATTGAGCTATAAAACTAGCAAACTATTATTGAATCTAATGTCAACTCCAACTATACTCTATAATACCCAACCTAGCTAGAACATAGTTCATTTATCATATCCTGATCTTGATTCATGATATCTCAATATTTATACCTAATATGCACATGTAATAATTTAACTTAATACACATAAAAAAGGGTAGAAAAAAAACTAATCTGAAGCTACTCAAATTTCTACCATACATCTACTAATCATTCTTATGGCTCTAGCTACAAATTAATTCTTCCAAACCCATTGCTCTATGTTGACCCCATTTTTAGAATGAGCTCTCAACACCTCCATCTTAGACTTAGGACTTCCTCTTAGACTTTAAGGGTTCCTTAGTTTTAAGACACATCTAGTGATTAGGTGGACACTCACCTAGCCCTAGAAGACTTAGAAGAGTTAGCCATAGGAATAGGTCATGCCTTAGGGGTGTTAGAAAAATCTCCTACCCTTTAGCTTAAAACCATTCCTCACTTTCCTTCCTTCAAGTCGAACCCCAAATCAATCTTAATTGATTTTCTCCAAATTCAAATCAACTCTCCAAGATTGAAATCCATGACTAAAACTCATGACCGAATTCCATCAAAATTCCAAAGTTAAAATCTCCTAAGTCCTTAACCCTTTCTTAAGGACTTAACCAAAATCATGATCTAAACCTATTCAAATCTTTGAGATTTTCTCATGATCCATTTATATTCTCATTTATATTCCCATATATAAATAAAATATAAATTCAAACCCATCAAATCAAATTCAAAATTCCAAATCAATTCATGAAAATTTTCCTAAATTCCTTTAATTTTCCATTGAAGGACTTAGCCAAAATTAACTCTAAAACTTGATCAAACCTATTCAAATGCATGGGATTTTCTCAAAACTTATTTATATTCTCATTTATATTCTCATATATAAATGAAATATAAATATAAATCAATCCAATCAAAGGAAAAAAATTAAATTCCAATTTTAAAATGCTTGAAATTTCCTTAAATCCCTTAATTTTTCATTAATGGATTTAACCTAAACTTTGATCAAACCTTTTCAAATTTATGGGATTTTCTCAATACATATTTGTATTCTCATTTATGTGCTTATATTTAAATGAAATATAAATATAAATCAATCAAATCAAATTCAAATTAAAAATTATTTTAAATCCTTTAAATTCCCGTTAATGGATTTAACCCAAATCATGATTAAACTCTTTCAAACCCTTGAAATTTTCTCATAATCAATTTATATTCTCATTTATATTCACATATATAAATAAAATATAAATTCAAACAATCAAAACCAACTTCAAAAATCAAATTCAAATCCACTCAAAATCAAATCTAAGCCCTTTCAAGTCAAAATCTTGAACTTAGCCAAATCAATTCCAAATCAAGCCAAACTCTTGATTTTCTCTCATGGTTCAATCAATCTTACAATCTTGAGCTTTATATAAATCCAAACTCTAATCCCTCAATCAAAACCCAAATCAAAAATCAAACCCAATACCCCCTTCATATTCTTCCTTTGAATATGAAATTTTCAAATGGATCAAAATCCATTTGACTTCAAACCACTTGTAAATGGATTTCATATCATAAGTCCATATACAAGATCAATCAACTTCAAATCAAGTTTTGACTAAGCCATTTGACCCACTTAGGCTCACTTGACCCAAAGTGACCTAAAGTACCCTTATGAGCTAACTTATAATCCTAACCAAATTGGATTGAACCAAACTCATATATCTCCCTCGTCATGAGATGATCAATCAATCAAATTGGCTCAAACCAAGTCAAACCTAAGGGTTGACTAAGTCAACACTTAACCTAAAATGAAACTTAACATAGCTAAAATCCACCATAGGCCAAATTGATTAAAACCATTGATCCAAGTTCACTCATGGCCTATGTTTGAACTTGACCAAGCCAACATTTGAGCCTAACCTAGTCCAATTGGCCCACTTTACCCAAGTTGACTCATTTTGACCTAAAGGACCAAAGTGTGTCAAAACTTGATCTAAGCCAAATTGATTAAAACCAATGGGTCAAGTCCATCCCAAATCACTTGTGGAACTTGACCAAAGCCTCAATTGGCCAACTAGACCCAACCTAGCCCAATTGACCTTAGACCCAACATGACCTAAAGGGGTCATGTTGAGCCAAAATTGAACTTAACCCAAATTGATTGGAAACAAAGATATCAATCCACTCCATATGACTAACCAAACCTAAACCTACCCTTGACCTAACCCAAATAGGTCAAATGGGTCAAATGGGTCAACTTGACCCATTTGACCTAAAAGAGTCATATGAGCCAAAACCAAATCTAATCCAATTTGAACCAAACCTAAGGAACCAAAATATTTCAAATGGTCATATGAACTTGACCCAACCCTTGGTTTGATCCAATTTGACATATTGGTCAACTTGACCCAAGTTGACCCATTTTGACCTAAATGGGTCAACATGAGCCAAACCCTATCAAATGGATTCCAAATCCAATGAAATTTGGCCCAACCTATTTTCTCAACATACCAAACATACGCAAATTGAAAAAATAGAAAAATGAACATTATACCCCTAGGACATAGAACAAATTTTGGTCTAGCCCATGGGTACTTTGATCATACACTCATCACAATCACTTGAGGCTTTCCTAAAAGCTCAAGGGTACTTAATGATGAGTGGTGCACCCAACCCAATGGGTTTGGGTCAATCTATTTGACCCATGGACCAAACCAGACCACCCATGGAAAAATTTAATTTTCAAAATCCCTCCTAAGCTCATTTTGATGCACATGGGAGTTAGCATTCCACTCCTCTGGCCAAACCGACCATGTGCATTGATCTAACAGCCTAAACAACCCACTCCGTTGGGTCAATTGGATCAAAACAACAAGCTCATTGTCGGCCGTCCGATTGTCATACAGGGAGATATACTCCCCCTAATTCACTAAAAATTTTAACTCACTTATACTCGATTGGAACCTAGGAACTCAGAACCACCTCAGAGCTTTCCCAGTCCCTAGAGAGCATTTGAATCTTACTTTTCTCAGTTTTGTATAATGCAAAATAGGGGAGCTCGATCTAATAGTGAATTTTCTCCACACTTAATCTCTTTCCAATTCCTCTTGCACACTTGATCTAGGAGCTAAGTCGAGCCTACCCAAGCATTCTCTGAAGTTATAGAGGCAAGGGAGAACTCAATTCAATCAAAACCGCAAAGGGATTGAAGAGGAGTTGGTCCATAGAGCTCTACACTCAACCTCAAGTTCTCAAAACTTCAGTAAAGCTTCGTCTCAACTAAACGAAGCTCCTCCAAGGGAATCGAGCGCCGATGATCACCTCCGGCAAGGTTAGTGATTTTCCGAGCTTAATTCTCATAGGTGTTGGTCCTTTATGAAGTGAACTTCAATCTCTTAGGATCTTAGCCATTGGATGTATTAGTAATTTCATGATGAAGGTGTGGGCTAAATTTTAGCCTAATCCGAGCTCAATCGTGCTCAGATCAAAGCACATAAGGTGGACAAATCTCATTCTTCCTAAGCTTTGGCAGGGATGAATCTCTGGTCGTCCATCCGCATCATTTGGATGGACGGTCAAGATTATTCCCACGTTTATATATCTGTTATCCATTTATAAACTGTGGGTGTATCCTCAACCATCCAATCTTTGATCAGACGGCTAAGAACAAAAATGTGTGCACCAGCCTTGATGTAATATTTTAAGTGGTAACTCAGTGCATGCATGTAAAGCTGCCACCGCCATGCCACATCGTGAGTGGTATTAGTAGGGGATTAGTTAGGGATTATTATTAGTTCTTAATTAATTCAGAAACCTTCAAAAAATCATAAGTCCTTCAAGAAAAATCAAAAAATATAAGAAAAAATGCTATGGATAGATAATTTCATCTATAATATTTTTAAAATATTTTTAATGAATTTGAATTCCCTTTTTCTCTGAATTTGGGTTTCTTTGGGAATGTTAATTAGTTAATTATTCCCTAATTCAGCCATCAATTGATCTCAAATTTCTAAGATTCATTTTATGGGATGACCTCTACCTCTCCTAATTTTCTTGAGATTTATTGATTCCTTAATTGGTGAAATTTTATTTCATTTCCTAATTACCTCCTTCATGTAATTAAGGGTAATTAAGGTATAATTAGTGGATTAACCAATGATTAAGTTTGATTAAGGTCAAATCCAGTGAGTAGGAGTTTTAAGGAATAATTTTTGGGCATTTCCCCTAAGCTATTCCTTAAACCCTCTTTTCTTTCCTTAATCCCCTCTTAATTAAGGGTTAATTCATTAATTATCCCTTTAAACAATTTTCAAAATTCCAAAAAGTTTTAGAACTTAATTAATCTACCTTGGGTAGATGCTTAGGTGTTCAATAGCCTAAGTCTAATTAAGGAAATTAAAACCCCTTTCATAAGTATGAAAGGGGGTTTTAAAAGTACTTAAGCTAAACCCCTTAGCTTAATTAACTTTTAATTATGAGCGAAATTGCATTAGCCCTTTTTTCTTATTAAGTGCATTGGAAATTTAAATACCTTGTGAGTTTTATGTCATCTCATTAGCTTATAATTACTTAGTTAATTTTTCTAAGGTGGTGTAGGTAAGGGTTAATTAAGCCACATAATTTATATCTTAACCTAATCAATGCTTAAAATGGATTTAATTATCTAAAAATTAAAAAAAAATACAAAACAAATGTGGGAATGGGTTAGGAACAGCAAACTCATCTCACCTTTTTAAAATTAAATCAAACTTCAAACTAAATAAAAATCATTTTGAAATTCACATTGATTTATTCTAAATTTTCTTATTCCTTAAAGAATGTCTTTACGATTTAAATAAAGTGAGCTTGTTTATATGATTGCATTGCATTAGATCTTTCCCAACATGTTAAATTGTATGCCAGATGATTCATGTTCATGAGTTCATGTTTCCAAATTTTAAAATGAAAATTGTTTACTTTATGTCAAATGTGCATGTGTTGGCTAAATTAAAATATGAGTGGCAATTATCACTAATAAATCCAAAATATTTTCAAAACCTATAAATGAAACATCAAATCTGAAAGTATGTTATTCATATCTTAATTATTAGCTTGCATGTGATAGATTATAAAGCATGTTTGGTGTAGCCTTTCATTTCTTTCTTATGTTAGCATAGTTTTGAATAGGGGTTAGTAAGATGTAGGGTTCATTTGAAAAGAACCCAACACTTACTTAATTTCAAACCTTATTCATCCTTATGCTCTCACTTTAGAAGGATTGTCTATACTTGCATGAATAAATTGCATAAATAAAAATGAAACTATTAAACAACTTTTGCATCTTCCTTTCCCACTTTATTTCTTTTATATGCATGTTAGTACTTAAGGAAAGTGGTATATTAATCTGGACAACCCCAAGGTTGCGAGGCTTTAAGTAGCCCTAAGTAGGTCTTGTACCTTACACCTCTGGTTAACAATGGCAGTGTACTCACTTATGCCTTTCTTACTTTCATGCATGTATGTGAAATTTTTGGATAAGGAAAACCTTTTCTAGTTAAGAAAAATCATGCATATTCAACTTCTAAATTTTCTTAAATGGATTACTTAGCATGCATCATAAAGTGTGTTAACTATTCATTTTCATGATATGGGTCCATCCATATGCATGTTATATATGTTGGGAAAGAGATGAAGTAATGTGTGTTATGTGAATTTTGATTCATTTTTATTAATCTTAAAATATCTTTCTTTTTGAATAAGTTTGTTTAGAGTTTGTCTAAATGTAGGATTGATTAAAAGATGTAATCAAAACATTCACCTAAATGAAACTAAAATGTGAACTTACCTTAGAAATTACTTAAGGATTAGGGAAGGAAAGAGAAGTTCTCTTTTTTTTCCCTCTCTTTATAACTTAGTAATTAATTGTAACTTTCACTCAAACCAAATTAAAATATGAAATAAAAATCAACCCAAAACACTTAAACAACTTAAATGAAACCCTCCTCTAAGTTGATCATGTCCTTCACACTTAGAAAACTTGAACCTAAATTCCTAAGCTAAGCATACCACACAAACCTTCAAAGCACACACATTAGCCTAAGTCATCACCTCTAGCTTTAGGTTAGGTCAGTGCATGGTTTGATGCTATGTTTTATTTTATGATGAATGTTTTAGACTGGATGTTAGGGTGTATGTTCGTAGAATAAATTGTAGGATGTGCTTAGTCTAACTATTCTTTTCTACAGGGGATTGTGCTAAATGGGCGCTATCATAAATAAAATATAAATACTTCTTGCTTGTAGGTGCTTATACCCCTTAGCATGATCCATAGGCCAAGTGAACTTAGTCACCCATGTGTGGGGTGATAAATCCAAAATATATGCTTGGGATTTGTGTGGTGTGATTTGACTAACCTTTATTTTGCAAGTATTGATTAGATCTCTAATTTTTTTCTTTTCATGTAAAAAACTATATATTTATGATTTTGGAATGATTTGTTATGGGGAATTAGGATGAGAATTGGTCATAAGATCCCATCTTATGCACCATGTAAAGCCTTGGAGCATCTACCATCCAACCATCCAAAGGAAGGTCCTAAGAAGAAAAGAAGAAAAGAAAAAAAGAAAGAGGAAAGAAGAAAGAAGAATAAAGCTTGAAGACCCCCCATGACAATGAATTCCTTTGGTTAAATTGTAATTCAATTCATTTGTAATCCGGGTTGTATAAGGGTAGAGCTCAATTACCCATATTTGATATTTTTGGGTTTGTGCAGTGGTGCCCGACCATTTATTCTTTTTGTAATTAGCTTTATAAATTATTTGATGATTTGTTTAGCTTTTGCATTAAGTGGCATGCTTTTCCTAGTTTCTTCATTACTTTATGTATGGCCTAGATGTAGATTAATCTCTTTAGGAAAAAATAAATCTTTTACCCAACTTAATAATTTAAATTAAAATTAAATAACTCATAACCTCACCTAAAGCTTAGGATTAAAATCAAGATAAAAGAATTAGCAACCCCTTAGTTGGATGAGCATTTCTTTATAATATCATGCACAAATGCATCTTATTTCAGTATTGATTGGAGGGCTTCCACCTTTGCTAGAGAACCCGGCTTGACCTTTGAGGGCCGTGGTGGAAACTCACCTCCTACTTTCTCGCTGATTTTGGCCAATAATTTGATTTCTTATGCATTAGTTATAAAAAAATCCTATTAGCCTGAGTCAAAATGATTGTCCAAAAATGAAATAAAATTAAATTTAAAATGCATTAGATTTAGGTCATTTGAAGCATGCCCTTTACAAGATCTAGTCTCTTTAGGGAGTGAGTATAAGGACTTAATCTCTTTCTAAATAAAAAATAGCCTAGCTATCTTGCATAAGCATAAAGACTTGCCTACATGTATTTAAAATCATAGGAGGAGTTAGCCACCCCAGCGGTTGTAAGTCCATATGGGGTGGTTTGTCCCTCTCTTGTGGAAACAAACCAATTACCAACTTTTCGCCTTAGATTTAGGTTGGCTTCTACAAGCTCCCTAGATTTAAGGTTGCTTCTCCTTGGGCCATAAGCATAATTCTTCCCCCATTTCTTTAATCTTGTGTTAAATTTTAAGTCCTAAATTTCTAATGAAAATACAACTCAAACAAATTAAATCAATTTCCAAAATATACAAAATTTTAGATAGTTTGAGATGCTCGCTAGTTTCCTAGCATCGAGCATCTCCTACTTATTCTCATTTTGGCGATAATAACTCTCTCTTTTGATCAATCCCATTTGATCTTAAAATACAAACCAATCGATTGATAGTCCTTCCTATTGAAATCTTCAGAGATAACGATCATTTACCTTAATCGAGAGTTTTTATAAAGGATCATGTCCTTTAAGATGTAATTAACTATGGGGGCTTGCCCCTGTAGGGAACTTAACGAACCTGGTTTAAAATAAACCCTGCTTGCTTTTCTATGTAAAGTAGGGAAGAATCTCTGTACATATGTAGACTCATCCCTGGGAGTCCTTGAGGTGATTGGTTCCATTCAAGGGTAGTAACTTCTATCTTTCGAGATGGTACACTATACCTTGATGACGATCCAATCACTGAATAATAAGTACAAGGATCTGCTGGGTGTCTTACCAAGATGAATTTTTGTAAGGGTTCCTCTTTCTTTTCTCCCCACGGATTTGAAAGGCGGCTCCCTTATAAGGAATTTTTCTACCAACACTCTAATACCACTTATGTAACTATCACAACCCAACCCAATGTAAACTATTATATCAAGGTGACTCACATCATGTCGAGATGTAACAACAAATTAAATGCACAAGATCTATTTGGAAGAAATTTTCATTTTCTTCAATTTTACAAACATAAAGCCACTACTATTATTAAATATCATAAAATAAAAGTAGTCACAATATATCACATCACAACTATAAATTAAAACAACAATCATGGTATGATTTTTCCACCAACAAAATATGTATATCATAATGACTATCAAACAAAATATCTAAAATAGAAATGTATCTAAGGTCAAGTTCTCAACAGTAACTAAAAGCCTATACTCAACCTAAGTCTTACCATTCTCTGAAATAACACATGTGAATACAACAATGGTAAACAACCATAGCTTAGTAGGTTACTTGAAAACTACTACAATTTTCAATATACAAAACATAAAAGCCCAAATATTTGCTTAAAATATCCTTTTATGAACAATAAAATGTACAACATGGATTAAAATAACATTTCAATAGATCAAATGTTATGTCTCTCAAGTACAATGTCCATATAAAAACTAATATCTATCATAAGCATACATCAAACAACAATGTAAGCAACATGTGTTAGAAATAAAATAATACAACATGAAATAGTAATTCATTTTCTTATTTAGACTATTTTATAGTTTTTTCTTCTCCCCTTATACATCTACTTCCACTTATACTGCCACTTATTCATATTTCCACTTTGCCACTTATACCTCCACTTGTTCACATCTATTTAGACATATAAAATGCACATATGGATAATTTTATAAGTGCATAAGCCCTTATAACTCCACTTAAATGTAAATAACATATACTCATCTAGTCACATTTTTCATCATTTTTTTCACTTTTTTATAGATATATTTTGATACTTAAGCATTAAATATTATCAGTTTCAGCATATATAAATATTATAATATATGTTGCATAAATATATAAATATCAGTGGATACAACTAACAATAGAAATTACATCTAAATTTATGTTTGTATATCAATAATCATACTTTTTAAAATTATTTATATGCAATATACAGAATAATATTTTGAATTTTTTCTTGTTTTATAATAATTTTGGTAAGGCTAAATATACTCACAAAAAAGCACAAAATACCATACAACACAAAATATGCAGTGAAAACTTTATTTTTCTATCTTAATATGTCCAGCACAGTTCAATCTATAATATATTAAAAGTTGCATGATAAAAAATTTGTAAATCTTCATAGATCTGAGTATATACGAAATCCAACTAATTAAAATGCCAAAAATACACACAAGAAACAAAATTAGAATTTAAAGTAGGTAAATAATAACCTATCCTAGAGCTGGACAATTTTCAACTGGCTAGATAGGAGAAATCTGCTCCGTGATCCTTAGACCGCACTTTATCTCTCTCTCTCTCTCTCTCTCTCTCTCTCTCTCTCTCTCTCTCAAACTTTTCTCTATTTGGGGAAAAACATGAGAAATGAGTGGGGTGAGTGGATATATATATATATATATATATATATATATATATATATATATATATATATATATATATATATATATATGAAAAATGATATATTAGTAATTATTAAAATTATTTTATTTTTATTATAATTTTACATAATTTTTTTGATACAATGAAATCCACAACTCTAAAAATTGTAAAAGAAAAATAATTACTAAATTCAACATCATGTATATAACACTCTGATGAAAATGATTTGAAAAATGGACATCAAATGGTAACAAAAAGTCCACTTTATGATGATGTACAAATTTCTTAAGGAAGATAATTCCAATACGAATCCTTTTATTTTTGTACTTATGATGCTCATAAAAATAGATAAAAATATATTTAAAATAAAGTCAAGAGTGCTCTAGAATGTGATAAAGATAGTTTGTGAATCACACATCCTAAAAAATTAATTAAATATAGTTAGGTAAAATTCGACATGTCAAATTCTATCCAATCAAATTTATGAAAATTTATAAATAAACTAAACATAAAATTAACTCCACAACTTAAAGAAAAATAATGGACACAAAATTAATATGCAAGTTTTACCAGGTCATATTACTATAGAACCAATTATCACATTAGAACTCTTCAATGCCTAAGAGATATTTAGTGTTCTTTGAGTTCTTATAAATTATATAATGAAATGTCTCCTTAAACTTGTCGAATGAGTGATGCTCCTAGCAAAAGATGAGAGAACTATCTAAATGGTGACATTTTAAATGTGAAAAAAAAAAATTACCTATATTATTATTGTTTCTGAGTAACATGGTCAACTCAAAGTTGGAACTCACATCAGCAAAGGCCATCTTTAATTTATATGAATCCAAATGTGAGATTTTCAATTTCATTGAAGGACATGTTTTAATGATTTTTTTTAGAGTAGGCATTTATTATATTTTGTTGATGCTTCTTGGATCTTTGCAATGTAGTAAGTTTCACAATTTTAAAATATTTGATAGAGTGTAAAAGCTTGAAAATCAATGACGAATAAAATATTTAATCGACTATCATTAAGATAATCTAATCAAAGGGCACCCCTAGAAGCATGCTTTAAGGTGTCTTAAGTCATTCATATAAGTTTCTTTTTTACTTACATAAATTATTTATTGGTTATAAATTCTTAATTATTCAAGTTTATGAATTCATCTCTCTCTCTCTCTCTCTCTCTCTCTCTCTCTCTCTCTCTCTCTCTCTCTAATTATTTATTATTTTGTGACTATGATGATTAGCTTTGATTCTTAGCATCAATTAATACTCACCTTACTTTAGAAGATGCTAAATCTAAATATATTTGTGAACAACATATGGATCTTACTAAGAAGAATAAGAATAAAATGAAATGATAAAATAAAAAGAAAGGAGGATAATTTGGTGATAAACTCTATTATTTTATTATTAGATAATACCAAGATAATGATTTTATGTGTCAATCTTTTCACTGACCTCTTATTTATAGATAGAAAGTATAACTTTAAAAGTAATATTACCTTTAAAAATAATTTATATGATGTGGCTAATGAAGGCTTACCATAAAATGAAAATTTATTGTTGTAGGATTAAATATGCATTAAAAATTTTCAAATGGAAAAGCAAACTTGCATTATTGGTGCTCCAATTTCATTTGAGTCAGTCATGTTCTAGCAAGCAAGTTGCTAAGTTGAACATCTTAATTGATCCCATCTAATGGACTCAAGGGACGATGGATTACCTTGCTGATTTCGATCTATATGATTGGCTTTTAATTTTGGGGTGACATGATCTCAATCAATGAGTTTATTATAATGATGGTGGTTCGTTTTAGCCCCTTAGATTGATAATGCATATTTTAAGAAGTTTTATCTAATTGACTTACTATGTTGACACCATCTAATTAAGTTGCCTTAAACTTAGCCCAAGTGAATTTGAGTGCACATGTAGAATAATCATTATCACTAAGGTTTAGTAAACTATTGCATGAGATCATATAAGATTTATTATCATCGAATCAATAAGCCATGAGTCATATGAGTTTATGAGGTCAGCACTTAGAAGATAAAAGAGTAACATCGACTAGATGGTGAGAACAGTTGAATGAATGTTCTCTAGTTGATTATACTCAATATGCTAGACTAAAGGAAGGTGGCATCCAACAATAAAATACTACCATAATGATCTAATGTGCGGTAACTCATGCAAAATGTGCAAAATTTCTCCATGTTGAACACAATCTTTCAAGGATGAATCAGAAGCACTTTTGTTGACATGATTTCTCCTGCAAGTTTGACATCAACGCTTAAGGTTCAAAGATAAGTTTTTAGAATGATGACACTTAAAATGATACCCCCAAATATTATAGATTTAGTGCTAATATTAATTCTCAAAATATAATTATTATAATGTCTCTAGACAAAATAATCATTTTAAATTAAAATTTTTGAAATTTGATGAATCTTAATATTAATTTTAATATAGTTAATTTAATTTAATAAAAAAATTTTAATAATGGGACTTACATACATGCCACTCAAAACATCATCTTTTACATATTTAACAGCCTAAAGTTACTGTTTTCATGCCTAACACCCTAAACCCATGAATAGAACACAAATACCACTACCCATCACGGCATCTCCTCTACTTTTGATTCATCGCCTATCTTTAGGTTTAAAACTAACAGTTAAGAAAGCCGGAGTAGACAAAGTCACCCTACAGTTTGTGTTTAACTGTTTATTGATGCTTCATCGCTGCATTTCGTGTTTGGTGAGGCTCCATCGCGCCGCACCTGCACTCGTGATTGTGATTTTGTCCAACAAGTTCAGATTTGCGATTTCAAAATCTAAAATTCAATGAAGAAACAAAAAGCAGTGAAATAAGTGTATCGTAAATGACCTAGTATAAAAATAAAAGCTTCTGTTTGGTGAGTGCTGCGATCTTACTCGAAGAAGCGTTGCATACTTAAAGTTTTTCTGAAGAAATGCTAATATATCTCCTCTACAGTAAATGAAATGCCAAGTAGCAGTAATTGTATAGTTCAAGTCTGACAAGCACTAATGGCAAAATGCGTGATGCTTTTGGTGGTTTACTATGTAACATTTCTTCGAAGAAGGCAGCAGTTGATCCCATGCATTCAGTTTACAGAGGGCGAAGAGTTTAGAGACGCACTAGAATAGGAAAATAACAAGACTGAATTTTCCTTCATAAAGGTTGAAGTTTGTATAATGAGAGACTAAAATTGCTGAACCTTATGAAACTTACAAGCACTAATGGCAAAATGCGTGATGCTTTTGGTGGTTTACTATGTAACATTAAAAATATCATCATCATCATCAACTTTTTAAAATATAGAAAAATATTAGATAAGCACATATATAATTTTAGATATTAGATAGATAAATATATAAAAATTATGAAATGTATATAAATCTTTTTAATTTTTATAATCTTCACATTATCAGAAGAAGAGTATATTATCATTTTTGGCATTGTAGTTACAACCTGTAAGGGGATCTGCAATGCGCTATAGCCCTAATCTAGCTATGTTACAGAGGTGGACATATTCAGTATTTATAACAGGAAGTAACTTTCAGTGTCGCTGGATAAATATTTCTCCATGAGAACAGCCGATGGAAGATTTATCCATCGATGGGCAGTTCAGTCATTCCACTATTACATCGACGCTATAAAGTCTCTCGACGCCGAATCTAACAGTTAATGCGAAGCCTTGCGAGTATCTTTCGAAAGAGAGAGAGACGGTGGCTTTCCTTCGGCCACAGGAATCATCCTTCTTACATCGGCAACACAGTGCCGGAGCTCTGATACTCGTCACTTCACTGCCGCTGGTGACTGACCCTTCGAGGAAGAGTTGATATCGAGGAGTCCCCTCTTGGAGATCTGGTGCATGATGGGGTTTTGTTTGTTCCCGATGAATGCCTCGTCGCGATTATTGTGGAGTACCAGCTTCTTTCGCCAAGACCATCGTGTTTTTCTAAGAGGAGCTCTAACGGTGGCAGATCAGGGTATCTGATCTGATCTAATTTATAGATTCATAGATATTATTGCAAGAGACAATTTCAAGACATGGATTTTGGCCGTCTCATCTTCGATTCATCACCTTCCGCCCAGACCACATGCTTTTCAAGGTATTCAATCACTTACTGTGCTTGTTCCATAACTTCCGTTCTTGGATGCTATTTTCTTGATGGAATTCATGTGGGTTTGGATGTGGGAGTGACGAAGGTGCGAGATCGTTTGTGGTCTTCGAAGATGGCGCGAACAAACGGCGTCCCTTTTTCACCACTGCAGAAGAGTCATGGAAGCAGAGTACCACGACGAGCAGATCCCTGAGAAGAAGCGCCGCCTCACTGCAGAGCAGGTAATCGCCTTGCCATCTCCACCTAGTTCGGGCACGATTATCACACAGGTTTAGATTGATTTATATGGCACATGAGATAGCTTTTATCGAAACTTGTTATAATGGATATTTGCGGTTCTTGGTTGTGTTGGTGATTACTGATTCAGGTCTAATTGGTTATTTTGTTTTATTGGCCAATGCCGAATAGTATATACTTAATTTCAACTGTAATTGATAATTGAAAAGGCGCATCTACTGGAGAGAAGCTTTGAAGCGGAGAACAAACTGGAGCCGGATAGGAAGATCAAGCTAGCGAAGAAGCTTGGCCTGCAGCCGCGGCAGGTGGCTGTGTGGTTTCAAAACCGTCGCGCGCGCTGGAAGACGAAGCAGCTTGAAAGCGACTTCGACCATCTCAAATCCTCCTACGATGCCGTCGTCGCACACCGTGATTCCCTTCTTAAGGACAACTCTCACCTACAATCACAGGTACGCCTCCCTTACTGATGAGATCACTGCCTTTTGCTGATGAGATCACTGCCTGCACCTATAGTTACCTTCTGTAAACGTTTCTGAAGTTCAAGAGGGAAGGGGCATCTTTTACGTTTTTTTCCACCGAATCTGTTAGCAATGTTGATTTCTTAAAACTTTTTATTCGTATAAAACAGGGGAAAAAACGGGATTTGCTTGTAGATTAACTTCAAGTTCAAGAAAAATTATTAATTGTGGAGTACTATATTCGGACTCTAATAACATAATGTCATTTGACATTTTGTCGGTTGTTTGTATAAATTTTTAAAGTTTGAAAAATTGGTAAAAAATAAAATAATTTTTTCAAAAAATTATTGTATATTATAAATATTTAAAAAAAAAAAAATTCAAACAATTCAACATTACACTCTAAGATTCTGATTCTCAAAAATAATTTTATCATAAATTTTTAAACAATAACTAGCTAGTAGTCAAATATTACTGTTGTTCTTTCAGGCTTTATGAAAAGTGATGCTCAAAAGTCACAAAACTCAAACTTAGGAAATACATAATTATTGTGTATTGATTATGAAGTATTGTAAATTGAAATATATATAAATATTATGTATTATTTTAAATGGTTGTGCAGTGATTGAATCTGGAGGTAGGTTATGGCTTTCCTCAAGGTATGGATAAATTCTCTTCTAAAAATTTAACTCAAAATAAGATATGAAAATTTATCCATTAATTTTATAATATAACATTTTCTCGCCCCTTTTATCATAAACTCTTGTGGCATAAATCGTGCATAGTTTTTGGCAAGGATCATCAACCAAATATACGCCAACCAATATTAGTCTTATTCATATGGAACATGCCCACATGGGACGACAAACATTGAACTAATATTTATCTTATCTGCACGGGCCATGCTCACATGAGTGTGACAACCATTACTCTAATTTAAATTGATAAAATAAATCACTTTATTTTCATTGCTGCTTTTTCTAAATTTATTACAAATTAATGTATAAAATCTCGAGCTTCATAAATTTTGCTATTCGGAAATACTATTATTATGGAATCATTTTCATCCCTCTTTTTTTTTCGTTTTCAGCAAACAAATCGGTTAAGATGAAAACTTCCCATTTTCGAATGCGTTATTATTATTATTTTTTCCTCCTTCTATTGACTCTATCTTCTTCCTTCTTCTAAAAATCCATTTGAAGCTTTTCATAAACGATTATCATGAAATTTGAGTTTGTGGAGTTTACAATACAGACAACGCTGGGCGTTGGCAGGTGGTATCTTTGACAGAGAAGCTGCGTGAGAAGGAACTTGCTATGGCGGGGCTGAAGCTGTCCGATCAGAGCGGAGAACAGGAGATGAAGCGTTTGCCACCTCCTTCTTCGCCGGCACTGCTCCTCAGTCCGCGAAGAGAAGAAGACAGGCTGAGCACAGAGAGCAGAGGAAGCGCAGTTGTCGACGGTGATGCTGCAGCGTTGCTAGTCGACGGTAGGAGGGACTCCTACTTCCATGGCGCAGTGCTGGCCTCGGAGGAAGATGGTGACATCAGCGTCGACGGCTTTAGCTATCTCCCCGCTGAAATCTTCGCGGATTCTGCCCATGAAGACAATTGGTGGGTTTCGAGTTGAAATCAACGGAACAAGTAAGCCTGTAATCTGTTTCCTCTCTCCCAGTTTCACTGCTACCTTTTTTTTCCTTTATTTCTTTTATTGTTATGTTATATGTGTTGTAATATTGAGATGTGTGTCTTTCAATAAATGTCATCGGTAGAAGGCAATTTGCTGGCACAACTCTTTCAGGTAGTTTATTTGTATCTTACTATGATTTTGTTATTTTGAAATTTTGAAAAAAAATATTTTAGGATATTCTTAAACAATTTTGCATAATGTAGTATCCTTGGATGTACATTAAGATTAGCGCTCCATTTGATATACCGAGATCAGCACAGATTTTAAGACACTGAGCTCTCATCATAACATCAATTGTATCAAGATGTTCTAACATAATTTTTTAAATTTTTTTATATGTTTTAAAACTTATCATCTTTACTCTTGATTCAAAACTTGTTAACCAAAATGGCCCAATATAAGTGGTTGAGCTAAACATCCCTATGGGCTTAGTAGTAGCTGCTAGTCCATGATTATGTTGGATTGTTTAAATATATGATTAGAAAAAAAAACTAATTCTTTAATATTTAGGTTGGTGCAATTTTAAATATATAAATTAAGTATTTTTAATATTTAAATATGTAATATAGTTATGAAATTATTATTCTTACGATTATTTTCTTGGATCGATTATGACTATAGAATTAATTAATTGACGAACTATTAACCAAATTGGCAGGATTCCAAAACACCGATTTTTTTTTTATATGCTTAAATAGCAATACGTAACTGGAAGTGCATGTTCCATTAAAAAAAATAAAGCTATAAATGAATGAATATTATAGCATTATTCAGGTTATTTATGACATTGATTTTTCAATGTGTGCCAATTGTAATTTATTTTCTTTTTTTTTTTTTGTAATGGTTATCCATCCAATATCATCTTGTGGGTGAGGATATGTCTCTATCTAAGTCTAAGATCACATTCAAATCACGTATATCTACGCATTTATTTTTCATCTCGACTCTGCAGAAAAGAATCAAATACGAAATGAGAGTTTTCAGCCACACTCACTCTTGCCAACGGAGCTAAGAGACGTTAGGTTCCGGTTGTAATTTTGGAGGGCGATGGGAAATGGAAGTAGAAGAGTCGCTTCACTTGAGCTGTTTCATGGCCCTACCAATATTGTCTGTACGCACAACATCGTACTTAGCATCTTACCAGCATAATTATCATGTAGGGCGGACCTTCACTCTACATCACTTTAATCATATTTAATATGATAATTATTTATGCATATTAATGTTACATTATTATATGCTTAACAATTCTGTATGTCTATAAAATTTTATTTTTAATTTGATATAGAATACAAGTATTAAAATCTTAAATAATGGCTTTCAAATTCTTAATCAATTAAAAAATTATTTTAGTATGAGATAATTGTCTCGATGGAGCTTTCCCTGTGACGACGCCTTCAAGACACATGGGATGTGTGTGTTTATATATATATATATATATATATATATATATATATATATATATATATATATATATATATAATTTTAATCGATTGAATTATTTTATGCTTGTTTTATTCATGAATATGTAGTTCATATGTTGATTTATTTGATTGCAATTTTGTGTTTTATTCTATTATATGAAATAAAATTAGCATACTTTTATAATATAAATATACTCTTTTGGTAAGTTCATGGAAGATATGTGTAGGCAAAATGATGATTTACATACCACATAATTTATATACACTTATATATCTAATACTTAAATTTAATAATTTATATTCATAACACTAAAACCTTTAGCTTCATATCAAAGGTATTACTATCAATAATTTTAAAAAGGCAATACATTTTTTATGCACAATTTTAGTATAATTATGATACTGAAATGATATATATGTAAATATAAAATTGGCAGTATTAGATATATAAAAAATAGATAAAATTGTGTGGTGTGTATGCAAAGTTTCCTTTTTTAGATATATTTTTATATGAATCAAATACAGTTTTTGATTTCATGAATTTATAAATATATATTTTTAGTTTATTGCACCAATTGATTAATATTGGTGAAGATGAGAATCAAGTCAATCTCATAAACAAAATTGACAATTATAAGGGACCAGGTTGTTATTTCAACTTATGTTCCAATCTTAGGGCTCTAATTAAAGTAAATAAATGCAGGAGTTTTAAAAATTTTTGATAAATTATAATTTATAAATAAATACTTTCAACAGACTTTTGCTGATCTTTTTTATTTAAAATTATAAAAAACTATATATTTTAATTATTATATCAACTGAGAATGTGACCCACTCACAATGTGAAGGGAGGCATAGCCTTCATGTACGTGATTGAGACAAATGGGCCAAAGAGGAAGCTATACTGATAGCATTGTTGTGAGTAAAGACAAAGGGGGGGGTGGGTGATGAATGAGTGATATGACTAAGATTAATAAGCTTTTTGAGTGAAGAATGGTGGGCATATAGTTTGGATTCTAAGCTATTTAGAGGATTCCAAGCTGGTTGCCAATGGACTCTTGGAATTAGAATTTTTTTTTTTTTCTTTTTTTTTTTTTTTCTTTTTTTTTTTGGTTTCTTCAAGTAGTGCTTATGAATGTTAAAAAAAATTAAAAAAAAATGATAACAAATTAAGCCAGTGAAGCTGCAAAAAATGTATTTGTTCTTTGATCGTCACCGAAGATGTCGATGGCGAATCTGGCGTTTGAAGCAACGATCTAGCGATTTCAGAACTACGGTCGTGAGTCCGAGAAAGGTAGACATCCAACGTGGCGTAATCGATCAGAACGAATCGGCTGGTCAATTGTCGGAGCGTGATCACGATCCGTAAATGGTCACAAAAGCGGACGTATTTATAGTCGGTCGCGACTCGTCGAGGCGAATCAGAATCCAAGATGTTCCGACATCATTAAGGCACGGATCAAAATACCGTCGATCGAGGGGATCGCTGCGGAGCCGTCCGATGGGAGTGGTTGGAGTTTTCCAATTACAAAGCCACTCAAAATCTATAAATAGAGCTTCATTCTTACCTTAAGGGACCGAATCCGATTTACAGTTGAGAGCTCGAAATGGATCGACGGCCATCATCTCACCGTGATCGCGAAGATCGGAGATCGCCTCAGGGGACTAGAAAAGACCGGTCACGCTCCTTTCTCACGAAGATCGAGGTTGCTCGGGAAGATGATTCCACTTAGATATTTGGGAAACTTCTCCCTTGGGTTGGAGTTGGCCGATATGTAATATTGTTCCTTGTAACGCCTTCTTGAGTAGCGAAGCGGGGCGTATCTTTTGAGCACATAGTGAAAGTTACCAGGTGGGCAGGCGTGGTTTTCATAGCGGGTTTTCAGCGTTATAACCCTGTGTTCATATCCCCTTGTGTGTTGGATAATTTTTTTATTTCGACGAAGATCGCATCTACCGTAATAAAATTCTCTAACGCAGCAGTTTAGGCGTCCCGTCGCGGAAACAACAGGTTCCCCATATATCTCCAATATGATTGGAATGTGGTGAGGGTCCGTCCGCCCCTCTTGGAAGATCGCTGGGACGCGGAGGATTCCCGAAATTCTCCGAGAGCCAGAAAACGCTCCAACACGCCTGAAGATACTGTGTTCCTCTGATACCCTGCATTTTCTTCCGAGAATGATTACCGGAATGCCTGGATCAACAAGTAGAGAACCCCACCCACATCCGATGTTGAGCTTCCTCGGATACCGCCCACTCCACTTAATGGCTCACCTCGATTGGTGAAACTCCACGCCATCTTATATACGATGAATTACTTAATCGATGCAGAAGAGTTCCCAAGAAACAATGAATGATCCATTCTCCGCCGCTTCCAAAGCTCGTCCTCGCCACGAGCATCTCACAATACCCGACCTCGACGAGATTCAAGCTTCCCAAAGATGGACCCTTACGATGGCACAACCATCCGCATGGTATATCGATCACTTTCAACGACGATCATGCACATTCAACCGCATAAAATGACTCTCTCTGCTTCAGGTCGTATTCCTCAAAGAACTCAAAGGACAAAGTGCTGCACTTACGTTCTATTCGCCATAAGGGGTCCGTCTCAACATTTGAGAGTCGCAGATTGCTCAGAACAATTCGGTAACAAGAGAATCATCGTGATTCATCACATCTCTCCTAATCCGACCCATGGAGAGTCCCTCAAAGAATACTTCCAGGTTCTCCTCCTCAAGCCCGGCTGCAGAGTGAGTAGATCCGTAACTTTTGAGGGTGTTTCTGAGGACTCCGGCCGTGATACTTATTCATCATTAAGAGACAATCCATTCCTATGTCAATCGTCCACCAATGAGGGCACAAATCTCCTACCGACGGCTATGCTCATCGCAACAGCTTGAACCACCAAGCAAGGAAGAAGGTTCCCAAAGGTGATGTTCAAACATCTTAAAAAAGAAGAGAGGAACCTCCCCAAGACCTCCTCGGCGACCTCGGATGACTTCAGAGAGAAAATATACTCTCAACCGTCGTAACATCCTGGCTATCGGGAAGAGGATAGCGTCAAGTGGCGCGACCTTTAAAGTGGGTGGAAATCAAGAGAAATTCACGCCACTGGTAGAGGGCACACCCGAAGTGCCACCTGGCGAAGGAGGAGATGAAAGATCGTCGGGGTAGGCGTTTTATACAAAACCACCATTCGCAAATCTTTGGGGGCAACCTCGGAAGGAGCATGGCGGAGAGATAAAAATTGGGAGGGCGGTGTTATCGAGCAAATATTCATTCATTGAGCCCAGAAGAAGTCGGGTTGACCATTCTATCACCTTTGATGATTTAGATCTAGAGGGCTTATCCCACATCAAGATCCCTTGTCATGTCGGTCGGTGATCCATGCTTCAATGTTAAAGGATATTGATCGACAATGGGAGTTGGTTGATGTTCTTTTTTATTCCACTTTCCTTAGCATGGGTATAGAAAGAAAGCTTCAACCAGCGTAGGTCCCTTGTATGGATTTGATAATCGGCCTACTAGTGGAAGGGACAAGTCTTCCGTAACTCTTGGAGAATTTCCCGACCGTAACCCACTTGATACAATTTATTGTAGTCAAGTCGAGTCATACAATGCAATATTTGGGAGACCTCTCTATATTGGCCGATCACATCATTGCCTCACCTCAGATGAAATTCCCGACACCGGTGGCATCGGTGGTAAGTGGGAATCAACAATAACCGTCTTTATATCAAAAGCCATTTACGGTAACCTCAACATCGAGAACTTGACTTACGAGATGAGGATACCTCGGAAGGGCTTCTCCGGTTGAAGATGTAATTTGTCTTCTATCTCGAAGTTGATCCATCGCGTGAAGGTGGGATCGTTCTTCTAAATCGAGAATCGTAGATTTTACTGCGTAAAATCAAGATATCTTTGCACGGGCGCCGACATTGCATTGATCAGGAAGTCATTCGCGCGCATTCCAAAGTTGACTCAACCTATAAGCGGTGTCTGAAGAAAAGAACCTTTACGAGCGAGGTCATAGAACAAGAAATCCACTTACGGAAGTCAGTTCATTCGAAGTCTACTACCCCACACGGTTGGCTAGCGTAGTGTTAGTTAGTCGAAGGCCAGTTCTGGAGAATGTGCATCGACTGCGACATCGTGCATGCCCAAAAGATAGCTTCCCCCCCTTCCTGTGACCAACTAGTTGATGCGACATCGATCGGATGTTGAGCTTCATGGATGCCTTACAATCAAATCGGGATGAACAAAGCAGATGAGGAAGCAACATCCTTCCAAGCAGATAAGGGATCTTCTTTATCGGTCATGCCATTCGGACTAAAAATCTTTGGAGCAACATATCAGCCTTATGAATAAGATCTTCAAGGATCTTATAGGGCACAATATGGAGGTGTATGTTGATGATATCTTTGGTGAAAAGCTTGGAAATATCACGGACATATTTACGATGCAGTGCTTTGATATTCTTGACACCAAGATCGCTCAACCAAGCAAGTGCATTTTGGAGTTTCCTCAGGAAATTCCTAGGCTTCATGGTCAGTAGCGGGATAGAGGCCAACCAGAAGATAAAAGCACTCAAGGACATGTCACCTCAAGAGCGATCAAGGAAGTCCAGCGTTTGGAAGGATTGCGGCTTTATCACGATTCTTGGCCCTTCGGAGATAAGTATCTACCATTCTTCAAAATCTTAAGGGGTGCGAGGAAATGGATTCGATTAGACGGATGAATGTACTTTTGAGCAACAGTGTTAGCTTCCCCTCTATTATCAAAGCTATCCAAGGAGAGAAGGCGTACATCTATCTTCTTTGTTTCTTCTCATGCGTAAGCTCGTCTGCGAGGAGAATTCATTACAACGACCCATTTTTATGTCGGCAAAATCCTTTCGATCAGGGCGCTATCCATTAGCGGATAAGGCGGCGTTGGCCTAGTGCATTACGCGCGAAAATTGTGCTTTGGGCCCACACCATCAGCGTACACTCATCTTCCATTAGAACTATTACGCAAAAGCGATGTATGGAAGGTTGATGAAGTGGTCGGTCGAGCTTGGAGAGTTTGACATCCATTTTCTTCCGCCACGATATAAAGTCACAAGTGCTTTGCTTAGTTGTAGAATGTACCATCCCATCACCACCAGATCATTCATCACTCCATGACAAATCAATGGACATTATATGATGGAGAGGTACCAGGTGCGGGAGGCGAGAATTTTGCTTATCTCCCAGTAAAATAACTTTAGAGTGCAGCGACTAAAGTTCCGATAATGTCTTCATTGGCCTGGTCAAAACTTAGCCATCTACAGATTCCACTTGTGGTTTCCTGGGTTGAAGGAGACTTGATGCAGGTCATCCATGACTTGCAGCAGTCTTTTGGCAAAGTCACTTCTTGCGAGTAGATCAGGTAACTCATATTCTAAGGGAAGGCGAGATGCCTCTCAAGTTAGCCACAACAGATCTTTTCAAGAGAAAATACATAGAGGACATCCACTTTCCCGGTATTCAGGCCCTTGGGTGATACAATCTGGAGGACCAAAGAATCTTCATGGATTGACGATCATGTCCTTTCTTCAAAGCGGGGCCTTGCCAGAGACCCGATCTTTCATCTCAGCGTGAGCATTGAACTTCACCATGTCGGTGATAACTCTGGCGGTCCTTCTTGGGGCCTACTTAAAGTGTCTACCACCTTGAGCTTATGCAATCACGAGAGGTTCATTCGAGAATTTGTGGTGAACATTTGGGAGGAAAAGCTCTAAAAATCATGAGGCAAGGTTTTCTTGGCCTACAATGATGAAAGAATGATTGGAGTTTGTAAAGAAGTGTAACAAGTGTGATTACATTCCAATCTCACTCATACACCATCGTAGAACTCACACCACGAGCAGGTGGCCTTTGCTTTGGGATCGAGATATAATGGGACCCTTTCCCATTGCCATTCATAATCTTGGCGTTGATTACTTCGAAGTGGGTGGAAGTGAACCTGGCCAAAATCAAACAAATGCCAAGCAATTTGTTTGGAAAAATATTTGTCGGCATTCCGGCAAAATCATCATAGATAATGGGGAGTTCACGGAAAGACATTCACATCTTTACGCGGGCGCATATCGGTTAATCCACCCATTTGTATCCCATCCACGGGCAAATGGGCGGTGAAGTCGATAGGACAATACTTAAAAGGGCTAAAGATGAACCAGGAGGCAATGGTAGAAGTATCAATGTTCTTTGGGCACATACATCGAGGACTCTGCGGAGAAAGCGTACAATCGTGTTTGGGCATTATTCCGGTCGACCGGGGTCCCAGAGCCACGAACCCATAACTTTGATGCAGCGATATAAGCGATTCCATCGGATCTCTGAGACGCGACATGTCGACACTCAGAATGGCTTCCACATCGACAAGGATTGCTTGAGGTTTCCAGCAGAAGGTAAACCCGACGACCAATATCTGTTGGGGACCTGCGTCCTGAAGTCGACTTCGGCGGAAAAGGCCCACAAGAACAAACTCTCACCGGTTTGGGAAGGCGGTATGTGGTGGTGTGAAAATCAAACGCCGTTCAAGCTTAAGGATAGTATGGGAAGACTCTCCCGCGTACACGGAATGCTACAAACCTCAAATTCTGATATATCGACTTTTTCATTCAGTGAATCACGGAAAACATCATCGTGTATATTTGTATTACAATTATTGTTATCGAATTACACATTTATCGATACTGTTTTGTACTTATTATTCAACCTTGGCATCGAGTGTTTGGATTATGTATATGTTAAAGTTCTCATACATTGTGACTTTTTCTTGCTTATGCTTGCATTTTAAAACACGCTCGAGATCATATTGTTGTATCTCATTGGTAAGATCGATCCCAGGGGTCGATCTTCTATCTGAGTTAACATCGTCAGTAGCAGCTCGATAAACAACCTTGGATAAGTTGGCAATCCTCATAGGCCACAACTTTCTCCCTAATAGGTTAACATCATTGAGTAAGCGCTCAGATACCAGATAGATCAAGGTTAGAGAACCTCATAATATATAGGTTGCGAGAATGCTCGATAATGGATAAGTTGGCAATCCTACATATACACTTTCTCCATAACGAGTTAACATCATCGACGCGGTATGATAGATCGAGGTTAGAGAACCTCTTAAATATATATTATCAAGTTTGTCATAGCCTGTAATGATCTTAGAATGATCTGTGAATCTTTATCATCGGTACACTTTGACTCAGGAAATATTCACAAATAATTTTTGTGGATCGTTAACATGTCTGAGCATACAAGGATAATCAACGAAATAAATACAACACATTTGCTAAAACTACAACTACACAGACCCGATGGTCTCATCAGTAGATGATGAAGAACTCGAGTCATCTCGTCATCATTTAGAAGGGTGGGGAAGCTAGGCTGGAGAAAGGACCTCGACCGCTGCGATCATGGCGTGAAACCTCGGATGAAGCCTTCATCAACATCGCGCTCAAAGCCTTCACCCTACATCATACCCGCGTGGTCTCGGCCTCTGAGCGTGATCTGTATGATGCTCTTGAAGGTCGAGTTCTTGAAGTCCTCCGGCGACACGTGATCCTCAGCAGAGATAAAGGCGACCCTCTTTCTCGAAAGGCGTCGTAACTCGGTTCTTTGCCTCAGACACGAAACCTTCTCGAGAGATCTTGGATCGGCCTCAACTTTAATTCATCCAGTCAACTCGACTTCGCGAAAGAAGAGAGAAGCAGGTATACTTCGGTCTGCACTCATCAAGTTGATTCTCCAACACGGACATCTCTTTACTTTCTCCATATCAGCTTCTTATATTCACCATGGAGAAACTTGACCTTCACGAACTCAATTCGGTCATTCTGTGTTCATTTTGAAGTCAAGTTCTTGCTTCTTCGATATCGAAATAAGAAAAATTATGTTAAACACAAAATGGGAAATAAAGATGATGAGCAAAGAAGATTGTTATTCTTGACATCTTGACGACTGCGGGAATGATTCAACCCGTCTCGAGGAATGAAGATCCTTGGGGGACTACTCGAAGGGCCGACTCTTGGTGCTCACCATCACCTCTTAGCTCCTTTTCCTCTTCTCAGTGGAGGCGGGTCCTTCTGGGAAGAAGAAGCAGGGCGCTTGGGAGATCGGTGGAAACCTCTTTGTTGGGCTTTCTCAGCTAGAAGGCACGGGATGAATAAAGCCGTCTCGAACAAAGATTCCTCCACTTTCATCTGTATATCGAATCTCAAATCGAAGATCTTGATATTACGGAATTTCGTCGCGGATATCTTCATCACCAACTTGCGGGGAATGGGTAAATCTCTGCTTTCCCCATTTCTTGAGAAGACCCGTCATTCTTCACAAAAGAATCGCTTGCCCAAGGAGGATCCTTCGTCCAGAAGGTCAAGTAGCCGACTCTGCGGTGTCGACCATGTGCATGTAAACTTGCACATCCGTGCGAGGTAATCGATAGTCAAGGTCACGCGCCTCGAAGACTATAAGTCCCATCCGATCGTCATTGCCACGCTTTCGGCGGGAAATGCAAACCTCATCTTGACAAAATGGCGATCATCTCGGGGATGGGAAAGCAATCCGGCCCAAACTCATCTAAGTGGTGAAATACCCGGCGGAGATTGGGCCTATCGAACTTCTTGGACACTTAAGAACCAAATCATTGAAAATAATATTTTTCGAAGCGATCAATGTGTCTCCGTGTCGGCGACTCCACGAACCTTGTCCTCCCATTTTAGAAGCTTCCCGTCGCGCCTCAGTTACAAGGGTGGACGTGTCCCTTTCAAAAGATTATCACCCATCTTCAAACCCTCCGTCGAGGGAAAAATATTCCAAGGAGGTGCCCAAACTCCCACCGGGGGGAGCGGTAGGATGAGGTGGAGGTTGGTCTCCCAAAACTCCCGGGTGGAGGCATGCACTGGCTTGGTAGGGATGAGGAGGTGGAGTTGATCCAAGAAGAGTGCCCAAAACTCCCACCGGGGAGGAGGCATGCACTGGCAGTAGAGATGAGGTAGAGGTTGATCAAAGGTGAACTCCCAGGAGGCTGCACTCGGCTTGGAGGAGAGAGGTTGATCAGAAGAGTGCTCCATGGGGAGGCTATGCACTCTAGAGGAGAAGATAAGAGGAGATGAAGTTTCCCTTTCTTCACTGGGGTATTTATAGACCCCTTAGGGTTAAAGTAAAACCTAAAACCAAAAAAAAAAAGCATTCAAAACCAGCCAGCTCGGTCGGACATGGTATGCCCAGCCATGTGACTGCATCAGCGTCATGCCTCTGCCGCGCCAGCCAGCCCATGATCAGACCATGCCAGCCTTCATTGGCCCGTGCGTGGCGTACGTGGCCCGCGTGGCCGTCGCGATGGCCGTCGTGTGGCGTGACGTGGCCGCCGATGCTGGCCCGCTTATGAGCGATGCGTGATGGCGTGGCCCGGCGTCGTGATCGCAGCCGACCCGCCGCGCTTTACAGTGACCATGGCGACAGCCCATGCCCACCGACCCGCTCGCTGACCCAGCATGACCCGCGACCCCAGCCTGAGACCCATTGCGACCTCAGCAGACGCCTGGCCAGTACTTCGCCCGTAAGCCGTGGTATCGCCCGCCAGGCGCTGCCGGCTCTTGGCGCCGTGGATCCGAGCCTCGAACCATAAGTGTCAGACGGTCCGTATCAAATATCCCTCGCATATCTTATGTGCATTCTGACCTCAAAGTTATAAATATTGTTATGAAGATTTGTTCTCTCAAAATCGCATGGTTGATAATTTCATTTCTATTTTTTTAAGTATTTGGCATATATTTTGGATGGCGAGATAATGTCCAAAAATGATCGTCGCCGAAAATTAATCTCGGCGAATCTCAAGGCATTTTGAAAGCGATCACCGATTTAAAACTTACGTCAGCGGCGATGCGACGAAACGTAACATCAAGCAAATCGATCCGAGCGGGCTCGACGGATCAAGCTCGGAGCATGAAAATGGATCGATCCGCCAAATGGTCAGCGACATATTTATAGTCGGTCGGTCCAGGCGAATCCAGAATCCAAGATCACCAATTACGACATCATTAAGGCACGGATCATCAAAATACACCGTCGATCGAGGGGATCGCTTCAGGCGTCCGATGGGAGTGGTTGGAGTTTTCCACAATTCTGCTCCCAAAATCTAAATAAACCATTCTTACTTAAAGGGGCCGAATCGATTTGCGGAAGAATCGAGAACCAGTCGGACCGGCCAACGATCCATCAGTCTCATGCCGAGGAGATCGAGGGGACTAGAAAAGACGATCACCGCTCTTTCTCCCGAAGATCAAGAGGTTGCTCGAAGATCAGTTCTGCCGATATTTGGGAAACTTCTCCTTGGAGTTGGCGATATTACTCAGATATTGTTTCCACCTTCTTCTAACGAAGCGAAGGGGCGCGTATCTTTTGAACACATGGTGAAAGTTCTCTGAGGCAAGTGTGGTTTCCCCGGGTTTTCGTTTGTGTTCGTATCCCTGTGTGTTGGATAATTTACTGAAGATCTCGTCTAGGAATAAAATTCTCTAACGCAGATCTAATAAAAATTATAGTTTTATGTGATCTGAAATTTTTCATTAGCTCTTATGATATATAAACTAGAGTTGTTATTAAGGTTGATTTTTTTTTTAAAGATGGATTGAATATTTGATAAGATATTATGTAGAGATTTGAACCTCTTATAAGAACTTTACAGTCTAGTTCAAATTTTTTAAGGTCCAAGAAATTATCTCTTTCGATCATGAGAGAAAACTTATGATTATGAGAAAATAAGGAGATAAGAGTGTTCAATAAAAGTACCACATGATTTCAATAATTTAATATATCCATAATATTGTTAGATAGTAAGGTAAAAATATATTTGTTTATTGAATGTCAGAAGACACTCACTTCAAATTAATTTCCTTTTTCTACAACACATATACCTAAATTGAAAAAAAAATTTCTTCTAAAATTAATTCCAAATAGTATACAAATTTATAATGACTATATATATATATATATATATATATATATATATATATATATATATATATATATATATATATATATATATATATATATATATATATATGTATATTTCACTACA
Source organism: Cymbidium sinense (assembly GCA_021442155.1). Taxonomy (NCBI): domain Eukaryota; kingdom Viridiplantae; phylum Streptophyta; class Magnoliopsida; order Asparagales; family Orchidaceae; genus Cymbidium; species Cymbidium sinense. The sequence continues at coordinate 200,562,455 of CM038215.1, forward strand.
ACATTGATTTATAAAACTATTGAAAAGAGATTGCTTATTTATCATTTATATAATCTAATGAAAATTATTGATCTCTATTTATAAAACTACATTCAAACCCTAATCATTTATACTTAAATCTTCTTCAAACCATCTTACATCATTTTTTTTTTTTTTTTTTTTTTTTTGCACCCCACCCATCTTATAGGTGGAGATGTTGTCTTTAATCCGACGAGTCTAACGTCATATTATCATTGCACTTACTTTCGTCTTGGGTATACGATCCTGGAAAGGATTGACTCAAGTTCTGGCCTTCTAAGAGACGGTGGGTTCTTACATCATATTCAAATGATATCTCTTAAAGAACCTCTAAAATTAAGATAGTGCATACAGTTGTTGAGGGATGCATAACAGCATAATCATTATTATTAAATAGTGAGAGCTGCAGAACAAATCCTGAAGTATTCTATATGGAAAATATAACATGGTTAGCCAACAGAAATAACCTGCTGCGCCTGTAGCCATAATTTAGAGCTTGCATCTCATAAAATGCCATTGGCCAGACAACAAGCCTGAGACAAAATATTCATCCACCACATCAGTCTGATATGGAGAATTATAACCATGAATCGTGGTGGGCATATGGCCGATATCCGTAGAGAAAAAAAATATACCAACATTGAACTGAAAATCTTCAGGAAGGCCTGAACTTCCTCGCAGCTCTCAACTGCTGTATACGTTTCTTGTCTTGTTCAAATTTGCTCTGCAGCATCATAACCTCTGCAAGGAAAATAGAGTTACTGACCGTCCATAAAGATCAAACAAGGCTTTCTATTATTCTTTTAAGATCAAACAAGGTTGATAACCAGATTAAATATGTTAGCTCATCCAAACACCATTTAAAGAATTGAGACTAAAACTCAAAAATTAGCATTGTAAAGAAAAGGACTAAGAAGAAAACTTGTCGGAACTGACACTTTAAAAGATTGAGATTGATAGAGCATGCGCAATGGACTAGTAGAATTAATGAGAGAAAAGTATAGCAAAGTTGTAGGCCAAATATCACATTAACAAGAAGCCTGGGTGGTGATGATATACTGACACATCACAGCATCTCAACCTGTTTAATATACTCTAAAAAAAATTCTTTCAAGATGAAAATCGCAATACCATTCCTCTTAGCTTCCCGTTTCTGAAATCTGTAGAAATCTAGAGCAATTTCTTTGCCTTTCTTTTTAGACATCTTATCCATCACAGCAGCAGAGGCCACTGATCCCACAGTTGCACCAGTTTCAGCATCAGTTGTTTTCTTTCTTCCCTTGTGGTGCACCACAACCGTCCATCCATCTTCGGCGGCATGAGCTTCTCTTTCTTTCCTCTCCTGAAAATTTCAAGCGACAATGACAATGTAAAATAAAACAGCATTCGCTTACATTGCAGAACAAGAAGGGCATGTGGTTGTACTGATGAAAAATAATCATTGCTACTATTGGGCTGTTAAAAGAGAAACTGATGTCTTTTGAAAAAACGTTAAGGCAATGTTCTCTAGAAGAATTAAAAGCAATAGCCCGGTACAAACCTGCTCCAGCCGTTCCTCATGAGCCATCACAAATTCATCTATTCTCTGTTGAAGTACTTCTAATCCTGGCCTGCTTTCTTTGTATTGTGTAAGCCATTCTGTGACAAAAAAAAGGGTTCAATATACAAAATAAGGTTCTGTAAGAAAGTATCAGTATCTTTTTCAGCAACAATACCTTTGTGATCAAATAAAAGCTACATTCTCAAATACAGCATAAAAAAAATTTGGGTCCCCCAAGAAAAAACCAATCATGTTTCAGTTCTGAATAGAATTAAAACATCAAAACTATCAACAGAAAATTAAAAAAAAAAAGAGTGCCCGCTCTTATTTTCACCCATACACGAAGAAAAAAGCAACTATTTGTTTTAATCCAACAAAATCAAGAGTAAATAAATGGGCAGTACAAATCATGACCTAACCAAACCACATTTTACTTGGGCGGGCAATAAGAGAAGAGGCAGATCTGGTTTCATAGATCAGACCTAAAAGCCCAAGCACAACTTCATCAACTGAATATGAACAACGAAATTTGAAGTACACCCCAGCATAGACCACATATTAGACAAAATAAGAATTCAATATGTACCATCCCCAGGTATCTAAAACACCTTTCCCAATTCTCCCTCCTTTCTTGAATCTACAGCAGATACGACCAAATCCCTCACCAATTTCAGTATTATAAACTTCCAATTATCTTATTGGCACGCAACAATCTCTTAAACCTCTCGCAACATCAAAGTGCTGTTAGCACAGACCTTCAGCTGGTACTTAGGCTACTCTCATTATTCCACATCTTTGGTCAGGGTGTTGGAGAGATTGTCACAACATCAACCCACAATCAATTTAGATTGTTCATCTCTGTGACTGATCTACCCAGAGTCCTGCACACCAAAGCTAACTACCAGCTCCTATATGGTTATCCTTGGTTGCTGAAGCGCATCAGACTCGCAATTTCAATGGTGATAAAATGAATCTTCCCAGCGACCTTCAATGGACTGTTCAGGTGATTGTCCAAAGCCCGCATCTTATCAGCTCATCAAAAGTTAGCAGTTCATGTGGCAATGTCCTTATCCCCTTGATGCTTCTAGGTTCCCTGCCACACTTGACCTAACATACAATACTTTTTTATTTGTTGCTTTTATTATCACAAAAGAGGTAAAAAAAACTGTCTCAAAACAATACCTCGGACAGCAAACAACAAGCTATTGTACTTCTTTATTCTTCCTCATCTATTGTTCACAACAGATTTAGTTTGATTTTCTCACCAAAAATATTAGCAATTCCCTGAATTTCTGATTACTAAAACAACAAAATTTAAAAAGTTCAACTCCTGTAACAGATTTTGATGACCTGCTGATGCAGCAGAGCTGGTGCCTCGTGCATGCAAACAGGGAGGGAAATTCGCTTTAGCAGTTAACTAACATGGGAGAGTTTCACTTGTGGAGCTTGGGCTTTTCCCTTTTTTTCCCCCCATACGACATGGACATGGCAGAAAAAGGTAACAACCAGAATCGATATCTACAATAGTAGATTAGGCAAGTTCAAAGTTAAAGAAACTTCTAGCAGAAATTATCCTAATCCTGAATTAAAATTTTAAAATGAAATCAACCAAACAATTTTAAAAATTCATCTCATCTCCTTCTTATTATGACTGATTGACAATCCAATCATGCATATCTACTTCTAACATCAACTTGGACTGCAACCAACATGATCACTTCACTTCAATCTTTCCATTATTTAATGTACAAATCATGATCATAGGCAATATGACCAATAACTTACTAAAGCTGATCCCGATATCAAGAGTTCCTCATTTAGGTGGATAAAGGTTGTTAAGTTGGTGTACCTTTGGTTGCTAGATAATTGATCTTCTAGAAAATTTTTAGAACTAAACTTTAAAATAGTTGAATTTTGAGAGCTTTCTTGTTCATGAGATTCGATCTTATTTCATTTATAGGAGCCTCCTATAAATGTTCATGGTTGTATCTTGGATGTATTAATTGGTTGATGTTTCAGTGGTAATATATTTCTTTCGAGCTTGACAAAATTGATGGGGCATTGCATTCTTCATATCAATTACTTATTTGAATTGATAGGAAGGCAACTCTTCAAGCTCCTTTGTAAATAGAAGTTTTTTTTTTAAACATATGCTAACTTTTGCACCATTACTTTAGCAAAAAAAAAAATTAGATTTCTCTTTTGGGTGTATTTCGACAGTAAAAGGCATACCATTGTATAACTATAAGCGACCCACACCACAACTTGATCACCTACACTTTGGTGGAGTCAATCTTGATGAACAAGTTTCAATACATCAACAAACTTGGCAATGGTGTTAGAGAAGGGTCGTATTTCCTAGTCCTTCATTTGCATTTGCATGTCGCATTTTTTCCTTTGGCAAAGAAAGCATCAAATAGACCTACATTGACAGAACTTTATGATCGCCATTGATAAATCTATCTGCTTGCCCTCCAATTATTTTTTTATTTTCAATTGATAATTCAATTGAAAAATCTTTTGTTTCCTTATGACCTAAGAATAATAAAGTCATTGATGCAATGTCAAATGTCAATCATGAAGATATAAGTTATCAAGGATTAGTAGATGCAACATAGAACCCACATTGCATACCATCTCATCAATAACCTTTGGTTTGCAAATTTGGCACTGGCAATCAATCATCTATAGCACCATATGAATCCAAATGAAAGGATAAGAATTGAGATGGGATAAATATTCATCCCTAATTTCTATATCATCTTAGCGAGAATGAGATTCTTCTAGTTGCCAATATCGATGAAGGCATTTGATCACCTCTTATTTGACACGGATCCTCTGATCTATCTTCCATCCTTATTAGAGGATGACCATGGCAATGTATCTTCTAACATTACTAAACAAAAGTACAACAAGTCCATTTTGTCTAAAAAACAAAGGACAATGTTGTCTTGTCCATCATAATAGTAAAACATTTTTTCTTTCTATTATATCTTTCATTTTTATATAAGAGTTCATGATGCAGCTTCTGTTGAAATATACATTCAAAAGTTTATTATCAATTCCTATATTTAAAAAAGTCCCAAACAAAGAATTGTTTCTAATATGTGCTCAAACAATAGGCAGACCTCCGTAGATGGCAATTCCTTCATGATAGGGCTGCCGATTTCACTCCAAATATGGAATTTCTACTAGCTAAACATTATACGACAAACATGCATCCTACTATAATAATGCTTTTGGTCCTTGACCCATTGCCACCTTATGATTTGGGCTTCTAAGAAAGGTGGTTGATATGGTGGTGGTAATTAGTGGTTGATTTCAATAGTTTTTAAATAAAAAATCTATTGCATTATTTAACTCTCATTTATCATTATGATATGTTTATAGCTTCTTTGTTTTAAGCCTTTCTAAGTCTCGATTTATAAGATCAAATTTCGATCAATATAATGAATGGTGTATTTCAACACTTTTTCTCCCTTAATCCTTTTCACTGTTACTTTTTTCTTGTTTTCAATTTCCAACATTCTTCTTTGATGAGCCATTTCACAATTATCAAAGAACTTCCTATACATGTTGGTCTTTGTTTATATCTTGCGTTTGAAAAAAATGTCTCGTTTTGGATAGTTCTTTAGTTATCTCTCTTTTAATTTAGAGCTTGTTTGGAATCAATTTTTTATATTTTTTTTTGTTTTTATTTTTATATTATTTTTAAAAATATATCTATTTGTTATATTTTTTAAATATTTTTAGTTTTATTTTTAAAAATAAATCACCTTATTTTAAAAATGCTGAGTATTTTTAAAAATAATTATTGCAACCAAACATATTTTATTTTGAATCAAAATATAAATAAAATAAAATAAAAATAAAAACATAAAACAAAAAATAAGTGATCCCAAATGACACCTTAGTTATTGTGCTATGTTTATTATGATCATTACACATGCCTAATTGAGATCAGCAATCAACAAAGAGAGAAATTCATTTGCAAATTGAAAATAATGTATTAATTATATATTTCATCAGTGCTTGTGCAATCCCCAAGATTTATTCTCGCTATATCCTTCTAATAACAAAACTTTGTGGAGTATTCCTGCAAATATTATCCTTAGAGTTGCCTCAAACCATACCACTTACCCACAAATTTCTGCATACCAATTAGGGTAGAATTCTTAGCATATCAATTGCTTGAACATCTTTACATAACCTCTTGATGGGCATTCACATTTAGATGGATGTTCCACCAAACTAAGGCATGATATCTCAATTTTAATTAAGCTAAAGTAACTTTGCTATAAGTGTAGCATCCATAAAAGTTAAGGTCTCCAACTAGTTGAATGATGAATCCAACCTCTTGACATGAACCATCCCATCATATGTAAGAATCTCCATTTTGGCTAATTGTATGAATAATCACATCTTTCCTTCATAAGTGGTAATCATATTTTCATCTGCATCCCCTACATGCTTGTTTGCATATGGAATTGATGTAGGAATACAACTTAGCCCATTAGTTACAAGCAATTTTTTGCATCTACATCCACTCCATTATAATGGTCATTGCTCCTTAATCATCGTTAGCCATTCATTGATTTTCTTCTTTTTATTTCTAATCTCTCTCGACTTTTGATGCTACTTCAAGACAAAAAGTGGCACTCCCTTGCTATGTATCCTCTTTTTTGTTTGTACCATACACCAAGGAATGGTGATTTGATACCAACTTGGTCTATAGGTTAATATTAGTGCAAATACCTATAATTAGGCTCTAGAATAAATTTGGAAAGGATTTCAAGAATTTTTTTAAGGTTCTTTGTTTATCTATCAATCAATTTAAGCCCGCCTCAAGCACAGTTTCATATTGTTGTTGACCTACACATATTTCATAACTCAAAATTAAGCATATATAGTCAAATCTATGAAAATCAATGGCGACGTCGCATAATTGAGAATCAAAGCCCCCCTAATCGCGATCGGATTCGAGCAAAATCGTCTCGATTTAAAAATTGTCACGTAAATGTGTTTAAAATATCAAAATTAACTAAATGAAAAATGTAGGATCAATTAATAACCGATCAATTAATTAAAAACAATTTTTAATATAATTACGCACATATCCAGATCGGGAGGCCCCAACGACATTCAAACGACCTCCGTTCGGGAAATTGAGTGTGATGTTATTGTCGAAACGTCGAGATCTATCAAACGACACCTTCGCGCAATTCGGCGAATTATGTGAGCGTCGGCGTTTGAATCGACATTGCATAATTTAAGCTTGATTTCGCTCTGATCACCGCCAAAGTCGCTCAAATGACCTCCGATCATGAAACGGACATTGTCGTTGCGTCCGGCACAGCAAAATCACTTTGAATTAACACTCATAATGCTAGGGTTCGCTATGCGGAGTAATTCGCCAAAACATTTTACAAAATTATTAATAATAATGACGTTATTATGCCGAATTGCAATTAAGTGACTAATGGCTATTTAAATCCCTTAATACCGCTGTCAGCCACCCCAAGCCTCTTAGAATCACGCCCAATTACACAATCAAATTGGCGCTTAGCCCAATTGAACCACCTTGCGTATTCCTTATTGAGATCTTGTTTGGGCAACCAATTGAAGAGCTCGGTTTGTCTAATGCGAAGCGGTAGAGCGTCCCTCTCATACATGTGATATTCCTCTCGTTCCGTCTCTCGCTCTCAGCCGAACTCCTCTCTCCTGAGCTCCCTCTCTCGAGCCCTCTTTCCCGTCCATTCCAAGGAGCCGAGCACTCGGTTCTTCCTTATTTCCCATCCATCTCGGCGACAGAAATCCCAGATTCCCCTTTCTCGTCTCTTCCTCTACCTACTGCTTTGGCACCAGCGGATCTCCCTCTCCTTCGGTCATCCACCTCGAGCAAACCGAGCTCCCCTCTTCCTTTCCCTCTAACAACCAAGATTTCCAGGTTGTTTCTATTCAACCCTAAGCCACATCTTCCTTTGTTACTTAGTCTCCCCTTTTCTTGGAGGGAATGATGATTGCAAATCCTTTTTTTTGTGTTCTATAGTTAGATTTCTTTTATAGATTTGCAATAACATGAAGTTAAGATGTTGGATTTATGGTATAATTCCTTCTTTGTTTTCACCTTCTAAGGCTGAACAGAAACTCATTCTTTTGCATCTCTTGTTCCACCTACTAGTGTTCTACAATTGAACTACCGATGGTTGTAGTTCTAAAGGATTTTCTTACCTTTTATTTGTCTCTTTTACTATTTGGCAATGTTAAGGTGGAATTATACTTAAATCTCATTATCATGCAAATAACAACTTACGTAAATTTGAAAATTCCAGATTTTATATTCTGCTGAATTCAAGATGGTTGCTTTGCTTTTGTCACTAAGCATTTACTTATGCTTCTCTATGGTGTATCTATTTGAGTAACCAAACAAACAAAAAAATGTCAAATTAGTAGGGTTGTGATCTTTCATGTGAGTTATCTTGCGTTATTTTGCCTCTTTCCTTTGTTTGATTACTTGCAATCATGAAGGTGGTTATCTTGTTTAAGCAAGATTTCAGATTTTCTGGACTTAACAAACTTAATGTGATTATTTAGTTTATGTGGCTTAAACTCTGTTTGATTATCATGTTGAAAGAAGAGGATGCAAAGAGGGGTGATTGTCCTTGCTAGCATTGTCCTTACTTTCCTCTATTTTGCTATCACTAAGTTAATTAGCTTTTGAAGTACAATCAAAAATGAGATTTTATGAAAGTTTAAAGCTTCATTAAAGTTGCATTTTGCCTAGTGCTTGCTCATATTGTACTCACAAGCAATTGTCAAGTTTCTATCTTGCATTAAAACTAAAATGAGTTGGCTTAGATGTAGAATATAACTTGCTTTTTTGGTTTTAAAATGTCCGTATGATTGTTTGCTTCATTGGGTTTGAACCTTACTTGGCTATCATTTTAAAAGAAAAAAGATGAAGGGAGGAGTGATTGGCTTTGCTAACATTATTATTGTTATTTTCTCTCTATTGTTATCATCAAGCTAATGGACATTTGAAGTGCAATCTGAAATGAGATTTCTTTTGCATAGAACTTAAAAGTCATTGTCCTTCATTGGTTGAATGAATAATTTGAAAGAGTTTAGAAAGGCTACTTATTGTCTTGCTCAATTAAACCTTGCTTAAACTCTATTATTATTGTGAAATTGAATAAAAAAGAATAAATGTATTGGTTTGGCATTGATTTAAAGCTCTCATTCTATTGTTTAAATTTCCTCATTTTATTATGTGGCTTGATTAATCTAATCATTATTACAACTTATTGATGAGTTGTTATCTCATTCTGAAGTTGATTCAAAATGAAGAAAGGGATTTCAATATGTTGTTTAGTTTCAAAATTTCATTGTGATTTATGAAGTTCAATTCAATTTTAACCATTAAACACTCCTTTGGTTAATTGAGCTAAAACGAGAATGAAAGAAAGGCATTATTAAAAATTCATGGCTATAAAAAAATTCTATGTTTGCTGTTTGAAGGCTGGAATCATGCAAGTTAATCATTCTTGCTCTTGAATTATGAGATAATAAAATTCTAGTTTCATTAGCTTAAATATTGTCATCTTTGAAGGTATAATTTGGTCATTGATATGTGATGCTTGTTTCTTTCTCTTGATTTGAGGAAGAATAAAAAAAAAGAGAGCAAGTTTTATTCATAAGCTTATTGAATCCTATGTTGATGTTTGGCTTGAAATGATAAAATGAGATTGTGATTCCTGTGAGATCCTTCTCATTTCTATTTTTCCCTCCTCTACCATTTTGCAATGTTTAGGAAATGTATTAGCTAAACCATGTTATCATGCAAGCAAATATTTTTGTTGAATTGAAAATTCAGATTTATGTTCACTAAATGAAGTTGATTGTTTTGTTCTATGCAAATCAAGCATTATTTGCAAATAATTACCATGAGGTAAAGTATGATTTATACTATTATCCTTTCTACCATATCTTTTATTTTGCATTGATATGAAAGTGTTGAGAATTAGAGATATAGGATATGCAAAATTTTCTTTGTGATTATTTGTTAGCAAAAGATGAAATATATGCATACATCTTGACATTTAATTACTACTTTACTGGTGAACTTTGAGAAAGATATTTCCTCCTTTATATTCAAAGTGAGAAGAATGAAATAGTGCTCATATGTGATGCTTACATATTTACTATTTTGAATATTCCAACAACAAAATTCAACTGAAATGATAATGAAAATCATGTCATAACAAGAGAGTTTCAGTTGTATTTTAATTTCATACACATATTAATATAAATTTGTGAAAATTGACTTTAAATTAAATCTTTGCATTATTCCAATGGCGAAAATCTCTTTAAATTAAGACTCGTGCTTGTTCTGTGATGAAAAAATTTGCATTAAGATAAGTACCCGTACATATTATTCCAATGTGACAAAAAAATTTACTTTAAATTAAGTACTTGTATACGTTGTTTCAATATGGCAAGAAAATTTGTTTTAAATTAAGTACTTGTACATGTTGTTCCAACATAACAAAGAAATATATTTTAAATTAAATACTTATACGCATTATTCCAATGCGGCAAAAAAATGTTGTAATACCAGTTAAGCTTGAAAACTCATGCACGCCTCTCTTGGCGTGGTGGGTAAATAATATTTTCGACAGCATTGTCTCATGACACCTACCATACATGCTTTTTTTGGCGCGGTGGGAAGGTCCAGTCTCCTGAAGTAGTCCCCCTACGCGAAGATGACACCGAGAGGCTGCCGAAATTTTTAGCAAATCAAATCTATAAAGAGCTTAAATTAGATATGATTTGAACCATAGTTTTAAAATTAATATGCCACGAAAGGAAAGTAAATCAAAATTTAAACCATTCATGAAAAATATTAATCAATTGATTCAATCATAAAGGATTAAGTTGAATGAAATCTAAGTCATAAAAAATTTGATAATTTATTCACAAGCAGAATATATGATTTGATATCTTAATAATGAACATGATTGAATATTTTAATTACCATTTGAAATATAATATGTGCTTCATTGAATGAATTGAAAAGGGCTTAAGGGAAACTTGAACCATAAATTTGAATGAGCATAAGTTTGATGACAAATGCAAATTAAACTTTTCAACATATATTCAATGATATTTTATCATGTGTTGAAAATGCAAAAAAGGATTGAGTGTAGACAAGGTTTTTTCTTATGGGGAGAATTAAAGGCAACTCAAATTAAGATACAAGAGCTATAAAAGCTTGATAGCTCCTTCATGAGCATAAGCAAAGGACAATTCATCAATGAACATGAATATGAAGGAGATGCCTTCATTAAATTTTGATACAAAAATGAATATTTGATTTAAGAGTTATTTAAGCATTTAAATGAATGAGATTCTGCATATGCTTATGATTAATCTCATATTTAAGTTTAATGTCTTATAATTTGTACAAGTATTCAAAGAAATTAAATCCAAGCATGAACCATGAACCATTCTTACATGTGAGTTCATAGTTTTGGACTTCGTGTCAAATGTTTAATAGAATGATCCATTGTGCATATTCAAATGGTTATTACATTCAATTTGATTTGAATGTATTTAATACGCAAGTTAAATGAACTCTATGCTTACTTTATGAAGCAATGTTTTTGCTTAACCACTGGATTCATGCAAATGTTTGAAGGAATCGAATGTACATATTCCAAAGACAGATACACTTGGCTTATAACAAGCATAGAAAGGATTAAACTTACATCTTTCAAAACAGATCTAAACTTGATTTATAAATAAATATTTTGTATCCTTTAGTGTAGATACATGTTTGATCTATGACGAATGTTTGAAAGAACCAAGTCTATATCATTTAAAACAAATACTCACTTAGTTTGCAACAAGTATTTGAGAAAATTAAACTCGCATTTTATAGAGCAGTCTTCACTTGATTTCTGATAAGTGTTTGAATGAATCGAAATTCTCATATTTTACAAGACAAAGCTACACTTGATTCATGATTCTTAGGTATCAAAAAATCAATGCATGCAATTTGACACATATGTCAAACATACTATTTCAACTTAAGCATTTTAATGTTCATACATCATTTTAAAAGAATAGATATTTGTATATATGTTGAAGTATCTACTAGCTTGAAAGCTTAAATAAATATGTGCAAACAACCAAATTGAAATGAATAGATCTGATCTTTCAAAATCAATCAATCACCGTATGCGCATATATCAAAAATTCAAATTTAATGTCTGAGGATGATGTGCGGGTTGTACCCCAGTCAGGTCTTAGAATCGGGTCCGGATTAACAAAACCTAAAAATCTAATGATGCTATTATAATATTTTTTTGTAATAAAATCGAAGCCATTTCTCATATAATTACAAATGAGTAAATTCATCATAACTTCTCAAGTTGACAAGAGAGAGTCTCAAAACCTAATCATCTTTCAGTTAGAGTTGACATTTGGAGAACTATAAATTAAGCTGCGAATCTAGACGATTCTCTACAAAATAAGTAGAGTTGACATGAGTCTACCTGATGATAATTGGTGAATATTTCAAGAGGAATTATCTTAATAAAAATTTTTATTTAAATCCTAATGTCAAATCATTACAAGTTTGAATCTAAAAGCAATTATAAAATTATCAAATATTTAAATTAAATGAAATTAATTATTTAAATTTAAAATTAAAATCCATCGACTCATCCACAAATATTTGTCGAGAGTGACAAATTAAGAAAATTTTTTGCTCACAAAGAGCTAATGTCAAATCAAATACATACATATTTTCACACTCAAATAATCTTAAATCGATAAGAATGTGGCCCGTGTCCTTTATCCGTGTGATTTTGTAGAAAAATGGCACATAAATAAGCATTAGAGCTTTCAAATGACTTCATGATATAACATTATTACCACCCCATATATTATCGCCTTTGTTATTTGGAGCTATAGAATATTTTGGGCAAAAATTATATGTTAAAGGTCGACTTATATTTATTTACAAACTTCACCTCATATCATGGACACCGGGATGGCACTGGTTGCAGAGATCTTTGCGGTCGTTAAGTGGCTACCCTAACTAAGTGGATCGTGATCCAACATTTCGGGATAATGACCATGGGATCTTGATCGACGTCATCGTTCTCCCATAAACTTTAAATTGAAATAATAAATCTCATTTTAAACTCCAATCATCTTATTATATGCTCGCATTTAGCGATTCATCACCAATCGAAAGTGCTCTCGGATAGAGGGTAATTAAGTAAGTGTTTCTTTATAGAAACCTAAAACCAGATCTAAAGTCCTCACAAATGAGAGTGAAATCTCTAGTCAGTGTCTTATCTACTATTCTATCTACCTTCTGAAAATTTCACTGACACTTTATCCACTCTCTTCACGTGGAGAGGTCGATGGCGAATTTTTGGAGCTCACAACTGTAGATGATTTTCTTCAAAATTTTCTCCGCCTACTTATAGATAACAAATTATCTCTCTATTTTTAGGTTCGCCGTCGGACATCAAACCATTTTTTTTTCCTTTCAAGTGGTTATGGATGACAGTAAACATCATCAACCTGGGCATTATATTCATGTCGGAAACTTGCTGCCTTTTTTCCTGGTGTTCCATTGTTCACATAGATTTATCCTTAATTTGTCACAAAAAAACAGTTGTAGTTCCCTAATTTTATTATTACTAAACTAGCATAATTTCCACAGTTTTGTTCCTGCACTAATTCGGGTGATAAGGTGAAAGAAACAAAGTTGGTGTCAATGTATAGCCGCAGGGAGGCAATTACTTAAGCAGGTGTGATAACCAATAGAGGAGTTCAGCTTATGGGGCCTTACAGTTCTTTCTTATCCCCTTTTTTTTTTTTTTTCTTTTTGTGGCTACAAAAACCTAACAGAATAAAAAAGCCCGTAATATAATCCACTCCCAAACAAACTCCATAAAAAAAAAAGGAAGATTTACATGCATACCTCACAATTCCTACGGATTTTCATATCTAACACTCAAAGTTTAATATTTACTTATATAATTTTTTATGTTTAAAAAAGTACATTTCACTTTTAAAAAGTTAATGATAATGATATTTTTGATGTGTTATTGAAGATAAGGTGTTATATATGTAAAATATATAAAAATTGTGTGGTATGTATGTAAATCCCCAAAAAAGAAAACTCTATCTACAAAAACAAAGTAAAATTCAAACTAAAAAAATAATTCAAATAGATATTATCTTAATCCTGAATTATAAATTCAAAACATTTATTCAAATAAGTTTGAAATAAATGCATCTTTATCATGCTATAATATGAATTGTAATCAAATAGTTCAATTTTTTCGTGTTTTGATCTCCCTCGTAAAGCTTTTGATTGATGATAGAATAGTGCTTCCAAAGTCCTAACAACATCCAATCAATAAAATATAATCTTGAAATCACCACAATCAGCGAGTTCTTTCAAAAAATTGAATCACTGCAACTTCAACAAACATGGTCTATTAAATCTCTTCACAAGCCAATGCCCAAATGATGATCATAGGCAATCTAATTGATCACTTACAAGATATAATCGACTAAACAAGTATGACTAGAAAAACAAGAGTCTTATGCAACCATGGTTCAGGTCTACTCTCAAATTCTACCACAATAGCATTGGCCTGCCTATGTCCTTTCCGCGATAAGTATAAGCCTTGCTACTTCATGCCAGAAATATGAAGGCACAAAAGATGAAGTTGGCAGATATGTGCAATGCAAGAAATATCAATCCCAACACTATCACCAGTCCCTAAAAACGGTAACTTTATTATGAAACAAACAAGTGAAAGGAGTGGAAAATTATTGTCCAAATGCAAATATGTGCCTAACTTTAGATCAAAGCTGACAATAAGCTCAAGTTGCACCAAACACTAGCTTAATAACTTGGGTTACACGTAGTATACATGACACCTGCGGTTCTGATAAGCACCGCATATGTAGTCCACTACACTGACTGACACCAGAAGGAGAATTAATGGTCGCCACCCAAAAAAGTTAAATTGAAATAGCTATGCATATGATCGTCAACAGGAAATAATTCAATCATTAAAGAGATATGTAAAGCCTTCACCTAAATAAACAATTTGGGGATGTAACAGAAGAATATGTGAAACAAAAAAAAAATTTGTTTTCCACCTTTAATGTTTCCTTATCTAAATGAATTAACTTCACCTATCCATAAATAAACAGATAATGTATAATCATGTTAGGGTATATCTGCTAAATGGGCTATAAAATAATAAAGATAATAAACAAATGTACAAGAATTCTTCATGAAAAATAAAGTGTAGCGTACTTTTCATTCCTCTTGTACAATCATCATCTACTGAGGAGATTTCATCAACCTTTTCTTCATCAACTTTTTGAACCTCTTCGATGTTAATTGTTTTAGCATTTGTGAGATGCATCTTTTCATGTTTACAATTCTTCTTGAACTTCCCTGTCAGCAATAGATGAAACAAAATTAAATACACATTGCTTAAACAAACAGTAAAACTAGACATATCATTGTGTATAAAGATAGAAAATTCACTAGTTTTGGTCTCCAATCCATTTAAAGTGACCTCAGGTTCTATAAAGCTGTCAATCTCATTCAATGTTTCTGAGTGGAAGGAGCTTTCCCAACTATCAACCTTTGTTGATCTTCGACCTTAAAAGCAAGTGTCTAAGATTAACATAAAATCACAGCCAAAAAGAATAGGAACACGTATTCTTCTTTTCTAATCTACTCAATCCTTCTTCTTATGTTTCTTATTTACAGAAGCCTTTTGTTCACCATCACATGGTAAAATTTTCTTTTCTTAAGCAATAGGAAGAACAAATTACAGAAGCCAACTTTTGTGCATCCTACATCCTTGAGCTATAATAAGACTAAGATGACCATTATTTTCTTTGTATAAGTAGGACATTGATTAACATTTCTATTTTGAATGACCTCCTCCGTGTGGTAACTTCAATTTTACTTTTAAGTTATTTCATCATAGTTCAACATAGCATAAGAAAAACATCGCTTGTAGAATTTGAGAAAATGACATCAGCTTTCCCATACCCATATTCTAACCTAAACAATATTGTTCAGACTTTGCAACATATCCCTCGAATGAACTGAAACAGTTGAAGCTATTCCTCCCGAATCCATAACAAAAAATAAGTAAATTGAATTCTTTATCTACCTACACATGAACTTTTTTGACAGTTTTGAAGTCTTTCACAAGACCAGCACTTTGAACTTGCTAGTATTGATAATGGGAATTATCTGCTTAATTATTCACTAACTATGCTACTCAACAAGGCACAACAACATAAAAATCTTCCACAGCTTCAACTTGAACAACAATAGTGAAAGTATTGCAACAACTGATCATGTTCATCTATCATGCACACTCAATATGCCAACATCAGCAACCACATCAACTAATATTCGTGATTAATTCAAACCAACATACAAGAGACACTTTCAAATAGGAATCATAATCCCAACACAAGATTTCAAGTACCTATACCAGGAAAGAGGTACATTTTTCTTGAGGTTTATTTATGGCATCCAATCCAACATGAAGGACTTATATCTCAATTGTTTACAAACAGCTCAAATCATGGCAACTATATATTTTCACAAAATCAACAACCAACAGAAGAAAGCCACTTTGCATGGGCAATAGCTTTAGCATCTATACAAGCATGTCAAGGAATGTTCCACAACTATGTTCCTTGTTGCATAGTATAGTATGAAGAAAATAGTATGATTCCGTGAAAAGAAAAAAAGTCTTTCTACCATCCATAAATGAAAATGGCTAGGGATCCATCTTTAATAAACAACAAAATTCAAGACAAGAACAAGTACGAGAGTCCATACCTATCTGAGTTTTAGGTCTCTTTTCAAATTTAGAAGGAGATTCATCAGTTCTATCCTCTTTTATCTTCCTCTTTTTGGCCTTAACCAATAGCAACTCACAATTCTTTCCTACTTGCATCAGTAAGAAATCTCAATGGGCTCCAGCCTTGATAAACGAAAAAAATATATAAGAAGAACAACTAGAAAAGTCGATACCTTCCTGGATTTTAGGTTCCTTTTCAAATTCAAGCGGGGATTTATAAGCTTCAATTAATTTATCAAAAGTTCCACTAGTTTTTATCTTCCTCTTTTTGGCCTTAACCAATAGCCTCTCACCATCCTTTCCTGCATACATTAATAAAAAAACCTTCACGGCTCCAACCCAAACAAACAACAAAAATCACAACTAGGAAAATCCATACCTTTCCAAGACTTAGGTGTCTTTTCAAATTTAGAAGAAGATTTATAGACACGGATTCATCAAAAGCCCTATTCTCTTTTATCTTCCCTTTTTGGTATTATTTGATAGCCTCTCACCATCCTTTGCTGCTAGCATCAATAAAAATATGAATAAGCATAACTAAATGGCAATTTAGATGTAACAAAATAAAATTCATAAAAAATATCTACTTTTCACAAAATCAACAACTTGCTAAAGAAAGCCATTTTGCATGGACAATAGTGTTAGCCTCTATACAAGCATATCAACATACTCCATAAATATGTTCTCGTTGTGTGATACAGTATGGAAAAAATATTTTTGTTCAATCAAAGAAAAGCCTATTGTATAATCCATTAATGCAATAGTTTATTAAATGATAAAGACTATAGGATCCAACATTAATAAACATCAAAAGTCAAGACATGAACAACTAGAAAAAATCATACCTTTATGGGTTTTAGGTCCCTTATCAAATTCAGAAGGAGATTCACAAGTTTCAATCAATTCATCAAAAGTCGTATTTTCTTTTATCTTCCTATTTTTGGCCTTGACCAATAGCCTCTCACCATCATTTCCTACTTGCATCAATAAAAAAAAATCTCATGGGCTCCAACCTTAACAAACAACAAAAGTTAACGAAGAAGTCCATACCTTTATGGGTTTTAGACCGCTTTTCAAACTCAGAAGGAGATTCATGGTCTACAATTGATTCAATAGAAGTTCTCTTTATTTTTATCTTCTTATTTTTGGCCTTAACCAATAGAATCTCATCATCCTTTTCTACTTGCATCAATAAAAAATCTCAATTGGCTACCCAAACAAATAATAAAAGTCAAAAGATGAGCAAGTAGGAAAGTCCATACCTTTTGGGATTATAGGTCCCTTTTTAAATTTGGAAGGAGATTTACAAATACCAATGGCTTCATTTGAAGAAATATTCTTTTTTATCTTCCCCTTTTTGGTCTTTCTCAATAGCCTCTCGCTACCCTTTGCTACTTGCATCAATAAAAATATGTCAAAGTGTACTTAAATGGCAATTTATATATAGTGAAATAAAATTCATAAGAAATATTTGGTTTTCACACAACAAAATGAGAAAACTAGAACACAATCCATAATAAGATTAAAGATAAAATCTAATCAAGGAGATTCTCACCCATTGGATAGCAACCTTGCAAAAGCTTCCTTTTCTGAAACTAAAAAAATACCACTGTTTGGGTTAAGGGTTAAGAGGTATCTGAGAAAAAACAATGTGAAATTTTCAAACACCAACAAGAAAAATAAGAAAAATAAGTCTGGCTCATCTGAGGCCAAATCATCATAAAACAATAAATAATGAATCAAATGTCATTAACAAGTCAAAATTCTTCTCAGCCCACTCAAAAAACAAAAAAAAAACACTTTTCAAATCACTCCTTATAAAATATGATATTAAATAGCATCATATCTACAAATAGTAAAGTTATGAGATTAACTAGAAAATGATCCAGCATACAGTAAATAAGTACTCAGTTTCAAATTCGTTCTTGTTTTCTCAAATGAAAGTCAGAAACTTGACTGATGAGAACTTTTTTGCTGAGGCATGCTCCATTACATGCTTTTTCCACGCCTAATGCTAGAAAGCAAATCAGTCGCATTATATCTCCCCATTACCAATAACTCCCAAACCTTTACCTCAAGTGCGTTCTTCACAAGTCTGAATATGAGTAGGCATGGAGACAAAGCAATGATCTTACTAAAACACATTAATACATTTATATAGAAAAACAAAAGAGAAAAAACTTCATCACCTTCTTTCTCCTCTACACAATTGCATAGAGATCTGAGATTCCTAACCCTTCAGGACAGGAAAATGTGAATAACCGTTCCAGATAAAAATTTTATAATTATTTTTGTCAAGCCAGTAGCTATTTTAGATATGGAAAACGAAAATGGAGGTTGTCAACAAGACCGATGCATCTCTTGTGTGGCCACAAAGCTTAACCTCCCAAAACATGTGAGGCAACCTCTTTGCATTTCTCCTGGGCAACGACAGGTAAGAGGTTGCAAAAGTACTACATGTGCAGAACGCATGCAGAATTATGTGTTCTGTTTATGTATTACTGTGATTGTTGTGTTATATTGCGTGCAGGATATTTGTCTTACATAAAGTTATACGATAGGACAAAGAAAAACCTCAAATAGTTCTACTTCCAACCAAGACATACCCAGAAAGCGAAGGTGGTTCTAACGTGAAATCCGATGTGTCTACCATGAATGCTAAAACAATAAACGTCACTTGAAGAACAACGTCCAACGCTAAGGAGAGAAGTTCCTCCACGGAATTTCAGATGAAAGGAGAAGAAAACGTCAAATACCTCTGCGTACTAGCTTGTGCATTGGGAGCTGTTTGGTTGCAGGATTTAACGTAAATCCTTCCAACAACAAAAATGACAACAATAAATCCTACAGAATTTTAAATCCCGTTTCTCCTCCGTTTTCCCTTAAATCTCTGGTTTAGTAAATCCTGTTGGTAGGCCGATTTAGAGAATTTAGACAAGCAGAAGCGCGCGAAGGTTGGGGATGGGAGGAAAGACGAGGGTTACCTTCGCTACGTCGTCTGGCTTTGATCCCTAGTTTCGGGTAAGACCGGAACGGAAGCAGGAGAACGACGGGAGTTTCGGAGTTCTTCTTCTTTGGACACTGCGATCCCGTCGTGGCCTTCCCCGCCAGCCCCAGTCGCGACTGTAGGTAGGGCTGCCCGGCTAGGGGAGGGAGAAAGGGGAAGATAGCGGGACGTTTGTAAATTTCATTTAAAATTGGGGCATTTACATAATTATATATTTAATATTTAAATTCTCATATCTATATAAATAAGGGGTTTTTACATACATACCACAAAACAATTTATTTACATTTAACATGAAACTTTATTATTTCAGATACCACAAAAAACAGAATTCATTTTTTCATTTCGTAAGAAATTTATTTAACTTACTATTCAGTAATAATAAATTTCACATGTTAAATAAGAAATATTATGATGAGAAAAACCCTTATAAATAATAGGGGTTTTTACATACATAACACCCGAAATATGTGTATTTACATATTTCACACCCCAAACTTAAATATTACTTACATAATACCTAAAAGATGATAAAATGACTTCTAGACTGTCAACCTCCCGTGAATCCCATTCTTGCGTGGAGACTCAAACGAAGATTAACAGGTGGTATGTAAGTAATATTTAAGTTTGGAATGTGAAATATGTAAATGCACATATTTAGCATACTATGTATATAAAAACCCCTCAATAATATTTAAATCTTTAATATTATGTGATTTACCTAGATACCACTCAAAACACACTTATTTTCTTATCTAACACCTCAAACTTTTTTATTTAGAGGCATATCACCTAAAACCCTTTAACAACTCTATTTTACCGCTCCTTAACCTATTATTAGCCGTCATTTAATAAGAGACATTAGAGAAAACTATGAGGCGAGAGCCTTGAGCAGTTCTACGATTTTGTAATGATAAAGCCATCTCCATTCCCTAAGATTAACCCATCATGCTCGCTCATGCCCTCTTCCTTGATCCCACGCAGAGTTATATCTCTCCTATTGGCTACTCTTTTTCCTTTCGTGCATGTAAGTCTCTTCTATGGATTATGTTCGTCATCATAATGACTACTCTCAACCTCAGCAATTGAGCCACTCGCAACCCTCTCAACCGACTTCTTTTCCATTTCACAAATTGAATTTTCTAAGATTTTTTTTTGTTCTTAATATAGATTTATGCTTTACTTGCACATTAAACTCTTTGTTTTGTTGTTTTTTACTAAGTTGACAAGTCTCAATTATGTTGTGTCACGTAATTCAGTCATTCCTTCTACATTTATGCAGTTACAAAATCAATACAAAATAACTTTAGAAAGGGTTGTTGTTACGGAATAAATTCAAAGTCTTAGTCTTGCTGATCGTAATGCTCGCAGCCCTCAGCCCACCCGCGCGTCTTATCGAGCCATATCGGCGAACACGAGCAGCTTGCTATTGTTCGTGCTCAATTCAACAAAAATTTTTCGTTTGTGTTATTAGTTAACGAACGAGCCAAACACGAGCTAATTTTCGAGCTGAACGTAAGCTGTTTGCAAACAACAAACTATTTTGACAGCCCTAATCGTAATGCTCATAGTCCTGTTATTTAAGGTGATCACTATTTCTCATCACCCCCTTTTGGAGCATGCTTTAATCAATGCAACCCTATATATCTACCCAATGGATTCTTTGTTGGCAGTTATTTAAAGAGCCTTCTAAGATGACAAAAGTAGATATTTTCGCATTTTTTTCTTAATGTTTAGGGAGTAGTGATTTTCATCATGGCTGCAGATAATTTCTTTGAGCGGAGCCATAGGCATCGAAATGCTTTGAAATCACTTAAAAGTACTGACGTAATGCTTATAATCATTGTTATGTATAAAAAATTTATATGTATAAATATTAAATATTAAATATTAAATATTAAATATTAAATACATAAAAAACTATGTGCTTGTACGTAAAATTCTCTTTAAGATATTAGATTAATTAAGTTATTATTATTTCTATTTTAATCTATTAGATTAAAATTTTAAATTAATCTATAATTCATTATCCAATTATTAATAAGAATATTTTTAAATTTAAATTATTTCTAATTTAATATATTTTAATTTAATTTAAATTTTCACTAATTAATTATCAACTAATATGTTATTTTATGTTAATTATAAATTAATTTTAATTAATCATTCAATATTAATTAATACAAATTAAATATTAATTAATGATTAATATATTCAAAAAAATAAAAAATTGATTGAAATTAAATTATTTTTTAAAATTTTTATCTCAATCCATACATTTAAATTCTAAAATAATTTATCAAATAGTTTTACGAATTTAATCAAATTCAACTTCTCTTATGTCAAATATTTTTTAGAATTTAACTACCTTTAAATTTATTAAATTTTAATTTATAGAATTTATTAAATCTTACTCATAGCCAAATAGTCAGTCCCGTCTCTTGCATAGCTTTTTTCCAAGAAGAGATTTGGCTAAGAGTCTATTCAATTTAAATCAAAAAATCAAATAGAACTGATATTATTAGCTTAATTTGGTTTGATTTGCAAACACATGGTTCGATTTTCCATTTCAAATGTTAATCTATTTGATTTTTCGGTTAAAAAAAATCAAATAAACTGAATAAATCAAAATAATTAAAAAATTAAATATAAATATATAATTTTGATTATAAATATAAATTATTTATATAAATCGATATAATTCTATTAGCTTAAGAAATTTTTATTGTATCAAAATTAGATTGTGTTTTACTTAATCAGTTCAAATAAAATTAAAAAATCTTAATACTAATAACAATAATAATAATATAATAATAATATAATTATTATTATTATTATTATTATTATTATATCTATCTATCTATCTATCTATATATATATATATATATATATATATAATTTAAATCAAAAATTAAATCGAATAAATTTAATTATAGTGTGATTTAATTTTATACATTATTTAGATGATCGATTATTTTAAATTATTTGATTATATTTATTCAATTTAATAAAAAAAATTAACTAAACTAATTAAATGCACACTCCTAAATTTGGCTATCGAAGCAACCGTGATTAAATTCTTCTTTTCCTTTATGGCCTTCTAAGTCTACTCTGCCAATCTCTGTCTTCACTCTGCAAGGCTCCTCTAGGGTTTTAGCAGAATTTGAGCAGGATTTAAGTTAATTTGAGCAGGGTTTAAGCAGAATTTGAGCAGGATTTAAGCAGAATCTGAGCAGGATTTAACTTAAATCCTGACAAAAGGTAAAAAAGAAAACCGAATTAAAATCCTGCAAAACTCTAAAACCCATGTCTTCTCCATTTTACCTTAAATCTTGGATTTAGTAATTGGAGATTCGATGGATTTAACTTCAATCCTCGCGTCGGACGAACTCCCCTCTTCTGCTTCACATGTCATTAGTCCCGTCGAAGCCTTCTCCAACGATCTTAGGTCACGACTTTCGTCTTTGTCTTGGAGGATCTCAAAAAAATAGGGTAAGACAGAAGGGGGAGAATGATGAGGGCTTCGTGGATGTGCTCCGACAAGTTTTAACTAAATAAAATTTTAAAAATAATTAATACAACAACAACAACAACAAGCCTTAATCCCACTAGGTGGGGTCGGCTACATGAAACATTCATCTTCATTGTGTCCTATTATGTGTCAAATTCTCATTAATTCAGATATAAGATCATTTTTTTATACATCTTAACCAAGTCTTTTAGATCTACTTACCTTTCTTAACATAGAAAATCTAACGATCTACTCTCCTAATCGGGTAGGACGGCCGACGCTTTATGTGGCCAAACCATCTAAGGCCGACGCTTTAAAAAAAATTAATAATATAATATTAATTAGAATGTATTACTTTTAAAATAATCTTAGCTAGAATCTCATTTGATGAATTTATAAAAATAATTATGCTTAATCAATATGTTAAATTAATTATTAATATTAATTAAATTTATAATAATTTAATATTTTAATTGGAGTTAAAATTATTAGTTGAATTGCCCATTTTAGCCTATTTGTTAAAAGTTTTGGCAGATAAATAAAATTTTATGAGTTTAAAATATTGCATATATGCAGATTTGAATTTCTATTTAAATTCATTCAACATCTTTAAAAAAATTATTAACAATCAATTAAATAAATTAAATATTAACACATTTATTAAAATATAAAATATCTATGGTAATTAATATTAATAAATTAAACAAGAAGTAATTATGAAATTCCATTTAAATTAATTATTACTTGTTGCCAAACACCTGAAATGTAAACAAACATGCATTGTTGCTATCAATTGATTGCATAGATTTACTTAGAATGCTTTTGGGATTGCAGCGGTAGTGTGATGCGGTCGAAAATGCTCCGCAATATCTTTTAAAAATTACGTTTTTATTTGGAGAATAAATTATGTTTTTCAACGACTCACGATTGATTGCTAGAAAGTTATATTTTGATTTTTTTTAAAAAAAAAAATTTAACCCTAATTACATTTTTTTTTAAATAGCACATTTTTTTGTAGTAGATCTATCATGATTTTTAGTTTTAGATAACTTAGTTGCCCCAAATGCACCCTCCAGCTTACAAAAGAATTAGCCAAATTTTATTGAACTAGAGTTATTTTTTTTAATATAGAACTAGCAAGACATATGTATTATGCATAATGATTTATAAATGTTTATATATTTAAGTATCATTTATATAAATGTAATTAAAAGGCATATAAAATTATTATTTTTAGGCAATGAAGATAAGACAATGACTACCATGAGGCGATGTTCAACAATGATAATTCAACAATAATGATTAGAAAATAGCGATTGGACGATGATGATTGACCAACATCTTTCGAAAGATGACTTGAGCATTGGTCACCTATAAATTTATGATAAATCTCTTAATATTATTTATTATATTAAATATTTTGCCCCCTCCAAACTTAAAAATATAAATAAAATTGAATATCAATAATAATTTAATATTAATTGTCATCATATATTATTTATTAATATTAGTCTATTTGTTATATTTCAATTACATGTAAATATCATAATTTTAATAAATAATTTAATATATAATTTTTATTATTTGCTCATTAATTATATATTTTAATAAATTATTAAAGCTTGTAAAAATAAATATGAATTGACAATTGTAAAATATTATTCACACCTAAAAAATTAATTTATAAAATTAGAATCTAAATTCAATTGAGCTTAGATTGAGTCAATTAGCATGATCGACCCAATTGACCCTATTTAAGCTCAAAATCATCTAAGTTCATTAAAATTAAATAAAATTAAAATAAATTCAAATTAAATAAAACCAAAAGCACAAATCAATGTATAAATATAAACAAATATCAAACTAAATTTAGACATGATACAAAATGACAAGCTAGAATATTTAATATAATTTGACTCTTATGGGCCCCACTAATCACATATGAAGTTTAACTGGAATCAAATTAAAACTAACTTGCATAAAGACTTAAAATTATTATATTATCTCATTCAAAATTAATTAAATCCCAATTTAAGGCCAATTTGGGCTCGATTTGGCCATTCAATCCGTTTGACTCAAATTGACCTATGTGGATCCTATTAAACTCAAATCAAATTTAATTAAAAGTAAATCAATTTAATTTTTTTTAAAAGCTTAAAACCATTGAGTCAAAAAATTAATTTAAGTTAGGCCTAATTTGATTATTGGACCCGTTGAACTCAAAATGATCAAATGAGTCATTTGACCCAATTTGACTTATTTAAGTTAAGTTGAGTTGACTTAGATTTAAGTTAAATCAAAATAATTAAACATAAATATTTTAAATAATTAATTAAAATTTAATCCTAAATCAATTGGCAAACAAGACTCACTTGACTCAATCAAACTCAATTTAAATGAGTTCACTCAATTCCCCATACATCAAACTAAGCAACATTTCAACTTTAATAAAGAAAAGGCCATGCAAAACAAAAGAAAATAAAGAAAGAGGGAGGTGAGCATGAGAAAAAAAAATACATTTTCTTCTTCACATGGGAGGGTATGGAGAAAAAAAGAAGAGAAATTTTCTGCACACCTCATTTCTTTTATTCTTAACATGCTAAAAAAGAAAACACACACACACACACACACAACTTCTTCCAACCAGAAGAAAACCCCTCTCCCCACCTCTTATGCTCTTTAAGTCACCTCTTATGCTCTTTAAGTCTAAGAGCCATCAATTTTTAGCAACAGGTAGTGGTGCACAGCGGCCAAAGCATTCCATAGGGAGATAAAAGAGTAGATCTGAGATCTTCTAGCATCCACCGAACGTGGGCTTAAGTGAGGTAACTTTTCTAAATTTTAGATCAAATATAAGTGTTTGTGTTTGCTGAAAAATTTTCACGAATCTAAGATTTTCCTTTAGATCTCATTGCACTTTCTTTCTTTCAATTCCCCAGTATAAAATAAAGTGACTTCTGGTTATTTATTCCCTTCATATCTTTAAACTAAATTTATAACTTCATTCATCATGTGAACATCTCATAATTTGTTTGCCATGCCAACAACAATATATCCATCCACCTTATACATAAATCTATATAATTTTGGCATTTCAAATGGATATAAGCTTAGCCTCATATTCATTCATAATGTGAACATCCATACATTCGTTATGCGAACAACTTATAATTTGTTCACCACGTGAACACTTTTACACCACTCACACTAGAACTCTAAGTCTACTCAAGATATATGAAATGAGGAAACCCATAGCTACTACATGGATTTTATGGACATTACGACTATGTCCCTCTGATGTTGGTAGACTCGAACAACACAATCTCAGGATTACGGAACCATGGGATCTTAATCGGGACTACATTCCTATTTTTGTTTTAGACAGTCATCAATACCACACATACTTTTGAAACACTAATGAATATCACTAAGATATGTGTATTTCTAACCTTAATCGAGAGTGCTCTCTTACTGCGGTAAGAGGGGTGATTAATTATGGACATTTGCATCCATAGAAAGTAAAACTCATATCTAAATAAACATTAACGTGATGTTAGGGAAAATCTAGTTGAATATATATCAATCTGCCTCACTAAAAAATATACTCCCAACCCATTCCACAAAGATGGCGAGCTCATCCTTAAAGGTATTTTTTCAGAGCGATCAAACACTTAAGATGAAATAAGTGTAGTGTGAATGATAATTTTGAAAAAGTTTTGCACCCAGGATACAACTCAACCCTTGCATCTCCTAACATTTTGAAAACTTTATTTGTGCATCTCATGAATCAAAATCTTGTCAAGCATCTTATTTTATTCTGTAAACCAAATATATCTTGTAGTAACCTTTCCATATTATCTGCATTTGACTGCTCTCCTTGTATCAGCAATTGCTATAAATTAGGGCTGATATAAGGTGCTTCCTCCCCTGCACCTTCAATGTCAATGCCATGAACCTGCCCATGTCGGTTCCATATAATATAACTACAAAGAAACTTCTTGATATTATTAAGTGGTGTCTAACATCTTTAAATGTATAAAAATCCCTATTAATATAAATTTTGCAAAGGCATAAAATTTTCTCTCATACATTTATCTTTTTACTTGCAAACTCTAGAAAATTATCAACTCCCTTTATGCAATTTGAACTCCATTTAGGTTTAGTGATCCAACTCTTATCCATTATAATTGGAAAGTCAAAAAGTAATTGGTAAGAATTTAATTTAGTAAAAGAGAAACAAGAAAACTTCTATCACATACAAAATTTTAAATATAAATAAATATATTCTTAATTTATGTAAGGGAAAAACAATTATATAATGCGCATAGCTAATGGATCATAGTTAGACTAGAAGAAATTTTGCAAACATTGATAAATTTAGGGATATATATATCCTTAATTTGTAAAGCATTTTATTGATAAATATATTGAGTAACTAATACATCTGTCTTTAAATTTCTATTATGTAGTAAGGCATTTTATTCCTAATATGCAATTCAAAAGATTTGCATATGACTTCATCAGTTAGAAATGAGTTTGATATCAATGTAAACTAAGCATCACTTTTACTTAAATAATATGTTCAATTGCACAATCAATTATAAATTTTGATTTTGATTCAAGGTTAAATTCAATCTTTGATTTATATATTTTCTTAGAATTAATTTTAGGTTTGGTTTTTAACACTAACTCGACTTTAGATTAAGACTCGGGTTATAACTCAGACAAATTTTGCTTGGATTAGAAGAAAAATCCAAAAGATTTAAGGTGCTTCATAACAAAAGGAGGCCTATAAGATTTCAATATATATGTATTATACTAACTGAAATGATATTTACATATAAATCTAGCAAAACTCTAACATAAAATAAGAAATTTATCATAAAACAGTAAGAAAATTTACATGAAATTTCAATTATATGACAGAAGTATGGCTCCACAAATTCTGGTTGTTCTCATTTTTGCCAAGGCTGTTTGAATTGACTTTGTGCGGGATCAAGGAGAAATGTGGAGGGAGTGGGCTGGGATAAATCTTAGGCAACGGGGTGGCTGCAACGTTACGGAGTCGTAGAAGCTGCTCACGGCTCTCTCCTCATGCTCATCTTTGGCATTGCCTAGCAAACGCCGTCTCGCGTTAGGGTTTTGGAGTGGTAAAATAAAGTTATTAAAGGGCTTTAGGTGGTATGGCTGTAAATAAAAAGTTTGAGGGATCATATAAGAAAATAAGGAGATTTTTAGTGGTACCTATGTAAATCCCTCTTAATCTTATAACAAAATAATAACTTCATTAATTTTTTAAAATAAAATGTATATTTTTCATGTATAAAAAATTTATATTTATAAATATTAAATACATAAATACATTAAAATTATGTACTATGTATGTAAATTTCTCTTTTAAGATATTAGATTAATTAAGTTATTATTATTTCTATTTTAATTAATATATAATTCACTATGCAAATATTAATAAGATTATTTTTTAATTTAATATATTTTAATTTAATTTATTTTTTACTAATTAATTATCAATTAATATATTATTTTAAGTTAATTATAAATTAATTTTAATTAATCATTCAATAGTAATTAATAAAAAATATTAATTAATAATTAATATATTTTAAAATAATAAAAAATTGATTGAAATTAAATTATTTTTTAAAATTTATATGTCAACTCATGCATTTAAATCCTAAAATAATTTATCAAATAGTTTTATGAATTTAATCAAATTCATCATCTCTTATGTCAAATGTTTTTTTAGAATTTAACTATCTTAAGATTTATTAAATTTAAATTTATAGAATTTATTAACTTCTACTCGTAGCCAAATAGCCCCTTCGCTTACATAGCTTTTTTCCTAGAAGAGATCTAGCTAAGAGTGCACGCTACTCAATTTAAATAAAAAAATCAAACAAAATTAACGTTATTAGATCAATTTGGTTTGATTTGCAAACATATGATTCGGTTTTCCATTATAAATATTAAGCTACTTTATTTTCGTGTTAAAAAAAGATCAATAAACTAAAGAAATTAAAATAGTTAAGAAATTAAATATAAATATGTAATTTTAGTTATAAATGCTATACTATTTGATATGACCGAAAATTATTTAATTCGAAAGCAATGTGATTAACATTATGAGTCAAGGTTAATCCAGATCAAGTGCTTAAAATATAATTGAAAATTTTGCGATATCAGTCGTCTCCTAAATAAGGAGTGTTTATAGTCACATCGAGTGTCTTGACAAGCCAGATCTAACAAACCCAATATCTCCTAATTCTGATTTCGTTTAAGCATTCAAATACTTAAAATACATCTGATTATCAATTGAATAATTTTGAGTCGTCCGATGGAGTGGTTTGAATTTTGTATTTTAAATGTCATTAATCTATAAATAGTTTCATTCTTGTGAGGAGCCTAAGAGAAGAGAGCTCAATGCAAGATCCTCCAAGCATAATCGTAGTCATCGGCCGGTCGCCGACCACCACCGCCGGTCATTGCCGCCGACCACCGCCACCGGTCATCCGTGACCCAGCGCCGTCGTACCACCTTGCGCCCTCGACCACCACCCGTCCGGCCACGCCGTCAGCCGGTCCGCGGTCGTAGACCCGCGTCGTCGATCGTCACGCCGACCGGTCGTCGGTGCACCGCACCATTGATCATCGTGTCGTGACCGCATTGCCGACTACCGCCGATAATGGTTGCCGACCTCAGGTCGGTCATCACACCGGACGCCGCATCATTTCGGCCGTCGTTATTCATCGTTATTCCAACTATTGCGTAGTTATTGTTACGATTCCCAGGATTCTTTATTATCTACATCCAATCGTTATCGAAAAATAAAATTTTGTACTCCGGAGCAGATATATAGTAGAAGATTTATACTCGACTAGGCCCTGTGATTTTTTCCACATAAGTTTCTTGTTCACTCTTCAAATATATGTGTGTGTGTGTGTTAGATTTCACAATAAGGCTAAAGCGCAAATTTTTATTCTACCGCAATGTTCTTCATGCAGGTTTGGCGTCGTGCAGGGAATCAAACCTCACAATCACAATCTCTGTGAACACATGCATTATGACCAACATGCACAATATTCGCAATAATGGAGCCTCCTACTCTAACTCTCGTCACTTCCGAAACCAATCCTTGAACCAAGGGCCACTTCACTTCGATGACCCATAGGCGGACCGTGAAGGTGCAACCTGAACCTTCTAGAAGATCTTGTTCGCAGAATGGAAGAGTCTCAAAATAAGATAATTCAACTTTTACGAGAAACACGATAGCCACTACTGCAACAAACACATCTCCCCTAAGATCGATCGTTAGCCAGGAGAGGTCAAAATGCTAATACGAGACCTTCTCGCCATCAGGGTGAAGTTCCTCCTCTTCCAGACTGTGATGCTGACCTCTTTGACACTGCTAGTTTTATTCATCCATCACTTGCAGCTCAACCAATTGCTAACCCACCAATTATTGTCAATAGCTTGACCCATTCTCGTTCAGTTGATTCCACCCGTCATGTTATACGTGTGGAATTACAATGCTTAGTGCGAGAAGAATTTCACTTTAAAGATGGAAATCATCTTCTCTCTCATCGTAGTTATCAGGAGTCTTCACCTTTGGCTGAAACTATTCTTCAACATCCTATTCTTCTCCCCTCTGTTTATCATTCCTATAATTATTGCAACTTCATCGGGGGTGAAAGGAATGCACTGTCCACCTAGAAAGAAAGCTTGCTTCTCTATGTCCCATCAAGACAGGATTGAGGTAATGGCTATTGAGTCTTGCTGAATTCCGTGGAGTCTAATGAATTGATGCATATGAAGCCTCTTTAAAATGTCAATGACTTCATCACTAAATCGTGCTTTAATATTATCGTAAACGCTTATTGAGCTTCTCGAAGTTATCCGACATAGGTAAACTTCAAAATGAAAAGTCGGTTAATGAGAGTACGATGCAAATCACTCATAAGAAATAACCAATCAGCCTCCAAATTATTCCAAATTGATTTGTAATGAACATATTTCCTCCAAACAGACCAAAGAAATTGGAAAAAAAATGGCCTAAATCGTCTGTACTTTTAAGAGAGTACAGAGAGTACAAATACAAAATAACACTAAAAAACTAACCAAACAAATAGTACAGATACAAAATAATGCTAAAAAACTAATCAAATAGCCTCCAAAATATTCCTGATGGATTGCAATGAACATATTTCCTCCAAATAGGCCAAAGAAATCGGAAAAAATTGACCAAAATACTCTGTACTCTCATGATAGTACAAAGAGTACAGATGCAGAAATTTCCTAGAAACCATCCAAACAGAGAGTACAAATGCAAAATAACACTAAAAAATCAACCAAACAGCCTCCAAATTATTCCTATTTGATTGTAATGAACATATTTCCTCCGAACAGGCCAAAAAAACTGAAAAAAATAACTAAAATGCTATGTACTCTCATGAGAGTACAGAGAGTACAGATGCATAAATCTCTCAAAAACTATCCAAGCAGTCACCAAATTGATTCCACTGGAATATAATGAACATAATCTGAACAACTAGGCCAAAAAAACTGGAAAAAAAAGTCCACAAAATCATCTGTACTCTCAAGAGATGCAGATGCACACTAAAAAAGCCAAAACATCCTCCAAATTATTCACGGTAGATTATAATGAACATATTTTTCCAAAGCATGACCAGAAAGCGGGAAAAAAAAATGAAAATGCTCAGACTCTCATGAGTATAGAGTACTGATCAATCCCATCCAAACATCCCTCCAAATTACTTTCAATGTAATATAATGAACATATTTCTCTAAATTAAAAAATGGCTAAAATCATCGTACTCACAAGAGAGTACAAAGAGTATAGATGCAAAATAACACTAAAAAACTAACCAAACAGCCTCCAAATTATTCCTGATGGATTGTAATGAACATATTTTCTCTAAACAGGCCAAAGAAATAAGAAACAAATGACCAAAATGCTCTGTACTCATGAGAGTATAGAGAGTACAGATGCAAAAATCTCCCAGAAATAATCCAAATATCCCTCCAAATTACTTTCAATGTAATGTAATGAACATATTTCCTCCAAACAACCTAAAGAAACTGGAAAAAAATGGCCAAAATCGTCTATACTCTCAAGAGAGTATAGAGAGTACAGATGCAAAATAACACTAAAAACTAATCAAACAGCCTCCAAATTATTTCTCATAGATTGTAATGAACATATTTCCTCCAAACAGGCCAAAGAAATAGGAAAAAAAATGACCAAAATGCTCTGTACTCTCATGAGTACAGGAAATCTGATCAAAATCTCCCAAAAACTATCCAAACATCCCTCCAAATTGCTTCCAAAGAAATGTAATGAGCATATTTCCTCCAAACAGGCCAAAGAAATTGAAAAAATTGGCCAAGAGATGCAAAATAACACTAAAAATTAACCAAATAGCCTCCAAATTGTTCCTAATTGATTATAATGAACATATTTCCTCCGAACAGGTCAAAAAAATTAGAAAAAAATGACTAAAATGCTCTGTACTCTCATGAGAGTACAGAGAATATAGATGCATAAATCTCCCAGAAATCATCCAAACATCCTTTCAAATTGCTTCCAATAGAATGTAATGAACATATTTCCTCCAAACAGGCCAAAGAAACTGGAAAAAATTGGCCAAAATCGTATGTATTCTCAAGAGAGCACAGAAAGTATAGATGCAAAATAACACTAAAAAACTAACCAAACAGTCTCCAAATTATTCCTAATGGATTGTAATAAACATATTTCCTCCGAACAAGCCAAAAGACTGGAAAAAAATGACCAAAATGCTCTGTACTCTCATGCGAGTACAGAGAGTACAAATGCATAAATCTCCTAGAAACTATCCAAACATCCCTCCAAATTGCTTCTAATGGAATGTAATGAATATAATCTCAAGAAACTAGAAAAATAATAATTACTTTTAATGGAATGTAATGACCATATTCTCCCATCCGTAAAATAAAGCATAAAATATGAAGAAAATTATTTGTACTTTCATGAGAGTATAGATAGTACAGATGCAAAAATCTCCCAGAAATCATCCAAACAGCTATCAAATTGCTTCCACTGAAATGTAATGAATATAATCTGAATAATTAGGCCAAAAAAACTGGAAAAAATTGGCCAAAATCGTCTGTACTCTTAAGAGAGTATAGAGAGTACAGATGCAAAATAACACCAAAAAACTAACCAATCAGCCTTTAAATTATTTCTAATGGATTGTAATGAATATATTTCCTCCAAACAGGCCAAAGAAATTGGAAGAAAATGACTAAAATGCTTTGTATTCTCATGAGAGTATATAGAGTACAGATGTAAAAAATCTCTAAAAACCAAGCAATGACCCTTCAATTTGCTTTATAAGCCATGTAATGAGCATTTTGTATCCAAACAGGGACATATGTATTTTTAAAAAAATGCCAAAATAGGTTGTACTCTTGGAGTCTGAAGAGATACATCTGAAAACCGAAGCAAACCAAAAAATTAACTACCACAAATTTTAATCTTGTCTTATCATCCATCGTAATCAGCCACATAATTCATCTTGAAATGACCAAACATCATCATGTGATATATTAAATATTTCATAAGGCTAATCAGTTCAAAATTTGAAAATAACGGCGTGTACCATCTTGTGATGGAGTACATGCAAACATCTCCAAAAATTACTAAAATACATCCCGTTCATTTAAAGAACTCGAATGTTCTAAAATGTTCTCATACTAGACATTAAGAAGAATAGAGAAAACTTTAATTTCATTAAAGTTCAGAACAGTGTAAATACTCATTGTCGCCACAATCTCAATGGAAGTTATTCACAAGATTTGCTAAATCTAAGCTGGACATTAATGGATCGAGGCGAAAGCTAGCGGAGAAAGCCCTAAACCTGTCATGAGCGGTAGAATGTCGAATGGCCTCTCGTTTTTTCTTCTTTCATTTGTTTGAATGAGGCGGGCCGGACTGCCGGGATAAATGGTCGTGTTGTCCGTCATTCTGACACCATTAAGCACTAAAATGAGAAAAAAATCTCTCGATATGCATCAAGTTATGATTGAAGTCTGCATATAAAATTATGTGCGAATTGTGAATGTAATATTTTATCCACAGAGTGAGCTCGTTGAGCTTGCATGTAATAAAAGAAAGTAAAAGATTTTGTTTTAAATGTCCAAATTTTATCACGAGGCATATGCTCTCTCTTTTTTATTTCATCATTACTATTATTTTATTTTTGACATGACTTACATGTGTTGTCACATCACATGAATTAGAAAGAAATATATAAATTTAAATTTTTTGTCTTTTTTTTTTTCTTTTTCTAATTTTATGTAACCTAATTTTTTTTATCATAAATGATTTTAAAATTTTTATAAATTTTAATAATTTTAGTAAAAAATTAAATAAAATTTTATAAGTTATGTGTATAAATCAAAATAATTTTAATGATGATTAAAAATTATTTATAATATGAATTCATAATTTAATAATTTAATTATTTTGATTTATTGACAATATATTTTATATATAATATTTGCTTATAATTAATTATTTTGATTTAATTTTAAACAAATTTTATTTGATATTTAGACTTGGTTTAATCTCTCTCTCATTTGTAGTTTATTTTAGATTTCAAATGGATTATATAAGGTTGAATTTTGCTGTTTGTTATATATATATATATATATATATATATATATATATATATATATATATATATATATATATATATATATATATATATATATATATATTAGTGAAATTCAATTCATAATTTGATTAAAATTATATTTGATTCAAACAATTTATTAAAGATATGAATGATCTTTTGATCAAACTTAGAACTTTAATTTCAATGCATTATAATTTAAGAAAACTTTAATATATTTTAACTGAGTTAAATTATCTCATGATTTATTAGCATCGATCAATGAATTAATTTTATTATAGCTATAAATCATATAATTTCTCGACCTCAATCCAAAAATGAGATCAATAGGCTCATCAAATCACAGTAGTAGACCCAGAGTTACTTTGAGGCATTTTCTTGGAGGCCTTCAACTTGAACCGTTTTACTCTTCATTAATAGGAGATATATTTTGATATAAATTACTATCAATAAAGTTATTAGTGCACATCAAAGACAATATGAGTATACCTCTAAACACAAGTACGTACTAGAAGAGATTACAACAATATCTAAATGAAAAAGGGATAAATATTCAAGAGATCAATTTCATCATAAGACTTTTAATTATACTCCATTAAACACATTTAAGACTAACATCATAATGGAGATTTAGAATTTTGAATATCCTAAATGACCAAAAAATATAAAAAATTCAAATGATAGAGACCAATCACAATATTATCACTTTCATCATTTGAATGTGCATTTAATAGAAAAATCTATTTAACTGTAGGAAGAAATTAAATGTTTAGTTCAATAATAACATCAAAGAAATCATGGTTAAAAATTATTAGAGCTATTGAATAAGTAGTATCACCACTATTTATATAAGTGAAGAACTCATCACATAAGTAACATAAAGAAAACAAGTTTTTACTTCATTGGAACATAAAATCGTATATCTTTCAAGTAAATTTTTATTATCAATAACTTTAAAAAAAAAACATTGCACTCTATAAATTTTTCCAAAGTGACATCTCTGAAGAAGCATCGATGGGAAGCTAATAGTGAATAAAATTCTCACTAAAAAGACCACATAATGGCAGTTGATAAATATGATTTCCACTGATAACCCCTGAAAGGCATGTCCCTTAAGAATCCTTAATGAGAAGCTAGTAATGAATAGAGTCCTCACTATAAAGATCTAAGAAAATAAGTGGTTGATAAAGTATTCACTCATTAAAAATCATAGAAGGTATAAGTATATTAAAATTTTCAGAAGACAAAAATTTATATACATGAGGGCAAAAGCCTTAACAAATATTATAGATAAATTGGAATATGTGAAGAAGGTTTACGCATCACTTATCCAAGACAGTTTTAAACATCTACACAGAGAAACCTGAAATCACGCTAGAGCTTGAATGTGGGATACATGCTACCTATCAAGTACAATTTCAAGCCTTAGCACTGAGGAGAATTGGAGATTATGAAGGGAGATTCGCACATCGTTTACATAGGATAATGGAGAAAACTAGGATTTATAGAGAAAAAAGAGGAGCCTTGAATCACATTAAATCTTAAATGCAGGATATAGATCGTGTGATAAGGTCTATTTATGATTGATTAATTTATTTTAAATCACATAATCCACCATCAGATGTCTCATATTAATTATTTTAATTCAAATTTTTTATTTATCATTTAAGTAACTTAATGACAATAAAATTGAGTGTTTCTAAGCACTTTAAATTTTTTCTGTTGAGTTACTTGGAAGGCACCTGTGTGCTTACTGATGTGTGTGTGCGCCTATGGATACATGGCTGCACGAGTGCATGCCTGCATATGCACAGGTGCCCTTGCACGTGCACATGGATGCTCTCATG
The DNA here is from genome assembly GCA_021442155.1 of Cymbidium sinense. Classification (NCBI taxonomy): domain Eukaryota; kingdom Viridiplantae; phylum Streptophyta; class Magnoliopsida; order Asparagales; family Orchidaceae; genus Cymbidium; species Cymbidium sinense. Next base: position 200,599,031 of record CM038215.1, read on the forward strand.
TGCGAAGGTGCATTCGAGTGTGCCTACTCGCCAGTCGCCAATGTCAGAGAACGCACATACGCGCGAGTACGCTCACCAGTAGACCTCAATAGGCACTCAACCGCTTGCATGCTCGTTGTAACTACTGGTGGTCATCTTAGCAATTCTCATGTAAATATTTTTTAATAAGAGATTTATTTTGGATGCTTCAAACTTAATTTTGGTATTTTTAAATGACTAAAAAACTTTATGGCTTTTTAAATTTTTTCATATTTTTGTATCAATTAAAGAGTTAATATTATAAGTGCGCATGAATTTTTTTATATTTTTGAACGAAATAAATTTTGACATTCAAAAATAGATGAGCAAATGATATATGATATTAAAATTTATAAAATTAAGCACATATCTAGAGGCAATACTTATATTCAATTTTATAAAATTAAATTAGAAATAATCTAAATTCCAATTTTTAAAAATTTACAGTCAAAATGAATATCTCGATGAAGAGCAACAACATCAAGAATGGGTTAATGGTCTAAATGAACTCAAATCAAGCTTATATAGCTAAAATTTTGAGATAATAATTAAATTATCAAATGATCTCTAAATTTAGTATACTTATAATGAATCAGCGACTTGTGAGAAGAATCCAATGAGCCTTAGATCACTTAATTCATAAGTCACTATGTACTCAAATCTTGGTTATAGATGATTTAAAAAAAATCATCTATAATCAAGTGAATCAATATACATTGTTTGATATAGTATTTTGATATTTTGGCTAAAGTTACAAAAATGCCCTTCCCAAAGTTCTATAAGTAGGACTCTACTTTCACCATGTTGGGATAGAGTAAGCGTAGGCCTAGAGGAGAGTTAAGGTTAGAGCTAATAGCTAAACTTAAAAGTTTAAAGATATCTACCACCAATAGCTATCATCCACCTTTGGCCCAACATCGTTTAAACACACCACTATTAGTTGTAACATTATTCAAAGGTTGCCATTGCCTAACTTTTATACAATCACAACTTTGTAAATTTAATTCATCTATCCTTGGAGAAGAGTGAAACTTTGTAACTCAAATACAATGGCTTATTTGAAGTGAGTAAGGCCCCATAAATTTTGTCTTTTTTCTTAGGTTTTTTTCAAAAAAAACTCTAGTATTCTACATACTCTCTTTAATTATTTTTATGTGTGTGTGTGTGTGTGCGCTAGATTTTCATGTAAAGTTAAGACTTAAAAAAATTTTCAATCTACTGTCATGAATACTCTAGCATGCAACAGTAATAGAAAACATTGAGTTTAGTTAAGATACTTGATCATAATGCTTATATTGAAAGAAGTATTTTTTTAAGATTGTTCTTACTTACAAACCTTTTTATTTAATTTTTCTTTAAATTAAACTTCTAATTTCATTTTGATTATTTCACCATCTTTATCTTAAAAGACTATTTTTGTTAATATGGTTGGGTGATGGTGGTTCAACGATTGTGGTTGATTAATACTAATTGTTGGCAGTGATTATCAGAGCCAACTATTAGGAAGGGATTTATAGCCATTTACATCTCCAAATTCTCTCTTTTTTAAAAAAAAATTGATGGCTGTTGACCTTTCTTTTAGAGTGAGTTCTCAACTTCCACTTCTTAGACTTAGGAGTTTTCTAGACACTAAGACTTTCTTAGTCATAAGATACTTCTAGTGATTAGGTGAACACTTAACCTAAGCCTAGAGACTTAGAAGGGTTAACCATAGGAATAGGTTATGCTTTAGGAGCTTAGAAAAACTTGTCTACCTTATAGCCTAAACCCAATCTATGCTTTCCTTCTCAAATTCAAATCCTAAACATAAATCAATTCCAAATCAAATGATTCAAACTCATGACCAAATTCAAATTTAAATTACAAAAAAAAAAAAACCTTTCTAAGCCCTTTGATTTCATCTTATGAACTTAGCCTTAAACCAAATTCAAATCAATCCCAATTCAATTGATTTCTTCAAATATCAATTCAATCTTTCAATCAAACTATCAAAATTCAATTCAAATCCAACTTCAAATGATTCAATTCTATAATCAAATCCAAACTCAACCAAGTATCCAACTTAAACCATTTTGACCTACCTCCATGAGCTTGGTCAAATTTGCTTTCAAATCACTCCAAACTCAAGTGATTTTCTCATAAATCACTAATATCTTCATTTGTATTCCCAAATATAAATGAAATATAAATTCAAATGGCCAAAACTAAATCCAAAATCAAACCAAAATCCAATTTGTACCCTTTGAACCAATTACTTGAACTTGGTCAAATCCTATCCAAATCAACTCAAAACCCATGATTTTTTTCATGATTCAATCACTCATTCAATCATTATTCCAAATATAAACATAAACTACAATTATCAAACCAAATCCAAGCTAACCCAAATGAAATCCAAACTATCCAAAACCCACCACATGCCAAATTGATTGAAACCATCGACTCAAACCCACTCATGATCAATGATTGGACATAACCAAATAATCAATTGAGCCAAACCAAGTCAAATTGGCCATTTGACCCAAGTTGACCCAAATTGGCCTAAAAAGTTAAAAATGGGTCAAATCATGATTTGATCCAAATTGATTAAAACTAATGACTCAACTTCCTTCCAAATCACTTATTGAACTTGGCCAAAGCCATGATTGAGCCCAATTTGACCCATTGATCAACTTGACCCAACCCAGCCTAAATTGACCTAAAGGATCAAATTGGCCAAAATTTCAATTAAATTCAAATTAAACCAAACCAAAGCCTACAATCATTTTCACTCAATCAATTGAACTTGACTCAACTCCTAACCCAACCCAATTTGGTCAAACTGGTCAAATTTGAGCCAAAATACTTCAAATCATCATTTGAATCTAATCCAACTTTTAGTTTGACCCAATTTGACCAATTGGTCAACTTAACCTGACCTAGCCCAATTTGACCTACATAGGTCAAGTTGAGTCAAACCCATTTGAATTAAACCAAAGGCCATTCCAACCTGACACAACTAATCCTAAACTCACTTGGGATTAGCCCAAAATCAACCCAAACTCATTTGGAGCCAAACCCAAGGTGACCCCTCTCGAAAATGCCATCACACATGTGATCTTACCCAAAAGAGAGCCAAGTCCACTCTCCCATCACATTTGGCAGCCATCTATCACCTCAATAGGGACCTACCTAGCTTCTTAGCCCACTCTATGGAGGCTTGGGCTGGCCAATCCCATCATTGGTTTTGAAAAATTCGGCCATCCCTGTGAAATGAGAGAAAGAAGCCTCATTTCATGTTATCCTGAGTTCATTCAGCTCCCAAGAGCTTCCCCAAGCAAAGAGCATTCCTTCTCCACCTTCTTTGAGTGAGTTTTGAGTTAAAAAAATATAAAAATAAAGCTTTTCTGATGAGGAGGCGACAACCATTGGTGAGGACGACGTTCCAAAAGGAGGTAAGGGTTCAAACTCATTCCAAAGCTTTCTCTCACACATGGGAGTTCGCTTGGATATTCACCGCCATCGAAAACCATCCACGACGAGATAATTTCTTCAAACTTTAGTCTGCCATAGGATCTTTTATTTGATCAAATGTGTGCGCGATTTTAGGAACTATCCTTAGATTCCCCTTATATTTTTCATCTTACATCATCCCCACACGTTTCAGGACATTTTTTGGCGAAGATCGCCAAATCAATCAGCGGTTTATAGCTTTTTTTGCTTTTCGCTGGTTCGATTTGGAGAAAAGCACTATCCAATCTTGAAGACGGTCAGTGCATCAAAATCGTGTGATTTCAGCCATTGATCGTCGGCGTGTTTTCAGCGTTGATCGTCGCTGACGGTTAGATCTCACCGATCGGATGGTCGATCTCGCGTCCGCGCATTACGCGTTCAGCTCATTTTTGCGGGGCTCGCCACGTGAGGCTGCGCGAGTCGATGGTGTGTGGCATGGCACCGCGCCGGATAATCAATGATCTTTGCATTACCACATCGGCGCGCGAGCTTCTTGTGTTAAGTGAGAAATTCAGGATTTTTAGATTTTAAAAATGATTTAAGCTATCTGAAACTTCAAAAATTCATAAAAAATAAAATACTCATAAATAAATTGCAAATATGGCCTTATTGGATTATTCTTTCCGAGAGGAATCCAATGATCTAAAAATTCCTAATTTTGGCTGAGTATTGTGAGCTTAATGTAGGTTTTAGTGAAAAATCAAATTTTATTAATTACTCTAAAAAATACAAATCAGATTGTAGTGAAATTTTCAAGGATTAAAATTAGACTTAAAATAGACTTACCATAAAACCTTCAATATAAAATGATGGCTGTATTGAAAGATATTGAATTTAGAAGTTCAAATGGTCTATTATAATTAAATAAATCAATATGCCTTATAAAATTAGGTTAAATTAGCTGAAACTTTGGAAATTCATAACTAATCCTAGAAAAATCTAAAAAATACAAATGAGGCTCATTTTAAAGGTATTTTAGAGGAGAATCCAAGAAAGGTATTATTAATTAATTTTGAACAGTAATTTCTACTTAGTTAAGGTTTATTTAAAAACATAATTAGCATAATTACTCTCTGATTAATTATCCAATTAATCTCAAAATTTTCAAAGATGTTTAAAGGCCTAACCTCTACCTCCTCAATTTTTCTTGAAATTTATTGGATAGTTAATTAGGAAAATTGATTGATTAAATCTTAATTATTCTCTTATTTTAATTAACAATAATTAAGCAAATGAATAGTAATTTAATCCACTAATTAAGATTATTTCTCTCTATTAACAGTGAAGAGTTTTAGGGAAATGGTTTGGGTTCATTTCTTGTGACAATTTTGTTAAGCCTCTTCATTTAATTTCAATTAATTAAGGATTAAGTAATTAATTAACCTTTTGATTAACTAACTTAATTAGGATGTGAGCTATTTTAGAGCTTAATTAATTGGAAGGAATTAGTGATTGGGATTGAGACCTCTCTCTTGATCCCTCTCTCTAAGTTAATTTCACCATCTTAATTAAAGATATTCAAAGGTTTTAATTAATCAATTAATGGCTTAATTAAAATTAAATTATTTTAAAATCCAAATCACCTTTAAATAACTTGATCAATTTTGGGCAGCCCTTTAGATGTTTAATAGTCTAAAGGAATTTAATGAAATTATGATTAGCTTGCATGTGTAAGAAAATCATAAGAGTAATTAATTAAATCCCTTAAGCCTAATTAATTATTAATCATGAGCCAATTGCATTATGTCTCTTTCATTTCTTAAGAGCATTGCTAATTTACTTTTCATGTGGTTTCATCTCATATTTGCTCATCATTATTTAGTTAATTAACTTAATATGATGTAGGTAAGGATTAATTAATTCACTTAATCCATACCTTAACCTAAGTAAAGACATAAAATCAACCTAAATATTCTTCACTAAACTAAATTAACTCACACATGAGGAATGAGATTAGGATTAGCAAACCACTTTCATTTCTTAAATCAAATCAAACTCAAAAATTAAAAATATCATTAAAGAACTTTGGTTTATTTTAAATAGCCTTATTTAGTATGATTGTCCTTAGAAATTAATTAGAATGAATGAGATCATGTGCTTATGTTCCATTATTTCTTTCAAATCATGTTAAATATTAATCATGCATTCATTTCTTTTAAAATTAACTAAATGAAATGGTTTCTTTTATGTCAAATTACATGTGTTGATTTAAATGAAAAATAGGTGTGGCTATTATTACTATTAAACTAAAAGTTATTTTCAAAAGCCTATAAATCACTTATAATAGATGGAGTAATGTTAATTACAAATATCTATAAGTTTGCATGTGTTGATAACATAAGTTATGCAATATGAAGCTCTCTTTCCTTGCCTTATATGGATTTGTATGAGATTTATAAATATATAGTTCATTTGAAAAGAACATAATATTTGTCTAAATCTACTCCTATGCATCTCCATGCTAAGACTTAGAAAGAATTTCATATCACATATGTAAATCATATAATCAAATCAAATATAACTTCTTGCATGAATTCTCATTCTTATGGTTCTTTTTGTACATTCATATGTATATAAGAAAAGTGGTATATTAGCCTGGACATCCCGGGGCTGTGAGAATTTAAGTAGCCATAAGTAGATCTTGTACCTTATGCCCATAGTGTAGAACAATAACATCGTACTCACTTAAAACTCTTATACATATGTATGTATGATATAACCAATGAATAAGAAGCATGAATCAAATAAATCAAATACAACTTTAGCATGGGTTTTTTATATTCTTATAGTTGCTTATACATCTATATGTATATAATAAAAATGGTATATTAGTCTGGACATCAGGGCTGCGAGGATAAGTAGCCTAAGTAGGTCTTGTACCTTACACCAGTGTAAAAATGGCGTCGTACTCACTTAAAACTTATACATATGAATGTGTAATGGATAAAAATCTCCTTTTTTATTAAAAAGACATGCATTCATAATTCAACCAAATGAAATATTTAAATTCCAAACACACTTCTTTGCATTCATCATTTAAGTGTGCTAAGACATACATTGTATGTATAGACATGCTTAGGATTTGATCATATGTGTGATATACATGATGAAAAGAAATGAATAAACATGTGTTATGTGAGTAATTCATTCTAATTAATCTTAAGATAGATTTCTTATTGAATAAGGTTATTTAGGGTGAACCTAAACTTAGGGTTAATTGAAACATGTAATAAATTATTCACTAAAGAGAATTGAGCTAATTAATTTGCCTAGAAGTGACTTAAGGTAGGGATGAAAGAGGGGTCCCTTCTCTTTCTTCTCTTTATAACACTTAGTTGTTAAGTGTAAGCTATATGAAATAAAAGAAAATACTAAGTAAAATTTTTAAATCAATTAAATCACTTAAAGAGAGAAATCAACTCTTTATAAATTAAATCTTTCACACTTAAGAAACTATAATCCTAAAGCCTAGTTAGGACATACCACACAAGCTTTAATACACACACATTAGAATATGTCACAACTTCTAGCTTTATGTTATGGCGGTGTATAGTTTGATGTATGCTTGTTTTGTGATGTATTATTGTAGACTAGATGTTAGAGTGTATGTGCGTAGTCTGGATGTTAGGCCGATATTAGCTTAATCATGTTTTTTGTAGTGGGTTGTGCTTAAGTGGTCGCTGTAATAAAAATATAAATATTTTTATTGTGCAAGTTACTTAACCTCTAAGCATAACCCATTGATAGGTGGGCTCGGTTACCCATGTGTAGGGTGCTAAGTCCAAATTCATATAACTGTTTAGGTTGTATGGTGTGTTTAACTAACATTTATTTTGCAAGTATAGCTAGATTTACTTTTCTTTTTTTAATATAATTTTACATTAGGATTATGATAAGTGTTATGGGGATTAGGATGAGCATTGGTTAAAAGACCAAGTCTTATGTACTATGTAATGCCTAGGAGCCTACCAAATCAAATGAAGCAAAATAAATACAACAACAACAACAACAACAACAAGCCTTAATCCCACTAGGTGGGGTCGGCTACATGAATCCTTCATCTCCATTGTGTCCTATTATGTGCCAAATTCTCATTTAATTCAAGTATACTAAGATCATTTTTTATACATCTTAACCAAGACTTTTTGGTCTACCTCTACCTTTCTTAACATAAGGCAAATCTAATACATCTACTCTCTGTGGTCATACTAGCTTTATGTGGCCAAACCATCTAGGCGATCTCCTAATCTTATCTACCAGCTACTCAACTTTTCCCGAACATACTCATTTTGCATTCTATCTCAAGAGTAAAGCCACTCATCCACCTAAGCATCCTCATCTCGTAACATAACTTAGTCTTATACTTCTCTTTTATTGGCCAACATTCGCACCATAAGTCATTTGGGTCTTACCACCATCTTATAAAATTTTTCCTTAAATTTAAGTGGAACTTTTTATCACATAATAGGCCGGATGCATTCCTCCACTTCAACCATCCAACTTGAATTCTACTAATAATCTCCATCATTTCACCATCATTTTGAATGTGCCTAAATATCATATCACTCTTATTAATAATCTTCTAAAGTCACAACCATCACTAAAACTTCTCTGTTACACTCCATATATTCAGTTTAGATCTACTTCTAAAACCTTTAGACTCAGAAGAAATAATACACTTATCATTTGTAATCTATAATTATTCTTTTTTTACAAGGATGTATGGGGTAGAGCTATCCACATTTGTTTTGTCATTGTCTTTCTTTTTAATTGTTTGATATTTTATTTAGCTTATGCATTAGAAACAACATGTATTTTTATAGTTTATTTATAATTAGTGATTATTGTATGACCTAGATGTGATTAGGCTCTTAGGATAAAAATTAAATTTTCTATCCTAACTAATCACTCATAATTAAATTTTCTAAACAACTCATAATCTCACATAAAACTTAGGTATTAAATCAAGATAATAAAAGATTTAGCAACCCATTAGTTGGATGTTGTATGTTTAATATCATGCATATCATGTTATTTCACTATTACTAAGAGAGGGCTTTCATTTTTGCTAGATAATAAGGGCTTAATCTTTGAGAGCCTACGATGGAAGAACACCTCTTTCTCTTTTGATTTGGCCCATAATCAATTTTCTCATGCATTCAGGCATATAAAATCCTATAGCCTCGCCGTATGAACTATGGGCCATGCTCAACCCTTACGAATAGTTGGCCTCTTCAGGAAAATGAGCTCGTATTATGAACTACTTGGATTTTATTATATTAAGCCATTATTCATGTCACTCATGCTCTAGTCTCTTAGGGAGTGGGTTGAAGGACTTAGTTTTTTTTTTTCTAAATAATAACAACCTAACCATCTTGCAAAGAATAAGACTTGCCTACATGAATTTAAAACATATGAGGAGTTAGCTGGCTGCCACTCCATGCGATAATAAGTCTAGCATTCAGGTGGTTTACTCTCTCTTATGGAGGCAAATAATATATACATTTTCACCATAGATTTAGTCGCTTTGCCCAAAGCTCTAGATTTAGGATAGATTATGTTTCCCTTTAGGCTACTAGCATAAATCCTCACTTCTTAGGCATCATAATAATCTCGTATTGTTAGAGTATAAGTCCTAACTTTCTAATGAAATGTTAACTCAAACATATAAAATCTCTTCAATTTCAAAAATATAAAGCCCAACCATAAGATAGATTGGAATGTTCATTAGCCTTCCTAGTATCATGAACATTCCCTACTTTTCTCCTTTGGCTTCGATAATAAGTCTCTACTCTTGATCCATCCCACTTGATTTTCTAAAATATAACTAATTTGTTGATAGTCATATCTTTAAATTCTTTGGAAACAATAATCGTCTACTTTAATTGAGAGTATTCTTAAGAGACTCACTTTCCTTAAGATGTAATTAATTATTGGGGCTTACCTCCATAGGAAACTTAACGAACCTGGCTTTAAATAAACCCTACTTTATTCATCCATGTAAGGTAGAAGAAAAATATCTGGTATATTAGAGCTCATGTAGGAGTTCTTATTAGGTGATCGTCAGATTGTAGTAGTGATTTATCTTTCGAGATAAACATATTCTTGATATCGCACATCACTTAAATCTCAATCTGTGTGGTGTCCCACCATATATACACACACACACAACCAACCAAAAATAAACACCACAAGGGCCTCTCTCATTTCATGAGAGGATGGGAGTCTATTTATGATTGATTAATTTATTTTAAATCCCATAATGCACCATCAGATGTCTTATATTAATTATTTTAATTCAAAATATTTTTTATCATTTAAGTAACTTAATGATAACAAAATTGAGTGTTCCTAAGCACTTAAAATTTTTTTTGTTGAGTTACTTTGAATGCGCCTATGTGCTTACCGATGTGTGGATGTGCATATGCATAAATGGCTGCACGAGCGCATGCCTGCATATGCACAGGTGCACTTGCACATGCACATGGATGCTCACATGTGCGCAGGTGCATTCGAGTGTGCCTGCTCGCCAATGGTAGAGAACGCACATACGCGCGAGTATGCTTGCCAGCACACCTCAGTAGGCACTCAACCGCTTGCGTGCTCATTGTAACTATTGGTGGTCATCTTAACAATTCTCTTGTAAATATTTTTTAATACTAGATTTATTTGCGATGCTTCAAACTTAATTTTTGTATTTTTAAATGACTAAAATACTTTATGACTTTTTAACTTTCTTATTTTTGAATCAATTAAAGAGTTAACATTATAAGTGCACATGCATTTTTTATATTTTTGAACAAAATAAATTTTGACGTCCAAAACTAGATGAGCAAATGATATATGCTATTAAAATTTATAAAATTAAGCATAAATCTTGAGGCAATACTTATATTCAATTTTATAAAATTAAATTAGAAATAATCTAAATTCTAATTTTAAAAAATTCTGATCAAAATGAATATCTCGATGAGGTGAAAACAAAGAATGGGTTAATCTAAGTCTAAATGAGCTCAAATCAAGCTTCAAAAATATAGTTGAAAATTTTGAGATAATACTTAAATTATTTAATGATATATAAATTTAGTGTGCTTATAATTGAATCAAGCGACTTAATGAGAAGAATCCAACGAGCCTAAGATTGCTTAATTCATATGTCATTATGCACTCAAATCTTAAAAAAATCATCTATAATAAAGTGAATCAATATAAATTGTTTGATACAGTATTTTGATATTTTGGCTAAAGTTACAAAAATGCCCTTCCCAAAGCTTTGTAAATAGGACTCTATTTTCACCATGAAGGGATAGAGTAAACGGAGGCCTAAAGGAGAGCTAAGATAACAACTAAGAATGTTAAAGTTTAAAGTTATCCATGACATATCATCCTTTATTTCCGTATCACATATAGTGGCCAGATTCTACCTTCATATACTTAGTTGTAACATTATTCAAAGGTTGTTATTGACTAACTTTAATATGATTACAATTTTGTAAATTTAATTCATCTATCCTTGGAGAAGAGTGAAACTTTGTAATTCAAAATACAATAGATTATTTGAAGTCAGCAAGGCCCCATACTTTTTTGTCCTTTTTCTTAGGTTTTTTTTTTCATAAAAACTCTAACATTCTACATACTCTAATTATTTCGGGGTGGGTGGGTGTGTTGGATTTTTATGTAAAGTTAAGACTCAAAGATTTTCAATCTACAGCTTTGAATACTCTAGCACGCAACAGTAATAGAAAACATTGAGTTTAGTTAGATACTTGATCATAATGCTTAGATTAAAAGAAGTATTTTTTTTAAAGATTATTCTTACTTACAAACCTTTTTATTTAATTTTTCTTTAAACTAACGTTCTAATTTCATTTTGATTATTTCACCATCTTTATCTTAAAATACTATTTTTGTTATTATGGTTGGGTGATAGTGGTTCAACGATTCTAGTTGATTAATAATAATTGTTGGCTGTGATTATCAGAGTCAACTATTAAGAAGGGATTTGTAGTCATTTACATCTCCAAATTCTCTCTTTTTAAAGTTGAGGGCCCCTCCCATTTCATGAGTGAATGGGAGTCTATTTATGATTGATTAATTTATTTTAAATCCCATAATGATCCATCTGATGTCTCATATTAATTATTTTAATTCCAAATATTTTTTTATCATTTAAGTAACTTAATGACAACAAAATTGAGTGTTCCTAAGCACTTTAAATTTTTTCTGTTGAGTTACTTATTTTGACTATAAGCACACAAAATTCAGATATCATTTAATCGTATAATTAATATCACAAAATTTTTAACTATGATTCAAGTAATTTATTTGAACTCATTTTGACTCAAATTAACTCACTTTTAGTGAGTTAGATTTATCTCGTAGAAACATTCATTTTAACTAAAATTTTATTAAAATTAGAGTTTAGATCATTTCGAAATTAGATCTAGAAATTTCTAACTCAATTATTATACTCATTTTTATGATTGTTTAAATAAAATTTTTAGTGATATATTGAGATTTGTAAATAAACATATGGTACATAGGTCCCTTCAAAAAATTATGCAATTCATAATCATTGTTTTTACATTTTAAAGTTGTTGCGTGCTAGAAAACTAGTTGCGGTAGAGTAAAGTTTGCCAAACTACTTTGGAAAGTCCGTCAACCTTTAAAGAGCGACAATAAAACTCAGAGTTTTTCGTGGAAAACCTCAAAAGAGGGGCCACCTTTTAAAAGCTTCCACTATAATGCTTTGAGTACAAGATCTTCCGATCACGGATTACAATTTGTATATGAAATGGCGGCGATTCTTGTAATAGATAATATTGGCGACGATGTTGTGATGGCCGATATTAGTCGGTGATGATAACAGACAATGGTGATGGCGGCGAGGATCACGGTGGTAGGCGATGGCGGTCGGCGGCGGTGGTTGGCGATCAGTGGCTGGATTGTCTTGGAGGATCTTTAGAGCTCTCTCCTCTCTCTTGCTTGCCTCCTTCTCACTCCCGCCATGCATGAGGAATGATTTTTAGAGATTGGAGTGGCGTCTCTGTAAATACATGCAAAATCCGAACCACTCCTCCAATGGGACTCATGATGATTCCCTCGATCATATGATGTATTTTGTGTATTTGAATGCTCAAATGAAGTCGAAATTAAGATCTTTGGCTTGTTGGGCAAAATCCACTCAATTTGACGATAAACCTATTTGAGAGCTTTTAGGAATTTAATTGATTTCTCAAAGTTTCCAATGATATTTTAAGTGCTTGATCTCAGTTTCAATTCGATTAGCTTGCTTTCGGGTTGAGCTTAGTTGTGAAATCAGCACACACATGTATTTAAGAGTGAACAATAAAACTCATTTTACGTGAAAACCTCGAAAGAGGGAAAAAACCATGGCCCTAAAAGCTTCCACTATGTATCATTTGAGTACAAGATCTTCCCAAATCAGGGATTAAAATTGTATATGAGAAATGAGCGCAATAGACAATATTCGATGTTGTGGCCGATCGATATTGTCGGTGATGATGACAACAATGAATTCGGACCAGCGAGGAGATCGTGGTGGTGGCGATGGCGGCCGACGGGTTGTGGCAGTCAGTGGCGGCGTTGTGCTTGGAGGATCTTTAGAACTCTCTCTCTCTCTTGCTTGCCTCTCCTTCAGCCTCATCATATGAGAATGAAATTTATTTATAGGTGGAGTGAGCGTCTCATAAATACATGCAAAATCCACTCCTCAATCGGACGGCTCATGATGATTCCCTCGATCATATGATGTATTTTGTATATTTGAATGCTCAATGAAATTGAATTGTAAGATCTTTGGCTTGTTGTTGGAAGCTCGTCGAGACACTCGATTTGACTATAATCGGTCCATATTTGAGAGCTTTTAGGAATTTAATTGATGTCTCAAAGTTTTCAATGATATTTTAAGTGCTGTTTGATTCGATTAGCTTGCTTCGCATCAAGATTAGTGCTTATTTAGAGGAATTTTCAGGGTCATATCAAAAGTATTTTTGAAATCTTCACAAATCTTTCTATGATCCTTATTATCAATGCAATAATTGCTAAATTTTTTCTTTATATGATTATTCATTTATGTATACATATTTTAAAAATAAATAAATCATATTCTTTTGATTATTCAGAGAATTTTTTTTTATAGATGTCCCAATATGGAAAACAAAATAGCTGTAAACAATTATGAATTTTTTCATAGATGTCGATGGAGAGCTATCTTGTCAACTTTCTTATAACAAAAAAAATAAAAATAAAAAAAAATCATTTATAGAAATGGAAAATTAAGAACAATAGCTTTATGGCATATACACTTTTGTTAATTGTAGACTTTAAATTTTTTTTGAGAGTTATTTGTCCACCAAAATTGGTTTAATTTTTTTATATGATCTTTTGATGTGTTGATTCTTTACAAAATTATTTATATATTTTTTGCTTTTATTATATAATAGTATTGTGACTATTAGTCAATAATTCTTATACAAATTTATTAGCACAGAAAAATTTTATTTGAAGAACAAACGAATGAATTTCTTATCTTTTTTTTTAATTGTCGAAAATATTGTTTTATGAGTTATGTCTTCTCTATTTATTTTTTCGCCCATCCAAATTCATAATGTGAAGCTTTATTATGATGTAGGTGGGATTCAAATCCAAGAGTTTGGCAATAACTTTTAAGGCTCCTACGAATTGGGCTAGTTGGTACTCACATGAATCATGTCTTCTCATAATCATTTATAATTTTTATATTCATTTACTTTGACTTTGTATACCATTGCAAAACAAATGATGTTAAAACCTCTAATCCATGCCCTGAACACTCATATAAAGAGAGACATGCCTAATTCTTAATGTAGGATTTTTATTATTATTATTAATTATGTATGTTGTGCCATTTTTTGATGTCCCAATTGCACTTAAGTTCTATATATTCTTTTATCTTTTTAGGTCTATCTAGGAGATGTATTTCATAATTATGTTCTTTTATTGTGGCACAAATACTTACTAGGAAACTTCCATGGTCTACAATCACTAGATTAAAGTTTTAGCTAGACTCTATTTTTCTTATCCTTGACCCTTTTCTCACTAAATCTCTAGCAATATACTAGACTTGTTGTGCTAGTCTCTTTCGAACACTAAATAATTTTCTTTAAATAAAATCTAGCTCCACTTTTTGGCCCTACTATCTTGAGTCACTTTGTTCTACTAATGACCTAACCCTATCTTTGATCGTGCCTTTGACTTGATTAGCATACACTTTCCAATTAGTTAGCCTATTGATGATCTATTTTGAACATTAATATTCACCCAATACCTAAATAAGGTAAGAAGTCTCTTATACATGAATGCCTCAGACAAAAAAATAGAACTAGAAAAGGCACAACATTCTTTTTCCTAATATGGTTATGTTAGTAAAGTAAGTATTGATGATTTGTAATTTTGCCTATACATCCAACATAATTATAACCAACGTTTTGAAAACCGGACTGGACCGACCGGTTCGACTGGTTCAGCCGTGAACTGGTCACTAAACCACCTCAGATGAAAACCCGGTTAGCGGCGGACCGGTTTAACCACGGAACAGGAACCCATGTCGGCGTCCACCTAACTCGTTTAGATTTTTATGCACTCAACTGCTTCAGGTTTTTACCTTCCGTCTCCTTATTGCTAGGCCGACAGGGAGCTTTTGTTCAGATTTTTACCTTCGTCTCCTTGCTGCTTCTTGCTAAATAAATTAAATTTTCAAGTGGTTTTAAAGAATTGTTTCTTAAAATCAGCTTTAAACAAATATTCTTTATGCTATCTCTAACAAACTAAGCAAAGGCCTGCATTTTTGCTTTGCAGCAAACAAGTTTTTTCCGTCGTCGCTGTCATCTGTCCGGCGGTATTCTGTCTCTTCCGGCAGTATTCCATCGCTTCTCCGGCATCAGCAGATAGGTTTTATTTTAAATCGGAGGGTGGATAATCATTGGAGAAATTATAAATACAGCTTTCTACCAAATTTCAAGGTGATATTTAGCATATTTTTTCCTGAATATCTCTTACAAATCTACAAGTTTATGATTGAATTGATTTAAAAATGCATATATGATTTAATTTGTTTGTTCATAGGTTTAACATATGAATATTCATCAAACTTATATTTAGCAGAATATGTATGAGTGAATTGTATTTGTTAGTTCATATTTAGCAATTTTTTAATTTAATTTTGTATTTTTCTCGATATCTCCTGTGAATCTTTTCATAATTTTTTAATTGATATTTTTTTTAAATTTATTCAACATTTATTTTCTTTTTTATATTTAGGATGGAGTCTTCTGAAAGTCAAAATTATATTTCTTCTCATAATGTTCGTAAGAAAATAGATCCGGCTTGGAATCATTTTAGTGAATCTAGATGTCCTAATGGAAAAAAGCAATATAAGTGTTTGTACTGTGGATTAATATATAAGGGTGGAGGCATAAATAAAATGAAGCAATATTTAGCAGGAGTTAAGGGAAATATAGATTCATGCAAAAAAGTTTCACATGATATTCACTTTCAAATGCAAAAAAATTTAAAAGCAATATCTCAAAAAAAAAAAAAAGATACACAAGAGGATAGAGAGAGTGTGCATAATTATAATTAGCATATTATTGAAGAAGAGAGTGACTCTTCTAAAGGAAAAAACAAAAGTAGATGAAATTGATGCTTACTTTGTTCCAAGAACAAAACCGGTTCACAACCATCTTTAAATGTTTGATATCTAAAGTAGAAAGAGAAGAGCTAACATGGCCACTAGATGATTTTTTTTGTTGTATTCCATTCAATGCTTTAAATTCATCATTTGCTCAGAAAACTATAGATGAAATACTTGTTATTGGACCGGATTATGAACTTTCATCATGGGATGAGAATTAATCTAGAGGATTGCAAAAGATGAATGGTGGAAGATGTTCAAGTGTTCCTAATTTACAAAAATTATTAGAATTTTAAGCCAAACTTCTTCTTCTTCCGGTGTGAAAGAAATTGGAGTATTTTGAACAAATTCATACAAAAAGAAGAAATAATTTGGAACACCGAGGTTAAATGATCTTGTCTATTAATCTTAATTTTAAAGGTATGCTTTTTTTTATCATTATTAATTTATTATGTTATTGTTCTTAAGTTCTTAACATTGATACTTATCTATAATTTTATGTTTATTTGATAGGTTTCATCTTAAAAAAGAAATTATGATCCATTGGATTATTCAAGTATCGAACAATAGATTTTTGGATAGTTGATGAAGAATACACTCCTGAGTTAAATTATGATGATTTAGAGAATGAAATATATAAAGATGATATCATTCCTATTGTTAAAGGAGTAAATATATCATCCAATATAACAACTAATAGTAAGTTAATTAAATTATTCTTATGTTTATTATAAAGATGAAGTAATTTATTTTGAATGTGTGATTTGTAGATACTAATGAGGGTCATGAAGCAATTGACGCAACAGATGAAATACATGAAACACCTGAACATGATATTTTAGAAGTTTTGGAGTTGATTGGGAGACAAACTTTGGAGAGGCTTTTGATGATCTTTTGAAGAGACAACATTTAGAGATGAATTTTAATATATTTGATTAGAATCTATTTATTTTGAACTTATTTTAGAGATAAATTTTAATATGTATTTGATGTTTTGTTTTTACCGAAGTTTTCTGGGTAACATAAATTGATACATCATATATCATCTTTATTGAATTATTAATATCTCAAATTTGTTATGACTATTTATCATAATAATTTATAATATCTTTTTGTAGTTATGTTTATGTTTTATTTATATAATTTTGATGCCAAATTACTAATTTTTATTTAATTCCTTTTTAGATAACCAATTTCTAGAAGCTCTATAATAGATTATTTCAAAGAATTATTATAGCTACAAAAAGGTTAGTATTTATATATTCATGTATTTAACTTTGAAATATATGAGATTTTTTTGCATATGATTTATATTTTATAATTTATTTCTCTCAAACTTTACATATTGTATGATTATTTGATCATTTAAATCTCATTTAGATAATTTTAATATTTATTATATCGTCAGGTTAATTCTAACCTTTAAACCTCAACCTCTTTGTTTTGGTATGTTAGTCGTTTTCACAACCTTGATTATAACTCAATAAAAGAATTATTAGAAGACTAATTAACATTTTTTCCTTAAACTCCCATCAATTAAATCCAAATGTCTCAAATGCTTTAAGGGTTGTCACAATTTAAATGACTAATTAAATCATGCAGACTTTTGAATGGTATAATATATAACTCCAACACATCAACCAAGCGCTTTCTATGGTGTGAAGCCAAATGCATATATTTTTTTAATACAAAATGTAGTTTATAATATAAGGTGATTGCCATAATCATATAAATCAACACAGAAATTTGTTATCTAAGTAAACAACTATGTAAATTGGAGAGAGATCGGTGGCAGTCAAGTGACGAGGGACGATGGCTAGCCGAATGAAGGGAGATTGGCATAGTAGGGATGTTGTGGTAAGCTCGACAAATGGCCAAATAGTAGGCGTGCATGGCAGTTGGAGTTGTGTTTGCGTGACATTTGATCGTGATGTGGAAATGACTGTTTGGCATGGCGTTTGACCAACAAGTCCTTAACATTTGGAACATACCCATCGTCTCTACCGATTCGCTGAAAATTTCTGGATAGATTCGATTCTCTTCGGCAGACGCATTGGAAAATCAAAGGGACCATTAGTATTAATGGGTGAAATCTGTGATTATGACATTCCCACCCACAAGATGGGTGGGGTGTTGGGTGGATACCCTTCCAAAAAAAAAAAAACATTTGGAACATGAGCTTTTGCGCACCAAATGTAAATTGAATCCTGCAAGAGGAAAGTGAAGAGGTGTAATCAGGGGAGGATTCAGATATAGTTGAGAAGAAATAATTGTCCATTCTTAATTTTATAATTTCTCTTAAATGATATATTAAATTAGTTATTTACCCTCCCCTCTTTAATAATGGTTTTTGCCCTATATCCCTCCTAAAAACTAAGACGATTTCAACCCCTGGGTGTAAATATATATATATATATATATATATATATATATATATATATATATATATATATATATATATATATATATATATATATAAGATAATAATTTCTCCCAAGAATTATGCTTATTTTTCACATATTTCAAAAATGATCGAACATATTTTTATAAAATTCTGTACTTCAAATGAATCATTTTGATATATAAAAGTATATATAAAATTTAATTATAATAATAATTTAAAATCAATTATTTAATTAAGGGAATCTTTCAAGATTATTTCATGCTTAATTTTATCCATTGTTATTGTTATCTATTCCTTATCTTCTTGTTAACTATTAGCCCCAACATTAGTAGCAAAGCTAGAAATTTTTTCTTAGGGGGGCACCATTTGATAATTTAAAATGTATCCTCTATCTTTTGCATTCAAAGTTGTTACTAACATTGATGTTTTAAAAAAATTAATTAAAGTATAATTATAAAAAATAAGATAAAATATATATGAATAAAAACTTACAATTGGTGATACAATCTAAATTATTTCTTTCAATATAGCTAACTAAAAGATCATTTACATACTTGTTGCATGCTAGAAAAGCCAGTTCGCGGTAGAGTAAAGTTCTGGCAAACGTTGTGAAATCCGGCACACCTGGTATAAAAGTGTGAATAATAAAACTCAGGAATTTTTTACGTGGAAAATCTCGAAAAGAGGAAAAAAACCGTCTTCAATAAAAGCTTCCTATGTATCGTTGAGTACAAGATCTTCTCGATCTGGGATTACAGTATATGAGAAATGAAGCGGCGATTCTTGGTAATAAAATGATGTTGGCGGCGATGTTTAACGACGAAGTTGGCGGCAAATATTGTGGCGATGACCGGCGATAGTGATCGGTGATGATGGCCACAACGATGGTCGGCGGCAAGGATCGGCGGTGGCGTGATAAGCGGGCGGCGGTGGTTGGCAACCGTCGAGTGCGATTGTGCTTGGAGGATCTTTAGAGCTCTCTCTCTCTTGCTTTACCCCATTTTCCTTCACTTGGCCTCCCTTCTCTTATGAGGAATGAGGCTATTTATAGGTGGAGGTGGCGTCTACGTGCATCGCAAAATACGAACCACTCCTCAATCGGACGGCTCATGATGATTCCCTCGATCATATGATGTATTTTGCGTATTTGAATGCTCAAATGAAATTCCGGGTGTAAGATCTTTGGCTTGTTGGAACCGGCTCGTCGAGGCGGCTTCGATTTGACTATAAACACTCATATTTGAGAGCTTTTAGGAATTTAATTGATGTCTCAAAGTTTCATGATATTTTAAGAGTCTTGATCCACCAATTTCAATTTCGATTAAAAACTTTTGCATCAAGATTCGTGCTTATAGAGGAATTTTCAGAGTCATATCAATACTGATCTCCAATTGTATTTCGTGATCAATTTTTGATAATATTCATAGCAAAAAAGCTCATTCAACACTTGTAGCAATTGAATAGTCCATGCTAGTTTTAATAATTTGAAATTAAGAGCATAAAAAACTATTTTCTTTCTGTTGATCATTTTCGTAGAAAACATTCCAATGTTTTCTAAGAATTAAAATTGTCATCAAGATGCATGTTTAAAATATAAGTTTTTAACTGATTATCTATAATCATTAAATCTATTAATATAAAATTATTAGATTTATAATATAAATAAAAAATTAAGTTTATGAAACTCTCATTCTAATAATAATATGTATGTAATGTTCTATTTATTATTATTATTATTATTATTATTATTATTATTTACTATATAAATAAATTTAACTTGAAATTTTAAATAAAATGAATATTTTAATCATTTTTTATGAATAAAAATATAAATGATATATAAAATAATAAATAAATAAAATTTTATTTTTTAAAATAATTTTAATAAATAAATCTTAAAATTTTAGAGGAGGCATAATATTAAAATTTGTATATATAAAAGTAAAATTTAAAAAAAATACTAGAACATCTTAAATTTTAAGGGGGCCATATGCCCCATTGGCCCTCCCTTAAATCCACCAATGCCTCGCATGAAAAAAAAAAAAAAACAGAGGGAAGAGAGAAAAAGAAGGAAGAAGGTGAGGAAGAGAGGAAGAGAGGAAGGAGATATAGAAAGAGAAGAGAAGAGAGAGAGAGAGAGAAGAGAGAAAGTATTTTCTCCTATTTTATTCAAATTGTAAGGCAAAAAAAAAAAAAGAGAAAAATAGAGGAAGAGAGAGAAATAGAGAGAAAATTGATTTTCCATGCCATTTTAGCCATTAGAGGTGAAGGAGAAAGAGGGAGAAAAAATAAAATAAAGGAAGAGAGAGAAATCATAGGTTTGGAGGCCTTAGAGCCGTTCTTGCAAGAGGGGCTAGTTGAAAAAATTAATCAACTTGATGTAGACAATGGCTACCCTACTTTTATTTTTGATAATTTTGTACTTCTATTTTTTTCTTTATTTCTAATTTGATTAAAGGTTACAAATTAAATGACACAATATTTTAAATAGCTTTCATTATGCAACTTTCAATATATTATTGTACTCAACATATTACTATAAAATAATGTAACTACTTTAATTTAATACAATGCTTCTTATTAAATTTTTATGTCACATATGTTATAATGCTTCTTATTAAAATTTTATCTTCTGTTATGTTTTTACCTTAAAACCAATTGTAATATAATTATTGTGAATATATTCTACTATATTATTGCTATTTAAATATTAACAAATCTTATTCAAACATGTAATTTAATTATTTTAATTATTGTGAACACAAACCATATTTCTTAATGATCTTAGTATATAATCCTAAAATCTAATCAATTGAGCACGAATCTTAATACAACAAATGTGTTGAAATATTTTACAATAAAATTAAGGATCATTCAAATTTTAATTTTAACAAATTTATAATCAAATTGAAAGTCTCCATGAGACAAATCTATTGACTTTAAAAGCGATTCAATTTAAGCCCAACTAAATTCAAATCAAGTCATTAAAGCATAATTAAAAACTATGAAGTATTAGTTGAAAAAATTAAACAATTTTTAAATATAGTGTGATTATAGTTGAATCGAGTAGCTTGATTAGAGGAATTCAATAAATTTAGGATCACTTATATACAAAGTCCTTAATGCATTTAAAAATTGAAAGAATGATCTCTGATCAAAGTATTTAATATGAATCATCCGATAAAGTGTCTTAGATTTTTGTTAAAATTATTAAAATGCTCTTTCTTAAATTTTATAAATAGAACTCCATTCTAAATCTGAAAAGAGGATAACGAGTTGCCAAAAGTTAAGTTTGAGGGCTTCAAACTGGCCACCATGAGTAGACAATACCAGCTAACATTGGCAGTCATGCGAACCACCATTAATAGTTATTATAGGACCACCATCATACAGTTTTTATAATTTTATTTTTAAGTTATTATTATATAATGTTTATATAATAAAAAATAAATGAGTATTTTAAAATTTATAACCACATCTTCTCCAATTAGAGAGAAGTGTGTACCTTTGTAAATTAAAATATATAGTAAAATATTTTGATTTTACTAGACCCCATTGTTTTTTTAAAGAATCATCTAAAAATTTATTGTCTTTTATCACTTTATCTATGTATGTCTTAGATATTCTCTATGAGCTAAGATTTGAGCCATATGAACTTTTGTAAGTTTTCTGACGTGCAACAATTTGACCTCATTTTTTGGAAATATTTCTAATACATTCTCTAACGGTTGATAATCAATCTCTCAATCAATGACAAGATTATTTACTTGGCGAATGCAATTTTATTTTTGCCTTAGGGAAATATATACATAAGATGAATGAGCATTAGATTTAAGTATTGTAGCTCTTGTTTGAATCTAAGCAAAAGCGGATATCATCACAATATAATATAAATGACCCACGATTATTAATCTAATGTAATACATGTTGTGCACCCTCATCGCCATGCTTAGGAGGAATTTACAAGGAATTTACAAGAATTTTCTTTAAAAAGAGAAATCAACCATAATAAAAGCTTTAAAAGTCTTTTTTCCCCTAATTGATGTAATTCTCCAACCTCATATTATAATAGGGGTTTAAATTGCATACAATTGTCCCATATAATGGAGATCTAGATCCCTATAAGCATATCAATCACTATAGGATAATAATACCTATTAAACAAGCTTGAGATGTAGTTCTTTATTAGATCTTCCTAGTAATTTTTAAGGGATAAGCTTGTACATAGTTCTATTATGTTTCTAACATATCTAATTATAATTTTATTGAATTACCAGAACTTTTTGTCAAGTAACTCATTACAAATCGAAGGATTATCAAGGACTACTATTATCTTTCTGAAATTCATCAAAATTGTTGCGTGCTAGAGAATTTTATTTATTCGGTAGATGCGAGATCTTCGGTAGCCCAAAATTATCAACACCTGGCGGGATATGAACACGGGGTTATCGTGGAAAACCCGTTAAGGGAAAAAAAACGGGGCCTTGATCAGAACTTTCACTATGTGTTCAAAGATCTGAGGTCCTTGCTTCGTTAGTTGGAGAAGAAGGTGTTTCTGAGAAAATATTAGAGTGTAGAAAAATACAATATCGGTCAACTCCAACCCAAGGAAGTTTCCCAAAAGCGGCGAGGATCTTACGGGAGCAACCTCTTGATCTTGAGGAGAAAGAGGCGAAGTCTTTTCTAGTCCTCAGGCGATCTCTAGAGGCGAGCTCGACGATCTTGAGCACTTCTTGGTGGTAGGCGGATGATGATAGATCGTCAAGCGTCGAGTCGGTGGTTCTCGAGCTCTCACGGTCTTCAAATCGATTCCGGTCCCCTCTAAGGTGAGAATGAGGCTCTATTTATAGATTTTTTGGGAGTGGCAGGCCTTGTAAATTCATGGAAAACTCCAACCACTCCCATCGGACGGCGTCACGATCCCACCGATCGAGCGGTGTATTTTGATGATGCGGTGCCTTAATGATGTCGAATTGGGTGATCTTGGATTCGTTGGATTCGTCTTGACGAGCAGCTCGATCGTATAAATATGTCGGTTTGGTGACCATTTGGAGGATCGGGATCCATTTTCATGCTCGATAGCTTGATGCGAGTCGATTGAGCTTCGGATCGGACTATGCTGATATTGTATGTTAGTCTCATCGAGTCGGTTTGGTAGTTTGCTGAAATCGGTGATTAGATCGAAGCATTTTAAAATGCCTTGAGATTCGTGCTTGATCGATTAATTTTACGAGGATGTATCGGTTACTTATTTTGGGTGACATTATCTCGGTCATCCAAAATATATGTCATATCTTGAAAATAGCAAATTCTTCAATGAAATTTGAGAGTCCATCAAATCAGCGCATTTTGAGAGAACAAATCTTCATAGTACAAGATTATAACTTCGGGAAGTTTGCGAGCGCAAATGCGTGTAGGTATCTTGGGTCGAATTTGAGTTCTGGATCCATCCGGTGCGAAACAGAGCTTCCTTGGTAGCAGCGGCGCCCACAGCGCACATAAGCGACATGAAGCGCTTCATGTACGCCCATGGAACCTGAGGAGGTGAAGCGGCGATCAGGCGGTGGGTGCTGAGCAGGAGAGGGTCGTGGTCAGGCGTCTCGCAGTCTTGTGACTGCATGATGAGATGAGGCGCGAGGCGTTACCATGGCAGCGTGCGACCATGGTCCGGGTTACCCGGTGGCGGTTCCCAGACTGGTTCGCGACCTGGTGGCAGTCGCACGATGGGCGGCTGATCCGGAGCCATGGCCTTCAACCTTCAGGCTTGCTGTATGAGCCATGCTTGAGGAGCAGCCTTAACCTGGTGAGCTTGAGCGGCTTGCGGTTTTGAGTTTCAGTTTTTTAGGCGGTTTTGCCCCAGAAGGGTCTATAAAACCCCAGGTAAGAGGCACACTTTTCTCATCCTCTTCTCCTCTTAGAGTGCATAGCCCTCCCCGGTGGGAGTTTGGGCACTCTTTTTGGATCCACCCTACCAGCAGTGCATGCTTCGGTGGGAGTTTGGGCACTCTTCTTGGATCAACCTCACCTCCTCTCATCTCCAGCCGAGTGCATAGCCCTCCCGGTGGGAGTTTGGGCACTCTTCTTGGATCAACCTCTACCTCCTCATCTCCAGCC
Organism: Cymbidium sinense; assembly: GCA_021442155.1. Taxonomy (NCBI): domain Eukaryota; kingdom Viridiplantae; phylum Streptophyta; class Magnoliopsida; order Asparagales; family Orchidaceae; genus Cymbidium; species Cymbidium sinense. The sequence continues at coordinate 200,623,753 of CM038215.1, forward strand.
GAGTGCATAGCCCTCCCGGTGGGAGTTTGGGCACTCTCCTTGGAATAATTTTTATCTCGATATCTGAGTTCGGTGATAATTGGCGGTAGAGGCCGGCGATGGTAGTCGGCGCCGGGTGGCCCGGCTAGCGGCAGTGGTCGGCAGCGGCGGCAACGTCGTAGTTGGCGGGGATGGCGGCAGCGATGGTGGTAACCGGCGAAGATGCGCAATGGTTAGGTGAGTGGCCGTGAAGGTCGTGATGAAGTAACCCGAAGGTCAGCAGTAGTGTGGCAGCAGTAATCGCCAGCGATGGCTCTGATGGTTGGCGGCAAGTGGTCAGCAGCAGCGGCAATGGCGTCAGCAATGCGTCGATAATCAGCGAGATACCGGCGATAATTCAGTGGTGATATGGCAACGATAGTCAGCAGCGGTAATAAGCAACGATAGTTAGTAAGCAAAGTGAAGCAGCAGTATAGTCAGCAGTGTCGAATCGATCAGCGAGATAGCCGTAACGATAGACCAGCGAAAGATGTCAGCGATAGTGTGGCGATGGCGATAATGGTCGGCGGCGGTGTCTAATGGTTGGCGGCCGACGGGGTAGTCGGCAATGGCAAGTAAGTAGTCAGTGTGGCGCGCGTCGGTAACGGCCGGACGGAGATCTTTGACTATCCAGGTTGTTTATCGAGTGTGACTTGACATGGCGTTTGTGGAAGAGGTTGAATTGAATCCGAGGATTTTGACATCGAGGTTGTTTGTCGAGTGTTACCGATGGCGTTAACTTGTATGGAAGAGGTCATTGATTCGGCGAGATTTTGACTATCGAGGTTGTTTGTCGGTGTTACCGATGGCGTTAACTGTATGGAAGAGGAATTGAATTATCCGAGATTTTGACTATCGAGGTTGTTTGTCGGTGTATTGATGGCGTTAACGTATGGAAGAATTGAGGTATCCGTGAGATTTTGACTATCGAGGTTGTTTGTCGAGTGTTACCGATGGCGTTAACTGTAGAAGAGGTTGAATTTGAGGATTTTGACCTATCAGAGGTTGTTTGTCGAGCGTGACTTCGATGGCGTTAACAATGGAAGAGGTCGAGTTGAATCCGCTAATTTTGATTTTTATCGAGGTTGTTTGTCGAGGCGTGTTCGATGACATTAACGTATGGAAGAGGTTGAATTGAATTTGAGGATTTTGGCCCATCGAGGTTGTTTATCGAGTGTTTGCTCGATGGGCCGATGGAGTAGGTACAAAGTTTTGACCTATCCAAGGTTGTTTGTCGAGTGTGACTTGATGTTAACTATGTGGAAGAGGTTGAATTATCGGCGAAGATTTTGACCCATCCAGGTTGTTTATCGAGTGTTTGCTCGATGGCTAACTTAGTAGGTACAAAGTTTTGACCTATCCAAGGTTGTTTGTCGAGTGTGACTTCGATGATGTTTTGTGGAAGAGGTTGAATTGAATCTGCTGAGGATTTTTGACCTATCCGAGGTTGTTTGTAAGGGTGTTACCGTTAACGGTGCCGTATGGAAGAGGTGAGGAAGTCCAAGGATGTTTTGACTATCTGGGTTGTCGAGTGTTTACTCGATGGCGTTAACCCGTATGGAAGAAGGTCACGCGGGAAGTCCACCAAGGGCGTTTTGACTATCGGTTGTTTGTTAGAGTGTTTACTCGATGGCGTTAACCTTATGGAAGAATTGAATATTGGTATGAGCTTGTAGCGAGTTGACCATTGATCTTTGCCTTTTCATTGGTGTTCGACTTGCTTATCTTTTGAGATTAGAGTTGAGTTGGGGGTATGTTAAGTATGAAATTGATTCTTTTCCAATTGGCGTGGATATCCTTATTGAATGGGTCTTTCGATTTCTTTCTTCAGTTGGTGGCACTCTTCAGTGGTGTGCCCTGATTGAAAGTGGCGAATTTCTCTTGATTTCCAATTCCGGGCTTTAAAGGTGCGGCCACTTGGCCTATCCTCTTCTGAATAGCGGTGGGATGTTTGAGAGCCGTATATTTCCTCTCTGATTAAGTCATCCAGGAGGCATTTTGAGGAGGTTTTGGGGGAGGTTCTTTTTCTCTTCTTTTTCTGAGATGTTTGAACATCACCTTTGGGAACCTTCTTCTGCTTGGTGGTTCAAGCATTTTGGATGAGCAGCGATAACCGTCGGCGGAGATTTGTGCCTCTATTCGTGGACAGTCGACATAGGAATGGGTGTCTCGCATTAATGATGAATAGAAGTATCCGGCGGAGTCCCAGGTTACGGATCTACTCACGGTATGTCGGGCTTGAGGAGAACCTCAGTATTCTTTGAGGGACTCTCCATCGTTACGGATTAGAGATGTGATGAATCCACGATGATTCTCTTATTAGCCAGTGATCTACAAAATCGGCGAGCTCTCCAAATGATGGACGGACCCCTTAGCGGCGAATAGAAGTAATCGAGCACTGTCCTTTGAGAGTCGGGAATACGACCTGAGACAGTCATTTACCGGCGAATGTGCATGATCGTTCGAAAGTGATCGATATGCTCGTCTGGATCGGTTGTGCCATCGTAGGTCCATCTTTGGGAAGCTTGAATCTCCGAATCGGGTATTGAGATGATCTCGTGGCGGGGAGAGTTTTGGAAAAGGGCGGAGAATGGATCATTCAGATTGTTTACAGGGAACTCTTCCTACACCAGTCGTCGTAGTTCATCGCGTATAAGGTGACGTGGAGTTTCACCGTCTGGTGAGTCATTCGTGGTGAGTAAATGGCGGTATCCGTTCAAAACATCGGATGTGGTGCTAAGGTTCTCTACTTTTGATCCAGGCATTCCGGGTAATCATTCTCAGGAAGAAAATCTGGATTATGCTGAGGACCGTGAGGAACCTGTGGCTCTTCCAGGCGTGTTGGAACGTTTTGCCGGTCCTCTCGCAGGAGTCGAAGTATTTGTTCGGGAATCCTCCATCCTTTGGCGATCTTCCAAAGGGCGGGGACCTCACGAGACAAGTCTTATGTAGAAGTGTTGGAGACTTGGCGTCCTTGATCGAGAATGAGGCGTTGGAGCGAAACCCGTTTACCAACCATATTGGAGATATAGCAATGGGGAATTGTTTCTCCCACAGAGGCAAACTGTTGTGTCTTGAGAATTTTATTAGGTGATCACGAGATCTTCGTGGCAAAATTATCCAACACGCGGGGATATGAACACAGGGTTATCGTGGAAAACCCGTTAAGGGAAAAAACCGGCCTTGCTCTGAACTTTCACTATGTGTTCAAAAGATCTGAGTTGCTTCTCGTTAGTTGAAGGTGTTTCTGAGGTGGAAACAATATTAGAGTGTAGAAAAATACAATATCGGTCAACTCCAACCCAGGAGAAGTTTCCCAAAAGCGGCGATCTTGAGCAACCTCTTGATCTTGAGAAAGGAGCGGCATTCTTTTCTAGTCTCTGAGCGATCTCCCAGGCGCTCACGATCTTGAGCACTTCTGGTGGTAACGATGATGATAGATCGTCGGCGTCAAGGTCGGGTGGTTCTCGAGCTCGGTCTTCAAATCGAGATTAGGTCCTCTAAGGTGAGAATGAGGCTCTATAGTTTTTTTGGGAGTGGCGGTGCGTAAATTCATGGAAAACTCCAACCACTCCCATCTGACGGCTCGATCCTCGATCGAGCGGTGTATTTTGATGATCAGGTGCCTTAATGATGTCGAATTGGGTGATCTTGGATTCGTTGGATTCGTCTTGGCGAGCGCTTCGACTATAAATATGTCGCTTTGGTGACCATTTGGCGGATTAGGATCCATTTTCATGCTCGATAGCTTGATCAGTCGATTGAGCTCGGATCGACTATGCTTGATGTTGCTATGTTCGTCTCATCGAGCGGTCTTATTTGTATGCTTCTTGCGATGATTAGATCGAAGCATTTGAAAATGCGAGATTCGTGCTTGATCAGATTAATTTTCTGATGATGTATCAAAAATGAAAGCAAAAATTCTAATTAATATTTTAAAAATTCTCTTTTAAAACTCGTCAAATACCCAAAGTTGATCAAGAAAGATCTTCAACTTGGATCTTTTTTACTGCTCATTGATGCTAGAGTTAACAATGCTCTTATACCAATTTTATTCATCAAGTAGAAACATAAATTATTATATATGAGCTATCAACGTACATCAAAAATAGTTTAAGCACGCCTTTAATAAATGTAATGAGAAGATCTGATGTTAGCTCGAAATTGGGTCAATATATTGAGTAGCTCAAGATTGACTCGTGGCTCAAATTAATCAATTTTGAGCTTGCACAACTCATATTTTTTTATTGATTTTGTATATTTTGAGTCGGCTTGAATTGAGCTTTTTATCTTATTTTGGCATGAAATCGATTTGAATCGCCTCATTTAATCAAGCTAGCTTAAAGTCAATAAAAGATGATTATAAAAAATATAAAATTTTGAATTGAGTGCATAAAATAAAAGAACATGCTTTTCAAATATATTATAATGAGATAAAATTTATACTTATCAATATATTACATTTAATATAAAATCTTACAAGTTACAACTTATTATACTTAATTTTTTTTAAAAAAACTTTGTTGTTAAAATTTTGCAATTCTATTTTCATTTTAGCCATTCTAATAGTTTAATGTCAATTTGACATCTAAAAGAGCAAGTTGTTGACGTTATCTTCATTTAGTAAAAACCTCAAAAGGATAAAAGTTTTAAAAGGTATAAATACCTTAAAATTTTGAAAGGCTAAAAAATTGTATATAAAAATCTCTAAAAAATTAGAAGTCTCATAAGGTGCAAATATATCAAAAATCTCAAAAAATATTAAAAAACTAAAAATGATAAATAGCCTCAAAAAGTATAAGAACATTAAGAATTTTATAAGACTAAAAGCTTAAGAAGATATAGATATATTAAAAAGCTAACAAAACTAAAAGTCTCAAAAGATCAAATATATTAAAAATCTTAGAAAATTTTTTTAAAGAGAATGAGTATATTAAAAATCATAAAAACCTAAAAGTCTTAGAAGATATATGTATATATATAAAAAAAAAATTAGAAGCCTAAAAAATCTCTAAAGATACATGCATATTAAATATTTTATAAGGCTAAAAGTTTTAAAATATACAGAAAGATCAAAAATCTTAAAAGGCAAGACCTTTATAAGATATAAGTGCATAAAATGTCAAAGTAGGTGTGTGTGTATGTTAGAAGGTATACAATTTCACCCAAAAATAATATATTCTCGCTAAAGGCCAAAAAAACTTAAAGACATAAGAAATATGTAATCTTCAATGAAAAATATTATGCTCATACTTGACAAAAGTCTTAAAAGGAATAAGAAATATGTAATCTTCATTCAAAAATTTAGGGGTGTCGATTTGGGATGGCGGGTCGGGTTCGGGTCTGATCCAAAATTAACCCGACACGGATAGGTTTGACTCAAATCTAGCCCATTTATTAATCAAAATCAACCACGACCTTCAACCCGATTGATTCAACATGACCGAATGATCTATTTATACATGCATTAGGTCAAAATCAAGTCGATTAGGGTTCACAAGAAAAATTGGTCAATTTGAAATTTGTGGATAAAAAATGAGTCAAATCATCATTGGCGGGTCAAAATTGGGTTAATTTCAGGTTAGCGGGTCAACCGAACTAGACTCAAATAATTAAACAGATCAATTTCTTGGACCCAAACCCGACCCAAAAATTATTTGGGTCAACCCGAACCAGAATTTTTTGAGTTGGGTTATCGTATCGAGTCAATTTTGACACCCTATAAAAATATTATGCTCTTGTTGCGTGCAAAAGTCTTAAAAGATATAAGAAATTTTTAGTTTTGATATAAAAATATGCTCCTGGTGAATCCAAAAGTCTTAAAAGTGTAATAAGATGCTTTTGATGGAGCATAAGAGTCTGGAAGAAATTTTTAGTTTTGATATAAAAATATTCTAAAAATTTTAAGCTTTTTTTAAAATATTAAAATGCACACACACATATCTATACTACTATTAAAAAGTGGCTTGTGTTTCTTCCAATATGAAATCTTGGCTATTCATTTTTGATGTGAGTGATGTGAGGTGATGATAGTTTTACAATCTCAATTTATGATAGTTATATACAAAGTATATATTTCTTATATATATATATATAACTTTTATTTTTTTTACTTAAATATCACTCAAATCTCTATTATTATATTAAAATTTATATCATCATTAATTTTTAAAATCAAATGCACATTTTTATGCATAGAAAAAGAGTCATTTTTCTAACTATTAAACTTTATGAGTTACGATGTAAATGCATAAGAATTGTGTGCTATTTATGCAAAATTTCCTATTTTTAAAATTATTCTTTTATATATACATATCTATCCATTAAACTTTTATTTTTCTCTTAAATATCACTCAAATCTCTATTATTATATAAAAATAACACCATAATTACTTTTTAAAGTCAAATACACTTTTTTATGCATAGAAAAGATTAGTTCTTGTAAATATCAAATTTTATGAGTTAGATATGCAAATGCATAAGAATTGTGTGCTATGTATATGTATGCAAAATTCTTTATTTTGGCTATCACTACAGGCCGCGGAGCCCGACCTCAACTACCAAATTTCTTATCAAGGTTGACTGTGTTCAACTAACAACTAATTTTTCAAAGGGTATTTGTATCTATTTAGTTCTCTAATTCCATATTTTCAAGTTCTTTTATATTCTTATCTAACGTCCATCTTACAATTCTTTTTTCTTTTGAATATGTTTTATTGTATGATCTCAATAGGGATAAATCTCTCGCATTGAATTTTAAATATAGGTAATTCATATCTACACTTTTATTTATTTTTACTCGTTTTTACTTGCCACCCAATACTAGATAATGAAATCTTGTGTATCATGTGTGTGATAATTTGATAAATATTTTATTATCAATTAATTAAAATTCATAGATCAAATATCTTTTTGTTGCCTCTCTAATATATTTCTTTCTATTTTTTTTCAAATAAATTTTATTCTTGTCACATTACTGATTTTACACCAATCAAGTACATGCTTTATAAATTATTTATTTTTTATTTTTATAATATACATTATAGATTTATGAATTTTTACTTTTACATATGTTTGATTAAATTAGGTCACGCATATTTTTGATATTCTTATTTATAATTTGTAATAACATTTTTTTATAGATATGCATTTTGAAATTCTTACATATTTGTTGATATTTTTTTTATATTTATTTTTTCTAAATTTGAGAAAAAGTATAAATATAATTAAGGTGAAGTTGTACTTTAAAAACACTTCAATCGATCATCTTAATATATGATATAATGGATCTGATATTCTTCGATCACAAATTACAAACTTTTAAGAGATAAAATTCATGTAAACATTGCAATAACTTATTAGCACTTAGATCACACAACATAATTACATAATTTTGATTTAATAATCTCTATTTAATTTGACAATATGATATAAACAAATTACCTTTTAGTCTTACACATCAAATAATCTGGATGATTTTTTTAAATAATCATCTTTCATCTTATTTAACTTAAATAAGGATATTAATTTAACCTATTCACCTATTAGTCCAATATAAATTATGTTATATAATTAACTATAAAAATTACTAATCTTTTTATTTACTTCTCACTCTTGCTCACCAATCTTGTCAAGAAATTATTCATCATTTCCTTCTTATTTTTTCTTTAATTATGATAACATTTAGATTGCAATCAAATTTTCTCTCCAACATTTTAAATTATTTCCTTCTATAGATATATTTTTATAAATATTAAAAAAAAATTATGAAAGTGATACTATTATATCTTATTGAACTACTTTCATTTTATTATATAACCTTTCAATTTTATTAAATTATTTATGTGATTTCAATCATAAAACTACATTGTATAACAACCATCTTAATTTTGTAAATGCTTAAAAAAAATAAAATACTAATTAATGTGAAATTAATTTGATTTTCAAATTTCAATTATAAACATACCATATACAACAACCATTTTAATTTTGTAATTGTTTGATAATTATTAATTATTGAAATATATACAATTAAAATAAAATTAAATCAAATACAAAATATCATTATAAAACCCATATATAAAATATTTTTGCATAAATCAAACATTAAAGTATTAATTTATGAAAGAATTATATTAAGAAGAATGTTTTATATATCTTTCTTAATAATCTCTACAAAATAATTACGCACCAAATACTTCTAAATAACAAATTTATGAGAATATAGACTAATGTTATAAACTCTTATTTCATAATTATTTAATATATTTTTTAATGAAATGTTCAAAATAATAAGCTCAAATTTCTCTTTGTATAAAATTTATATATTGGTAAATATTATATTGAATTATAACTTTGGATATTATTATGAATTTAAAAGATATTTACTTATCATCCCAATATTAGTTATAGCAATCCTCCTAAGAAGGTTAATAATTTTGATCACATTTAAATTACAAAAAAATGTGCTTATATTTTCTCTATTCCTTAAACATTAAACTATTATTTGTGCAAATTGAAAAGTGGACAATCTCCTAAAATTATCACTTAATTATAATCAACTATAAATTTTATTAAATTAATTTGGTATTGAATATAAGAAAAACAATGATAATTCTATTTAATTTTATAATTTCTACATTATTTATTTTGCATGTTAATACCAAGTTTTAAAATATATGAAATTATTCTTATAGTTTAACACTTTAACCAGTTAAATATAATTCATGTATTGTATATATTTCTTTATATCTCTTTGATGCACTTATCTTTATATCTTTTTTCAATAAAGTTTTTGTTCTTATCAAATTGTTGATTTTACATCAATTAGTTTTGCACTTAGCAATTTTTTTTTAAATTTTTTATAATATTATTTTTTATTCTTTTATATTTCTATATGCATTATTAAATTAAGTGACACATAATTTCATGATATTATTATTCACAATTCATAAAATTCTATTTTGATTCATATGAATGTTAAATATCTTAAATATTTTGGATAATTTATATATTTTATGTTTATAATTTTTTAGGAATAAACTCTATATATAATTAAACTTATATTATAAAAAAGTAAAAAATCATCAATACCTTAACATGATTAACAACAATGGTAATTGTTTAATCACAAATTTAGAAATTGAAAGACAGCTAAAATTCTAACTTTAAATGTACTCATTAATATTTAAACTACACAAGATTATGAGATAACAAAATGAGATCCTAATATTTGTGATTATATAATTAGTATATTAATTAAGTCAACCCTATGACATATATAAAATATTTTTTTTATCTTGCAAATTGAGACCACCATAGATGATTATTAATTTAATATTTTGATTTAATAATCAATAACTTAATATGATCAACTAAATGGATAATTATTCATTATAACTTATTAGTATTTAGACTGCATAATATTATTAACTTAATAGATAATTCTTTCATCATAAATTTAGCAGTTGAAAGAAATATAGAATTCAAACTTTATATATACTCATTAATATTTAAACAACACAAATTAATGAGATAACAAAATGATATCATAAAATTTATGAGATATATAAACTTATTTATTTATGAAATCCTAATAAAAAACTAAAATTATTTTAGCTTATAAATTTAGAACAATATAAATGGTTTAATTTAATATATGCTTAACTCATTATCTTAAAAGATCTCATATTTTACCAATTTTCATCTTATCATGCAAATATATTTTTTAATGAAGCGTTCAAAATAATAAGCTCAAATTTCTCTTTATATAAAATTTATATATAGTTAAATATTATATTGAATTATAACTTTAGATATTATTATAAATTTAAAAGACATTTACTTATCATCCTACTATAAAAATATTTCAAAATATTTTGTCAACCATTGTCGCCGACCACCGAAAGACTAAGATAATCATATCATCATCTCATCACCAATCATTTTATTTGATTAGATTTTTCTGTCATTTTTACAACGAGCGTGGTGTCCCCTTAATATACATTATAATAGATCGGGAAATGTATATATATATATATAGTGAAAAATTTTTTTTGCTTTCATGATTTTTCCCCTTTTGATTTTCATTAAAATCTTGGGTTTCTTGTTTATTCAAATATCACATTGTAATTCACAAAAATTTAAGGTGTAAATTTTTATTCTACGCTTTCTAAAAAAAAGAAATAAAAAATTATATTATATTATATTATATTATATTATTATTACTATCATTATTATTATTATCATCATTATTGTCATTATCATTATCATTATTATCCTTATTATTATTATTATCATTATGATTATTATTATCATTATTATCATTATTATTATCATTACTATTATTATCGTTATTATTATCATTATCATTATTATCATTATTATTATAACTATTATCATTATAATTATTATTATCATTATTATCATTATCATTATCATTATCATAAGTATCATTATCATTATCATCATCATCATCATCATCATCATTATTATTATATTATTATTATTATTATTATCATAATCGTTTTCATTATTATCATCATCATTATTATTATTATCATTATTATTATCATTATTATTATCATTATTATTATCATCATTATGATTATGATTATTATTATCATTATTATCATTATTATTATTATCATTATTATTATCATTATTATCATTGTTATTATTATTATCACTATTATTATTATCATTATCATTAACATTATTATCATTATCATTCTTATCGTTATCATTATCATTACCATGATCATGATCATTATCATTATTATCATCATCATCATCATCATCATCATCATCATCATCATCATTATTATTATTATTATTGTTATTATTATTGTTATTATTATGATGATGATTATTATTATTATATGAAAACAAACACATATAAACATTAAAGTTGCAACTATGGCTTAGTGGTTAAACCTTTTGTTATACAAAAGATTGAAAAAAATTATATTATATTATATTATTATCATTATTAATATTATCATCATCATTATAATTTATTATTATATTATCATATTATATTATTGTTATCATTATTATTATTGTTATTATTATTATTTGTCATTGTTATCATTTTCATTATCTTATTGGATTATCATTATCATTATTATTATTATTTATTATTGTTATTTATTATTATTATTATTCTTATTATTATTATTATTATTATCGTCATCACATCATCATCATCATCATCGTCGTCATCATCATCATCATTATTATTATTATTATTATTATTATTATTATTATTATTATTATTATTATTATTATTATCATTATCATTATCATTATTATCATTATTTCTTATCATCATCATCATTCGTCATTATTATTATATTATCATCATCATCATCATCATCATCATCATCATCATCATCATCATCATTATTATTATTATTATTATTTATTATTTATTTATTATTATTATTATTATTATTATTATATAAAAACAAACACATATAAATATTAAAATTGCAAGTATGACTTAGTAGTTAAATCTTTTGTTATCAAAGATTTCTTGAATTGAATCCTTCCTCTTCTGATTTTGATTGTATTATTTGAGTTTGAACAATTCAAACCCACAAACATTGAAATTTTTGAGCCATTTTACTAGAACACGAACAAGGATTGACTCATTTACACCTATTTGGTTCAATTTTGACATGTTTAGATAAAGATTCTATTTATAAATTTAAGCAAATTTGATAATCTTATAGCTAACTTTTATCATTTTACATCAATTTAATGACTTTAATCAAAATTAAAATTTTGACTATTCATGACATTAAGAGCGAGTCTTTGTTGACATCTAAGGGACAATCACGTTTCACAATTTTTTAAGTTATAATTTTACATAAACATAATATATTTTTGTTTGACATAAGTACGATGCCTTAAAATAAGAAAATGAATGATATATTATCATTAAAGAAGATAATCAAGTATGAACCTTAATACAACACATATGTTAGAAATTTTCAAAATTAAATTTAGGACACCCAAAATCTAATTTTAACAAACTTTAAGTCAAATTAAATGTCCACTCATTGACATTAAAAATGATTCGATTTGAGCCTAAATGAGCTTAAATCAAGCAGTTAAAGTGTAATTACGAGTTTTAAAGTATTAATTGAAGGATAAAATGATTTTCTAAAATGAGTGTCTTAATAAAAGGAACCTAATAATCTTAGGATGACTCAAATTTGAGGCTATTAAGACACTAAATATTGAAAAAAAATGATCTATAATTAAAGGATTCAATATAGATCATCCAATAGAGAATTTTAGAATTTTGATCAAAAGTCCTCTCCTAAAACTCTAAAAATGGGATCCAATTTTTAATATGAAAAAGGGGAAAGAGGAGCCAAGAACTAAGTCTTAGAACTTGAAGCCGACTATGACTAACATCCATCGCGAAGTGGCAGTTCTAATCTGATCACCATTATACAACTATTATAGCCTTAATTTTAGGTTGTTGTTAGATAGCTTTTATACAGTACAAGGATAAATGAATATTTCAAACTTTGTAACTACATCTTCTCTAATTATAGAGAATATGCATGAAGAGTGACATTTTATAACTTTAAATATGAAATGAATTATTATGACTAGGTAAAGCCTCGTGTTTTTTTTTTTCATTTTAAAATTTTTACATAAAAAATTTGTTTTATTTTTACTGAGATAAGATTTAAGTTATATAAATTGTTGTGATTTTTTGACACATAATATATCTTATTAATCTTATATACAAAGTTATAATAACATTATAGCATGATCTTTTCAAGTACTGGATCACACTATGTTATATTTATTTTGTTCAAACCTTAATAAAATCATGTACAAAGCTTGTTCAAACATAGTCAAACTTTGTTCAATCATTGTTCGACCATGTTCAAACTCTATTAAAAGTGATATTAAAATATAAGTTCTAAAAGATTCAAGCAATGTTCAAATAAGTTTTGAATTATTTGTGAATATGATTAAGACCTCAATAAAGTTGATTTGAAGTTAATTTTTGATATGTTTTCTAAGAAATTAACTAATGCATATCTTCTCAATTTTGAGCATAACGAAGCATAAAACTCAAACTTTTCTAATAAAAACAATTAACTATAATAATTTTATTTCATCAAATTTAATCACAAACATATTAATTTCTTAAATTAAAATTTATTTAATTGATATTAATTTAAAATTTCAACTATTGTGTCATATTTAAGTAATTTTAATTAATTTTAATAATCTTAAATATTTTAAATCTTTGTCTTTCTCAAATGAGTCAAACCCTTGACGAGATCTCGCAGGAGAAGGCATTGATGCTACCAAAGGCGTGTGAAGGAGGACAGGTAGGTGTGTAAAAGAGCCTAGTTTGAGCGAGTTGAGTATCTATTCTTGTTTTACTCGTTTATATATTTTATTCAAAATTTCATGTTCATCTCGAAAAATTATTCGTGTTCATTTTAGGTATGTTTGGCTCAAAATTGACTTGATTTACTATTTTAAAATGATAAAATTTATTAATTTTAATTAAAAAATCCTTCTTATAAGTAGAAATATATTATTTAATTGAATCATATACAATTTAAGGTAAACAAAAAAAAACAAAGTAATACCTAATTATAAATAAAAAAAAATAAAAGATGTACAATATAAAAAAAATTATTTTTACACACAAAATTTATTACATGTTAAGTTTCTAACTCATACAATTACAACTAATAATAATAAATTCAACATAAAAATTTACATGATTATACACAACCAGTAATTTGTTTCAATAAAAGCTACAGAAACATTAATATTTAATAACAACTACATACAAAATGACAATTAAAATATAATTTATGCATTCATGTAATTACAACAGTGATTGATTGCTCAGAAAAATTGCCTTTAAAGATGAGATATGATGGCCTGATATTCTTTGAAGGTCACATTTGTGCATGTAAGCATTTGTTAAATTCATTGCAAGCTTCATGTGAAGTTTACATAAGTTTTATTCTTGTTGAAAGGACAAACTTTGAAGTATGCTACAAGTTCCATTTGTGCTCATAAAATGAGTCATTGAATCATTAATATCATTTGAGTTCATATCTTACAAGTTCATTTTAGTTTAAAGACTCTATACTTATCCTATTAAATTCCTCTTTCCATTTGATATTCTATTTAGGCTCAATAAAAGTTCATTTTGGCCATATGTAACCATTCAATGTAACAATAACAAAGCCAATGAAATTTTCATATGTGAGTAATTTCTAAAGAATAAAATATATACTTCCATCTTCACTCTATGCGGGATAAAATGAAGATAGAAATATACATCTCTTCTTTTAATGCAATTTTGACACCATGTAGATTCACAGATGTTCTTATTGAGGGTGATCGGGTATGACATTGAGGAGAGGTGTATTATCTCAAAAGATAGAAGTCACCATGAACCTAATCACCTCAAAGGACTCCGGACAATGGGTCTGCATATGTACCAAAGATTCTTCCCCTACTTTACATGGAAAAAGTAAAGTAGGGTTTATTTTAAATTGAGTTCATTAAGTTCCCTACACGGGCAAGCCCTTATAATTAAATACATCCTAGGAATGAGATCCTTGAAACACTCGATTAAGGTAAATGATCATGTCTCCAAAGATTTCAATAGGTATGACTATCAATTGATTAGTTTGTTTTAGATCAAATGGGATGGATCAAATAGAGTTATTATCAAAGCCAAAAAGATAAATAGGAGATGCGATGCTAGAAACTAGCGAGCATCTCAAACTATCCTGATTGGACATTTTGAAATTGAATTATTTTATTTGAGTTGAGTTTTTTCATTAGAAATTTAGCTTATGATTCCATAACACAAGATTATGAAAATGCCTAAGAGGTGAGGATTTATGCTTGTTATACATAGAAGGGAAGCAATCTAACCTAAATCTAGGAGCTTTGGCGAGGACCAAAAGCACAAATCTAAGGTGAAAATGGGTATTTGGTTTGCCTCAGAGAGGACAAATCACCCAATTGATTGAACTTACAAGCGGGGTGGCCAACTAACTCCTCTACAATTTTAAATTCATGTAGGCAAGTCATATGCTTTATGCAAGATAATAGGCTATTATTTATTTAGAAAGAGACTAAGTCCTTAAACTCACTCCCTAAAGAGACTAGATCATGTAAGGGTATGCTTCAAATGACCTAAATCTAATGCAAATCATATTACATTTTATTTTCATTTTGGACAATCATTTGACTCAGCTTATATTCATATGCCTAATACAGTAAGATTATTGGCCAAAATCAGTGAGAAGAGAGGAGGTGTATTTCCACCAAGGCTCTCAAAGGTCAAGCCAAGTTTCTCTGGCAAAGGTGGAAGTCCTCCAATCAAGAGTGAAAATAATATGCATTTGTGCATGATGTTACAAAAGAAATACTCATCCAACTAAGGGATTGCTAATTCTTTTATCTTGATTTTAGCCTAAGCTTTAGATGAGGTTATGAGTTCTTTATTTTTAATTTTGAATTATTAAATTTGGTAGAAGATTTATTTTTCCCTAAAAGCCTAATCCACATCTAGGCCATACATCAAGCAAAAGAAGAAACTAGGAAAAGATGTCATCTTAATGCACAACCAAATAGATTAGGTAGCCAGCTCACCCCTTACAACCAGATTACAAATGAATTAAATACAATTAAGCAAACTCATTGTTATGGGGGTCTTCAAGCTTCATTTCTTCATTCTTCTTTTATTCTTTCTTCTTCTTTTCTTCTTTCTTCTTTAGTTCTTTCTTTTAGATGCTTGGAAGGTGGTTGCTAAAAAAGCTTCACATGGTACATAAGATGTGATCTTATGACCAATGCTCATCCTAATCCCCATAACAATCATTCCAAAATCCTAATTACAAAAATTACATGAAAAAGAAAAGTAAATCTAGCTAATACCTGCAAAATAGAGATTAGCTAAACAAACCACACAAATCTCAAGCATGTATATTGAACTTATCACCCCACACATGGGTGACTAAGTCCACTTGGTCTATTGGATTATGCTTAGGGGTATAAGCACCTGCACAACAAAAGTATTTATATTTTTATTTATTACAACGCCCCTTAAGCACAATCCCCTGCAGAAAATAATGATTAGACTAAATTGTCCTATCATTCATTCTATGCACATTCACCCTAACATCCAGAATAAAATATATATAATAAAACAAAAGTAAACATCAAATAATACCATAAACTAGAAGTGGTGACTAATGTGTGCTTTAGATATTTGTATGCTTAGCTATGGCTTTAAGTTAGAATTTTCTAAGTGTGAAGAATGTTCAACTTAGGAGGGTTTCATCTAAGTGGTTTAGTTATTTTTGGTTGATTTTATTTTATGTTTTGATTGGGTTCAAGTGAATCTACAATTAATTACTAAGTAGAGAGAGAAGAGAACTTCTCTTTCATTTCCTAACCTAAGTAATTTCTAAAGTGGATTCATATTTTAGTTTATTTAGTGAATGGTTTTATTATTTAATTAATCCTAAGTTTAGAACTAAACAAATCTATTCAAAAGAGATTTTAAGATTAAGTAAAGTGAACTAAATTCACAAACACATCACTTCATTTATTTCCCAATATGTATAACATGCATATGAATGAATCCTAGCATATCTATACATACCAAATGGAAATGTTTAGAACACTTTATGATGCATGCTAAATAAGTTACTTAAGAAAATTTGAATGCTTTATGATGCATGATTTCCATTAAGTAAAGGTTTTCTTGTCCATTTTTTACATGCACACATGTATGTATGAAAGGCATAAGTGAGTACGTCGCCAGTGTTAACCAGGGGCATAAGGTACAAGACCTACTTGGGGCTACTTAAAACATCATAACCCTGGGGTTGTCTAGACTAATATAACACTTTCCTTAAATACAAACACATGTACTAAAGAAATGAATGTAAAAGAAAGATGCACAAGTTTGTGTTGATTAATTTATTTTTGTTTATGCAATTTATATGTACAAGTGTAGGTATCCTTCTTAGGTAATAGCATAGGAATGAATAGGAGATGGAATTAGGCAAGTGTTAGGTTCTTTTCAAATGAACTAAACACTTTACCAAATCATATTCAAAACTATACTAAAAGAGAGGAGAAGGAAAACCTACACTAAGCACATCCTTATATTTTACTCACATGCAAGCTTATAAGTAAGATATAAGTAACACACTTTCAGTTTTGATAATTGATTCATATATTTTGAAAATAATTTGGATTTAATAGTGATAATAGCCACTCATATTTTTTTACTTTAGCCAAAACATGCAATTTGACATAAAGGAAATATTTTCATTTTAAATTTGATTTTTGAAAAAACATGGATGTATGAAATCATATGACACACATTTAGCATGTTAGGAAAGAACTAAAGTAATGAAAGTATGTAAACACATTCACCTTAATTAATTCTTAAAGACAATCTTATGAAATAAGTAAGTTAAAGTAAATCAAAGTTTATTTAATGTGATTTTTGTTTGATTTTGAATTTGATTTAATTTGAAAAATGTGAGGTTAGTTTTCTGTTCCTAACTCATTCTCACATGTGTTTGATATTTTTGTTCAAATTTTAGGTGATTAGATTCATTTTATATTTTTATTAGGTTAAGGTATGTATTAAACATGTTAATTACCCCTTACCTACACCACCTTAGCATAGTTAATCAAATAATTATGAGCTAATGAGATGACATAAAACTACACAAAGAATTTAAAGCAGTAATGCACCTAGGAGGAAAAAGGGCCTAATGCAATTTGTCTCATGATTAATGATTAATTAAGCTAAGGGGTTTAGCTTAAGTAATTTCAAAACATCCCTCACTCATATGAGTTGAATTTTGATTTCCTTAATTGTACTTAGGCTCTTGAACACCTAAGCATCTACTTAAGAAAAATTAAATGAGTTATGGAGAGTTTTAGAATTTTAGGAAATTAATTAATGGGATAATTAGTGAATTAACCTTTAATTAAGATAAGATTAAGGAATAAAGGGGGTTTAAGCAATATCATAAAGAGAGTATCCTAAAATTATTCCCTAAACCTCACATTCACTTAATCAAAATTTAATCGGCTCAATCAGAGGGTTATATCACTAATTATACTCTTAATTAAGTCTAATTACATTAAGGGTGTGATTAAGGAATGAACTAGCAATTCCCCTAATTAAGCCTAAATCCCAAGAAAATTAAGGGAGGTAGAAATCATCCTCTAATTACACCCATGAAGTTTGAGATTAATCATGGATTAATTAGAGAATAATTAACAAATTAACATTCCCAAAAAACTAAATTCAAGAAAAGAACTATTCAAAATCAATCAATTTTAGAATATTCTATATTCAATTATCTTTCATGCAATTTATTTCATATTTTTTGATTTTTATATGTTGAGATACAAATTTTAGAAACTTAGGTGATTAATTAGAAATTAAATAAAAGCTTATTATATTATTAATCCCTCACATGCGGCGTACGACATGCACTTTACACGTCGCGTTGGCTATTTAAAACATCACATCTATGCGTGGCGGTGCACTTCTGCTTTCCTGATCGATCGGAGGATTGAGATTAAACGGATCAGAGGATTAAATATAAATATATTGCTCATTTTAATCTCGGCCATCCATCCAAAATGCGCGGATGGATGGCTAGAGATCCCTCCTTGTAATTCCCTGCAGGAAAGAGGATTCATCCATCTTCTAGGAGCTTCGATTGTCATTGGCTAAATTTCCACACCTTCATGCATCTAGATCACATCTACTCAAAATCCATGCCGAAAATTTCTTTCAAAGCTCCAAACCATATTAAATTTAAGCTTGAAAATGACTAACCTGGATCATCTCGATTCCTAGAAGCCGTGCAGTTGAGATTAAGTGTTTGAGGGTTGAGGGTTGAGTAACTTCTCCTATGGACCAACTCCTCCTCCAAGTGAGCTTGGCTTTAATTTAGGGCACCCTTCCTTGGCCTTTAGGGCTTGGGAAAGAACTTAGGTGAGCTCGACTAAGCTCCCTAAGAGTGCTTATAGAAGGAATTAGACTGAGGTTGAGTGTATAGCAAGTTGGCAATCAAGCTGAGCTCCCGTGTTTCAATGTACAAAAACTGAGAATATGAACTTTCAATCTCCCTCTAGGAAGCTTAGGATCACTTGCAAATGGCTCCTCTTACTTCCTAACACTCAATCGACAACGACTCTGTGTAGATTCAAATGAATTACGAGGAGTATATCTCCTCCTTTGGCAATCGGATGACCGAGCAAGGAGAAGCTATTTTGATCCAATTGCCTTGATTCAAAGGGTTTGTTATTTGTTAGGTGTCCTTGAGTTCTTTTGGCTAGGGAGTGGAATGGTGAAGTGGTCATGTGCTTCAATTGAGTGGAAGAGGTTTCCATGTGGCCATTTCATGCACATGGTTTGGCCATTGGGTTGGATTTGGTGACCCAAACCCATTGGGTTGGGTGCACCACCCTAGTGTTCACTTGATCCACTAGGAGTATCAAGTATGGTATGAGGATTTTGCCAAATTCCAAGTGGAATTGGCCAAAATTACTATGGCTAGGGTAAAATGATCATTTGGCTGATTTTTGAATTTGGGTATGTTGAGAAAATAGGTTTGGCCAAGTTTCATTAGGTTTAGAGTTCATTTGGTATGGTTTGGCTCATGTTGACCCATTTAGGTCAAAATGGGTCAACTTGGGTCAAGTTGACCAATTGGTCAAATTGGGTCAAACCAAGGGTTGGGTCAAGTTCATATGACCATTTGAAATGTCTTGGTGGCTTTGGTTTGATTCAATTTGGTTTATATTTTATTTTGGTTCATATGACTTCATTTAGGTCAAATGGGTTAAGTTGACCAATTTGACCCATTTGACCTATTTGAGCTAGGTCATGGGTAAGTTTAGGTTTGGTTGGTCATATGAAAGTTGGTATCTTTGTTTCCAATCAATTTGGTTAAGTTTGAATTTGGCTCAATATGACCCTTTAGGTCAAGTTGGGTTCAAGGTCAATTGGGCTAGGTTAGGTCTAGTTGGCCAATTGAGGCTTTGGTCAATTTAAAAGTGATTTAAATGAACTTGACCCATTGGTTTCAATCAATTTGGCTTAGATCAAGTTTTGACACATTTTGACTTTTTAGGTCAAGTTGGGTCAAGTCAAGTGGTCAAATTGGGTTTAGGCTCAAATGTTGACTTGGTCAAGTTCAAACATTGATGATGAATGAACTTAGATCATTGGTTTCAATCAATTTGGCCTATGGTGGATTTTGTTTATGTTGGGTTTCATTTTGGCTAAGTGTTGACTTGGTCAACCCTTAGGTTTGACTTGGTTTGACCCAATTTAAGTGATTGATCATCTCATGATGATTGTTGATCATGATGAGAGGCTTAGATGGGCTTAGTTCAATCCAATTTGGTTAGGATTAGAATTTGGCTCATAAAGGGTACTTTAGGTCACTTTGGGTCAAGTGAGCCTAAGTGGGTCAAATGGCTTGAGCTTGATTTGAGTTTGAACTTACATATGGACTTATGATTGAAATATAAATCCATTTTGCAAGTGGTTTGAAGTCAAATGGGTTTTGATTCATTTGACAATTTCAAGTTCAAAGGGTGAACATGAAATGGATTTTGGCTTGATTTTTTGAATTGAGTTTTGGTTGAGTGATTGAAGTTTGTATTTATATTTGGATTCATGATTGGGTTGATTGAATCATGAAGAAAATCAAGGGTTTAGCTTGATTTGATTGATTTGAAGCTAATTTGACTTGAAAGGCTTAGATTGGATTTTGAATGAGTTTGAGTTTACTTTTGGAATTGGTTTTGGTTGTTTGAATTTATATTTCATTTATATATGTGAATATAAATGAGAATATAAATGATGAGAAAATTTCAAGTGATTTGAAGTGATTTATTTAAGTCCAAGGGAATTAAGGACTTAAGAAATATTTGGAATTTTTGGATTTAGTTTGATTGATTTGAATTTATATTTCATTTATATATGTGAATATAAATGAGAATATAAATGAGTTATGAGAAAATTTCATGAATTTGAGTTAATTTGAAGATGATTTAGGCTAAGTCCATGAAGGGAAATCAAAGGACTTAGGCAAGATTTGGAATTTAGAATTTCAACTTAGAATTTGATTTGAATTTATATTTTATTTATATATGTGAATATAAATGAGAATATAAGTGAGTTATGAGAAAATTTCATGAATTTGATTGATTTTAAGATGATTTAGGCTAAGTCCATGAAGGAAATCAAAAGACTTAGATTTGGAATTTGGAATTTCAACTTGAAGATTTGATTGATTTGAATTTATATTTCATTTATATGTGAATAATGATAAAACAAAAAGTTATGAGAAAATTTTGAAATTGATTTGAAGATGATTTAGGCTAAGTCCATGAAGGGAAATCAAAGTACTTAGGCAAGATTTGGAATTTGGAATTTTAACTTGGAATTTAGTTTGATTGATTTGAATTTATATTTTATTTATATATGTGAATATAATTGAGAATATAAGTGAGTTATGAAAATTTCATGAATTTGAGATTATTTGAAGGATTTAGGCTATGTCTTAAGAATTAAGGACTTAGAAAATATTTTGAACTTAGAATTTCAATCATGGGTTTCAATCATGAGTCTAAATCATGAATTTCAACCATATGGTATTGATGTGAGTTTGGAGAAAGTCAAAGAAGATTGATTTGGAGCTTGAGAAAATCAATTAGGATTGATTTGAAATTTGACTTGAAGGAAGGAAGGTGAGGGGTGGTTCAAGCTAAGGTTAGACAAATTTTCCTAACACCCAAGGCATGACCTATTTCTATGGATAACTTTTTCTAAGTCTAGTAGTTGAGTGTCCATCACTAGATATTGTTGAACATCTTTAATGAAGTAATCTATATCTAAGATGGAGGGGTTGAGAGCTCATCCTAAAATGAGGTCAACAAAGGTGCAATAGGTGTGGTGTCAAGGCACATATTGGGTTGACAAATGATCAAATAACCAAAGATCACAAACTAACAAAATAATCTACCACCCAAGGTGTAGAAGGAATCGAGCTTAGTGCAATGTGGCTCTACTTATGTACATAAGAGAGGGAGAATCCACTAAGGGATAGAGTAGTGAACCTTACAGGAAATAGGTTCAAGTCATCCATAAAGGGATGAGAGATTTGATTTGTGAGTCTCAGGGAGAGAATTTTATTTGTTTAAATTCCACTAGGGAAGAGGGTTGAATTTGTTTCAATTTTAGATTTGAATTTTGAGATGGATCTTTGGTTTGATGGCTCAAGTAGGAGCCCATGGAGGCCTAGACCTAACTCAGTTACCAATCCAAGGGGTAGTCTACAAAATACATAGTAGGACTAGCAACCAAAGAATGCCTTTGATTTGCAATGTTATTCTTAAGAAAAAAATAGACTCATCTTCTTAGAAAGAAACCATGGGGTGATTGGCAGGCAACAATGACCAACCTAGGATGACTATTGAGTGAATGCAGGGGGACTTAAAATCAAAAGATAGTCAAGATTAATTTCATTTTTTATTCATTTGATGGATTCCATTGGTTTGTGATGGATCATGCGAGAAGGATCGACTAGACCTCTCATTTACTAAATCAAAGGGAGTAGCTTCCGGTGGGAGAACTATCCACCAAAGGTGTCTTTCAATTTGATCAATTGAAGAAAGCTTGGGGACTCACATCTTTTACTACAAAAGATCACAGGGGTGGGTTGCTTTGGGCAATTTAACCTTGGGGTTTGCTTGGTTTCGAATCATGCTAGAAAGAATGTGTCATAGTCTTTATATCTTCCAAAGGAATGACTAGGTGCTTGTGGCAAGATTGAACCCGACCTAAGGGTGACTACAGTGAGTACCAACTTCATTTATCTTAACTCATGTAGTCGGGAAATTCCTATAAGTTCTGGCGACATTACCCAAGATAGGATGCCTGCTTGGGAAAAGGGGCCATTTGGGGGCTTGAATTCCTAATCCACAAGCGAATTATACTTGTTTGTTTTATTTAGTTTGTTTTATCATGGACCATTGGTTTGAGGGATCAAACTAAGAAGAGCTTATATCAACTTAGACATATCTCAGTTCTTGAACCAAGAATTATGCATCTGAACAAATTCTCCAACCATAGGGCTACTAGGAAAGGGACTGTCAATCCAAAGTAATGTAGTGTTTAAATGGGGTCAAAGGATGTGATCCAAATAGAATGCCCTGAGGATGGGGCTAAGGGCTTAATCCAAAACCCGGAGAAGATGACATGACAGTCATATATCAAATAGGTATTGATGGCCTCAAGGAGAAAGCGGACTCACATCTGCAGAGTGGTGTACCACCGGGGAGTCCTTTATCGAACATCAACCAACCTAAGGTGCAGTCGGTTTGCAATAATTAGTCTGAAGAAAGCTGGGGACTCACATCCTCTTATAGCGGGCGATTCTTTGGGATAGTCATCTTATCGACATGCTATCCACTAGGGTGGTTTGAGTGAATGCTGGGAACTTATATCAACTCAAATGTAGTCAAGAGGAAAGGATCCTCTGGGGGACTTATCCTAAATCTCAAATATACTCAACCTAGTTAGCGTATGATGGCTAGTTCAAGAAGAAAGCTCAGAGACTCACATCTTCTTAAACAAAGTCACCATGAGGTAGCTCACTGGCTGCACAGTGAATCCTACTAAACTAACAAGGCGCTCATTGGTTTGCAATGGATCAAGTTAGGAAGAAAGCGTGGGGACTCACATCTTCCGAACAAGTGACCATTGGGGTGACATACTAGCGAGGTAGCATGTAGACCCGACCTAGAGTAGCTAATGAGTGAGTGCCACAGAGGGCTTGCTCCCACATCAAAAATAACTCGAGATAAAAGATTTGTGTTTATTTTTGTGTATGTGTTAAAAGGAATAGGATGCCTCTGGTGTACTCTTACACCTACCTTAAACACGCTAGGGGATTTTGATGAAATGGTGCTGGATGGAAAATAGGAATTTCCACTAAGAAAGAAGGGTTCTCACACCTTAGTTGTGCTAATCAAATAGGATGCTTGGTTCTCTTACACCTATTCTAATAGCATCGAGATTGTGTTTGTGTGTGAAGAGGGATAGGATGCCGGGGACTCTTACACCTACCCAAAACGTCATGGATTTCACAAGCAAACAACTTTGAAAGAGAAGATTTTTAATGAAATGGAATCAAATTTTGTTATTGATAGAATTATTTTCAAACATGATTTATTTCATGGGTAATATTTCTTTAGATAGAGCCCATTAATTGGAAGCATCGGTGTTCCCAATCAATGAGTTGATAAGATCCTCCTTGGTAGGCCTTCTCTATGACATAGGGCCTTCCCAAGTGGGTTCAAACTTGCCTCCCATCTTTTGATGGGCAATTGGTCTCCTTAGGACTAACACAAGTTCTCCTACTGAAAGACCTAGGCGGTGGACTTGTTATGAGCTTGAATCATTTTGGCTTTGTATAACTGAGGTTCTGCGCGTAGGTGACTTTCCTCCAAACCTTTGAGCTCTTCTAACTTTGCATTGCTCTATAGTGATCTTGCTGCTTATGCTAGGGAGTTGAACTTCTAAGGTAGAACAACTTGACACATTAAGAAAATGGGATAGGGTTGAGTTGGTTTGGTATGTGGTAGGCCACAAGGCTTCAACCAACTCATTTCCTATCATTGTTATCATCAAGAGTCTTTTTTAATATTTAGATGAGAGTTTTGTTGAATGCTTCTACTAAGCCATTTGCTCTAGGGTAGTAGATTGTGGAGTATCTCCAATCTATACTATGTCTTCTAGTGAAGCTATTGATCTTGGTGCTTTTGAATGCAACCATTATCGATATAATTCATAAACCATATATGATATGGTTCTAAAAAGAAGCACATCTTGAGTGTGACCTCTGAGTGGGATTGCCTCACCCACTTGGAAAAGTAGTCAATAGCGCTAAGATGAATCGATGACCCTTGGAAGAAGGATCATAGACCAATATTGGGTACCCCAACACTCATGGCCATGAGGCCAATGTAGCAAGTATAGTGGTTGGTGGAGGACCACACCACAACGATGGCATCTCTAGCTACATCCATGCGATCAGATTATCGATGGCGGTATCCTAGTCTCTTGATCTTCATCTTCATCTTGGACCGATTGATGTGCTCCACATGGATGTACCTCAGTTATAATGATGATCATGTTTGTCTAAATAACCACATTTGGTCAAAGGACCATGGTGCAGTGCCATCAGTGAGCATAGAGAGAGAGCTCTCTATTTCACCTGATGGGCTTGCGACTTTTCTTGAGGTAGCTTGTTGGTGTTCAAATAATCTATGAATAGTTGCCTCCAATCTCCTTGTCCATATAGGCAATGATAACCTCCCCAAGAAAGTCTCTCGATGAGTTTCACATCAATAAGATAGGACTTGTCTATTTTGGACCCTTATTGAAATGGACTCATCTTCCGACATGCTAATTCTTTGGCAAGTTTGGCCAAAGCTCTTGTGTTCTCACTGGAACCTTGTAGATGGTGACTTATTTAGCTTCATGGTATACTCGTGGTGAAGCTTGTTGAGAACTTTGGGACCCACAATCGGTTGATGATGGAGAATCCCAAAGATGTTGATGCTCTTGACACGATGGCTAACTCTGATCAAAGCCTCATACTTGGCTTCATTGTTGGTGTAGGGTTGGAAAGATAGTATGAGAATCTCATCACATCATATAGAGTTAGAGAACTATTCCTACCTCACTTTCAGGAAGAGTAGATCATGGTGCTTCCCTTTATGAAAAGAAGTTGCACCATCAAAATACATCTCCCATCGGTGGTTGTCAACCTCCCCCAAGTTCATGATTTGTTCATCGAGATTATCACTAAGCAGAATCGGTAGAATGTGATGTCAAATACCAGTATCATGGAGACATGCTAAAAAATGGATAGCATTGGCCGTGTCATGAGATACTGTAGTGGATTTGTTCTAGAGATCAAGTTCACCTTATGAGAAAGCATATAATACCATAGCTTTTAGGGGGCAAAGATCAAAGCTAGATAATGTTTCTCAATAGGTGGATAGTTTTTGATGGATGATGACAGTAGTAGAGCATTCTCCTTTTCCTTTGTCATTGGCTTGGCCAATAGAGCACCGAGAGTCATCCAATGCAAGTGTAGAATGAGTGGCACATAGGTGCTAGAATTGATGGCTTCACCAAATACTGCTTGATGTCTTCAAAGGCATGCTTGCACTTGTCATCCCACTTGAACTTGGCATCCTTTTTGACAAGTGTTGAGAATGGCTTGCATCTCCCTGATAGGTTAGAGATAAAGCATCTTAGATACATCAGCCATCCTTGGAAGGATCTGAGTTGAGTTAAACTCTTAGGAGGTGGTATTTCTAAGATAGCTTTAATCTTTTCTGGATCTATTTCTATTCCCCGATCCCAAGGAATTTCTCTAAAGCTACTCCGAATGCACACTTCAGGGGATTCATTTTGAGGTTATATTATCTTAATTGTTCGAAAACTACTCTCAAGTCAAAGAGATGATCTTCCTTTTCTCTGTTATTAACCGTTAGATCATCAATGTAACACTCAACTTGATGATGAATGAGTTCATTGAAGATCTGAGTCATGGCCCATTGGTATGTAGCACCAATATTTTTTAAAAGAAAGGCATGACCCTATAGAAGATTTCAATCGGGTTTGAAAGCGTGTTTCTTTCATCTTTAGGAGACATCTTGATTTGGTTGTATAGATGACCCATCCATGAAAGATAAAAACATGAGATGATGTCCACCATTAATTAGTATAGGAAGAGGAAACTCATCCTTAGGTTATTTAAGTCCTAATCAATGAAATGTAAATTTGGCCATTCTTCTTCTTAAGCGGATGACATTGTAACCGGTAGGATATTTTCTTCGATGAAACCATCGATCAATTTCTTGACTTGAAATGACCATGTTGTTCTAATCACATGCATCTAGGAGCTTGCTTAATAGGGGTAGTGTTAGGATCTATTGCTAGCTTGTGGACTACTATATAGAGATAATCCGAGCATCTCTTCATAACTCCATGCGAAGCGTAGTCTTTTCGGTCAATAGCCTAACTAAGTCATTGGTTTCTTCTTCATTCAACGATGTATGTCGGTGGATTTTCTTTTTATCTGATTTCTTTAAGCTTGTCAATTATTGAATGGATATCTTCTTCAAATTTTGGAGGTGCATCCTTGATTTGGAGATCATCTAGATCATCTAAGGTTTCTAAACACACATTCTCATAAGATTTGGTGTTGTATGAAAAGAACTATAGACTCAAATGATTGGTAACAACAATAATCGTCATCATCATTTGGACACTATCGAATCCTAATCACGCTCTTGATTGTGCTTCCACCTTGTATTATTCCATAGCTTTTCAAATACTCTAACTTGTGCTGGACCATGTATGAGGAACCAAACCTTTATGTATAAGATTATGAACACAAGGCGAGTAAAAGTCAAATGGTAATTCCATTAATTCTTTAAATGTATCCTCCTCAAGTTCTACATCAACTTCATGACTTGAGGATGATGATCCCAAAAATAATCTATTCAATTTCATATCATTGGAAGACTTAGGAGCTTCCTTAACTACTAAACCTTCAACTTTTTGAGATGAAAGTGAGGTTAGAGCTTAGGTTCCCAAAACTTTTACATAGTTTCACATAAACGATTCAAATACTTTTGCTGTAGGCGTCTTCATCACGATCGGATCAGTCACCTCAATGGAACCACTAAAGGGGTTGGTAATCCATCACATTAGACTCATCCTCCTAGATTCCAAGTCTATGAATAGTAGAGTACTCTATGATGGAACATGACCTTTATTGGTGATGGCCAGGGTCTTCCACCTCTGGAATTGCCTTTATTTCTACCTCTGCCTCTGCCTGGTGGAGGTTGAGTCATCCTACCTACATGTCCATATGATGGAATGAACTATGGGTGGAATGTGATATGCGGATCTATTTCTTCTTCAATTCCCCTTTCTTGTTCACTTGGATTTTTATTTTTCTTTTCTTTTTCTTTTCCTTTTTATTTTCTTCATTTTCTTTTTCTTTTGATTTTGAGTTTTGTCCAAGTTCATGAGAAATGGTATTTTGTGAAAGATAGTAGGTTGCATCCTCATAAATCTCAACCTCTCTAGCTGAAAATGGCCTTTCATCTCCAATGACATGGTATTCAATCCCATCCTTTCTGAACTTGATGCACTGATGGAGTGAGGATGGAATTATCTTATTTTGATGTGTCCAAGGCCTACCAAGCAAAGCAGTGAACGAAATATTCAAATAAATGATGTAAAACTTGGCTTCAATCTTCCAGTCACCTATCTCCAAAGGTAACACTATGGAACCTAAAGCCCACTCACCTTGTTCATTGAATCCTCTCAACATCATCCAATCTCCTCGAAGTGTGGAGATGTTGATCCTCAAATAGGCAAGGGTCTTTAGACTCATAATGTTCACCGATGCACTGGATCCCAAGAACTCAGTGTCGCCCATCCAGCTGTGATGTAGAGGAGACGGTTGCGCTCCAAGTCCCCAAAAGAAGGTCTTCATCTGTGAAAGTGATCCCCAGGATTCTTTTGTAATGTCTCCTCATAGCGGTCAATTTGAAAGCATATATTTTAGGATCAAGGAGAGCCTTGATTAATGATTTTCATCTCTTTGGATAAGAAAAGGCATCATATATGCTTAGCTTAGATGACTTTCTTAGATGAGAAGAGGACATTGTAGTCCACCTTGGTTGATCCTCCAAGCATATCCAAGGGTGGAGCATCTGGAGGGGCTTCAATCCTTTGTACCAATGACTTATTTCTCCCTATCTTGAGGTCTCTAGGAGGTAGAACCTTGCCACTATGGAGGTTGACTTGGTGATCTCTTGTGGTAGGGTAATGGAAGGTTCACGCAAGCTCACCTTTCTTCTCCTATGGGACCCTGAGAATCGGATGATTCCAAGTCTATCTCAAGAGGTGAACCCAGAGTGAGTAGGAAAGTCCAACTCACGAATCAGAAAAGAAGATCAATTGTTATAGTTATTTTGACTTGAAGAGTTATCATTAGAATAGAAGTGACAACCCATCGAAGAGTGACACAGATGTAATTGGTAGCTTTATTCTTCTTCAATTTCTTGGATTTGATAGGTGGTACACAAAGTAAATCAAGTAAAGTAAGTGGGGTAAGGGATTTGATGCCCTTATCCACGATACAAGAGTTCTACTAGAAGAAGAAGAACTAGCGAAGTAGAGGAAGTTAGATGTGGTATAGCTAGGCTGAGGTGATGGTGGTTGTACTCTGGGATATCTGGGCGCACATCTTTTGCTTCTTTGAACTCCCCCTTTCCCGAGTTGGCACGGCAACTTGCAAACCTTCCTTGATGTTGGAGGTTTGAGGCCTGCACGAAGAAAGTTTCTTGATCTTTGATGATCTTTTTTAGAGGTTTTGGATAAAAGATATCCCAACCTTTCTTTTGGAAGGATCATCCCAAGGATTACCCTAATGGAACGATGGTTGTTCCTTTCTAGATAACTACACAATCTTGAAGCTATGTTCAAGCCAATCCTTAAATGTGAAGCAATCCTCCAAACATGTGACCTAGCATGGTGGTAGGGCAAAGTTAGGATCATGGCTTTTGCCCACTTCCTCTCTCTAGGCTCAGGGTAGCTAAAATCCTTCTTTAGAGATTCTTAAAGATCTTTGATTACCTCCCTCTTAAATGAATAAGGTTTGTTAAGCTTATCTAAAAGAGTAGGTGGACCATAGCTTACTTGGCGGGTGTGTGTATGTGTGGCGATGGTATGGTGAGGTGTGGCATGGAGGCTGGTGGAGGCTAGAGGTACTCGATGGTGGTGGTAAAGGAGGTGGAAGCTGAGAGGTTGTGGTCTCTCGGTGATCTCTAGCTGGTTGCTTCCCTTATCTACCACTATCTTTGTTCCCGCTTCTTCTCATAGACCTTCTATGGCTTTGCTTTTGGGCAAGGTCTTGAAATGTTTGGCCTCTCCTTGTAGACTAGCTTGTTGGCTTCTCAAAATTTTGATAGTGAAGCCCTTAAGCATGAAGGTGACTGGGCCATGGATATTCTTTAGAAGAATCTCAATGGCATACTGCTCAGATAGCTATGGCTCATATTTCATACTCAGGTTATGCCATCTGAGAATATAGTCAACAAGGGACTCACCAAGGTAATGTTGTGCTACAAAGAGATCGTAACCCTTTTATGAGCTCCAAACCTCTTGATAAAGAGTTGCTCCAACTTCGACAAATATCTTCTTGAACCATTGGGAGTTGATACCAATCAAGCTATCCTACTAGCTCTTGAAAAGGAGAATAGCAAAGCATCGTTGCCCCGATTGCAACAAGCGCCTAAGTGTGCAATATGCTTCCTCTTCCATCAAAGCTCTTGAAGGAAGGTGGCATGAAACCCTTGGGATATTGGATTGCATCAAATTCTGGTAGGGTCTACCTTTGGGGATGATCCTCCCGCTTGAGCCAATGCTTCCTTCACTTATTGCAACCATGGATGATGTCTTTTTCTTATGGAGGTACTTTCCACTACCTTCCTATACATGCTAGTGCTACCTTGCTCAATAGGTAAGGTCTTGGGTCCAAGACATGCACTAACTCAGTCGGTCTGTAATAGTAGGATGTGCGGGCTTATTTACGAGTACTAAGATTGCGCTAACAAGTCCTCAAGCTACCTGCCATCTATCTATTTGTTCATCTTTCTACTTTAAGCTAGGAGGTGTTGTTGGGGATGTCTTCTGCTCAACCTCATCACCTTCCATGGCTTGCTCTCTGAGAGGATCCTGGTATCTACCATGCAAACCCCAACTGAGTCTCCCAACAAATCATCTTCGTTGGGATCAAAGCTAATCTTCTCCTCATCAGACCAATCATACCCCAGAATTTTCTTCTTTTCTATAAGATAATGTGCCACTATGTCCTCAAGAGAACGATCAATTTGAGCGGACATAAATAATTTTGGTTGACCAGCGTGATCATTGTCATGTACTGAGAGGCACCGACCTCCCTGGAGAATCAATCCTATGAAGTGTACTCAGAAGACACACTCTATATCTACTTTGAAAGGGTGACACTCTAGGAGGTTCTACTATCATGAGGGCTATCATTTCTCTACTAATACCACCATCTCCGTGTCTCTGACGGTGGTGTTGGTGAAGGGACCACTATGCTTGGGGTCCATTCTCTCGCACCTGGCGGAAGGTCGGCAGAGAGCTTGACCTCCATAGCGTGCAGATGGAATAGGATCTCGGTTAGGATCAGGTGCCTCCCGGATGTGGCCTTCATGGCCTTCTGTGGAGACTTGTGGCTGATGATGGGGTAGTAGAGTGTGGTGGAGACACCACCAACTCTCTCGGAATAGGGACCCTCCTTTTATGATGGGTCATCCCGGTAGAAATATATTTGTATGATGGGCATGGGTAGCACAGTCAATGAAATCAATGAGTGAGGACTAGCTGGCGGCCAAACCTCTCTCTTTGTTGATCTATGAAGTGCGGCCTCACGGCCTCTCTCTATATGTTTCCCCACTGGGAATGATAGATCTCAAATCATGAGCTCGACTCGCTCCTGCTCAACTGGTGTAGAACTAATGAGGCCCTACTCCTCTCTAGTAGCTAGGGGTTGGTCTTTGAACCGTGGAGGTGAAGTATGGATCCTCCTAGCATCTCTCTATCATAGAGGATGAAAGGGTTGTAACCGGTGGGGTGATCAAGTGGGTACCTCCTCCTGGCCCGATGTGCGCCTCCATCTCCCTAGCAATCTTATGATACCACTTAATCATGCAATTTTTATTCTCCTGAGTCTTGGTGGGGTGAGTGGGTAACTAGACCCAACCTCAAAAGGGGAGGCAATCAGGATGAGGAGCCTTACCCTTAGAGGTGCCAATGAGTGGGTGCTAGCCCTTGGGTACAGAAACCACGGGCATGCAATCCTATCACGCACTGGAACTAGTGGGACTACCACTGCTTTCCTCTTTAATGAGGGGATGTCAAAATTCAATGGAAAATCGATCACGGATGACTACGCCCACCTTTCTACATTGTGAGGGGTTCCCTCATAGTGATCCTCACCCTCAAAACCTCTGCCAAATGGATGAGATGGGTGTGATCATTGAGATTGGCGATCAAGGCCAAGTCCATGGTAGGAAAGTAACACATGAACTTACCATTTTATAATCAACTAAAATTGAAGAACTAAGCTGTATGGCGAGAATCTGCAATATTGGAAATAAGCTTAGATCAGATTTCTGTTTTGTTGATTATGAATTTGAATTTAAAACTTGAACCCACATCCAACATCTTGGAAGTGTTAAGTGGGGTTCAAATGGATTTAGAGAAGATTTTAGAGATTTGATTGGAAAGAGGAATTTTTGAATATGAATCCAACTTCAACAAATTTGGGTATGTTGAAAGATTCAAATATTTTTAGAAAGATGCTTCCATAGGTTCATGTTTGAAATTTTTGATTTGAGGACCCTTTCCTTTAACAAATTTGGTATGTTAAAGTAAGGGTCAATTGGTTTTTTTATTTGGTATTTTGAATTACTCACTTAGCAAATTTGGGTATGCTAAGTGAGTGTTTGAAAATAATTGTTTCTTTTCTTTGTTTGTTTTTTATCTTGTGAATTATTTTGATTTTGAAAATTAAATTCCACTTAGCAAATTTAGGTATGCTAAGTGAAGAACCAAGTGTGTTTTGTTTTTTTTTGAAAATGGATATTTTTAAATTTGAGTATGAAAAATTAAGTGTTTTTATTTTGATTTTGATTTGGAGATCCTTAGCAAATTTGGTATGCTAAATGAATTCAAATGTGTTTGAAAATTTTTTGGTTTTGAAATTTGGAGACTTCAGCAAAATGGTATGCTAAATGAAGTTCCAATTGTTTTTTTAAAATTTTTGATTTTGATTTGGAAACTTCACAAATTTGGTATGCTAAATGAATTCAAAATGTGTTTAAAATTTTTGGTTTTGAATTTGGAAACTTCACTTTAGCAAATTTGGTATGCTAAATGAAGTTCAAATGTGTTTGAAATTTGGTTTTGAATTTGGAAACTTCACTTAGCAAATTTGAGTATGCTAAATGAATTCCAAATGTGTTTGATTTTTTTTTTTTGATTTTGAAGACTTCACTTAGCAAATTTGGGTATGCTAAATGAAGTTCCAAATGTGTTTGAAATTTTTTTTGAATTTGGAAACTTCACTTAACAAATTTGAGTATGCTAAATGAAGTTCCAAATGTGTTTGAATTTTTTTAAAAAATTTGGAGACTTCACTTAGTAAATTTGAGTATGCTAAAGTTCAAATGTGTTTGAAAATTTTGTTTTTTTTTTAATTTGGAGACTTCACTTAGCAAATTTGGTATGCTAAATGAAGTTCAAATGTGTTTGAAATTTTTTTTTTTGAATTTTGAGACTTCATTAACAAATTTGAGTATGTAATGAAGTTCAAATGTGTTTGAAAATTTTTTATTTTTTTTGAATGAAACTTCATATAAATTGAGTATGTTAAATGAAGTTCAAATGTTTTATTTTGAAAATTGATTTTGGAATTTTGTTTTTTTTTGAGATGATTGTTCATTTTGAAAATATGATTGTTCATTTTTGAAAATGAAAATCCATCAAAATTGAATGAGATGTTCATTTGTGCTTTTGAAAATATGATTATTTATTTTTGAAGATTTCTACATATAATGATATGAAGATGTTAGGTGTGTGTAAATATTTTATTAAATGCATTTTGAAAAAGGTGCTTTTGAAAAGCAAGATTTTATGAAATTTATTTATTTTTATTATTTTAGAATGAACCTTTCCTTACCATAAAATGATAAGGAGGAAGTCTTTAAATGTTTTCTTTATTAATTTATTTTTTTACCCATTGGAGAACAATGGGGTTTTAAGACCAACATGGTGAGGTCCTAAAACCTAAAGATGTTGGCTAACTTAACTTAAGATGAAATAAGCTAAGTGCCAATGGAAAGAAGATAGTCTTAAATTCATCAGTACAAACCACTATCGATACTTGAGACAATGATCATTTACCAAAGATGGAGAGGAACCATCCCCAGTCTTGAGAAAATCTGTGTGAAATTTTTATAATTTCTAAAGAATAAAAATATATTTCCATCTTCACTATGTGGGATAAAATGAGATATAAATATACATCTCTTCTTTTATTTTTAGGTATGCGACATTATTGAGGGAGACATGTATGTGTACTATCTCGAAGATAGAAGTCACCACCCTACAATGGACCTAATCCTCAATAAGGACTCTAAGGACAATGGTGCATATGTACCCAAAGATTCTTCCCTACTTTACATGAAAAGTAAAAGGGTTTATTTTAAATGGGTTCTAAGTTCCCTCAAATAGTTAATTACATCTAAGGAATGAGATCCCTTAGGAATACTCGATTAAGGTAAATGATCATTGTCTAAAGATTTCAATAGGTAGGACTATCAATCGATTAGTTTATTTTAGATCAAATGGGATTGATCAAAGAGAGAGTTATTATCGAAGCCAAAAGAAGATAAATAGGAGATGCTCAAGATGCTAGGAAACCTAGCGAGCATCTCAAAATCTATGATTGGGCTTTACATTTTGAAATTGATTTAATTTGTTTGAGTTGAATTTTCATTAGAAATTTAGGCTTATGATTCCATAACACAAGATTATGGAAATGCCTAAGAGGTGAGGATTTATGCTTATGGCCATAGGGAGAAGCAACCTCAACCTAAATCTAGGGAGCTTTGGGGGCCAAAAGCACAACCTAAATCTAAGGCAAAATGGGTATTTGGTTTGCCTCCTAAGAGACAAACCACTAGCTTGGACTTACAGCAGGGGTGGCCGCCAACTAACTCCTCCTACAATTTTAAATTCATGTAGGCAAGTCATATGCTTTATGCAAGATTAGCTAGGCTGTTATTTATTTAGAAAGAGACTAAGTCCTTAAACTCACTCCGTAAAGAGACTAGATCATGTAAGGGTATGCTTCAAATGACCTAAATTTAATGCAAATCATATTACATTTTATTTTTTTTTGGACAATCATTTGACTCAGCTATAGGATTCATATGCTAATGCATGAAGTAAGATTATTGGCCAAAATCAATGAGAAGGAGGAGGTGTATTTCCACCATGGCTCTCAAAGGTCAAGTCAAGTTTCTGGCAAAGGTGGAAGCCCTCAATCAAGAGGGAAAATAATATGCATTTGTGCATGATGTTATAAAAGAAGTACTCATCAAGCTAATGGGTTGCTAATTCTTTTATCTTGATTTTAAACATCAAAAGCTTTAGGTGGGGTTCTGAATTCTTTATTTTAATTTTGAATTATTAAATTTGGTAGAAGATTTATTTTTCTAAGAGCCTAATCCACATCGGCCATACATCAAGCAAGGAAGAAACTAGAAAAAGATGCCATCTTAATGCCAAATCATCAATCAATTTATAAAATAGCAAAAGAATAAGAGGCCATTTGGTGGGCACCACCACACAAAAAAATATTGGGTAGCCGAGCTCTACCCTTATACAACCAGATTACAAATGAATTAAATACAATTAAGCAAGAAATTCATTATTATGGGGGTCTTCAAGCTTCATTTCTTCATTCTTCTTTTTCTTCTTTCTTCTTCTTTTCTTCTTTTCTTCTTTCTCTTTTCTTTTGGATGGTTGGAAGGTGGTTGCTCCAAAGGCTTCACATGGTACATAAGATGAATCTTATGACCAATGCTCATCCTAATCCCCATAATAATCATTCCAAAATCTAATTATAAATTACATGAAAAGGAAAAGTAAATCTAGCTAACACATAGAGATTAGCTAAACAAACCACAAATCCAAGCATGTATATTGGACTTATCACCCACATGGGTGACTAAGTCCACACTATTGGATTATGCTTAGGGGTATAAGCACACACAACAAAAGCATTTATATTTTTATTTATTATAGCCCCTTAAGCACAATCCCCTCTAAGAAAATAATGATTAGACTAAATCCTATCATTCATTCTACACATTCACTAACATCAGACTAAAATATATCACAAAATAAAAGAAAAACATCAAACCATACCCTAACCTAAAGCTAGAAAGTGACTTGACTTATGTGTGTGCTTTGAGGTTTGTGTGGTATACTTTAAGTTAGAATTTTCTAAGTGTGAAGAATGTTCAACTTAGAGGAGGGTTTCATTTAAGTGGTTTAGTTATTTTGGGTTGATTTTATTTTATGTTTTGATTGGTTCAAGTGAATCTACAATTAATTACTAAGTTATAAAGAGGGAAAGAGAGAACTTCTCTTTCCTTCTAAGTAATTTCTAAAGTGGATTCATGTTTTAGTTTTATTTAGTGAATGTTTTATTATGTGTTTTAATTAATCCTAAGTTTAGATGAACTCTAAACAAACTATTCAAAAGAGAGGCATTTTAAGATTAGTAAAGTGAACTAAATTCTAAACACATCACTTCATTTCTTTCCCAACATGTATAACATGCATATGAATGAATCTAAGCATATCTATACATACAAATGGGAATGTTTAGCACACTTTATGATGCATGCTAAATAAGTTACTTAAGAAAATTTGAATGTTTATGCATGATTTTCATTAAGTAGAGGGTTTCTTATCCAATTTTCACATGCACATATGAATGTATGAAAGGCATAAGTGAGTGCACCATTGTTAACGGTGTAAGGTACCTACTTAGGACTTAACCTCTACCCCAGGTTGTCCATACTAATATACCACTTTCCTTAAATACAAACATGTGTACAAAAGATGAATGGAAAAGAAAGATGCAAAAGTTTATATTTGGTTGATTTATTTTTGTTTATGCAATTTATATGTAGTGTAGGTATCCTTCTTAAGTAATAGCATAGGAATGAATAGAAATGGAATTAGGCAAGTGTTGTTCTTTTCAAATGAACTATACACTTTACCAAATCTAAAACTATACTAAAAGAAGGAGAAGGAAAACTACACTAAGCACATCCTTATATTTTACTCACATGCAAGCTTATAAGTAAGATATAAGTAACACACTTTCAATTTTGATAATTGATTCATATATTTTGAAAATAATTTGGATTTAATAGTGATAATAGCCACTCATATTCTTACTTTAGCCAAAACATGCAATTTGACATAAAGGAAACATTTTCATTTTAAATTTGATTTTTTAAAGCATGAATGTATGAAATCATATGACATATTTAGCATGTTAGGAAGAAGTTAAAGTAATGAAAGCATGTAAACACATTCACCTTAATTAATTCTAAAGACAATCTTATGAAATAAGAAAGCTTAAAATAAATCAAAGTTTGTTTAATGTGATTTTTTTTTTGATTTTGAGTTTGATTTAATTTGAAAATGTGAGGTGAGTTTGTATTCCTAACCCATTCCACATGTGTTTGATATTTTTGTTCAATTTTAGGTGATTAGATTCATTTTATATTTTGATTAGGTTAAGGTATGAATTAAGCATGTTAATTACCTTACCTACCACCTTAGCATAGTTAATCAAATAATTATGAGCCAATGAGATGACATAAAACCACAAAATTTAAATAATGCACCTAGGAAGAAAAGGGGCCTAATGCAATTTGGCTCATGATTAATGATTAATTAAGCTAAGGGTTTAACTTAGTAATTTCAAAACACCCCTCACACATATGAGTTGAATTTTGATTTCCTTAATTGTAAGCTCTTGAACACACCTAAGCATCTACCCAAGAAGAATTAATTGAGTTCTAGAAAGTTTTAGAATTTTAAAAATTAAGGGGATAATTAGTGAATTAACCTTTAATTAAGGTATTAAGGAATAAAGGGGTTTAAGGAATATCTTAAGGAGAGTATCCCAAAATTATTCCTAAACCTCACATTCACTTAATCAAAACTTGGCTAAACAATTAGGGTTAAATCACTAATTATACCCTTAATTAAATCTAATTATAAGGGAGTGATTAAGGAATGAACAATTCCCTAATTAAGCCACCAATAAATCCCAAGAAAATTAGGGAGGTAGAAGTCATCTCTAATTACACCCAAGAAGTTTGGGATTAATCAATGGATTAATTAGAGAGTAATTAGCAAATTAACATTTCTAATAAAACCCAAATTCAGAAAAAATTATTCAAAATTCAATTTTAGAATATTCTATTCAATTATCTTTCTAATGCAATTTATTTCATATTTTTTGATTTTTCTATGTTGAGATATGAATTTTTAGTTTAGTGATTAATTAAAATTAAATAAGCTAATTATATTATTAATCCTCGGGCCACATATGATGTGGCATGCTTTACGTCACTTCTTGGTATTTAAAATATCACATCATCAGCGTGGGGCGCTATACTTTCTCCTCAACCGGATCGGATGATAAGATTAAAACCACGGATCAGGAGATTAAATATATTACATTTTAATCTGCCATCAAAATGCGATGGGATGGATGGCAGATCCTCCCTGGGAAGGATCCATCTTCTAGGCCATGATCTGAGCTCGATTGAGCTTGGATTGGGCTAGAATTTGGCCCACACCTTCATCATGCATCCTAGATCACATCTAATGGTCAAAATCCTATGCCATGAAAATTTCTTTCCTTAAAA